>OY756223.1:5495000-6745000 GCA_963576875.1 Acrobasis repandana | reverse complement strand
CTGGAAGAAATTGCTTAGTGATAAGGCCGCCTTTTCTACATTTCCTAGTTTTACGATAATGTCCTATATTTTTGTGCTATAAAGGGAAGTGTATTGTATGTATTTAATGTAAATTTTATTAATGGACTAAAGATGCTCATAAAAGGTGTCATTGGGTTTGTCATATCAGTCAATCTTCATTTAATGATGGAAAAAGTGCAAAAGCTGTCAATATTTCATTCACTTCGTCAATCTATTTATGAACTTTCATTAGTTACACTAAGAAAACATACAAAAAAGTTTATTAAGAACGAAACTTTTATTTGTGATTGTGTGGTACACAATAATGTTGGGTTATAGGTTAAATCGCGTTAAACTTTTAAAAGCGCCTCAAAGTGACAGACACATGCTATTCACTAGTCAACTTCACAAAGGCCAAGTATGCGGCTAATTATACCTTTTAAAGTTGTAACTTAGGAAGGTTCATGCTTCCTTTATTTTATGGATAACTATCTGTAACCCGCGGCGTTGCCCGCTAGGTCATTTGACAATTCTACGGGAACATTTTTTTTCCCGCGATATTATACCTTTTAAATTATGACAATAGCTGCGATGCGGCTAGTAACCCGTCACTATTTGTGTGTGTGTTTGTGTGTGTGCTCACACACACGCATTATCTTTTTAAATAGAATAAAGCAAATTTAATAAACGCTTTTAAATTATATTCAGTTACAAGTAACTAGGTAGATATTTACAAGGAAATAGATTTATTTTTTATGATAACAATAAATATTGAAAATTGGCAAAAAAAAAAACACATTATTTTCACAAAATGTTATTAAAGTTTTAAAAATGTCAACTTCTTCAAAAAATAGTTCGACGAATCTGAAATAAAGCTGGGAAATGCAAAGTTATTTTACATAAAATCTCTGGTTACTTTAAAAAAAAAATGATAAACAACAATATATTATTATAGCTACCAGCTATATATTGTTTTTGTTAATATAAAATGTAATCTTAAAAAAATTTAACGCCCACGTAAAAATATTTACTTAATTGTATTTTCTACATACAATAAAAAACTTAAATTCAAAATTCCTTATTACGAAACTTTAGTTCGCGATTAGCAATAAGACATAATTAATGTGTCTATCATACTAGTAGCTCTACCGAAGATAGTCCGTAATACTCGTAATTAAGTTATTGTTCTCTATGAATTGAACCGTATTGTCTCATCGATTGCACCTATTTATAGGCGGAAAACGTCATTCAGACCAACTTAGATATTACCACGTGTGGTGCAAAAGAAAATGGAATAAAAACAAAAACGTTCTTCTCGGATTCACACTTACTCGTATAGATATCATCATTCCACACGTACGTTCACTGTTGCACATAGGCCTCTCACAAGGATTTCGAAAATAACCGATGTAGAGCGGCCTGTATTCAGAGCTTTTCAGCGACTTCAGTCAGGTCGTCTGACTGCCTTGACTGGTTTTTTTTAGGTTTAGGTTAGAACGTTTTTGCCTTATCGGTCATCAGTTCATCGCGCTATATGTCCCACCCACTGACTTGTCTATGGTATAGAGGCTATGATAATTATTATAGTGGTACCTATAAGTGTAGTTTAAGGGATAAGAGCTCAACATTATTACATTAGCCAGAAAAAGTCCACTGCTGGAATGCTTTGCCTTTCCCCAAAGGGCAAAAAAGGTATCTTCTTATAGAGACAATCTGGTTAAACCCATATTTTATCTCTTTCCCTCTTATCAGCATTCATTGTTGCTAGAATGAGGCTTCGCTAAACGGCAAAAGAAAAAATGTAGCCTGTTTTCTGCCTAATACGTCAAAATTTGAATGACACAGTCTAATGACATTGGATTCTGTTTAGGTGACTTTTCTATTTAGTAACGTCATACACCAAATGACCAACCTGGCGTACCGCGTTAAGAAAATATGCCACTACGTTTCAAAATAGGTTACAATTTTGATACTTCATCGGGGAATCTTTTTACCTTTCCCCTAGAATTTCCAAAACGACCAATTGGAAACGGCGTGCATTCAGCGTTTCCGGGTCGTTTGACATCGCTTATTCTCGTAACTTGTGTATCGAGGAAGTTGTCTATTATTATTTGAACGTGCGAGTGCGTAACGTACCGCACACGTGAGTATTTGACACGTAGCTGACGTGGGTTCAAGGGTTGTCACTAACAATCCAAAATAAATAATGTGAATGTGTCAAATATTTGATGTAGTTTTATGTACAGGGTCTTACAAAATATAGTGAAACTATTTTAAGGGTGAATTCAGTCCGTAATACTGAACAGCTCTCCCAAAGGAACAGATATCGAAATATGAAAAAAAAATTTTTGGCCTTCCATACAAATTCACCGATCAGCTGATCCGAGTTTGTATGAAAAGCAAAAATATATTTTTCATATTTCAATATACCTATTCCTTATTAATATTCAATATGTTCCTAAGGGACAGTTGTTCAGTATCATGGACTGAATTCACCATTAAAATAGTTTCAGTATATTTAGTTAGAGGTTATATATGTATGTAAGAACACTATACAAAAAAAAAGTATACTACATGTAATATCTTTATTATCATAGGATATTTATAATATTGGTTTATAATAGTCACTTTCTTTTGTTTTGCACAAATGTTGACGTCAAATCGATACAGCTAAGTTTAGTGCCGCTTTCTAGGCGCTAGTGCACCATTTCCAATATCCGCATCCGTGTTTGTTTTTCTCAGACCTCCGACTTAGAATCAGTATGTAACCTACTTGTTTCGGTTTGACTAATCCAGTAATTTTGGCGCTATTAGCGGTATTAGTAAAACCCTTTTTTAGATAAATTGTTCTTCGTTGATTTCCGTTTTTTGTTTTATTTTTGAAATTATCACCAGCCCACGTTATACTTATAACGTTGTTTTTTCACAAATGTGCTAAATGTTGTAGCTTTTAACATATGCAACTGACAACTGAATATTAACTTTAATATTATTTTTCATTTGATAATTATAATTAGTAATACATTTATATAAATTAAATCAGTAAAGTAAAGAGGTAATTTCTTTCTTATTAACTTTCATCGCGTACTAATATTATAAATTTTAATGTTTTTGAGTTATGTTTATTACTCAATCACGCAAAAAATTCTAGATAGATTGAAATAAAATTTGTCCTGTAGTTAGCTTAAATTATTACCTGGACTAACAAAAAGCATAAATGAAAAAAATGGTTGCCTGTAAAGTCGGTTTTACGGGCGAAGATTTTACGTGACAACGCGCGCGGCAGACCGATCATAGTTGAGTGGGAGAGAGACGCAAGGCATTCGGCGGGCCTCTCTCTCGTTCGGTGACTCATCGTAACGTTACCGAGCGTTACACTTTTTCATAAGTGACTCCCAGCCGCAACCTAATTTAAGACGTTGTCACGTCAAAAAAAACCTTATGAATAACGTGTGTTGATGATCCAACACACGTTATTCAATAGGATTGATGATCCAATGATGTCTCACGGTGTCAATAATTTTTATCATACATTTCCAAGTAAATCTTTAAGGAACACACATGACATTAGTTCCCAAACGTATTACCGTTCCATTGACGTCCAATATTGTCAGTACTACTGTCAATAGTAGGAAATCTCGAGCGTCTATCAAAGAAAGCGGCTTACCTGTCTTGGGCAATTTCGCCGTCCACTGGTTCTGCGGAAAGGAAAACCCCTAAGTCTTTACAGCGCCTAAGGTCTGTAATAGGGTTGCCACGTGTATAGCCAGAATTACCTATTGAGAAAATCATATCGTAAGTATGTCTACCATGCTAGACTGAGAGAAAAAAAAAATTACCACATTCTTATCGTACCGTGCAGAATGTAAAAGCCTATCGAGGGAATTGGCAAAAATGTTAAAATTCGATGCGGCTAGCTATTTTGATTCTTTTTTGCGCTTAAAAGTGGCCTTTAAGTCTTGTGGCCCTGGACTCTGTCTGCTTAGAACAGGAGAGATAAAGGAGAACCATTTGCGAGAAAATCTGCAGAATACTTCGTCCAGATTTTCCGTTTTTTAACTACATACTTCAATTTCAATCCATCTAGAATTTTTTGCGTGATTGAGTAATAAACATAACTCAAAAACATTAAAATTTATAATATTAGTACGCGATGAAAGTTAATAAAAAAGAAATTACCTCTAACTTTTTATTTAATTTATGTAAATGTATTACTTATTAAAATTATCAAATGAAAAATAATATTAAAGTTAATATTCAGTTAACTGGTATTTAGTACACTTAAAAAAATGTAAACAACATTATCTACAACTTGCATTTTACAAATTGGTATAGGTATTTCATTTTATTAATACCATAAAAATTTAGACCGAAAAAAAGTCAAACGATTTCTCATGAATCTTAACTTCTCAACATCAAAATTGCCAGCTCACCATTCACTTTCCTATCAAACAACAATCACAGCAAACGAAAGTACCGACAGCTTCAATGCGTCATTAGCTTTGTAACACCAAACCATGGTTTTACGGTGTTTAATAACGAATAAGCAATGAAACCACTGGTTATGAGTTGGTGGTTAGAGAAATTACTCTGTGAAAGTCAGTGAGAATGGGACATGAGTATTGAATGAGAGTTGTGTTAAGCAATTTATGACGTTTTAGTAAATTTAACGTATTCCCGTGTGGTTCCGGGTCAGAATAGGCCACTTCATCTCTTCCTCTGGATATCGTAGGAGGCGGCCTAAGGACTTAAGCACAAACATCTCGTGCTAAAATTGCATTCTCACGGAGGGTTAACGTCGGGCGGCAGCCAGTTTTAAAACTTTTCTCACAAATACATTCCCAAAGAGGGTTGACGTCAGGCAGGCGGCCGGTCGTAAAATTACAGCCGAATCATTTCAACTGTTCCGGCAATTTCTTCTCCTTTTCGCAAGGTCTTTGGCATCCTTGGGTGACCCAATGGTCGCTGTTTCTTCTCCAAATATAACATGCACGTCAATACGTGCATGTTATATTTGGAGAAGAAAAATCGGGAAAGCGCACCCCGGGCTCCGAAGTAGCACAGCTGAGGATGCAACCGGAAACTCACTTAGATGAAGAAGAAAGTAAATTTCAAACGTTCATTTTACTTTCCTCTATCTCTTATCTCCGCGTATTCCCAATAGCATCCTCAGGTATTGCTGTAAGCCTGGTGTCATCTTACCGGCTTTTATTCCTCTACTTCGCACGGTCTTGAGCATCATTGGTAGTAACCATAGTTCACGCATATCACCTTTGATGACGTCAAGCCAACATTTTTTAGGTCTACCACGTCTGCTGGGGCCCAGTGGAGGCAGCATGGCTATACCTACATGTGTTTTCTACGTAATTGACCAGCGTAGATGACTCTCTTGCAGTTTGTCTTTTATTTTACTTGACTATACTATGAGTGTAAGTTGCGATTTTTACATGTTTTATTTAGCTTATCCTATTTGTTATTTGTTTTTTTTTTGGTCAAATCTTGCAAGTTAGATTTAAGCTACTGCCCGGTTTCTGATTGAGATGAAATTTTGTATGCTAATGTAAATCAGATGACATTGCAATATTATCATAACAAGAAACTGATCTGATGATAGAACCGGAAGGTTAGCTATAGGAACGATGTAACCCCATCGAGTTTGGGCTAATTACATTTGTCTTTGTCTTAGGCCTCACAATAAAAATATGGAAAAAAATCGAAAAAAAATTTTTTTTGTGGTGATATACGAAAAGAAAAATGTCACATACAAACTCGCAATATGCATTTTTATAAGCGTGTTAAAATACTTATATATTAATATCACAGATACTGTTATAATAATAATACTTAGTAATAACACCGACTTCATCACGATATCATACACTTTTAATCAAATGAAAATAATACATGCGAGTGCCTACGCTTAATTATACCACTCGGAGATAAAAATCAACATCAAACCAGGTGTTATGAAGAGGGATGATAGCTTTCAATAACAACAAAGCACAGTGACTCTTAGTTTTTGTCTATTAAAACAATTTAGTAGTCTTTGTGTCCAGGTAATGAACAAACCCGTGTTTGGCATCCCGTAGCGAATTGTAATGAGCTAAAATCCTACAGAAATTATACGATGAAGCTATCAGAGTATCATATGGTCGAGCAAAAAGTTATTAAATGTTTTGAAGAGGTTTTGCTTATTGGGAACTAAAGGCTGATTTACACAGGGTCTGTGACTGACTCCGAATTCGAAACCAAATCAGCGCTGACCCGAAAAAAAACCCAATGTAAATTAATTTGAAGTCAGTACAGCGGTGTGAAGTCAGCGCTGACTTGTATATTCACTTGTATATTTTGAAGTCAGTCGGCACGGCGCCGCTACTGACTTGTGCACTGACCCTGTGTAAATCAGCCTTTAGATTGGGAATTGTTAACTTTTTCAGATGGGATTTTTGCATTTGCAGAAGTATTTTTCATTGTGGATTGTGTGCCGTGTGGTTCCTGGCAGAGTAGAACAGAACCACTCCAAGTCTTCCCATGGATGTCGTAGAAGGCGATGGAAACACAAGCTAAACAATGCTTATAAACATCACCTCTCAAATACTCTGGCTGTTCTGGCTAAGTATGGCAATGGTAGAACAAAGAGGGTCATGCTCCTGCAGTGGAGGCTAAAAAAAAGTCCTGATAATTATTGTCGATGGATGGATTTAACAGGTAAGTACCTTATATCTCTCACTTATAAGGGAAGGAGGACTCATGTAAGATTGCATATCGCCAATTTAGACACAATAAAGGAATAATAACATAATAGTGACTCACAGTTGAAAACCCAATTTTCTGATTCTCTCATATATTAAAAAATTAAACTAGCACATATAAATTCCTTTTCTTTTTATTTTCATTTTCAAAAAAGTATGCCATACACTATGACGAAACAAAATATTCTAGATAGGTCTATGGAACAAAATCATAGATATATTATGACGAAACAGTGAGTGAGTATCAATAATTTGAAAAATTCCTTGTCTGTGAGTATTTGACTTTACAACGAGTAAATCAGTTAAACAATGGACTCAACTCAAAATAAGCTGTACCTACAAAAATAAATATGTCCCAACGAAAACAATGGCCCCAAAACACCACCGGTATTACAAATAACCACGACATTTTAAGTTGGTACTTCAAAATGTGACTGCTCACTGCGTGCGGTAGGCAATGCGAGGCATTTGTAAAATGGTAGGTTATTATGTTTTAACTCGCCCACACGCAACGTGGTACGTGCCTCGACAAAAAAAACAGAATGAAAAACGAGAAACAATTTGTTACGATAGAAAATCGTCACGTAAGGATCCTGTTTTGACCTTTATCGATGTAATCAACCTTTTGCTTGGAATTTATTTTGCAATATTTTTGACGTATTTCTTTATTTAGTTGTATAACTTATAAACACTTTTTACTTAGACATTTTTTAAACTTTTGAAAGTCACGCAGCTATACTCGTAATACAATAGTGTTTTGCTCTGATTTTAAAAACACCTTGAAGCAGAAGGTCAATGTTAAAAGAAGTTAAGTAAGGGTAATTAAGGCGTTCACGGATCAGGAAAAGGCAGGATTCGCTTGCTGTGTTGAGTTTGTTGTATTTTCTTTGATAAATTTACGGTGGCCGTGTGGTTCCCGGCAGAGTAGAATAAGATTACTCCATGTCTTCTCGTGGACGTCGTAGAAGGCGACTTAGGAAACACAAGCTAAACAAAGCTTATGAACATCAATGAGACTTCTCCAACCAGTCTGGCCAGCGTAGAGAGTGTAGGCCAAATCCTCTGACTGCTCTGGCTAATATATGGCTCTTGTAGTAAAGAGATGGTCGTGCCCCTGCTGTGGAAACTAAAAAAAACCTGATGCTGATGATGGATTTCTGTTATACTTTATTAATGAATAAGCTTACAGTATTCATGGTGTATTTTCTATGATTTATTTACGGACTTTCTAAAATTTTAATAATGTATAGAAACATAAATTCTATTACGTCTTTATTCCTAATAGGGCAGACAGAGCATTTTGGGTCTTGCGGTTCTAAGCAAGACTCAAATACCACTTTTAGCGTGATGATGGACAAGAAAGTGGAAAAAGGAATCAAATTACTGATGGGTTGGCATTTTCGCCCATATTTTCGATCGGCTTTTACGATCTACGCAGGAAGTAGATAGAACTAGTACATTTTAAGTTTTTTATGTTCCCTGAGAGCAGCATGGAAGCAATAATGTTAGTAACAAGAACATACATACGAGTACGAAGAAGTATAAGAGTGAAAGGAACAAAGATTGAAAGCTTTTCGTTTATAAAATCGTCCTTGCTTTTATCATGAATTTTGTTTTGTTTTTAACGTGTGTGTTAACAAAGACCGGATAAGTCGTTTAATGACAAATAAAATGTTGAATCTAAAAGCTTATTATCTTCGCGTGAAACAGTCTGGAATAAATTCCCTTGGAGTCTAACTACTCCCCTTGAGGACATTTTGAAAAAAAGTAATCTATTCCGATAAGGCAACAAGGAGAATGTTCATTTTTATTTTCTCCATTCCCTGAGGCTTAGAGCATCTTAGCTTCGGGGTCAGGTTTAAAAATACGAGCGTTTTTCAATCATGGCAAAGCCAGTTGAATCTCCTTTGGAACAAGTAAAACATCAACGAAGAAAGGGCTTTTTTCTTCTTCTCAGTTTAATATTCTTAAATCTGTATGACATCATCATATCAGTCACAGAAGTCCACAGCTGGACAAAGACAATATATGACAGCAAAGCTGTGATGAGAAAAGTAAAATTTTATTGAATTAGGTACCATAAATGTAAATGAAATCAACAATTGAGATACATTTTACATTGATTCTAGCTGATGCACGCGGTGTTTCCCGCGATTCCCAAGGGAACTGACTTTTTGCGAAGATAAAGTGTTGTTTTTGTTAATCCAGAAGAAATTTCATTTCAATCCGTTCAGCCATTTCGGTGTGAAATCTGTACAAACTTTCGCATTTTTATAAATATTATTATTTGTAGGATTTCTTTATGGCATACTAAATTACCATTCGAATAACTCTTGAACAGAGAAAACACACTCTTAAAACTTTAGAGAAAAAAAAAGCATAAAAATCTTTAGAGATAAGATGCTTAAAAGAGGGCTTCAGCAATTTGTATGCAATTGTAAACCAGTTTCCCAATAAACAATTTTTATTACTAGATGTTATACACGGGTAAGTCACATATGAGTTACCCGTGTATAACATATAGTAATGTCTGTATATGTATACCAGGCCTGTGTCACTCCCCGTTTAGGTATCGAAAATGTACCTACATTATTACTATGCGTGCAGGCGGCCCCTACGGGTGGTAAATTCAGTTATAGGAATCTTTTGTCCAGAGTAATAAGAATGAAATAGGCTTGCAATGGATGTCTAGGTATCTTTACGAAAAGGTGCTGAGTTCTGACGTGAGCTAAATTAAACCATATAGCTAGCCACATTGAGTAGATACTCGTATTTCTTTTAATTTTTGCTGAGTGAGACTTCTGTGCGTTTGTATTATTTATTCTGTGGTCTTACGTTAGTTTTAACCAAAAAACATTTTTTATTTTTATAGAGTTTTTTAGGCATTCAAGATGCAGTACTAAAGTACTCAAATTAAATAAAAACAATTTTTATTTTACTATTGTTATTTTTATAAAAAAAAAACATATCCAAACGCCTTTAAATCGCACCATACACACGGAGGCATGACGATGCATTCGCTGCCACAACCTTAATCTCCGTACGATGCGGTTGCGATAACATTTGTGTGGAGACTCTAGACCAAACTAGCCAAAGATTATGAAATTATTGTTAAAAAGTATACAATGCCTATACTACTTTCTCAGCTCGGATGCTAAGGTAAGGTTTGTGTAGCAACTGTAGATTAAACTAACCAAAGAGTATGGCTTTATGGATAGAAAGTAAATAGGTGATGCCTATGCCGCTTCTAATGTTAGGATATTATTTTATCTAACCCCTTTTTCTAATAGGCGTCTCTTCTCTGACGCTATTTTCTTTTTTACTCAAACCTTATGAAGGATTTGTGTTATAGGTTTTGAATGTTTATATTATCAACGTGGAGAGATGACTATTTATTTAATATATATTATAAGAACATTATTATGTTTCATATTATTAACGACCTCCGTGGCGTAATGGTTAACATGCTAGACCACTAATCCGGAGGTTCTGGGTTTGATCCCCAGCAAGGGCAAGATGGAAAATGGCCTTTTTAACAATTTAAAAAGGCCATTTTCCATCTTGCCCTTGCTGCGTCTTGGGTGTTTATCTAAATATGTATTTACCATAAAATATAGTATCGTTAAGTAAGTATCCCATAACACAAGTTTAAAAAGCTTACTTTGGGGCTAGCTTGATCAGTGTGATTTGTCCCTATATATTTATTTATTTATTTATATCCATATATCTTCTTCTTCTTCTTATTTAAGAGCTTAGTGGCTCTTGTCGGTGGAGTATGCGCCAAACTTCAAACTTATATCCATATATATGAAAGCGAAAATCACTCACTCACTCATCACGAAATCTCGAAAACTACTTAGCCAATGAAGATGAAATTTGGCAGGAAAGAAGATTGTGACTAGGAGACGTCAGCTAAGAAAAGATTTTTGGAAATTCTATCCCTAAGAAGGTAAAATAGGGGTTGCAAGTTTGTATGATATTATTGTATCTTCGTAATTTTTAAAGTGAGACACATGAAATTTTTAATGCAATATTAATGCAATGCATTCAACACCGCCCGCAATTATAAATACCTATTTGCCCTTCTGTTCTAAAGTAACTATTTTCTTGTATATATCTGGTTTTATACATACTTCGGTACTTATTCTTTGTAGACATATTATTGATACTGTTCATTTATAAACGTTTGTGTGGAATCGTAATCGTACAGCAATAAATTTGAATAAATCTACAACATTATCTCGGTAGCTTTTGGAAAATAACATATTTTTATGATAACTAGATATCTCGTATGTTATTTTTGCCAATTTTGGAATAAATCATGCTTTTAGATTAAAGATATCGCCGGATTTACGAAGGTAGAATTTAATAATTTATGTAAATCGGAATTGCGAGTATGTTACCTTTTTTATAATAAACTTATGACAGATATTAAAAATGCTTCGGAAAAAGCAAATTAGTATTTGCTATTTTCACTAGCAATTGACAGAATTCCTTTTCACAGAATTTCATTTGACTCTGTTTTGAGCGTACAAATGTGCTTACTTAAAATGTATGTTATAAGTTATATGGAACATATAACACATACTAGGATATTCTATAGTATATTATTTAGATACATAATCATGTTTATATTGTACGAGTACCAAGACTATCTTTAGACAAAGAAGCTTGGAAAGAGGAAAGAGAAACTCAAATGAGGTATATGATAGGTAACAATATACATATTCATTTATTTTATTTAGGTTGATTGCAAGTATCTCTTCTAGGCAGCTAGGTACATAATTCATTAAACTAAGATAAACATTTAAAATTCACATTAAAACGCCGAAATGTATGACTTTAAAACGTTACAAAAAATAGAATTCCGATGAGCTGAATTTTTTACAACATATACCCTAAATTCTTTTGAAACATAAAATACCAATTTGAAAATAACGGAAGCGTTCTACCCCATTTCATAAATATTTAAAGGTTTCGACGACAGAAGTTAAAATTCATTGGATACCAAAGGCCACCCCTACGTTATAAGGGCATTAAGGCCTATTTAATAACAAATTAGATCTCGACGCATAATGATAAGAATTAGAAAAAACTCAGCGGCATCTTTTACGCATGATATGGTTCTATAGTGCAAGAGACAGGTATGGTATATTGATAGAAATAATAAGAATAAGAAAATGTAGCGAATATAGAGTTTTCCTTTCTTTATTTATGAGTAGTAATTGTGGAAGATAAATTAAGTATAAATAAACCGGCCAAGTGCGAGTTAAACTCGCGTGGAGAGGGTTTCGTACAATTGATTGAATTCTTATAGGGTTTCCTGTCATCTACAAGCAATGAACTATATTAAGTATTTTTTTTTAATATTAGGCTCAGTAGTTTCGTAGATCAGGGGGGGGGGATGGTAAATTTTCCTCTTCTTTCATGAATAAAATCAAAACTATTCATTTTACAATAATAACAAAAATAACATAAATATAAAACTTTTTTTTTAATTTCCAGACAGACGCACGAGTGATCCTATAAGGGTTCCGTTTTTTCATTTTTTGTACGGAACCCTAAAAAAGGCAAGACGAGGAACAAAATAAATATGATGTATTTGAAAGTCAGTGAAAAAATTAAAAAGTGTATGAAAGTTATTTACATATATATCTCCTCGTCTGAATAAAGTTATGACGACCTCTGTGGCGTAATGGCTTATATGCTAGTCCGCTAATTTGGTGGTTCTGGGTTTGATGGGGAGCCAAGGCAAGTTGGGAAATTGCCTTTTTCAAATTGTCCTGAGTCTTGGGTGTTTATTTATTTATATCCCAAATCCATGTCCCAAAGCTTACTTTGGGGATAGCTCAATCAGTGTGATTTGTCCTTATATATTTATTTATAAATCAGTTTTATAGAGAGTTAATTATAAATAGATGGTATTACTTTTAACTTTTCTTATTCATAGTTATTGTCACTTGACATACGTAGTGGTTGTGGCAAATAATTTTTTATCAACATACTCGTACTAGCAAAAAATTATTACGTTCTTTTCAAAGTGATGATGTTTTACTCTGATAAACATCAAGTTTAAAAAAACATACTCGTACTAGCAAAAAATTATTACGTTCTTTTCAAAGTGATGATGTTTTACTCTGATAAACATCAAGTTTAAAAAAAAACATGTAGCTCTTGGGCTAATATTACAATTACGCAGAAAACAATAGAATATTGGCTAAGATAAGGAAAGGTCCACAATATATTTGGAAGGGTTCTGCTGCAATATGTTGCGAATTATCACGGTCCTTTGTGTGCTCCAAATTAAGTATTATTCCTGTGTAAATATGGTTAAAAAGTAATCAGCTTGGTCCCAGATATCACATTATTGGACCCAAGTAAAATTGGAGGTAAATTAGTAATGAGTTTTCAACACAGACTAGGGTTAAGGGTACATAATATATAAAGGACTGAATTTAATATTTTCTGAAGCAAAAAGGCTTTGTTAGAAAGTATAGAGGGATTATTAGAATTTATGATTACTTTAAACACATGAAAATATATATTTTTTTGTATTGTTAGCTATTTGGAAAAAGTAGAATGCAAGTGATCAAATAAAATAAGCGAAGTCGGTCTAGCTTGTTAAAAAATATATATTTAATAATAAACAAAAATTTTAGAATTGTTGCATTTCACCGCTTTTCATGATTTTGATTTAATGCTAATTAAGAAAAGTACGTAGAATCTGTTTGTAAGAGAAAAGATCACGCAAAGTGAGTAAGGTGAATGAAATTTCTATAATATCCTACGAATACCGAATACCTACGAAAACTTAAAATTTAATTCAACAATGATTTGTAGAAAAAGATTTAAAAATTTATTTCCAGACGCCATATTGGATTCCAAAAAAAGTTAAGATTCGGATTCTGCGACCCAAAAAACCCTGGAAATCGAGTTTCAGTCAAATCACATGCAATTGAGAATCGGTGGCCATCTTGGATTAATGAAAAAAAAACAAAAAAAAAAGCTGAGCCTTCGGTGAGTGAAGGATATTCTTCTTCAGCGACTATTCTTCTTAAACGGAAAAAATTACAATATCTGTTTCAACCTCTAATCAACAAAAAAGTAAAATATCTAAATCAAGAATAACGGGGCGACTGTTTTCATAACATTCGACTTTTTACGAATTCATATCAGGAAGCGGCAGTCCCTATCGTAAAAAGTGACATAATAAAATACCTATTTCCAAAATAAACTTGCAAGAATATGACGATACCATCTGGCGAATAAATTATTCGTATTTTGCGGCGTCAAGGATTAAAATTCAGTTCGGAAAAAATAAACCTTCGAACTAATGTTCTGAGATGGATGCCCGCGATAAAAAGACTTCTTACTGTTTCTTAGAACATTTTGTTCATGATTTTTTACACGATACTGCCGATACAGTGGCGTGTGAAAATCTTTGTTTCGTAAAAAAAGGTGGGTAGGTAACTTAATAAAGGTACTAATGGGAAAATGGATAAAAGATCCAAATCGGTGCTCTTAATTTCTTGACTTTACAAGAACTTTTAATTTCGTAAAATATATCTCCAATTATTTATTTGGCGGATTTTTAACTGTTGCACCAATTATACGTGTCTTATCGGCTTCATTTAAATTTGCACTCTTAATATTAATTGCTAAGATATTGAAACTGGAATATTTACATAAGCGTAAAGTTAAGAAAGTTTCATGCAGAAGTTATGACGAGCTCAAAAGTTGTTTTCTGAGGTTGTATCTTAGGGATATACCTACATAATTTAATTAGCGTAAATAAAATAAAAACCCAACACACAAAAAAAACTTATTTAAAAAGTTTAAATAACGAAGTGAGACCGTAAATTTATAGAACTTTTTACATTAAATATGTAACAAAATATACATACAAACATACATACTATCACGCCTGTTTCCCACAAGGGTAGGCAGAGCCTATGGACCTCCACTTGCTATGATCCTGACAGACCTCTTTCGCTTCATCTACACTCATCAACTTCTTTATCTTGAACTTAACTAATTCAAACAACAAAATATAATAAAACTATTGTGCACATGATATATACTTTGAGATCGCAGTTTGAGATGTTAATTTTTCCTGTGCGTAAGTTTAGTGATACACACAACCTCAGAACATAAAAGTGTACCTTAAGGTACACTGGTATTAGATTTTTCAAACAACCTAAATAAATCTGACATACGACTAACTTTACGACTGCCATACAACGATGACAGCCAAGACAAAAGGCTTAACGTGCCTTTTAAAGCACGCAGGAGCTCGAGATTTTTTTCCACCACCCAAGTGCAAACCACGCCCGGGATTGGTTAACTTACGGAAAAGAAACTTACTAATTTACGAAAAAGTGGCAGTAAAGCGTACGTCGGGCCACGCAACTTCTCACTTACAGAATAAAAAGCTACCATTTAAGGAATACGTAAAATAGGTCTTGCTTGTTTATTGCCATGTCAGACCATTTAATTATACCGCGCAGTATCTCACAATCTGCAACAGAAACGCCTACTTCCTCTATGGTTAGACCACACTCACGACAGTTGTAAAGGTAACTTACAGAATCACATTGCGAAGATTGTATCGCGGGTAGCAATTTGATATGACTCACTTTTGTAATAGTTATTTGAGAATGGCATCTTGTTAAGATTGTAATTATACGGGCTGTAAATATGGTCGACACAGGGAAGCGAAGGGGTGGCCGTCAATGTCAACAACTTTTTCTATTAGGTTAAGATTATCAATGTTTTAGGCTTAAAAGTAAAAAAAAAAGAATTAAATTTTAAAATTAAAATTTCACCAAAATCTAAGGGATATATTTAGAGGTATTGTGTTTAAATCCTTTCTAATAATTTTTATTTTTGATATATTTTTAATGGCTTAAAACATCATATTTAATTCATTAGTACATTTAAATTAGCTATTTGACCATTATTTAACATTTACCTAAGACATTATGTTATTTTTTTTATGTATGTTTGTTACGTTACGTTACGCGATTTCTTCGATTTTGATGATTCTTTTTTTATTTGAAAGCCTTTACTACCACGTTGGTTCCATTTTATTTTGGTGAAGATATGATAAAAAAATAAAGTCGGTTGTGCTATTTTGTTAAAAATTTAATTATTTAGGTTTATAAACAAGTGGGACGGAACTCCTATTTTCGGTAAAAAGAGACGCCAAGGATAAATTGTATCAAGTTAATGTTAAGATTTATTTTTTACCCGTGTGGTTCCGGGTTAGAATAGGACCACTCTATCTCGTTCTGTGGATGTCGTAAGAGGCGACTAAAGGACTAAGCACAAATATCTTGTGCTACAATTGCATTCCCAAGGAGGGTTAACGTCGGGCGGCAGTCAGTTGTCAAAAGATCGAAGTATTTATCCTGACAACCCAATCCACCCTCTGCCTAAGGCACACCTAGCAAGAGAGCAAACAACGGATATTGAACGCAAAAAACTTCGTTCTCAAAACAGTAAAGCGATATCTGCACATACCTACCACTACTAGACCTGCATAGTGCGTGGCCACTTTAGTGCATCTCTTTCTATCTTTCGATTGTTGCGTCCACCCATATTATGCACACGTCGCAGACCACACTATGGTTACTAACTTATAATAAGCTCAAATATAACCCTAAATCACCTTTTAAATGATAAAATCCCTAAAATTAATAACTTTCTTCGATCGTTTTGTGGTTTGTTTGGCCCAGATTTTGACAGTAGACCAGCTTAAGCAGCCACGCCGATAGAGACAAAAAATCATATCAGCGTTTCTTTCACACTCACGTTGCACTGTATTTGACAGTCTCTTTCTAGCAATATCGTTGCAAGTCTAGTAGTGGTAGGTCTGTGGATATCTGAGTCCAAAGCAAACAGATACAGACTTGTAGATAAATTGTTTGCAGTGCCCCTCAAATCATACGTACACTCGCGATCGATCCGATATCATAAATATTGCCCGAAAATTTGGGTGGATTCATTTGGATACAATTGATTTGCTCTCTACGTGATACCTAAGTTCTTTACCACAGGTTGAATTTTCTATAACTAAAGTTTTTTTAAGTATACAAACCAATTTTAAATCAAGTTACCTCTTTAAATTACTTTCTAGAACTATACAATTATGTAAATCAATCCAAAATAAATGTATAGAAATTCCGCAACCAACTCGATATTGTAATTAAATTATGTCAGAAAATTCATATGACTTTATTATTCTTAGATTATTCTATTCTTTGCTATCTTTAAGGCCGTACCTGAATTTTCCGGGGTCCAGTGCTGCCCCCATTTAAAATAAATCATTTCAAAGAAAACGGAGACATTATTTAAAATTTTGCAACTACCAATTCCTAGATAACCCTTCAAAGTATTTTATGAACTACAGTTTACAGTTTAAAGTGAGAACGTTAAGCTTTACTACGCACATTTGCGAAAAACGGCCACTTTTGGCTAATGTGCGTAGTAAAGCTGAACGTTCTCATTATAAACTGTAAACAGTAGTTCATAAAATACTTTGAAGGGTTATCTAGGAATTGGTAGTTGCAAAATTTTAAATAATGTCTCCGTTTTCTTTGAAATGATTTATTTTAAATGGGGGCAGCACTGGACCCCGGAAAATTCAGGTACGGCCTTAAGACGAAATAGAGGGGCCATTTTTCCATAAAAACGTAGTCCCCTGATTCCTCCCTGGATAATTCCAGTAGAGCTATATTTTTTATTTTGAGTTATATAAAAAAATTAAAACATAGGAACACCGATGAAGTCTTTGTTAATTCGTAATGAAAAAAGTACTTATAGTGGTTAAGTTTTGGAGAAGAAGTCAGGGGACTATAAATCGTTGATTTTCTGTTCTTTTAATAGGTATTTTCAGTCCAAGCTACAATTATGACTCTATCGCACTTGCTCGGTTATAGTTGAGGCACAGCGCGACAGCAATAGATTTTACAAATACCTATTTTTCATTTCTCTAGCCCTTGAGGTTTCCTCTTAATTTACTCTTAGTAGGTTAAATTGAATCCAATGGTAGCTTCGGTCAATATTAACTTTATAAAAAGTCTTTGTTGAAAAATCTTTCTTTTATCATTGACGAGAAGTAGTGAAGTAAAATGAACTTATTTATCTTGGCCAAGATGTATCCCAAATGACAGTCACAGCAGTTAAATTAGTTAAACTATAAATTTTTAATTTGATTTTTTTCTAAAACATATGAAACTATCGAGTCTTACAGCCCAGCCAAAGTGCACTGCACTTTGGCTGGGCCCTAAGATTCATTTATTCTTTTGATTTACCATTATTTTAATAACAAAAAAGTCTAATATTTTTAGTATGCTACCTTAGCTTGTAATTAGATTTAAGAAATCAGTATCTATGATTTTTACCAGTACCCACCTATTTCAGATTTACGGGGTCAAAACTAAGAGCAAAGTGAGGAACGCCCAAAAATTCAGATTCGCTGACAGAATATTAATTTTAACTTATTGCCGCGTCCGCCCCCTGCCGGCCGCGAAACAAAGCGAATATGTTTAACAATAAAGTGTTGGATTTCAAACAATAAATTTAGAATTTAACGGCTTGCTGACTTTTTGTAAGTACAATCGTCATGGTTACTTGTTGCGACAATGTTTTTGTTTTATGTATTTGCATATTTTTAAGTCAACAAAAATGGACGCCTTTTGAATACATATTTTTTTTCACTACATAGTAAAACATAAAAACTAATTGAATCAGTTGATTAATTATAATTTGCAGGCGGACACATAATAGGAATAAGAAAAAGTCAAAAGAAGAAACGCAGAAATAGGATAAATAGAAACAGATACATAATTTAGATATACATATTTGAATTGAGTGAAGAAAAAGTTTAGCTCATTTAGTTAAACTTATAAAAAGTATATATATAAGATAGGTATCTTACACCTAGGATTTTTTTTTAAATAACGACCTATATTTTTAAACACTAGACTTCAAAATTAAGATAAAATATTCTTAACTACGAGTATATGTACCTGGTCCAAGGATATCCATTGCTATTCAGAGAGAACACGTAGCTAGGGTATAATCCAGGGCGGAGTTTTTAAGATAAGAGTTACTGTCTTTTATTTATAATTAATTAATAAGTACTATGTGTGATTTTGGACATAAAATTTCATTCATAACTTCGTCTGAGCTTACAAATTTTCTAGGTTTTCACTAAGTTTGCAAAATACAGGTTATTTAATTTAAAAGCTTTTCAAATGAAAACTCTTTGAAAAAGACTTGAGAATTCAAATATGGAAAAATAAAGAATTAACCGTCAAGAACTCGATAGCAAGTACAAAGAAGTCGTCTTTAGAAATTCACTAGACTCAGTCTCTCGAGTGAAGTCT
Source organism: Acrobasis repandana (assembly GCA_963576875.1). Taxonomy (NCBI): domain Eukaryota; kingdom Metazoa; phylum Arthropoda; class Insecta; order Lepidoptera; family Pyralidae; genus Acrobasis; species Acrobasis repandana. Next base: position 6,725,856 of record OY756223.1, on the reverse strand, counting down.
GTCCGCAAATGGACAAAAAGTGGAACATGTTTATTTTTCATGAGCAAAAATGGAAGTCTAGCAAACTAACTAGGTCGAGATTGCATTCGTTATGAGGATAAAAAGAAACAGTTTTCCACTTCGTATTAGTTAAGAGTGGTTATTATGACCTAAATGTTACTTTACAAGAGAAAACTCAATTTTATACAGAATCAAGAAGAGATCTCTTCTGGGATAAGTCCACCATTTGTAAAATTACCTTTGTTATTTTATAATATGTAACTAACTATGTACAATAAAGTTTTTTAATAAATAAATAAATAATCAAGAATCAAATATTCATTTAGAAGTAGGCTTTTGCAGTACTTTTACACGTTTTGGTTCAGTAGATAAAGTGTAAAGAGGTAAACAAATATACATACTCACTTTCGCAATTACATATATTATTAATTTGGATTCCTCTGTTCAAATTTCATCATTTATGTTTAGTTGTGTCTCTTCTACATTGCTACTTTGTTTTAGTAGAATCTATAACATAAAAACTAAAAGATAACAAACAGTACTTTTTTTCTAAAATATTGAGCCTAAAATATTTTCGGACATTGGGAGACGCGCTACAAAGGTTTACGCTTCAGTAGCCCTTTAGCAACAAAAGCATTTATGTTTAGTTGTCTCTTCTACATTGCTACTTTGTTTTAGTAGAATCTATAACATAAAAACTAAAAGATAACAAACAGTACTTTTTTTCTAAAATATTGAGCCTAAAATATTTTCGGACATTGGGAGACGCGCTACAAAGGTTTACGCTTCAGTAGCCCTTTAGCAACAAAAGTTTTTGTACGCACCAAGAAGCTTAGAAATAAATGAAACTCAACAGTTTCATTCGATACCAATTTACTTGAAAAAGATTAACTATGTCATTTTCATTGTTATTTTTCCAGTTAATACTTTTAGTTTAACGCGAATTAATATTATTACCATGATAAAACATGATAATGTAGATACATTGCCCATTTTTATACATTTGACGCACATTCTTTTGACTGATATGGCTGTATCCTTATAATCGTGGTCGCTATAACTGACTTCTACTAGGTATCTGCTCCGAAAAGGAAGCAGGCACTTTCAAAATTTTTCTGTGCATTCAGGCATAATGAATGTAAAAAAAAATACAAAAGTCTTCATATTTTACTGGCCTATATCAGTCCACAACTGAACGCCTAACTCTTCCAATAAAGGAAAAATATACCTATAACCATCACGCTGAACAAGCAGTATACAAATTTACTCAAGCTCCTTCATTCTTCAGAAGGCACGATAAGCCGTTGGTCTCGCTGTCATCATTAGATAGCCGTCGTCAAACTATGTCAGATGCTTTTAGCCGCTTGAAATAACTGACGCCAGTTTTGGCCACTTACACACATGAAAAACAAAAAAAAAACAAAGCAAGCCGACTGCTGATCGCAGTGGATGGTATAAAATCATTCCACAGAGATTCTGCTATCAATTCTCTGTTACCTATACTAGAATAATTGTATTCTACTATTCTCTTATCACGGCATGAAATAAAATATAATAATTTGAATCACTGTAAAATTCTAAGCTCCTTGGATTAGTCGATGTTTTTCCTCGTTGACGGAAACAGAAACAATAGCATGGGAAATAAAAGAAAACTTAATTGAATGCTCGGTACTGTTACGAAGTTGGGTAATTCTGGCATGTTTTACACTAATTGGCGGTTTAATGATGATGAGAGAAATTCCTCGGATTTGATTAGAAATTCTTTAGAACTTTTCGTAACTTTTTGGGAGTATTGACTGTTAATGTGTGTTGACTAAAGATTATTTTGCTTCCTTGTGTAAATATTTGATAAAATAAGTCTTCAATCATATATTTCTCAAAATGATCGAAGAAATAAGTATATATCTACTCCATGTTTTATATAAGAACGCGGCAAGTAAAAGCTAGTTTATTTATAACTTCGTTGTATAAATTGCTGTACAGGTACTATTAATATACATAATCTTTGGCGGAAATAAACGTGATTTATGAATGCAGATACTAGAAGAGAGTGAAAAAGGTAAAATTTTATCCTAAATTAAGGTCCCGACAACTTTGTTCACGCGCATACCGCGCGTGAACAAAGTTGTTGTTGTTGTAAAAATGTAGTTAAACTTAAATTTCAAAAATATCTCGTCTTTCTTCTTGTAGGTTTATATTTTAAACTGCTTAATCGATTCTGATTGAACATAGCTATAAGCACGCTCGATTAATTTCATATTATATAATATTCCCCTTTGAAAAATATATATTAAAATTCCTCTCTACAAATCTCTGTTTATCCCTATAGTTGACTGGCAGAGAACGCTTTTAGCGTTAACTCCGCCAATTGTATGCAATTAAATTATTTATTGTGGATCAATTAAGTTTTTATAAATAAATAAAATCTTTGCATCAATTTGGGAGTAACTGCCACAAATAGACACGTCAAACTTATAACACTTCCCTTTTCGCATCGGGGGTTGAAAATAAATAAACAAAAGGTCTCTATAGCTCTCATAGCACGTGCGGGCAATCGAGCGGTTGGTAATTACTGCAACACAATAGATATTACGCGTTGGACGCACGATTTGCTTCTACGGGCTATTGCACGACGGAAAACTGCTAGGCGAGATACAGAAGAACGAGTTTCTTTTTTAAATTATGACAATATCTTCTTTCTTCATATTAGCGCATTCCCGGTTGTATCCTCAGCTGTGCTGCTTCGAAACCCGGGGTCGTTTTCCCACTTTTTTTTCTTAAAATATAATATGCATATCAATGTTCACCAAAGGATGCCAAGGACCTTGAGAAATGGAAGAAACAGCAGAAACAGTTTAAACAATTTGGCTTCACCACCTGCCGCCTGCCTGATGACAACCCTCCTTGGGTTGCCTCTTACGACATCCATAGGAAAAGATGGAGTGGTCCTATTCTAGGCCGAAAATAACACGACAGGGTGACAATATCTCCTATTTTGAATTAAGTATTAGCAGGCCTGTGTCACTCCCCGTTTAGGTATCGAAAATATTATTACATATTACTACATAACATTATTATTATGCGCGCTGCCGGCCCCTCGGGGTGGTAAATTCAGTTATACGAATCGTATGTCCAGAGTAATAAGAATGAAATTGGCCTGCAATGGATGTCTAGGTATGTAAACGAAAAGGTGCTGAGTTCTGACGTGATCTAAATTAAATCATATCGCTAACCACATTGAGTAGATATTTCTTTGAATTTCTTTGTTGAGTGAGACTTCTGTACGTGAGTACTAGTCTCTATTCTGTGGTATTAGGTAAATAATCTAATGATCGCTATAATAATCTAATAATTTTAATAATTAAAGTTTGGTTTCATGATTACCATAAACATCTCGTGTAAAATATTACACATTTAACTAGGCAAGATGTCTAGGAGATAAATAGGAGTTAAAAACTCTTTATCTATAATTGTGACAACGTTTATTTTTTTTAAATCAAGAATATGATTTTTATTTCCTCAAAATTGCTATAAAACTACAAATAAAATATAAATTGAAATTGATCTATACAAAACGGTTATTCTATACCAAGTTAAAAGTTGTTTAGTTGTTGACGAAAAAAAGGTTAAATGTCGTCTATTTACTTCCTTCAAACTTATAAAATGTTCCTTTACAAAAGTCGCTATTTACCTTTTCACAGGAACTAAGTACTAAATCGCCCTATATCGACCCCTGCACTCAGCGAAACAAAAGTCACTCTACATCCGTCCATACATCATTCTCCCGGTGGGCGGCAAATAGCCCGTAGCAGCAAATAGTGCATTCTAACGCGCACTATCAATTGTAAGCTGTGAAAAAAGAACAAAATATATTACTAGTATGTGTGGTTTCATGAAGTATTTCATATCGATTTCTGCACTCAATAAAACCAGTCACTCCAAAGTTTTAGTTTTTCTTCACGCTAGCAATCCTTGGACATCTTTAAAACCTTATATTCTTCCTTACCTTATCGGGGCAGCATGTAAGTCTTTTCCATTTTCCTCCATCTTTTGTCAAGGCACTAGTTACATTCTTTTTATCCATATCACCCATAACGCACTCCACTCCTTTTTTTACGCCTTCCTCTATTCCTATTTCCTGTGGACATCAATATAACTACTAATCTTCCGAAATTAATCTTCCGTGGTAGTCTAGAGAAAAGAAATAACTTAGAATGCTGCTTTTCTTCCCGCACAGATCGTAGAAGTCGATCAAGGGAATGGGCGAAAATGCAAATCATGTAAATAGGCGATGCTGCTTAGCAACCCATTCCTTTTTCCACCTTCTCGCCCAACGTCACACTGAAAGTGGCCTTTGAGTCTTGCGGCCCTGGGCCCTGTATGTATCAAAAAGATTATGAGATAAAGATTTATGAATCAAAATATTGTTCTTTAGCACATATGCTCAAAACGTTAGCAACGTTTGTTAAATCTTTTGATATGTATACTTTTCCTAATTATTATAATTAAGCGTTGTCTCGTCAATTTAATATTGAACATTAAACTGAAAATAAGCATCACACGCTACTTATGGTTCTAGAAAATCAATTATGAATGCAATTATTACGTTATATATGAATTCTGAATCAGAAATGCACATTTATTTCTTCATACAATGGTAGAGCAAAAAATAGTCACTGAACATTTTTTATATAATAACACAGATGTATAAAACAGTTGTTACTTGTTTCTGTAAAATTTAAACGCAGAACGTTTAATATTCAATGTTTTTTGTTCGTAAAAAATATATTTCAACTCCTACAGGCCAGTATTAAATTTATATGAGTAATATGTAATTTATGGTAGACTTAATAAATTTTGTAACTAGAATCTCTTATTGTTAAGGAAGCTTCGTCCCCAGTTCCAATCAGTATAAATCAGATTCTACATAGTAGCACATAGTATGTCGGATCTCTACGTCCAAATAACTCACAATTAGAGCAAAAAGCGACCGCGGTAAGCGCTTTTTGATGCGATCGCCGACTTGTTTGCTGTACCGACAAGATTTCATTAGTTTCCCACTCGATGTAGGAAGACATTGCTTTTTATTAAGATTTTTAAGTCCTTTATCGTTTTCATATTTTGTGTGGTGTAATGTAACTTTAAATGAGGCTTTGTAAGCGTCTAGAATAGCGACACTTATCAATTTTTAGAAACATTTTTTACTCTTTTATCAATGTAAATAATACGTCAGCTAAAAACAATAATAAGCCTAGAAGTCAATAATTTTTATGTACTTATTTTTTTGCTACAAAGCAATCACGGAAATTGTTGTATCAACCTAAACCTATTTTAGAAATGAATGTTTGCATTTTGCGGTAGCCCAACATCCCATCTAGTAACATGGTAACACATTACCACGGTAAATATTAAATTACTTGGTCTCAGTAATTGCACTGCGAAATGCCGCCTCCATTCAAGAGTATTTTTTCCTTGGCATTCCGTCCCTCAGTTTTTGCTATGTCCAACCATTGCGCTGTCCACGGAGTTTTTACTGAGCGAGAATTTTTTGCTCGAGCCCAAACTCATCTCAGTATGTCAAGTGGCCATATTTTTCAAAGGTGCCCACTATCCATCTGATGCCCGTAATTGATTGAATCAGTTGTAAATAATCTTTGTTTTTGTCATACCATTTCTTAGCTCTGAATTTTTTGCGCAAGTATTCAATTGAGAGTGGTACGCCGCAAACGTTCAAAACCTGCATTTACTGATGTCAATAAATATATTTTTTCAGAATAAGCACGATGAGAACAAGAAAGGCATTTGGTATCGAGTTAAGCGAATCTCTCGCAGCTGAATCGAAAGGATAACATCGATGTATCGATAAGCGAAACCAATCATCAGCGCTGTTGAAGGGGCGTTGCCGGTCAGTAAGTTATGAGGACAATATATCGATGAAAATCAACATATTAAACAATCGTGGTTTCTCAGATCATTCAATTAAAACGACTTTGAAGCAACGCTTGAGATCAATATCGCGATTTTAATAAAACAGATGGGGAACGGCTTCCATATCCGGTTTTGCTTATTTTTTCGCCGGGAAAAAAGTTCAAGCCCCTCGAAAAAGCAAGCAAAGATAATAGAGACAACGGTATGGCGTTCAAAAGGGTTATCGTGTTTTTATTTGCGCCTACAGAGACCTTTTTAGAATGCATTAAAAGGAAATACGAAATGTTTTGGAGAGCGTGGGCGAAAACAATAGTTACGAAGTTCCAAGTCATATGATGTGCAGTGTCCCCATTTACTACAGAAAATTGAATTATGGGGTTTGTTAAATTACCTTTTCAACTTTCCTTCAAGTATTGCAGGAAAACTATAGCAACTCGTGCTAGCATTGAATGGAACGATTTATTTTTATTTGTTGTTCGAAAGTAAAAATATACTTTTAATTAATGCTAAAAAAAAGCATTAACTCCCAGTCACCCATATACCCATATACCCATAAACAGAGAAAAAAATAATTGTGTGACGCATAAAAGCTAAATTGAAAAGCTACAATGACTACCGGCATAATACATACAAATACTTTATATTAACTATTATAAATATATAAATACCTAATAAAATATATAACAATGAATTTCTTCACTCAATGCTAGCACGTAAAAAAGTTTCGTCCGGTTGAAAAGTATTAGTCATAAATACATTTAACCGGAATGACCAACTTCATACCATCTACTGCGATCACCAACTTATGGGAAAATCCTCCTTTTATTAGGAGAGGTCTTGAGTTCAGCAAACTATGCAAGCAATGTTACGGTCATGTCAAGAGGCGGGATGTCGAACATCTGGCTAATAAAATGGTTAACTTGAAGGTGGACAACCTAGAAAGACGTATGGCGAAATGTGAAGCGAAACATGAAGAAGTGGGGGGTTAGTAAGGATAAGGTAAAGGATAGAAAACGATGGAGGGAGTTGACATACAGAGCCGACGTCAAATAGGGAGAATACAAGGAAGATGATGATGTCTTTTAGTTCATCACTAAGTAGACTGATATCGGCTCTAAAGAAAGAAATGGTCAATGGTTTTATAATCAAGGATGCTCAAGACCTTGCGAAGTGAAGAAGAAAAAGCCGGAAAGCCTGAAAGCCCGAAGCCAGAAAACTGGACCCCGGGCTTCGCAGCATTACGGCTGAGGATGCAACTGGTAATACACTGAGATAAGAGAGAGAGAGGCTCTAAAGATAGAATAAACGGGCAAGTGCGAGTCGGACTCGTACGTGAAGGGTTCCGTACTTCCGTACAATGTTTTAAAATTGTGAAGAAACACGTTTCTTGTATGACGACCTCTTTAATTTTTAACTTTATATTATTTCTAGTATTTGTTGTTATGGTGGTCATAGTCATACATAATCGGTGAAAATTTTAAGTACCTAGTTAATGCCATTATAAAGATCTATTTAAAAACGCTGAAAAAACACGTTTTTTGTATGATGACTCCCTTAAGTTTTTAACTTTTTTTTTATTTTTAGTATTTTTTGTTATTGCGGCCATAGTAATACATAATCTGTAATAATTTCAAGTATCTAGTTAATGCCATTATAAAGATCTAGTTAAAAACGCTGAAAAGGCACGTTTTTTGTATGGTGACCCCCTGGCCGCTATAACAACAAATACTAAAAATAAAAAAAAACTTAAAAATTGAAGGGGGTCGTCATACAAAAATAGTGATTTTTTTAGCGTTTTAAAATATTGAACGGAGGTACGGAACCCTTCATGTACGAGAACGACTCGCACTTGCCCGTTTATTTATTTTTAGTATTTGTTGCTATAGCGGCTACAGTACTTCGGTGAAATTTTTAAGTGTCTAGCTATTACGGTTCAAAAGATAGAGCCCTGTGACAGACGGACAGACGGACAGACAGCGGAGTCTCAGTAATAAGGTCCCGTTTGCACCCTTTGTGTACGGAACCCTAAAAATTAACCGGTATATGACTAAAGCCACGTGCCCAGGCTAGTCCACAAAATATGTCACGCGATTAAAATATCGCGAATTCGATACGTAGCAGTGTTGTAGCACACGCGATAATATAATCGGAGTCCGTTAATTATACGTTGTGGAACTATGTCACAGCCAGCTGTTTATTGGTTTAATGGATTTACTTTTTATTTTTAACCAGAAATGCCTAAAGAGAGTAATGTTTTTCCTAAAAGGAATCCTTAGGAAAAGATATTAAAGTCCAATGAGTAGATGAATGTACTCATAAGACTCGTAATAATGAAATTGAAAAAAAAAAATACATTTTGCGCCGACCCCATATAAATAAATGGGAAATATGGTAAGGTGGAAGAAAAAATTATGCCACAGGAAGCTGTTTATTTGTTTAAAAGACTTTTTTATTTAAATTAAAAATTTCGTTTTCGTAATTTGTCGTTATCCCAATATTTGCATTGTTTTTTATTTATCTAAATATTTGGATCCCAGTTTAATACAGATCAAAAACTCATTAAACAAACAAAACTGCAATGTGCACAGCCTTAAATTGTGATGTACATTCTGCTTCTGCTTCTGTACTAGGCCAGAGCAGCCAGAGGACTCGGCCTACACGAGAGGTCTTATTGATGTCTATAAGCTTTGTTTAGCTTGTGTTTCTTAAGTCGCCTTCTACGACATCCACGGGAAGGCTTGGAGTGGTCCTATTCTACTCTGCCGGGAACCACACGGAAAAAACTATATGAATTGATATAAATAGAAGTAAATGTGTACATTGACTTCTCTTGTGACTTACATCTGACCGCATCTTCTGCTCCTCAGCTTGCAGAGGCATTCTCAGCTTTTTCAGCTCGGAGCCAGTGGTAACTTTTTAGCCTTTTCTACTCTAAATTATAATATTTGTATGATACTGCTAGCTTAACCATAATGGTAGTCAAAAACTATCATCAAGAAACATTCTAGCAATATTGATATATCAAGCTAGCTTTGGTAAAAATTTGTTAGAAAAACTTTGGTTAGTAAGAAAAAGTTGTTAAAACTTACTAAAGAAATGTCCTTAAATGTAATATAAAATTGAAGAAATGCATAGAATCAACTCTAACTGGAAATGTTCCTATATAAGAAATAGAACTAATTGGGCTGCTAGCACGCTATACTGCGTCGCGTGACAGTTCTGATTCGTAATTATACCGAAATATTGAGATTGGCTGCACCCAGACTATTTCATTTGGCCGATGTCAAAAAACTTTGAATGTGTATGTCAATAGTTCTACCGTTACCTACCTGCACGTTCTAATTAGACTTTTTGCTGGATTTACCTAAATTACAAAAGAAAGCCAACTTTACCGATTTGTCCGCGATTCTTGTCAATGAACCTAGGTAAAAATTGACCAAAAAATGCTCCGTGTTTCTAGTTTTATTTTAATCCATTCAGGGAGTTTTATGTTATTTATTTGTGTACATTTAAATTTTCGCATTATTGTAAAATTTAAAATTCTAATGTTTATTCAGTAATTAGGCCTTTACAGACACTTTTACACGTGAATAAGTTTTGTATACATTACGTGTAACATTAATTAATTATTAAAAGAAAAACTACCGATAGCATTTCAAAACGACCACTGCTGAGAAGAAAAACCGAAAGAAATCCACTTAAAAAGTCGCCTACATGCCTGAAGGGCTTTGTTATATGTCTGTCTATTTACAAAATACTTTAAACTTATAATATAAATACAATGTGTTAATGCTTGTGAACGAGCGAACAAGCATAAATAACGTAATAAGAAATACTAATTAGTCATAAAGTGAAGTATGTATTAGTATAAGATTATTATGATGAGATTACGCTTCTAACAATGAAAACTTTAGTGTTTTATTTTACTACAATAATCTTTAAGATGTTTATGTTAAGGTTGGTGCTATATTAATGACTTTGCTTGACTTAAAAAAAATAACTAACCAGGTGCTTTTTAGGGTTCCGTACCCGAAGGGTGCAAACGAGACCCTATTACTGAGACTCCGCTGTCTGTCCGTCTGTCTGTCTGTCCGTCTGTCACAGGGCTCTCTCTCTTGAACTGTAATAGCTAGACACCTGAAATTTTCACCGACTATGTATTACTATGACCACTATAACAACAAATACTAAAAATAAGATAAAGTAAATAATTAAAGGGGGTCGTCATACAAGAAACGTGTTTGTTTCTTCAGCGTTTTAAAACATTGTACGGTGGTACGGAACCCTTTATGTACGAGTCCGACTCGCACTTGCCTGTTTATTTTATCACATGCTTAGAAATACTGAATGCTTTTTTTACTGCGTTAATTAGTAAGTTAAATAATGTAATCTATATTCTGTCACTGATTCTGATATCGTTAAAACTAATAAGAATAACGCAAACCACTTCAGAATTCTCTTATTATCTTACAAGATAATAAGACAAGTTCGACCATAAAACTGAATTTAAGGGTGACCTTTTAACACCCAGAAGGGGTAAGTATAATTCGAGTATAAAAAGTCGGGTCTTTGCCCGCTGGCGGCAAAACGGGTTTTATTACCAACGACATGTTGACGAATAGGGCGTAAACAGTAGGATATGGTGTCATAGAGTGGCAAGTTGGTTGTACCTACCTATTTTTAGAGCATCGAATAGTCACTTTTGGTAAAATTATTACCATCAGTTTTATTTATTGTTTTAAGTATTTTTGCGATTTATCTACCGATTTTGACTATCTTTTTTTTCGCTATTTACTATAAATCATCATATCAGTTACAGGAAGGCCACTGCTGGACATAGGCCTTGCCCAAGAATTCCCAAAATGACCTATCGGAAGCGGCTGTTACTTACTATATGTATGTTATTTTCATTACATAATATGTAAAATTTAAATAGATTTTTTTTACCATTGGTAACACACGTATAGTATCGCAGGCGTCCACGGGATAAATACTTATCTACCTGGTTGTATACAAATAAATATGTATATAAAACTTATTTAAGGGTGTTGAATTAGTAGAAATAAACTTGCTTATACATTCCAACTGGAATTATAATAGGTTCAAAAATTACTTTTAAATAAAATTTAACACTTTGACAACAGATAATAAAAACAATTATATGGAATATGCATGTAATACCAATCCGGCTCATATTTTTATTTTACAATTTCTATTAATATGTTACCACGCCTAAATATTATTTTTCTTACTGACTCTTATTTGGATTAGAAATTAATTATTGAAAATATGAAAATATTGCGCGGGAACTTTTGACAAACAAAAGGGAAATGACGACAAAGTTCACCAAAGGGAAATGACAAGTTCGGGTGCGTTCGGTAGGACTGTCCGTCCATATAGTTTGACTATCGATGTCATTCGAAATGTATGTACTTTTATATAGAGGTTTAACAAACATCACTGGCTGATAATATCGAAAGTACCCAAAAAAGAAAACTTTTTTTTTTCTAACGGGATGTCAGCGGATACAGAGCGGATATTGCAGACTTTGACGTCATATTTTAAAATGGCGTGTTTTAGTTTTTATAATCTCCTTGCTATTTTTAATATTTATTTTCTACACCATATACATGTTTTTCGGCACAGATTTATTTTTTGCAGCTATTTCTCGACGAGGACTATCGATTAAAAATATAAAAAAAATTGCATGCATACTCTCTATTGTTTTACGTCTGAAGTCTAAAATATTCCGGAAAAAAAGTATTATTAAACAAAGGAAAACCTATCTGCTTAATTTTTTTACTCTATGCTATTTAGGGCTCGGCACCAAAACAGTTGCGTGACAAAATAATACGGCACGCACACTGTCAAATGATAACTCCATGTCTATCAATTTTCAGAGGAATGAAACGACGGAGCTTAAAATTACGGCCGCGTAGATAAGGCCGGCCAATAAGTCTAGCGAGTGTCTCTATAAATTGGAATTTAGGTCGCACTGCCAAGGTCTTTGGCCTGTTTTTTGCGTAGTAAGTACTTGTCTTCAGATATTAAGTGATTAGTTTTTAGATGAAAAGGGTGAATCTTATCATACGACCTCCGTGGCGTAATGGTAAACACGCTAGACCGCTAATCCGGAGGTTCTGGGTTCGATCCCTAGCCAGGGCAAGTTGGAAAATGGCCTTTTTCAAATTGTGTGGTGGTTGGTGTTTGTCTATATATGTATTTATCATAAAATATAGTATCGTTGAGTTAGTATCCCATAACACAAGTTCAAAACTTACTTTGGGGCTAGCTTAATCAGTGTAATTTGTCCTAATATATTTATTATTTATTTATTATTATTATCATTATATCAGTTACAGGGAGTCCTCTGGATATATAGGCCGTGTTGGAGAGTTCAGTCTCCTTTTATACAGACATTTACAACCTCTTTCATAGTCTGTATGTCTAGACGAAAGAGGTTGTATATGTCTGTATAAAAGGAGGCTAAACGAGAAATAGGTTGTAAATACCTATCTGTACAAAAGGAAACTGAACGACCCAACAGACCGAGTGAGTAAGTATTACAATTTAATTATACAAGACCAACCCCGAATAGTGAGAACAAAAACTTAATTTTTATTAAGAGGTTATGTTTTTATAATAGTCATACACATTATGGATGGATTTAGTCCATAATACAAATTGTTTGAAGTTATGAAGTAGGTCTTAGAGCATAGTTATTTCAATCAGCTATGACTGGTATTTCTGATGAAGGTTGGTCAAATGATTTTATATCTTTTAGAGGAATGGAACGACGGAGCTTAATGTGACGGCTGCGTAGATAAGGCCAGCCAATAAGTCTAGCAACTGTCCCTATAAATTGAAATTTAGGTCGTTTCAGTCAATGTGCCGACATTAGTGCCCTGGATTTTTTGCGTAGTTAGTATTACGTAAGGCACATTACTATTCTTGGATGGATGGCATAATGGATTTAGAGGGGCTTTTTCCCAGCAGTGTTGGGTGGAGGGCTGGCAACGATGATGATGATCAAGTCGTGTAATTAGTAACTTTGCTACGAAACAAGCCCTAAAATTACGAAAACAAAAACTCTATTGTTCAGTATTCTACAAATATTGTAAATATTGTAGATGTAATACAATATTTACACATTCATACAAATTACAGATATAGCCCACGCTAATGAAACCAGATGGCCTGATCGTGACAGTGGAATAAGGAATCAAAATAGTGACGGGTTGCTACTTGTAGCTAGCATTTGCTAGCCACATCGCCGAAATTCATGATACCCTTGCTCACCCATTCCTTCCATGGAAGCAACTGCGTTTTAAGTTTTTTCTTTTCTCCAAAACAAGCATAGAAGAAAAAAAAACAACAAATTATTAAAATAATATTTTAAAAATTCATTTTGGTCGACCTCCTTGTCTCACACTCTATTCTGACATTAAGGAGAAGATAATAGCTAAGCTGTCATTTTGGTTTTGTGCTATTATTGATTTTGCAAATTGTACATGTGCCACAGAAGACATTAAGAGTATTCAAAACGGAATCTCCTAAAGTCCTGCGCAATATGCGTCCCCGTTCCCCGTCCCCACTTCTCCCCCGTTCTCGCCTTGTCGAGGAGCGAGAGCAGGTGAACATACACTGCACGGCCCACGTAGCTGCACAAGAACGGGGGAGAGGTGCGGGGACGGGGAACGGGGACGCATATTGCACGTACCCTATAGGAAATTCCGTTCTGTAGTCTTCTGTGCATGTGCGTCACATGTAATAAATATTTAGTGAATTACAGAAAGGATTTATTTAATTTAAAGGAAAGCTTTACCAAAAGCTGCGTTTATAAAATCTGACCTTAAAATAAGGCTCAGCTTAGAACGTAGCATGTCCCTAATTAATTATGCAAACGTTTGACCAGTGGAACATGCTGAAGACCTTTATATTTTGGTATCCACCAAGGGCGAATCTGTCCACATCATCTTTATTAATGAGTACAAATTAAACCTCGTTTAAGCCCGGCCCGCCCAATTTTTCTCCTTCTACCCGCAAATTAACTACAACGAATGCTACTTAAGCCGCACAAGGATTGCAACTGTTTTAATTAAATGATAATAAATGTGTTTGATGGTTAATGACATACAATTTTACAAAAATCCAGTCAAGTGTGAGTCGGACTCATACATGAAGGGTTCCGTACCTAAGTACAATGTTTTAATAAAACGCTGATAAAACACGTTTCTTGTATTATATATACATGGGCAAATCAAAGTAAGTTTTTCAAACTTGTGTTATGGGATACCAACTCAACGATACTATATTTTATGATAAATTCATATATATATATATATATATATATATATATATATAAACATCCAAGACCCAGGAAAATTTGAAAAAGGCGCCATTTTCCAACTTGCCCTGGCTGGGGATCGAACCCAGAACCTCCGGATTAGCTTAGCCACGGAGGTCGTCATTTATATTAACGACCCACTTACGACCTTTAGTTTTTAACTTTATCTTATTTTTAGTATTTGTTGTTATAGCGGCTACAGTAATACATAAGCGATGACAATTTCAAGTGTCTAGCTATTTCAGTGGAAGAGATCAATTCCAAAAATGACACGTATGGTAATTTTATATGAAATATTAAAATGCGGCGCAGCAAGGCGCTTCTGGCCTTGGGCATGTATTTATTTTCAAAAAATGATAAAAAAATAAACGGGCAAGTGCGAGTCGGACTCGTACATGAAGGGTTCCGTACCACCGTACAATGTTTTAAAACGCTGAAGAAACATGTTTCTTGTATGACGACCCCCTGTAATACTAACTTTATCTTATTTTTTGTTTATATTGTTATAGTGGTCATAGTAATACATAATCGTTGAAAATTTCAGGTGTCTAGCTATTACGGTTCAAGAGATAGAGCCCTGTGACAGATCGAGTTAAAACGCTGAAAAAACCACGTTTTTTTGTATGACGACCCCCTTCAATTTTCAACTTTTTTTATTTTTAGTATTTGTTGTTATAGCGCCCACAGTACCTAATACATAATCGGTGAAAATTTCAGGTGTCTAGCTATTACGGTTCAAGAGATAGAGCCCTGTGACAGACGGACATACGGACAGACGGACAGACAGCGGAGTCTCAGTAATAGAGTCTCGTTTGCACCCTTCGGGTACGGAACCCTACACACAACAGTAGTACACACAACAGTTTGCACCCTTCGGGTACGGAACAGTACACAAAATGTCACTAAACGCCTATCCGCACTTATTTGAATTTCGCGTCCAAAGGCGCAACAGCATTGAGATTGGGACATTACGGAACGCGCCACCTGTCAGACACAGTCCCCGAGTAATTACAGTACAGTCGCGCAAAAAAAGCAGTGGAGCAACGCCATTTGCTATTCCCATTATAAAATGCAAGCAGGTTAAAAAGTGATGAGTATACAGATAAGTATTATAGGAGCGCAAAATGTGCAGTATAGGAAATTGTGTCAGTGTCATCTACATTTTATAACGTAACATACATACATTTACCTACTTGTATTTTTATTAATATGTTTATTTTCCGAGAGTATATATTATGGCTAATATAATTTCAGATCTTTCAAGATGCCAAACGTCAGCCTTGAGCCAAGAGGACAATGTTTACGATGTAGGTAATCTTTCTTTATTTTGTGTGTGTAAGTGGCCAACAGTGTCAGATTTTCAAGCTGCCTAAAGGCTTCTGACGTAGGTTGACGACTGCCATATAATGATGACAGCCGGGACCAACGACTCAACGTGTCTTTCGAAGCACGGAGAAGCTCAAATTTTTTTTATGCCACTTTTGGTCACCCATCCAAGTGTGGACCACGCCTGGTATCACTTAACTTGCGAAAACGCTAGTAACGCATACTCAGCCTCCGACCGAGCTCTTTCATGCCATGTATTGATGGCAGCCATGACTGCCTCCGCGGTCCAGTGGTCAAGGCGTTTGCCTTGTGATCCGGAGGTCATGGGTTCAAATCCCACTGGGAAGCATAATTTGTGAAAAGTTGTTTCCAGTCTGTTTAGGATATTGCAGGCTTGAATCACCTGATTATCCGAAAAGAAAGATGATTCCGTGCTTCGGAAGGCACGTAAAGTCGTTGGTCCCGAACGCCATCTAGCGTTTGTACCTAACCTAGGATTGGTTCTGGTCTACCCTTTGGGTTGTGGAGGTCAGACGGCAGTCGCTCTGTGTAAAAACCAGTAACCTCGTCAAATCGCCTAGGTTAGGTAGCGGACCCCGGGCTCTGAAGCTTAACCGCTGACGATGCAACCGGGAATACGCTCGGATGATGATGATGAATGATGGCAGCCAAGATCAATGTCTAATGTACTCATACCTCCAGAAGCACAGAGAAGCTCAAGATAATTTTCTCAAGGTCCTTTATACATTAATTGGATACATCGAAGGGCATAATGTTCTTACCAACTGTTTTTTCATTTTTCATTTTATATATTGCCTCTTTACAGTAAAAACAAAACCTTAAAAAAAAGTTAAGTACGTAACTACTTTCTCAATTGAAACAACTTAAGATTACACAAATGAATTTTTTACTTGGACTCTGAAATCCCTGACTCCAATTCAGCGTCCCCTAAGGCTGGCTTTTCATTCTTAATTCGAGATCCAGATTTAAGCTTTCGTCTGCAAATGAAAAAATATTTGCTGTTTAAATTAAATAACAACAAACGAAATGGGTATTTGTTGTTGCGATAAAGAACTTTGAATAATAATTTATTATTCATTTTCGTTTTTAAAAATTCAGCTGCTGACTGGCACTTTAGAAAAGCAACGTAAACAAATAAAATGTTAATCTAAAAATTATTCGAATACTTAAAGATTTGATGAGATTGGGTTTACCTTATAAGAGTAGCACAGTAGTTATAGCATGAATTAAAAATAAGGTATACAATACAATACAATACAAAAATCTTTATTGCACCAAATAAAAACAATAAAAAATTACAAAGTTTACGGAACTTATAAATAAATAAGGTACAAGAGGCGGCCTTATCGCCGAAGCAATCTCTTACAGGCAACCATAAAGAGAAGGAGTGCGAAGTATATGAGTATGATAACAGGTGGCGCAGTTTAATTTAAAATATAAATTATAAATAACCAATAGATATTAAAATACTTATACAAAATATATAACATTATAAAAAAAAGATATATTTATATAAATAAAGTTACTAGGTACAAATAATAAAGTTCTATTTGTACCTCTCTTAGTAAGCTTTTGGACAGCGATTTTTTGACAAAAGATGTATAGTTTATTCTTTTGTAGTCAAAGCTATAAGATTTTTTATTAAATTCTTTTTCAGTACAAAATATTTAATATGTATTGCTTTTACACCAGCCTTAATAATTAAATTTAAAAAATTATCTGTACTTACCGTTTAAACCTTTTGACGTGACAACGTCTTATAAATTGGTTAGCCGGGTGACACTTCAAGAAACTGCGTTACGCTCCGCTCACGTTATGCGCTCACAATGAGAGCGAGTGAGAGGCACGCGTGCCTTTCACTTTTTATGTCTGTCTCTCTCGCTCTTAGGCGGGCTAACCATGCCCGAGTGGAAGTCAAGTTTGGAGTGAAGTGGAGTGAAGTCGTTGTCACGTAAAACTTTCGCCCGTATACCGACTTTACAGGCAACCAATTTTTTTAATTTAATTTTATTCTGGCAACATACAGTCATGTACTTATATACTTAAAACTATCTTATACAACAGACCTTGAGTGCTTAGTCATCTTCATCATCGTCATTAGGTCTTGTTTAGTCTCCACTGTAGGAGCACGACCCTCTCTGTACTACCAGCCAGAGCAGTCTGTCCAGAGGATTTGACCTACACTCTCACGGTAGCCAGATGTGTTGGAGAGGTCTCATTGATGTTTATAAGCTTTGTTTAGCTTGTGTTTCCTAAGTCGCCGTCTACGACATCCACGGGAAGAGGAGTGGTCCTATTCTACTATGCCGGAAACCACACGGCGGTTAATATGGGTACATTATATTACTAAAGTAGAAATCAAAAGCCATTGCTATGGAATCGGCGAATATTTAGATTAAAATAGAAAAATAACTTTATGTTCTAAAGATACTAAACTGCTACAAAAATTATATTTTAAATATTGTGGCTAATTATTTCATGTAACTAACAAGGTCTAAAGTTACTATATATGCTTTTTTATTGCTAGTTGTTATTATTTTTACTTAAAATATAAATAGCACATCTATAAGAAATTTAATCTTCGAAGGAATTCGCTTATATTCCATATCATAGATCATATAATCACAAAAAGTCCCTCAATTTTCAATTTCCCAGGCGAACTTAACCCGTCAACGCTGAGCGACGTATTTTCAAATTGTCTTTTTATTTCTGTCACCTAGAAAAGTCGTTAAAATTTTAATTTGAGTAGCTCCGGGGTCCAATTCTTATAATAACGTGGTCAGCTGTTGTGGGCGTTCCCTCAAAAAGGAAGGTGACATATAATCGCCATGTTGGAACCGGTCGGCGCGAAATTGCGTCGATCGTACTTTGTAGCACGTTAAGTATGTGCAGGTGTTGTTCTATATTAATTTGAGTCATTTATGTTGTTACAGTTGGAACTGAAAGGACACATGCGTATGATGAACAAAAAAATTAAAAAGCATCAATACAAACTCGTCATAGATGGCAGCACTAGCATATACATAACATAAACAATCTGCTGTTATTCTACACGTTATATTTTTTCGCAACAAATATTTTTTTATAAAAGTATTTCATTTTAATAGTTTTATTAATATTCACTCATTCAAAGCCAGTGATGTAGTGTTATGGCTTCCTAAGGCCATTTACTTTATTCTACCTAATACTTATATAATTTTACAAATTTATTGCGACTTTGATATACTTGTCATTGTCAAACATTTGTTTGCGGTCGACCCTGCGCTGGTCAATGCTGCACTCTGGCGGTACAATATTGCAGTAATATCTCCTATTTCTGGGTGCCCCTTGTTTCACAGACTGAAATTTCATAGAATTTCGATTCACAGAAAATTTTCATAGAATATTTTTTTTCTATGAAAATTTTCTATTATTCTTATATTTTTATTTCAAATATTATTGTTTCAAAGACTATTTACTTGAATGAAACACAATTTATAAAAACACAGTTCAATGAATTTTAGAATCTCATATTTTCATTTAACAAACTAATCAAACAGTAGAATATTTCTTTAAAGAATATTGTTTGTTCTAAAACAATATTTGCTGTAAAATCTTTCATGGAATTTTATTTTACTGAAAATTATTATTTAAGGAAGTATTAAGTGAAAACATTGTTTAATGCAATGAAATACCATATAATAAGTGAGAATACATTATAAATCGCTACCACAATGTAGGTTAGGGAAAACTTATAGGTTAGGTTGGGTTAGAACTGCGACCAACACACGCACGAGCCGAGCAAGCGAAGCGAGCGTGCGGCGGGAGTGGCCGGCGAGTGCTAGGAAAGTTTTATCCATTTTACTAGAATAGGGCAAACTTATAGGTTATTAATAATATTTAATTTGATATTCTGATATTAGAAACATCGCAAAAGTAAATGTTATTTGTAATAAAATTCTATGATTTCAAATTATTCATAACAAACATTCTAATTATTGATTATCTGTGCAACAAAAATCTATTATTAAAAATTCTTTATACTGAGTACCGTAGTACCGAGTAACCTACATATTGATTATTCTTTGACATGATAATCTTTTTTTATCATAAAAATTTTCTAAATAACGAAAATCTGTTAAACTTTTGTCTGTATAAGAAAGTACACCCCCTATTTCTACCCTTTGACATAAAATGTATTCGTATAAGTATCTTTTTTCGAATTTTGAGTGTGCAATCTCCCTCTGATCTCGTATCTTAAAGTAATTTGTTAAAATTTCTGCTGCTTTTCCCCTCGTACAGATTATAAAAACACCTACTAAGTAGGTAAGGATTCTTCTCAATAGGTTATGGGCAAGTATCCTAACACTATTTCTGATTTCCATTTTTCAACTGTTCGCCCATATAAGTGCCTACATAATATTATTTGGGTCTTTACCATTTTATTTCTGTTACCCACCGTAATGGAAATACTTCAAGAAAATCTGTGTAGGTAGATATAATTATTATCACATTCAGTGAGTCTTGAATATACGCAGAAATGTAATACAAGGTATAACAAAGGCATGTTCTCAGGATAATCACGGCATATTTCAAATTGTTTGTTATTGCTCGTTGCTCTCAGAAAGTCTGGGAAAATTAATAGAGCAGCAACGTTGTATATTATTTTATTTGATGAACGAACTCCCGTCGGATGACTTTCTTATTATGATGTATCTGTTTAATTATTCGTTTATATCTCTTGTTTATAGTTTAAAAAAAAATATTTCGTGAATAAGTTTTTTCTCGAATGCAATCCAAAATCTAATGAAATGAGCTTGATAATTAGTATTTCAAGCTATTACCTAAATCATAAAATAGCTGTTACTGACGGCGGTGCATCACAATTTTTTTTAGATAAAACATATACTATGTACTTAATGCTATCTATGTGCTTAGTTTCATTCTAATTCGTGTGTCCGGTGGAGTAGGATATGCCGTCTGAGGCAACCTATATATGTCAATACTAAAAAAAAAAAAAATCTAATTCGTGAAGTCGTTTGTGCATGATTAAGTAACAAACATCCAAATTTACAAGCATTTTATTAGTAGAAAGTAGGAGCCATTATTGTAATTTAAATAAAAGAAACACTAATAAATAATAAAATAAATTGATAATACAATAATTATTTTAGTTGCCGATAAATATAGCTATTTTGTTATAAACCAAGTCCTGAAAATCGGTAAAATGTTGTGCAAATATCTCATAATATATTTTTGCCCTGTTTATAACACATTCTGAAAACCCTCAAGTTCCGCAGGTCTTTCATACCCAACTGCGGAATAAATCACAAAGAACAAACTCGCGTACACACGGTGGCAGGTAGTGCGCTTTTGCGGTTTCATTGCGTGCAGGAAATTCGTCAATGAAATCTGTCGGCGTTTTTGCATTCCCACGCTGCTCGCCCATTGAAGGGTTAAGATTGACGTGGTGATGAGTTCGACAGCTTCATTTACTGGTTTTTGAGATTAAGTTAACAAGTTAAGGTTATGATTACGTATTTTGAGAATTTTAAATATTACAATATTGTATTTTTTAGACACCATAACTGTTATTTCTTCTGCAAGAAAGTTGTAACGTTGATATAATAGGGTATTTAACTGTGTTTGTTTTGAGACAATATTTTATACAAAAAAAAACTGTTACATTTTTTTGTGAAAAATAGCTTGGTTATTAAATAAAGCAGTAATTAGCATTTTAAATATTAGTATGAAGAAGAGTGGAACCTAGCTGGGGACTTCGCGTTATTTATCTCTTTCGTACGCACGAAACCTAATCGCAGTGACGTCACAAGCCCAGTATATGCGTCCTTTTTAGGGTTCCGTACCCAAAGGGTGCAAACGGGACCCTATTATTGAGACTCCGCTGTCTGTCCGTCTGTCACAGGGCTTTATCTCTTGAACCGTAATAGCTAGACACTTGAAATTTTTACCGATTATGTATAACTGTGGCCGCTATAACAAAAAATACTACAAATAAAAAAATTAAAAAAATTAAAGGTGGTCGTTATACAAGAAACGTGTTTTTTTCAGCGTTTTTAACTCGATCTTTATAATGGCATTAAGGTGAAGATATAGGCAAATGACCTTGAAGTGGCGCCCTCATTTAAAATAAATTGTTTACTCGTAAATATGGAGATAGTTTCCATATTACTCTTCGTCATGCACTAGATAGCCCTTTAAATTATTTTATAAACCACCGTTGAAAGTATTTACATGAGTCCGTCTAGCTTTAAAACTTGCCTCCGCCAAAAGTGGCCACGGCAAGTTTTTAAGCTAGACGGATCACCAATAATAGTTTAACGGCAGTTCATAAAATAATTTAAAGGGCTATCTAGTGCATGACGTAGAGCAATATGGAAATTATCACCATATTTACGAGTTAACAATTTATTTCACACTTCAAGGCCATTTGCCTATATCTTCGCCTTAACTAGATACGTGAAATTTTCACCAATCATGTATTACTATAACCACTATAACAGCAAATACTAAAAATGAGATAAAGTAAAAAATTAAAGGGGGTCGTCATACAAAAAACGTGTTTCTTGAGCGTTTTAAAACATTGTACGGTGGGACGGAACCCTTCATGTACGAGTCCGACTCGCACTTGCCCGTTTAGTTTTCTATCACTTGACAGTTTCCCTTTCCATCACACTTGAAAGGCTTACAACTTACTTATCTTTGAGCAGTTTCATAAAATAAAATTTGTTTTAGGTTTGGATTATATTACTTTTTGATATGAATACAAAAAAAGTCAAATACCGTATTATTTAATGTGGTTGGTTTGATGTCATTTGTTTACAAAATAAATGGTAATAAAGTGTCTTAACTTTTTAATTACAATGTAACAACAAAAAGTGTAATATTGTTGTTTTATTATCGGATTTTTCAGAGGGGTTGGAAACCATTGTTGTAAATTAATTAACAAAACACCAGGTGGTAGTAACTGTACCAAAATTATTTTTCTTTAGCTTAAGATAATTAAGAATTATTTGTTTCTTATAGCGAGGTGGTTTTGTTTTTATTGTAAAATTTTGTAATTTTCCTTTGTTAGTTCAATAAGGACAATTGAGTTTTTTTTTTATTCTGCAAGATAGAGAGTTT
Organism: Acrobasis repandana; assembly: GCA_963576875.1. Classification (NCBI taxonomy): domain Eukaryota; kingdom Metazoa; phylum Arthropoda; class Insecta; order Lepidoptera; family Pyralidae; genus Acrobasis; species Acrobasis repandana. The sequence goes on along the minus strand of OY756223.1, from coordinate 6,703,109 downwards.
TGTGGTAAGCTGTACTTTTTGAATATTCGTCTTGTATGTATCTAACAATTATACTCTACGAATATAATACTCGAGTATAATAGTACTGTTGTCTTTGTTAGGTATACTGTTTATACCGCTTTAAACTTTGTTGGAATTTCTATACTTACTAGGTTTCAGTTTGTAACTTTTTCAAGCTATGCGCATTAATAGTTACTAAATTTATTAATTTTTACGAGCTTTTATTTAATTTCACCAGTCTTGTACAGTCTGTGTGTCCGTAATCAAATCTTACAAGCTAAATTAGACTCACTTCCCATTATTCGATTGAGCTGAAACTTCACTTACCTACTTATGTAAGTTGGGTGACAATGCAATATTATAGTACCAATGACTTATGATGAAGCCGAAAGGTAGCCAAGGCATCTCTGTGATAAAACAATATAACCCTACCGAGTTTAGGCTCAACTGATTCGTCTGAAGGAGCACTTTAAACTTTTTAGTTTATTGTTTTAGAACCGCAAAGCGCAAGACCCAAAAAATGGAAAAAGGGGATCAAAATAGTGCTGAGTTGCTAGCCGCAAAGCCTATTAATATGATTCTCGCCCATTCCCTCGATTGGCTTTTACGATCTGCGCGGGAAAAGCACAATAATATAAGTAAGGGGGTTAGTTTTTTCTTTTCTCCCAGACCAGAATAGAAGAATTTAATTTGAGACAAACCAGTAAGTATGTATGTAGTTTAACCCCCCACTGCCTACCCTAATGTTGTATAAGTTTCTAGTTTCTCAGCGTCTCCATAACTCATCTCCGCTTACAAATTAAAGAACATATTTCTCCTGAGAGCGACCGGATTTCAGGGTAACGTGAAACAAGATTATTCACCTGTTATAAATCTCCGGTCTAAGTAGCAACGCCATCTGTTTACGTCGATGCGCCCTGAGTAATTTAATTATCACTTTTGTATGAAATTCTTAGGAGTTTTTGTTACTTTACAGGTGAGGATTTTGTTTTTACTCAGACCAAGGACTACCTATAGTATTTAATAAAACAAGGTTTTCTCTTTACGTGACAGCTGGGTTACATGATTGGCCCAAGAATCGTCATCTGTTGTCACAGTGTGTGTTTGAATTGCCAGAGACAAAGGCATTTATTTACATAACAAACCAATTATGAACTAATAATTCAATATATAAATTAAAAAAACTAAACATGGAAGTAGAGGAATATCTAAACAATTGTTTGACTAGAGCGAAGCTCTAGGCTGTGGGACCACATGTGTATTGTAAAGTAATTTTTACAAAGGTTATTCAATAAAGATAACAATGTTCTGTTTGAAAATCGCGTTGATACAATCAAAGCCTTAGAGCCTAATAAAATTACAAACATTAAATTTTGCGATCGAACACAAAGCTTGTCATAATTTTCATGTTTCCTGTGATCCTGCTTAGGAAGGATTTATTACATAAAATTTTATAACTAATAATATACCAAAAGGTTGATTGTCACGTATAACAGTTTAAGGGGCACTAAACCTTTTATGAATTATAATAAAAAGTGGCATATTAGCAAAATCGTCACGCCTGTCTAATAAAATGCGTACATAAACACGATTTTATTGACGTGCGGTAAAACACACAAATTGTAAAAAAAAATCTATGCATAGCAAGCTATAAAATATTAGGAGTGGGAGCCAATAAAGAAAATGCTATATTAAGTTCTGGAAATAAGGGCAGAGCCACAAATGTAGTACGTTTCGCCTGACTTTTATAGGTCATAAAATGGGATAATGCGCCCGAATGAGCGTATTTCGGAATGGTACAAATTTAGACTTGAGGTGGCGTTCGCTACTCGATATGAGCCAATATGTAGCCATTGAATGGAAGTGCTTGGGTGTTGTTTACACATGGCGACTTTGTTTATTCACTTTCTGTAAGTACCTAGGGCGTAAATACCTAGAGCAGGGCGAGCAAATACTCGTAAAATCTTTAAGTTACTTGCTTTAGTCACATGACTAGTTACATACAATGTTTAATATGAGAGGCGCACTGATGATAAATAAAAGATGGTACTTGGATGAAGGTTCATTTGCAGATTTTATAATAGTCCGTCCTCCTCCAATCGTTCGTCGACGTAAAATGGCCTTTTTCCAATTGTTCTGGGTCTTGGGTGTTTATCTGTATATTTCTTTATATATAATATATAGTATCGTTGATTTTTAGGGTTCCGTACCTCAAAAGGAAAAAACGGAACCCTTATAGGATCACTTTGTTGTCCGTCTGTCCGTCCGTCCGTCCGTCTGTCAAGACCCTTTTTCTCAGGAACGCGTAGAGGTATGAAGCTGAAATTTATATCAATTACTCAGGTCTACTGTCCCTTGAAGCTGTGAAAAAATCAAACTTCTAAGCCAACGCAATCAAAAGATACAGCCGTTTATGCCGCAAATTTTCGACACTTGCAAGGGAATCAAAACCTACAGGGTGCTTCCCGTGAACTCAGAATCTTGAAATTTGGTACGAAGCAACGTCTTATAGCATAGATAAAGGAAAAATTACGAAAACCATAAATTTTTAGTTACATCACATAATATATTTTTTTTAATAATTTTAAACTTACTTGTCGTAATGAACGAACTTTGTAAACCTTGCAGGTTTGTACGGAACCCTCGGTGCGCGAGTCCGACTCGCACTTGGCCGGTTTTTTTTAAACTTACTATGGTACTAGCTTCATTAGTATGATTTGTTTTGTCCCTATTTATTTGTTATTTATTTATTTAAAATAATTCTATACACTGTCTAAGTTATTTGCATATTGAGGTGACATTTTATTATAACAGAGACTAAGATTGATTTAAAATTCAAAAATCAAAGACAATAAATAAACTTGATATTTGAATATCATAATATATCATTCTTTCCTTTATATTTTGAACACTCGGAATTGTGAACCAAATCCATCGGAGTAAGGATTTTTAAATCGGAATAAGGTGCCTTGGACATCGTCATATTTTTACATAATTTAATTAATAATAAACATTAAACAGTGAGTATATTTCAATTAACATTAACAACACTTCTGATAAAAATAGCCGATGCTACAGAAAAGTATAATAAAAACTTAATTTTAAATGTCCTATTCAGTTATGGTAAAAACACAGCGGAATTAGACGGCTTTACCTCATTTCTTGACGTTATATATAAAGTTATCATAAAAAGTTATGTTGCATGGCATGGCACAGTTGAAGAGAAGGAAAAATCGTCACCAAGCTGTCGATCATCATCAGGTCCTTTTTAAGTTTCCACTGCAGGAGCACGACCCTCTTTGTAGTACCAGAGCCATATATCAGTCAGAGCAGCCAAAGGATTAGGCCTACACTCTCCACGCTAGCCAGATGGGTTGGAGAGGTCTCATTGATGTTTACAAGCTTTGTTTAGCTTGTGTTTCCTAAGTCGCCTTCTACGACATAGCAAGGTTCAATAAATCCTCCAAAGATTTTGAGCATATGACAACTGACCAAAGCAAATATGACAACACTTCACACTTCACTTAACAATTTGACAAATAGGTGCCGTTGTGTGAATTGGCTCGTTTGACACTTACCACTGTAGGAGGGACAAATTTATGAGTGTGTAAAGTAATTTAAAAACACGATGTCAGCGAATGTTGACCGTTCAATAATATTGACACGTTGATAAGATCATTGTAGCTAGTGTTTGCCTATGTTCAAGCTTTAACTGGTTATTTCAAAGCGTTAAAAATGATACGGTTATTTGTAGGGTTCTAATTTAAATGTAAATTTTAAATGTAAGTCCGACTATAAAATGTAGGCACTAACCGAAACTTGTTTCTTTTTTTATGGACTGTGATTTGTCCATAAAAAAAGAACAAGTAAAGCTAGCCTCAAAGTAACTTTAAACTTGTGTTATGGGATACTAACTCAACGATACTATATTTTATAGTAAATACATATATAGATACAGATACACTATCACGTCTTTATCCCTAACGGGGTAGACAGAGCCAAAGGCGGTAAAGCCCAGGCCACTTTTAGCGTAATGGTGGGCATGAAGGTGGAAAAGGGAAATCATAATAGTGATGGATTGCTAACCGCATCGCCTATTCATATGATTCAGATTCTCGCCCATTCCCTCGATCGGCTTTTACGATCTGCACGGGAAGAGAAGCAGCTGGTACATTCTATGTATTTTCTTTTCTCCCAGACCAGCAAAGAAGACATATATAGATATATAGACATACATATATACCTAGATGAACATCGAAGACCCAGGACAATTTGAAAAAGGCCATTTTCCGACTTGCCCTGGCTGGGGATCGAACCCAGAACCTCCGGATTGGCGGACTAGCGTGTTGACCATTACACAACGGAGGTCGTCAAACTGTAGACTTCAGTAGATCCAGTTTTCATAAGCAATCCTTACTGTCTCATAATTGCACAAACTTATTGTTGTCAAAGAGCTATTATGTAAGTTGCATAGCTTAATAAAACCATTTTCTTAGTTGAATATTTTTCTGACCTAAAAGTATAAACGCAGGTTTACCTGCTACTGCACTCCCATCGAATCGGTCGGCAGTTCGGTAAACTTGGCGGAAAATCCCGCTATTTTTCGGAGGTTGTTTATTGATATTTTCTATAAGGCTCCGTACGCAGTAATAATTCCGAAAACTCCGCAGTCTATTCGCAAAGTATGTTGAAAATATGTTAGTAATAAAAATGCATTTTTCTAGAACAAACTAATTTGAGTTTAGGTGGACAATATGTCCTTGTAATTAAGAAAAAAAATACAATTGAGATTAAACTACAAACTTAACCTAAAAATAAAACCTAATCTAAATTATGATGTTGATTGAAAATTTATAGATAAAAGAGGCCATTTTAAAAGGCGAAATTTAATTTGAACTATATAACGTGTAACAAAATATACTGAAACTGTTTTAAGGGTAGATCCAGTCAATGATATTGTATATCTTTCCCCAAGGAACATAATATCAAAATATGAAAAATATATTTTGCTTTCCATAGAAACTTGGATCAGTTGATCGGTCAACTTGTGTTTGGCCAAAACATATTGTTCCTTGGGGTAAATTTTTCAGTATCACGGACTGAATTCAGCCTTAAAATAGTTCCAGTATATTTTGTTAGACCCTGTATTAACACGTGACTCCTTAACAGATTGACTAATATTTGAACATAACTTTAATTTTTCATTGTCTACCAAATTTCAATAAATTCCGAAAAAATAAATCATTCAAAAAGTCTGCACTCCTTAAATTGATACTATACTTACTAAATGACCGTTAAAAGAGCGTAGGTTTTTATAAATATAACGGTACCTAAATGTAAGTATATAAAATTATACAAAATTATTGATATTTAAGTATATATTTTTGAAAACGTAGTAAACACTATTACGTCTTTATTCTTAATGAGGAAGACAGAGCATTTTGCCGCAAGACCCAAAGGCCATTTCTAGTGTGATTGTAGACGAGAACTTGGAAAAAGAAATCAAAATAGTGATGGATTGCTGACCTCATCGCCTATTGACATAATAGATAGATAGGCTTTCGCGATCTACACAAAACAAGAAGCAGCTGGCACACTCAATTTTTTTTATTTTCTCCAAAACCAGCATTGAAGAAAACGCAGTTTCGGTAAACTACTTTAATAGCACAGAATAAGTACTAGTACTGGATATAGTTTCAAAAAATAATACAGTTAAAAAAAAATACAGTTAAAGATAACTATGTAGATAGCGGACCGCAATCACAATCTTGTTTTGGGTCAAACGCAGGGTCATAACTAGTATAACAATAAAACTGTGGATGGCCGCTAGAGGGCATCAAAACAGATAAAAATCTACGTCCACAAAACAGTCCTTCAAACTTCGGTTTGAAGCAATTCTCTGCGGATCTCATCTCGTAAAACGACCATATACCATATTCCTATTAAATGACATTATTTTAACCGACTTCATAAAAGGAGGAGGCTATAAATTCGACCTGTATGTTTTTCTTTTTTGTATGTTTGTTACACGATATCTTCGCTAGTAGGGAAGGGATAATTTTCTTTTTCAAAATTCATGCCTTTTGTGAACCGATTTCGATGATTCTTTTTTTATTTGTAAGTCTTTACTACCAAGTTGGTCTCATATTAATTTATTCAAGACATGATGAAGAACTTTGGAGCGTTTTTCATCTGTCCTGGGTCTTGGGTGTTTATCTATATATGTATTTAGTTTAACATATTGTGTCGTTGAGTTAGTATTTTATAATACACGTTTAAACTTATTTTGGAGCTAGCTCAATCAGTGTGATTTTTTATATTTGCTCAAAACTGTTTCCAAACCAGCAGCAGCAGTAAAGTTAATATCGAGTGGTAGACTAGTGCCATCCCGCTCGTTTATTATTTCGTAGAGTGAGATAAACGCTGTCTTCGGTACCATGCTATGAAGTTAGGACGCGCCTTGTCTCTACATACTTAGAAATTTTACAACCCACTCTTAGAAGGTGTAAACTATAAAACACAGTATTTTCGGGTACATTATGAAACATAAAATCCTGGTACAATTCCGCATTGACATCACGACTGTCACGGGTTTATAGTTCATTAAAATAACTTTAGTCCTTAGGGAAGCAATTTTACGCAGCTTTAGTTTCTAAAATAGGAACGACTGTAAACAGGAGCGGGCATGAAGTTTTTAATTTAGTTTCCGATGTAGCATTTCGTATCCACTTAAAACTTCAGCGACGTGTACTAATGTGGCACCAAATTAATGTGAATGGCATACAGATTGCCTACTAAAAAATTAACTTTGTTCGAATATTTTGTAGTACAGTCTTATGTCTTTAGTTAATTGTATATTTGACTTCTTATTCTTGTATTTAAGAGCCGCGCTCTCATCGGTGAAGTGCTTCCTTGACTATATTTTAGGGATTATAGTACGGTGGTGACCCCATTTGTCTTCCATACCGCAGTATTTGAGTTGCAGATCCCGCATCTTCGGTCTTCTGCCAATACTATCACCACTGCTACCTAGTGACAGAGGTATGTATATTTACTGACGGCATGACAAAGAGCCGTCTTTGATTATTTTTGCCACATTGAGTAGATATTTCTTTGAATTTCTTTGCTGAGTGAGACTTCTGTACGTTAGTATTATTTATTTTGTGGTTCCACTATCCCTTCCACCTGTGGATCCCGTTAGTAGTCTACAGCTAAGCCTTAAGTACATTTGACTGTGTATCCTAAAAAAATATGAAGAATGTATGGTTACAATGTAGCAGCGAAGTGTAATTACATGTTTGTGGATGTTTATCTATATATAATAATATTATTTGTTATAAAATATAGTATCGTTGAGTTAGTATCCCATAACACAAGTCTCGAACTTACTTTGGGGCTAGCTCAATCTGTGTGATTTGTCCGTATATATTTATATTTATTTATTTACATGAAGATGTTACTATGACAATTTCTATAAACTAATTTTAAGCAAGTATTTATAATTATTTTTTTGCTATCCTATTTTGTCCATTGTTGGGCAATAGTCTTTCCTCCAGCCTTACGTACATCTCTGTTAATGGCGACAGTTCTCCAGTTCTTCCTATTAAAGTTATTATTAAAAAAAAACACAAAACCTGACTGCGTTATACAGCAGCGAGGTTATATGTTCCTTTTAGAATTTCTAATTTCAAACTGCATATTTTAAACATTTAAGTTGTATAAAGTTTTGTAGAAAAAGAAAAGAAAAAGCAGGGGACATGTCGTATCAAGCACTAAAAAGTAAGGCAGAGAAGCAAGAAGTTTGGCCCATACTCCACCGACAAGAGCCACTAAGAAGAAGAAGAAAGTTTTGTAATTCTTTTATAAAATCCTTTATTTTGATACACCACTCGATAGGTTTTTAATTAAAAAAAATGAAGACATTATTTGTCTTTGAAATACTGCCATTTTGTTTTTTTTTTATTTTTATTTTTGAAATACTTCAGTGTCATTTTTACAATAAAGAAATATCTACGAGTAACGACACCTCTCAAGCTAAAATCGATCAAGACATTTAGGCCGCAAAGTACTTATGCCAAAAAAATATACATACATACATACACTCGAAAACATACCTCTACTTTTGACGTAGTCGGGTAATTAAAAACATGGTTCATTATATAAAGTCATAGAACATTTGGTAGGATAATAGCCTACCCGTAGCAAGCACAGTGAATAACATATTTTTGTCTAGATCTTTAGTCGCTTCAAAAATCTAAAAAATGGGTGTCATTATGGCATCTGAATAGGTATTCGTAATAAGAAAAACCGGCCAAGTGCGAGTTAAACTCGCGTGCAGAGGGTTCCGTACAATTGATTGAATTCTTATAGGTTTTCCAGTAATCCACAAGCAATGAGCTATATTTTCGTCTTCTTTTAGGAATAAAATCTATATATACTATATATATAAACTATTCATTTTACAATAATACAGAATTATATTTGAGATCCTCATAATGAGCCTTTTCATTTCATATATGACACAGTAAGGTTTGCAAAACTTTTTTTTGTAATATCCTAATTTGACCCCCAAAAATGACCCTTATTTTAAAAAAAATATTTATTTACTTTGCATATATGTGTTTGGGTCATAGGATTACAACATTTTACTAAATTTGACCTGATTCGGTCCAGTAGATTCGGAGAAAATTGGCTGTGACAGATGGACAGACAGACGCACGAGGGATCCTATAAGGGTTCCGTTTTTTCATTTTTTGTAAGGAACCCTAAAAAATACATCCTGTTGTACTTAACAAATAAAGCTTTGTTGTACATTCATTTATTATAATAGCGACGACATATCAACAATAAAAAAACGAAGGCTCGATAAAAGATAAGCGAACAATAGCATATGTATCTTTTGTTTCAATTATGAGCTGCATAATAATTCTAAGGAACACCCACATAGCACAGTGAACTTTTAAATCCATAATCGATATATGAGTATTAAAAAGAGTTTATGTATGTAAGAGTCACTTTCAGGAAGAGCTCGGCGGGTCTTTCACAAGTTAAGCAAGTCACGCGTGGTCCGCATTTAGATGGGTGGCTATAAGTGGCACAAAAATATTTCGAACTCCTCAGTACACACGTCAAACTGTTGCTCCCAGCATTCCCAAATATTCAAGTAGACAAGAAATTCAAAAGATAAGTTATACTTTTATCGCATGTTTTTACTTTCTCTTACCGAAATATATTCGACTAGCTGTGCCCGCGACTTTGTTCGCGTGGTTATCGGAACGTAATGTTATATAGCCTAAAGCCTTCCTCTATAAATGGACTACCCAACAAAAAAATAATTTTTCAAATCGGACCATTAGTTCCTGAGATTAGCGCGTTTAAACAAACAAACAAACAAACAAACTCTTCCGCTTTATAATATTAGTATAGATTATACCGCCCGGCTAGCGGCTGTACTGATTTATGCCGTGCCCGAATAAGTATGTAGCAACCCTAAGACCAAAAAATATGTCAAGCCAAAAATTACAAAAAAAAAACAAATTTCCGCAACATTTACATAGCGATAATGGACTTTAATCGCGGCATTTGTAGCAAAAACAATTTGCGACCAGCCGAGTCATATATCCGAGACAATTGTCGTCTGATTGGTTTAGTTACATCGAACTTCCGATCCCAGTCGGTGGTGTACGTGACTGTACTACACAATCGATTTGACACTTTTTTTGCGACTATACCTACGCCAAGTTTAAACCTTATTTTCATCAGACATAGGACTATATTAAAAGAAAGCTTATAAAAAAGTAGCAAAGTGGATAAAATTAATTGCATAGTGGACCTTTGTTCTATTTTATATTCACCTTAAAAACGCTTGAATAGACAGTCCGAAAATTGAAAAATTGAAAGTCATCAGCGATTATTTTCAAGAAATCCAAAGTTTCATCAAATTAAAAAAGAACGTCTTAATGATGTTGTTTATAAAACAAAGACTCGTGCACCATTAATCACTTTGGACGTCAACAAAATATGGATGTTTGCGCAACGGGCATATCTCAGCTTTGATCACTAACAAATGGCATTAAAGACAATTATGAAACACAATCCCTATAGATTTATATCTTAGGCGTGAGAGTCTTTATAGAGAATAAATTTTAATTGGTGCACACAAACTGAAACACGTTGCTATACGACTTAATCGCCACAGAATTGGCGGTTAATGAGCGGAAAGATCGTAAACGTATTAACATCGTGGGCAGTCCAAAACCAGGTCAAAAAATGGAAACAGCGGGTCAATTAAAAAATCGACCGGCCTATTCCATCATTGTTGCGATTGCTCGTTGAAAACACGATTCGTTAAAACTTGTAACAGTTGTTAGTGAAGTTGAATTTGAACGGAATTTCGAGGCTAAACTTCTAATGATGTAAAACAACAAAGTAATTTAAAAATACAAAACGAAAGCAGGGTTATTCTCTGAATTTTCTGGTTGATGCAGAGACAATATTATCACTTTAAGGATAGATTCATTATCTAGAGTAGAAATAAGGTAATTTGACATTATTTTTCAACCGACATCAAAAATGGAGGAGCTTCTGTACCTATAATAATATTACCTCAATAATTTCTTCGTTTTTAACTGATTTAAAAAAATCTTTTTTAAAAGTATTTAAAATGTAAACATGCTAATTGATCCCATTGTCACTTGTTGAAGATCTGATGATGGAATTCTTGAGCAATCGAGGGGACTCCTCAAATATTCTATGTACACATATAGGGTTTTTTTAGACAATAAATATACATACTGGACCGAATCAGGTGAAATTTGGTAGGATGGTGTAATCCTTGGGTCATAACCCAAACACATATTTATGTCCAAGGTAATTTTTTTTTAAATACCCTTATTTTCGGAGGATAAATTAGGAAATTGAAAAAAAAAAGTTTTACAAAACTTACTGTGTCATATATCAAATGAAAGGGCTCGTTATGAGGATCTCAAATATATTTTTGGTTATCATTATAAAATAAATAGTTTTGATTTAATTCATGGAAGAAGACGAAAATTTACGATTGCCCCTGATCTTCGAAACTACTGAGCCTAAAATTTTGAAAAAAATACGAAATATAGTTCATTACTTGTAGATTACAGGAAAGCTATAAGAATTCAATCAATTGTATGGAACCCTCTCCACGCGAGTTTTATTTTTGTTATAGTGTATCTGCATATGCAGACATTTATTTTATACCTAATAGGTACATTTCACATAATTTATATTTAAATTAAAAGATGTTTGGTATTTGGATACAACTGAACACATTTAAAATAAAACCAAACACCTATAGTATCTCAGTGAAAATAATAATGATTAAAGAAATTAATACAGTTAGTTATTATATCATAAGTAACTACATATATATATTCCTGTAAAAAAATTATATGAAAAAGTTAAAAAAAGTATTTTTAACTAAGCACAGTTTCAAAAAGAAATAAATTTATTTTTACACACAGTGAAAATAAATTTCCTTTTGAACTTGACGTACGAATATCCACTTATGTCACTCCGTATAAACAGTCAAGCAAGAATAACCCAAGAAACCTGATGATGCGTGGTTGAAATATACGTACGCGACTAATGGATGGGTATATCGTAGTAGATCGATGCCGTCATTTATATGAAACTTAATCGAATAATTGATTATAAGAGTGAAACAATAAAGTGATTAGTTAAACAAAAAGTCGGACAATGAGTTATTATTCAATAGATAGGTTGCTATTGTTGACCGGCAGAGACAAGTATCTGGTGTGGGTTGTTGACCTGCGGCTCTATCATTTGTTTGTGTGATCATCGAAACTCGATATTAATCTTTTAAGCCGTGTTCAGATTGAGCGAGTCGTGCGGCAATTAGTTTAGTTTTAAATTCATTATTTCTTTATTTTATTTACATCACCAGTTATTGACACAGTTATTGACGTCGATACGAATACTTATATTCAGTTTTTAGCTTCCTAGGCTAAGAGTGGAAAACAAGCGGCGCTACAAATCAACAAGTATATTGAAAATAAAATTTTAAAAAATTAAATTTTTTTATTGGGTAACTAAAAAATGTTTACAATATTTTGTTGCCGGAGCCTCCTTTTAAGCAAAAAATATACTTGTGCCAGGAGATAGATATTATTTTGGTTAATTTATTAAGTTCAGTTTTTTTTAAGCCTGACTAGTAGAGAAATCCATTAGCATTAATTACACCTTTTGTAGCATTGTGGTCAATAAAGATTTAATAAATAAATAAGTATTTTCAGAACTAGAAATGTGTTCGAGTTCGTGGTGAACTAAAAGTTAACTCTAATTCCGATGAAAAAAAATATTGTAATAATAGTGCTTTTGGTTTAAGCTCTGTCTCACTAAGATTATGTAACATTAAAGATTATGTTTTCAACATTCAAAGAAACTGCACTGGCACGATAAATTATAAAAGCCGACATATTTCAATAATAATTTACTAAGCGGTGATTCGACTCGGCCCAGTAGCCGAGTCGAATCACCGCTTAGTAAATTATAAAAAAAAACTCTAATTGGTCGAGTTACACAAGCAAGTCCAGTGACTTGCTTGTGTAATGTAATTTACTAAGCGGTGATTCGACTCGGCCACTGGGCCGAGTCGAATCACCGCTTAGTAAATTATAAAAAAAAACTCTAATTGGTCGAGTTACACAAGCAAGTCCAGTGACTTGCTTGTGTAACTCGACCAATTTGAGTTTTTTTTTGACGATGAGCATTCAGATTCTTCGACTGATATCTAAGAGACTTCCTAAATTATATTTATAATTCGTCATTTTGTCTTTGATAGATAATCAAGTTGGTCGTTTAGCGCTGATGGTTATCTTCCAGTTGGCATTTCAATGAAATCATTGCGATGAATTCTTGTACGAATAAATTTAAATAATTCCGATGAAGATGTAGGGGACTGTTGCTTTAAACTTTAATAGATGAGAATCGATGTGGTGCTTTCTGATGACTCTATCTACTACTTCTTTCTGACAAGTAATTTTACAAAAAGTCGACTTGCTGTTTGATTAGTGAAAATAGCTTCAGATTTCTTTAACATGTTTTTCGGACAATTGGTATGTAGTTAGTAATTGTAGAATTATGCATCGCGAATAACTTGATATATTTGTTAAATAAATTACTTAAACATACTATGATAGACCACTTTTCATTTTATTATAAGTACTCAACCCAAACTCTTCTTTGCTGGTCTGGGAGAAAAGAAAAATAGAATTTACCAGCTACTTCTCTTCCCATGCAGATCATAAAAGCCAATCGAGGGAATGGGCGAGATTCTGAATCATATGAATAGGCGATGCGGTTAGCAACCCATCACTGTCATAATTTCCCCTTTCCACCTTCATGCCCACGATCACGCTAAAAGTGACCTGGGTCTTACCGCCCTATGCTCTGTCTTCCCCATTAGGGATAAAGGCGTGATAGTTTATCTCTACTCCGCAACGCATAATCATAAATTTATATTTAATAACATAGTAAAGTTTTGTAAGTAAAGGTTGTTTTTTTTAATAATCTTAGTTTGAAGACGCAAAAGGAACCTCTCAGTTCTACCAAACATAATCCTGTTAGTTGCTTTGACGTCTAAATATCCCAACATATTTAAAATTAAATTAAAAAGCAACCACTTCTCATGTGACTAAATGCTATTTATTTCATTCTTATTCAAAAGTTATCTACGAGTATGTGTCTAAAAGCAAAAGTTAATTTTTAAGCGAAGAAAAATGATAAACGCAAATATTAAGCGCAAAATGCTAGCTGCTGCAAACCCGGTGTTATTTATAACATATATTTTATACCACATGCATTACACCTACAGAATCCTTAACACGCAATTGGAATAAACCAAATAAACGGAAAATATATATCAGTCTTTATACCCACATTTAATAAGTTGTCGGACTACGTTGAGTTTTAATTATGGAGTCGACTTTGGAAGTTTAGACTTGCGAATATGTATTCAGTTAGTTTGTATTTCTTGAATTAATCTACTCTAATAAAGCAAAGAATTGACATGTTTATATTGATACTTTGTCTGGAAGTTTAATTAAAAACCGATATCATTGAAGTGAAACCTGATGGACAAAAACCCTCTCCGTTTATTTTTCAGTTGTAGTTAGCAAACCTACCTTTTTCACTCCAATTGTAGATTAATTCTTTGATAATCTACTTTACAGGTTGATTTTACACCCCCTACGTATATTGAAATCTTGGAATCATATTCACTAATAGAACACATAACCCTAAGAAAAAAATACTTTTTCTTGTATTTTTTTTCTCCCAAATACTGAAAAATTGACTAACCTACTGACCTTACTACGCGTGCGGCTGTTGCCGAGTGCCAGAGCCGCCAGTCGCCCAGTAGCGGGCGGTAACAGTCAAATGGGAGAATTTTGCTATGCATTTGTGATACCTGTGGTTTTTATTATGAAATAGGTAGTTATGACAAAATATGTATTTTTTTATTTCACTTTATAATCAGGTATTTTAGTCTCCACTACAGGAGCACGACCCTCTCTGTACTGCCAGAGCCATATATTAGCCAGAGCAGTCAGAGGATTTGGTCTACACTCTCCACGCTGGCCAGACGGGTTGGAGAGGTCTCATTGATGTTTAGAAGCTTTGTTTAGCTTGTGTTTCCTTAGTCGCCTTCTACGACATCCACAGGAAGACTTGGAGTGGTCCTTTTCTAGTCAGCCGGGAACCACACGGCTTATTTTGCTTTATATATCTAGGAGGTTCAAAATTCAAATTGTAATAGGTAGGTATACAATTTGTAATTAATTAATAATATAAAATTAAGTAAAAAAAGTATAAAACTAGTCTGATTAAAGACTAAAATCAAAGTTCCTATTTTTCTTGATATGTTTGTTGCACCAACATTTTAGAAACGGGTAATTAGTGTCAGCATCTTACAAAAATTTTACGGGAAATCCACTCACAGTAACGACACTCAGAATGTCTATTCTAAAAATTTTAATCGGTGCCAAACACTAATCGGATTACCTTTACGGACACCAATAAATTCTGGAATCTTTACAATTTTGAGACGCCCGATACCTTCCAGTCATAAATTGAATATAGTTAAGTATGCAACGAATTCAAATGTGTACTTAAGTAGGCATTATTCCAAAAGATAAAGTCGTTAAAAATATCAGACGGGGCCAGCTTAAATATTGGATAGTTGTGTCATATAATTTTACTACTTACACCAGACTTAATCCTCAAAATAAGAATAAAATACGAGTAGTATTATAGTATAAAGATTCTCCGCTTTGTGCAAAAAGAAAATAAATATTTGCAAGTTGGACGTTTACACAGATTATAAATTAAAATTAATATTACATTTATTATGAAACAGATTCTTTTTTTAAACTTCTGTATTTACGATAAAAAAATTAAATAAATACTATTAAAACAGCGACCATTCTTGAAATATTTTTTTTTTTAAATTGGTAGTTAGAATAGTATTAAGATCAGTATCTTTATTAGAAGTAATTTGTAGACATACATACCTACATGCAAGAAGAAAATAAAATCTTTATTTTGTAATTTGTCCTGTTGCCTGATAAATATATTGGAACGCAGTTTTAAAAAAAAAATACTCTATGTGATCTATTTGTATACTTACCTTCCTTACTTAATGTACGTAAAATAAATAAATCGGCCAAGTATGTGGTCGGGCTACGCTCAAAGTAGAGTTCCAAAGTACAAAGACACATTTTTTCATACAATGTTTACACGTTTTGTATCAGTTTTAAACAATTTACAACTTTATTTAGTTGTTGTTTTGTAAGAATTATGAATACACAATCCTGATACGAAATTTCGTACGATACGAATTGTTGTTGTTTCAAATAGGTACTAATATATAACTAGGTTATAAGTGTCTGTAACTCTTAAATTAACAAAGCTAACTTAGCCAGCATAGTTTTTCTTAAGTTGAGTCGTTTAGTAGTTTAGTATATATATTACTACAACGATTTTTTGTCATATAAATATTTCATTACACTCCACTAGTAATTCACTTTCTGATAAATTAAACATAAAAATCAGCACAGCTGAGAATGAAGCCGGGAACGCGCTGAGGTGAAGAAGATATTTAAAACAGTACCTTTTGAACTAAATTATAATTGCAAAAAAAACACAACAAACTAATGAGAACATTATTTTTTTTTATCGAACAAGTTAGAGCAATTTTTTTTAACGTTTTGAGTTTTTTACTTGTTTTCGCCGCTGCGACACCGCGTCGCTTATAATCTTACAATCTTAGACATAAAAAAATAAATAAATAAAACGTATCGAAGCATTAAAATACAAAACGTTAGTTTCTCTATTATGACTTGTCTCTGTAGAAAAACCTTTTTAACATAGGAATTACAATTGATTTACATGCCGCCTTCCGTGCCTACAAACCCACGCCTAATATTTTGTGAAATATATAATGCTTATAGACACTGGTTCCCGCGGAGCCCAGCTTCGTCCAACTTTATGGCTTAATCTCCTACACACCATATCAATAAATAAACGCTTCGGAAACAAAGTAGTCGATGTTTTTTTTTCTTCTTTTTTCTGGTGTAGTTGCCAGTATGTAGATCAGTTTGTACTCGTAATTTGATACTCGTGTCAGATAGTGGGTAGTACGTTAAGTGACGTATGTGGGTTTCCTTGGGAGGAAACATAAGGTTAACAGGTAATATCCCTGTTAACCTCATGTAGAAATGATAGAGAATAAACATCAAAAAATCTTACACACATCCATTTAGCACGTTATTTTAGATTGATTAATGCAGAAAAACTGATATCAAGAGCGCTAATTGACTCCAAAAAACTATGACGTCACGTTGTGTAAACGTGTGTGGTCGTTCAAATCTTACAGAAAACGTTTGTTTTGACGTTTAGGAAAACGTATACCTATGATTTGACTTGTTGGAAACTAGCAGATTCTAATATTGAAACTATACATGAAAAGAAAAAACAACATCTGAGGCTACTGCACTTTATTGCTATGAATGATTGCTTACTAATGTATTACTTAATGTTATACTAAGTTTAGTAGTATAATAATAATAATATAATAATAAATTCTTTATTTCAGACCATGGTCCATAAAATATTAGTAAAAAACAAAGTACTTATCCTAGTGTTAGTAATTTGCGAGACAAAAACAGAAAATTAATTTATGAGGTGTACACCTCTATGCACGAGCAGATCTGCCCAGTGCCTCACAAATGGCCCATCAATTTTGGCTGCTAGGGTACTAAGGATGCTGTTAGAACCCCCACGGAGTCGCTGCAGCGCCGAGGCCGCCCGCTTACGCATTATGGCATAAAAATCATCCATACGTGCTTCGGCGAACATACCTGACGCACTACACCGCCGCGGCAGCCCTAGCAGCATCCTCAGCGCATCATTATACTGGACGCGCAGAGCATTGTAGGCCCCCCTTGTATACCTCACCCACAGGCTTCAAGAGTAAAATGATTGGCAGTAAGCTCTAAATAGTGTGAGTTTTACTTGTTTGTGCAACGTGCAAACCTGCGAGCAAGCATATTGCAACGAGCCGTCAACGCTCTGCGCTCCCTGTCTATATCAAGGTCGTCGTTGAGTCGGTCCGTAAGCATATGGCCAAGATATTTAAACTGGTTCACTACACGTAGCGGTGTCCCATTTAGTCGGATAGGCGGCACGTACGTTACCTTCCTATGACGCGCTTTAAACACCATGACCTCGCTTTTCTCCACGTTATATCTTAGGCCATATGCCCCCGCATACTTCTCGCAGACGGCCACCAGTTTCCTCAAACCATCTATTGACGGACTGAGCAGTACAGCGTCATCGGCGTACCAGATATTGTTCATCATCACTCCATCGATGGAACAACCGACCGTGGCACTACTCAGTTCGTGTACCAGCCGATTAACATAAAGATTAAATAATTTTGGAGATGTCAAACCGCCCTGCCTGACCCCACATTGTAAGCAGTAAGGGGCCGACTGGCTGTTACCCCATCTAACCATATTACTCTGATTTGAGTACCAGTAACTAAATATACTAATAAACTCAGAAGGCAAATCCGTCTCTTCTGATAACTGGCCCCACATTATGTCATAGCACACACGGTCAAAGGCCTGAGAGTAATCAAGAAAACAACCATAGACTGGCGTTTTCCTATCCGTGTAGTACTGAACCGTTTGCTTGACACACAGTATTGCACTTTCTGTGGACAGTCCAGCTCTAAACCCAAACTGTGCGTCATGCAGCTTGATACTAGCTTCTAACCAATATTCTTCTATACAATATAGGTTCAAGTACTAGTAAGTAAATATAAAAATATATGTTATTTTTGTTCCTACTTTGGGCTTACTTGTCTCTGCACCACCTTGACTGGTAGAGATAGCCTAAGGCTTTAAGTAAGATTTTTATAAGAAAGTTTAACAAATAAAAAATTATCATCATCATCCGAGCGTATTCCCGGTTGCATCGTCAGCGGTTACGCTTCAGAGCCCGGGGTCCGCTACCTAACCTAGGCGATTTGACGAGGTTACTGTTTTTTTTCACAGAGCAACTGCCTGACCTCCGAAACCCAAAGGGTAGACCAGAACCAATCCTAGGATAGGTACAAACGCTAGATGGCGTTCGGGACCAACGACTTTACGTGCCTTCCGAAGCACGGAATCATCTTTCTTTTCGGATAATCAGATGATTCAAGCCTGCAATATCCTAAACAGACTAGAAACAACTTTTCACAAAGTATGCTTCCCAGTGGGATTTGAACCCATGACCTCCGGATCACAAGGCAAACGCCTTGACCACTGGACCGCGGGGGCAGTCAAAACACAAACAAATAAAAAATATATACATATATTTATGTTAGTTATAAGCCTAGCAGTGGACTGCTATAGGCTGATAAAGATAAAGATAATACATACACAAATACTGCAATAATATAATACGGAATATAAATAGTTAAGACAGTTATTGTGTGTATTTAATTCCAGATAATGATGAAAATGCTCAGCATTGAAGTATTGAAACCATCTTTCTATCACCTCGTAGAAGAAATCCAAATCTAAGAGATATCATAACATAATCTAAAAGAAATCATATTATATTAAAAAAAATACTTTTTACAAGCTTTTATTAGGTTTCACCTGTCCCGTTGTCTGTGTGTCCGTAATCAAATCTTGCAAGCTAAATTAAACCCACTTCCCATTATTCATGTGAGCTGAAACTTTGCATTCTTATGTAAACAGGATGACAATGCAATATAATGGTACCAAAGTGGCCATGGTATCGACCCTATCTGTACTACCAGAGTAATGGTCAGAGCAGCAAGAGGATTTGTCCCACACTCTACGCTGGCCAGACGGGTTAGAGAGGCCATAACATACTATGCCATAGCATCTCTGTGATAAATCAACATAACCCCACCGAGTTTGGGCTCAATTGATTCGTCTTAAGAAGCATTTATCGTTGTTTTAGACAAAAGATTGTTTTAATTATTTTTTCCAAAAAATATAACTCTTCAGAATAGACGAGATAAAAATTAAGTGACGACAGTAAACGTCCTCTCCTTCCTCCTCAACAAACAAAACGTTCAGGCACCATTCCTATTAAAACTAAAATTAATCTGCGCCGTTTCTTAAAACACATCAAATTCGAATGATGACCCAAAAAGTCCAACGTGACAGTACAGTCGGCAAGTTACAAATACAAAAATATACTCTATCTAGTCATTATAAAAAAATATGCGAAACGATACTTTAAGTATGGGTAAAATAAAGTTCAAAATTAGATTGTAACGTTGTTATAGGTGAACAGATATCGTGGTTCAGTTAAAGATGTCACTCATCCGAAGTTTAACGATCGACCTAATAGCGTTCTAAAGTTCCCGAAATCCTTGAAACGTGACTGCAGTGTCAACAAATTTAAAAGTGAATCTGTCGGCTTAAATCCCGTTCAGACTACGCTTTCATTGGTATATGGCATATAGCTCACTATACTTTGCTTACTAAACAAAATCCAGCATTTTCAGCATCAATATGTGTACAAAATGCATATGATAGCGATTAAAAGAAAAGTTATTAATTTAGTATGAGTACTGTACATACTCCATTGCACATACTATTTCAAACGTTAAATACAACAGTATTTTTTGGTTTCTTGAGATTATACAGGATGATTTTGAACCTCATAGCTATATAAAAAGAAAGTACTCTTTAAGCGAAATAAAAAATACCTTAATTTTCTGTCATATGTATCTTTTTTCAATATAAAAAAACCAAAGATATACATTTTTTTAATTATGTAATTTTATACATATTTTAATTACGCCAGCCACACATATTTTCTGCTTGGTCTTATGGTTGACCGGTAGAGAATGCCATACGGCAATAAGAAGCCACCACTTGTACAATAGTTTTGTGCAATAAAGTTTTTAAATAAATAAAGATATCAGTCGAAATGTGCATATCAAAAATCTCCCATTTGATTGTCACCACCAGCGGAGAGGGGAACGGATGCGCGTATAGTCAAGTCAGTAGGATAGTTATTATGGAAATTTGGGAAAAAACTTGACAACAAAATAAGTCTTTTTCTTACGATTTTGTTTTATACCTGTACTTTCCATATACACATCTGCTGGAATCCGATTATTATGCAAACAAAGATACAAGAACCTTAAATTATCAATTCTAGCATATATTAGCAAAGTGTAGCGGAATGTTGGCACATTATTTAGAGCTTATTGGCAGCGTTCTATCTGTTTGGCCACCATGATTTACGAGAACATAGCGTGCCAATATCGTTCCAAATTATATCAATTTACTTTCTATATCAAACTACGAGTATCTTTCGTAATAATAACTATTACCCAAGAGCTCGATTTTTAGTTCTACTATTCTATATAGTGGATATAGGCAAGGGGTTAGACCAAAATAAACGGGCAAGTGCAAGTCGGACTCGTACATGAAGGGTTCCGTACCTCCGTACAATATTTTAAAACGCTGAAGAAACACGTTTCTTGTATGACGACCTCCTTTAATTTTCAACTTTTTTTATTTTTAGTATTTGTTGTTATAGCGGCCACAGTAATACATAATCGGTGGAAATATCAAGTGTCTAGCTATTACGGTTCAAGAAATAGAGCCCTGTGATAGACGGACAGACAGCGGAGTCTCAGTAATAGGGTCCCGTTTGCACCCTTCGGGTACGGAACCCTAAAAAGTATGTAAACCCTGTAAATGTACCAGATGCTTCACTTCCCGTGCAAACTGTAAAAGCTGATCGAGGGTCATGAATATGAATTATGTCAATACGCGATACAGCTAGCAAACCATCACTATTTCGATTTTTTTTCCACCTTCACGCCTACGATTACGCTAATAGTGGTGTTTGGTTCTTGCAGCTTAGGCTTGTTTGTTTGTTTTTCGTGTGTGTACGCGGCCAACACTGTGTCAGATAAAACAAGCTGCCTAAAGGCATCTGACATAGCTTGACAACTGGCATGACTAACGGCAGATTCATCCTAGATCCTAAATCTAGGCTTTACTAACCGAAACGGTACAACAAATAATATTGTAGAAAAATTAAAAGGCTTAAAATTTGTATAGCACTTGTACCCAAACGGCCTAGGCCAACCCAAAATGCCAAAAATAAACTTCGGATTTTAATAAAAATTGACTCGATTAGCTGATCAGTTTTTATGAAAATTCAATTTTTTTTAGGTTTCGTGTTTCGTGAAAATTGTAGAACATATGTTCAGTTTCATGGGCTGAGGTACATCTGAGAGGTTTTGGGTTATTTCATTAACACTTTGTATAGGCTCTAGACTCTCTCTACCCCCCTAAGGGTAAAGACGTGTTAGTGTATACATGTGTATATAATAAGGATCTTATTACATAGCTTGATGACGTCATCGTGCTATCGTATTTCGGAACAGTTTACGAGTAGCACGATCTGAACGTCTCCTTACTTAAATCCCGACGGTCGCTTTGAACTCTCCATATGCCATCGAGGGTGATCTCAATTTGTTGTGTGTTTATAATAATTTACTTTAATTCTTTTCATTACTTCTTTGTTCTTATTTTACTTTAAGGGTTATGTGTAACCGTACTAATTAAAAGTTATTTTTGTCTGAAAAGATTCGATACGTAGTCAATTTTATGTCAAAAACTTTTAAGAGAATGCAGTACGTTACGACTTATTATTATACATAGAATAATATTAGCAGGAAAATCTATTATTGAAATATTAATTGTCATGCTGATATAGGTATGTGCAATAAAGGTTTAAAATAAACAAACAATTCGTGTTTGTTTTAAATCTTAATTGCACATTTATTGTTTTTATTTATTTGTTTTGGTTTAATTTAACATACTCTCGGTTTAATTTTGATTTAGCTTTATAATTTTAGCTTACATTGTATTTTTCTTTTTTAAACGCCTTCAAAAAAGGAGGAGGTTATCAATTCGTCTGAAACGTTGGTATATTAGTACTCTGTGGTCGGAATCTTTTTTTTTATCTATCTTCCCCGATTACTCTAAGACTCCTGGACCGATTTGTAAAATTCTTACTTTGTTTGAAAGGGTATACTTTCCAGGTGGTCCCATAGAAATTTCATTAAAATCGGTTGTGTGGTTTGTTTTTTAAACGAAAATAACTCGAAAATACATGTCTATGTATATATTTTTTTTAATTATTTAGCTCCTCTGGTATTGAAGTCGGTTTTTGGTTTTGAAAAATATCAATAATTATTTATTTTGAACTAATGAATTTAGTTTAGTTTTAGTTAAATTAATTATATATCTGATACAAAAAAAAAAATATATACGCATATTATCAAACTACGTGTAAGTACTAATGAATATAGTAATATTGATTTCTTCTCCACTTGATCAGTAATGAAGAAATACGAATGCTTTAAATGCGTAAGTACTTAATATGTGATAAGTTAATTCGTAAGGGAGATTCAAAGTTATGGTAGCACAACTCGTAGTAATGTGGACTGGGTCCAAAAATTGTATTTTAATTAGTCCGTCAGTTACATTATCCATACAATGGACCCATATTTTTTGGTTTATCAAAGTAGTGATAATTCACAAAGATACAGCGCGTTGAAATTTTAGAGTCGAATGACGCCACCGTCAAATGAAAATCGTACTTGATCGTGACGTCATGCGGAATTTAAATGCGCTGTATCTTTGTAATTATTTGCTAATCAGAAAAAATACGTATAAAATATTATTTTATGATCTAGGTACCTAATGAGATAAAATTATTTTTAATTTTCACATCCGTATAAGAAGTGCATTCACAGTACAGATGTGAGGGGCGTGAGTTCAAATCAAAACTCACTCGTTGTGAAATTTTTCGTCACATATTTTTAATTAAGTTATTTTAAAATATTTTAAAAGTACCAGATATTCTTCATCAGTTAAGTCATTTACGGGTTAGTATAAACGTTTTATCAATCTTTCGACGTTAAATCCGAAGTTCTCACAATCGTCAAGATAACATAACATTGACAATATCTCCCAAGTATCTTTCCTACAAAACCAGTCGAGGTGTAAATTAAAAAATCTATATAAATTGGAATGTTATCTAAAGATTTACATTAAGATAGTTATCGTTAAATGAACATTAAAATAAAACGTTTATTGCAGTAGATGTGAGATTAAATTTAATAAAACGGTTAATAACACCAACTTAACTTTGATGGCCTTCGTTAGTAGCAGTTTTATATGCAAAGGTAGGAATTGAAATTACGTTAAGTTTTCGTATCATTAAGGACTATTTGTAAGCCATAGTGCTGTTTGTTAGCTCTTTGCTAAAACAATTAAAACTTAAATTTATGGCCACTTCAAGTGGTGTGGCAGAATATTAGTGTTTTACTCATATTTTTTGTATGAGTAAATTACACAATGAGCTACAGCCCATTTGATCAGCTGAAACGCACATACAGGTTGACTTTTCAACCACCAGCCAAATTTTTGGAGCAAGTTTAGTCCATGATACTGAACTACGTTTCGTAAAAAGAATTGATGAAAAACTAAAATAAAAATTCGCCTTCCCATACAAAATCAGCGGTCAGCCAAACGGATTTTGTACGGCAGGACGAAAAATTTTTATCGTTTTTAATAATATTTTTTTCAGTATCATGGACTGAACTTGCTCCAAAAATTTGGTTGGTGTTTAAAAAGTCAGCCTGTATAAAAAAAATTCTTTGTCATTTCTTCTTCTATGTTTTTCTTCTCTGTGTGTTATAATATTGTGAATGTTTCTTAATCTGTATATGTTGGTTTTTCTAGATCAAATAATCTATGTCTTTGTCTGTTTAACGTAAAACGAAACGTTATATTGTAGTGTTTTATCGGTACCATTGGTATGCAAAAAAATATATAACATATTCTTTGAGAATAGCGATGCAATATATCATCATCATGTCTTATTTAGTCTCCACTGCAGGAGCATGACCCTCTCTGTACTACCAGAGCCATATATTAGCCAGAGCAGTCAGAGGATTTGGCTTACACTCTCCTGCTGACAGACGGGTTGGAGAGGTCTCATTGTTGTTTATAAGCTTTGTTTAGCTTGTGTTTCCTATATCGCCTTATGTGACATCCACGTGAAGACTTGGAGGGGTCCTTTTCTACTCTGCCGGGAACGACACAGCTTATTTGTTTTAGTGGTATCAGTAGGTATAAATAAAAAGCAGCCAAGTGCGTGTCGAGCCACGCACACGACGATTATTACACGTAGGCAAACGTCTAATAATTTGGTCGACTATAACTCTTTAATTTGTAAACCCTATTTAGCTCTGATAGTTTTTCCCTAAATGGTGTACACAAACTCACAATATTTTTAAAATACTTATTCAACGACACTCCTCACCACGCGTTAGTCGAGAAAAATAAATTGATTCCTACTTTACATGTATGGAGTTACCCTAAAATAATTTTTGTTTTTCAAGTTTTTATTTATCACTTTGTCGGCGTGATTAAGATACATAATCAATGCCAAATAACAGCTTTCTAGTACTAATAGTCTCTGAGTAAAACCGCGGAGAGACAGACAGACAGACATTCTGTAACTTTAAGGGTTTCTTGTTTACTACGGAACTCTAAAAAGTACTTACGAGTTAAGCTCAAGAATATGCGCACTTATCTTAGTCTATCTATCGCTATCAAGCTGAATCGATAAACGACCAAATCTTGGATATGATAAATAAATGGTATTCCGCGGCCAAACTTTTGAGACCAAATTCGATGCTCTAGCTGTTAAAGATGTTTCCACTACTTTTAAACTATAACGTAGCCTCATTATTTAATTAATGGTGCACATTTCAAAAATTATATGTATATCATTAGCTGTTTCCCCCCGCCTGTGCTTGCTCGATTAACTCTATAAACGTACTTTTCAACAAGAATATTCCCGTAGTCGGGTTTGAATTTTTAAAACTCTATCTTGTTCAGCCAGAGGTAAAAAAAACACGTAAACAAAAATAAGTTTTAATATTTTTTTCTTTTTGTGCAAGCTTTTATTGTAAGAGCAAAGGTTTTCTCAACACAAAACAAATAAGCCCAAACTCAACGAGGTTACGTTGTTTTATTACGGAGTACCTATGGCCACCTTACAGCTCAATAATCAGATCAGCTCCAATTCACCATGATGTTGCATTGTCACGCGATATAAAATATGCGTGCAAAATTTCAGCTCAATCGGTTAAAGATATCTGCTTAAAAATTAATTAATTAAATACATACAGATTGCAAGCTTTAAATAAAAGCTTATAAAAAAAAATACATATTCACACGTATCTTCTGTCATGCTATTCCATCCACAATTTGTTCAACAGCGGTTTTAACCACTTATAGTTGCACATACAGCGAACTTTTAAACTCAACGAAGCAGAAAGGCAAACTTTCACATAATTATATCATTTTCAACGTGGAAGAAGTGAGTTTGAGCATGGTTTTACTTGTGATTATCTTTTATCGGGTTTGATAATTTGCTAACAAGCCTGTTTAAGAAAAATGGTAGTCGTTATAAGGGAGCTAAAATGTTGATTGTTGTCTGGTGTTGGAAAAACAGAAATTTAAAAATAAGAAATCAAAGAAATGAGTCTTAGCTTAGTATGTAATCGAGCTAGTTATAAGTGTGACAACTATACTTGATAAATACTTAGTAAAACTATCATATTATAGGTATTTCTTATTTAAATCCAACATCCGTCCTACCTATTGTTGCAGACTAACTCTTATGGAGTATGGCTTTTCTGCTAGAGACTATCCATTTCATAAAGGTAGGTATGTCCACGTCAGAATAAAAAAGTCGTAAAAAGAAGAAAAAAACGATCAAAATTATTACAAAAAACATCATATCATCTTATTTATTTAATCGTTATTGCACAATAAAATAACCGTACAAGTGGCGGACCTAATGCCATATGGCATTCTCTCCCGGTCAACCATCATCTTCTGTATTTAATAACAGTTTTACTGCTTTAAAAATACATCAGTTTTGTGAACCATTTAAACAAAGCCGGAAAAACAAAGACTGTTAATATTTATACATTTCGCAATTCCACAAAAATGCACATTCCGTCACAAAAATTTCGACTGCATACTGCGCTACGCCAAATAATGCCAACCCAAATGTTTCACTAAACATTTTGGAAATGTGAAACAAATATTCACAGTTTCACGGATATTTTTAACTTCATTAAAGTTGTTGTTCTTTCGTAAGATTTCGAGGTAAATTGGGTCTTTGTCTTATTGAGATGAACGCACACTACCCGCGGCGCAAATAATACCGGCGCGGCGCTAGCTAACGAGATTCTCACATCATTTTATGTATCTAAAATAATTAACAGTTTGTAATTACTATTAATAGTATTTAGTTAAATGTAGAAATAAGACTACGTGTTTCCGTCTTTGCTAAGCGTTATCTCTATTGCAAAATATTATATCTGATCTCCTTCCTTATCTAATGAAGGATCAAAAACGAAAGTGGGGAATAAACCGCACAAACATCAATTATGTGAATAATAATGGGTAAGATAGCGCTAACAAAATGATAAAGTCGGCTTCCGGATATGATTAATCCGCTAGTTTCCAACAAAGTTAAATCAAATACTTTTTTCTTAACGTTAAAACAAACATTTTCTATGGGATTTTTATGATGAAATACCAAACCGTGTTGTCATAGTTACTTGTAGTTAAGGCCGTACCTGAATTTTCCGGGGTCCAGTGCTGCCCCCATTTAAAATAAATCATTTCAAAGAAAACGGAGACATTATTTAAAATTTTGCTACTATCAAATCCTAGATAACCCTTCAAAGTATTTTATGAACTACTGTTTACAGTTTAAAGTCAGAACGTTAAGCTTCACTAAGCACATTTGCGAAAAACGGCCACTTTTGGCAAATGTGCGTAGTAAAGCTTAAGAAACCTGTGAGTGAGGCCTTAAGAAACGCTTTTATGATATTTTTTTCTGCATTAATAAATTTAAAATTACGTTGAAAATGTATGCGATCAATGATAAGTGACAATAATTTATGACGTTTAATTCTCTTAATATTGTAAAGAGAATAAAACATCACAAAATAATGTATTGTTGGGGTATCACAGACTACCGACACAAAACATAGCATTTCGAAGAAGCGACTACTACATGACATATATTCGTCTATCACTGTGGCCTTCGCATTGAAGTTAATTGAGACGACAACGAAAATTATAATTCAGCCGCTGCGCTGCTTTTGCTGCTGATAAGTGTACAGTTACCTTTATAGACGGTGCCCAAATGCAAGACGTTAAGGTGGAACCACATTAGCGCGGCTGAAAACTTACACCTAATGTGAGTGGGTATCGAGTTTTATTATGATCTTAAAAACCATGTTTATTCACTAAAATATACACAATATTCTTAAAAACAACTTAAATATAAATGCTTAGCTTTTAGTTATTTTTTTAAGAGTTAAAATGAAAGCTTTCAATAGTATTTTGTTTTTTGTAAAAACTTTATTCTACTACTAGGTACTTTAACATTACCAAAGTGGTAATTAACAAAGATGTTCTTCTAAAATAGAATCTATTGCAGTCCACCAGAAAATAAATATGTAGTAGAAACATTTTCCAAAAAGATGACATATGTAAGTAGGTGAATGGTTATCGACTTTTTTTTTATTAGGTTGATCAAGTATAATTATCATATTTTCTGAAGATAGGGCAAAAGCTATGAAGCATGCAATTTTTAAGAAATGTCGCTATTTAGAAACAATTAATTTAAAAAAAAAATATAGACATATTGATTACTCGCAATATTTTTTTTTTAAAGTAATTTAAACTACAAAAAGAAGTATAACTAGTTTAATACTAAACTTAAAATTTAACAATAAAGTGGAAATCAGTCTTAAGAAAAACAAAGCAGTTCATTCGTTAGAAAAACCGCGGAGAATATTTTCAGGTTAAAGAGAAAGTCCATAAAAACATCGTCTCAGTTTCAAACTTAAAATGCTGTTAACATTTTGTTTTAAAATAAGTCGCCGAGGAAAAATAAAAAGTTACAGTCTATGCTTATGCTTCACTCGAGACGCAAAAAGTCTGGATTGTGACTAGAAACTTTTTAATAAGCGTAATATTTTTACTCTGTCTAAAAAGATTTTACTGTGGAAGTATGCGGCGAATTTAGTACAAAATTTTCTTATTTTTGTAAGGGTGTTGAGTTTGTACATGAATGGTTTTTTCTTTACCCCCGTAAAAAGTTTTAAAACGCTGAAAAAAAAAACACGTTTCTTGTATTACGACACCCCTAATTTTAAACTTTATCTTATTTTTTATATTTATTGTCAAAGCGGCCACAGTAATACATTACATAATCAGTGAAAATTTCAAGTGTCTTACTATTACGATTTAAAAGATAGGGCCCTGTGACAGACGGACGGACAGACGGACATACAGAGAGAGTAATATTAAAAACTATATACTAAAAACCTTTTTTTATTTGGGATCTATGCTGGAATCTGGAAAAATAATCAGTTTTCTCTTACAGAAGTGTTTAAGGCCGTACCTAAATTTTCCGGGGTACAGTGCTGCCCCCATTTAAAATAAATCATTTTAAAGAAAACGGAGATATTATTTAAAATTTTGCAACTACCAACCTAGATAACCCTTTAAAGTATTTTATGAACTACTATTTACAGTTTATAATGAGAACGTTAAGCTTTACTACGCACATTAGCCAAAAGTGGCCGTTTTTCGCAATTGTGCGTAGTAAAGCTTAACGTTCTCACTTTAAATTCTAAACAGTAGTTCATAGAATACTATGAAGGGTTATCTAGGACTTGGTAGTTGCAAAATTTTAAATGATGTCTCCGTTTTCTTTGAAATGATTTATTTTAAATGGGGGCAACACTGCACCCCGAAAAATTTAGGTACGGCCTTAAGTGACTGGACTATTGTTTAAAATCGTCGAAATGAGTACTAAAAGTAGTACTAAAAAATAAAACATAAAAATAAAATATGCCGTTTATCGAACATTTATGTTGATATTATATTTTTATATATCCCATGCTAATCTGGGTGATAAGAAAAAACTAAGAATGGACCAGCTGCTGCTCTTCCCGCGCAGATCGTAAAAACCGATCAAGGGAATGGGCGAAAATGCGAATCATGTTAAGATGACGTGGGTTTACAATTTGCAATACAGTGCGTGTTTTTGAAAAATCACTGTTATTAAACTACTACAGTTTATTCCTCAAAAAATTTACATACTCAATCGTGTTTTGGCTATTTTGGGTGTCTGTAGAAAATCCTTAAAATTTTTATGTAAATTTTTTGTGGAATAAACTGTAGTAGTTTAATAACAGTGATTTTTCAGAAACACGCATAGTATTGCAAATTGTGAACCCACGTCGCCTTAATAGGTGATGCGTCTAACAACCCATCACTATTTTGATTCCTTTTACCACCTTCTTGCCCACCAGCACGCTAAAAGTGGCCTTTGGGTCTTGAAGCCCTAGGCTCTGCACGAGCCCAAGACCTAAAAAGCTCTGTCTGCCTTATTAGGGATAAAGACGTGATAGTGTGTGTGTGTGTGTATTTTTATATTCCTTGATTATATTCGAAGAAACACATTGGCCGTTACCAAAAATCACTTCCAAAGAAACACGTTCGATATAAAGGTTATCAAAAATAAGATAATCCTACCCTTGACCCAAAAAGTTGAATCCAATGCTCTTCAATAGCAAATAACGTTCGTTCCTCCCGGGACCGATAAGTGGCGTGATGCCTTCGATTCCAATAAAACTCTTATTCCTCATAGACTTCCATTTCAATATCGGAAAATCAGTTTTTTATTTACTTTTCATTTGTTGAAGCGACTAAGCAGAGCATGTATTATTAAAACAACTTCATTATTTGGTAACAACATGAACTTTGAATACACAGTGTTAATTTACGGCTAATTTTTACTAAATAGATACTCTTTTAGTATGTATTCTTATTTTACATAAAGTATTTCATAATGGCGAACATCGCTTTAGTGCTCAGTGTGCCGAATGATAAATTTTTACCATATGAGACTAATCTTAGAAAATGAAAGATCTCAAAAAATATTACTGAAAGGACCGACTGAGATAAAAGTTTTAACATTCCCATACAATTTGTCTGACAGCTGATCTTTACCCCCTCATAGGTACAAAATATTATCATTCATGATCTCAGTCGGTCCTTTAAGCAAGTTTAGACCACATTACAATCTGTTGATTAGATTTTATAGCACTAGTATATTAATTATTACTGCCAGCCTTTTGAGCACTCTACGTCGGGGCAAAGACATGCGGAACATGTTTTTTTTATGTATATTTTTTTATTATATTTCTTTAAAATACTGGTTCTTTAATTTTTATAAATCATGGTTTTGACCGCTTGGTACATTGAGTTACATTTGAAAAGTAGCTAATCTTCTTTTATAGTATGATAGTCACAAATCATTCGGTCTCGGAAATCGCAGAATAGCAATGAAAGTAGGAAATCAAATCCAATTTGCTCGACTCGCTACCAGCAAAGTTCACATCCATCTTGAATTGAACGGATTATGTTGGGATGAAGTGCTGACTATAAACATTCAGTTTTAATTTGAATACTTTTTATCTTTCTACTTGACAAAAATTGGATATTTAAGCGTACTCTGTATTATATTATTATTTGTAATTAATGTCGAAAATGTTATCTTTTTAATGTATATGTTTATTACACACACAGGACACTGGTACTACTTAGGTGGTAGATCGATCTGGGGGTCACCAAACCTAAAAGTATCGCATAGCAAGATGGTGGGCCAACAAGTTGAAAACGGAAATCAGGTCAGATTGTAAAAGGTTTTCAGGCTTTTGCCTATTTAAAAGTATTTATTAGCTTTTGCCCATTCCATCTGCGCTCGCTTGGAGGTAATCTTTAAATATGAACAATGTTGGAAAGGATTTTTTCTTTTGAAGTTCCAAAAAACGAATATAATGTGGATTTTGCTAGTATAACAGTCAAAAATCACAAAATGGCAATGTAAGTAAAAAATCAAATCCAATTTGCTCCACTTGCTACCAGCAATACACCGAGAGCTGGCACCAATTTTTGGTTAGGTATTTGAGGCAAGTTGAAAACTTGTCACATACCTCTCTTATTATACCCCAACACGGAATTGCAGACCTGGCTGGTGAGTAGCGGGGCTAAACCATTTTGATTTATTTATTGTTATTGTAATGTTTTATATTTTTATCCTCAAAATTATATAACCAACCAATAAATAATAGCTAGACGGCTAATGTAAATACTTTCAACGGCAGTTCATAAAATAATTTAAATTGCTATCTAGTGCATGACGAAGAGCAATATGGAAATTATCATCATATTTACGAGTTAACAATTTATTTTAAATGAGGGCGCCACTTCAAGGCCATTTGCTTATATATTTACCTTAAAAAAAATCGTGTGTTAGTGTCAGAGAGTCAGTCGTGACACTTCGTTATAGTCATTCACTTTTTGTAGTTTACATGCTCAAAAAGTGTACCATAGTTACAGTTAAACGAAGACAAAGCATTACGAGTTTATAGCATTACTACAATTCGCTTCTTTAACACAAAAAAATGTATCAGCCATCGTTGTATTTTAAAAAAAATGGATGTCTGACTAGCGCACAAAAATAGAAACAGGGTTGTGATTTTATATAGATATCCATTTTAAATGACGAAGACTTGATCGTAGCTTGTAAAATAATATTATATTATAACTAACTTGTGTTAAATCCGATTATTTTGAATTTCATATATCATAATCAAATGAGCTGCGTTACAAAAAAATCTTCCCTGTGTCTTTCAGCTATGTTGCTTCAGAACCGAGGGTCAGAACATTTTTGCCCCATGTGAATCAAAAAGGCATTATCCTTCTAGATTGTCGGTGTTTTGTAGTAGTAGTATGAGATCTGTTTACAGCAAGCTACTCAAATAGCGAATAAAAATATAATCAAGATGGTTTCTGTTGGAGTTGTTAAAGTAATAAGTTACTTTGGATGGTATTTTAAGTCTAAGTTCTAAGAGATTATATAAGTCCTGGCTTTACATAAAGTTTTGTTTTTAGGATTTAAGACTTAGCTGGGTCAAGGATCAGATTCAGAAGGTAGTTTTTATTAGTCTAAGCGTAGACATTTCAACACAACAAATTTTTGTTATGAAATAAATAAATAAAATGAAAGTACTCCTGGACGTTTTATATTTTACATTATATTATAAAACCTAACTTAAGAAATAAAGTGATTAATTTATTTTTTGATTAATTTACGTAATAAGATGAAAAAAACATATTTTCTACACAACGGTAAAGTATTAAATAAATGTAAATATTTTAAAGTCAAGGAACCTAAATATTGGAGTTTCTTAAGAAATAGTGTCAGGACGCTAATTCCACAACTTAACACTTTGAAAGCAGAGCGTTTTATAGCACACCCTCTCTGGTACGCCGGCGATTTTTGCTGTTTTTCGAAGTGTTATAAAAAAACCGGCCAAGTGCGAGTCGGACTCGCGCACCGAGGGTTCCGTACAAACCTGCAAGGTTTAGTATTTGGTATGAATTTCAATTTAATACCTCTACGCGTTTATGAGGAAATGGGTAGGAAATTTAAAATTATTAAAAAAATATATATTATGTGATGTAACTAAAAATTTATGGTTTTCGTAATTTTTCCTTTATCTATGCTATAAGACGTTGCTTCGTACCAAATTTCAAGATTCTGAGTTCACGGGAAGCACCCTGTAGGTTTTGATTCCCTTGCAAGTGTCGAAAATTTGCGGCATAAACGGCTGTATCTTTTGATTGCGTTGGCTTAGAAGTTTGATTTTTTCACAGCTTCAAGGGACAGTAGACTTGAGTAATTGATATAAATTTCAGCTTCATACCTCCACGCGTTCCTGAGAAAAAGGGTCTTGACAGACGGACGGACGGACGGACAGACGGACAACAAAGTGATCCTATAAGGGTTCCGTTTTTTCCTTTTGAGGTACGGAACCCTAAAAATGAATAACGGTGTAAAATGCATTATTATTTATTGGTTGGTTATATAATTTTGAGGATAAAAATATAAAACATTACAATAACAATAAATAAATCAAAATGGTTTAGCCCCGCTACTCACCAGCCAGGTCTGCAATGCCGTGTTGGGGTATAATAAGAGAGGTATGTGACAAGTTTTCAACTTGTCACATACCTCTCTTCTCTACAACTTTTGAGCATGTAAACTACAAAAAGTGAATGACTATAACGAAGTGTCACGACTGACTCTCTGACACTAACACACGATTTTTTTTAAGGTAAATATATAAGCAAATGGCCTTGAAGTGGCGCCCTCATTTAAAATAAATTGTTAACTCTTAAAAATGGTGATAATTTCCATATTGCTCTTCGTCATGGACTAGATAGCCCTTTAAATTATTTTATGAACCACCGTTGAAAGTATTTACATTAGCCGTCTAGCTTTAAAACTTGCCTCCGCCAAAAGTGGCCACGGCAAGTATTAAAGCTAGACGTATCACCAATATTAGTTTCAACGGCAGTTCATAAAATAATTTAAATTGCTATCTAGTGCATGACGAAGAGCAATATGGAAATTATCACCATATTTACGAGTTAAGAATTTATTTCACATTTCAAGGCCATTTGCTTGTATATTCACCTTAAAACGGTGCTTCTAGCTTCTTTGAGGTCTATTTTTATGACGTAATAAGACAACACCTAATTTGAAAAAAAAACATATTTTCTTCACTACAGTAAAGTGTTGTTTATGAAGTGCCAGTTCTTTACTTTCGGTAACTTACGACACAGATCCCTCGTTCACGACTTTATCGTCGCGTATGCATCGGTACACTCGTTCAACAGTGTTTAATGTCCAATCGGTAATCCTATACGACTAATGTGAGACGGTAAGATTATATGTGAAAGCATAAACGGGGACAGATCGAATTACTCAGTAAATATTTTGCAGACAAGTTTTAATTCAGTAGCGATAGTGTTGTATTTCTCTACTACATTTTTATTTGATTTTGTTCTTAAGCCGGGCTCAACTGTTTCATAATGATTTATTTCTAATTGATTAATAGTTTTGAATGTTCAGTTATAATTAGCATTTAAGATAGAAACAAACATAGGAATTTAAGAATAATCTTTTAGTTATTACCTTCTTTCTTTTGTTATTATTGTTATAAATTGATTTTTGCATGTAACAGGCTTTACACAAACGAAGATAACTGTCGAAACTTCATGTATTTCTGTTCACTATAACTTTGACCTGAAGTGATTCTAAGCGTTATAACATTTTTTGTAGGTTTTTCGGATACTACGCAAGCCTTCTTAAAATTTTAAAATAAATCAATTAACCATTTAAAAATTTTTGTTAAGTAATGATATCTAAAAATTATTTTTCTTCCAAATCTCTAAGAATATTAATTAAGGAAAAAATATTTTTACTTAAAAATATTAGTACTTATTGTGATCCCCGCCTTCTTCATTTCCGATACAAAAAAATTGTAATTAAAATAATTCATAAAAACCGAAAAAATCTACATTCCGCGTCATTCCGCGTTCATTCCCCGCCTCCAGCTTTACAGTCAAACGAAATATGTAGCGGGGTGCTTTGCGGATCGCCCCGCACCTCATCCCCTCAGAGTCTCTTCGCATTCCGCCTTAAATGAGTCGACGTAAAGTCATGAATATGTAAACAGAATAAATATTATGCAGAAATAATAATTATAATGCAGAAAAATTATGAACGGCTTGGTTTCTTCTCGATTTTTCACCGAAAGATGTGTTTAATAAATATGACTGTAACGTTGTAATTAGTTACTGAACAATGGAAATATCCTAGCATTTTGTGCCGTTCTTACGTATCGTGCGTGCCTCAATGTGTACAATCACACAGCAAAGTTACGCTTAATATGCCGTCAGCCGTACCTTAATTAAATCGCTTCGGATCGAATCGCGTCGCTAATGCATCCGATTAATATTTGTTTACATTCCTCGACACGGATGTAAAAAGTTCCTGTTTATTCTAACACTTAAAGTTGACGTGCGATGAAATTAGTAGGTATTGTGATTGACGCTGATTTACAGTTTTAATATTTTGTGACTTATCATTCCTGTTTTGTTTGGTTTTTCATGTGTGTATCAATCAAAATCGATGTCAGTGGCTAACACTGCTGTTAGATTTTTTAGACTGCTTAAACTTTAGACAGTCTGAAAAATCTAACAGCAGTCAGCTATGTCAGATGCCTTTAAAGGCATTTGACATAGCTTGACAACTTTATAATAATTTATTGAAATAACTTAAAATTTGATTAAAATTGGTTGGTATTTAGATATTAATGATGATGACACAAATGTTGACATATTTGATAAGTAGATTAGACGATTTTAGACAAATATCAAAGGTTTCTGTTGGGTAAAAAGCGAAAGATTAAACATGACTTTACTTTATAATAAAACAAAATTAGTAGGTACTAACCATCCCATCTGTCTATTACAAGGACTGCCATATATTAAGGTTAAGAACCTGTGATAGGTAAATTAAAGGTCAGAAACTTAATTGCTAGCCGACGTGACTCCGGTCTTAAGTACGAATCGCGATAAGTCTACGTTAGGAATACCAAATTGATCATTACTGACATCTTTAGACTTATATTGTCATGTAAAATCTCTATGGTCAAAGACTACTGTGCCTCTTCTTGATTATACAAAATATTACGAGATAAGTACTGGCAAGTTATAAGTACATTACGATTTGTGGCTCTGCCAGTATTTAAATTTTCGAAATTTCTGAAAATATTATGGGGTTATAACCTATTTATTTATTCTTTTACGAGCTAAGAGCTAAATTAGGTAGACTTAATGATAAAGCATTCTCTACCTGTCAAACTTTAGGAAAATAAAAACAGATAAGAAAATTGGCGTTTGAATGACAGATAAAAGATAGACACAAATATCCCGATAAAGTAAGTACTTTTAAATTATCTAAATAAAAAATAACCGTATAAAATGAATACTTAATATATTTGTACATACAATAGTACCTACATACAGGGTGACTTTTTAAACACCAGCCAAATTTTTGGAGCAAGTTCAGTCCATGATACTGAACTACTTTCTATGAAAAAAGTTATTAATAAAAAATTTCGTCCTTCCATACAAAATCCGTTTGGCTGAGCGCTGATTTGTATGGGAAGGCAAATTTTTATTTTAGTTTTTCTTTAATTGTTTTTATGGAAAGTAGTTTAGTATCATGGACTGAACTTGCTCCAAAAATTTGGAGCAAGTCAGCCTGTATACACATATTTGGAAAATAGTAAGAAACGATGAATTCTGGAGGCAGTTTATAGGTTTATAGGTAGCCTACTTTAAAACAGTAAATCATGCACTTTTTAGGGTTCCGTAGTCCACAAGGAGCCCTTATAGTTTCGTCATGTCCGTCCGTCCGTCTGTCTGTCCGTCCGGGCTCGTACTCCGCCAACTACCCCCAACGTGTGGGGTATCGTTGAATAGGTCTTTTAAAATACAACAAAAACTGCTTTAAAACTTTCTAGTCGAAACCCCCCAGTCTTGAGATAATCTAATATAAAGTTAAAATTTGAGATGTCCCCCCACCGTAACTTTTGAAATATTACTAAAATAATACTAAAAAAAATGTGGTATATACCTCAAAGTATGTACTTTCAATTAAAACTATAGCGATCTCGGTATAATAGATAGTTATTTTTTAATACGTCATAAATCGTAAACCACAATTTACCTTTAGAATTTTTATATTATGTTACTTGCTGCTACGGAACCCTTCATGGGCGAGTCCGACTCGCACTTGGCCGCTTTTTTTCTTGTAAATACATATGTCCACTAGAGATTTGTCTGATGTCCTCGGGCATGCATTTCAAAGCAGTATGGCTTGAGAAATGAAGGAGTTAAACATGAAACTAGATCTAAATCTATTAATAATATTTACAAAACACACATTTTAATATATTTCCAACGAATTTTTAATAAAAAAATATTTGCAGCGACTGTGTTTGATTTTTAAATACAGGATTCTTATAAAGGGACTTCAAACGAGTGGATACGTTCATTTGCGATGTACGTTTCGCAGAAATTGCCCTTTAATACCTTTAATGCTGTCACATGCTAAGCCGTTTGCATCCGTATAAGCTGTGAAAGCTTCCGCCGTGTATTTCTGGGAAATACACGTAGTCGTCCATGTGAAATTCGATGAAAGTTGGTTACGTATCAGTTATAGCGACTGGCCATTATTAAGTGTTTGTATGAAAAAAACATTAGCCGTCTTGTATTTATCGTTTAAAAAGCTTTTAAAAAGATCCAATTTATCGGTCTATATACTCTTTAATCATCAGGGATAGAATCCTTGATAAAATCTACTTTTATTTAATTAATTACTGACCGGCATTTTTTTTTATTTGGTACTCACGTAATTGTATTTATTTTTTTAAGTTATTTAAGAAAAAACGAAAACATAGGCAATTTTGTAAATGAATAAATAAGAGAATAATTTATAAACAGACCGGAGTAATTATCTCCATCTACATTTCAAGTAAAGCAAGAAGCCGTGTGGTTCCCGGCAGAGTAGAATAGGACCACTCCAAGTCTTCCCATAGATGTCGTAGACGGCGACTTAGGAAACACAAGCTAAACAAAGCTTATAAACATCAATGAGACCTTTCCAACCCATCTGGCCAGCGTGGAGAGTGTAGGCCCAATTCTTCAACTGCTCTGACTAATATATGGCTCTGGCAGTACAGAGAGGGTCGTGCTCCTACAGTGGAGACTAAAAAAGACATCCTGATATTTCAAATATTTTTAATTAGGTAGTAAATTTTTCATCACCTTTGTACGAGTTTATAAAATAGATATTTATGTATACAAAAAAGGTGGTTTTTGTAAAGTATCTGGACTGTACAAAATTTAAATTTTTAAATGTCATAGATCTTGATAAATGTTCTCTTTTAATCGTGTCAGATAACAACAAAATGAAAAATCCTAACAAACTTATTCCCCCTTATTCATAAAAAATACAAAATTTGAAAAACCTTTTTTAGTTAAATTATTAGAAAAGAGTGATAGGGAAAAAATAGTGCCTATCACTCTTTTCAATATTTGACATTGCAAGAACAAGACAAAACGATTTCAACTAAAATAGGTTTAGCAAACGTTTGTATTTTTTATGAATAAAGGGGATTGACTTCAAGTCTCATTTTAAATTATTTGATATTCATTTCGAATAATATTATGCTCTTTGGAGATTAAATTAATAAGTTTTCTTTGAATTGAAATATTCGCGTGTTTATGAGAGGTGCCTTTAATTAGTTGAGCAGCAGACTGTGAAATCTTGTCAAGTACTGTGCCATCTAAATGCATTAGTGTGGTTACATGCTTAATCGAACTAGACAGGCGTGTGATTCGGTGAACTGTTTGAATTCTTAGATTATGGTTTCGTTGATAATACTGGAATTAGTCGCAATTGTCTATTCAAAAAATCGCAAACAAATAAAACAATGGTATTTTATATGATCATTTCTTCATTATTGTCTTCTTATAAATATAAGTCTGCGGCTATTTATGTCATCTTTTGAGATAGCTTCTTAAAAATATTTTCTTATGAAGTTTTTCAATCCAAGTCATAATACTTTAAGAATATAATACTTTAGGACTTGTCATTTTTGTACTTATACCTATAACTTTTTAACGAGATTGTTCTCTAAGAGCTAAGTTCTATTTTCCTTTCTGTATTCTTGAAATTTTCTTTATAACTAATACATAACTTCGAGCCAGGCCCGTATGAAAGTGCGTTGCCAAAAAACAATCGCGATGGCGAAAGATTGTTGTGTTGAAGCCTTCTATCCCACCTGGAAGCCTAAGCACCTAAAGTCAAGTAAGTAAATACATAACACCCTTTCCACCACTTCTTAGGTCCTTTCTATGGTGCACACTTATTAATTTTATTATTACATAGTATAAATAAATAAATAGATAAGGACAAATAACACTGATTGAGCTAACCCCAAAGTAAATTGAAACTTGTATTATGGGATACTAACTCAACGATACTATATTGTAAAATAAATACATATGTATATAGATAAACAGCCAAAGCCCAGGACATTTGAAAAAGGCCATTTTCCAACTTGCCCTGGCTGGGGATCGAACCCAGAACCTCCGAATTTGCGGACTAGCGAGTTGACCATTACACCAAGGAGGACGACTTAGACTAGTATGAAACAAAGTAGCTTCCCACCGCCAATATAAAATAAAAAATAAAATAAAACTATTCCTCTGTATGTATATAGCTTAGATCTATAAAACGACGAAACGGATTTTAGTGCGGTTTTTATCAATAAAAAGAATAATTCAAGAGCAAGCTTTAAAATATGTATAATACATACCTGTGCAAAACTTGGGGCGGGCTCCTAATTAATTATAATTTATACTAAGTCTTGGTAACGAAACCGTACCTTAATTCAAATTTCGAATGGGTAGCACTTGTATACAATTTCTAGTGGTTTCTGTACTTTTTTCGATACTTTTTGTGATGCGCGTAAGGTAAATTAATGTACGCGTCAAAATATCACACTTTGATGATTAGTATCAATAATTTAAGGTGTCAACATCACTTTGGCTTCGTAATGATGTCTAATGGAAGAACTCGTATTCGGTTACTTAGTTATTACTTATTAGGTAGTATTTTTTTTATAAGGGTTGCTACACACTTATTCGGAACGGTATTAATCGGCACAGCCGGGCGGTTAAATCGAATATATTATGTAGATGAATGTTCTGGGGAAAAGCTCATATAATTGCTTCGAGTTGGCTTTGTTGTTCGACAAATACTGCTGAACCGACAATGCCGGCTCGGATAAGTGTCAATCTTAATTTACACAAATTACACAATTATACAATAATTGTGTAAAACTAAGTTAACTGGATGAAATAATACCTCGTGAGATGGCACGATGTTTCTATTACACAAAATAATTTTTTGTTTTATTATTATTGCATACTCTTAAATTTTCGGTCATACTACGACACGATGCTTTTTTAAAACAATAAATTGAAGGAAAGATAGCAGGAAAAAAGCGGCCAAGTGCGAGTCGGACTCGCCCATGAAGGGTTCCGTAGCAGCAAGTAACATAATATAAAAGTTCTAAAGGTAAATTGCGGTTTACGATTTATGGCGTATTAAAAAATAACTATCTATAATACCGAGACCGCTATAGTTTTAATTGAAAGTAGATACTTTGAGGTATATACCACATTTTTTTCAGAATTATTTTAGTAATATTTCAAAAGTTACGGTGAGGGGACACCTCAAATTTTAACTTTATATTAGATTATCTCAAGACTCGAGACTGGGGGTTTGATCTACATAGTTTCAAAGCAGTATTTGTTGCAATTTATAAGACCTTTTCAACGATACCCCACACGTTGGGGTTAGTCCAATTTAATTTTTTTAATTCACTTTTCGTTGTATGGGAGGGGGGGAGGGGTGAATAAAAATAATTTTTCATAATTAAAAAACCAACTTTTGGAACTTCAATATCTATCTCTCCACCAATTTTCGTGACAATCGGTGCAGTAGCGGCGGAGTACGAGCCCGGACGGACAGGCAGACGGACGGACGGACGGACATGACGAAACTATAAGGGTTCCTTGTGGACTACGGAACCCTAAAAATGATATACAGAGCCGACCTCAAATAGGGAACATGCGAGGAAGATGATTATGATGATGATAGAAGGAAAAAGAGGAGAAAGAGTTTTATTTGATTAAATTTGAAATCATTTATTTGTTCATTTAAAATTTTGAGCTAGTAAAACCTAGATAACCCTTCTAAATAAATTATTTGTAAGGAAACGGAGATATCATTTAAAATTTTAAGCTAGTAAAACCTAGATAACCCTTCAAACTATTTTATGAACAGCTGTTGACAGTTTAAAATAAGAACTTTAAGCTTTAGTTTGCATTTTTGCGAAAAACGGCCACTTTTGGCAAAAATGCAAACTAAAGTTTAACATTCCTTTACTAGCTTAAAATTTTAAATGATATCTCCTTTCCTTACAAATAATTTATTTCAAATGGGGGCAGCACTGGACTCCGTGTATCGTCTTAAGGAGGTTAAGAACTTAGCGGAAGAAAGAGAGACATGGAAAGCACTTCACCGAGAATAGCGCAGCTCTTGAATACAAGAAGAAGAATACTTTAATACATCCAAAACTGAACTACAAAGGCGAAAAAATTGGTTAAAATATATTTAAGAAAACATCATCATCATATCAGCCACAGGAAGTCCACTGCTGGACATAGGCCTCCCCCAAGGATTTCCAAAACGACCGATCGTAAGCGGCCTGCATCCAGCGTTTTCCTGCAACCTTGCTCAGGTCATCTGACCACCTAGCAGGTGCGTGCAATTTATTAAAACTAATAAGTAATATTTAAGAAAACATAGGCAATAGTTTATAAATTACCAGACCAAAAACAAAAATGTTACATTTCATGGTCCAATATAAGGTAACTCAATGTAAAATTGATAAGATAAAAAAATATACGTACCAAATTTTTTGTACAAATTGTTTTGTAGAGAACGTGTAAAATATTTTGTTTTAGACGGTAAAGCGATATTATAAAAGCTTAACAGACTCTACAATAAATATACAAGGTATCTCTATCTTATTCTCTGTTTCCGTATTAACAGTCTGTATAGCACTGGTCAGCTTCGGCCATGACGGGTGCCCCTGGTTTCACAGACTGAAATTTCATAGAATTTCGATTCACAGAAAATTTTTCATAGAATATTTAATTCTTATATTTTTATTTCAAATATTATTGTTTCAAAGACTATTTACTTGAATGAAACACAATTTATAGAAACGCAGTTCAATGAATTTTATAATCTCATATTTTCATTTAACAAACTAATCAAACAGTAGAATATTTTTTTAAAGAATATTGTTTGTTCGGTAGAATCTTTCATGGAATTTTATTTTACTGAAAATTATTATTTAAGGAGGTAGTATTAAGTGAAAACATTGTTTAATCAAATTAAATACCATATAATTAGTTAGAATACATTATAAATCGCTACCACAATATAGGTTAGGGCAAACTTATAGGTTAGGTTAGAACTGCGACCAACTGGGATAGTTTTATCCGTTTTACTAGAATA
This sequence comes from Acrobasis repandana, assembly GCA_963576875.1. NCBI lineage: Eukaryota > Metazoa > Arthropoda > Insecta > Lepidoptera > Pyralidae > Acrobasis > Acrobasis repandana. Next base: position 6,660,296 of record OY756223.1, on the reverse strand, counting down.
GGGAAATCTTATAGGTTATAAATATTATATTAACTAAACTTATTAAAAATAATAATATTTAATTTGATATTCTGATATTAAAAACATCGCAAAAGTAAATGTTATTTGTAATAAAATTCTATGATTTCAAATTATTCATAACAAACATTCTAATTATTGATTTTCTGTGCAACGAAAATCTATTATTAAAAATTCTTTATACTGAGTAATAATTTGATTATTCTATGACATGAAAATCTTATAAAAATTTTCTAAATAACGAAAATCTGTTAAACTTTTGTCTGTATAAGAAAGTACACCCTTTAAGACTCAAACAGACTGACAAACAGACGGGGAAATAAACTGATGAAGAAAACGGCATCACATAGACGAGTCATTAGTGTCATGGCCGGGTGTACTTTTCTTTTTACTTTAATCAAACGTTTAACAAAAATAACAAAAATCTTAAACATTTTAAATCAAAATCAAATCACAAACTTTTTCACCTTCTTTCAAATGGAATCAAAAATCATACCGTTATTAATAGTTTAACCGTTACAAATAAGTCAAATCGGCTTACGTATAGGTACAAGTTCTAATCCACTAGTGTCCGAGACACTGACGAGTCTGATATGTGGCGCAACGATAAATGAAATCAGTAAATCCGTCATCTCAAATTTGTAATAATCCGATTATGAGCTGGATCGAGATATGTAACGGAATCGATTGGATAAATCGAGTTAGTAGGCCTTATTTACGAGTATGAAAGCGTTTGGTTGTTAATGTGATTTGGTAATGTGATGTGCATTTATGTGTGTGCTCACTGCCAAGAGGTATACAGGGGTATGTTTTTGAACTAGATTGAATTATAACCTCAAATTCTTGATATCTATATTTTAAAATTATTTTTTTTTGATTGATTTTTATTGACAGAAATATCCAATTAAATCAAATTCGCCGTGACATTCTGTAAGAAGGACTGGACATATGCATCCCGTATTTACAAAACGACCGATTGAAAGTCAAATCCAATATCTTGTCCATATGGTTCGGTTGCGGCAAAAACTTGAGTGCGGGTTTGTTATTATCGTATATGATTAGAATTCGATAGAGTTCTAAAATCATTACATCAATAGTATGATGGTATTTGTATAAAACACGGAAGTATGTTTACCAAAAATAAATGTATATTTTCAAATGTCATCATCTGACGACCTTCTCCTCTGGTATCGGATTCTGATAAAACGATACCTATTACCGGTTACTGAAAGGCGTTACTCTATAGGCTATGTGACACTACGTATCAATTTTGCGGTCAAAATTGGCTTAGTAAGGCTCAACACTCACTATTGTTTACTGTGTTCTAAATAATGTGTAGATAAAAGTGTCGATATAAGACTTTCCCCTCGCGTACATTTCCCTTCTCAAATTACCATACTACCATTCACAGACAATTACTATTTTTTTTTTTGCGCCGGTAGTGAAATTAAAACAACTACTTACTCATGAAGCTGTATCACTTTATATGAAGAATTGTTTTGTTATATAAAGCAGATAAAGGAGTACATTAAAGTCATTAAAATTGTTGCTTATTACGGGCATGACCTTAGTACACTGTGTTAATCGTATTTGAATAGCCGCTTAACTCTTATGACTCTTTTTGTACAAATGTGACAATATATACTTATCTTATTATTTTATTTAGATAATAAGTAGAAAATAAATTAAATTAACTTATGCCGTGTGGTTCCCGCTAGATTATATTAGGACTACTCCAAGTTTTCCCATGCGGATTTTGTAGAATTCGACTTAGGAAATACAAGCTCAACAAAACAAAATGCACACTAGACTAAGAGTTAAAAAAATATATGATTGATTGATTGAAAGTAGTGACAAATAAAAAAAACTTCTTAGATTTTAATGTGAAGAGGGCCTTAAAACAATCTTTGTGACCGTAACAGAAGGTGACACCGGTATTCTTTGGTTGGCGACCAAACTGGTCCATAATTGGACCAATTGACGAACGAGATTTCCGAGACGTTAAACATGATGTGCAATTAGTAAATTAGTATTCTTTGAGAAACGTTTTACCTTATTAGTTTGTCGAAGATAAAATCTGTACGCTGATCAATTTTTTCATATTTTAATTTATTTTTGCTTGCGTATTTTTTCTTCAGTCTCAGTAATTACATCCTAGACGTGTTTGAGAATCTTGATTGAGCAATACATGAGCTTTGCAGATTATTATATATATTATTATTTTACATCTTACGAAGAAAACATACATTTTGATGTAGAGAAATAAAAATACCGATTCTTAAATTTTGTTGTAGGTTCTAACAAATAGTACAGACTAATTAAATAAAAATTAAAACGTCATAAACATTTTATCTCTTTTCATCATCATCATATCAGCTACAGGAAGTCCACTGCTGGACATAGGCTTCCCCCAAGGATTTCCAAAATTATTTATCTCTTTTATTTTATGTCAATTAATTATACAAAAAAGTTGTAATTTATGACAACTTACAAAATATTCATAATTTGACACAATAGGTATATATATATATATATATATATCTATATATAATAAAGTATTACGCAATAAAATATTTCTTAATATACTTCATAAAAAAAGCTTAATGTAAAAAAAAATATCAAACATACTTTTAAAAAATGCAATTTACAGAACAACTAATTATCATGTTAGCTGAACACGTAACCCACTGATCCAAATTACAGTTTCCTTTGACGGATCAAACAGACTAAAGATCTACTTTTGTCTTATTGTTAAGGCTCTATAATATCAGCAATATTTTTTTAAATACCTTCAGATGATATTAATTAGGTAAGCACCTATTTTCATTTAAAAAGTAGATACAGTCCCAGGTACTTTGTTTTAGCATAAGAAAAACGATATAATATGGGCCAGTACTCGTATATTACATGTTTAAACCCAGCACTATTCTGATCACATTGATTATGAATTATGAAGGAATATAAAACATTAAAAATATGTTTATCAATGTTTGTTTGATTATCGTGTGTGTAAGTGGCCAACACTGGTGTCAGATTTTTCAAGCTGCCCAAAGGCATCTAACATAGCTTAACGATTGCCATTCAATGATGAAAGCCGGGACCAACGGCTTATACGTGCCTTCCGAGGCACGGAGGAGCTCAAGATATTTTTATTCCACTTGTGGTCACCCATCCAAGTGCCGACCACGCCTGGTGCCGCTTTACTTGCGAAAGCTCTAGTAATGCGCACTCCCGCCGGGCCACTGAGCTCCTCAATCAATAAATAGTGTCAATAAAAGATCCCTTTACATCTTCTCAATTTTAATATTGTTTTAAAAGTAAGTATATTAATTTTAAAACTTGTTTTACCTGTAAGTACCTATCTAGTTACGATTATATTGCTACTCAAACTATGGTTATATTGGGTAATTGCAAAAAAAAAATGTATGTATTTTTTTTAGCTATTTAAGTCCCATAGTTGGGCGAAAGTATAAATTAGTATTTGTATAATACCATAATTTGAGGCGCTAATTTAATACCCTCGCAGCTTTAGGCAATACTAAAAGGTACGGATATTCATCGCCTTAAACATAAATACTAAACGTTTGCCCGTCAAACGTCGTATTGCTAAACCGTAATTACAATTGACTTAAACACATGCTTGTCTCTTTCACAGCCAATAAATAAGAGAAAGATGGTGAATACATTCAAGTAATGATCAGCTGCGATTCATATGTCCAAATAGCGTTTAAAGGTCTCATGTTAACGCCAAAGCATGCAACAGGGTTTCCTGCGAAGTGGCAGGTTAATTTCGCATAAAATTATGGTTAAAAAAGACGTAAAAATATCTCGTTAAAAAATATGTATATTGGGAGCCACATCTCAATGCGACAATCATTTTCTTTTGACCTTTTTTGCTTAACATTTATTTATGCAAGGCAAAAAAATCTCGACTTTCTGTGTCATTTATTTCTATTTTTTTTCAACTCCATTATCTTTAATATACTAACAATAATTATGTTTTTGTGCGTGAATAATAAAATTTGTTCCATAACAGAAGTTTTTAACACTTTTGTCTGTTTATTACTTTACAATATAGAGGTCCTTTGGAAAAGTTGATTGTAATGAGGCGCTCCCGCCAAAACACATTTTTGGATATACCAATGAAAGATTAGCTTTGAACAGGTTTCGGCAAAAGAAGGGTCTACTCGTTGCAACAATATGAAAATATTACATTATTATTAAAATTAATATTACTTTGATAGACAAAAACTTTTCATAAACTTGCAATTAATAAATAATTTCTAGTTTTTTTTTTTTATAATTTCGATTAAAGTTATTCTTCTTTCGAGCTGATAAATATAATCCGATTATATTTGATCAGTGATCAATACATAACTAACTAGATCTATCGAGATTTTTAAATAATTTACAAGTAAGTACTTATATATCAAGATCAGCCACCACGAACAATGAACAAAGACAAAGATAACTTCTACTTTTCTATGGAAAATGTGACGGAGGCTGTCAATACAATCTAGACATTAAACCATACCTTGATACACATGATAACACTTAACACCGTACCCTTAAATACTGTTGAATATGCCGTGACCTTAAATTGGGTGTTACCTCCGTCACTCACGATAATCATTTAACGGTATCGCAAACGAATCTGCATCGATGCATCGCTCGATTCTCGAAATGGCCCATTATTCCCTGTCTACATTTAATTGACAGCTATCCGATTTATTTTTCGCGAGGTACCGACACGCAAATACTTTTAATTCTCGCGCCGAGTTGAACTGATGTTAATGGACGTAAATTGGCTGAGGCTAAAACAGGGCGTTTTAATTATACTAAAAATTGCAGGTGGTTTGCAATTAAATGTTTCATTACAGTTCGGGTATTGCTTTATTAAGTGACTTGATTACTTTACTGTCGAGTAGGCTATGCACTCACGCTGGCTGAGTGATGAGTAGGGACCCAGGCAAATGAGTGTGTTTTTTTGTTGTTGTAAGTAGCGTAAAATGAGATGCGCAATAACTGCTGCATTCGGTTTATTACGCAACTGAATCAGAGTTTTTATGTTGTCTTAAAATATCTGAAATAGATTATCATAAAAAATTGATATTATCATTTTTAGTTGTGCTGCTTCGAAGCCCGAGGTCCAATTTCAGGCTTCATCTTCTCCAATGATAATATGCATTAAAAGGGAAGAAATTGTTGCATTAAAACTATATGTTAGAACGTTGTACATGAGAACATGCCGAAAGATTCCGATTGTTACTTGGAATGAAACCACATGTCACATTAAAAAAAAACCTCTAAGTATTTGAACCTGATACAAATTGGTTACTTTCTCCTTTTAAATGTTAAGAAATTAGCGTCCAAACAACGCTACCAACAAAAACATCACTCACAAACACCCATTAGCATGCTACCGAAGATACTCGTGATAAATTGCCGAGATAGCAGTACGGTGAAAGAACGGATAATTATAGGGCAAGCGAAGTGATGTGCAGTGTCATTGCAGAGTAAAACACTGAACTAGAATGAGTGTAGATGCTATAACAATAGACCGTAAATAGGCTTTTTTCTACAACTATGTAGGCAACCAAACAAACGTGTCACCAAACCTGATGGTAAATAGATGTTACCGTAGCCCTTGGACGCTTTGGTCCAAGAACTAATAGACATTTTTGGGTAGGTATTTGAGACAAGCTGAAAACATGTTTTATATTTCTCCTATTTATAGTAGTGGATGAAACTAGCACATGACTGTAGAGAACGGCGCAAAAAAAGAGAGGCCTATGCCCAACAGTGGGTTGATGTGGGATGAAAATGATAATGTTGATGTGGACTGAAAATTATGAAGATAATGTTGATAATGACTCTTCCTTGATATTAACTAAGAACTGCAGAACTAGCTGGAAACTAGAGGGGTTAAATCAATCTTTATATTCTAATCTGGCAAAGTTATAAAGCCGACTAAATGATCTGGCTGTTATTTTTCAGCTAGGTCTGCAGTTTTAAGTTAGGGTTAGCTAGTTAATACCTACCCAAAAAGTCTACTACCTCTCGGAATTCTTGCAACATCAGAAGTGAGAAACGCGTGTTGCCAACCCTAAAAATCTATATATCCACGCCCTTTATTTGAAGAATCTCATATAAGCATCACATATTAGGTATATTCATCATCATCCGAGCGTATTCCCGGTTGCATCGTCAGCGGTTACGCTTCAGAGCCCGGGGTCCGCTACCTTACCTAGGTGATGTGACGAGGTTACTGGTTTTTACACAGAGCGACTGCCGTCTGAACTCCGCAACCCAAAGGGTAGACCAGAACCAATCCTAGGATAGTTACAAACGCAAGATGGCGTTCGGGACCAACGGCTTAACGTGCCTTCCGAAGCACGGAATCATCTTTCTTTTCGGATAATCAGGTGATTCAAGCCTGCAATATCCTAACCAGACTGGAAACAACTTTTTTCAAAAAGTATGCTTTCCAGTGGGATTTGAACCCATGACCTCCAGATCACAAGGCAAACGCCTTGACCACTGGACCGCGGAGGCAGTCAATATTAGGTATATTGTATTAGAGATATTCCATGAAACATACATTTTTGACTCTTGACTCTGTCTACCCTGTAAGAGATAAAGATAAGATTATGTATGTACATACCTACATTTACATTTAAAAGTAACAATAAAAATAAAATTGTCGTTTTCACCACGTGGTCAACTCACATTAGGTGTTTGCATAAAGTGGAAAGTGTTGGTAATGCCAGTCGTTATATAACATGCAATTTTACGCTTAGCTTGAATGGCTCTGTCGGTACTTGCAACTAAGCTTAAAACTATATTTACTGTAAAATAAAACTTAGATAACTTTAAACTAAAAAAAATAGAAGAATTTTGTTGTTTTTTTAACCGACTTCCATAAAAGAGTAGGTTATAAAATTCGACCCGTATGTTTCTTTAAATTTATTTTCTTATGTATGTTACGCGACATCTTCGCCAATTGAGAACCGATTTTGATGATTCTATTTTATTTTATTTGAAAGCCTTTATTACCAATATTGGACCTATATAAAGAAAAGGTAAAGACATGATGAAGAACTTTGGATATATGGAAGAAACTTCTTAAACAAAATGAAGGCGGTTTTTTTTTTGTTACAAAATTCAATTATTATGGTTATGTTATAATGTCAGCTGCATGACGTCAACTGCTGAACATTAGCCTCTCCCAAAGATTTCCAAAATGGCCGACGGCCTGGCATCCAGCGTTTTTGAGCTACATTGGTCAGATCGTTTGGCCACTTTGTTTTTTAATCTCTTATACTGTGGTTTTGTTATGTCGGCGTTAATATTTATTGGCTTGTGCAAATAGGCAATGATTTTACCCATTTCTTTGTTAAAATTTCTGTAATTTTCAAGTAAGTACTAATTTACAAAAATACCTAGAGAAGGAAAACGGAAGCAAGGAAGACCAAGAATGTGCTGGTCTCACGTAATTAGGAAAATTTGTGGTTTAGATTGGATGAGGTAGGCAAGAAATAGAAAAGAGAGCAAAAAGAAGGGGGAGGCCTACGCCGCAGAGCCGACTTCCAAAATTGAATAATATAAATAAAAAAAATAATGCAATTTCAAAGTTTTGGTAGAATAAAGGCTTTTTATTTTAATTTTATTACACAAGGTGATTGAGGCATATGCCATATCTCAGGAGGCAATCTGCTGACATGGTCCGCCCAATCCCACTTCAGCTTTGCAGCTTTTTGCCCCGCATTTTCTATTACCATGATAAAAAGCGATCGTATTTTCACTTTACAAACAAGCACCAACGTTGCACTGAGTTCCCAAACGAGCAGAATGAAAGAATCTTCCCGCAATATAACAAACGTAATCGGTCACTTATTACGAAAAGTCGCCAAAATTACCTATTCCGAAATATCAAATCACCGGTAATAATCCTATTACGTTGAAACTTTCACATTTCGTGCAAACGCCTGACGTCCGCCATTTTACCAACTCTCACTGATATTACTTCATTTCGTCGGAGTCTATAATTTGACAAATAGAGAATGGGACGCATTACTAAGCATTTCCTACGTAATGGGGTACTATGGACTGTGCTTTGCCTTTGGTTCCCACTTTTAGATCCTAGTTTATAGAGCATCCCAATTATTGTTTCCATAGGTTCATATAGCAGAAGTTAAGTCTTTAATCGACTTTAAAAGAGTTTTTTTATTTACTCTGTAGACCATTATTACAAAATTTTACTATTGGGTTATTTTAGTAGGAGTATCTTCCAAGTATCTCAGTATTCATCAATACGATTTGACCTCAGTCAGGACACGACTTCAGAAGTTCAGACTGTTCTTTGTCTTTCCATATATAAGCCTTATCTTTTTAGGGTTCCGTATCCGAAGGGTGCAAACGGGACCCTATTACTGAGACTCCGCTGTCTGCCGTCTGTCCGTCTGTCACAGGGCTCTATCTCTTGAACCGTAATAGCTAGACACTTGAAATTTTCACCGATTATGTGTTACTGTGGTCGCTATTACAACAAATACTGAAAATAAAAAAAAGTTAAAAATTAAAGGGGGTCGCCATACAAGAAACGTGTTTTTTTCAGCGTTTTTAACTAGATCTTTATAATGGCATTAACTAGATACTTGAAATTTTCACAGATTATGTATTACTATGGCCGCTTTAACAAAAAATACTAAAAATAAAAAAAGTTAAAAATTAAAGGGGGTCGTAATAAAAAAAACGTGTTTTTTTAGCGTTTTCAAACATTGTACGGAGGTACGGAACCCTTCATGTACGAGTCCGACTCGCACTTGCCCGTTTATTTACTATTCTAAAATGATTATGATACAATTATAAAAGATGTCTAAATATATTTTATCCAATAGAAGCAATTCTATTTATAAAGTACAATAAAAAAAAAATCAAGAGTTACATTTCAAATAAACCCATAGATTATTTAACCCGAGACCCCTGTCTAAAAATTTAAAATAATTGAAAAACCAATTGATTTTTTAATATGATTCATGGGACAAGAAACCAGTTAAACTTTTTATGACTCAGGATTTATCCTGAATCAGAATAACTTATGGTACAAATTTTGGTTGCAGCAACGAGAAAACTTCAGAAATGGGATTAAAAACTGGGATCCAACGGGAGCAAATGCCATGAACCCTGGCCATGTAATTTAGGAGCTAGCGAAGATGTGCCAGTTGGATGCATAAAAAGGTTGATTGCTTTTATTTGATTTCCATATAAGACGGATGTGTGTTCGATATTTTTTGTTGCGCTTCTGGTTATTGATTTAGGTGATTTGTTTAGAAATGTGGCTTCCGCATTCACATTTCTTTATCTCTTACTAGATTTTATTTTAATTATTTAACACTAACTTTTTTCTGTGTAAGACAGAAAAACGATCGAAAATGGAACATATAATTTATTAATTTTAATGCAGAAAAATGTAAAAAAGGCATAGATTTTTGCAGATAGTTTAAATAATACTCGCAGTATGTAGGTACTTATGTGTAAGAAATTTCACGAGATTTTTTAGGGTTCCGTAGTCCACAAGGAACTCTTATAGTTTCGTCATGTCCGTCCGTCCGTCCGTCCGTCTTCCCGTCCGGGCTCGTACTCCGCCGCTACTGCACCGACTGCCGCGAAAATTGGTGGAAAGATAGATAATGAAGTTACAAAAGTTGGTTTTTAAAATTATGAAATAATGTTTTTTTTTTCAGCCCCTCTCATACAACGAAAAGTGATTTAAAAAAATTAAATTGGACTAACTCCAACGTGTGGGGTATCGTTGAAAAGGTCTTATAAATTGCAACAAAAACTGCTTTGAAACTATGTAGATCAAACCCCCCAGTCTTGAGATAATCTAATACAAAGATAAAATTTGAGGTGTCCCCCACACCGTAGCTTTTGAAATATTACTAAAATAATTCTGAATAAAATGTGGTATATACCTCAAAGTATGTACTTTCAATTTAAATAATAGCGGTCTCAGTATCATAGATAGTTATTTTTTAATACGACATAAATCGTAAACCGCAATTTACCTTTAGAACTTTTATATTATGTTACTTGCTGCTACGGAACCCTTCATGGGCGAGTCCGACTCGCACTTGGCCGCTTTTATTTGAGCTAACAATTCTGTGCAATTTTTTTTTTATTTCAAATAAAACATTTAAATTACTTTAAAGAAGAAATAATTACTTATTTTTTTAATTTAAAAGTTTTATAAATTCGTCATCTTTATTACAAAATTGCAAAATTGCACAAAACGTAAAACCAAAAGTTAATCATAAGTATTGACTTACTCATTTTTACGGCCTATAAACCTTCATAGTTTTAGCCTCACCATCTTGCACAAATTGTGTTTTATTAGTACACTTAAAAACAGAAAGCTTTCGTCATTTATTGAGAGGTTAAAAACCAATAAATATACAAGCTAGTGGCCACGTGGTCGTTCGTCATGTCAAAATCTTACGGGAACAACATTTTTTTGATAATATTTAATAATAACATTATATGCATTAACAAGGTAATAATTTATCTACATGATAAATTTTATTCCAATTCGATCAGCTTCAAGTCAAAAGGCTTGAAGCTAAACAAACATCCATTTAAGTATATATAATATTTTCGCATTAGTTTATAAGTAGGATTGTATTGATTGTATCAAGTAGTTTCTTCAACAACCCTATATTGAATATTTTTTATAAATAATGTCAATATTTTTCTTTCAAATAATATCTATACTAATATTATAAAGCGGAAGAGTTTGTTTGTTTGTTTAAACGCGCTAATCTCAGGAACTAATGGTCAGATTTGAAAAATTCTTTTTTTGTTGGGTAGTCCATTTATAGAGGAAGGCTTTAGGCTATATAACATTACGTTCCGACAACCACGCGAACGAAGTCGCGGGCACAGCTAGTTAGAAATAAATGACAAAATATGTTTGAAGGTCAACAAAAAAACACTCAATCAACTTTACCAATGGTGCTCATAATTTGATTTGTAAATAGTGTTTTCATAAATCAAATTGCAAATGTTCCTTGAAGAAAATTGTTTTGTATCGTGGTTAAATCTGTCATTGTCATTTAAAAAATTTCTGATACATTTCATTATATTTAAGCACTTCTGACACCGACTGTACTTGGTTTATGAGCCGTATTATACGAGGAGCTAACATGGAGATGAAGAAAACAAAGTTCGCTTATATTCGGTGAGAAAAATGTTTACGACATTATCAACTCTTATTAAGCCGTTCTGTGGTATACAACATACGTCTTAAAACACGTATTCTTTAAGTCAGAAAAAACAAATATAAACATGGTGTTGCTCGGTCTTGTTAAAATTAGCACCGTAAAATGTACATAAAAATGCTATGATTCATCATTGTGAAGCTAAAGTCAACGTAGCGATGTATAATTTATTTATTTACCAATTTATGTACACGGATAATAAATACAGAGAATACATAAAATCAAAGTTTTACAAAGGCGTTACTTATGTCAAGAGAGAACTCTTCCAGGCGTGATTATAGAATAAAGGAAGAAAAAGATATAATGTGTGTATACAATATTAAAAATAGTAAATTATACCATATCACATATCGTTCTTAATTAAATATCAATGACATACCGGATTTTATAGGTATACAGTGTGTACTTATATTCGCACACTCGCTGATATTGTATTATGCCTATGTAAATAGTAAATAATGCAAAGTCTCATCATAAGTTATTATTACAAATAGTATGGAAGTATAAGAGCTCGATGGCCCAGGCCTGGCATGGTCCGCAAAGGGATAGATATCCGCAAGTAGCGTAAAATGTTCTCGAGCTTCTCCATGTTCATGTTTACCACACGAAAAATAACAAGTAATATGTACTGCGTAATGTCAATTTCTGATTGATTTCCATACACTCTATGATCATGAATTTTATAATTTTATTTATAATTCCTTTATGTTTAAAAAAAAAGATATTTTGATTGGTTCAAATAATATTATTTTTAATAATATTTATTAATTTAAAGATTATATGTACTAAGTACTTTGCCCTTCATCTCATAATAAACCTTATTTTCCAATTAGGGCACTCAGTATAAAGATAATATCTAAAATAAACAGGGTAATTCGACACCAATATACACAGACTACAGAAACAAGGAGATTTGTAGAGTGAAAACACTTTGTAACGTGTATCGGTGGGCATGCGTAAAGAGAGAGTGATGAGTTTAGGTGAAGCAAAAGAGGTGTATCAGGATCATAGCAAGTCGAGGTCCAAGGTCCATAGCCTCTGCCTGCCCCTGTAGGAAACATTGTGATAATATGTATGTATGAGAACAGTCTGTATCAAGTTTCATTGTGTCATCCAAGATCGTAAAAAGTTGCATCCTCAGCTTTATTCGTAGCCTGGCATCTGCGTTTTCTTCTCAACTTCGCAAGTCTTTAACATCTTCGATGGTGATACCTTTTACAACAAAGTTTTGTTACTAATCCTAATACAATCTTTATACAACTCCTCTTTTAAAAGCATGTTTTCGAGATAAGTCTACTTTTAATAGCTTAATTATTTTAAAAGAGATGCTCTTTAAAAAAATAACAGTATAGAGCAAAAAGTTATGGTCAAGTCACCTTTTGTGATTTCCGGTTAGGTACCATCTATAAGACTAAAGCATCATAAACAACTTGGTAAGTGTGGCCTTTGGGTCTTGTGACCTTTAATCCCTTTGCTCTATCGACTCCTTAAGGGATAAAAACTACTCGTAGTATATCTCATCGGTATCTATTTATAAAATTATCTAAACATCTCCAAGTACCTCGGTTGCCTGGAAGAGATTGCAGCTGCGATAAGGCCGCCTTTTGACATCTGTTTTCTTCAATCTATTATTCTGTATCATTATGTTTTGGTGCAATAAAGATATTAACTAACTAACTAACTAAACATATTTCACTTAATTTCTTTATTAACTTTTACAATAACTATAAGCAAAATTGCTGTTTCTTTTTACATCTTATTCATTCTGTGATCTTAGCCAATGGCATTTATAGAAATCTCTGGTCACAATTTACAAGTTCGTATTAATTAGTCGTATTTGTTGTATTATGAAAATGTCGCTCGCCTCAGTTCATTCCTGAGCGAATAGCAAAAGAAAGATGGCGCGATTAAACATTGTTCAGAATTGCGTATCAAAAGAAGAGAACGTTTTTGTACATTTTTGAAGAACGCGTAATTTTAGGGTTCAAATTGATACTTCAAAGGTCAAAATAAATAAATCTAAAGAAACTTCTTCCACAGGCCTCTCCATTTAATGCGTCTTCTCTTTAGAGTTTTTACTTTTAATTTGAAGCCTATATAAGTCCACTGCTGTTCAGCAGTTTAATGCGCCTCTCCTTGTAAAATAAGGATTTGCCAATAATCATTATGCCGAACAGACGGGTTGGTAATCACAGTAGATGGTATAAAGTCTTTGAACATAGTAAAAAATCATTTTTCTATTTAAATTTTTGTTATTTTTTTTGTAAACTTGGTAAATAGACACTGCTATTAAATAAAGATAATACTATCTACTAACAAGATGATTTCTTTTTCTTGATTTTCTTGATGATTCTTTCAAGTTAATTAAATCAAAACAAGCATCTTATTTAAATAACTTATGACAGCAAGGACACTGTTTGATGTTCATAAAGCCAATAAACATACAAAAATACGATTTGCTTTCCCCATAAAGTAGTCTAACATCAATATAAAAGTGTACGTGGACACTTACCAGCGTAAAACAAACATTAGAAATAGCAATCAAAATAAAATTATATTTATTTGTGGTGATAGTCGTGAATTCGGTTCCGGTTGTTCTATGATGTTTACATTGGACGAGTTAAATACTTTATACATGGTTTCTAATTAATTACTCCGAATACACTCTACTGTCTGGGCCTGGGAGAAACGAATCATCATCATCAGGTCTTTTTTAGTCTCCACTGGAGGAGCACGATCCTCTCTGTACTACCAGAGACATATAGAACAGTCAGAGTTAAATTCAGAACAGTTAATTCTTATGTATGCAACTTATCAGCTCATTATGCTATTAATTCTATCCAAAGTATTAAAGTAGTAAAAGTGTATCCTCTTTCTAATTCGATTTACACATTTAGGTATGTCATTTTCTATTGTGATTTAAATTGTCAACGACGTCGACTTGTCTGTTGAACTCGGCCAATGTGAACAATTTAATAGCCACCCGGCAGGTGGGAAAGAGACACAAAAAAAAAATACAGGGTGCCGCTAATGGATTATGGTAGGGTTCAGTATAAAATTAAAAACGAATTAACACTTTACTTTTTGTATCCGGGGTAGATGTGAGTGATATATAAAAGGTATCTCAAGTAAAGTATTTTCATTATGAAAAACTCAATTTTAGAATACTTCAAATTATATGAATTATTTTAAAAAGTTAATGCTAACACATGATTATTTTAACCAATATTAATTTATAAATCAATGAAATTTATTTATTTGTGATTCCTACATCAGAAAAACTTTCTTGCTTTCTACCAAGTAAATGTTAATTACATGTTTATTTTATATTTTTATCTGACCACGCTCTACTCGTGTTCTATAACTTTTTCCTCTAACCGTAAAGACTTACTGGGGACTTTGTTTAAAAAATTGGCTTTTACATACTTTTGGGCATAATTAATGTTAATAAAAAAATCTAAATCAATGAAAAAGGTTTAGCTAACCCAAAAAAACAAAATAAAGTAGTTTCTCCACGCTTTCCTCACCAATTTGATGGAGTCACAGCGACACCTGCGGTGTGCGTGTGTTTTTACTATCCATTCACCGCATACAACGACATCTGTCAAAATTTATTAATCTCATTTAGAGTGTAATATAACCACAATATAACTCGACTATTTCATTTTTTATTCACTTGAGCGAGGATGGCCCTGCGTGATAGCAAATTAGGATGAAGGTTATATTTTTATGATTTTATTGGTATTTTTACTAAGATTACTTAAAATAATTTAAAAAAATGTTCTTTGTTGAGACAGTGCACGGAAGAATCTTTTTATGGAAAAGCAATTTTTCTTTTTTTTTTTACTAGGAGTTTGAGTGCGTTTATTTCTTCTTGTGTTGTGGACGTAAGCAAGAAACTTTGATATGGTGCAGTTTTATTATAAATATCGGAGCAAATACAACCCTACATTTCATTTTTACTGCTAAAGAAACATAGGTAAAATAAAATGCGAATCCAAAGTTGGCATATCCAAAAAAAGTATGCATATATCATATTACCTTCTTACTCTGGTCTGGGAACGTTGCCTTGCCTGCCTATTTGTATATAATTATTTTTTTTTATTTTTTACTTTGAGATTTTTATTTATTTAATGTATTAATTATATGTATTGTTTGAATAAATTACTCTTTACTTTATATTTTGATGACCTCCGTGGCGTATTGTTAAACACGCTTGTCCATCACATGTATGTACTGGGTTTGATCGCCAGCCAGGGAAAAATGAATAATGGCCTTTTTCAAATTTAACTGTGTCTTGGGTGTTTATCATAAAATATAGTATCGTTGAGTTATCTCATAACACAAGTTTAAACTTACTTTGGGTTAGCTCAATCAATGTGATATGCCCCTATCTTGGTATCTATTTATTTACTTATTTTTTAATATTTTGAACGAAACCCCTTCTACCACAGTTCGCCTAGAAATCACCACTTTGTTTCAAGCTTTTATTATAAAGTGTGTTTATTAAAAAAATATATATTAAAAAAAAAATGGTTGCCTGTAAAGTCGGTTTTACGGGCGAAGATTTTACGTGACAACGGCGGCAGACCGATCATAGTTGAGTGGGAGAGAGACGCAAGGCATTCGGCGGGCCTCTCTCTCGTTCGGTGACTCATCGTAACGTTACCGAGCGTTACACTTTTTCATAAGTGACTCCCAGCCGCAACCTAATTTAAGACGTTGTCACGTCAAAACATACGTTAAAATGAAGGAGAAAACATGATGATTAAATAGCAAACTATGTCCGGGACCAACATATTCTGATGTCATTAGATAGACCATATCATTTAATCAGTCAAGCTCATTATCAACAAATGGTTGATGCTCATCGCTTGTTAAAACAAACTAAGAATAAATAAAGAATTATAACCTCATTTGCATATTTGATTCTCTTTTCACTATAAATTCTTCGTTTTATTTCAATAAAAATATAATTTTTGCCAATTATGGTTGAGATTTATATTTTATTGATTTTTACTCTCAATATATGTATATACCCCTAGTTTGTAAGTTCTAAAACTATTTCATTGTGTATAACGACAAACTTTGTAGAGTTAATCTATAAAATGACCCGTTGTAACTATACTAACTTCTGTTTTTATATTACAATACCAAGAATAAAAGCATCAAGTAAAAATAAAACGAAGTTATACCTAAGTAAATAACCGTTCCGAAAATTAAGTTATACCGCAAGTGTTAAACAGAAATATAAATACTATATTATTACCCGTATTGTCACAAACAATAAAACCTAATCACGCAAGCGAAACCCTAAAAATAATAACAAAAGTTGATTCCACGGGGAAATACTGAATTGGCATGTCGTTATACCCCCACACCTATTTGACGGGTTCTCGCACTCTTTCACCTTTCACTCAAAGAAGTAACGCAACGTTGCCTTGCTGCTACTAAGAATAACCAATGAAATAAATTCATTCACCATATATGACAAAGAAAATAACCTTTAACACATAAAAAAATACCTTCTTTTTCTTTCATTTTCTATCTTATATATAAAATTCTCGTGTCACAATGTTCGTTCCCGTACTCCTCAGAAACGGCTTGACCGATTCTCGTGAAATTTTGTGAGGATATTGAGTAGGTCTGAGAATCGGCCAACATCTATTTTTCATACCCCGAATCTACGCGGGCGAAGCCGCGGGCAAAAGCTAGTACCTATATATAAGGCGTTAGCACTGGTTTTAGAATTTTAGTTTAATTTTATAATCTAAAAACATCTAACGTCTAAAACGATAAAAATTTAACTACTAAAACTTAAGTGTTTATCAATATCTAATATAACACACAAATAATAAATTGTACCTAACAGTAAAACTTAACCAATAACAACATGGCTAAATATTGATATAAAGAGTAAAACTGTACATACCTCAAACTATAAAATGGATAATTCTACAAAAGCGGCTAAAGAAATAGACGATTGGGTGCGGGACCACCTATTTGCCGATACAAAAAACGTCTTATTGTATGCAACCAATTGCAATTCACTCCCTAATGCCAACACCCCTAGATTTGTGTCGGTCGAAAATTATGGTTGCCATTTTAGGGTGAAAATAGGGAAAGAAGTTACGTAGTTTGGAAATGTCTGACCGGTCATGTTGTTTTTGTTGTTCCGTTTAGTTGTGGCACTAAATAAAACATGTAATTATTTTCCCAAAAACAATGTACACTTGCCACAGATTTTTTTGTTATTTATTAGTTTACAGATAGGAATATAGAGATAGTAAATAAAAGATATGATATACAGGATGTCTTTGTAACCATCAGCCAAATTTTTGGAGCAAGTTCAGTCCATGGTTCTAAACTACTTACAATATTTTTTTATTGAAAATCGATAAAAAAATTTCATGCTCTCATCCAAAATCCGTTTGGCTGAGCGTTGGTTTATATGGGAAGGCGAAATATTTTTTTCCGCTTTTCCTTAATTGTGTCTAAGTAGTTTAATTATTTATTTAATCTTTATTGCACAATAAAATAAACGTACAAGTGGCGGATCTAATGCCATAGTCATAGTAGTTCAGTACTTGCTCCAAAAATTAGGCTGGTGGTTAAAAAGTCATCCATAAACCTCAACAGTCAGCAAAGCTCAACGCTGTTTTATGCTATATATACATTCTGTAAAAAAAAAATAGTTAGTAGACCTTGTTTTTTTAATTATTTCATAACTCCTTGTAACTCAGAAAGAACGGCCGAACTTTCGTTTTTAATGTCATAATCATGAATTTATTTTATCTAGCAAAATTAATGAAAAAGTTGGTTCCACCCTAAAGACCCTACCTTAGACTGCACTCTTGAGACGCAAAACCCTAACAAGTCATTCATACAGTTTTTCCGTAAACGAGTTATTCCTTACAAAGCAACACCCCTAATGAGTTACACAATTATTTATAATTGGGTGATTTGTATGAACGAAGTTCATTTGCGGTGTTGATGTAAATGCAAATTTCATTAGCTATCAGAATTTGTGGATCTTGAGGCATAATTAACTATATTGAATAAGCTACACCTACATGTTATGAATGTAGAGGATGTAGCGAAATTAATGATTACGTCTCTTTTGAACAATACTTGAATAAAAAATAGAATTACCTTTGTTGAATGAATCTTAGCCACTTGTGTATTAATACATATTCGTATTTATAAACAAGGGGCTAAAGATTTAATTGTATCCAAAAATAAAAACAGAGATGAAATAATTAAAACTCAGTCAAAGCTACATAAGGTGACGAGACCGTAATATTAGAATTTAAATACAAAAAACAAACAGTTAAGAACTGCAACGATAACGAAATATAAAGCTGAAAAAAATAAAGGTAGATTTTCGAAACATAACCCTTTATGGGTTTCTATTTACAATTATAAAGTACTTCAAGTTCATTTACTCACTTCTCCTTATCAAATAAACGAATCTTCTATTACCAATTTCAATCTACACTTTTGTACCTCTACAAAAACAAATACAAGTATGTGAAACGACAGCCAACGGACTATAAATCAATGTGGAGAAATGAACGCATAGGAATTGATCGACAACCTTATTACATGCATATATGCATAGACAGCAATGATAACTTGACAACTTACATTGACTGATAGCATCTCGATGAAATGAAATAGTTTAATGATGTAAGTAAGTACTTACCTATAATCATTCAGATATGAGATAATATTGTTTACAATTATGAATAAATACAACACAGTTAGATAGGGATCATAAATTTATAATAGAGAACATTTTTTTTTACATTAGAAAATTCTCACAGCAAGTTAAGTTATGGCTAACATTCTCCAAGAAAGATGCGGCATAATACTACATTTTCTTTTGACTTTCCATATAAACACGCATCAATTTTACTTAATTTTATATTAACCATCCAGTGCTTCCATCCATGGACTTCTTGTAGTTCACTACAAGAAGTCCATGAAATCTGAATGAAAAGAAATATACCTATTATATCTGGCTCTAGTTTCATCTACGCAAAATGATCTCTGATCGATGATTTATATTAATGGTCCTGTATTAATTCCCGTTTCGGGTCTAACGGTCCATGTCTGTGAGCGTTGTAGCGTACCGTCTTGGGATATTAAACATACTATACTGTACATATATTTAGATTACCCGTCATATAGTACGTATCATAATTATGGGCCCAAAATTGTCCCCTGCGGAACGCTTGTCGGCTCGGGTGATACATGAGCATTGCGTGTAGCGTTTTTGTATCAGTTTAATTATAAATTTTAAACTTTATCTAAAATGATGATAAATGTCACGAAAATATACAAAGTATCAACTCTTTAAAAATTTACATCGTTTATTATTATTATTATTAAAACCTACTTTCTTCCTTTTTTTTAAATTATAACTTTATTATTGTAATCAAGTAAATCATAATTTACAATTTCACTGGACCTAAATTTGAACATCATAATATTATAGTAAATTTGTTTTTTAGCTAACCCTTTAGTAGCAACTGTGTAGATAAATAATCTGTGGATAACGTGGTTGGTTACAAAATTGTGTACATATATTTATATAAGCCTACATTAAGTAAAGTTTAAGTTGACATTACATAATTTTGTTACTACTCTTTTTGGCGCACCTCTGAACTTTCGCGGCACCATTCTTTAAATCTTCGTTTATTGCGCCTTAGTTACTCCCTCTTAAAATGCATCAATGGAATAATAGTCGTTAGCAAAATTTAATAAACAGCTGCGTCATCCATTATAACTTCAAAGTACTTTGAATTTAATACATTTTTGGCTTTTTCATTTATACCTACCTATGCCTAGTATACCTACTTGTGCCAGGATAATATCTAAACACTACTTTGCAATGATATATTTCATCATCCGTATTAGTCAAATTGATATAGCTTATACGGTCGTGATATGCTTTTCAGAGTCTAATACTGATTGAAGAGTCTCCCCCACTTATGAAGCCAACTTTATTTCCCAAGAGCCTAAGGCAATACTGTTTTCTGAACTACCAAATCCTTCAATCATTATCAATATATCTGCGTCTTTCTCATTTATATGTTGAAAGAAAGAGCGAGGTAAAATATTTTGGCTCGGTAGCAATATATTCAGATGTCATGGTAAGGTAGCGGAACAGAGTAAACATATTCCCATGTCGCCCCATGTAAGGTAAACTCGACCCCAAAGTTCTAGGTTCCCCTAATAAGCCGCCGCGTCTCACCTAAGGGTAGAGTGACGTTAGTTATGTCAAAGATTAAAACTGAAAGTAGGTAAAAAGTATATTTAAATTATATGAAAATAAAAGAAAGAATGACAAAATAAGTTTTTTTTCATACTTTACGTGATAAATAATAATATTTTCTTTCGTGCCAAGTAAGAATTGAAAAATATTCAAAATATCATGATTTTTTTAATTTAAGTAATTTGTAGATATTTGTCATTTACCTAATACTCTAAATTACTATCCGCACAGAACAAATATAATATCCACGGTTCCGAAGAATAAGTATATATGAACCCTACACAATCTATTTTTCTGACTGTAATGTCCGCCAAGTTTTCGTGTGGAGATAACATTAGCAGGGTAATATTATCTAACAGTATTATTGCAACTCGGCCTTTTCCCTGAAAAATATATCAACAGCCACGCGTGCGCTAGGGCTGCCCGGCTATATTATTTTCATTTCATCTTCGTACTTGAATTCCTTTTTTTATCTATCTCAATATAACATATATGTAAGTAGATGTGTAGCCTAGGAATCTACTTCTAGTTTTTTTCATCGCGAGCGTAGGTAAGTAAGGTCACTCGCGTGTCACTTTTAAATGTAAGTAGGTAATCGTACTTATTTCAAACAAAATAATATTCTAAAACAAATCGCATGCTCACTGCTTACAAAACTATCCCTACTGCGGCGCATCCCTATTGATGTGTACCAAGTCATGGACCGAGTGTGTACCGAACTCCAAGACAAAGGTATGCTTCAAATTCCGTTTTTATGAAGATATAATACTGTATAACATTGCCGTGGCGTTGGTAGAATACGTGCTACAATAAAACAGTTCATGAACTATGTGGCCTATCTGTATTTATTTAGTCTTTGCCTCATCGGAGGTGAGGTCACGTGATTAATGTGTGGGGGTCTGCGATAAACGGGGCCTGATCATCAACAAGTTGCAAATTAATATCACGCCTGCTAATATTCCTACTGTTTGTATGACAGAGGGGCTCGTGTGTGAGTTATCTGAGTTTGTACTTAGTTTGCAACCGAATGAGGAAAGTTTGTTTCCGGAAGATTTTAATTGTCACTTGTTGATTTAATGTACCTGCTTAGAAAACTTTTTTGTTTAATAAAATATAAATTAAATTCGAATGAGTGTTTGCAAATATAATTAGGTTAGACAAGTTTAATACTTTGCCTAAATTAAACAAACTTTCGTGTTGTAACAAAATATACATACGCTTCAAAATGTGTAACATTTTATATATTTGTGCTAGGACATAACTTAATAATCACAACCTTTGATTTATAATTAATATTTCCTGTGAAGTTAAAACCAAACTTATAAATCAATTAAAAAATATCCGAAGTTATGTCATAACATAAGGTTACTTACGTGACGTGGGTTCACCATTTGCAAAACTGCGTGTTTTTGAAAAATCACTGTTATTAAACTACTACAGTTTATTCCTCAAAAAATGTACATAAAAATCTTAGAGATTTTTTACAGACACCCCCACAATAGCCAAAACACGATTGAGCATTTTTGGCTCGATAGAAAAAAATCACAAACATACCTCTAAATTGGCCTAAATTTGCCTTTATAATACGTATTACTATTTTATTCAATCACCTTTTTAAACGAAAATTATATATAAAAATGTATTATCTAAATATCTATCCGTTTTGGCTACAGAAAAAATTATAAATATAATACAAAAATAATAATAAATAAAACACAGTGAAATATTCGTCGAGAGCGAAGGAAGGGCCGGAGCCGAGCTCGACGATATTTCGCAGTGTTTTATTTATGATTTTTTTTGTATTATATTTATAATTTTTAGTATTAAACGTATAGATATTTAGATAATAAATTTTTTGGTATAATTTTCATATAAAAAGGTGATTGTATAAAATAGTAATAAGTATTATAAAGGCAAATTTAGAGGTATGTTTGTGATTTTTTTCTATCAAGCCAAAAATGCTCAATCGTGTTTTGGCTATTGTGGGTGTCTGTAGAAAATCCTTAAGATTTTTATGTAAATTTTTTGAGGAATAAACTGTAGTAGTTTAATAACAGTGATTTTTAAAAACACGCACAGTATTGCAAATTGTGAACCCACGTCGCCTTAAAGTTAAGAATATCTAGACATACAATACAACATCAATTAAGAATTTAAAAAAAAAAGTGTTCTTATACTACTTGTTTACCAACTTCGCACGTCTATATCTCTAATGTGGCAAAGAGAGCATTTTTGGTCTTGCGGCTCTAAGCAGATAGAGCCCAGGGCCGCAAGACTCAAAGGCCACTTTTAGCGTGATAGTTAGCGAGAAGGTGCAAAAAGGAATCAAAATAGTGGTGGGTCATTAGTTTCTTCTTGCTTCTTCTTTCTTTTCTTTTTCTTCGTCTAAGTGCGTTCCCGGTTGCATCCTCAGCTGTGCTGCTTCAGAGCCTGGGGTGCGCTTTCTCGCTTTTTCTTCTCCAAATATAACATGCATGTCAATGGTCACCCAAGGATACCAAAGACCTTGGAGATGGAGAAGAAAGCGGGAACAGTTTAAATGATTTGGCTTTAGTTTTACGACCAGCCGCCTGCCTGATGTCAACCCTCTTTGGGAATGTATTTGTGCGAAAAAGTTTACAACCGGCCGCCACCCGACGTTAACTCTTAGCATGCTTAGTCGCCTCTTACGACATCCACAGGAAGAGATTGAGTGGTCCTATTCTAACGCCTATTAAAATGATTCGCATTTTCGCCCATTTCCTCGATCGACTTCTACGATCTGCGCGGAAAGAGGGATCTCCCAGATCAGAATAGGAGAATCCTTACACTAATAAACAATTAATCTGTTTATTCAGAGATCACAAATTCACCATAGATATTGATATAACAAACTGTGGCTTTACCCTTGTTAATTCGCTACACTTTATTGGATTTGACGTCGAAATTCCTTATAGGCGCTATCTCTGAACATCGGCTCGGCGTCAACGAGGTATTATTTTAGAATACAATGTACGATGCTGAAATATGAGAGTAGATAACATCGGTGCGACGTAGCGGCAAACAGAACGAAATAGTGGGAAAGTGACGTTTTCCTGTATTCACAGATGTTGTCTTGACGTAAAATCAATGTGATAGAGAACTATTCATTCGTAATTCAACAGTTTAAGAGAGCTTAAGGCTCAATTTACATTGTCAAGGAATCTAGGCGAATCTAAAGAAAGTCACAGGGGAGGATAATGACTTCCATAATATACAAATCAGAATGAAGAAAAAAATTATTTGGAATTTCGCGAAGTTCTTTTATCGCACCAGGATAAGGTGAAACCAACAATAATTTTTAATTTAAATTCATATAAAAAAATCTAGTAAGTTTCTATTCGTTGAAATAAATTTTGAAATAGTTATACAATATTTTAGATTTGAATGAACATTATATTTTATAGAAATAGTATCGAATGGCTTCCTGAAACCATTCGAATTGCTCCTAGTCCCGCTAGCTTTAAGACACAGGTATTTAAACACTTCTTGGCCAAGTTATAAAAGTTGATTTAAGGTGTGGAATTCCCTGCCTGCGTCGATGTTTCCCCATACATATAATTTAGGGATTTTCAAGTATAGCAAGTATATATATATATATATATATATATATATATATATATATATATATATATATATATATATATATGTATGTAACAATGTACATTGTATATTTTATATACACTACACTTTATCTTGCAATCCACATTTAGACTTTCTGTATAACCCAAAAGTTGACTGGTAGACAACGCTTTTAGCGTTAAGTTCGCCTATTGTTCTGTACACTTTGTATTTGATGGACAATAAAGATTAAATAAAATAAATAAATGAATAGCCGCAAATGTAATAAATGGCCTGCATTAGCAACTCGTCTAAATCATTGTTACTTACGCAGAACTTGAATTATTAAATCAAAAATTCCAAATGATGTTGGACTTCATTCCTTTCTTCATGACAACCTTTTCCTCCCGAAGTCATAATGCTTTTTTAGTAGAATGTTACACAATTAAAAAAACTTGCTCTTTGCTTTACTGTTATATATCCCAAACGGGGTAGACTAGACTTTAGAGCTGTAAGACCCAATTTCAAATTCAATTTATTTATTTTCTTTTCATATTTAAAGACAAAGCCCACATTTAGCATGATGGTGGGCGTTAAGATTGAAAAATAGAATCAAAATAGTGATGGATTGTTAGCCTATTGCCAAGTGACGACCTCCGTGGCGTAATGGTTAACACGCTAGACCGCTATTCCGGAGGTTCTGGGTTCGATCCCCAGCCAGGGCAAGTTGGAAAATGGCCTTTTTCAAATTGTCCTGGTTCTTAGGTGTTTATCTATATTATATGTATTTATCATAAAATATAGTATCGTTGAGTTAGTATCCCATAACACAAGTTTAAAAAACTTACTTTGGGTTAGCTTAATCAGTGTAAAAAAAAAAATATTAACATGATTCAGATTATCGTTCTCCCTTGACATACATTTACGATTTGCGCGGGAAGAGAAGCAGCTGGTTTATTCTAAGTTTTTTATTTTATACCAGACCAGCATGGAAGGTGCGAGGTTCGTGTGAAATAAGTATTTGTGGGATTTCTCTTAGTTCACTATCTACCATCTGCCTTAATACTTTGTATGTCCACTTCCAAGATCCTACACACTCAAAAGGATTTGATAACAATCTCGAACCTACAGAGTAGGGTAGCTTGAAACATAATTACTTTATTTTTCCTATTACTTTAACACTATCACGTCTTTATCTCTAATGGGACAGACAGAGCATTTTGGGTCTTGCGGCTTTAAGCAGACAGATCCCAAAGGAAGGCCACTTTCAGCGTGATTGTGGGCGACGAGACGGAAAAGGGAATCAAAATGGTGATGTGTTGCTAGCCGCATGCATATTAACATGATTCACATTTTCGCACATTCCCTCGATTGGCTTTTACGATCTGCGCGGGATATAAGTTTTTTATTTTTCCCCATTCTTTTATCTATATATATATATATAAAAGCGAAAATCACTCACTCGCGTATTTACTCATAACGAAATCTCGAAAACTACTTAGCCAATTAAGGTGAAATTTGGCAGGGAGGTAGATTGTGACTAGGAGACGTCCGCTGAGAAAGAATTTTAGGAAATTCCGTCCCTAAGGGGGTGAAATAGGAGTTGGCAGTTTGTATGAATCTTCGTCATTTTTAAAGCGAGACACATGACATTTTTGAATTAGTGGTTGGTAATAAATAATAATCCATTAATTGGATTTTAATAAATTGCAACCCCAGTTTAAAAAAAAACAATCTTATTTGTGTAGTTTACGCGGGTAAAGCCGCGGGCAAAAGCTAGTATTTCTAAATATTCTTTATTTTTCCTAACGCTTCATATTCATGTTTTATTTTAAACTTCGTAGAAACGTAGAAATTCCTAAACTGAAATAACAGGAAGCGAATCCGAAATAACATAAATAACGTCCAAACAGTCATAGAAATACGAAAACCCATAAATTTAAACAAAAAAACAAAAATAAAACACATTAAGACGAATTTGCATAATACAATGTTCGTAACGATATACGAGTAAGTAAAGTAAGTGCTGGCAAAAACAATCCAAGTCCATTAGGAGAAAACGAGGAATTCGCGCGCTGGAAGGCATTAGACTGTACATTTCAAAAAATAACCCTACCAGTTTAAAGAGTACGCCTTCATCACGACATCCTGCAACATAAAACATTCTCTTACATAATGAATAGTAATTTATGCGGACGGAAAACTATCAGTCTCAGAAGTACCAGGTTAATAGTACTAGAAACAGACCACACAGACATCCCGGTTAAGTCTAACTGTATGTATGTATCCAAACGGCTTTACTTGAGTTAATAGGGCCCGTAATTAATACCAGAGCTAGAAATGCCTTTAAGGCGATTATAACCGTTTCAATGAAGACGAGAGTTTTTTTAAGATTGCAGGTAGTAAGGGGAGCATGTATGAAGAGTGTTATTAGCGTATATGAAGTGGAAGAATCAGGAACGCAGCAAAAGTTCACATACGAGTACTGTGGGAGACAGGTCTGACACTTTTTTTTATTTTATTTATTTAACTTTATTACAAAAATAAAGTAAAATAAATAAAATAATTTCTTATATAATTTCAGGCCTTTTCTATCTGTCAACCGTGCCAACCGATGGTGCATCGTAATTTATCTTATTCATAAAAATAAAGTCCTTATTTACTCCTTTTAATGTAATTATCACAGCCCATATTTATGTACTATCACGTCTTTATCTCTAATGGGCAGATAGAACATTTTAGGTCTTGTTGCTCTAAACAAACAGAGCCGCAAAATTCAAAGGCCACTATAAGCATGATGGTGGCTGAAAAGGTGGAAAAGGAATTAAATAGTGGTGGTTTACTAACCGCATCGTTTATTAACATTTTATATACAGGGTTATTTTTAATTAACCGGCAAGCCTTTTAGAGCAAGGTCAGTCCGTGATACTGAACCACTTTCCATAACAACAATTATTGAAAAACAAAAAAAAAAATGACTTTCCATACAAATCGGCGCTCAACTAAATGGATTTTGTATGGGAGGACGAAATTTTGTTTTCGATAAGCTTTTACGATCTGCGCGGGAAGATAAGCAGCTGGTACATTCTAAGTATTTTCTTTTCTCCCAGACCAGCATGAAATAATTCCACATTTAATGAGTAAGATTAGGTTAAATAAATCAATTGTCGAAATTAACTTTGGACAAATTCCATCCAATACTTTTAAACACCACTAAAGACAAATTCAGACCAATTCCAGCTTCAACAACGAATAAGATTGTCGCTAAAATAATCTAGATCAGAATTACGGTCAAGGTTCAGACCTCCCAAAGTGGATTAGGCGAATATGCCAGGACACTTCAAATAGCTTTTTGTATAAAATTAAAATTTAGTTGCATTTAGTGTGGCAAAAATAAACAGGTTAAGTACTTATAGATATTTTTTTTTTGTTTTGTAGTTGTACATTTTATATTATTTCGGTAACCGGACAGTTTGTTTTTCGTAAGTGACTGTGAGTGAGATTTTTCATGCTGCATTAAGAAATCTGACTTAGCTTGACGACTGCCATACGATGATAACAGCCGAGATCAAAAGCTTAACGTGCCTCCGAATCACGCTTCTCCGTGATTCGGAGAATTTCTCTAGAAAAATTTTTTGTGCCACTTCTGGTCACTCATTCAAATGCGGACCAAGCACAGGGTCACTTTGTGAAAGCGGTAGTGCTCCTCAAAACAGAGACTATTTTGAAAGAAGTTATAAGCCGGAGAAAACGCACTTAGTGGAAATAAGAATAACGATGCTAATTACTAGCACACAAGTATTTATCACTAAGAGGCTGCACAATACGCCCACTCGCACAAACAACAAACAGTGCGGGAATGTAATTCAAATATCAGCATTTACGACAGCGTCGACAGCCACTGCCACTCAGAGCATCATCCGACTGTTGCACATAGCAAAATTAATTATGGATAAGGTTTATACTAAACTCTATTAGCTAACTATATTATTATACAAGTATTTATTTAAGTGCCTACAAAAACTTTCAAAAAATCTTGTTGTTCTGAGCAAAAAATCAGGTTTTACGAACTGTGTAGGAACAAAAGCAGCCGGTACATTCTACGGTTTTTATTGCAAATTGCTATATGTGCGTGCATCACTTGTTTTAGTTTGTTGTCATGCTTATAATTTTTATCTCCAGAATTCTTTGTAAAAAAGAACTAAAAAAAAAGCTGGATAGGCATATCCTGCATATGTTGTACGTTGTTAAAACACAAATTGCATTATATAAATATATATAAGTACAAATGACACTCATTAAGCTAGCCCTAAAATAGTTGAAACTTTTATTATGAGATACTAACTCAAAGATTATAGAGTATAAAAAAGACCCAGGACAATTTAAAAAAGGCCATATTGCAACTTGCTCTAGCTTGGGATCGAACTCAGAACCTCCGGATTAGCGGACTAGCATATTGACTATACTACACCACGGAGAACGCATTAGAGTGCATTTTAACCACAACAGATCGATACGATAGTAATTTAATCTGAGATAACATTAGGAATCAATCCTGAAGTCATTGCATACTCTATACGTCAAGTTTGCATATTTCATTGTAGTTTTACTACCTACTACAATGGGATCTCGTCTAGGGAAATCAAGGCTGTTTCGAGGGCAAATTCGGCATGAATCTTAGATAAAATGTTGCCTTACTGTGTCTCTGATTAGCAATGTAGGTAGAACTGGCGATTTACTTAAGGTTTAATATGTAATCGTCACATATATCAACCTATAACCATTTGTCTTTTGGAAGGATTTATTTTGGATCTAAAATTTGTAAGTAGGTCATATATTTTACACTGTACAAAATAATTAACGGTAAATACAAAGAGCTTGTTGGCTCGGTGGGAGTCCGCACTTAGATGAGTGACCACAAGTGGCATAAAAAATTTCTGGACGTCCTCCTTGCTTTGGTCACAGTTACCATCATTAGATGACAGTTGTCTAGCTATGTCAAATGCCTTTAGGTAGCTTGATAAATCTGACACCAGTGTTGGATACTCTAACGCACGATAAACAACACAGTAGTAAATAAAAAACAGAGATAAAAACTATTGATTATATAAATTATCACTATACCAATCATCTGTAAATAGATCGACTCAACTTTATCTTTGATGACAATGCAAGTCAGAAGCTTAGTTTTATGATGAAATCGGGAGGCAGCTAGTGGAAAGCTCAGCAATATCTCTTCTTCTTCGGTTGCATTCTCAACTGTGCTGGTTTAGAGTCCGGGGTGCGTTTTTCCGCTTTTTCTTTTCCAAATATAATATGCATGTCAATGGTAACCCAAGGATTCCAAATACCTTGCGAAGGGGAGAAGAAATAGCCGAAACAGTTTAACTGATTTGGCTATAGTTTTACAACCGGCCACCTGGTTGACATCAACCCTTTTGGGAAAAATAGAATAGCCCAGCAATATCTAATTTGGTGGATTTTTTTTTATGATTGTAATTTTGAACTATAACGATACGGATAAAAAACAGAACTTACTTCGAAAGTAGAAGATAAACCAAATAAATTATCACAAAACTATGCGCATTTGACCTGTGGCTTAGCAGTATAGCTATCAGATGTTTTTGTCATATAATTGTCTTTAGGCAGCTTGTCAATGTCATATGTCTTTAGGAAGCTTGTCAATGTCAGATGTCCTTAGGCAGCTTGAAAAATCTGACACCAGATTGAGCGTGTGGTTCCTGGCAGAATATATAGGACCACTCCAAGTCTTCTTGTGGATGTCGTAGAAGGCGTCTTAGGAAATACAAGCTAAACAAAGCTTATAAACAACAGTGAGACCTCTCCAACCCGTCTGACCAGCGTAGAGAGTGTAGGCCAAATCCTCTAACTGCTCTGGCTAATATATGGCTCTGGTAGTACAAAGAAGGTCGTGCTCCTGCAGTGGAGACTAAAAAGGTCTGGCGATGATGATTACGAGAGGGAATAAACTGTAAAAGCCAATGCTTACTTTTAGTTACATAGAACTCCGAGTTCAAAACAAGATAAACAATATTAATCAAAACTAAAAGGATACCTTCATGTATTTTCCAAAGCAGACATAAGCTCACGTCCAAATATTTCCAAAGATAACAATTTCAAAATCTAAGAGATCCCAAACCATTTGCATGGGTACAATGCACCGCCATTTTTACATTGTACTCATTTGCGATGCAAATTCATTCTCAAACGCATTTTCAGGTTACCAAATGCCCAATTTATATGAGCTTAGTACTTACTTTTTAGTAACTTACCAATATTGACTATACTTTTGGTATATGTATAATACTATTTATAAAAAAGAAGCCATGTGGTTCCCGGCAGAGTAGAATATGACCACTCCAAGTCTTCCTGTGGATATCGTAGAAGACGACTTAGGAAACACAAACTAAACAAAGCTTATAAATATCAATGAGACCTCTTCAACGAGGAGAGTGTAGGCCAAATCCTCTGACTGATCTGACTAATATATGGCTCTGGCAGTACAGAGAGGGTCGTGCTACTGCAGTGGATACTAAAAAAAAGACCTGATCATTTATAAAACGTAAAACGTACTCGTAGATTTTAAAGACGTGCTGTTTTGTTTAACATACCAAGTCGACATGCCCAATTTTTTGACGTAATATGTGTTAAACGAATATAGGTACAGATTAATTTTGCATTTTCGAAGCAAAGGAACAGGTAATGCTAATTTATATTTTTGTACGCATTAAAAAAAATCTACTTCGTTTCGAAACGTCTTTCTAGCTAAGACACTAATCGTGTTGGCATTTGTCAACTAGTAAAGTCTGGCCAAAGAAAGCTGTTCCTGAAAAACCGCGGAAACTACAAACAAAACACTTTTTATTTAATTTGAATCCTATTTAATATTATTAATGAAGATTATATAACAAATAAAAATTTTAATAACGCAATGTCTTTAAAATTAGAGAGAAAAAAAACTAGATTTTTCAAGTTTTGTATTTTTTTAGGGGCAACTTTCTTTGGCCAGACTCTAAACAAGCGCTAAGCTCATGTAAATTTCCCACCTCTGTAAACACATCCAACCTACGATCCAGCTGTCCTCTCCCATAAGAGTTATGCATAACAAGAGTATTGTTTTATTCATGTTAATTCACAAATTGTTTTGATTTTGCTCGGCTGCGTATCAATTGAGCTGTAAATTAATTTCTATTGTTTGGGTATGTAAATACGTAATTTGGCAACGGCTGATATCTCGGTGTTGTTTTTGCGACCTCGTTTTTGTGATTGTTGTTAGCTAACACGTGTATCTTAATCCTGTTTGTGTGAATTAATGCAGCATTTTTAGGGTTCTGTACCCAAAAGGTGCCAACGGAACCCTAGGTACTGAGACTTGGCTATATATCCGTTTGTCACAGGGCTCTATCCCTTGAACCTTGATACTTGCTACAGTAATACATAATCAGTGAAACTTGAATATTTCACTGATTATGTATTACTGTAGCCTCTAAACAACAATTATGATTAAGTTAAAAATTAAAGGGAGCGTCATACAACAAAACGTGTTTTTTTTCAGCGTTTTGAACATTGTACAGAGATACGCCAGCCTTTATGTAAGTATGAGTCCGACTCGCACTTGACCGGAAATTTTATTGTAATATCATGTTTTGTTTTTGGGGTAATAGCAGACGCGGCCATCTACAGCGGATCTTGGCCTCCGCCAACAAAGGGCACATATAACAACAGCAATTTTAGGGTTCCGTACCCAAAGGGTGTAAACGGGACCCTATTACTGAGACTCCACCGTGTGTCCGTCTATCCGTCTGTGCGTCTATCCGTCTATCTGTCCGTCGGTCTGTCTGTCCGTCTGTCACAGGGCTCTATCTCTTGAACCGTAATAGCTAGACACTTTAAATTTTTACCAATAATGTATTATTATGGCCGCTATAACAACAAATACTAAAATAAAAAAAAGTTAAAAATTTAAGGGGGTCGTCATACAAGAAACTTGTTTTTTTCAGCGTTTTTAACTAGATCTTAATAATGGAATTACCTAGACACTTGAAATTTTCACCGATTATGTATTACTATGACCACTATAACAACAAATACTTAAAATAAGATAAAGTTAAAAATTAAAGGGGGTCGTCATACAAGAAACGTGTTTCTTCAGCGCTTTAAAACATTGCACGGCGGTACGGAACCCTTCATGTACGAGTCCAACTCGCACTTGCCCGTTTATTTTTTTCATATGAGTCTTTTATCACTGTAATATCTGAGACGGTTGACGTCTATTGCACCTGAAGCAGATAATATGAGTCCGTCTGCTTCAGGTGCAATATACCTCAAGTTTTTATTAGGAGTTTTTATTATATTACGCTTCAGTCAACCTTTTCGTCGACAGACCAACATATCTACAATAATTAAATTCATGAGTAATTAATGAAGTTCAAATAAGCGATAATTGGAGGGATAACAATTATTATTTCACGTTCACGGAGTGCATAAAGCGATTCGCATCACGTGCTCATTTCCTGCATTGCTTTAATGCACTCATTACATCGCGATAAATAGGCTAGATGGGACTCTGAAAAAAAATCGAGCCTGAGCTTAGCATAATATTGTAAGGACACTTTTAACGCTAATCGTATTTATAGACACTAACAATCTTAGGCCTTGTTCAGGGAGATGCGGGGCGCCAGACGGCGTTGCGCGCAGGGCGGGTTGCTTGGCGTCAAGCGATTTTCCCATTCATGGTAGAGGCGGCGCGTGTCGTTGCCCGCCGAATTTCGCGCGCAAAGACAAACATTATGGTAACTAGTGGTTTCGTTTATGAAGGAGCGGGGTATATAGAAAGCTGCGGAACACCCGCCGCGTCACTTGCAGCGGCACACATGGCGCCAAGACAAACATATGGTAATAAACGGGCAAGTGCGAGTCGGACTCGTACATGAAGGGTTCCGTACCACCATACAATGTTTTAAAACGATGAAGAAACACGTTCCTTGTATAACGACTCCCTTTAATTATTAACTTTATCTTATTTTTAGTATTTGTTATTATATTTGTCATAGTACTCGTAATACATAATCGGTGAAAATTTCAGGTGTCTAGCTATTAAGGTTCAAGAGATAGAGCCCTGTGACAGATCGAGTTAAAAACGCTGAAAAAAACACGTTTTTTGTATGACGACCCCCTTTAATTTTCAACTTTTTTATTTTTAGTATTTGTTGTTATAGCGGCCATAGTAATACATAATCGGTGAAAGTTTCAGGTTTCTAGCTATTACGGTTCCAGAGATAGAGCCCTGTGACAGACGGACAGACAGACGGACAGACGGATAGACAGCGGAGTTTCAGTAATAGGGTCCCGTTTGCACCCTTCGGGTACAGACAAGACGAACAAGAGCATTTTTAACCAATCTAGAAACTGAGACGCTTCGCTCGCTACGTCAAAAATGCAAGAAAGAAGAATATTTACCACAGGCACATCTAGGTACTAAGGTCTGTGCTGTTAATTCACTGATAATACCGGATCAGCGATTCGTCGCGTCGCTACCGCCGACCAATTGATATAATTGTGTTGCGATTTACGTGCTCATTCGTTATTTATAGGTTATATTATGCCTTGTTTGGCACACACTCTCCTAGAGTGTAGTCAACCAAACAAGGCATAATATCTTTTTCTAA
Source organism: Acrobasis repandana (assembly GCA_963576875.1). Classification (NCBI taxonomy): domain Eukaryota; kingdom Metazoa; phylum Arthropoda; class Insecta; order Lepidoptera; family Pyralidae; genus Acrobasis; species Acrobasis repandana. The sequence goes on along the minus strand of OY756223.1, from coordinate 6,626,451 downwards.
TTGGGACTCTTTTTTCGACTCCCAGCGCGGTCAAATACTTGTACCTACTCGACTGACAGTCGGATTTTTGAAGACAGTGGAACTACTGAAAGGATTATTAAAAAAAAACCGACAGTGTGAAAATCTAATAAATAATCTGAAAATATACAACAGCAGTATGCCTAGGAGACAACCGGGTTCTGCAAAATCTCTTTACAAGTTTATCTGCAGCAATATCTTATCGACTCGATAGCACATCTAACATACATTAGGTACCTTTATTTTATTTACATGTGTTGTAAATAAAAATAAAATTATTAAACAGGTCAAAAAGAGCAAGTGGTAGTAACATTACCACTCGATGGCGAACAAAGCGAACATAAACGAACAATAAGATATAATTATACCACAATGAACTGTCGCGAGGATTTCAGATGGCGATCGTTCTGATATCTGGTTTGTATCTATTTATAGAATTAAATCATAAGCGTAAGCGGACGAATATTGTAAGCCGAAAGAGAATTCTTAAGAAAAAAATTACTTCGCCTTTAATTACAACAGCAACCTCGGGAGCACAATATAAGACGGTGGACTAGGCGGAATTAAAGGTATAACCGTAATTTTCCAACTTACGAGTATAATACAAAATGCGTTTTCGAAGAAAAAAAAATGGATTATAGAAGGATTTCCCGATATGCGACTCTCTTACAATCTTTATTTTCATTTTTTATCATTGTTTGTATAATTGTATTTTAGAGATTTTGTTTTAATCGAAACGTATTTTAAAGACGAATTGTATACAAATTACTTTCTTCTTTACTGTGTGTTATTTTAAGGATATTGTGATTACCTCGAGTTACCTTCTACAGACTTTGAAAAAGTAACAGATTCATCTGCTTTGCTCTTATTTAGTAAATATGTAACACTTTATCGCACCAAAAACCCATATAAATAGTATTCAAAAATATGTACAGTATAATTATACAATAGGCGGCCTTATCGCCAAGACAATCTCTTACAGGCTAGCTTTGGATAACAGGAATTGAGCTAAAAATATAAAGTTTAGCATTGTAAATGATATTTAATATTCAGCATTTTTATTTGACGACCTCCGGCGTAATTGTTAACACGCTAGTTCACCACTCCGGAGGTTATGGGTTCAATCCCCAGATGGAAAATGGTCTTTTTCAAACTGTCCTGGGTCTTGGGTGTTTATCTATGTATGTTTTACTAAGTATAACATATTGTATCGTTGAGTTAGTATATCCCATCATACGAGTTAAAACTTACTTTGGGGCTAGCTCAATCAGCGTCATTAGTTCTTTTTATTTTTTGGTTTTTGATTTCACTGTTTATTTATTGATTTTACTGTTTTTTCACAACCGCTCAGCTTATATTTTACACCAAACCGTAAGTGAGGGAATTAGTAGCGACGGCCCACGTAACTTGAGCTGGCATACATATGCTCTTTATTTCATTTCATTCAGCCAACAAGGGTTGACATTAAATTTATGTCATATCCCCGAAATGTTCACAAGTTCAATGTTGACATTTAAATTAGACAATACATGCTGTTCCATTGTTGCTTTTCGATCAATTGTTAAAAGGATGAAATGAAAGGTTAATGCGTTTTCTTATTGTTTGGGACATAATGAGATTTTAATGCGTAGTCAAATGTATTTTGTTATTAGTATTTTAGCACTAGTATGTCATTACTTGAAAAGTCTATTAAATGGCACCAAGTCACGATTAAAGTAAAAAGTATAACATTATTTTATTTGGTTTTATTTATTCTTTACAATGTTTAAGTTATTGGTAAAGAAATTTTAATTATTTATATAGCTATAAAAACGACGACGACCACCAACTTTATATGCTTTGCAAAACTCAAAGGTATTTTAAAGTCAAAGAAAATACCTTAAGTACTTTTTTTGTCAAATTATCAATCTACAAAGATTGATACCTTTGTCTCTGTGGTTATCAAAACAAAACGAATTCTATAATTTCTTATCCATATATATAAAAGCGAAAATCACTCACTCACTCATCACGAAATCTCGAAAACTACTTAGCCAGTGAAGATGAGGCAGGAAGGTAGATTGTGACTAGGAGACGTTCGCTAAGAAAGTATTTTTGGAAATTCCAGCCCTAATGGGGTGACATAGGGGTTGGCAGTTTCTATAAAACTTCGTAATTTTTAAAGTGAGACACATGAAATTTTTAATGTATTTTAGTAGTTAATAGAAAATAATAATGCATTTATTAGATTTTGAAAATTACATCCCTATTAGGGGTGCAATCGGGGTTGCAAGTTTTCATGTTGTCATTTTTGAAGCAATACACATGACATTTTTTTATTTAATCCATGAAATTAATTTTATTAAGTTGCTACCCCAGTTTAAAAAAAAAACAATCTCATTTTGTGTAGTCTACGTGGGCGAAGCCGCGGGAAAAATCAATACATATAAGTTAATGTTGTTTTAGTTTTTACTATGATCTAAACGCGTTGAGACCTCCCATATATTACATCAAATTACTTCTTTTACAGAATTTTTCACCTTATTTAGGCTAAATTAGTCTTGAAAATTCTACGTATGCACGTACAAAGTTAAGCCCGCATCACCCTGTACCATTCATCTGACAGTAACATCGGACCCCACTGGAGGTTAATCATTTTATTCGACAGTGTACAGTTACCGATTATTATTGACACACCAACTGTCAAGGGACCAGATTGGACGAGATAGAGAAATCAATAGAATTTATTATAGAGTCATAAATAACTGTATGTGTTAGTGTGACTTTCAACATGAATAACGCTTTTACATACATACATGCATGCATACTAATTATGTTTCCATTTTTCCTGGTTAGATAGTGTCCAGGGAAGATGCCAGTTTTATAAAGCCAGCGTAGAAATGCGTAGAAAAGCTTAACTTCCCCCCAGGAAGTTAAGCTTTTCTACGCATTTTTGCCAAAAGTGGCCGTTTTCCGTAAAAATGCATAGAAACGTATGCTTTACGTTCGCACTTTAAACTGTAACAGTAGTTCATAAAAAAGTTTGGACGGTTATCTAGGGCTTCACAAAGACAAAATTTTAAATGATATCTCTGTTTCCTTTAAAATGATTTATTATTCATGTATTTCCTTAATAAGAAGGTCTTTGATAATAAGATCTCCTTCTACACAACCAGAACGATTGAAGCGAATGTATGACATTTTTTTCCACGAAGTACTCGTAAGTGGCCCTGAGATAAGGGGGGGATATTATTGTTCTTTAAAGTGGCCTTTGAATAGACATTTTTGTCATTTTGGTCAGTTTAACATTAACTTTAGGCAGCTTAAAAAGTCTGATCAATGTGTTAGTTATTAGCAAACACTGATGTAATACGGACTGATTGGACATGTATTGGAAAGAAACGTATAATATGTTGTGATACACAAATTTAATACCAGAATTAACGATGCAAAGGTGTAACATTTTCTGCAGTTTGACTTCAGCTTTTAATTATTCAACTCTTTTGCAGAGCAACGGTTTTTATAATTACTTTTCGTGTTTTTTCAACAGACCTTCAGTACTCATGAAAAGGGAATCACTTCCGCGAGCGATATCTGTGCAATCTCGATTCTCGTATCGGAACGAAATCAATTTCAAAGTTACGCCGATCCACATCTCGAGTCCCGTTCTTCATTAACTCGATTTTATCGATGATCGATTTTAATAATTGGAACTCCCTCAGATTTTGATGTGGCGATTAAGATTTTTTCAAAACTTTCTTTGATAAATCTGCCCGGCCCGATTTCGCTTCCGTGTAAATCGTTATCTGAAATTTGCTGTAATGGTCGCAAAAAAGGTCCCTCGGTCGGCAATTTATCTTTTTGTCTCAAGATTTGTAACTCAGCCTGCTTGCTTTATCATTGATGAGTCTTTGTTTTTGATTTTTGCTGGTCATTTTAATTTGTCCTAGTTTTAAGTTTAGCACAGACGTTACTTATTACTTACTGCGGTGGCGCAGCGATCCAAAGTGGAACTTGGCTTCCGACTCTAGATGACGTCATTAACACAGACATTATAGTCTAATATTAACATCGATAAACGCAGCTGGCCACCGGAATTTGAAAATAAACGGGCAAGTGCGAGTCGGGCTCGTACATGAAGGGTTCCGTTCCAGCGTACAATGTTTTAAAACGCTGAAAAAACACGTTTCTTGTATGACGACCCCCTTTAATTTTAAATATTATCCTATTTTTAGTATTTGCTGTTATAGCGGCTATAGTAATACATAATCTGTGAAAATTTCAAGTATCTAGTTAATGCAATTATAAAGATCTAGTTAAAAACGCTGAAAAAAACACGTTTTTCTGTATGACGACCCCCTTAAATTTTTAACTTTTTCTTATTTTTAGTATTTGTTGTTATAGCGGCAACAGTAATACATAATCGGTGAAAATTTCAAGTGTCTAGCTATTACGGTTGTGGAGATAGAGCCCTGTGACAGACGGACAGACGGACAGACAGCGGAGTCTCAGTAATAGGGTCCCGTTTGCAGCCTTTGGGTACGGAACCCTAAAAACAAGTTGCTAATTGGCTTAAAAGAATAGACTAAAAAATGAGAAGTCGTGTCAATGGTTAATGTGGGAAGAATCCCGTCACTATTTGGATTCCATATTCTTTGATGACCCCTGACCTGAAAAATGTTATGGCCTAATGCCAAGACCATGTCTACCTCCAGCACTGGAATCAGATTTATCAAGCTGCCTAGAGACACCTGAAATAGCTTGACGACTATCATAGAATAATGATAAAATTGCGAAAGCGCTAGTAATGTCGGGCCACCGCGTAAGAAATAAATATTCATGTAAATAACACGATGCTATTTTTTACAGTACTGTTTGTATGTATGTAAGGAAAAATATTTCCATGTTCAATAAAGTAAGTGATTTTACAGATAGAAATTTACGTAATAAGAATGACTTAGTTAGCCCGTATTACAGGCTGAATACAGTCAGTAAGTCTTTTATGGGGAAGTGTATACTTTTTTATAATAAATTGTCAGAATCGGTCCTTGATATGCCAGACAGAAAATTCAAAGCTTATGTAAAGAAAGTACTTTGTGAGAAGGCTTATTATAGGACCGATGACTATCTTAAAGACAAAAAGGTCTGTCTTGAGCTTGGCGCGGGTCCCTCTTAAAGGTCTGTACACTTAGACATGTCATAATTTAGGTACATTGGTACATACTAAATTTACAAATTGACATTATTTAAAATTTCGTAATTCTTATAATTCAATTTAATTATGACATAATAAACAATGTAATCTCTGTCCATCTATATAACTAATTTTAAGGTTTTAGTTTGTTAGTTGACGTCTTTGGAGAAAACGTGCAGTGCAGTTTGTTGCCGCTTCTTCTGCACTTGCCCCTAGGAAGCGGCGTAAACTTAGCTTTAAGTAACGATTTGACGTCAACATTTGTGCAAAACAAAACAAAGTGACTATTATTAAGAGATATTATAAATATCCTATGATAATAAAGATATTTTGAATTTGAATTTTGAATTTGAATTGAACTGCCAAATTGTGAATAATATTTTGAAAACCGATGTTACATGTATGTAGATTTATATTGCTGCTAGCTACCTCCTCCAAATAAGCAAAGGTAATTTTTATGTATCTTTCGATCTCTTCCTGATCAATTTGGTAAATTACCTTTTTTGCTGGCTATTACAACGCCTATAGTATAGTAACCAAAATAGTAGCCATATATACATGAATCTTCATCTTTTATTTTCCTTCCTCTACTCGTATAAATAATAACATTGTAATTGAGGTGCGTAAATTGATAAAAAGTAAGATTACCTACGTAACAAAAGTAATGCAATTAAGTTTTATTTAAAAACAAAAAAAAAGCAAGCTTATAGAAATGAACTAAACTTATCAGTGCTCTTCAAAACAAATCAATCGAGTCCAAACTGGGGGGTGTTATGTTGTTGCCATGCCAGAGATGCCATAGCCAACTTCCGGCTTCATCATGACAAAATAATAATATAATATTTAAAACATTTCTGCTACATCGAGGCAACATATCGAATTTACTGGCAGTCCTTTTTTTGGGAATGGCGATAAGTACTCGCCAAGCTAAATTAAACTGCGATTTCTAGGGTCACCAATAGCCTCGTTAAGGTAAGATAAGATAAAAAAATCTAATTTTAAAACAAGTAACACTTTGTTGACTTTTAATCAACACAGCTCTTTTCCAACCTATCTGAACATACAAGTCATATAGACAAACCATTATCTGTATGTGCTTACAAAAGAAATAAACCGTCCACGTTTCAATACAAAGTAAGCAAACATTTCAAAGCATTCAATATCTATTCCTATCTGATTCACACTGGCGTCGATTCTTTGCATTGTTGTTTTAAAATCAGCTCGAGATGTTATCGACAAATGTTTCGAGAATAAAATTGGTCTCGGCCGTTCGAATCGGATCTCTATCGATGTATCGATTCGGTTATCGATGCTATCGGTTACGTAATTATAGTGCAAGGGAGGTTTATACGTTCCGCGAAATTTCCGCATGTATGCATACATAATTCAATGATTTTCGTGTAAATGTCGACGATGTTATGGCATTTTGATGTCCTCTTTTAGGTTATTACCGATTCGGTGTCATTTTGTGAAGATTGACGGCCGTGTATCCAAATTATCCAGTTCGTTGCTTTCATACTTTACCATATCATCTTGATTTTCATCAACCTGCCTACGGCAAAAACTTGGCATTTTCTGGCCTGAGAAGATATGCATTTCTTTAAAATAACATATATCCAGGCATATAACTAGTTTTTACAGTCAAAATATGAACTTAAAAGTAAATATAAGGGTGTAGAAGTTTTCTATACTGATGGTCAAACATGATGTGATACGAGTATGAATTCACTCTTCAAATTCATATTTTGATTGTGAAAACCAGTTATATGCCTAGATACCTATATGTATTTCCTCGAAATTATAAAATACTGCCGCAATCCGACACACTATTTCAAAATAAAAGCTCAAGTAATTAGATTAGTCATTTATTAGGTCTGAAGACGTCCTCCATTATCGCTTTCATCCTCGACCTCTGACTCCTCCAACAAGCGGGCAATCACTCCTTTATCTATTGCGCCCCGACTTAGGGCCATTTTGAATAGTAAAATACCTAATGCAAGAAAAAATAAATTTGATAATACTTTCAGTTGGGGACGAGTCGACACAATTGTGACGTCTAAATTTAAAGTGATATTTCAGCAAAAAATATTATCTGAAACAACAAAAAGACATCATGAATACTTAGAGTAGTTATTCATTAGTAGTATAAAGCACATATTTGTCTAAAAACATTACGCAATGCGTTAAAAGGTTACTTACTCTGAGCGCGGGCGCGTGCGCGGTGTCGGAGCGCGCCTACCGCCAAATTAACGAGTCACAACTTGATTCCGCACAGGTCAATCGCTGGCGCGTTTTCGCACTTAGGAAGTTGATTGCAATCACAATAGAGAGTATGCATGTATTTTTTTTTATATTTTTAATCGATAGTCCTCGTCAAGAAATAGCCGCAAAAAATAAATCAGTGCCGAAAAACATGTATATGGTGTAGAAAATAAATATTAAAAATAGCAAGTAGATTATAATTGGATTCCATATTCTTTGATGACCCCAGACCTGAAAAATGTTATAACCTAATGCCAAGACCCTATCTACCTCCAGCACTGGAATCAGATTTATCAAGCGGCCTAGAGACACCTGAAATAGCTTGACGACTATCATAGAATAATGACAAACGGAGCCAACGGCTTAACGTGCCTTCTGAAGCGTACCTAGAGGAGCTCGAGACATTTTTATGGATTTTGTGTTCACCCATCCAAGTGTGGACCACGCCAGGTGTCGCTTAACTTGCGAAAGCGCTAGTAATGCCGGGCCACCGCGTAAGAAATAAATATTTTCATGCATTTTTTTTTATATTTTTAATCGATAGTCCTTGTCAAGAAATAGCCGCAAAAAATAAATCAGTGCCGAAAAACATGTATATGGTGTAGAAAATAAATATTAAAAATAGCAAGTAGATTATAACAACTAAAACACGTCATTTGAAATTATGACGTCAAAGTCTGCAATTTCCGCTAGAGACAGAAGCTGCCAACGCATGTTTTTCTTTTTTGGGTACTTTCGATATTATCAGCCAGTGATGTTTGTTAAACCTCTATATAAAAGTACATACATTTCGAATGTCATCGATAGTCAAACTACATGGACGGACAGTCCTACCGAACGCACCCGAACTTGTCATTTCCCTTTTGTGAACTTTGTTGTCATTTCCCTTTTGTTTGTCAAAAGTTCCCGCGCAATATTTGCATATTTTCAATAATTTATTTCTAATCCAAATAAGAGTCAGTAAGAAAAATAATTAACTAGCCGTGGTAACGTATTAATAGAAATTGTAAAATAAAAATATGAGCCGGATTGGTATTAGGTCCATGCATATTCCTTATTGTGCGACGCTGGGCCCGACACCTTAGCTTTAAAGTAAATATGAAAAAAAAGTGCTCTGAAATACCGTCACAATTGTGTTGGCCTGGTCCGTAAGGGATAAAAGTTTGGGAGAGAAAAAAATACAAGATCAGCCTTTCATTCTTATGATTTTGTGTTTTGTGTATGTGTGTTCTGTTTCCAAGTGATTCTTATTCCAAGATTTTAAATAAAGCTGGGGGTGCGAAATCAATTTGTAGATGCAACTAGAAACGAAACAAAATACAATCGCAATATCAAATCAATCTTAGTTCTAAATGTGCCTACAGTGACTGCCGAATATTTCAGTTTTTTACTAAAGTAAATAATATATGAAATTCTTGGTGAAATTTAAATAAGCCGCTTAAACGGCGGTGATTAAAAAGACATCAATAAAGAGTTGTTGAATAAACATGTACGTAAGGGCTTTTGAATGTCTATTAATTTACTCTTTGGCATAAAATAAAATGAGTATAGAAGGATACATTATGATTTCCCGACTCCACGTAGAGTGAAATAAGATGAGACAAAAATGCGTGTTACACCTTAGACCTTATCTTAGCTTCCCATTAAGCTAGATAGAGGTCAAGCGCACTGAAATATCCAATAAAAAAAATGTAGGGTAAGAAGGGTACGAGTACATCAACATATTTAACATCAAATATCGTCACTTTATAACATTGTCGCAGTTGTGAACTTTCAAAAAAAAATTCTGTACATAAATGGTTCATCGAATTGTATAGATAAAGCAAGAACACAAACATATCGAGAGCAACTTAGGGTGGTAAAATAGTAGAGGAAGAAGAACACAACATCATATTCGACATCAAATATCGACACATTACATTGAAATAAGAATATGATAACAAAATTGCTTTTTATAGAGACTCGGATCAGCTAATCGGGCAACTTGTATGGGAGGCCAAATATTATTTTTCATATTTGGATATATGTTCCTTGGAAAAGAAGTTCACTATAATGGACTGAATTCAGCCTTAAAATAGTCAGTATATTTTGTAAGACTCTATTTATTACGAGAAAAATCTGAACTCTCCCTATTTTGTGTCGTCGGTCTCGTCACGTTGCCTGCTTGCTAATTTTACAGAGGCACACGTTCGCTCACACGAAGATTATTGACTACTCACGGATAGGTAAGAAGACTAATAACGACCGTGTGGTTCCAGGCAGAGTAGAATAGAACCACTCCAAGTCTTTCCGTGGATGTCGTAGAAGGCGACTTAGGAAACATAAGCTAAACAAAGCTTGTAAACATCAATGAGACCTCTCCAACCCGTCTGGCCAGCGTGGAGAGTGTAGGCCAAATCCTCTGTTTGCTCTGGCTAATACATGGCTCTGGTAGTAAAAAGAAGGTCGTGCCCCTGCAGTGGAGCCAAAAAAAATCTGATAATAATAATGAATGAGATTCGAATACACGCCATTCACATCTGTACTGGGAGTGCACATCCAATACGCTATTTTGCATCAAGTCAAATCAAATACTTTTTTCTTAACGTCAAAAACAAACATTTTCTATGGGATTTGTATGAAATATCGATTTATGACGTCATAATTCCTTAGAGTCTAATAGCGTTCTTAATATCCGCTTTGCTGCATTAATAAATCTAAAATCATTTCAGAGTGGATGTGACATTATTTTGTGACGTTTTATTCTAATAACAATACCAAATAATTTATTTCTGACCCACCATAATACCCAATTGTGCTACTGTGACTTCGAATCACTCTGACGAATTTCCTCATCACAAAGTATTACATACGCTTATAAAGCATACGTATTTCTTCATTACTACCCACTATTTAAATGTGTGATATACAACTTAATTCATATTATATGAATTGAATATCTCACTTGTGGCTAAATTATTCACCACATATTTTAAGTAAGAGTAATTTTTAATGAAAATATAAATTAAACAAGACTATATTCATAGTTAAAAAAAATATTATTGCTCAAAAAAAAAACATAAATACATACTTAATTAAAACGTTGCTTACAGTTTTTGGCGGGAAGTCAAGGGGTTCCGTTGAGGTTTTCTTTAAATTATTTTGCAAATTGATTTTAGTGGACTTTATAATATGAAATTGGTGTTGTTTGGTGTTATAAATGCTCATGCTCATGAACAATATGTGAAATAGTTAAAGTGGACAGTCATAAAACGGCTGTAGTGTAGTGATATTTGTTTCGCGGACTGTGTGGGCGTCTTCGGGCGTCGTCCGCCACTCAATCGGCTATGAAAACCAGTGGACTCGTATAGATTTGTCGCCAGAAGCTCCCTTAAAGCAATCAGAGGCCTACACCAACCTTTGATTGTAACTTGTTAGGAAAAAATAATTTCCCACGTTTTATTAACTTCCTGGCTAAATTCACGGTAGCGTCAAGCCATTAATAACAAAAAAAAAACGTCGCTTAAATGACAGAATGTAGGAACCATTATCATCTTCACATTTATTTCGTGTTTGCATATATCTATTAATACTTTAACTCAATAAACGGAATTTAATACAGTTTTCTGTGCTAAAAAAAGGCCGGGTATAGTTAGAGGGCAGCATTTCCACGTTGGATGGAAATACTTAAATTTTGACCTAGATATAAGCCATGCCTCTGGTCACGGGAAACTTCGATGAATTTCCTAGAGATAGCGTTATAAAGTTTGTGAGCTGGTGGCCCCCACTGTCCCAAAGTTTCAGCCCCAAATGGATTAAATACCGTTGTAATTACCGATACAATCATATTTGCGCCGTTTAAGGTTTTCAGTTGCTGAAGCTGCAAGGTACTCGTAGCCGGCGCTCAACTTCCAGGGCACAAGGATCATTCTGCCAGGTCTTTTTTTCTTTTTTAATAATTCAAATAAATTTTGCGATACGTTTGATTGATTTATTCAATAGTTGCAATTAGGTGCTGACAGAGATTTTTGTTTTTGAAACCCTTATCACATTAGCGGTTTCCGAGCGATTTCAAAGCAGAACGAGGGCGCAGCGAAAATGCTGCGGATGTGTGGCGAAGACATTGCAGGGGCGTAGCGAATTCGCAGCGTTTTCGAAGTCTGTGCGGGGCGAGTTCACGACGTGCAGTATAGGTACTATAGGTAGCATTGCAGGCAAAGAGCAAAAAAGGTACCTTCTTATTATAGAGATAATCTATCTGGTCAAAACCCATCTTTTGTCTCTTTGCCACTTATCGACATTTACTGTTGCTAGACTGAGACTTCGTCTTCTAAACGTCAAAAGTAAAAATGTAAGCCTATTTTCTGCTTAATACGACAAAATTTTAATGACACTGTCTAATGACGTTTACTTCTGTTTAGGAGACTTTTCTTTTAAGTAGCGTCATACACGTCCTGGAGTACCGCGTTAAAAAATACGCCACTACATTTCAAAACAGGTTACACTTTTGATACTTCATCGCGGAATCTATATACCTACGTCTAATATGTCTGGTTGCAGGACTATCGATAGTTGACTTTGAAAAGAAGTCGCAATATCGATAAGCCTAGGTAAAGATAGCCTATAGTTTGCAATACTATTAATGACAACCAAAACTGTCGATACCATCAATAGTATGCTTTTCGATAGTAATCATACTATGGATGTTTAACCTTAAATCTTTTTATTAATAAATATAATAGAAAATGTTTGCTGAATCTTAAAACCGTATGTAGTGCTTTGGCATTCGCAAATACGAAACAATAAGCCACGTCTGGAATTGCTCAAATTAAAATCCTCTACGGAGCTCACTTCAAAGTCTAAACTTGATTGAGATTATGGCATACGTTTTGGCATATTGGAGGCACACTGAAGTAAAGAAATATACAAGAGATGCACTTTCCACTATAGTACTTCACACTTTCGTCTGGAAATTCATTCCTGATACCCCGGAGTGGAATCAATATGGTTTCAGGGACATTTTATCCCACGTGTGGTATTCAAATGATTAACAAGAATTCATATGTATACTTACACACTCTCTTTCTCATCTCAGCGTATTCGCAGTTGCATCCTCAGCTACAATGCTGCGAAGTTAGGGGTCCGCTTTCCCCCTTTTTCCTCCACTTCATACGGCCTTGGTTGTAAGACAAACCCGGAGCGACATGGGTGAATTTAGACATACACCATGAAGTCAATCCTTAATGGCAGACAGATAATTTTTGGATTTCCTGCTCTATGTTGAGCCAGAGTCAGATCCCAGGGCCGCAAGACCAAATGGGCACTTTTAGCTTGATGGTGGGCAAGAAGGTGGAAAAAGGAATCAAAATAGTGATTAGATGCTAGCCGCATCGCCAATTAAGAGGCTTCATGAATTTTCCGGGGTCCAGTTCCGTCCCCACATTTGAAATAAATTATTTAAAAGGAAACGGAGATATCATTTAAAATTTTATCTCTAGTAAGCCCTAGATAACCCTTAAAACTATTTTATAAACTAGTTTTTAAAGTGAGAACGTAAAGCTTTTCTTCTCACATATGCGAAATACGGCCACTTTTGGCAAATGTTCGAAGAAAAGCGTTCTCACTTTAAATTTTCAGTTATAAATATGGTAATAAATACACATTATTATATCCGTTGGGATTAAAAAAATAATTGCACGGTGCATTTAGCCCGGTGCAACAAAAGAAAACATTTAATCAAATTTTTCTTTTTTTTATTATAGGTACTAGAAATATAATTATTATTATAAACAAATGGAAGAGAATTCATATTCCACGGACAAGAGCACAGCTCTTAAATATAGATAGATAGTATACTGATCAAAATAAAGAACCACAAATTCAAAGCGACTTTACAAAAAAGCTTTTATATTTAAATATTCTCAAATATAACAATTGAACGTTGAGAGCACTCGAGTAAAAGTGTTACGGCGTAGGTAATGTGTACAATGTAACACAAAAGTAATGTAAAGAAATTGCGATCTTGAAATCTGTAGCACCCGAAATTTTAGACCAGATTTTATCAAATCTTTTCTCTTGTTTTTTTTTAATTATCACGCCTACGTGATTAGGTTTAAGTTTTAACCTCTGACATTGGGGCAAAATACTACGAAAATAGAAGATAATTTACAGTTTTAAGTGGTTCTTGTTCACATTGGGTCAATACTTATGAGCAATTTAAATATATATATATATATATATATATATATATATATATATATATATATATATATATATATATATATATATATATATATAAGGGATAAATCACACTAATTGAGCCAGTCCCAAAATAAGTTTAAACTTATGTTATGCGATACTAACTCCACGATACTTTATTTTAAAATAAATACAAATATATTTGTTTATATACAACGTGGAAGGGACATACCCGTAATAAATCGAACCACGTTCTATACTAGATCATTAATGTATAATGAATTTAAAATAACAGCCAAAGAATAAAAATAAATTTTATCATTTCCATAGAAAAGTGTGCAGCCGCTCGGGCAATTTGTATGGACATGTCAAATTTTTTTTTGGTTTTTCGACTGTTATTTTAATTTTATTATACTTTAGTGGTCTAGTATAGCCCGTAGTTCGATTTATTACGGGTATGTCCGTTCCACTGTATATTTGTTGACATGGCAATTTGAGCCATGACTATTTCGATGTTTGAGGCATCTATGTAGTTCACTCTTAGTACTTGTAATCATTTTATCAAAGATAAGTTTTGTTAAAACTATTAGAAGTACCAAGTTTGAATTACGCGTAGCAATATGTTTATATTTCCAAACAATTTTATATTAGTTTTAAAGTGGCTCGCCTACCGGCTTCCGAAGTGGCGGAAGGGTTGTGCGACGAATAGTCGACGTGCTTCGCATTTGAATCGTCCCCATTAACTCGCGTCGCTTTGAGATGCAAATGATTTTTTTCTTCATAAAATCTCTTCATTGAATATTTTGAGTCGCGCTTGTGGCTGAATTTATTTCTTTCGGAGTGAAGTGCCGAGTACCAAATTTTCGATAAGTACTCGATATTTTTATTCTTGAGGTGTATTTGCACCTTATTTGTAACTTTTGTTGAAAACGTGTAAGTAAGTATTTATGATGTTACTGTTTTTTTACCCGACTGCGCCAGAAGAAGAGTTATGTTTTCTTAGAGTGTATGTATGTAAATTTCTTTGGCACGCTCTGCAGCCTAAATGGTTCGTTGGATTAGCCTGAGATGTGTCGTTAGATTCGTCTTAATTGTGATAATGACACTGGGTATATCAAAAATAAAAAACAAAATGGCGGATTTTTGGCGCCAAATGATGTCCATAACCTTTATTTTTTTACTCAAATCTAATGAGGCATCAAAAGAAAGGATTTTATATGGGGATTACAAGTATATAAATAACTTGTGTTTAAATGTAATTTGGAATGAGAAATGCAAAAAAAACAACATTATCGTATCAGGTTGTTGGCGCAGATAGCTAAGATTACGTTCTGCTACCAAAGATGTTACTAACTACGCTCTTGGTACGAGTCCGGCAATCCCACCGGCAACAAACAAACACACAAACAAACCTACGCAGTCTGCTACCACCCTAGATAAGGTCCAGGGAACCTCCTAATCTAATTATACCTTAAACTTAAATCTAATTAAAAGTAATTAAACTAATTACATATGGGAAATAACTTAAGATAATACTTACAGCATCCATGCCGTCTTCAGGCAGCCTCGCCTGGCCTTCGCGTCGAGCCCGAAGTCCTCCTCAGGGCTGGCGAGGGCCTTAGGTCCCAACATGGGTCCCAAGTCAGTGGTGAAGAAAAATGGGGTCCCTAAGCGAACCTACCCATGAGCTCATGTATGTCGCCCCAAACGAATACGTCGTATTTATAGCACCATTTCACCACAGCACCACAAATTTCATCTTCTTCTTGACACTTCAAGATTAAGCACATAACCTAACAGCGGAACGTAACATGGGATGTCCCTCGCTCCGATTCAAACATTTATCACTGTTTATACATTTATAGGCATCCACGCCAACAAATTAGTTCCTTTTATAGTCAATTTACAAATACTTCCGTTCCACACAGGCAATAGGCAAAAAACCAACAATTTATAATGACGCCATGGCACGCGGTTCACATTTGACACAAATCACTGTTTTTATACGTACTACAAACAATTCCCGGCTCCACGCCGTTCCAAACAAATTGGGCACACACAAACAAACAACAATTAGCGACAATTCTTCACGAAATATTCGCAATATACCTGTCATTAATGGCGTCGCTCGAGACTGGCGCGACCCATAGACAAAAATTATTTTCTGGCCGGGCAAAGACAATCCGCGCAGGGCGGGGCGCCCACAGCCGGAATATCGCTCAATCGATAATCTTGCCCGTGTTTGTGGAGATCACACGCAGATGGCGCTAGTCTCCTAACAATAAGTACTTTTATCCAAAACATTATCGTATCAGGTAGTTGGGTTTTTGTTTATTTAATAATTACTTGTTATTTTATTTTGATAGATTGAACACTAAGCAATAATGTTCTATAATTTAAATAATCACGACTGAATAACTAACACACAACAAAATTTATAACTGTTATAATATTGAAAGCCCTAAAATTAATCGAAATACATAACAAAACCGTTAAAATTCACCTCGATATTCATCTCCAAACTGCAACCCTGAATAGGGTAAAAGGTCCAATAATCGACCATTGTGCCGCACGCCCCTGCTGTCACATAATGTCAGTATCGGCTCAGAGTGTCACCCTATAGACAAGTGCACTTGCGACATGTTATCCGTATATGTAGAATTTGCTCCGGTACTTTGAATGACGACTAATTCCATTGTTAACAATTTGGCATATGGGCAACATGACGGGGATTTGGTGCTGCCAATATTGCTAAACTGAGCTTATTTGAGTTTATGACTGGATGAACTTGCTTGCAGATGTGCTTGAGTTTACTTGATGAAATAAGTTATGCATACAAACAGGTTAACAATATTGTTTATCATATCTTCAGTCAGTAAATTACCTCGAGGTCGATGACTATGTTTTTTTTAATTATGTTGATACACATAACTTGTACAAAATTGAAGTTTTAATATCCTGTCACCTGACCATCAGGTCAGAAGTAAGTATCTCGTTGAAAATGAAACATATTGTACAATCAGAAAGTATAATAAAATATCAAATAAATCCTTAAATAATACCACTAATAAATATTTTCTGACGAAGCCTTTCCTAGTCTTTAAGATAATTATATCGTATATCGTGTATTTTTTGTGCATACAGCGTAAGATTATGATATACTCGTACATAGTCTATGAAAATATACTGTAACTATTTTAAGGGTTGATTCAGTTCATGATACTGAACAACTTTCCCCAAGGAACATAATATCGAAATATAAAATCGGTTCATTTGTGGAGAGTGGGAGGTCAAATATTATTTTTCATATTTCGATTTAAGTTCCTTGGGGAAAGTTGTTCAGTATAATGGATAGAGTTAAGCCTTAACCTACAACGGTGTTTTTACACCCGGGTGACTTATTTTATTGCCTGTATCTTTTTTCGTTTCGAGAGAGGTTATGCGCAAGCACCGGTCTCGAGATACACTCCCGACCCGGGTGTTTTTTCACCCGTTGTAGTCATAGTGAGGTACTGAATTACAGCGTAAGTTATGGACCTTTTAAATTTTATTTTTAGTATGTGTAGTAAAGGCTATTTTAATAAGTATTATTATATGTTTTATGTTTATTATTTTATATGTAATATATTTATGTGTTTTATTATATTTATATGCACTTTTTATTTCAGACCATCGACTGAGAGGCGAAGAGATCTTTTATTCATTTAAACGATATGTTATTCTAAGTATGTGTTTAGTGCATGCTATTTTTATGTGTATTAATATATATTTTATTTATATGTGCTTTATTATATTTATATGTTATTTTTGTTTTAAATCATGCTTCAACTGAGGAACTAAGAGATCTCCTTTTGATTTCAAATTTCCATATATTTTTTTTAGATATACAGATAAATAATATGCCAAGTTAAAGGGTTATTTGTAATCATTTAAAAATGTAAAGACTGATCATAAGAACACAATAAGTTTTTTCTCTTCAATTTTTTCTTTAAGTACCTCTTGAAGACCGTTCCGTTGTCGTCGTCCGTAGTTTAAGAACATAGATTAAAAAAATATAAAAAAATTATATTATTTATTCCAATAATCAAATCCGGGTGTTTTTACACCCGTTGTAGTCTTAGTGGCATACGAATTCGTTGTAGCCTTTAAGGGTTAAAATAGTTTCAGTATATTTTGTTAAGGTGAAGATATAGGCAAATGGCCTTGAAGTGTGAAATAAATTGTTACTCGTAAATATGGTGATAATTTCCATATTGCTCTTCGTCATGAACTAGATAGCCCTTTAAATTATTTTATGAACTGCCGTTGAAACTATTATTGGTGATCCGTCTAGCTTTAAAACTTGCCGTGGCCACTTTTGGCGGAGGCAAGTTTTAAAGCTAGACGGACTAATGTAAATACTTTCAACGGTGGTTCATAAAATAATTTAAAGGGCTATCTAGTGCATGACGAAGAGCAATATGGAAATTATCTCCATATTTACGAGTTAACAATTTATTTCAAATGAAGGCGCCACTTCAAGGCCATGTGCCTATACCTTCACTTAAAATCCATTTAAAATTAAAAAGACCAAGGTTTTGAAGCATTACTCCAAAGCTATAATAAAAACTGTAAACAAAGATTTTTGTTCTAACTTTACACAAAATCACAAATTAGAGAAGGGTGAGTGCAGTGGTCAATGCGGTATGCTCACCGCTTACCATAATTTGTTATGTCTGTCTGTCGCGGAACTCGCGGTGGCCGCATGCTAATAAATGGTCCCTCAGCAATTGACACGAGTGGGCACATGTACCCTATTTTTTTATTATTATTTGAATAACAAATACGAGTGCTATATTTATTGAAGGTTGATTGTAATCGCTCTCGTCAAGGGTTGTTGCTCGGTTTGTATGAAATTATTCACTGGTCTTATTATAATTTAGTTGAGTATTGTTTATTCTATCATCATCATTCGAGTGTGTTCCCGGTTGCATTCTCAGCGGTGACGCTGAGGTTATCAATTACGCCTAATAATCATGTATTTTTACAGTTACACTTCTTAAGTTGAATGAAGTGAAGTGAAGTGAAGTGTGAAATAAAATTGTTAACTCGTAAATATGGTGATCATTTCCATATTGCTCTTCGTCATGCACTAGATATCCTTTTAATTTATTTTATGAACTGCCGTTGAAACTATAATTGGTGATCCGTCTAGCTTTAAACCTTGCCTAAAAAAAATAATTTTAATAAAAAAATAATTTATTTTTTTATCTAGTGCATGACGAAGAGCAATATATCTATATAATTATATAACGTCTAACAAAATATACTGAAACTATTTTAAAGGTGGATTCAGTCCATGATACTGAACAACTTTCCCTTAGGAACATATATTGAAATATGAAATTTAATTTTTGACTTTCCATACAAACTCGGATCAGCTGATCGGTCAACTTGTATGGGAGGCAAAAAAATATTTTTCAAATTTCGATATATGTTTCTTGGAGAACGTTGTTCAGTATCATGGACTGAATTCAGCCTTAAAATAGTTTCAGTATATTTTGTTAGACCCTGTATACAGGTACTGTAAAAATTTTCTCTTCATATTGCGATATACCTATGTTCCTTGGGGAAAGTTGTTCAGTATTATGGACTGAATCTACCATTAAAATAGTTTCAGTATATTTTGTTAGACGTTATATATATATCACCATATTTACGAGTTAACAATTCATTTCACTTTTTAAGGCCATTTGCTTATATATTCATTTTAACTTTTTTTTAGGTAAGAACATAATATGGGGAGAGTGTAGGCCAAATCCTCTGATTGCTCTGGCTAATATATGGCTCTGGTAGTACAGAGTGGGGCGTGCTCCTGCAGTGGAGACTAAAAAACAACTGATGATGAAGTACATAATGTGTTTATGTTCATTGAAAATAAAATAAAATATGCGTTATAGAGTAACGAGATTTTTATGCATCCTTACGCATAATTAAATATATTTTATGGCATATTAAATACTATATTTATGGTCGCGTTTTCACACCAGGCGATTTAATATAAATCCTCTTTGATCGCACTTCGTATCATGCCAAGTTGTAATAAACGCATGAAAGTACCACTGAGCCATTAGTTTTACAACCATCTAACCCTGACTTCTATTACTACATTAATAAGGTTTAAAATAGGTAAAAGTTTATGGACATGAATCTACTAGTATGAAATTAATGATGTCTGTTTGGAAAATCGTTTGTTTTGCTTCAGAAACCGTGTAGAGTGGCAGAAAGTCGTCGTTGGCCATATTTCATTGTCTCGGACAAGAATGGTTCGATTATACAATGATTTATTCTGTATTAAAAGACACGCAACTTTGTAGACTGAGTATGCAATGTAATCTGATGTTGGTTTTCGCGATGTGTATGAATGAGTAATGGGATATTCAAAGTTTTAACAGCGTGTGCTATACAAAGTGGAAGGGACATACCTGTAATAAATCGAACCACTGTCTAAGCTTGATCATTATAAATAAATAAATATATAGGGACAAATCACACTGATTAAACTAGCCCCAAAGTAAGTTTTAAACTTGTGTTATGGGACACTAACTCAACGATACTATATTTGATGATAAATATATATAAAGATAAACCCAAGACCCAGGACAATTTGAAAAAGGACATTTTCCAACTTGCCCTGGCTGGGGATCGAACCCAGAACATCCGGATTAGCGGTTAGTATAAGGAAACTAAATAAAACAGCCAATATAAAATAAAAAATTCGGCATTTCCATACAAAAGTGTGCAGCCGCCCGGGGATTTGTATGGGAATGTCGAATTTTTTTTTGATGTCTTGGCTAGTATTTCAATAAAAGTTAGTGATCTAGTATAGCCCGTGGTTCAAATTATTACGGTATGTCCCTTCCACATTGTATAATTATGCTAACAGCGCTTTAATACATACACTATCACGATCACGTCTTTATCCCTAATGGGACAGACAGAGTATTTTGGGTCTTACGGCTTTAAGCAGATAGGGCCCATTTATTTAAGAGATTGAATATTATACTTTACCTAAAACATATACGTCCTGTTAATACTGATGCACGATATATTATATGAGGCGTATAATAAATAATAAAAAATACTTACCTGACAAAAATGTAAAAGGGCCGCTTTTTTAAAATAATAACGCTGATTTCTAAATAACGTTAAATGAAATAATTTGGAGCAAACACCTAAATTGCTATTTTTTCCGTATATTGCAAGCTCCGCTGCTCTTGTTACCCCTTCCCGATAGAAATGAATAAACTTAATTACCACCGCTTGTATTTTATTGGTCCCACACATGGCAAGCTCAGCTCGAGCTCATTTTATTAACCGTTATGATAAACGTTTCTCTTTAATTTAATAACTCGTACGGAAATTATAAAGCAAAAATACGTAAACGAACAATAAAAATGTCAACGTTATTAACAATTAACAGTTATTAAAATTATACTTGTCTAACATTCTAGCATAGCTTTCAAGGGCAATGTTATTCATTAAAATATAAAAAAAAAACCGAAACGCTTACTTATTTTAAAACGTCGATTTTGCGAATAATCAATTGAATATAATAAAAATAACAAAGGTTTTTAGTCTATTACACGACTTCTCAGAAAAGTTTAAACAATTTTGTTTATTAACCGACTTCAAAAATGGAGGAGGTTACCAATTCATTAGAATCTTTTTTTTATGTATATTCCCCGGTTACCTATTCGGAAACGCCTGGACAGATTTGGCAAATGGCTTTTTTTGTTTGAAAAGGTATATAACTAACTAAACTCCCAAAGAAATGTTATTAAAATCGGTTATGTGGTTTGTTTTTTAAACGAAAATAACTACAAAAAATTTGTCGGCCTTGTATACAACAATTGTTTAAATATTTTTTCTTTTTTTCTTAGCTTTTCAGGTATCGAAGTCGGTTTTTGGTTTTGACAAAATATAGTTTTAAATAAATAGTTTTAGTTAGTTTTTTCTTATTTTTTAAAATTCATTTGACAAAATATTATATCAATAATTATAGATTTTAAAGATCATATATCTAATACAATTACTTGTATATTTTCTGTTTTCAAAGTACGTCGAAAAGAAAAAGAAGGTTAAATAGATAGATAGCATAGTAGAAACTCTCTATCCCCTCGCCACCCACAAAACCTCAGCAAAATCCAGGTATTAAACACTATTATTTACATTTTAACAATGATTTATGGAGCACAGATAGCTTGATTTACGTGGCAGTTTTGCAGATAACGTCCGGACGAAAAACGATAAAAAATACATTCTTTGTTCTTTGTCGCCCTACTCATATGTAAATGCCGTGGGACTGATTTAGGACTTACAACGCCGATTCGCGGAAACGGTGAAAAGTGCATATGGGAATAAATTTTTGGTGAATTCCTCGTGAAGTATGCTCTTTTTTTTTAAATCACTTTTGAGAATTCGCTATTTTTCAACCAGTATCAAAACTTTTTTATGGAATTTGTATGAAAAACTTTTTAAAATTGTGCAGGTATTTTTTTGTATCTGATTTTTGTCAATTTCTGTATTTATTTATTGTTTTGTATGTGTATGCAATAGCAGCAAATAAATGGCTTTATCTACCTATCTATCTAAATACTTCACCGTGATGTCATCGTTTCTCGGAGTCGAATAGCGCTCTTAACAGAGAACTCTGGCTCTTAATATCAGTTTTGCTGCTTTATCCTTAATGAGATAGACAGAGCCCAGGACTGTAAGCAAGCATGAAGGTGGAAAAGGGAAATCATAATAGTGATGGGTTGCTAACCGCATCGCCTATTGATATGATTTAGATTCTTGTCCATTCCCTTGATCGGCTTTTACGATCTGCGCGGGAAGAGAAGCAGCTGGTACATTTTTTGGTTTTTCCTTTTTTGCCAGATTAGCATAGAAGGTTACATTATACGTGTTTAAAAAAATGCAACTATTCTATTCTCTTCTTTTAACATAGAATCAAGAATCAAATATTTATTCAGTAATAAGGCCTTTGCTTGCAGGCACTTTACACACACCTCAATAATTTTAGTGTGCATTACGTGTAATGTTTATACATCGTGTTAATGAAAGAACGCAAAACCTCTCAGATAGTACCTCAGCCCATGTAACTGCACAACTTTTGTTCAACAATTACCACTAAATCCAAAAAAAAAATTTGACTTTTCATACAAATTTACTCGATCAGCTGATCAGTTTGTATGAAAATTCAAATATTTTTTTTAGTTTCGTGAAAGTTGTTGAACAAAAGTTGTTCAGTTACATGGGCTGAGGTACCATCTGAGAGGTTTTGTGTCCTTTTATTAACACGATGTATAAATTAAAATTATTTTTCTTTTTTAAAGCTAAATTGTGGGTACTTAATAGAAATATCGTGAGATTTCCACACTAAACGCATTCCGTATTTGGTATCGGCATAATGCAACGGCAATATTTTACTGCGCCTGATATCAGTGACAAATGGGCCGCACTTCCATATAACTTGACAAGTGACTGGGACTGGTATTGTTTCGCTTTATCGTCACTTAGTAGTGTCGATGCGGAATGGAACTGTGATTTACTACTCGATAGGAAGGGCTGCCACAAGAAGCGAACTACCTCTATAATATCTAACTCACAAAAATCACTCACTCATCACGAAATCTCGAAAACTACTAAGCCAATGAAGATAAAATTTGGCAGGAAGGTAGATTGTGACTGGGAGACGTCCGCTAAGAAAGGATTTTTGGGAATTTCATCCCTAAGGGGGTGAAATAGGGGTTGGCAGTTTGTATGAAACTTCTTAATTTTTAAAGTGAAATTTTGCAAACACATGAAATTTTTGAATTAGTGGTTAATAAAAAATAATAATCCAATAATTGGATTTTAATAAATTGAACCCCAGTTTTAAAAAAAACAATCTATTTTGTGTAGTTTACGCGGGCGAAGCCGCGGGCAAAAGCTAGTACGTATATATACAAGGTCTAACGAAATATATTGGAACTATTTTAATGCTGAATTCATTCAATGATACTTATAAAACTTTTCCCAAGGAAAATATATCGAAAAAAAAAAAAATTTAAACGGACCATACAAATCGAGTGATCAGCTGATCCGAGTTCGTATGCAAAGCCGAGTATATTTCGTTAGACCCTGTATATTTATAATGTCTAACTAAATAAACTGAAACTATTTTAAGGCTGAATTTAGTCCATGACACTGAACAACTTTTCCCAAGGGACATAATATATCCAAATATGAAAAATAATATTTGACCTCCTATACAAATTGCGTGATCAGCTGACCTGAACGTTTCTATGGAAAGCAAAAAAATATATATTTCATATTTGGTTACATTACATGTTCCTTGGGGAAAGTTGCTCGCTCAGTATCATGGACTGCGTATATCCTTACAATAGTTTCAGTTTATTTTATTAGATATTATATAATAATAAGGGACTTTGGATAATTGGGTCTTATTAAACCCATTTTTGACACTATACGAGGTGTATAATTAAAGCATACGAGATACTAATTTTATTTATTAGTTAGTGTAAATTCATAAAATTTTATTTAGACAACCCTATTTAATAGATACTACTCAATCTAAAAATACTTGTGATCGTTAATTTTATTAAGTGACAACAAACGGCGTTTTACCACATTTCTTTTGATGAAATCTAAGTTTCCCAAGAACTCATTTTGATTAAGCAAATGAAAATTTATCAAGCTTTTAGTCAAATGTCTAAATTACCGCTTGTTGTACAATAAAATCAAAATAGACATTTTCAAAAGGGAAATCCATTATGGTAACCATTTTATCAGCTACTCTTGACTAAATGGCTGTTTCATATTAAAAGTACAATAACTAGAAATTCAGACAACCAATCTGAAAAATAAATAATATCAGTGATTATCATAGACATGATCACCTTTTTGTCTAATATATGATTTTATATTTGTAAAACTTCACTTTAATAAATAATATTACAACTGCAAACACGCAAACTGGTAAATAATTATTATTTAACGTCTAAAAAATATAATAAAACTATTTTAAGGGTGAATTCATTTCATGATACTGAACAACTATCTCTAAGAAACATATATCGAAATATGAAAAATAATTCATGGTTTTGATCAGAGTTAGAATGGAAAGCAAAAAATATTTTTCATATCTCAATAAAACAAAACATATTATATGTTTCTTGGAGAAAGTTCTTCAGTATCAAGGATTCGCTGCTTTAGGTTATCAGCGAATTACTTTTATTATATACATCCTTATAATTGGGTAGATGACTGGGTCAAAAATAAATTATTTGGTACTGCCAAGATAATAAAACGCCACAAAATAGTGTCACTTGTCATTGATCATATCCATTTTCAACATGATTTTAGATTTTTTTATGCAGAAAAACTGATATTAAGAGGCGCTATTTGACTCGAAGAAATAATGACGTCATGGTTTTTTTTATACAAAATCCCATAGAAAATGTTTGTTTTGACGTTTAGAAAAAAGTGTCTGATTTGACTTGTTGTCATCTAGCGGATTATGCAATGGACTTACAATTATTCGCCAATATTTATTATTTCTTTTGTTTATTCACCTGACGTTTTCTGGTCTTATGAGACTAGGCCCTGTAAAAGATGACGCAATAATGAATTAACAAAAGTTTGACAAACGGATCGTACATGAAGGGTTCCGTACCTCCCGTACAATGTTTTAAAACGCTGAAAAAAACACGTTTTTTGTATGACAACACCCTTTATTTTTTTATTTTTAGTGTTTGTGGTTATAGCGGCCACAGTAATACATAATCGGTGACAATTTCAAGTGTCTAGCTATTACGGTTCAAGAGACAGAGCCCTGTAACAGACGGACAGACAGACGGACAGACGGACAGACAGCGGAGTCTCAGTAATAGGGTCCCGTTTGCACCCTTTGGGTACGGAACCCTAAAAATGATGTTAAGAAAAGTTCACAATATCTTTGAAAGACTTATTCAACGACAGCCCACACTATGAATTAGTCGATTAAAAAGATTCCCACTTTACATGTAAACAAAAAAATATAATATTAAATTTTATATTAGGTACAGCTTTGTCGACGTGATTAATAATACATACCCATGCCAAATTACAGCTTTCTAGTACTAATAGTCTCTGAGTAAAACCGCGTACAAACAGACATGGCGAAACTAAAAGGGTTCCTTGTTTACTACGAAACCCTAAAAATGACTTAAATTGTAAAACTTTCTTCGTAACTTTATTTCTCAATTCACTATTAAAGAAACATAACTTACCGCTTTAACCATTATTTTTTACATTGGAAGCACACGCGCCTTCGACGCAGCTTGCATTAAATCAGTATTTTTATGACTTTCAACATAAAAAGGCGTAATAATACCATTCAAACACGTATCTTCTATACTTTAATTGAATTTTAAACATTTCATAAGAATTTTATTATTCAGTCCGTTGTACAAAAATTAATGTGCTTTATCTGCAGCGGAATTTGTGATGCCTTTTTATTCTCCAACGAAAAAGAGGGGTGTTCTTGACCAAGCGAGGTCTCTAAATCGAGTTGGGGCGAAAACACACACAATGTATGTATGTTTGTACCGCGATAACTGCCGAACCGATGGTCCGATTTTGATGAAATGGTGTGTAAGGGGACAGAAATGTACGAAATATATTAATAGAATTTTCAAGTTCGTTGGGCATCAAAATCGGTTAAGTAGTTTTTGAAATATTGATATAAATGTCCGCGATTATGTAGCAAATAAAACGATAGCGCTTTCTAACTTTGGATAGCGACATCTAGGTGTTACTTAGGGAACTATAATCGCGAGGTCTAAGTTCGCGGCGAAGTTCTAGTAATTTTGACGTGGCTGTGTGACTTTGTATGTCTGTCTGTGTCATCGTAGCTCCTAAACGAATAGACCGACTTCGTTGAGGTTTTTTTTGTAGTACTTTCTTCATCTTTCTCATCCTTGTCTGTATGCGTGATGATGCACTTTCCATGGTAGACCTCATTCATACGCTCTTGTAGCGTAACTGCTGGCTGGGCGGACTCAGAACAGAACAGAACAGTCATGTCTTTATTTTTCTCATCCTAATGTATCGAGGTTGTTCTTAGCTATGTTTGATGAAAATATCGCATCTGCCATTTAAAAGTTATTGAGTGTGAATGCTTGGAAGTCAGTTTTTTTTTAAATTAATTATTAAAAAAAACCCTGACAGACAATATGTATTGCTCCTTCTTAAAAATTTGAACTTTTGACTAAAACAACCTTTTTCGACCTGAAATCAATAAATTTTGATTTACATACATACTTCTGAATTCAATTTCCCGTAATGGTCCAAATAGATGACTCATTACTGGTACGAGTAAATATGTAAGTTTTGAGACTACCTACATTCAAAATAGGGTTGCAAAACTTGCAACTAATACTTGTACCGTAGACAAGTTCCATCTTTTTGACCATAATATGAAACAATATCAAAATATACTCAAAATTTAATGCTGCATCTAAAATGCATATTATAAAAGTAATACATTATCTAAAAGTATTCACAAACATTATAATACAAAAAAGATGGCATCACAAAAAAAAACAAGTCAAAATTTTAATTTTGTATGTAAGTACAATCGAACTGTACACCTACAGACTGTATGTTAATGGAACGCATTTGTTCTTTTTTTCACATTAGGGTCTCAGGCGGACGCAAAATGACCTAATTTACATTTTAATTGTTCTCTGGTATTCAAATCAATTGCCGATTTCGGGCTTGGCATTCACTGGCTGCATACAGTGGGCCACACATGTACTCATTTTAGGTATAACATTGCTAGATTTAAAAGTCATGCTAGATTAAAAAGATAAAAATAAAATAAATATTTTAAATGCTTATCCAATTGTTAAAAATTAGACCGTATTTAACTACTGTGTAAAATGTTTATTTAAGTGAGTATATTGTAAGTGCTATTTGGTGCAATAAAGATTTTTGTTTTGTATTGTATTGTATGTTTGTGTAGTCCAAGTTTATCAGTTAACATAGAGTTCCTGTTGGAGTATAACGCTGGACACTTATAAATAAACGGGCAAGTGCGATTCGGACTCGTACATAAAGGGTTCCGTGACATGAATGTTTTAAAACGCTGAAGAAACACGTTTCTTGTATGAAGACGCCCTTTAATTATTAACTTTATCTTATTTTTAGTATTTTTTATTAAAGTGGTCATAGTAATACTTAATCAGTGAAAATTTCAGGTGTCTAGCTATTACGGTTCAAGAGATAGAGCCCTGTGACAGACGGACAGACGGACAGACGGACGGACAGCGGAGTCTCAGTAATAGGGTCCCGTTTGCACCCTTCGGGTACGGAACCCTAAAAATTACCAAAGTAGGAGCAAAAATAAAATTTTAATACTTACCTAGTTTGAACCTAAATAACCTACCTTTTGCAGATTAGCTAGTAATTTGCGTGCTGCCATCTATGTGAGCAGTAGTTACTAATATGTATTTAGCCTACAAGTATGTTATTTACGAGTCTTCCAATGGTTTATCTATCGTTGGCACCCACTGCTTTCGTCCACTGAGGCGGAGTATTATAGGTTTAGCGAAGCAAAGCGAGCAGAAAAGCGTTGTTTGTTCCTACAACTCTACACTTGCTACTTTACTCTTGTGCACGCTTCAAAATTCTATATCGTTTGGCTGAATTATGAAGTCCGTAGATAACCCTGGGTGGGCTGCATTAAATAATTATGACATATTGTGCGACCATTTGAATGGAAGGGTGTAGCTGATAAGAAATGATAGGTATGGAACCCCTCATTATTAATTCCAGACGGCTGTTCCAATTTCGAATAGGCAGTATAATACAGCTCTGCGGAATCACGTTCCGGGATCTACCCACTTTGTCTTGAACAGGTAGCTGTTATTATTTATGAATTTTAAGGTAATTTTTTGTTATGTTACGTTAATGATTTGCTTCTTGACAATTTCTTTAGAAGCTTCTTCTCATGTCATGCTGATTAATAAAACAGAAAAAAATAAACCTTAAATGTTTGTTTGCAAGATTTTATGAGATATTATTCTAGAACTAAAACTTTCACAAACAACTTACTTTAAATAAAGTTTGATTCATAAATTTTCAAAATATTATTGATGTGGGAAATAGGTAAACTGCTTTATATATTCTATTTCACATCTATGTTTTATCTTGATACCTAGTCCTAATATTGACCAAACTAAATGATTCATAGTACGCAAGCTCACCCATTAAAATAAATAGAAACAATTTTAAAGCTCATTATAATGTTGGACGCGTTGATTACGTGCCTCCCGGTGACTGATCACTTCCTCCACTCGAGCGTTTTTGAAAACGGTCTTTATTGCTATAGGAATACGAGTAAGATTAATGAGTGCTAATGTGGAATATGACTTCACTGACGCCATGTCAATGAGACCCTGGTCGCGTCGCGGCTTTGGAGCTTTGAACGCGTGCCAGGATGGGTTTTTAGTGCTAAGGGGAGCTAAAAGCGATTTTTTGTCAACAAAATCATGTCTGTTTTTTGTGACGACAATGTTCTTCATATATATAGTTTTTAAATATGATTTTTTTAAGACCAATGTAAATCCAATAACATCTGTCACATTAAAAAAGCCAGTAAAATTGGGCGTAAATAACGGTCGTAATTAATAGTTACTTTTGACAGATGCATCTGGTTACCAATTTTTTGAAGTCCCTAAAACTATGCAATAAAATTGATGACGTTATAACTATTATAGCTTAAATTTTCTAAGACTGTGGACTCCGCCTATAAAGCTACTGAAAAGGCAATGTATATTCAGCCTTATCAACATTTTACTTATCAATTCTAATAATTCTTACTACGAGGACAGGGCTAATCGGAAATTATCATACATGACGGTTTTAGGGAAGTTCCATAGAAGATAAAAGTTTTTCGCGTGATACTTTCTCTATCTATTATCTCCGTGGTTTGTTAAAAGAAACTTTTTTCAGACTTACATTCTGTACGAATTATTTATTAGAAATATTTACACAATCACTTCTTCTGCGTTTTAAATTAACTTTTTTATACTGTGGCCGAATAAAGAATTCATTGCATCGATCGTTGGTACGTTTGGACAAATCACGCGAAGGCATTGCTTAATTATGCAGGTGTGTGCTTAGTTTCGATTCAAAGCGTTAGTTTTCATGGTGGAAAATGCCATTGTATTACAATGTACTATTAAAGTTAATGTTACTCAGAGCTAGTGGTAAAAATAAATTGGCTTTTTGATATAAAAACCACTATAGCCAATTTATTTTATTAATGTAATATAATAAGTCTCTAGACTTCGTTGTTTATTTAACATTCTTGATCAATAGAATTTGTAGTCTTTATTTTAACAAATCGCTACGAATTCATCATTATCATCAAGTCTTTTTAATTTTCCACTGCAGGAACACGACCCTCTCTGTTCTACCAGAGCCATACTTGGCCGGAGCAGTCAAAGGATTTGGCCTACACTCTCCACGCTGGCCAGACGAGTTGGAGAGGTCTCATTGATGTTTATAAGCTTTGTTTCGCTTGTGTTTCCTCAGTCGCCTTCTACGGCATCCACGGGAAGACTTGGAGTGGTCCTATTCTACTCTGCCGGGAACCACACCGCATTCGATACACAAAATATTTGGTGTTTGGTAATAATTATTTGGTGTTTAATAAAAAATAATTTTGAATAAAATAAAATGTTGTCTTTGTCATCGTTTCATTTATTTCTATAAGTAAAATCGAGCTACAAATTTCAGTTGAGATATTTTTATATTTATTTAATAATTTTCATACAGATTTACAGTATTCACCAAAATATCTGCATGCTAGAGACTTACAAACCAACTAATAAGAATACAATATTAAAACTTAAATTATGTAATTAATAGAATTCAAATGATGTTCTTTTTATGTGATTTTACAGGCTTTATTTTAAAACACAGTGTTTCTTTGGCTTACAGATAAATTAATTTTAAATCAAACAAACCAACGGTAATAATAGAATATATTGCTGAGGAGAATCCAAGGCTTTTAAAAAAGAAACCTTAAACCAAATAAAAAACACCATAGACAAACAAGGTTTTATGGCCGTGATCTAACAAGATAGTCTTTGGGCCGAAAACGTTAAAAACATCCTTTCTTTTTGTTGGTGGATCTAAAGAAATAAATTTTCGCCAAAGGTCAAGATCAGAGGTCCAGAATACTGGGTCTCCTAATGACAAAATACGTAAGTAGGCGAAGCGAAGGGCGACATTGAGTATGCGTGCAGATGAGTTTAATGTGTTTGATACTAGACAAGCCGTATGTGTTTGATACTAGATAAATTAGTAAGATGTTACTGGTAGCCGTGTGTTTCCCGGTAGAGTAGAAAAGGACTACTAAAAGTCTTCGCGTGAATGTCTTAAAGCGACTTAGAAAACACAAGCCAAACAAAGCTTAAAAACATCAATGAGACCTCTTCAATCCGTCTGGCCAGCGTGGAAAGTGAAGGCCAAATCTTTTGACTGCTCTGGCTAATAATTTATGTCTCTGGTAGACAGAGAGGGTCATGTCCCTGCCGTGAAGACTAAAAACACATCGTGATGTTGAACTAAATAAGAGATTTACAATGAAAACATATTCAAGTTAGTTTTTATTCCCGAGAAATGCTGTAAGTACTAAATAAAATATACCATCATTCATAATAAGTACACTTTTAATAAAGAAACGGTAGTACGAGGAACGAGTTTAATTTCCACTAGGTCAATTTGAACATCCACCGGTGAAGTAAAATATCGTGAGGAAACCTGCACATAAAAAGAAAAGAAAGAAAGAAGACCCATAGTAAATATTTATTTCCACAAAAAAGACACCAATAAGAGTTCTTAAAACCAAGAAGGCTCATAAAAATAAAGAATTACAAATAAGTATAACACGATTGTTAAAACTTTTTGTAACATTATATAATTAGGCCTACTTTTAATACAAATCTAATCTAGTGTATTATTAACAGAGAGGTCATTGTAAAGATCACGATCTCTAAAACAATTTCTAACAAATGTCAAGACCATAAGGACCCTACTTGGGTCCGCTCGGACGTCTTCATGAGTGAGTCGGCATTCGTGATCGCCTTCACAAAACCAATCTGTTTCTTTTATAAAAGTCTATGTAAATGTCTGTCAGTATCTCTCTTTGTTGAGGTTGAGAGGTCATGAGTGAATTGCAACAATATAGGTACCTTAAAGGGTTCATTAACACTGATACCTCTTGTACCTTATATTATACCTTGTCCTTATAGTAATTGAAAATGTCATTTGGTGCAATAAAGTTTTGTATTTTCTTGTATTGATTACATACATTTTAATCATGGCTTTTATGAGGGTTCTCCTATACTAGTCTGGGAGAAAAGAAAAAAACTATGGCTTCTCTTTTCTCTCAGATCGTAAATCGAGTAAATTGGCAAAATTGAAAATAGTTTTATTTTAATAGGCGATGCGGTAAGGAACCTATATCTATTTTAAATTCCTTTATTATCGCCCACAAACGCTAAAAGTGGCCTTTGGGTCTTGCAGACCAGGCCCCGTCTACTAGCTAATAGTAGTTATTTATAAAGGGTTATTGTTAACTCTCCTCCTAGATATAATTTCCATAAATCCAAAGTTAATTCACTACATTAAAAACAAAATATTGTGCTTATATTTGTTATAAAATAAGCACTGTATTTTAAACTCGCCTAGATTTCGATGCTGTTGAAATTGTGAAAATATTGAATAAAATATAAAATAATTAAAAGTAAAACTATTTTACTCTATTCGATGTTTGGTTTCCAACCATCATGTTGAAAATGTTTTTCGACCATTCAAGACTCTTTGCCATGTCACAAAATACGTTAGCCACAGACTATGGATCAAGATAGACCAGATATAGACACAGCCTCTGTATGAATTTTCGTGTCAATCTGACGTCAAATTGACTTTATTTAAGATCGTCACTTTCAGTCCGTGTATGACAATTTATTAGATTGGACATTGAGTTTTCTACTGTGAAATACTTAATCTGTCGTTGTCGTCGCTGTCGGACTGACACCTATAAGAAGACGATATCAAATTGTCAAGTCTCGAAGTTCGTGGTGTGTCGAGCATATCGTGCATTGGTTTTATCATGACGAATTAATCTATTGAACGCTACGAACAATATTATATGTAGATGATTGAACGTCACGCGTCTTTATTTCTAAGATCGCGAGGTAGCGATTTTTTGGACTCCCTTGATCCGCTTTAAAACATCTGTCGTTTTGAGCCATAAAAACTCGTCGAAAATCGTTAGAGGATGTAATAAAAAGCTTCCTTCCGTTTGTAAGTGATTTTTTTATTAAATTTTGTATTGAAAATTGGCCCGCCAGGTTGAATTTTTATGAAAACCTGGCGTGCCAATTTTTATACAGATCTGTGACATAAGCCATGTGTACCCCGCATGGGTTAAAGACGTGATTTTTAAGGCCAAGATTGTCTCGATTATCCAGTTTTATCACAGTAAAGATCGGTATTCACTAAATGCGTTTTACGGTTCAATATTTATGGAGACTGTGGACATTATTTAATAAACAAAGCAGGCTGGTAGACGTTTTAATGCCACCCCGGGCATAGGATCTGATAAAGCGTCATAACAGGTTCCTACCTGTAGATAGCATTGTAAGGCCTAGTACTTCGTTACAGCCTCTGTTAAATGCACTCTCGAATCGTTAACCGAACGCTATCATCCCTTTTAATAATATACACTGCGGTATCTGATGGTGGCCTCAATGCATATTCTAAAGGCTTGCTTTATTTTTCATACAAATTGCTTTGACATTTTTGTGTCGCGGTTCTGAATGAGGAAGTTTATATCATGTGATAGTTAGCCGCGTGGTTCCTGGTAGGGTAGAATAGGACCACTCCAAGTCTTCCCGTGAATGTCATAAAAGGCGACTTAGGAAACCCAAGCTAAACAAAGCATAAATATCAATGAGGCCTTTCCAACCCGGCCAGCGTGGAGATTGTAGGTCAAACCCTGTGACTGCTCTGGCTAATTATATGGCTTTGACCACCAAAGCGTGCAGGAGCACGCCCCTCTCTGTACCAAGAGAGGGGCGTGCTCCTGCAGTGGAGACTAAACAATACCTGATGATGATAGTGATATCGGGTGAGATGTTAGTTCTCTTTTAATTTCTATGAAAGTTTCATAATGTCCTCTATCATGTAAAATTCTTTAACACCTTTCGGGACTCTTATAGAAACAGACGTCAATCATTTTCTTTTTGTGATGATATCCGTGGTGTAACGGTCATCACGCTAGTCCCCCAATCCGGAGGTTCTGAGTTCGATCCCCATCCAGGACAAGTTGAAAAATGGGCTTTTTTAAATTGTCCGGGGTCCCAGGTGTTTATAGTATCGTTGAGTTAGTTACGATATCTAATAATAAAAGGTCTAAACTTACTGTGGGGCTAGCTCACTCAGTGTCATAATCAGGTCTTTCTTAGTATCCACTGCAGGAGCACGACTCTCTGTACTGCCAGAGCCCTATGTTATCCAGAGCAGTCAGAGGATTAGGCCTACGGGCCACGGGTTGAAGAGGTCTCATTGATGTTTATAAACTTTGATTAGCTTGTGTTTCAAACAGTTTGATTTTTCCTTATTTATTTTTTATTTGTACTATGACTAGCTAAATGAAAAGAGGTTATAACAATTGAAATGGGATTCCAAATAGTGACGGTTTCTAGCCGCATCGCCTATTCACATTTTCTTCTATATATATATAAAATATACTAGGCAGTAAAGAAGAAAAAATAGTTTGGAAAATCCAAAAGTGCACGCCTCATAATCTCATTTTTCACAAAGCAAGCAGTGGAAATGTTAAATTAATTTTGATTGTTTTACTTTATTGTTTTTACTATCACAAGCACACTTAGCGGTGATAAGTAGAAAAAAAAACAGAAACGACTTTTTATTTTCGTTGAAGAATACTGGCAATACATTGTAAAAAATTGGGTACTGCAATATCTCACTTATGAGACATGGGAACCTTAATAGATCGCTAAGTACTTTTAGTCGGAAAAGTAAAAAAAGCAATAGTCGGAAAAGTAAAAAGAAAAAGCAAAAGGAAAGTTAAAAAATACTGTTATAACATAATTATAAAGGTAGTTTTTTGGTGGCTCCACCTAACTGAGAAACTATTCAAATTTAATAAGAAATCAGAATATATAAATAATAATAAATAAATAAAATAAAAATAATAATACTAATAAAAAAACAACACTAATAAAATGAAATAAATATTATTTTTTCGAATAAAAAATGATACGCGCCTTTTTTTTAACTCAGTACCATACCACGCAAGCGTTGTAAACGGAGCTAAGTTTTTCCTTGTTATTATCTACATATATAGATATACAACACAAACGAAATGTCACCTGTATTTTTATAATAATAATTACGATTAAACTACATTGAATTAGACCGTGATCTTCGAAGGACTTAGTTTTGGATAATACTGAAGCGTATAAAAAAAAATGGACTTGATCAGATAAGTTTTTCGGGAGTTATCGTGACCAAGCAAGTTTCCATACATACAGACACACGGACGACCACAAAATGATTTTATTAAACATTGTTTTTATTTATTCAAAAGGCAAAATGTCTTTTAAAAATGTCATAAGTGTTGAAACTATTGTTTTTCTTTGACATTTATGTGTAAATATTATTGTACAAGTGCGATAGAAAATAAATAGAGACACATTTAGTTAAAAACATCACTTGATTTTTGTAAGGCGAGAGTAGAGCACTACCTCATGCGCTTCGCTTATGAGGCGTGCAATATCTTTACTAAAATGCAAAATATCAAAATCTCTTTTATTTAGGAAAATACCGATCTTATCTTTTCCGCAAAAGCAGAATATAATCGAGACGATTATTAGAGTAAGAAAAAAAATTTCGTTGTCCTTAATATTAGCAACGGCAGCGTTAGTTTGAAAAATGGCCAATTTTCAGATATAATCTGCGGGTATTAAAAGTAATTGAATGAAAAACAAACGAATGCGCGAAAGAGGGAAAAGTCGAGATGTAATGATGGAGATAATTTCAACCAATTACGGAACGCTGCATCGGCGGGATAAAAATGGACTCGGAGCCTTATGTTTTAATGCGGAAGTCAGCTAAAATGAATGATTTTGCGAGCACTTCATATGTAACACAGTTTTTAATTGCTCTAGCGCGAATGATTTGCAACGAACGGTCTTGATCAAGTTTCCGCTATAAATGTTAAAGAAACCTTCGTATTGTATGTTGTAAAGACTGCGTTGTGTTTCACGCTGCTTTTTTTGTTTTACGTTGAATTTTTCTAAGGTTTCTGCTTAGAAGAATATTTATTTTCGCTGAAGCGACGGTTTCAACCATGTGGTAACTTGTAAAACTACACGCTTTGTTTTATCTCCCACGTTTAAAAACAGAGCCCCTTGGTCCGTAAATATGCAAGGATCTTATTATGGGAAACGGCAGCTACAGGTTGAGTATTCATTATATTTGCTTTCTATGATTTAATATTAATAAAGCTTTCCCCGAATTCAGTGAAATCCTTTGTAGCTGTTAGTCGCGGTGTAATTCCGTTTGTGGTTGTCTGTCGTACATTGCGGTTAATTTTAATCTTTTGGAATATTTTATAGTAAGTTAACGAATTAAATTAGGGATTTTTTATCTGCCTTTGTAATATATGGTATATAATTGATTTCCTGCGACTCTCGATGTTTCTTAAAGTTTTAAACATGTTTTAAATGAATGAAGTTTTTCCAGCCCACTTAGACAGACCACAAGTAGAATTTTTATCTATACTTCTATGCATTTTTTTAAATTAAATACTGTACTTACTCATAATAATTATAGTATTGTCGATAAAAAGTACCTATATGATATTTCCTAATATTCGTCCTTCCATACGAAAATCCATTTGGCTGCGCGCTGATTTGTGTGCGAAGTCAAATTTAGAAAGTAGTTTAGTATCATGGACTGAACTTGCTCCAAAATTGCCGGTGTTTTAAAAGTAACCCTGATAAACTTACTTTTCGCTAACTGAAACTTTGATATTTATCTTTGTTAGCTATGAAGATGATTGCTATTAAGAATCATCCTGTAGGTAAGAAGAAGACTATACGTGCGGGCACCGCGTTGATTTTATCTTAGGGATCTTGAGTCATTATTCTGGGAGCCTTCTATGGCAAGCGGCTCCTTAACTTAGGATTACCGAATATTTTGGCGACTTGAATAAATAGTAGCGGTAACTGATTACGAGAAATGCGCTTATATATTTACAATATTTAAATTAAAATTTCATACTTTGAATTTAAAATACACCGCTATACGTTAGTTTTCGTGAAAAGAAGAATGCGTAGTTATATTCCATCAGTCCCAGTGTAATACAAAAGCACAAAGCAGTATTGCATAACATTGTTTAACAAAAAAAGTAAGTAATCAAAACTCAAATTACGATTAAAATCAATAAAAAACAATAACAGATAACAGGCTTATTAAAAGCCTACAATAACACTGAAAACATAGAAATTTACCCTTTGAACTTCTTTCTTTCACATAAACTGGTCGCGCCGACTACGCCGCGACCGCCGAGTTTATGTGACACGAATGTTGGCGTTTCAGGACAGTTTCCGCTGGACGCCTAAAGATGTCCACGGCGGTCAAAGGGTTAACATTAAGTACAAAAGTATAAATCAGTATTTCATAAAATAGGATTTCAAAAAAAAGAGTGATTAGAACTCTAATTTTGATTAGAAACAATCAAAGAAAAAAACATTTAACAGATAACAGGCTTATTTTAGGCCTAAAATTACACTGGTAACAGAAAGCATTAACATTCTTACGTACAAAAGCACAAAGCCGTATTGCATAACATTGTTTATAACATCGAATGCCTTACATTGATCTCCTGACAAATGACTGGCACGTCTCATATCTTCACAGATGAAAATCCAAACTAAAAAGTACCTATGTATAAACATTTACATTTTGGTACATCGCTTTGTAGTGTGAGAGCTTCAAACGAATAGTGGGTTTTGAAAAAAATAATCTGTTTTTATTCGTTGCTCGCATAGGCAAACTAAGAAAAACTAGTTTTTGGTAATATTAAATCAGTGAATGAGATTGTAGAAAATTATTATCCTATATTTAAAAAAATGTTTATAGTTATCATTGTTATGGATACTTATTGTGCTTATAATTCATCATTTATGAAATGGAAAAATATGTATGTTATTTTATTTCTAAATACATTTCAAAATATTTAGTGAAAATATGTTTCGGATCGGGGTCCTTCTTAAACGAGACGTATAAATCGCGCTGGACAAGTTAATAGATAGGAAATAAAGACGTAATCTCTACGGGTAGACAGAGTCTAGGGTCTTAAGATTTAAAGAGGTTCGTGCTCATTCCCTCAACCAGTCACTTATATATGATCTGCATTGGAAGAGAAGCATAAGTTACAAAATATATATTTTTTATTTTCTTCCTAATTAGTATAGGAAATCTATAACTACAGATCTGAATATACTACTAGATAAAGAGAGTCCTTCAATTTGTATGAAAACCTA
Source organism: Acrobasis repandana (assembly GCA_963576875.1). Lineage (NCBI taxonomy): Eukaryota > Metazoa > Arthropoda > Insecta > Lepidoptera > Pyralidae > Acrobasis > Acrobasis repandana. The sequence continues at coordinate 6,588,141 of OY756223.1, read as the reverse complement.
GCGTGCAAATTTTCAATATAATAGTTAATAAGAAATTCACTTACAAACGGAAGGAATCTTTTTTATTACTCCCTCCAACGTCTTTCGACAAGTTTCTACGGCTTAAAACGGCATATTCAGGTATTTGACAGTAGAAAGCTCAATGTCCAGTCTAATGAATTCACATAGACGGACTAAAAGTGACGATCCTAAATGAAGTCAATTTGACGTCAGATCGACACGCAAATTCATACAGAGGCTGTGTCTATCTAATATATGTACATTATTTGAATCATTGGCCGTCAGCTCTCAGACTAGAGTCGTGCCTCAATTTCAGCGTTATCTAGTTCCCTTTGTTTCCATGACAGGTGCATTAGTGATATCGTACAACAATTAAATGCATCTTTGTGCTGCATCATCGTGAGTAGGAAAGCTTGTTGTAAATACTGGACGGTTTGTTCACCTATATACTTACGCATACTCGCTAGTTTGAAGCAGGATTTACTGGTACGGAGGCCCAAAGTTACTTCTCTTTAATTGAATTTATATTACTCTGGAAACTATTTCAATATTTTTATAGGGTTTTTTGGGCATTCAAGATGCAGAACTAAAGTACTCAAATTAAATAATGAAATAAGAAATTTACTTGGTTGAACCCGCGATGGACCTTGGTCAACCAAGGTCACGGGTTGAAGTTCTGCTCACGTGGATTTTTTTCACCATTTCTAATTTCATTATTTAACCAAGGTCGCGCGTTCAAGTCCTGCACACGTGGAATTTTTTCACCATTTCTTATTTAATTTGAGAACTATTTCAATCTTTCTGTAAGCAGACAGATTGAACGGACTTGCCAAACATCCTGACAGACGCATATACAGCGTGTTAATGAACTTACGCAAAACCTCTTAAATGGTACCTCAGCTCATAAAACTGAACATATTTTGTTCTACAACTTTCACGTAACCCAAAAAAAAATATTTGAATTTTCATACAAACTGATCAGCTGATCGCGTCAATTTGTATGAAAATCCGAATTTTATTTTTGGCATTTTTCGAATGAAACAGGAGCCTACTATTTTCTGTACACGACTTATTAATCATTTTAATAGTAAGAAGTCAAGCTTAAACAAAAAATATATTTGTAACCCTGTTACAATTCGAAGCAGTTAAAGCTAATGAGTAAAAAAAGCGTTTTATTTACGTACAGTTTCACTTTAATCAATCATGTTTACCAACATAAAAATAATTGGCCCTAATTTGTTAATCTGGCAAGAGAGTTGGGCGCGATATAATTTCGAAAGGTCAGCGGTGGACGCATAAAGTTGCGCTCTTAAGGTGAATACCAAGTGGTGCCCTCATTTAAAATAAATTATTAACTCGTAAATATGGTGAAAATTTCCATATTGCTAACCGTCAGGTACTAGATAGCCCTTTAAATTATTTTATGAACCACTGTTAAAAGTATTACATTAGTCCGTCCAGTTTTAAAACGTGTTTTGGCTAAAAGTGGCCACTTTTGGCAGAAACAAGTTTTAAAGCTAGACGGATTGCCAATAATAGTTTTAACGGCAGTTCATAAAATAATGTAAAGGGCTATCTAGTGCCGGTTAGCAATATGGAAATGATCACCATATTTACGATCAATCAATTTATTTTAAATGAGGGGCCCACTTGGTATTCACCTTGAGATGATACACGGAGTCCAGTGCTGCCCCCATTTGAAAAAAAATATTTGAAAGGAAACGGAGATATCATTTAAAATTTCGTATTAGTAAACCCTAGATAACCCTTCAAACTATTGTATGAACTACTGTTTACAGTAGCCAATCTAAGTAGGCATCCATCTGACATTCTTAAACTTTGTAAAGCTAACATAAACACATATTTTAGCAAAAACTGCAGTAAGTTTCATTAATAGGAAATATTACTGCAACGATTTGCCGTAAGAGTGCAGCATTAGCGCGCGTAGCAAGTCGCAATAAATTTGTAAAATTATATAGGTATTAGGTAGTTAAATGGTTGTAGGAAGCCCGCACAGGTTTTGAATGAGTGAATAATAATAAATATATTAAAATTAAATACTTTTATAATATTACTTGTAGCGAAAAAATATGACATGTAGAATGACAGCAGATTGTTTACTGTATGTGCTAGTGCCACTATCTGCGCCGAGTTTTGCGTAATATATCCTATTGGCTTTCACATAGCAATTGCTAACTTATAATTCAAAAATAACATAAATAAATATAGCTTTTCGTTCATTGACATTACAATTAACTCAACACAAACTCTACACAACCTTGATCATTATAAGGCGAATGCCTCAGGCTCGACTAGAGAATTTCGGCTATTAAGTCAACATATTTTCACGCACCTAAAATTTAGAGATTTGAGTGTCTTAAAAGGCCGTTTTATAGCTTTTAAATGGCAGGTAACAGTTCGTTGTAGATGAGTCGTAAAACCTTACATATCTTGCCGCTGCACTATAAGTTACGGGGAGTGAGTGGGCTGATATGGAAATTCCAGAATTTAGTATATATTTATACCTAAGTGAAAGTACGGTTAGCTGGTAAACCGACAAGTAAGAAAATTAACGTCTTGATGTGCTGCCTCCACTGAGCCCTGAAATAAAATAAGTTTATTAAGCGGTGAATAAACAAGTACCCCCCTTACGAGTCAAACCCACCTGTAGAAAAACTCCCACCGGGTAGATATCTCCCCTGGTCAATCTGGAAGTCTCTCAATAGACTCCGGGCTGGTGTTGGGAGGTATCGAGAAAACCGAGTGAGGAAGCGTTACGACCTTTGCGAATGCGGTGCCATTCAGTCGATTGACCACCTTCTGTCATGTCCGAGCTGCCTTTGCGCTTTATATTTATAATTATTGAGTCTGAATCAAAAATGTTAGCTTTAAGGCGTAAAACAGTTACGGCATCTTATTTTTCTTCTTTCAAAGGCCTTTCAATGTAAACTGCTATTTCAAACAAACGCGTACGGATAGTGTGCTATGCAATCGGTGTCGAAGTGTTTCTAAGCATGGAGTTTGTTTCTTTTTTACATTTGTAAGTGGCCAATATTCTTCTTCTTCGTCATGTCGATGACTGAAACTTATGATTTTGTTCAGTTATCAGTGGCAAATATTGATGTCAGATTTCTGAAACTGCGCACAAGCATCTTGAAGCCGATAGCTCGATACCTTCCATTTAGGATGACAGCCGAGATCAACGGATTAACTTACCAAATTGCAAGGAGGCGCTCTATATATTTTATGAGACACTTAGGTACCCAATACAAGTACCACACCCACTTAACGTTCGTAATCGCTTGTAATGCCTACTCCTGCTGAATCATCGAGCTCCTCAAAAGTGCACTATATCTAAAGATCTTTGGTCAAAGATCGTACATGCATATTTAAAAGGAAATCGATCAAATCTCTTTATGAAGATTCGTATCAAAAAAGATAAGAATCTTCATAAAATTAAAAAATTGGTAAGTTTTTTTCCACTCTGTTCAGAAATCTAGCAAACTTTGACGAGATTATATTATAAAATGAAAAAAAGGAACACAACCATAGCTTTTCTTCAATTTTGAAGAAAAAAATAAATTAAATTGGTTTAGTTTTGGAGGAGAAATCAATGGATTATGAAACGTTGATTTTGTATACTTTTCATAAGTAGGTATTTTTGGTCCAAGCTGCAGTTGTCTCTATCGCACTCATTAGGTTATTGTTCGTTAACAGCGCGACAACAATAGATTCTACAAATACCTATTTTTCAGTTCTCTCGACCTTAGTGTTTCCTCTTAATTTACTTGCCAAACTGTATAACAAGTATAACAAAAGGTCACGGCAAAAACATTCGTTTCAGTTCAATTAATCACATTCATACACTAAAAACTAGAATTAGAGATAAAATCTCTGAATCGCTCAGCCGATCACAGATAATGTCATCATAGTTCATCACCGTACATAATTAAGATTAATTTAAATAAAACGGAACGTTTAATACGCGATGTCAGATAGTGCAAGCTATAAAAACATTTACTGCCCAAATTTTGTATTATTTCCGCTGTAATGATAATGAGTAACGGTTTTGTTTATGTTTTTAATTCTCATGTATTAAAGTTGTATAAGTTAGTGTTAGAACAAAGAAATATAACTTAAATTACGACTTGCTTTAACTTATAAATTGTACAATACATCCGAACGATAACAAAAAGTGTGAGGCTCCAACGGAACTATACTGACTATACTGTGACGGAGCTAAGTGGAGCTAGTTGATTGAGCTGTGTTTTAATAACGATTAGTTAGTGATTAGTAAAAGAAATGAAGATATCTATCTAGTTATCATCATCATCAGGTATTTTTTAGTCTCCACTGCAGGAGCACGATACGACCCTTTCTGTGCTACCAGAGCCATATATTAGCCAGACAGTCGGAGGATTGGCCTACACTCTCCACGCTGGCCAGACGGGTTGGAGAGGTATCATTGATGTTTGTAACCTTTGTTTAGCTAGAGTTTCCTAAGTCGCCTTCTACGACATCCACAGCAAGACTTGGAGTGGTCTTATTCTACTCTGTCGGGAACCACACGGCTAGTAATAACGAAATCTTATTGGTTGCGAAAATACTGCACAGCTCCGCTCATCTTCAGTCGAGTATGGCCCTAAGGGCCTGAGCCCTTAGGGCCATAATTACGCACGTTTGCCTGAGCAAACGTGCGTAATTTTTAAATTACGTTGGTATATAAATTCTGTAAAAAATAATTAAACTTATTTTCTAAGACGAAGAAGAAGAATGATGATGATGATGCTTCCCAGTGGGATTTGAACCCATGACATCTGGATCACAAGGCAAACGCCTAGACCACTGGACCATGAAGGCAGTCGAACAGAATACAACACAATAATATACAAGAATAAATAATTACAAATCGTATTGTATTTTCTGTATGTGTGTAACTATAGCTACAAATAAACATCTTATCTATCTATCTAAATACAATCATATACCTACATATCAGTTCTAGACTGTACCCGTGAGAAATCATATTTACTGTTAAGGCCGTACCTGAATTTTCCGGGGTCCAGTGCTGCCCCCATTTAAAATAAATCATTTCAAAGAAAACGGAAACATTGAAAACGTTAAGCTTTACTAGGCACAATAGCCAAAAGTGGACTTTTTTTTGCAAATGTGCGTAGTAAAGCTTAAAGTTCTCACTTTAAACTGTAAACAGTAGTTCATAAAATACTTTGAAGGGTTATCTAGGACTTGGTAGTAGCAAAATTTTGAATGATGTCTCCGTTTTCTTTGAAATAATTTATTTTAAATGGGGGCAGCACTGGACCCCGGAAAATTCAGGTACGGCCTCAACGACTTTCTCATAAATAACATAGGTAGGTAGGTAACTAACTGATTTCCTCCAAAGTGTAATAGCTCTTCGGAATCCTAAGCAGCAGTAAGCAGTATTGAATGGTTCGTGTAAGTACCAAATAACACGAAGTAGGTACTTATTGTAATGTAATAATGCACCTTTCCCATGAATACACTTCTAAGGCCTGGCCCACACACATTGGTTAAATAGTTACCTTATTTATAGCTCTCTTGTATCTGACCTTTTATGTAAGGATGGTATTAAAACAGGACAAGTACGAATGTGGTATTTTTGTACCTTGTTAAATATATATTTCTTCAAAAATTTTGCATTAAACCCTTGCATATCATGATATCTTTACTATATAAATAGTAATTTTTGTATGTTATTTAATAAATTTCATGAAAACAATAAAAATGATGTACCTATAGATGAAGTCAACTTAGAAAAATAAATGTTTGTGTAGAACATTAGAAGTAATATACCTATAATATTTGTTACTTGCAACAAGGTGAGAACAAAACAAATCACCAAGCTACTGGGCGATGTCAACAAAGAGTAGCATAGACATAGAAGTAGATGGAATACCTTGGATCAAAAATACAACTAGATAACGTATTACCTACATAACCTTCACTGTGAAGTTAACCTTATTAAACTATTAATAAAGTGTTTTTCTCCTTGACTGAACTAAACAAAATAAAAGGTCACCGCCGGAAGAGCGCGCTCGTTTGACGTGCCGTATTTCTTACGCCGACCCGATATCTACATGTATTGTTAAGAGCCCGTACTACCCTAAAGTTCCTAAAGCGATCTTAAATATTATGAATATTAACGAAATACTCACTTTGAAATAAAAACACAGCAAAGTTCAGGACTAACTCTAAACATAATAAGTTTCGAAAACACGATTGCTTAAAATTTTCTCGATAGAAAAACATTGCGAAGTTGCCTCCAAATCACCTCAGAATTATACTAAAACAGAAAGTATTTAAGAAATACAATAAATTAGCACTTGTAACTTTGGATTATAATTGTATTAAACATAAGGCAGTCATCATATGTCTTAATTTTTAAATAACTCTTAAATATTCTTTGTAAAACGAAAAAAACCTCAAAACTAGAACTAGCCTCATTGACCCACCGCGATTCCCGACGCCCCGCATGGCTCGCTGTCTCGCTTCGGCTAGAGTAAATTTGTGTGCGTGGAAGCGGGAGCAAAATTTAGATTTTTGACATCAGGCGCCCTCTTAATCGAAGGGCTAGACAGATAATAGATAAAGTGAAAATTTCACAGAGACATTACAGAATTTATGCTTTAAAAAAAATTTTTTTTATAAAACTTTCAGTTACTGAGTTTCGCCACCCAACTAGTCAGTTCTAAATACGGAGTGTCCCGAACAAAGTACGAGTATCGGTGCCCGGTACGATATTTTGTTAACCGTCCCTGCACAAAACATGGGGAAAATAGAAGTTAACCCTTTGTGCACGTGTAAAGAATAGTTAGAATATATTTAAAAATATGAAGGTTTATACAATCAAAAATCTACCGACCACCGCGTAGGAAAACAAGATTGGCACGAGCACAAGACGTCTAAGTCAGTTCTTATCAGAATTGCTGATGTAGAAATTACAAGAGAATCATTAATCCTCCAAGCACAGCGATATATATGTACTTACGTGCATAGTACTTACGTAATAGGTATTTATGTCGATGTTCAAGCACTAAGCAAGCTGATTGTAAGTTAACATTCGGCCTTCGGCCTTATCCGGCAGCTTTGGTATCTAAGTTTTATTTTCACTTTAATCTAGTTAGCTTAGTGCTTATAAGACAACACATTGAGATGAATGACATGATATATCCACTAGTTGGATGTAGAGAGCTGTCAAAAACGATGATGCTGAGTGCTTGATACAATTTTATTAGGGTCAATCTCTTCTTCTACTTATATTTAAGAGCAAGGTTCTTGTCGGTGGAGTGCTTTCCATGTTCGGCCATCTACTACGTCACGATGAGTGGTGACGCGCGTGTAGTAAGCGAACCTTCGATAGCTAAATAAAGAAAACACAGACAGCAAGGTAACAGCAAGAAGGGGGGATGTTGGAATGACGTGGCCTTTCCTCTTGGATCTTCGGTCAGCAACTTCAGGAGGCCTCCAGGACTATCCACCACGTGGATTCACAGTTTTTAGTTCACACCTACTTGAGCACACACGCTGCTAATGTTTCTTTATGTTGATTGTCTACACACTAAAGTCACCACTTTGAAGCAGCGGGACCGATACGGCTTATGAACAACGGTTGTTTACATCACCAGCGAAAAGCGGGCAAGAAGCTAGGACAACTCTTGGCGGTACGGCGGTTGTATAGAACTGTTATTTTTGACTCGCAGGCGCGGTCGAGCGATGGTTTTTAAGGCACACGTCAAAAAAGGGTAGTAGGAAAAAAAAGGATTATGCATATACCTTGCTTATTTAACAAATAATTTAAATAGCCGATAGGTGGCGGCACCAATGAGTTTTTAAAACACTAAGGAAAGGAAAAAGAGGAGAAGGAAAACCCAGAAGATTTTTTTTATTTTTTTTTAAATTAGAGATTTGAGTGCGTTTGACCTCTATCTAGCCTGATGGGAAGCTAAGATGAGGTCTAAGGTGTATCACGCAGACTCAAAAAATGCCTGTTCACTCTTGCCTTGAAAATCCCCAAATTATATGTATGGGGAAACATCGACGCAGGGAGGGAATTCCACACCACAAAAATTTAACGTGAAAACATTTATGGGTCCATCTCATGAAGCTTAATTTCTTTTTCCTCAATGTTCTGTCATACGTTCGTGGCGCCGTCCATAGCGGTAGTTATTTGATAGTTCGCCAATACACTCCGCAGTTTATAGCCAAATAACTTTTATCTTACATACAGAGTTCTCAAATTGATTGCTGGAATTGTTTTCCTGTTGTTAGAAAGAATAATGCCTTTTTAAGGGTTGCTACATACATAAGCGGGCCGGCATTGTCGGTTCGGCATTATTAGTCTAACAACAAAGCCGAACCGATATAATTATATCGGCTTTTTGCCTGAACATTCATCTACATAATATTCGATTTTACCGCCTGGCTGTGCAGATTAATGCCGGTCCGCTTATGTGTATAGTAACCCAACAATCGTTAAGCAACAAAATTTTATTATAAATTAAAAATTTAAATACTGGTTATATAATACAAGAATAATAAAGATTAACTAGTAAGATTTCCAGACTAAAATAAAAGACTATTATGCTGGGACATAGTGTTATTTAATTTATGAAAGAAGCCATACTTGTAATAGGCTTCTTCGATAAAATCATATCCTCTAAATTGCATATTATACTGATAATTAATGAACAGCTTTGATTTGGAATAATAAAATTTGCCTAAACTATTTTAGTTATAGAACGTGGAAGGGACATACTCTTAATAAATCGAACCAAGGGCTATACTAGATCACTAAAGTATTATGAAATTAAAATAACAGCCAAAAAACCAAAAAAAAATTTGTCATTCTCATACAAATTGCTCGGGCGGCTGCACACTTTTGTATGGAAATGCCGATTTTTTTTTTTGGCTGTTATTTTAATTCCATTATACATAATGAAAATGACGTAGTAATTCTAGTAGGTATAGACCGTAGTTCGATTATATAACGGGTATGTCCCTTCCACTTTGTAAGTATAATAGAAGATGGCAAAATAAAAAATAAAAACCGGCCAAGTACGAGTCGGACTCGCCCATCAAGGGTTCCGTAGCAGCAAGTAACATAATATAAATGTTCTAAAGGTAAATTGCGGTTTACGATTTATGGCGTATTAAAAAAAAACTAATTACTAGATCTCGTTTAAACCAATTTTCGGTGGAAGTTTGCATGGTAATGTATATCATATATATTTTTTAGTTTTATCTTTTTTACTTTTTTTTATTTTAGAAGTTACAGGGTGGGGGGATACACTTCACCACTTTGGAAGTGTCTCTCGTGCAAACTATTCAGTTTAGAAAAAATATATATTAGAAACGTCAATATCGTTTTTGAAGACTTTATCCATAGATACACCACAGGTGTGGGGTTGGTGAAAAAAAAAAATGAGTTTCAGTTATATTATGGGGAACCACCAAAAATTTTTTTTTTCTGTTTTTGTGTAAAAATCTTAATGCGGTTCACAGAATACATCTACTTACCAAGTTTCATATATTATTTTTTTCGAAATAATACAGAAAAATGAAATATGTAATAACAAATATATTTTTTATATGTCAATACTGGTTTTGTTTCTGCGTTCCTATGAAGAGAATACATATATTTTGTAGAAAAATTATAATAAGACAATTTCTTTAATGCATTTAAACACCCGTATTTTAGTTTAGTAGCTTTATAAGTAGGTACTATAATATATTATTTTTATTATTAAAGGTATACGATACAACCCTCTCACATTATATTATTAACCGTAAAAACAAAGTGACAATTTTTTTTAATTTTTTTTATTAGAGATTTGAGTGCGTTTGACCCCTATCTAGCCTGATGGGAAGCTAAGATGAGGTCTAAGGTGTAATTAGTATAAGATATTATAAATAACTTTCCTTTGATAATATTTTTAACATTAAATTTTATTAGTAAATATAATTTGTAAAAAAAAAGTAAAATCGCGAATCATGTCTTTATGTTATACAATACTAATCATAAATAATCATATGTATAAGGTTGATGATTGGTTGATGATTAAAGCGGTGGTGGCCCACTTGGCCACCACCGTTTAGTCACTGGCTGTGCATCTGTGGGAGGCACACGTTCGATCCTCGCTAGATGCAATTTGTACCTCTGATCTTTTACTCATGTACTGACATTTTAATTTGTATTAGTTATAATATTATAAATTGTATTCCTAAGGAGGGATGACGTCGGGTGGCAGCTGGTTGTGAAACTTTTCGCACAAATGCATTCCCAAAGAGGATTGGCATCAGACAGGCCGCCGCCGGTCGTAAAAATATTTCCAAATCGTGCTATTTCTTCTCCGCTTCGCAAGGCCTTCGGCATCCTTGGGTGATATGCATATTATATTTGGAGAAGAAAATGCGAGAGAGTGCAAAGAGAAAGAAGATAGAAAGTACTATCATTTTACTACCACAACTTGCCTTCGGTAAAGAAAAACATCGTGCGGAAACCTGCTTTAAGTAATGTTTGAAATGAAGAAGGCAATGGCAAATCAAAATGTCGTGTGGTTCCCGGCAGAGTAGAATAGAACCACTCCAAATCTTCCCGTGGATGTCGTAGGAAACACAGGGCAAACAGAGCTTATAAACATCAATCAGACCTCTCCAACCCGTCTGGCCAGCGTATAGGCTGAATCCTCTGACAGCTGTGGCTAATATATGGCTCTGGTAGTACAGAGAGTGTCATGCTTCTATAGTAGAGACCTAAAAGGACCAGATGATGATGACGATGATGATGAATGGCAATCACTTCATTATCTCTGCCAATATATGAGCTTAGCTCTTAAATGTAGAAGATCCGATGATTAAGTATCTTTCTGTTCTATCTGCATTTATTTATGACTACTTTTACGATTGCAACATTATTTTCAGCTGTAAAATTTTTATATGCGCTGCTTCTGGAAAAATGCTTTCACAAGTAAATTACCTATCTCGAGTCAGTTTTATATTAAACTAGCTGTGCCCGCGACTTCGTTCGCGTGGTTGTCGGAACTTAATGTTATATAGCCTAAAGCCTTCCTCTATAAATGGACTCCCAACAAAAAAATATTTTTTCAAATCGGACCATTAGTTCCTGAGATTAGCGCGTTTAAACAAACAAACAAACAAACAAACAAACTCTTCCGCTTTATAATATTAGTATAGATATACAATAGGCATGATGACTGAAAAAATATTTTTGGCCCATCGGTTAAATTTATTTAAAAATATTGTACATGTATTTTTTCTTTTTTCTGCGAAACAAAAATTTATGAAGGTACAGCGCCTTTAAATTTCACATGACGTCACGAATTCATGCGATATCTCACAGCGGTGACGTCACAAGCAGGGGCTTGTGACGTCACCGCTGTGAAATAAGTAAGTTCCGGAGTAGGGAATCCGGAACTTAGATATCTTTGTGAATTTTTACTTTTTTGATAAACTGAAAAATATGTACATGTATTTTTTCTTTTTTCTGCGAAACAAAAATTTATGAAGGTACAGCGCCTTTAAATTTCACATGACGTCACGAATTCATGCGATATCTCACAGCGGTGACGTCACAAGCAGGGGCTTGTGACGTCACCGCTGTGAAATAAGTAAGTTCCGGAGTAGGGAATCCGGAACTTAGATATCTTTGTGAATTTTTACTTTTTTGATAAACTGAAAAATATGGGTACAAAATATTTTTGGATAATCTAACTAACGGACTAATTCGAATAATACTTTTCTGACCCAGTATCACCCCTATTACCTCAGCTCTTGCACTTGGTTTTGTATGAGAGGTTTCTATTTCTATCCTGTGGGATCTATTTACTTTTTAATACAAAATCAAGCTGATTATTTTTAGCACTCTCCTAATACCTGCTGGCAAAAACTAGATACAGTCGTTGCGTTTTTAGGACATGAAGGACGGATCAAGAAAAAACAAAATCACATAACCTTCGGCATAAAAATTACTCTATAGTATTTGCTTTACGCAATTTAATATGCATAGCACCATTAGGTCTATATAGTCTCCTCTCCACTGCAGGAGCACGACACTCTGTACTGCCAGAGCCACACTTGGCAAAAGCAGCCAGAGGATTTGGCATACACTTTCCACGCTGGCCAGTCGGTTTGGAGAGGTCTCTCTGATGTCTATAAGCTTAAAGTTTAGCTTGTATTTCGTAAGTAACGTTCTAGACATCCATGTGATAACTTGGAGTAGTCCTATTCTACTCTGTCGGAAACCACACGGCAATCTATAATATAAAAATGAATCGCTGAATGTGTTGCTAAGCGCAAATCTCGAGAGCAGCTGAATCGATTTTGCTAATTAAAAAAGTTTTAGAATATTCCATGAAGTACGAGGATGTTTTTTATGGAGCTTAAATACCCGTGCGAAGCCGGGGTGGGCCGCTAGTATATAATATATTGCCGTGTGGTTTCCGGTATTCCGATAGTAGAAATTTATGGAATGTGTTCACAATATTTTAGTTTTACGTGGTATCCTTGCAACGGTTATCAAGGCCAGCTGACACACAAAGAGAAACAATAAAATCTTCCAAAAACAGAAAAAATAAATAACCCACCTCCCACAATAAATGGGAACCCGATAAACTCACCGAGACTATAAACAAACAAAAATATGAATCGAGATTAAGGCTCTCGGACGTATATTATCGGGTTAGCGTAGGTCGACTTTATTAGGCCATTCACTGTACGACTTGTACGTTAATTTCAATGTATGCATACTTAAAATATACTATCACGTATGTGTCACAAGGGTATGCAGATACTATGCTACGATCTACTTGCTACGATCCTGACAAACCTCTTTCGCTTCATTTATACTTATCAATCTATATTTACATAGAAACCCTTCGGTTACGGATATTTCTAACCTTTCCCTTATAAGAACATCTGCAATTCGGTCGCAGAATGTTCGCTGAGGCCAACCAACCTGCTCTTCCATTAATATTTGTCTTTCAAATCTCTTTTCATCCATCCTTTGTACCTGACCAAGCCATCTTAACATCCCTTTCTCTACTTAATGTGTGACTCAAAGTAAAGATTAAATTATTTACGTATTTAAATAAATATACAAACATCATCTTTTTAGGGTTCCATACAAAAAAATAAAAAACGGAACCCTTATAGGATCACTCGTGCGTCTGTCTGTCCGTTCGTCTGTCACAGCCATTTTGGTCCGAATATACTGGACCAAATCAGGTGAAATTTAGTAGGATGGTGTAATCCTATGACCCAAACACATATGTGCAAAGTAATTTTTTTTTTAATAAGAGTCATTTTCGGGGGACAAATTAGAAAATTGAAAAAAAAAGTTTTGCAAACCTTACTGTGTCATATATCAAATGAAAGGGCTTGTTATTAGGATCTCACATATATATTTATGTTATAATTGTAAAATAAATAGTTTTGATTTTATTCATGAAAGAAGAAGAAAATTTACCATCCCCCCCCCCCCTGATCTCCAAAACTACTGAGCCTAAAATTTTGAAAAAATACAAAATATTATTAATTGCTTGTAGATTACAGGAAAACCTATAAGAATTCAATTAATTGTACGGAACCCTCTCCACGCGAGTTTAACTCGCACTTGGCCGGTTTTATATATACTCGTATACCTATGTAGAGTGTAGGAGAAACTAACCTTAATAATAGTTTTAACAATTCAAAGGGACGCCTTTGTCCAATATATGACTTCATGCGGCTGAAATTATCATAATTATAATAACAAGCACAACTTAGGCACATAATTAATTGATCAATTCCTACTTAGACGCATACTTCTTTGTTGACTAATAAAATCGTTAGATTTAATAAAATAAACACGCAAATCCTTAAATATATATTGTAAGATTTTGAGGAATTAAATTAAATATCGCTTTACCATAAATAAAGAAAGAAAATGTTGACTCAGTTTATAGGTTTTGAATAAAGTTTACATCAAAATGACCTTCAAATGAAGCATCTTGGTTATATGTCACGGAATACATTTGACCACTAACGGACAGTTAATAGCGAGCTTTATGGTAGTCAAACGAACATAGTACACTGTATCATTTGCAATTACATGTTATTGTACCTTTGTGCATCCTTTCGCTCAATGTGGCATTGTAAGCTAAATAGTTCGCCATATATTCCTGTCAATTTTAATACTACGCTCTAATGTGTTTAATGTACAATGGAACATGTGGTGGTTAAGAGGACGATATTACACCTAAGTTCTTTAAAAAAATGTAATCATTTATATTGAAAACTAGCTTTTGCCCGCGGCTTCGCTTGCGTCCTTTTTTAGCGAATGCCTACGTCATAACATCTACCTGCATGCCAAATTTCAGCCCGATCCAGTGGTTTGGGCTGTGCGTTGATAGATCACTATGTCATTCAGTCACCTTTGTGTTATATATATATATATATATATATATATATATATATATATATATATAGATTAAACAGATACTGGCAAATTGCACATATTTTATATCACTCTCAAATTACAAACCACGTCTTCTAGTATAATACGAACTTTATTCTCAATCATTTTCTACAAAATATGTGTCACATCATCATCATCATTAGATTATTTTAGTCTCTACTGCAGGAGCACATCCCTCTCTATACTACCAGAGCTAGAGCAGTCACAGGATTTGGCCTACACTCTCCACGCTGGCCAGACGGGTTGGCGAGGTCTCACTGATGTTTACGAGTAAAAGCTTGTGTTTCATAAGTCGCCTACTACGATATCCACGAGAAGACTTGGAGTGGTCCTATTCTACTCTGCCAGGAACTACAGGGCTGCACAAAAATATAATTGTTTATATAGGTATATTACAAATAGAAAGTTAATTATTTTAGTTTTAATTAAATTAAATAATGATGCAAGCATACTTTAGTCGTCAGCTCAAGAGTGGTAGTACATCTACTAGCTACCAATACTTAGTACTACATAAAAGCTAAAATAAAGTTGATAGTCTTGATTAAGCACACTATTTATCAATGTTAAAAATAAAAGTATAAACATCAAGTATAGATAATACGCAAAAGACCAATCCCAAAAGACCGGGGTGAAAAGACCCGTGTATCCAAAGGTATTGAATAGTGCATTTTCTTACAAACACCTTTGATTGTAAGGTATATACAAGTTAATAAAGTGATTTGCCAGGTTTTTTTAGGGTTCCGTACCCGAAGGGTGCAAACGGGACCCTATTACTGAGACTCCGCTGTCTGTCCGTCTGTCCGTCTGTCTATCTCTTGAACCGTAATAGCTAGACACTTGAAATTTTCACCGATTATGTGGCGGATATAACAACAAATACTAAAAATAAAAAATAGTTAAAAATTAAAGGGGTCGTCTTACAAGAAACGTGTTTTTTGCAGCGTTTTTAACTTGATCTTCATAATGGCATTAACTAGATTCTTGAAATTTTCACCATTTACGTATTACTATGACCACAATAACAACAAATGTTTTTAAACGCTGAAGAAACATGTTTCTTGTATGACGACCCCCTTTAATTTTTTACTTCATCTTATTTTTAGTATTTGTTGTTATGGTGGTCATAGTAATACATAATCGGTGAAAATTTTAAGTATCTAGTTAATGCCATTCTAAAGATCGAGTTAAAAACGCTGAAAAAGACACGTTTCTAATATGACGACCCCCTTAACTTTTTAACTTTATCTTATTTTTAGTATTTTTTTTTATAGCGGCTATAGTAATACACAATCGGTGAAAATTTCAAGTGTCTAGCTATTGCGGTTCAAGAGATAGAGCCCTTTGACAGACGGACAGACAGACGGACAGATAGACAGACACACAGCGGAGTCTCAGTAATAGTGTCCCGTTTACACCCATTGGGTACGGAATCCTAAAAAAGAAAGTGATTTATCACACGGCCTCTTAAGCAATCTGCAATTGGTGACGTGTGTTTTGCATATTTCCCTCATATTTATGTATCAGTCAGCGTAATTACATACTGCATCTCTTTTTGTGGTTGTAGCAAGAGGCGACTAAAGGACTAAACTAGTGTTACAACTAAATTTCCAAGAAAGGGAGACCCTTCTGTTAGACAGACAGCCGGTTGCAAAACTATAAGCCATATCGTTTTTATAGTTTTGGCTTTATCTTCTCCACTGCCACGGTTTTTGGCATCCTTGGGTATCTATTGTCTTGAATGTTATCACTGGAGAAGAAAAAACTGGAACGTACACTCCGAGCTCCTAAACAACCATAACCAAGGATGTAACAGGGTAAGCGGGAAAATAAAATTCATTTTGTTGCACCTAAATTATTTTTCTACTTGGTCCTATAATTGACTGGCAGAGAAAGCCATAAGACGTTAACTCTACCATTTGTACAATTTTATGTGCAAAAAAGGTTATAATATAAGAAGATGATATTTTAGTAGTTTATAAGAAGAAAAATGTTACTCGCATGGCCTCTTAAGCAATGTGCAATCGGTGATCAGTGCTTTGCATATTTCCCTCATATTTATGTCTCAGTCAGCGTAATTACATATTGTTTTTACTTATACGAGCTCATTTGTAGCCGCCGCCGTAGTTATCTCAGAATTAATCCCAATTAATTGCAAAAATATTCAATTTGCTTTAATATCGTATGTAAATGTGGGCGTTTGTTGGACTTTTAAGGATGTGATGTCGTTTTAATTTTAAGATTATTTTTGTTTATTTGTTGTTTGTGTAATAGGGAGATAGGGATCTTTGTATGATTTTGTATTGCATCTGTGCGTGGTAGGTTGGTAATAATATATTTTCACCGACTACATACTCGTAATTGTTTGTTGTGTGCAGCTATAAATAACAAATGGTTCTTGATCGTAAATTCTTTTACTTTGAAGTATAATTGTGACGTTCCACGAGTAAAGGTACCTTGTGGACGCTGGCGCTTAAGACGTTTAGAAAAACAATTCGTACTGTTAACTTAGCTTAAATAAACACAATGTCGTAAGTGCCAGCGTCCATAAGGTACCTTTACCCGTGGAACGTCACTATTGCTGCTAAGGATTGCGGGGGTCGTCGAATAATCATACAAGTTAGATTCACACAAACGTCGGATTATCGAAATGCAATCTGAGAAGTTACTTCACTCTCTTGCATATTCAAAAATCAAAATTAATTACCCGAATAACCTCCTCCCAGCACAACAAGAATTAAGCCTTCTCTATACCAAAGCGCAAACATTTCTAATCCTCTAAGCAAGCAAACGCATGGCTTATGCGAATTCAAGTAATCCACTAGGAAAATCCGACATGTTTCTGTCAACACTCGCTCAAAGACATTTCCTTAGTAAGCGACGAACTTCCAAACGTATTTACATTTCCACACATAAAGTAAATTCCTCGTATCCAGGAGTTGAGTGTGGGTAAAGGAAAATAGCGATTCATCACAAGTTTTAATCTGTTCTGAGTTTGGCCCACTTGCGGTTTTCTGCGTAGACGAGCGGGTGACACGTCGGGAACGTAAAAAAGTTCTTGATTTCGTTGTTTGTTAAATTTGTATCACATTATATAAGTACCTCGTTGGCCTGGTAGTAGTACGCATTGCTAGCGTCTCCGCAAGTTAAGTAACCTCGGGCGTGGCCTGCACTTGGATGGGTCACCGCTAGTGTTATAAAAACTCTCGAGCACACGAGAAGGCACTGTGTCGAAGGGAAGCAGCTGGTATATTTAAAGTTTTTACTTTCCTCCCAAACCAAGTATATTTTAATTTGTATCTATCCAAAAAGTTAAAACTGAAAAACACTGAAGAATCTCGTCTACATCACAAAATTTCTAATTCAGCATTTGGACGTTCGGTTTTGCTCACCTTGCCAGCATAAACACCACATAATTCATGAAAATCGTAAGAAATGAAATATTTTTAGGTCCATTGCGTGACGGAAGCAAGCACGCAACGTTTGATTTATTCAGTCGAAGCTGCGATCGCTCTCCTTCGTCACATAATTGGGATGGTGATACCATAAAACAATTTTACTTCACTTTTATTGGCGCTGAGTTTCTTTTGTTTTAATATCAGCACTTTTGGTTGTGGCATAAACAAGTGTTTAGTATAAGTAGTAGATAATTTATTGTTTTGATATCACTTAAATTACACCTGGTGGTTTAAAACTGAAATAATTACTTATATTAAAATAAATAGAGTTTTCTTTTTAAAAACATGTTCACTATAATACAAACTTGACATAAGCCATACATACCATATACCATACATTAAGGGTAACTAGTAAAAATAAAATAAATAAAAGAAATATTGCCATAAAATTTAATCTTATTCTTATTTATTTTTAGGGTTCCGTACCTAAAGGGTGCAAACGGGACCCTTTTACTGAGACTCCAATGTCTGTCCGTCTGTCCGTCTGTCTGTCCGTCTGTCACAGGGCTCTATCTCTTGAACCATAATAGCTAGACACTTGAAATTTTCACCGACTATGTATTACTGTGGCCGCTACGAGTATGACAACAAATACTAAAAATAAAAAAAAAGTTAAAAATTAAAGGGGTTCGTCATACAAAAAACGTGTTTTTTCAGCGTTTTTAACTAGATCTTTATAATGGCATTAACTAGAAACTTGAAATTTTCACAGATTATGTATTACTATCATATAACAACACATACTTAAAATAAGATAAAGTGAAAAATTAAAGAGGGTCGTCATACAAGGAACGTGTTTCTTCAGCGTTTTAAAACATTGTACGGTGGTATGGAACCCTTCATGTACGAGTCCGGCTCACACTTGCCCGTTTATTTGAAATAGTATGTTGTATCCATTACTCTTCCTTTTGTCTATGTCAATAATAAAAAAAATGTATTATAATTTATGTTTAAATTAAAACTAATCATACATGTAATCTCATTCTAAAATATAATTATTCATTTCAGTCAAATAAAAAAACATTATCTACAAAACTCACTTAAAAAAATCATAAAAGTAAGTTACTTATATAACTTTTCGTTGTAACTTCTCAAAATGTCTAGACTTATATAATTTAATATTACAGTCGTAATTCACATTTAGATGTCTTCGTGGTAATAAAACTTCTATTAGAAGAGCAATAAACATGCCAAAACTTAGATATTATTGTAAGCGTATCCGTGAAATGTCAGAAGTTAACTATTACAATTGACATTCTGGTATAAAGGCCCTAGACCGATGATGTTACGTTTTGTAAAGATGTGGCATTATATTGGATCATTACGTAGCATTGTTTGTTTCACAAGTTGACCTTATTACACAGTGCACAGGATTTGGACTGCCTCCGTGGTCCAGTGGTCGAGGCGTCTGCCTTGTGATCCAGAGGTCGTGGGTTCAAATCCCACTGGGAAACATACTTTGTGAAAAGTTGTTTCCAGTCTGGTTAGGATATTGCAGGCTTGAATCACCTGATTATCCGAAAAGAAAGAAGGCACGTAGAGCTGTTGGTTCCGAACGCCATCTAGCATTTGTAACTATCCTAGAATTGGTTCTGGTCTACCCTTTGGGTTGTGGAGCTCAGATGGCAGTCTTTCTGTGTAAAAACCAGTAACCTCGCCGAATCAACTAGGTTAGCTAGCAGACCCCGGACTGAAGTGTAACCGCTGACGATGCAACCATATGCTCGGATGATGATGACAGGGCGCAGGAGTAGAGGGCGACCGAGAAGGAGATGGCGAGACGACATCGACAGTTTCATCAGGGAATGGCAGCAGGGTGCAATGGACAGGGATCAGTGGGAAAAGAAAGGGGAGGCCTTTGCCCACCAGTGGGACACAAAAGCAGGCTATTAAAATAAATATACAACTAAATTTCCCGTGAATATTTCAAGAGTCTACCTGTTGGCGTTATTAATATCAAGCCAAAAAATGGCAAAAAAATCACGTAAGTTGTATGGGAGCCCTCCCTTTACTATGTATTTTATTCTGTTTTTAGCCCTCTTAATCATAAAAATTATCAAATGATTGCTTAACCTATTTTAAATGAAATATGTTGTCTCGTTCTTACTATGTCAAATACTGAAAAGAGAAATAAGGAAAAAATATATTTTAACTAAAATAGGTTTAGCAAATGTTTGATATTAGTTATGAATAAGACGTTTAGTATATTATTTCTTTCTGTATAAATTTAAAAGCCAAGATTTTGTCGGTGTCACTATATGAGAAGGGTCGCACAAAACACCTTTTTTTAAAGAAATAATGGAGAGTTTTCCATTTCACAGACAATTAAACTTAATAGTTTAACTTAGTGTGCAGGTTTTCTCATTATGTTTTCCTTCACCGGAAGCATGTGGTTGTTGAAAATGACCAAATGAATACAAACCTCAGCAGTGTGTTTGCCAATATACTTTTTGTGTGATGCATCTATGGATTAATCATCAAAGCCAGACCAATAACTCATAAGAGGTTGTCATATTACTTAATATGTTGTTAGATACAAATGTTATTTATTATTACATGACAGGCCAACAATGGATTGTGTAACTGGTTTATCAAGGGTTTACTCGTATACTATTTAGTGTCATCTTTTAAAAATCCACATTTAAATTTATTTTTTGTTTGTAGTGTCACTTAAAACCACAGAATTGTTAAAAAAATAATTAAATTAAATAATGCTTATAGTCGCTAGACCACTAAGCTCCTTTAAGTAGCTAGCACCATTTTGATATGTTTCTTATACTGCCCAAAATTGACTAAGCTTGTGCTATTAAACATGTTCAGAAACAGTAAAACACATTAAGTCTACAAACACTCAAATCCGAATCAATATGGTCATGTCAAACAACAATATTTATGCGTCCATTGTTTACGCGAATCAGCTGTTAGCTTTAAATCAGCTGTTAATTGCACACAATCCGTCACCCTGTCTGCTTTTAGTAGCGTAATGATTGTATTTAAGATGTACTTTAAAATCGCTAGTGAAACAAAGACTTTTAAAGCAAAACTGAACTGTTTTGAATTTTCATTTGATTTCTCCTCCTTGCATTTCTGGGTGAAAAGCAAAAACTTAGAATGTACCAGCTGCTTTTCTTCCCGTGCAGATCGGTAAGCTGATCGAGGGAATGGGCGAAAACGTGAATCATGTCTTAACATGTTAAGACATGATTCACGTTTTCGCCCATTCCCTCGATCCATACCAAGCAGAAGTGGCGCCCTCATTTGAAATAAATTGTTAACTCGTAAATATGGTGAAAAATTCCATATTTCTCAAAGTTAGGCACTAGATAGACCTTTGAATTATTTTATGAACTGCCGTAGAAACTATTATTGGTTATATTATAGTGACCACTTTTGGCAGAGGCAAATTTTAAAGCTAGACGGACTAATGCAAATACTTTAAACGGTGGTTCATAATAGTAGATTGTTGCACCGAGCAGAAAGTAAGTTATTATTGCATAGTGCAGTTATGATAGAATTGCAGCGTAGTTGGAACAAAAATAATTTAAAGGGCTATCTAGTGCCTAACATTGAGAAATATGAAAATTTTCATTACATTTACGAGTTAACAATTTATTTTAAATGAGGGCGCCACTTCAAGGTCATTTGCTTCGAACTTCAATTAATAGGGGATGCGGTTAGCAATCATGCGCTAATGACATCGTGCATCTATTTGAGTTTTTAGTTTTGAAATTATTGACAAATAGAAGCCCATTTAGCATTTTAAAGGCATGTTTATAATACTTTACTCTTTATAGGTACTTCCCACAGCCTAACTCCATAAAATAACATAACAGTCATCCAAAAGTCTCGATGTATTTCAGTTTTAAACCAAATTAGACTTAATCATTATTTCGTAGCGCTCAATGTAGCTTGACAATGCAATGCGAACACGTAGGTATGTACGTATGTCGTGTAAATAGTGCGTGTCAAAAAAGCATAGGTCTACGAAACTGTCATCCTTTACAATCCCGCCTCATTTTACACAGTTTAAATTTGAAACGTACAAAGAAATTTCTGTGGCCATTCTATTTCCATAATCCCTACTTAACTTTCCCGTTGTAATCTCGTTTCGAATCTCACAGAAATGGCTCTTTTAATATTGATAGACCATTACTGTAAGCTTCTATAAGTTATCGTTCTCTTTGTAAGGCAACACCGCCCGTCAACTTTTAATTGATGCTGTCAGTCCGAGTCAATGCTGGTATCCAGTTGATGGTCCCGCGGGAACGGTTTAAAACATTTTTTTATTGGTAAACGCTGGTGCGTTTCATTTTGTTGGTAACTACAATTTCTTGATTTCTATTTTAAAAATTGAAATTTTTGAACGATAAATATTTTTTTTGTTGATAATTATTTGAGTTATGTGTACTTTTGAATATTAATAATAAGTCATCATCATCATTCGAGCGTATTCCCGGTTATATCCTCAGCAGTGACGCTTCAGAGCCCGGGGTCACCCGGGGTCCGCTGCCTAACCTTTAGGTGATTTGACGTGGTTCTTGGTTTTTACACATAGCGACTGCCATCTTACCTCCGCAATCAAAAGGGCAGACCAGAAACAATCTAAGATAGATTAAATCAAACGCTAAATAGTGTTTGGAACCCACAGCCTTGCGTGAAGAAACACGGAATCTATATATTCGTATAATCAGGTGACTCAAGCATTTATTTATTTATTTTATTTTTTAACCAGACTGGAATCCAATTTTCGCAAAGTAATACTTTGCGAAAAACTGTTTACTATGTTTTGCATACTATGCTTCCCAGTAGGATTTGAAACCACGACCTCCAAACGCCTCAAATCACAAGGCAAACGCCTTGACCACTGTACCACGGAGGCAGTAAAACAGTCAAAAATTAATAATAAGTGTCGATAATTATGTAGATCTAGAATGATTATTATACATACACTTATCCTTCTTTTTAGGGTTCCGTACCCGAAGGGTGCAAACGGGACCCTATTACTGAGACTCCGCTGTCTGTCCGTCTGTCCGTCTATCACAGAGCTCTATCTCTTGAACCGTAATAGCTAGACACCCGAAATTTTCACCGATTATGTATTACTATGACCACTATAACAACAAATACTAAAAATAACATAAAGTTAATAAAGGGGTTCTTCATACAGGAAACGTGTTTCTTCAGCGTTTTAAAACATTGTACGGTGGTACGGAAGCCTTCATGTAAGAGTCCGACTCGCACTTGTCCGTTTATTTTTCTTTAAAACTATACGATACTATTATCATACACTTAAAATATACTTTCGACTTTTTGAAACATACTGGTAAAGCTAACCTACTCGTATCATTAGTCCATTTTATTCTCATTCAATACTGTCACGGCAGTTAACTGGAAATTACAAAAAAAATAGTTTCTCTATCGGAGGCGGGCTTTTCGATTTGTAATATATCACGAGCTTAATTGACTGAAAAATAAAGGGATTAAACGGCGTCCTTTTGATAGCGTCGCAGCGATTTTATTGACTACCTCTAAGGACGTATTGGCTTTGTTTCGATTTGTATTTTAGTTTCTTTATAAATATGTATATAGTAAACGGGCAAGTGCGAGTCGGACTTGTACATGAAGGATTCCGTACCACCGTACAGTGATTTAAAACGCTGAAGAAACACATTTCTTGTATGACGACCCCCTCTTATTTTTAATTTTATCTCATTTTTAGTATTTGTTATTATAGCGGCCATAGTATTACTTTATCTGTAAAAATTTCAAGTATTTTGGTAATACCATTATAAAGATCTAGTTAAAAACGCTGAAATAACTAATTTTTTGTATGAAGACCCCCTTTCATTTTCATTTTTTTTTAATTTTTAGTATTTGTTGTTATAGCGGCTACAGTAATACAAAATCGGTGAAAATTTCAAGTGCCTAGCTATTACGGTTCAAGAGATAGAGCCCTGTGACAGACGGACAGACGGACAAACGGAAAGACGGACAGACAGCAAAGTCTCAGTAATAGGGTCCCGTTTGCACCCTTCGGGTACGGAACCCTAAAAACGAAAACACTTGGATGTGTGTGATGGTTATAATTATATTTTTACATTTCGCAGTAGATACAACCCTGATACTAAACTATTTGACGGAGCGAGCGAAGCGTCTCAGTTTAGAGACTGATTTTTGTCTTTCTGTTCTCACCTACGGGTAGTGTTCCCCAGGACTATAAGCTTATAGCCCAAAATTTAAGCCTTTCGGTCCTTTTTTAGGGCTACGTCATTTTAAAAGCCTATGAGAATAAAAAGCCTGTTTTGCAACTGTAGGTTTTTTTCAAGTAATATGCTTATGATTCCGCTAAAGCCACGACTCTCTGCTTAAGTAAGCCATCATATAAAAGAAAAGAAAATTACTATTTTACATAAGTATCGCCAAAACAACGTCGAACACAAAGCCTTTATAAACTTTTGGTCCTTTAAGCTTTGCCTATTCAACAGGCCTAGCCTAAAGTACGAAAAGCCTTTATAGGCTTTTAGCCTGTCAAGCCTCTGTTTAAGAGTCTAGCCTTCAAAAAAAGGCTAAAACCCTATCTTCTTATTCTGGAGTCGAAAGGCTATTTATTAATTTAATTAATTCAAACTTTACCAGTATTTAAAAACCTATAGTCCTCGAGAACAATACCTACAGGTCACCCTTGGCTTCTTAATCATGATAGGGATAAATACGTGATAATGTAATGTTATTTATATCATACATTACAACTTGTATCTAAAATATGTATTTACCTACATTGAATAGTTTTATTATGTAATTCAAGCTTATTAAACTTGATTTCTACAGATGTAGGTAGAATATACCCTTACTTTTTTGGTTAAAACTAACGGTAGTATAGACATTATTAATTTGTAGACGAAGACGTCTCAAGGCGCAATATCGAGTCAAGTGCGGCTCGGGACCTCTTCGCGTGTACGCGTCGCAAGTCACATTCGCCCTTAAGAAAGCCTCCAAATGAAACGAAACATGTCGGCCAGTAACTGACTTTTTACGTGAATTTCCCGTTTATCGAATATTAATAAGACCTATACTTGCTACGATCCTGGTAAACTTATATTAAAATAGATACATTAATTTGATATCTTCTTCGTGTAAGCGCGTTCCCGGTTGCATCCTCAGCTGTGCTGCTTTGGAGCCCGGGGTGCGCTTTCCCGCTTTTTCTTCTCCAAATATAACATGCATGTCAATGGTCACCCAAGGATGCCAAAGACCTTGCAAAATGGAGAAGAAATAGCCGGAACAGTTTAAATGATTTGGCTATAGTTTTACGACCAGCCGCCTGCCTGGCGTCAACCCTCTTTGGGAATGTATTTGTGCGAAACGTTTTACAACCGGCCGCCGCCCGACGTAAACCCGCCTTGGGAATGCAATTTTAGCACGAGATATTTTTTCTTTGTCCTTTAGTCGCCTCTTACGACATCCACAGGAAGAGATGGAGTGATCTTGTTCTAACCCGGAACCACACGGGTAAACGGGTAAAAAGATAAATTAATTTAATATGTAAGAAGGTATACATTAATAAACATAAGTTATTGTTATTACATATTCCAATCCTGGATAAAATCTTATATAATTTCTACTTATTATTGGACAGGTGGTTTGCTCCTGCAAACCACCTTAATTTTAAAGCGAACAATATTTAAACCCATGTTTATTTTAAAATCCTAATAGGTTGTTAAAATTGAACGACTGGTACAAAGGACCCAATACAAAGAGTATTACGACGTATGTTTTCAAACACCGAGTCATATAATTTTATGATGTTGGATTACAAATTTATACTTGCCATTATAAAACTACTTTAACGAGAATCGCGTTCAATTTACGACTTAATTTCTAGAAAAATAAAGTATAAGATTTTATAAAGTATTTATGTTAACAGTAAAATAAAGTATTGTATAAGCAAAATCCTCGGTAATAGTATGACCATGTTTGTCATAAGCCAATCAGCTAATCCGCTCTAAACCTAAACTAAACACGTAGAGCTATAAACCATTTAATACTATTCAAATCGGGCAATAAAAAATTATTGAACTCTAAATTCTATAATAACATCAGGCCAAAGAAAAGGTCGTCTAAATAAGTGATAAAATTCTTGGTTATTCCCAAGTAGCAGTTTTGTAGCAATAAAATTCGACATTAGTAAGATTTATGTAATTTAGTTTTTTTTTATTTTTTCATGCTGCATGGTCTGGAAGAAAAGAAAAATGTAGAATGTTCCAGCTGCTTCTCTTCTCGCACATATCGTAAAAGCTCGTCGTGGAAATGAGCGAGAACCTAAATCATGTTTAGGCGATGCGGCTTGCAACTCATCACTATTTTGATCCTTTTTTTTATCTTCACGCCCACCATCATGCTAAATGTGGCCTTTGGGTCTTACGGGTCTGGGCTCTGTCTACCCCGTTAGGGATAAAGATATGATGTTTGTATATTTTTGTATTTTATTAAAAAAACATTTTTTTTGTAAAATTAAGTTTTGAGCCAAAAAATATACTTTCAGTAATTTAAAAAAAGCGGCCAAGTGCGAGTTGGACTCGCCTATGAAGGGTTCCGTAGCAGCAAGTAACATTTTACGATTTATGACGTATTAAAAAAAACTACTTACTAGATCTCGTTCAAACCAATTTTCGGTGGAAGTTTGCATGGTAATGTACATCATATAGTTTTTTTAGTTTTATAATTCTCTTTATTTAGAAGTTACAGGTTACCAACATTTTCCCACTTTGGAAGTGTCTCTCGCGCAAACTGTTCAGTTTAGAAAAAAATTCTATTAAAAACCCCAATATAATTTTTGAAGACATACCATAGATATCCACACGTATGGGTTTGATGAAAAAAATACCTACTAAAAATAAGCTAAAGTTAAATATGAAACGAGGACGTCATACAATTAACGTGTTTTTTTTTTCACCATTATTAACTCGATCTTTATAATGGCATTAACTAGATACTTAAAATTTTCAACGATTTATTACTATGACCGCTATAATAACAAATACTTAAAATAAGATAAAGTTAAAGGGGTTCGTCATACAAGAAACGTGTTTCTTCAGCGTTTTAAAACTCGACGCAGGTATTGGAACCCTTCATGTACAAGTTTGACTCGCACTTGACCGGTTTTTTATTTACTATCACGACAAAACATAATACAAGACCTAAAACATGTAATTGAATACCTACTCGTAATAAAGGTGTTTATATACGTTACCCAAAACGCGGCTTGCCGCAGCATGACACATTCATAATCAGCACGACGCGACTGGTACGCATAATAAGAGAGGAATTTACGAGCGTCTAATCAAGGACTGCACGTGGGACGTCTCAATTAGTATGGCTCAATACACTCACGGCTATTCAAATGCGATTTTTATGACCATGTGTAAGCTTCTTAACATATTAAGAGCCATTTTTCTTGTATGGTATTTAAAATTGGTTTTGCATTTAAATTTTGTAAAAATGCAACTAGTTATTTATCAGATGAGTTAATAATAAACCTAATAAACGAATTATGCATAATTAACTAAATAAATATTTACATTAATTTTGGTTCATGCTATTTGTAAATACAACCATAGACGAATATAGAGAAGAACATAGCTATCAGATCAAGATGGCGCAGACAGAAGGAGGCTTATGCCCAGCAGTGGGTCCCTGAAAGCTGACGATGAAGAAGATGATAAAGGTAAATTAAATGAAAATGGCAATTACTCATAAAATTAGGAACCTTTTAATAAATAAACACACATTTCGCAATTTCTATAAATAAAAACGTATAGGAAGGTACGACTACTAATGTCAATTTTATTATTTTAGAGAGCTTTTTGGACAATGCAACCTTTTTTTTTTTTTTTTTTATTTATTTGGAAAACAAACAATAGCCTTGTACAGATAGATTTAACTTAATAATTTAAACATACAAAATAAGAAATACATACATATTATGCCTGTTTCCCATTGGGGTAGGTAGAGACTACGGATTTCCACTAGCTACGATCCTTGCAAACTTCTTTCACTTCGTCAACACTTATTATTTTACAATAAGAAATAACGTGATGAAATTACAGGGGTGTCAACACTGCCTCGATACGGATGTGTTTTAAAATAATCTTTTTGGCTAATCGGTACGTTATAAAAAAAATTTTACACGTAATTTTTTCTTTTCTCTGATGTTTGTTTTTTTTTCGTGTATGTAAGTGGCCAACACTGGTGTCAAATTTTTCAAGCTGTCTAAAGGCATCTGACATAGCTTGACGACTGCCATACCATTGTATGGCAGTCGTCAAGCTATGTCAGCCGGGACCAGAGGCTTTTACGTGCCTACCGAAGCACGGGGGAGCTAGAGAAATTTTTGTACCACTTGTGGTCACCCATCCAAGTATGGACCATGCCCGGGTTGCTTATCTTGTGAAAACGCTAGCAATGCGTACTCCCACCGGACCACCGAGATCCTATTCTCTGATAAGTAAATAATGACGACGATACAGCGCATTTTAATTTCACATGATATCATGATTTATTTACACTTTATTGTACACACATACAAATGTAATAGTACAACAGGCGGACTTAATGCTAAAAGCATTCTCTAACAGTCAAACCCTTGGGTTGATTGGGAGAGTTTATCTAGTGCGATTTGGACTAGACGCTTTTCAGAAGATGCACTGTATCTTTGTGAATGTTTACTGGATAATCTAACTGACGTACTAAATAAAATAATAAATTTCGGACCTAGTCCACATCCCAATTGCCTTGAAAAAAGTATGCTACGCCTGTGCCTTTGTTTTTTTTTGTTCCTTTTGCTCAACTTGGCGGGGGCAATTCCGTGCCGCCAGATATGTTGAAATTCTGGAACATAGCATATTTTCCCCATAGCTTCTTTTCTTTCTGACATTTAGTAGTGTTGCATATTTAATACCTTAAAACGATGAATTATGTTTCAGTTAAACTGATCTGATATCTAAAGTTCCTTTGGCCCTTTGGGTCCTTAATTAACATTAAAAGCATCGCTAAAAGAATTTTATTTTTAAGAAACCAAACATAACGAGGTGTAAAATAAAATAAAAATGTTTGCAAATGACCTGCGTGTTGTCCAAAAAATATTTGACTTTAAGTGGCATTTTATTACAGTATCGAACGATAAAGTTATCGAAAGATTTAATTCAGAACAGGTTCATATTGGTTTAAGGCTTAATTAAGTTTTTTGGCGGCAAATTAAGTTGACCCGGGTCCAAAATACTTGTTAAAAGATGCCGCGGAATTAATAGTGGTTGTTTAGCATTCGTTTCGAAATGCTCTTCTGCCATTACGTGTATTTTATTTAAAAATATCTTTTTTTTATTAGCCTGTTTTTATTTACTTTATTTATTTAAGCTACATCTTGCCAGCTGACAGCATCCGGGATATGGAAGCTGTCAGCTGTCAAGATGATATCGTTTAAAATAGAAAATTATGGCGCTCTTATCGTCTCGGAGACCAAGATCCACTTGAGCTCGCTGAGCCAGCGGAGTAAGTAAGTAAGTATCACAATACAAATTTAAGAGGCGGACTCAAAGTCATAGGCGTATCTATCAGTCAACCCACTGATGACGCCAAGAAAAAGAAAACGTTAGAAAGAAAGGTTGCAAGGTTGTTAGAAAGGTGCAAATTATGTACGTAATGTAATATTTACTTTAAAAGGATATTCATTATTGTGACCGCTAGGCAAAAGCTTCCCTCTTTTTTCACGTTTTTTTTTTCTTTATTTTTATTTCTCTAACCGTATCAGCCTTGTGCCATTCCTTTATAAAGCTGTCAATGTCGTCTCGCCATCACTTTCGTGGTCTTCCTCTACGCTCTTCTGGCGCCCACAGAGTTTTACTCCAGGCCCATCTTTCCGGATGCATGCGACGTCGAAATCGCCAGTTCTAGAACTTATTTTAATTCAAATATCATTGAGCGAAAATATTTTTTTACAGAATTTAAAACTAATTAAAGGTGATGAAGTGCAGTGCAACCGGAAACGTGCTAAGCAAACACGCGTTCCCAGTTGCATTCTTAACTAGGAGGAAGGGATTTTTAATAGGTCATTATTTGTGGTAATTAAGCTTTATAGGAAATATTGCAAGGTAAGACCGATGTGTGTTTAGTATTGTTTTGTATGTGAGCTGTAACTAACATTTTCAGGGTTTTAGAAAAATATTTGTTTGTTGGTTTGTAATAACTTTATTGTACCAAAAAAGGGATATAAAAGACAACGTAATACGAAAGAGCTAATATACAAAGGCGGACTTATCCCATATAGGGGTCTCTTTCAGTCAACCTGCGATAGATTGAGTGGATATTTACTCAATTATAGGTTAAGGTAGAAGCCGGTACGTACAAAATTTCACTAGGAGATTATACTTACATAACTATATACACAAACATATATATATATATACGAACATACTTACATAAAACCTTATAACATTACACATATAAAAACTATATATAAAATATATATCTTACAAACATAGGTATATATTAACCATATTACAGGTAAGTACTTAATTCAGTCCAAGTGTGACGCAACCAGAGAGGACTTCGATAATCTAGTTTTAAAAGAATCCAGTTTTAAAATATTTTTGGTTGAATGGTGATGGCAGAGTAGAATACGATTTTTCACCGTTCTTTTACTCTCCCACAAGTGTCGTAAGGGGCGACTAAGGCAGGTATAGGTAACAGAAACCAAACAGCAGTGTCCTCTTAACTCATTGCTGGACACTCAGCCAATTAGAAAACAAACAATAGAAAGAACAATTGATCTACGTCTATATACGTAGTGTGTCCAGCAATGTGCTAATAAAAAAATATACCATCTATATCTATATATATATATAAAAGAAAGTCGTGTTAGTTACTTCACTTATAACTCAAGAACGGCTGAACCGATTTAGCTGAAAATTGGCAGGGAGGTAGTTTAGAGCCAGGAGAAGGACATAGGATACTTTTTATCCCGGAAAAATTTAATGTTCCCGTGGGATACGCGAGCGAAGCCGCGGGCGAAAGCTAGTTATATTATATATGTCGTGGCCCGACGGTAAAATTGATCATTTAATGAGGTGGCCGACCATTTCTGCTTTTTTTTTTTATTTGGCTGGGTTCAATCCCCAGCCGATTTGTCGTTATTTATATATACATATATATAAATTTCATGAAATGCTTTTTTTTCATGATTTTGAAAATACTCGCTGATAATCAGCGTTTAACGATATGACAAGCTAAAGCATGGCTACTTCATCATATGTTCAAACCTTGTTCAAACATTAGTGATCATATCGTAAAATAGTTACATTATCCACCATTAGAGGCGCTGATTTTATTTTATAAATTTTTGTTATGCATCATGGTGGACAATTATTCTGATAAAAAGTGAGTAAACACTGAAAAATATTTTATTAAAAATTTTCAATATTTAATTTTTAAATTTTTGTAAGAAGTAAGAAACTGCATTAACAAAACTGTCTTTACAATAATGATATCGAAAAAAAAAAAACATCTTTTCCCTACACAAACTTCACCCACCAAACTTGTACAACGAAATAAAAAGCATTACTGTGTTCAGATTATACGAATTTGATATTTCAATTTATACGTTGCCAGTTTAATGGATTTATTCGGTTGCTGGCGGTGTTAACTGAAAATTATTACGAGCGTAAAACGAGGGAACAGCGGTTTTTGTCTTATCTCAAATATTCTCAAAATAAACCGAGACTGTTTTGTGGGTTGTGCCTTATTTTTAGGTCTGGTGTGAAGTTTTTTTTTACCAGATCTTGTGTACCCTGCAAAGGCTTCCCTTTCCACTTATCTCTATCCAGAGCTATCAATTACCGTCAACTCCTGTTGTACTCAAGAAACCTCAATGTCATCCCGCCATCTCTTCTTTGGTCTACCCCTATACTATGTCTTCGCCCATCTGGTACCCTGGTGACTTTCTGGGTCAATGCCCCCTGCATGCATAACACATGTCCAGCTCAGTCTCATTTGAGTCTGGCAGTTTTGATGCCTACATCTACGACCTTAATTTTGGAGCGCAGGCGCAGGTCCATTCCAGTTACATATCTATTCTATATAGAAATTATGATGATGATGATGATGAAACAGGTATAGGTAGGTGTGAAGAAATAAATATCAAGGATCAATATAAATATATAAATAATTATATACGGACAAATCATACAGATTGAGCTAGCCCCAAAGTAAGTTCGAGACTTGTGTTAC
Organism: Acrobasis repandana; assembly: GCA_963576875.1. NCBI lineage: Eukaryota > Metazoa > Arthropoda > Insecta > Lepidoptera > Pyralidae > Acrobasis > Acrobasis repandana. The sequence goes on along the minus strand of OY756223.1, from coordinate 6,555,891 downwards.
GGGAAACTAACTCAACATTAACATATTTTATAGCAAATACATATATAGATAAACATCCAAGACCTAGGGTAATCTGTAAAAGATTATTGTCCATCTTGACCTGACTGGAGATCAAACCCGGGCCTACTAAATTATAACTATTATATAAGTGAACGAATTTTGAATCGGAATAAAAACGAAAGTTTTTTATACCTTTACGTAAATGCGTTATATCTAGTAAATAAGTAAATAAAAAAGTCACTAAAAATAATAATGTTGGCAAATAAAATAAAAATGAAACAATAGTGACCAGTTTCCATTAACAATTTAACGATCAAACACAAAAAGATATACAAGACGTATCCAATCCAATCACCATTATATCTTTTATTAGCATGATGTAAATATAGTTTTTGCCCGTATTGGTTTAATTCTTGCGTTAGTGAATATGCCAATTTAGCATTATAACCGACGCACAAAAAAGTGACGTATTCTGTCAATATAAAGCTAGGTATGCATTTTCGCTGGTTGCTCACGGTATTGAGTTCATAAAAGTCACGGGCGGTTATGGTCAACGAACGCTGTTATAGGCAAGAGAGCCACGGTCCAAGTCATAAGAGTTAAATTATTATTTATTTATTTAATTATATAATAGAATATATTGAATTTTTATTGCATTTATAATCTAGTGTTTATATAATAAATTTTTTGGTATCATTTTCATATAAAAAGGTGATTGTATAAAATAGTAATATGTATTATAAAGGCAAATTTAGAGGTATGTTTGTGATTTTTTCTATAGAGCCAAAAATGCTTAATCGTGTTTTGGATATTGTGGGTGTCTGTAGAAAAGCCTTAAGATTCTTATGTAAGATTTTTCAGGGTTAAACTGTAGTAATATTGATTTTTTAATTAATGAATTTAAAATAACAGCCAAAGAACAAAAAAAAATTCTAGCATTTCCATACAAAAGTGTGCAGCCGCTCGGGCAATTTGTATGGTTATGTCGAATTTTTGTGTTGTTTTTTGACTGTTATTTTAATTTCATTATACTGTAATGATCTAGTATAGCCAGTGGTTCGATTTATTACGTTACACGTTGTATATAAGAAAAATATTTCAAGGCCCTCTTATCTCCATAATATACTTGTACTACTCGGTCCCTGTTTTTATCTTTCCAGTACTTGAAAAGGAGCTTAAAAATCGTCTGAGCATCTTATGTATATTTGCCTTCTATTTTCCTTTAACTATCCGGAACCCAGACTGAATATGAGGTCCTTCCGTCGGTTGTACTCTTTCATGGAAAAAAAACTAATTTCTTGTCATTAAAATTCTCGTGCCTTATGCCCGTGTAAAAGAGAAGCAGTGATACGGCTCTCGCATCATCGGTCAATTACAAAAAGGTAATCCCGTGGAGGCACTTAATGAATCATTATGGCTGCGCGGCCAGTCCGACGGTGATGCCGCTCACATTTATAGTCCCCGCACGTATTTATTTTTATTTACTGCCCCGTCAGACTTTGGTCAGATTTAATTATTACTTTTATTGATTTTTAGTACGTTTTCAGATTTTTCAAGCTTCTTAACACTCTCAACGCCACCCATATATAACGATTTTCCAGAACAGCAGGCCGTGTGGGCGGCGCGCGGCCCAAACGATTCGTTTCGCAGCACGCCACCGTCGATTTTATAAAACTTTTGTGGCAGGCCATGTGGTATGCCGGCGGGACACGTCGAAAACTATATCAGCAGGCCGTGTGGTCCGCTGTGACCCGAAAAATTCATATAGATTTCTTGCCTTTGGCGTGCCTGATAAGGAGTCAAAATCCACTATTTCGATTAGTATAGACAAAAACCTACCAGTGAAAAAAAAATTGACGAAAATCGGACTTTATTTACATGACTACATTGGGTTGAAAATAAATTAAGAAAAATTGATTGAAATCACACATTTATTGGGTGTTACGTACAAAATTAAAAAAAAATGACAAAAAAAATTATTTGAAAATGAAGAATTATTTGTTCAAATGAATTTCAGCGTAGCACTCCGCACATACACTTGGCTTAGAGGGGCACTTTAGGCAGACCGTGTTCACTTTTTTCGTGCTGTTTCTGGCTTCAACGGCTGACAGACCTGCAGTACGGTATCTTTCATAACAATGAATACATCTTCGGCGAACAAGTCGTCCTCTATGGTCATTCAATGAAGTTTTGCTGAACTGATGATCTGACTGTTTTTGTGAGCTCCCTGCTGAGTCTTGATTTGAAGTAATTCCTAACATCTGTAGGCAGAGATTTTCCCGGAAATTCGTTATAGTGTATTTTTTGCTTCTCAGCTGTTTGTGCATTTTATAAATTATATAGGCATTTGTAACGCCAGTAGAAAATATCAGGTCCGAGGCTAATTTCTGAAACCAACGGATACTTCTTCGAGCAGGACTAGCATAACTTGCTAATTGATCCGACAAATCAATGGAACACTTGTGTTTATTGTATTCCGATATTATAATAGGTTTCATTACTTTCTTGTTTGGGTTCCTTTTGCTCTTCACAGTCACAAAACCATTGGAGTGTTTTGTGGACAAAGCCAAGACGTCACGTTTATCTTTCCATTTAAAAATAAGAACCCCGTTATTATTTTCCAATGCGCAAACTTCGCCTTTTTTTAGTTTTTCTTTAATAATTTTCTTCGGCAACCCCTTTCTATTTTTTCTCAGAGTTCCTATTAAATGTGTGTTGTTTTCCAATAATTTTTCAGCCAACTCCACGCTAGTGTAAAAATTATCCGTAACCACACTCCTACCCACTCCTAGGTATGGTTGACACAGCTTCATAACTATATTGGTGGCCACATTCTCCTGCTTCGTTGCTTGTTTTCCTTCGTAAATGATGAGGTCATGTGTGTAACCATCATCATCGCACATCTTAAAAATTTTTATGCCATATTTGTGGCGTTTACCAGGAATATATTGCATGAATATAATGCGTCCTCGAAAAGCAACCATGCTTTCGTCTACAGTAATATATTCACCAGGCGTTTTTAAATTCTGAAATTGTTTTGTGAGTAACTCCACTAAACGTCTTACTCTGATCAGACGATCAGCATGATTTGGTCCCAAAAATACGGTGTCTTCAAAATGCCAACATCTCAGCATTAACTCAAACCTGTTCCTGCTCATAACCCGGCCAGCTACTTTATTTTCATACAAAATATTCTTACTCCAATAGTCACTAATTCTAGGTACTTTTTTTAGTCCCATGTATACTAATAAGCCTAAGAATTTCCACATTTCTTCAGGAGTACAGTCTGTCCATTTAGCGAGTCTCATGTTACGTGTAACGACTTTGAGCAATTTTGATTTGTTGGCATAAGAATTGGTCATTTGCACCATAAGATCAATAATTTCGTCGTTGAGGAACAATCGAAAACAATCGAATTCCGTCTTACAATTTTGAGGAACATTTATACCTGGTTGTATATTCAGTGGAAACTGCTTTTGACGTGATCCATCAGGAAGATACCATTCCGATGTCGGCGATTGTTCTTGCAGGTCATTTGATGGTATATCATCATCACATAATAGCAAACTTTCGTCGTAACTTGATTCAGATTGCGATGAACCCGTTGATGACGATGGTTGATAATCTGGATCGCTTTCGGAATCCGACATGTTGACAGCGCGTGAGCAAAAGCGCGCGAAAATCCTTTACCGGCAGGCTACGTGGGCGGCGCGCGGCCAACTGACCTAATTACACTAGTGGCGTGCCGGTTTGTATTTTTACATGCATTAACGGAAAAATATGACAGCAAAACAGGCGCGAAATTTGTGGTATGCCCGCCGCCCACATGGCCCGCTAGGATAAAATCAAAAATTGACCTCAGCCTGCTGCGCTCGAATTTTTGTGGGCTGCCGGCGGACCACATGGCGGTGAGAGTGTTAATGACATCTGACAGAACTTGATGACTAGCTATCAATAATGGCACCGTCAATAAACCCGAAAAAAGTTTATACCGCGCGCGCGACGGCTTAGTATCATCCCGCTCGTTATTATTACGTAGAGCAAGATACGAGTAGTAATAGATAATAGCGCTCGATAAACTCTGTCGCTAGTACCATACAATGGGGGCCAGTTAGCCAGTCCAGCGAGCGATATACTTATGCCATTAATGCAATGAATACCATCGCTAAGCCTCCTAAAGGTACCTAAAGATTAGTTAGTTTGTCCTATTTTTTAAGTTGAAACCTCTAAAATAAAGTAAAAAAATTGTATAAAATCTAAAATTGGTAATGAATATAACACTTAGTTTCGAAAATAATAGCAAATCATAAAAACTGTGAATTTAAATTATAAAAGTCAACATTGGATGTGTTTAATCTAGATCCACTCTCATAAAAATATAAACAGAAAATGTAAAAATTGAATATTTCAAAAGTAATCTAAGGCCTTGCTATCAAATTCAGGTGCCGCCAAGAATTTAACTTTGATATTTCAGATGAAAGATCCACAAAAGTAGAAGCAATTAACTTTTGAAGTTTTAAAGAGTTTTTCTGTTTTACCAAGCGATCGGTTGTAACTTCAACGAATAAGAAGTTTTAGTTTAGAAAGTATTTTTTTAATTTTAACTCATTATCGAGGCGGTCAATATTGAGGATTTAATATAGATGTTAACCTGTGCAATCATTTTTTTCTGATATTTAAAAAACAACTCTAACATCGTTTGCGGTTCTCACTTTTTCACAGATAGGTACATATAAATAACAAAATGTTATTTAATGGTTCAAAAATTTTTGTTTAAGTAAGTGTTGATTGCTCTTTCTGTTAATTTTGTATTAAAATTTAGTCTTGTAATTTGTGACTCATATTCAAAAAATGTGCTGTGCTGCATAATCAGTCATTTTGTAATCAATTTGTGAGAGACAGAAATCGTAGAATTTTGATAATATTTTTACTACTCGTAATATATCATCAGTAAATCAATTATTTGTTAACTATTCCTTATATATTCAATTTAAAAATGTATGACTAAATAATGATTTAACTACTCTATTTTTAAAAATATATAAAAAAAACTAATAAAATAAAAAATTTCACACGCATTTTTTGGAGTCTCGACTATAGATGCTAACGAGCCTAAGGCGCTGGACGTTTGAGCGACTTGGAGTCAAAGGGGACTCGCGTCAACATCACTCATTCGAGGCCGGAGTGACCTTGCCGTGAAATGGAGGTCTGTGCAGTAAACAACTGACATAGATGTGACATGTTAACCTAACTCACGCATCATTTCAGGTTATTGACCATAATTTTATTGTAAAATAAATTTAATTTAACTTTTTTTGGAATGCTAGATCGTGTGCCAAACGTAGAAATTCGTCGCAGAACTAAAGTCCAAGACGAAGGTGATCAAATCACGCAGCTAAAGTAGAAATAGGTGGGACAGTTGGCTGGGAGAGAATGGTCGATAGACCAGAGCATTAATGGAGTGGTGACCGAGACAAGGGAACAGACACCAACCCGTTGATCAGATGATAGTGTGAGGTTAGCGGGAAAGCAGTGGATCAGACTGGTACAGGATTGTAGGAAATGGCACGAAAAAAGAGAGTCCTATGTCTAGGACTGGGTTGATGTGGGCTTACAATGAGGATGATTTTTTAATATATTTACATGTGTTTTATGTCTGCTAGATGGCTTTATGATATCAGGCAAGTTGCTGAGAGGAACTGGATTGCGATGGCCAATGGCAAAGCAAGATGACGCAGACAAAAGGACGATGATGAAGATGTGTCTTTATTATGCCTTCCTTCTAAGATAAATGTCTTTTTCCAGGATACAAATTAAAAAACCCTAACGCGTTTAGGTTTTCATAGTTTCTTTCTTCTTCTTCTTCTTCTTATTGGCTCTTGTCGGTGGAGTTTCTTTACTATGACCATTTTACCAGCTCCATCATCATACCAATATACCATCTTAGCGCGTTCCTGGTTGCATCCTCAGCTGTACTCAGTGCTGCTTTAGAGCTCGGGGTGCGCTTTCCCGCTTTTTCTTCTTCAAACACAATATGCATGTTAATATATAGTCACCCAAGGACGCCAAAGACCTTGCGAAGTGGTACAAAATAGCCATGATTTAATTACCTATAGTTTTACGATTGGCCGACTGCCTGACGTTAACACTCCTTGGGAATGCAGTCGAATCATGATACATTTGTGCTCATTCCTTTTTCATTATAGAATACATAATTGCTGTTCGATTTATAAACTGGCATAATCGAAAACTGGGAAATGGGTCAAATCAAGTTTCCAGATGATGGCGCAGATTTGACCCAAACAAACAAACAATCTAACAATAATTGCAAGTTAAATAAAAGCTGGTAGAGTAGGTATGTTTTTGCTTAGCAACCATTATTATCAAATAGCCTAGCTACTAGAGTAACTTATATAACGTGTAACAAAATATTTACCTACTCAAGGTACATATATCTAAAAATAAAAAACTTAAACGGACTTCCATAGAAACTTGGATCAGTTCATAGGTCAACTTGTATGAGCCAAAAAAATATATATTAAATATTTCGATATAATATGTATCTTTCGGAAAGTTCTTCAATATTGTGGACTAAATTCAGCTTTAAAATGTTTCAGTAAATTTTGTGAGACATTATATAACCCTGTTTAAAATAGCTTTACATTTATTTTTAATTCCAATGCATAAAATCTTTCTTTCGTGTACCAACACGGGTAACTAGTAATTTATATTATCTTTGGTCTGGGTAAAAAATAATAGAGAAAATTGGACCTACTTTTCTTCCCGTGCTGATCTAAAAAATTTTATTATTCTACTATATACCTATATTTTTTCTTCAGATATGAAGCTACAAAAATAATCAAAAAATGTCTGGAGCGGTTTTCGATTCAATCAACAGAGGATTGCCGCGGGTGATATTATTATAAGCCACGTAGATTATACTCTGTAAGATGGCGGTAAGCCGTACTTGAAAACTAATTATACACCGCATGTCATTACGCGGCGTGTAACGAATCTTTAACACCATTCCAAGTTATCAAACTTGACTGGATGAAGTTACTCCGAGGATATTTTTACACAAATATACTTGGTAGTAAATTACAAAGTTGCATGAATTAAGTAAATAATTTTATGTGCTTCCACTACATGCATTACATACGGTTTAGCTACAATATGTTTGTTTGTTTTTCGTGTGTGTGGCCATCACAGCTGTCAGGGTGTTAACTTATTTAAAGTCTTTTGATATTTCTGATATAGCTTTTAAACTGTCTTTTAACGATAACAGAGGCTAACTGCATAACGTATCTTCCGAAGCAAACATGAACTCTAGACATACTTTAGATATGTATGCCACTAGTAGTAACCCTTCCAAGTACAGACCACCTCAGTGGTCTTTACTTGGAAGGGTCCTAGGTATGCAGTAGTAGAAACATGAACTTAAAAATAGCGCCTAGTTAAAAAGGCGTCCTAGAAATGAGCTAAATAAAAATGATATCCACTTCCGATGCCCGCGCGGGAAAATTTTGTATAGAACCGCGCGGGTGTCCGCAGTTCCAAGCTTTAGGGCAGAAATTATTTCTGTAACACTTTATGCTATTAAAACATTTTGTTCATATTTAGTTGTTTCGCCCCACATCACAAGCTATTTGCGAATTCAATACGGTGCCGAATGTCTTGTGGGGTGAAACAACCAAATACCAGAACCATTAAGGTGACGTGGGTTCACAATTTGCAATACCGTGCGTGTTTTAGAAAAAATACTGTTATTAAACTACTACAGTTTATTTCTCAAAAAAATTACATAAAAATCTTAAGGATTTTCTACAGACACCCACAATAGCCAAAACATGATTGAACATTTTTGGCTTGATAGAAAAAAATCACAAACATACCTCTAAATTTGCCTTAATAATACATATCACTATTTTATACAATCACCTTTTTATATCAAAATTATACCAGAAAATGTACTATCTAAATATCTATCCATTTTGGCTACAAAAAAATTATAAAAAAAATACAAAAAAAATAATAAATAAAACACAGTTAAATATTTGTCGAAAGAGAAAAAAGGCCCGGAGCCGTGCTCGACGATATTTCGCAGTGTTTTATTCATTAATTTTTTTAAATTATATTTATAATTTTTTTTGTAGCCAAAACGGATAGATATTTAGATAATACATTTTTTGGTATAATTTTCATATAAAAAAGTTATTGTATAAAAAAGTAATATGTATTATAAAGGCAAATTTAGGCAAATTAGAGGTATGTTTGTGATTTTTTTCTATCAAGCCAAAAATGCTCAATCGTGTTTTGGCTATTGTAGGTGTCTGTAGAAAATCCTTAAAATTTTTATGTAATTTTTTTGTGGAATAAACTGTAGTATTTTAATAACAGTGGTTTTTCAAAAACACGCACAGTATTGCAAATCGTGAACCCACGTCGCCTTAAGGTAAACCAAATTATTTCCTAACAAAAAACGTGAAAGCATAAACATTTATGTGTTTCGTTTCATCTTATATTCTGTCGTACAAATTATGAAAAGGCAGTGCATTTGAACATCATTTAAAAATCACTCTGCAACTTCTTGCGTCCTACTTTGAAAACGGCATTCAAAATTAGATTCTGAATATTTATTTGCAAAGAAACATAAAGCTTGGACCCCACCTGCTAGCTAATTTAGCTTAGCCTCGCTAATACAGGCTGACTTTATAACCACCAGCCAAATTGGTGAAACTCCAGTCCATGATACTGAACTACTTTCTATAATAACAATTAACGAAAAACTAAAATAAAGATTCGCCTTTCCATACAAATCAGCGCCCAGCCAAACTGATTTTGTATGGAAGGACGAAATTTTTTTATCGATTTTTAATAACTTTTTTTATAGAGAGTAGTTCAGTATCATAGACTGAACTTGCTCCAAAAATTTGGCTGGTGTTTAAAAAGTCACCCTGTATGAGCTAAGTTACGATAGCTTAGTTACCATACTACTTAATATAAATTAATAAATATGAAGGACAATATTAAGAAGGCCATTTTCCAACTTGGATCGAACCCAGAACCTCCCAGTGGCGGACTAGCCACCCAAAATAGTAATCGGAAATATGAAAATACATGCTGCTTTTTACTAATTTCTTAATCTAAATATTTATTTATTTCACTTTATTACACTACCTGTAAATGGTGGACTTAGGGCCAGCGGCCTTTTCTACCAGTCAACCAACAGATAATGCTGAAAAAGCAATCTTTTGGGGTACAAAAATAATATTTTACAATGTACATACGTACATATACATATATCGCATATAAAACTACACAAAAATATACATATATAAATTATTCTTTATTAATATTTATATAACTTTCGACAGTTTTTGGAGAAAGTATTCACGTTCTGCCTTTTTAAACGCAAAATAAAGCGAAATAAGTTTGAGCTTGTCGGATATTGACTGAGAGGGCATTCCAAAGCCGCACCACTTGTACGACAAATGCATCATTGTAGAACTCGCTCCGGCAATGTGGAATTTGAAGATGATTGCTAGAAGAGCGAAGATTTCTGACGTGAGAATCACCAAGACAAGTTTTGGTTTTGAGATAATCCAGGGTCTTAGTTAAATATCTATATGTTTTAACGCTTATCCTTCGGGATTTGGAATCTAAGATACGCATAAGTATTTAGCTGCCAGTGTGCCTTGTGCATACGAATATCATTAAATTCCGCTTCAGAGGCAAAGAGTTCAGAAAATGTTCTAATTAATAATTTATTAAGCTTTTAAAGGAATGGAGGACATAATGAAAGCTAAAAAGATCAGCCTTTCTCCCGTGCATAAAAGATTATGGCAAAAAGCTTGTGTAATTCTGAATAATCGTTCTTAGAACGCTTTAAAAAAGTACAGTTCCCACCACAGATATAGATGTACATGTGTATGTGTGATGTATGGTTACCATGTTGCTGCTCCTGAAAAATTGTTTCTTTTTCCATTTTTAACCTAACTCCATACGCCCTATAGATAATAATTTTTATATCTAGCTATAAATTTAACTGAATGTATAGAATGATTCTTTAGCCATTGGGTATTGGGGTTCGATTTTTTAATTCTACACTATGACGTTATTTTTGCTCTCAAATTGTGAACAAATGGTACTTAGGTAGGATTTTTTAAACTTCATTGTTTCTACCTTTTATTATTTTATTACTGTTTTGTTATTATTTATTTTATTTTATTTATTCAAGTACACTTGGAAATTTACGAACATACACATAAAATAAACGGGCAAGTGCGAGTCGGACTCGTACATGAAGGGTTCCGTACCACCTTACAATGTTTTAAAACGCTGAAGAAACACGTTACTTGTATGACGACCCCCTTTAATTTTTAACTATTTTTTATTTTTAGTATTTGTTGTTATATCCGCCACAGTAATACATAATCGGTGAAAGTTTCAAGTGTCTAGCTATTACGGTTCAAGAGATAGAGCCCTGTGACTGACGGACAGACAGACAGACCGACGGACAGACGGACAGACAGCGAAGTCTCAGTTATAGGGTCCCGTTTGTACCCTTCGGGTACGGAACCTTAAAAATAAGGAAAACATAGTACTTAGGTGCTACTTAGTTCTAAAGAAATTTCTTCCAGTAGACCCGCGAGAGTAAATGGGAAAAAAGAGGTAATTGGCGTGTACTTACAATACAAAACTAAATAAATAAATAGACAAGATACATACCTACATAAACATACATAAATATACTTACATAAATACATAAATAAATATATATTCATAAAGCATATATATAATTAATAGTGTTGTGAAGTATGTTAAGAAAGAGCTGTATTGTCTGACACAAGCATACTTTGCGTCCTAACAATGTATTTTTGTACACTTTGTTGTAAATTAAATTAACTTATTTTTTGTACCTATTATTTTTTGCCGGAAGTTTTAATGCTGGAAAAATGTACCATAGTATCAGTTTTAATACGAAGTATGTATTCGTTTTGTACAGAAAAATATGTGTCTTCGTGTATGCGTTGACCACATTCGCCCTGAGGAAGGCCTCCGGATAAGGTCGAAACATGTCGGCCAGTAGCTGACTTTTTACGCGAGTTACTCGTTTATCGCATTTTCAAAATTATTGAATATGAATGGCGACCTCCGTGGCGTAATGGTTAACACGCTAGACCGCTAATACAGAGGTTCTGGGTTCGATCCCCAGCCAGAGCAAGTTAGAAAATAGCCTTTTTCAAATTGTCTTGGGTCTTGGATGTTTATCTATATAGGTAAGTATTTATTATAAAATATAGTATCGTTGAGTTATTATCCCATAACATAAGTTTAAAAAACACTTACTTTGGGGCTAGCTTAATCAGTGTGATTTGTCCTTATATACTGATTTATATTTATTTATATAGGGACAAATCACACTGATTAAGCTAGCCCCAAAGTAAGTTTTTTATATTTATTTACCCGTGTGGTTTCGGGTTATAATAGGACCACTCCATCTCTTCCTATGGATGTCGTAAGAGGCGACTAAAGGACTAAGCACAAACTTCTCGTACTACAGTTGCATTCCCAAGGAGGGTTAACGTCGGGCGGCGGCCGGTTGTAAAAGTTTTCGCATAAATACATTCCCAAAGAGGGTTGACGTCAGGTAGGCAGCCGGTCGTAAAACTATAGCCAAATCATTTAAACTGTGCCGGCTATTTCTTCTCCATTTTGCAAGGTTATATTTGGAGAATAAAAAGCGGGAAAGCGCACCCCGGGCTCCGAAGCAGCGAAGAACGCGGTAAGACGAAGAAGTTTATTTATATTTATTTATTATTTATTCATAAGTAAGGGATAGGTAACAATTTTTGACTATTACGAAACGACCAGTATATTTACTACATAATACTACATAAAACATATACTGGTAGATAGATATACTTTATTCAAACTTATATAACAGTAGGTAAATATATCAAATGTGCCCTTTACGTTTATTGTGACTGTGAAGCATTCTTTGTTAAAATTTGTTTCCAGTCTGGTTACGACTTACGATATTGCAGGCTTTATAATCACCTGATTATCCAAAAAGATGATACCGTGCTCCAGAAGGCACGTAAAGCTGTTGGTCCCGAACGACATTTAGCGTTTTTTTTAAACCTATCCTAGGATTGGTTCTGGTTTAAACTTTGGGTTGTGGAGGTAAGACGAACAATCGCTCTGTATAAAAACCAGTAACCTTAAATTACCTAGGTTAGTTAGCGGATCACGGGCTCCAAAGCGTTACCGGTGAGGATACAATACGCATGATGACGATGGAGAGATGTACGTAAAAAATATACAACGTAAACTGTTACATTTTCTGAGCATATTTCGATAAAATTATAAAGTTTAAACAATTTTGACTACTTTGAGTAATTTAACTTTGATAACCTTTTATCTGTTGCAAAACATGAGCCTTATTAATAATTTAAGAGAGTTCGAAATGCTTTCACTGCTTTTAAGCCATAACTTTGTAATTTTCAGCATAAGTTTAAGTCTTATTAAGGTTTTGTTGAATTTTGTAAATTAATATACATTCACGACATAATGAATATTTACAGCAAACTGTCAGAAATAAATATTTGAAACGTGATATAATCTTTATATGTAAGATATTTTACATAAAAACAATAATTTGTCAAATATCCATTTGCAACATAAACAGAGAAGGCATTCGCAACATGACGATTCTTCTCGTATATAACAAATAAGTGTGGTGTAATGAAAAATACGTATTTCACGAAGTATTCAAAATTTCTCTAACATATTCAAAACTATTGATATTGATAGATTGTTAAAAAAAAGTATTTAACCTTGTTTATCTACTTTCTTTGTCTATTCTAACAAAATAGTGTTCTGTCAAAGTCATAGGGGCATTATCCTTATATTATATGCCCAGGGCCCCCAATAGGTTAAAGACGCCTGAATACAAACATAATTTTCTAAAACAGACCTGTGAATTAGAACCATTATATAACGCTTCATTACAGGTTAAACTTGAATAGAAATGTTTTCCTTGCCTGATAGTCCACAATCATGAGCTTTGCCTGCAGCTATCAAATATTAAACTTATCCCGACCAAACAAACGAGGTATTTAGATAAAGAACGAAAGTGTAAATCAAGTTGAACATGAAAGATCATGTTAAATTGGTCGCGTTATAAAAATGTTGCGTTACATACAAAAATCATGTCTTTATAAGACCAATCACGATTATCTTAAATTGCTGTGAGTAAATACATTTTGTAATTTACGCGTGATTGTGTAATTCTTTCTTGTAGAGCTCAATGGCATAGCAATGCATGTTATTTTGAAGCTTCGCGTGTAAAGATCGCTGATTGAGAGCAGAACTCTCTCTCTCTCTCATCTCAGCGTATTCCCAGTTGCATCCACAACTGCAACGCTGCGAAGCCTGGGTTCCACTTTCTGGCTTTTCCTTCTCCACTTCGCAAGATCTTGAGCATCCTTGGTTGTAAGAACATTGGCACGCATATCAACCTTGACGACGTCAAGCCAGCATTCCTTGGGTCTACCACGTCTGCCGGGCCCCGGCGGAGGCGGCATGGCTAAACATTTGTTTCCCACGTAGCTTGCCGGTTTCCGCAAGACATGACCGTACCAGCGTAGGCAACTTTCTTGCAGTTTGTCTGCTATGTCACGGACAGGAAAGGTGCCGCGGATGCGAGTATTTCTCACGTGATTGAGAGCTGAATGTGGATGCATAATAATAAAAATATTGGGACGAATCGCAGAACACCTATTCTGAATTTTTTTTAAAGTTTTTTTTCGTCCCAATAGAACAAAAAATTTATAGGACGAAGCGCTTAACGACTCCTGCCGTGTAGCACACGCATCTAGGCACGTCATGGTCATGATCTAATTTTTTACCTATAACAGGTTTTATGTCATTTTACTGGTATATTCAAGACATATTGATGATACCTTTCACATACTACATTCTACAATACATACATTTATATTCTACTTTACGATACGCCCGGAAATTTGAAAATTCTACATTCGCTTGTAGAGGTTCCTTGTGTCAAAAAAAGTTCAAAAGTTAAAAAAACAAAACGAAAATAGTTTGCGAAATCCTTTGAATGAAGTTCATTCGTTCCACATTCAAAATGAATCTGCCTGCGGTAGTAGTGCGTTTGTTTGAGACCGTCCCCATTCGGTTTCTGATTACGGGCCTGTGTGGGACGGACTAAAAATAAAACGTTGGGACCAAACACATGTCATTTGTCAGCGTTTCGCTTACATGACATGAAGTAATTTACGATATCCTTGGATGTTGCTTTCTAGTGGCAACCCAGAAATTTAAATAAATAAATATTATTAGAGTCATCTCATACCTAAATTAAAATTAAAACACATATCACATAGGTGCATATCATACCTACATAATTTTTCCTGAACCTTCACTTGCATCACTATACCATTCTTGCTTCATTTATCCTCGTTACGTCACTCTCTTAAACGTGCTCTCCAGTTATAAGTATCGATCTCCTACCCTGGCCTCTATTTTGTATATCTGTAATGTGGTCATGTAAATCACGCGAACAAGTGTAATAATTGTATTCTACATTAGCCTTGTTGAGTCCATAATACGTTTTTCCATCTTTATAACAACCTCAAACATAGGTTGCACCTATGTTTTAACTCGGAGAATTAGTCAAACAATTTACATAGTTATTTGACTTTGCTCTTTTTCTTCTTATAATTAAAAGCTGGCCTCTTTACAGTGAAGTGCTATCCATGTCTTTCTTTCTTCCGCCAAGTTCTTAACCTCCTTATATGTTTTACATTAAATTTTTCCTTTATTTGATCGAAATAGTTTCTTCTGGGTTTTCCTACTCCTCTTCTGCCTTCTATTTTTCCTTCCATTCTTGTTTGTTGACTTTGCTCAGAAAGAGTAAAAATGAACAAAAATAAAATGACATCATAATTTTTGTATCAAAGCATTGTAGAAAAATAAATAAATGACCTGTGAGATTAACTAACATATTTATATTGTATGTTTAAATCAGCCAATAAACCTGGAACATCAGTTATAAAAAACCTTCCTTACAACCTTCTACTTCCTTCACTTGAACATAGTTCACAAATTTTAAATAGGTACTACATCATTTAATAAAACTACACTCGAGCGAGCACTCTAATATACTACTAGCCAGTTTATTCTATTAACAAGTATCCTTTCAATTACAAAATCTACTCTTAAGAAAGGCGACGGCCTCAAAATTAAATCTATCTATACAGAAGTTTTAAAACGATTCGAATTAAGATTCCCAAGTTAACGCCCTGTAGTCGTTATTCACATGACGTATAGCGTTCAAAATTAGGTCGGATTAGTGATTTCACGGACTTTTTCGTCGGTTTGCCCTTGGAGTATTTGGTTACTGCTACCGGAGGCACACAAAAAATGGGGAATGCTATGAATAATTTTGTTTGAGAATTTGATAGTATTGATGTCTTTTTTAATGTTTCTGTAAAACTTTTTGGATGTCATACTTTACTTAAGTAGGTAAGTAGTTTTAAAGAAAAGGATACAATTTTGAAGATTAGGTACGTCTAGTACATTGGTCTTTTTATAACTAAAATTATTTTATAACAACGTAATGTCAGTCATGAGAACATAGTCAATCAGAGGAAGAAGTGAGGCAACGTTGTAATATTGTCCACCTCTATCACTAAAGAAAAGGTGAATGATGTAATAAGTTGACTTGTTATTCACATGACGTAGGTATATCGTTCAAAATGAGGTGGGATTAGTGATTTCACGGACTTTATGGTCAATTTGCCTGCCACCAGGGAAAAAATTAGTAAATTTTATATTATTGTTTCTGTAAATGTTTTTGGGTGTCATACTTTAAGTACATTTCGAAGTGTTGGTGAATCTACAGATAACAGATATAATACCTCATATATACCTCATATATAATAGATATAATATACGACTCAAAAATGGTGACTTACATTCACACTTATATTAGTACTTCAAAACGTGGTAATTTTAACTAAAAAGACAACATCTCTAAAATTTTCTAATTACTCGTATGTCTACTATACTTACAGTTATAATTATAAGCCATCATACCCTGGCCTCTATTTACTTTTAAAATACCTTCAACATTTTTGGAGTAAGTTTAGTCCATGATACTGAATTACCTACTATTCATTAAAAAAATTGGCTTTCTATATAAATCAGCGTTTACCCAAATGGATTTTTATGGTCTATATAACCTGATTTATTTTTTTCGTTTTTCGATAGTTGTTTTTATGGAAAGTAGTTCAGTATCACGGACTGAATTTGCTCCAAAAATGTACGTTGCCAGTATTTAAAAAGATACCCTGTATATGTCCATGAGATAATCCGCTAGGTGACAATAAGTCAAATCAGACACTTTTTAGGGTTCCGTACCCAAAGGATGCAAACGGGACCCTATTACTGAGACTCCGCTGTCTGTCCGTCTGCCCGTCTATCACAGGGCTCTATCTCTTGAACCGTAATAGCTAGACACTTGAAATTGTCACCGATTATGTATTACTGTGGCCGCTATAACAACAAATACTGAAAATAAAAAAGCTAAAAATTAAAGAGGGTCGCCATACAAAAAACGTGTTATGTCAGCGTTTTTAACTAGATCTTTATAATGGTATCAACTAGATACTTGATGTCTTGATGATTAAGACTATGGCAGCTATAACAACAAATACTAAAAATAAAAAAAAGTTAAAATTTTAAGGGGGACGTTATACAAAAAACATGTTTTTTTAGCGTTTTACAACATTGTACGGAGGTACGGAACCCTTCATGTACAAGTTCGTCTTGAACTTGCCCGTTTATTTCTAAATGTCAAAACAAACATTGTCTATGGGATTTGTATGAAATACAAAACCATGACGTCATACATATTTGGAGGCAAATAGCGCTCTTGATATCAGTTTTTCCGTATTAAAAAATCATTCTGAAAATGTATATGATCAGTAACAAGTGACACTATTTTGTGACGTTTTATTCTCTTAACAGTACCAAATAATTTATTTTTGACCCAGTCAATTACAACCAAACAAACAACATTTTAAATAAAAGAGGTCTCATTATTGCTAAGTAAAAAGTCCATCATACACCCATCATAACATAACACACAGTCCGTGAGAGCATAACGTCAATAACTTATAATCTCTGTAACATAGTTAACAATCACATCGGGCTGGCGTATCGCGTAAATTGTCCCCGCAGGGTATGTAGTGCGCACGCGTAAAATAGTGAGAGCTTAGAAGGATTTTCCTCATCTAAACGCATTCCTGGTTACATTCTTGTGTCAAGAATCAAGATTCAAATATTTATTCAGTATTTAGGCATTCGCAGGCACTTTTGCATGTCAATAATAAATTTTAGTGTACACAGGTGTAATGTTGAAAGAAACTCATTTATACAGTATTGGTCTACGCGCCAGAAGGGCTTTGTCTTTAATTTATAATAATTTCCCGTACAATATGCCGTTTACTGTTATATTATCATATTTATTTATAAACAGAGCGCATACCTAGCGTATCATGATCAGGTCTTTTTTTGTCTCCACTGCAGGAGCACGACCCTCTCTGTACTGCCAGAGCCATATATTAGCCAGAGCAGTCAGAGGATTTGGCCTACACTCTTCACGCTGGCCAGACGGGTTGGAGAGGTCTCATTGATGTCATAAGCTTTGTTTAGCTTGTGTTTCCTGAGTCGCCTTCTACTTCATCCACAGGAAGACTTGGAGTGGTTCTATTCTACTCTGCCGGCAACCACACGGCTTACCTACAGTAGGTATATACAAAATATACATACCTATTCTGTACCTACGTTATTTTAATCTTCAGGGTACGTATGGTGCACGCACTTAGAAAAATCTCTTAGCCTCAGGCGGGAGTCACTGTGCTGTAGTTGTTGCTCATATTGAGACATGAGTATGTTAGTGAACAGAGAATTTAAGTAATTAGTTCTATGGTTGTTGTTGAATAAAAACTAAATATGGTAAAACTGCCCCTAAAAATGAATAGACTATCACGTCTTTATCCCCGCCGTCTTTACGCCCGTGGGCTAACTTTTAGCGTGACGGTGAGCGAGAAGTTGGAAAAAGGAATCAAAACAGTGATGGATTGCAGGTCCCATTGCCTTTTAAAATGATTTTCATTTTCACTCATTCCCTGGGCTTTCACGATATGCGCGGGAATAAAAGCAGCTGGTAAGTACATTCTAAGATTTTTCTTGTATGTAATTTATTACCCCATTCTTCCTCATCTTACCAACACAAAGTATTTTTATTATATACAATAATGGTAATAAACATACATATACATCATATCAAATACATACAACGTCCACATAAAAAAGATGAACAAGATAAAAACTATAAGGATAGAAAATGAGATTTTACTTGGGATTTGAAGCATCGCATCGAATCACATAGTATTGCAATATGAACATGGAATTCTGCAATATCTCGTCGGGGACTGCTAATTTACCTCTTTCATTGGCGCCTTATTGTAATTCCTGTATTTATAGTAGCAGCATTTTTCAACAAGTTACAAAATTACAAATTTTATTACTTAAACATTATTTTATTATTGTTGGAACCTTGCTTTGACTTTAGTCCACTACTTTACATGAGGTAAGTAAATAAAGTGTAACAAAGTATACTGAAACTATTAAAAGGGTATATTCAGTTCATGATACAGAACAACTTTCCCCAAGGAATATATGTATATCGAAATATTTAAAAAAAGTTTGCTTACTATACAAACTCGGATCAGCTGATCGGTCAACTTGCATGGGGATCCGAATATTTTATCCTTTTCCGCTATATATATGTGGGAATGGTATGAATCGGAATATCTGATAGATTTTAATGAACGAGTTTTGCTGTGTATCGGAACGCTGAGAGTGAGAGGATGGATGTTAGAGCGAGAAAGAGGACGAATGGCGGAATCAGTTGATTTTTACGTACGATGCTAAAGGTTGTTAAAAAGTATTTTTAGTAGATTTATAAAATAAACGCTGTTAGAAGTAACTCCTGCCATTTCGCTGATCCCCAATCCCACATTTTTGGGGGCTCGTCCGGGATTGGATCAAAAAGTGAAGACGCGGAACCGTAAGCGACGTTTACGACGGCTGGATTTTGACGTTGAATCCACACGACGCACGCGGTTCAAATTTTGAAGAGTTCGAGGTTAGAAGACGGAAAACCTGCAGAACATGGCGAAAGATTCAAGCAGCGGCATGTTACATCTATCAGAGGGTCTGATTACCCGGTTCACTGGACAAGATAAGACGTATCCAGCGGCTAAATGGGTTCAAGACGTCGAAGATAATGGCGAAATCTTTGGATGGACGCCGGTTCAGCAACTGCTAATAGCAAGACGTTCATTAGGCGGCAGTGCAGAACTGTGGCTACGATCTGAAAAAAACTACAAAACATGGGAAGAGCTCAAGTCCGCTATCCTGAAGGAGTTTCCAGACGCGATCGATGCAAAAACAGCGCACGAAATGATGAGTGCAAGAACAAAGAAGAACAATGAATCGTGTTTGGACTACGTGTTTGTAATGAAGGAGTTGGGACGACGCGGTCAAATTCCTGATTACGTAGCCATAAAATACATCGTGGAAGGCATAAAAGACGATGAGGTGAACAAAATTATGCTGTACGGTGTCACTAGCTATACCGAGTTAAAAGAAAAGCTAAAGATTTATGAGCAGCTCAGAGAAAACCTGCGGTCGAAGCAAGCGAGTGGGCATACACATAGGCAGAAGCATAGTGGCAATGGCAACCGAGGCACGCGATTTATACGGTGTTATAGCTGTGGAGAAACGGAACATGCATCTGCAGAATGTCCACATCGGGACAAAGGGAAAAAGTGTTTCCGATGTAATGGATTCGGCCATATATCTCCAAATTGCCCGGAGAAGTCGAAAACATCGCCATTATCGTCATCAGCGACAAAGATGGTCGCGCCTTCCGGATCCGGTAGCAGTGCGGGAACGAATCGACAACAATCGAAACGAACATTTGTTGCGACAGCACTAGGGGGCGCGGCGATCGATAATTCAGTTTGCGAGGTTGGCAACTCTGCGCTTGCGATGGTTGGCCCGGAGTGCAACACGGCGGACAACAGATGTCATGGCGGCGACGTTGACGTTTTGGATGTAAACAAACCCGGAATTTTTGCAAAACCAATCAAGTGTGTAAAATTATTGTGCGGAAACGTAACGGATGCGTTAATAGACTCAGGTAGTGACGTTTACTTAATGAGATTGGACTTCTACGAGGAGATAGGGTCCCCCGTGTGTAACAGTGAATGTAAAATAACTCTTACCGGACTAGGACTCTCGAAAGTTACACCGATTGGACAGCTTAAGACAAGCATTGAAATCGATGGATATACGTACCGTGATTTATTATTTTACATTATTCCTAAAGACACGATTCCCTTTAAAGTGTTAATTGGGCACGAGTTTTTGCAAAATGTCATTACGGTTATGAAAGGTGGATCGGTGTGGATGAAGCCTAACGATTGGTTGCGTGATGTGGATTGTTGTGCATGTTCTGTTGATTTTGTAGGTCATGTGATTGATCAGAACGTGAGGGAAGAAGTAGTCAAGTTGGTAGATGCATACCAGCCACATCAAACTAAGGAACCTCCCATCGAGTTGAAGATCACGCTGAAGGATGACATACCTGTGGCCCAGCGTCCTCGACGCATTGCACCCAAGGAACAGGCAGAGGTAGATAAGCAGATTAAGGAATGGTTGGACCAGGGAATCATTAGGGTAAGTTTTTCCGAATATGCAAGCCCACTTGTCCTAGTAAGAAAAAAAGATGGTAATTTAAGAATATGTGTTGATTATAGATTAATTAACAAGAAGATGGTAAAAGATGAATACCCTCTACCAATCATCGATGAACACATTGACAAGCTGTCAGCTGCAAGGATCTTTAGTGCCCTTGATCTTAAAAATGGATTTTTCCATTTGAAAGTCTGCGAGGACTCAATTAAATATACTTCTTTTGTTACGATGACTGCTCAATATGAATTTTTGCGAGCACCTTTTGGTTTGTCCATCTGTCCAAAGGTTTTCACTCGTTTTATCTCGATAATATTCAGAGACTTGATTACGAGGGGTGTTGTCATAATTTTTATAGACGATTTGTTAATTCCAGCTATAACAGAGGCTCAAGCTGTCGAGAGGTTGCGAGAAGTATTACAAGTTGCTATGGAGTATGGATTACAAATAAATTGGTCGAAGTCCCAGCTTCTGGTAAGGAAAGTAGAGTATCTTGGTCATGTTATTGAAGGTGGAGCAGTTTCGCCATCGCCAGGGAAGACCGATGCGGTTCTAAAATTCCCTGAGCCAAGAAATGAGAAGCAACTGCTCAGTTTCCTGGGACTTTGTTCTTATTTTAGAAAATACATTCAAAATTACGCACAGATAGCAAAACCTCTCACAGACATGTTGAGAAAAGATAAGAAATTTGAATTTCATGAAGAACACCGATTAGTATTTAACATATTGAAGGAGAAGTTGGCAAGTAAACCTGTGTTAAAGATTTATGATGCAAAAGCGCATACTGAGTTGCATACTGATGCATCTTGTGTGGCATATGCGGCTATATTACTACAGAAAGATGACAAAGGTGATCTTCATCCTGTATATTACATGAGCAAGCGAACAACTGATGCTGAAAGTAGATATACAAGCTACGAGTTGGAAGCACTGGCTATCATTGAAGGAATATAAAAGTTCAGACACTATCTTTATGGAAAACATTTTAAAATAGTCACAGACTGCAAAGCATTCCAGATGACGCTGAATAAAAAGGATCTGGCCATGTCTCCCAGAGTAGCTCGATGGATTATATTCCTGCAAGATTATGATTTTACTGTCGAGCATCGTGAAGGTTTGAAAATGAAACATGCAGACGCTCTGAGTCGAAACCCGTATGTTGCAGCTGTATTTTCAGACCTAAATAGTTCTTTGAGACGAGCCCAAGAGACTGACAGTGGACTAAAGGCAATCATAGATATCTTGAAAGAAGAAAAACCATACAATGATTTTTATTTGCATGATGGATTGTTATGTAAAGGACAAGAACGATGTTTAGTTATACCGCAGAAGATGGAGATAGAAATAATTAAAAGAGCACATGATAATGGTCATTTTTCAAAGAAAAAAACCATGGAATTAATCAGTAAAGACTATTTCATAACTAAATTGGATAAGAAAGTTGAAGAATACATTTCTACATGCATTCCATGTCTACTCGCTTCGCGCAAAGAAGGCAAACAGGAAGGATTTTTGAATCCCATAGAAAAGGGTGATACACCACTACACACGCTGCACGTGGATCACATTGGACCCCTCACCGAAACGTGCAAGCAGTATAACTATATATTTACAATTGTTGATGGATTTACAAAGTTTGTGTGGTTATTTCCTACAAAGAGTACATCTACTCAAGAAGTGTTGAACAAGCTGGAGATACATCAACAGGTGTTTGGTAATCCTGTGAGATTAATTTCTGACAGAGGTACAGCCTTTACAAGTAATGATTTTGTTGAATATTGTAAGCAAGTGGGTATAGAACACATTAAAATAACCACAGGAGTTCCAAGAGGCAACGGGCAAGTAGAACGGGTCCATAGAACAATAATTTCAGTTCTGACTAAACTGTCAGTAGAGCGACCCATGTTATGGTACAAATTGGTGAGTAGAGTCCAAAGGGCACTTAACAGCACTCACCATAGAAGCATTAATAATACGCCTTTCCAGTTACTTCTTGGAACCAAGATGAGGAGGAAAGAGGATATTGAAATGATAGATTTACTGATGCAGGAAGAAAGAGATAGTTTCATGGAGGATAGAGAAGAACTCAGAAAAGAAGCAAAAAAACAAATATTAAGAATTGAAGAAGAAAATAAAAGAAACTACAATAAAAAGAGAAAGGAAAGTCGATTGTATAAAGAAGGTTCACTTGTTGCTGTGAAGAGAACTCAATTTGGGCCAGGCCTCAAACTCAAACCAAAGTTCTTGGGACCTTACAAGGTGGTGAAGGTCAAGAGGAATGACAGGTACAATGTTGAGAAAGCTGACTCACAAGCGGAAGGTCCTCACAGAACTGCAACCTCAGCAGATCATATGAAACCATGGCCTGACTATACGAGCGACACAGAGTAAATAGTAAGTGTTTAATAAGTATAAAGGTATGAAAGGATGAGTGAGTGGATAACCGTAATGTACTTGTAAAGGACAACGAGCCTGCCCGCCGACGACATCGAACCCGTCAGCCGACTAATCAGAGCGCTTGCATTAAAATGTTTCTCTCGTCTCTGATTGGCCGGCGCATTCGTCGAACTAGTACGCGCTCGCTCCGGATTGGCCGGCGCACTCGTCGAACTAGTACGCGCTCGCTCCGGATTAGCCGGCGCACTCGTCGATATCGCGTACTAGCGAGACCCTTTTATTGTTCATATAAAAGCGGCCGACGGCCAGTATTGTATTCCATTCAACAAGTGATATTTGTACAGTAAACATTGGAACAATAAAGAAATTACATCGAAGAAGTGTTTGGAAAACTATACAGTCCTCTACAGTTGTGGTCCTTCGAGCCGGATCTACTAAGGCGAAACCAGCAGTGTTACTACGAGCGAGTTTCGTCGAGCAAGAAACTACGGTGCCGATCCTTCTATTACGGATCTGCCTACATTCCGAAGAAGCTGCAACCACTGTCAACTGAACGAGATGGTGTTCACCAGGAGCCAGGGTGAAGCAGCCGAACAGGAAGAGCAAAGGCGGGCCCAGGAAGAGGAAGCACGCCGCGAGACTGAGCGCCAGCGGGTCGAGCTGGAACGTATAAGGAGGCTGTCACTAGAACCACCGGCCTCTCCGTGTACTAGGCAGAGCGAGGCGCAGGAAGCTGCGGCTGCCGCCGCTGCAGGACCGACGCCAGGTCCCTCGAACCTTGAGGCCCGGCACCGAACGAGGTCCCCAGCGCGCTCAGCATGCTCCGCACGGTCCACGAACAGCGTCTCAGCTAGACTACGCCTTGCTGAACTGGAGGCAGCCGAGAAGCTTGCAGCCATCAAGAGGGAGGAGCTACGACTTGAAGCCGACCTCATTAAGAAACGATTGGCTGCTGAAGTATCTGCTATCCAAGAAGAGGAAGATGCAATGAACGAACCAGAAGCCAGGGAGCGTGTGGACGAGTGGCTACGAACCAACCCACTCCTCACTCGTAACCAGGAAGGGCTCAAAGACGAACCAAGGAGACTTCGCTTCGACGTCGCAAGAGGAAGATCCCCGACACCGACCAAGTCAAGGAACGACATAGGTCATCCGGTGGAGTCACTAGAAAGGATGATGTATCCACGTCTACGGCAAACCGATCTGCCGACATTCTCTGGAAGCATCAACGAGTGGCTACCATTCAAGGCCTCTATGCGTGACACGACAAAGCTATACAACGTGTCACCAGCCGAGAACCTACAACGACTAAGAACCTGCCTGAAAGGAGAAGCCCAAGAAGCCGTTGCGAATCTACTATATAGCGCAACCGATCCCGAAACCATCATGAAGTCCCTGGAGCAGAAGTTTGGAAGGCCCGAAATAATCATCGATCGAGCCATTGAAGATTTGAAAAAGATACCAAAGCCCGGAACTACAGCTACGGAACTCAACAATTTTGCTATCAAACTGCAAAACGTTGTCTGCATGCTCAAGACCATCGACCGGCAGGGAAACCTCAACAATCCTCTACTGATGCGAGAGGTGTTGGCCAAACTCAGTCCGCATCTCATATCGCGTTGGTGTGACTACGCCCGTGGACACGACGGCTCATCAGATTCAGAGATAGTCTTACTGTCTCAATTCCTCATGCAAGAAGCAGACCAAGAGCTACGTTACACCTACGTTTCAGCGTCCAGCGCGACCTCTACGACTATGAAGAAAGAAGTCAGGCCGCCCACTACATACAAGAAGAGGACGAACCCAGTCTACGCCGTCGATGAAGCCGCCGAGAATAAGAAAAGTTGTCTAAGCTGCGAGCAGACCCACGCGCTACCGCAGTGCCCGTCATACAAGGCACTCACAATTGACCAGCGCTGGGACTTCGTGAGGGACAAGAAAATCTGCTTCAAGTGCGTTAGAGCAACGCACCGACGCTTCAAGTGCAAAGCAAAGCCGTGCGGTGTCAACCAATGCCGCCGCCCACACCACTCTACGTTGCACCTAGAGAGGAAACCAGAGGACGAGCAAACACAGCAACGATCTGAAGCTGTGTTATCGGTGGCAACCTCAACTGCCACCAACCAACGCACTGTCTTGCTAAAGACATGTCCAGTCATCGTCGTTGGACCACGGGGGGAGGCGAAGACCTACGCGCTTCTAGATGAAGGGATTCCATTCCAGGGTAGATTCCATTACCCTCATCGATGAACGTCTAGCAAAAGACATCGGCGCCGAGGGTCCATCGCAACCACTACATCTGCGCGGCGTCAACATGTCTCAAAGCGAAGCGGACAGCAAGATCGTCAAGGTGCTGATGCGGGGCAAGAAAGAAGACACGCTACACGAACTTTGCGCTCGGACTGTGAAGAACCTGAAGCTACATCAACAGTCCGTACCTGACACGGTGATGAACTACGAACACCTCCAAGACCTGCAAATGGATGAAGTGTGCTACGACCTGGCACGCCCCGGCATCCTAGTGGGGTCCGACCATTGGGAGTGCATCGTGTCCCGCGAATTGCGAGTCGGTGAACCGAACCAACCGGCCGCATCACGAACTCAACTTGGCTGGGTGGTGCACGGAAAGGTGCCACGCAGCGTGATCGTCAAACGCGAGAGGGTGCTACACGTCTTCGAACAAACAGACGAGTGGCCCGATCAACGTCTACACGACCTGGTGGAGAATCACTTCAAGATTGAAGCACTGGGTGTCACTCTGCAACCACGAGTGAGCGACACAGATCAACGTGCCATCGCCATCGTCAAGAAAACCATCAAGAAAATTGACGGTGGTTATGAAGTTGGACTACCGTGGCGAGAAGATGACGTCACCATGCCGCCCACCTACGACATGGCGTTTCGACGGCTAAAAGCAATCGAAAGGAAAATGGACGCCTCACCTGACTTCGCCAAGGAATACGCTGCGCAAATACAAAACCTTCTGAAGAAAGGCTACGCGGTCCTATGCGACGGATCTGAACGATCGAGCGCCGTCTGTTGGTACCTGCCTCACTTTGCCGTACAGAACTTGAACAAGCCCGGCAAACAACGATTGGTCTTCGATGCAGCGGCGAAGAGTCACGGTGTGAGCCTCAACGACCATCTGTTGGAAGGACCGGACCTACTGTTGTCGCTTCCGGGAATTCTATTCAGATTCCGAGAAAAGGCGATAGCAATCACGGCGGATATTCAAGAAATGTTCTTGAGAGTGAAGATTCGCCCAGAAGACCAACTAGCACAGCAATTCCTATGGCGAGGCGACGACCGAGAGAATCCACCGCGTCACTACAAGATGGCCAGCATGATTTTTGGAGCGGCCAGTTCACCCTTCATGGCGCACTATGTTCGTGACCACAATGCGAACATACACGCGCAGAAGTATCCACGAGCCCAGAAAGCTATAACGCAGAGCCACTATATGGATGACTTGGCGGCCAGTTACGACGGCGAAGAAGAAGCACGTAGTGCCGTGAACGAAATAATCATGGTACACGCCGTCGCTGGGTTCAAGCTGCGAGGATGGAGCTCGAATAACGAAAAGGTGCTCCACAACGTGCCTACAGAGCTGCGGGCAACCACACCTACGCAACTGGGGGGAGCGCAGCCCGAGAACAAGATACTCGGACTCTACTGGAAAGCCGAACGAGATGAGCTGGGATTCAACACATCGATGTACCGAGTCCCAGCCGAAGTACGCACGCAAGTCCGAACGCCGACCAAAAGAGAAGCGCTCGCCGCTGTGATGTCTATCTACGATCCTCTGGGGCTGCTCAGTCACTACACAGTACGAGCAAAGATCATCCTACAGAGCTTGTGGCGCCTCAAGACGACGTGGGACGAGCCGCTACCCGAAGAAGAAGGAGAACTCTTTGCTGATTGGCTATCACATCTCACCGACATAGCCTGTCTACGCCTGCCGAGACTCTACGCGCCAGGGAAAGACAAACACGTCGAACTACACGTGTTATGCGATGCGAGCGAACAGGCTTATGCAACAGTGGCCTACTGGAGGGTTACGCACAGCAACGGGACCGTGGACGTCATGCTAGTCGGCGCCAAATCCAAGGTGGCGCCGAAACGCACGCAGACCATCCCTCGCCTTGAAGTACAAGCCGCAGTCATTGGAGCCAGACTAGCAGACACCATCAAAAAAGAACATGAGATGGAAGTCAGCCGAACGACCTACTGGACCGACTCCTCGACGGTCGTGAATTGGATTCGCCACGACACGAAACGGTACACACCGTTCGTGGCTCATCGTCTAGGCGAGATTGCAGAACTCACTCACAAAGAAGAATGGCGATGGCTACCTACAGAACTCAACGTAGCTGACGACGCCACGAGATTCTCCCACACGCCGATCAGTGGCAACGACCGATGGTTCCGTGGCCCAAGCTTCTTATATCACCCTGAGGAGCACTGGCCCGTCGAGTGGACAAGCGCTGAGGTAGATGAAATTGAAGTCCTGCACACGCGCGAAGACTCACAGCAAGACCGATGGCTGCCGGATCCTGCCCGGTTCTCCAAGTACGAGACGCTAGTGCGAGCCACTGCACGAGTGTTGGCATTTATTGACATATGCCGACGCCGAGCTACAAGGATGGAACATCATCACATACAACGAGCTGAACGAGAGCTACTACGACAAGCGCAACGGGATAGCTTTGGTGAAGACATCAAGAAGATAGAGTCTGCTCGTCCAATCACCAGGACGAGCCGACTATTCAAGCTGGACCCTGTGCTTGAAGACGGCATCCTACGAGTGCGAGGCCGCATCGAGGCTGCTACAGCGCCTATCGACACTAAGCAGCCCATCATCCTGGACGGCCGCCATCGACTTACGAAGCTCCTCGTGCTGCGCGAACACTGCGCAGCGGGTCACGCGAACAGAGAACGCGTGACGAACGACCTACGGCAGCGGTACTGGGTCATTCATCTACGGCCCACTGTACGCGCCGTACAGAATGACTGCGCGCTTTGCAAAGTACGCCGAGCAAAGCCACAGCCGCCCGCCACTGGAGACCTGCCGCGAGCCCGCCTGGATCCATTCCACCGCCCTTTCACGAACTGTGGCGTGGACTACTTCGGGCCCATGGTCGTGAAGATTGGACGTCGCCGAGAGAAGAGATGGGGTGCGCTCTTCACATGTCTCACTACGCGTGCCGTACACGTGGAACTTGTGGCATCCCTCTCTACGGACTCTGCGATCATGGCGCTAAGAAGAATGGCCGCGCGGCGAGGTTGGCCGAAAATCATGTATTCGGAAAACGCAACGAACTTCCACGGAGCAGATCAAGAGCTACGGGCAGCGTATGCAGAGTGGACACCGGCGCTACGAGACGAGGGCCTGCTACGCCGTATGGAATGGCGTTTCATACCGCCGGGGGCGCCTAACCAAGGAGGTGCCTGGGAGCGATTGGTGCGCTCTGTGAAAACCGCGCTCGCCGCTACACTCCGTGAGAAGGAACCCACCGAGGAGATACTACGAACTCTATTGACCGAGGCAGAGTTCTCAATCAACGCCCGACCATTGACCCATGTGAGCGTGAGCCCTCACGATCCAGAGGCACTCACGCCGAACCATTTTCTATTGGGGTCATCGATGGGCCTTCCTACCACGGGCCCTTGTGACGAAGCTGACAAGAGGGCCTGGAGAGCTAGCCAAGCGCTCGCCGATCATTTCTGGCGGCGCTGGCTAAGGGAGTACCTTCCTGCTTTGGTACCACGCGGCGAGCCAAGGAGCAGCAGACGCCCGCTGCACGTCGGAGACGTCGTCGCCGTGGTCGACAACACACTACCAAGGAATGTCTGGCCAATGGGTATCGTCGAGCGCACCTACGAGGGACCAGATGGAGGCATCCGCGTCGCCGATGTACGAACGAAGACTGGAGTCTTCAAGCGTCCAGTCAGCAAGCTCGTCGTGTTGGAGAAGGAAGAGGCTTCGCAAGCTGCGCCGGGGGGAGAGATGTATAGGACAACGACCCTGCCCGCCGACGACATCGAGCCCGTCAGCCGACTAATCAGAGCGCTTGCATTAAAATGTTTCTCTCGTCTCTGATTGGCCGGCGCATTCGTCGAACTAGTACGCGCTCGCTCCGGATTGGCCGGCGCACTCGTCGAACTAGTACGCGCTCGCTCCGGATTAGCCGGCGCACTCGTCGATATCGCGTACTAGCGAGACCCTTTTATTGTTCATATAAAAGCGGCCGACGGCCAGTATTGTATTCCATTCAACAAGTGATATTTGTACAGTAAACATTGGAACAATAAAGAAATTACATCGAAGAAGTGTTTGGAAAACTATACAGTCCTCTACAGTACTTATTTTTAGTATGTTTAACATGTAACTTTCGATTATTGTGAACAACATAATAAGAATGCGAACCACTGTATTATGTTTTGAACGTTTCAATATGTATGCATTCTCAAGCCTTTGACATATAATTAAACTACCTATGTGCTTGTAGCATTTAAGTTTTATTTTCATGTGAATAGTTATAAGATTGAAACTAACTGTTTGTAGCATTTAAGTTTTGTTTTCATGTGTATAGTCTGAGGACAGACTAAGAGCAGGACGGCCGAATGTGGGAATGGTATGAATCGGAATATCTGATAGATTTTAATGAACGAGTTTTGCTGTGTATCGGAACGCTGAGAGTGAGAGGATGGATGTTAGAGCGAGAAAGAGGACGAATGGCGGAATCAGTTGATTTTTACGTACGATGCTAAAGGTTGTTAAAAAGTATTTTTAGTAGATTTATAAAATAAACGCTGTTAGAAGTAACTCCTGCCGTTTCGCTGATCCCCAATCCCACATTTTTTTCTTAAATACTCAAAGAGAAGAGAGGAATAAGTTTTTTGAAAAAAAAATATTTCTTCCTTACAAGATTTTATTGTGTGTGTCTAAGGCCTAAGTAGATAATAGAAAAACCGGGATGTAGCTCAAATTCAACTTGCTAGGTTTGACCCAGAAAACAAATAAACAGCAAACAGGTCAAGCTATGTAATTAAAAGCTTGTTAAAAGGAATAATTCGATGCCTATCCACGCCAATACGGACTCAAGTTTAATTATTTTATCTAAATACAGGAATAGTTTATACGTACCTTACCGAGTAGAACAAACATAAAGTGAAAAATGATAAATTACTTTAGCACTTACATGGGTTCATCATTTCAAGTACACCATTATTACCGGCCTAAACTATATGTCAGAGTTTCGCGATAAAATATCACACTTACATAAGCTACAACAGTAATAGCAACGCGGTATATTATTAAAAATACCGTAAACAGAAAGAAGTGTGTTGTAAAGACATAATTGGCCGGTCTCATAAACAATAGTCGGGTGCTAGCGCCGCGAGGTATGAACAAATGAAACGTGCTCTCACGTACAAAATAACCAGTTACACAAGACCTCTTCCAGTACAGTTCATAACGTTATAATATAACAGTAACAAGTTATAAAAACAAATCGTTATAAATAGGTGTATTATAACGAAAAGGCCACAACAATCCGCATTATTTTATTAATATACACAAGAAAGTTTGCTTTGTGTCTGGGCGAAATAAAAAGACTGATTGCCTTTCAAGAAAATAGTCAAAATAAAGAATAGTCTACATCCTCGGTCTTGATGTTATTCGCCGGCGGTCGTCATGGCGAGTCTCATCCGAAAAGTCGTCCTTTATTATACTGTAATGTCAGTCTTAACTCTGACGGGCTGTTTTCTTCCTCATGGCATAGACACAATGACTAGAGGAAAGATGTTGTAAATGTCTGTGTGTTATTAAGTTGAATATATAAGCAAATGGCCTTGAAGTGTGAAATAAATTGTTAACTTGTAAATATGGTGATAATTTCCATATTGCACTAGATATCTTTAAATTATTTTATGAGCTGCCGTTGAAACTATTCTTGGTGATCCGTCTAGCTTTAAAACTTGCCGTGGCCACTTTTGGCGGAGGCATGTTTTAAAGCTAGACGGACTAATGTAATTTTTTTTTTTTTTTAATAACACAAATAAAATAATTTTACAAATAAAATAACTCTTCCAACGCGCCACATCGAGGCAACGTACCCAATATGCTGGCAGCATTTCCTCGCTGTATAGCGAGACTTATTCTCTGAGCAAAAAAGCCGCCAGCTCTAGGGTCACCAGTTGCCTCGATAAGGCGCGTTGTGACGTCCTTAAAAAATAACTTAGCATCAGGGCCCCAAGGTCCCATCGTCTCCACTGCGAATGGAAGAAAAATAAACCCGTCTCCCAGACCCGCGTATTTCCGCTTTTTGGCAGCCTCTGCAGAACAAGCCGCCGCTCCACCAAGATTAAACGTTGCAGGCAAATGAGAAGGTGCAAGAGTATCCACACATGTGGCATCCCAAACGAGGCACCTACCCTGCCTCCATGGGACCAAGGACGAGCCATCAGGTCGCTTGCCATCAGTGCGGACGATCCCATTCGGTTCCAAAATGGATGGAACACCGACAGTGGCCAAGGTTCTATGAATAATATCATTATTAGATGCATGTCGGGGGATTCTGCCCGCACTTTTAACACAGGCTAACCCATGGCGACCGTACCCATCCACATTAGCACCACAATGGCAAACATGTGGTTCATTAATTTTTGCGCCTAGACGAAGGCCCATAGCAAGAGTAAAGGTGCAATTATCGAGAAGGGTGCCAACATGTGCAGAAGGAAGCGCCTGCAACCAATAATTACTAATGTAAGTTTATAAAAATATTTAAAATTCTCATAAAAAGATCTTTTATTTGATATATCATACAGTTTAGAAAACTTTTTTTAAATGTCTAATTTACCCTACATAAGTGTTTTTGGGTAGTGACCCAGCAGTCAGTGGACTTACATATAGTGTCGTAGGAAATTGGCTGTAACAGACGGACAGACAAATGAGAGAGTTATCATATAAAGGTTCCGTTTTTACCTTTTGAGGTACGGAACCCTAAAAAAGTTGTCAATTAAACGAAGCAACTAAGAACTTTTCACATTTTCAATAATCACATAATTTATCTTTATTTAATTCTAAATTCACCCAAAAATCACAATTCCTCGCAATGTTATATTTACAAAATATCCGATTACATAATTTGATTTACAAACCAAAGTTGTCTTCTGTCAATTATAAAAAAAATAAGAATGTCACAAGCATAGCTCTATCGTATAGAAATACAAGAAGTATAAAGGGTCACAATAAAGTGGTCTAGTTTGTCTATCTATTCTATATCAACAAAATGCGTAGGAAACATATGCGTTGAAATTTCAGTTCAAGGCTTTATATGCATTATTTTTATGTAATAAGTTACCTATTGCAGGAAAATAAAAAAATAAAAATTGTTTGTGTGTCCCGTCATCGATGCTTTTACTGCCGAGATTTTTATCGGCAAACCAATTTTTCTCTTTCCATGGTGAAATGGCAGCCATTTTGTTTTTAGTGGTACTAAACACAGGTACTGAAGCTGGGCGCTTGTACTAATCAAGTAATAAATTCTTAAATAACGATCTTAGAAATACAAAAAGCCTATTATTTGATAGCTAAAAAGACAGTTATTTGGTAGGAAATCTGTTACAATTTTCACTGAGTAAAATAATGGAAAAATTGCTGAAGAAAAAAAATGCGTATATTTTGCATGAAAAAACTGATTTAATAAACTATTTTATTTTTCGTTAATCTAAAATATTTTTTATTACAATAAAGTGCGTTTTGACTTAGCCCTCTATTAGTTAATTTTAAAGTTGCATATTACAATTAAAATATGGCTCATTTTATAATTTATCTATATTTTTAGAAAAGAAGTTTTTTTTTTTTAATAATAACTAATTGAAAAACTGTGAACAAATAAGTATTATGACGATAAAAAATCCGTATTTATGTTACAAGAAGCTCACACGTAAGTTATGTCAGTCTGTCTGTTTGTTTTTTTCCTCCAAGCATAGTTTCTATGCTACATTTAGCATTTTTTTCCTGTGAAACAGGTCTTAAATGTCTGTCTCAGAGTAGGCTGAATGACCCAACAGTGCTGTTCCTAATTTTTTTACGGGAAATGCTGCAGTGCCTCTTCAAACTGCAAAAAAGGAGAAAACAGCCATTTTACTCACGACACAAATACATACACACTATGACGTCTTTATCTCTAATTGAGAAGACAGAGCATTTTGGATCTTGTTGTTTTAAGCAGAGAGAGCCACGACCCAATGGCCACTTTTAGCGTAATGGTGGGCAAGAAGAGGGAAAAAGGAATCAAAGTAGTGATAGGTTGCTAGCCGCATCGCCTATTAACATGATTCGTAGTTTTACCTAGTCTCCCGATCGGCTTTTACGATTTGCACGGGAAGAGAAGTGGCTGGTACATTCTTAGTTTTTTCTTTTCTCCCAGACCAGCATGAAAGTGACATGAAGAATTAAAATTGATGGAATCATCAAAGTTGTACCTACCTATATGCTTAAATATATGCTTAATTATATGGAATTCATAAATATATAATATGCATCAATGTATGTATATTTATGTAGATATTTATATTGTTGAAGTATGTAATAGTAGGTAAGTATTAATAAAGTAGTTTATGTAGAAAGTAAATATATATCTGAATGCTTATCAATATCTCTTTTGTACCCATTTTAAGTTTTCTAACAACCCAAAGGCTGGCTGTCAGATAATGCTTTTAGCATTAAGTCCGCCCATTGTGCTATAAAAATTGTATTTTGTACAATAAAGTTTAAATAAATAAATAAAGTATACGTCAGTATGTACCTAAGTTGCTTTTTGCTACAGAATAAGTGTATTTATAGTATCTTAAGATTAGACAAAAACTTGAAATTTGCGTATTAATATATTCTATCATTCTAATTTCAGGGCATTTAAAACTCGCTAAAACTTAACAAATCAGTTTAGACTAATCTCAGTGTTAAACTCTAAGCCATTTCCGAATCTAGACGCCTTAACTCCCACTTACGAAGAAAACCTATCAAAAACAGCAGTTTCAACTTGTCTGTTCTTTAGTTACGCGCTTTAAATTAAAGAAAACTTTTTTATTTCTTTATCGCTAAAGCCGCCTTGATATTAAGAGCCATTCACTTGTTTACTTTAGAGTTTATGTCTTTTGTGTTGTGAGAAAAAAACATGGCGTAATATAGGGGTTTCGGTCAAAGATTAAGAAAGGTACAGACTATCTTCTTTATATCAATTTGACCTTGAGTACTTAAATACTCAAAAAAAGCAGCCAAGTGCGAGTCGGACTCGCCCATGAAGGGTTCCGTACCAGCAAGTAACATAATACGATAATTAATTAGAACATAGGAAACCGCAGAACACTTTTTTTTTTTTTTCGTAAACAGGCGAAATCCGCTGTCAGCCATATTACAGTTTTTTGTATTATCAGTGGTGTAAAGGAAAACGGGTTAAAAATAAAAATTTGACATTTGTCAAAGATTCTTCATAAAATACTACAGAAAAATATCATTTATTGTACCAAATTTGATATGACTCTAGCAGCCTATTAGTTCAATATTGTTGCAAGCATGTCCACTAAACTCGCTCGTTGCAAAGTTATATTGTACAAAGCATTGATAAAAATATGATTGAATGGAGAATTATTGCATTTCTATGTGTTAAATAAAGCGGCCAAGTGCGAGTCGGACTCGCCCATGAAGGGTTCCGTAGCAGCAAGTAACATAATATAAAAGTTCTAAAGGTAAATTGCGGTTTACGATTTATGACGTATTAAAAAATAACTATCTATGATACCGAGACCGCTATAGTTTTAAGTGAAAGTACATACTTTGAGGTATATACCAAATTTTTTTCAGAATTATTTTTTTAATTTAATTAATTATTATTATTAGTTCTTTATGCATTATATTTACATAATTATATATTTTTTCTATTTATTTTATCTAAAGTTATTGTATTGGTATATATTTATTTAAAATTAATACTTATGTATATTCTTGATTTAGTATTGTAGGTATTTATAGATACTTTCTAATTTTGTTTACACACTGTCGCACCACCCAAATTATTTCTCTAATTGGTCCAATGGTTGACTGGCAGAGAACGCCATAAGGCGTTAAGTCCGCCATTTGTACATTTTTTATGTGCAATAAAGTTTAAATAAATAAATAATTCTCACTAAATATGAGACAAAGTCTATTGAAAGTAGCTCAAACTCTGGGCCGTTGAGTGTTTATCATTTGAAATTATCCATGAGTAATAATCTGAACCGACAGTTACAGATACATTATCACGTCTTTATCCCTAACGGGGTAGACAGAATACAGGGCCCGAAAGGCCACTTTTAGCGTGATGGTGGGCGTTAAGATGGAAAATAGTGATGGGTGGCTAGCCGCATCGCCTATTAACATGATTCAGATTCTCGCCCTTTCCCTGAATCGGTTTTAACGATCTGCGCGGGAAAAGAAGCAGCTGGTACATTCATTTTTTTCTTTTTTCCCAGACCAGCATGGAAGATGTGAACCTATTAGTCCCGATTGATGTAGCTTAATATCAGCCATAATAAATGCCTTTCAGCAGTTACAAAATTTTTACCCTACAAGTGTTACTAAACAGAAAACGAACCCAACGTACGATTATTATGGTATTATGTTTATGATAATTCTTTGTACCGTGTGGGATCCTGGCAGTGTAGAGTAGGAGGACCACTCCAAGTCTTCCAGTGGATATCGTAGGAGGCAACTTAGGGAACCAAAAGTAAACAAAGCTTATAAACATCAATGAGACCTCTTCAACCCGTCTGGCCAGCATAGAGAGTGTAATTTGAATCTTCTGGCTACTCTAGCTAATATATGGCTCTGGCAGTACAGAGAGGGTTGTGCTCCTGCAGTAACGACTAAAAAAGACCTGATAATGATG
The DNA here is from genome assembly GCA_963576875.1 of Acrobasis repandana. Taxonomy (NCBI): domain Eukaryota; kingdom Metazoa; phylum Arthropoda; class Insecta; order Lepidoptera; family Pyralidae; genus Acrobasis; species Acrobasis repandana. The sequence continues at coordinate 6,519,706 of OY756223.1, read as the reverse complement.
GTTTAGATTCTTTCTGTATGCACCCTTCTTTATTCTTTGCCGTCTAAGTTGGTTAACGCTTCCCGGAGGCCTCATAGAGAGTATCTCTTTAATCTAGCTGAGCAAAATATCGCGCATCATGTTTATTAATGTGGCTTACTTTTATTGCTTTTCTGCGCAATTTATTCATTGGAGAGTTGCATTTTTGAAACCGGCACCCGATTAAATTATACATGTAAAGTTATTGACGTAGTCGCAAACTGTAAATCAGGATTAAGGTGAATATATAAGCAAATGGCCTTGCAGTGTGAAATAAATTGTTTACTTGTAAATATGGTGATAATTTCCATATTGCTCTTCGTCATGCACTAGATATCCTTTAAAATATTTTATGAACTGCCGTTGAAACTATTATTGGTGATCCGTCTAGCTTTAAAACTTGCCGTGGCCACTTTTGGCGAAGGCAAGTTTTAAAGCTAGACGGACTAATGTAAATACTTTCAACGGTGGTTCATAAAATAATTTAAAGGGCTATCTAGTGCATGACGAAGAGCAATATGGAAATAAATATATATATCTTACGATATTTACGAGTTAACAATTTATTTCACACTTCAAGGCCATTTGCTTATATATTCACCTTAAGTGAATGCGTCGTTTTAAATGATCTCGGGATTTTTGAGTTGAGTGAAAGATGAGGGTCACTTGTTGAACTTTTAATAAAACAAGTTTCGAAAGTGGTGTAATTTACTTCTTTAAGCTTTGCACCTTCATGATAAAAGTCCATTAACATTAATATAATTAAACTGTTTAAGTCTCGTACCTACTTAAGATTTTCTTATCTGATGCAAACATTTTCTAAAACAATTTATTATTTTCAAATTTTGCCAAATGGTCAAAGCATGAAAAAAATCGTACCTATTTGGTGGATTAAAAAAATCTACGCCCAGAAAATAGATATAATTTCTGTTCCTGTTTAAAGACTAAAGATACTTGTATTGGATGTATAAAACAAATAGCATTTCACATTTACATTTTCTAACAAAGACCCATTTGTAAATACCAACTCGCGAAGGCTAGACATTATTTTTTCCTTTAACTCTTGCGCAATTCTGAGCTTTAGTAACTGTCTAATAAGGATTTCTAAGTACATATTTAGTCGTCAATCTGAACCGATTCCAATCCTTGACATACTTATCTTTGAATCGGTCAATATAACCTTATTTAAACTGAGAGCAAGGTGATTCTATTGTGTCTCATTGTTTCAAAGGTCTTTTATGAGATCCGGGTGTTTTGTTTGAATGTGCATTTAAATGTACATTTGTACAGAAATTGTACCGGACAACCTTGTTTCTATGGAATTTTAAATAGAACCTATTTAAAATTTCATAGTATAAAGCATAGTTACCATTAGATTGTAAATTAGTGGAGTAACTAGTTTGCTATTTTCATAGATACAGATAACCGTGTGGTTCCGGGTTAGAATCGGTCCACTCCATCTCTGCCTATGGATGTCGTAAGAGGCGACTAAAGGACTAAAGCATAAACATCTCGTGCTACAATTGCATTCCCAAGAAGGGTTAACGTCGGGCGACTGCCGGTTGTAAAACTTTTCGCACAAATACATTTCCAAAAAGGGTTGACGTCAGGCAGGCGGCCGGTCGTAAAGCTAAAGCCAAATCATTTAAACTGTTTCGGCTATTTCTTCTCAATTTTGCAAGGTATTTGGCATCCTTGGGTGACCATTGACATGCATGTTATATTTGTAGAAGAAAAAGCGGGAAAGCGCACCCCGGGCTCGTCCGAAACAGCACAGCTGAGGATGCAACCGAGAACGTGCTTAGACGAAGAAGACAGATACTCGTAGCAACACTTCTTTATGCAGTGTGGCTTCTGACCATGAATAGGACCACTCAATCTTTTCGTGTAGATCTTTTAGTGTTATAAGGGGCGACTAAAGGATTATGCATAATCATCTTGTTCTACAACTGCACTTCCAAGGAGGGTCGACGTCGGGCGACAGCCGCTAGTAAAACCCTAGGGCCATTTCTTTTCCACTTAACAAGGTTCACTTTCCACTTTGACAACCTTGGGTGACGAAGACCATTGATATGCATATTATATTTTAAGAAAAAGTGGGAAAGCGCTCCCCGGGCTCCAAAGCACAGCTGTAAAGATGCGACATAGAAAGCGCTAAGATGAATACAGATAGCAACTCGTCTACAACTCGGAATATGTTAAAGGTTTGGTTTCTTTTATATCTAATTTGTATTTATTTATTTAATTATTTACACTTTATTGTACACACATAAAAATGTAATAATACAACAGGCGGACTTAATGCTAAAAGCATTGTCTAACAGTCAAACCTTTGGGTTGATTGGGAGAGTTTATGTGGGTGTAATACATAATAAAAATAATTGTAAAGAATATTTTCCTGCTGAACTGTCAGTTAGGAGTAAAAAAATAAAATTCGGTTGGCAAATATTGAGGTTATCCTATAAAGTTCTTTTGTTATATCAATTCATAAATAGAATCCACGTTTTTATATCAGACATAAAAAGTGACAAATTTTACTTTTAATCATCATATAAGGAACAAAAGCTTTCTAGAATAATTTCTTAGAGAAACTACTTCATCCGTTGCAGTATATTAGTACATTAATTATCTTATAATTTAATTAAATCCGGTAGCTGTCTAATAATTATATTATCAATTAGACTAACTACCTTCAAACGTCAATCGTATGAATCAGAACTCATTGACCAATCAATGTCAATATACTTACTTTAAAGTTATGACGAAGAAAACTTTCAAAACTGACCTCTCAGCCTAGGTAATAAGGTATAGGAAGTGTAAAGCATTCAGGTGTTGCAAGTAATGACTGTGCTTCATCTTTTAGCTTTCAGGCCTTTGTTCACCTGACAAGGTTCGCGATAATATTGAAATACACTGAATGGGAACTATTCATACGTTGCTATCACCGTGGGTTCGTAATACATACGGGTGTTATGTTTGCAGAACTTTATTAACTTAGGGAATAATACTATTATATTATTAATACTTTTTCTCGGTAATTAGAAAAAAAAATACTTAGATTTAGTAAGTATGTAGACTATGAGAATAAATCAAAAAGTGATAACTTTGCGCGTGGGTAAAAGAAAAGCATATTTTTACAGTGATTTCCCAAGAATAAGAGAGAGAGAGAAATGAACTTCAAAAGAGTTAAAAAATTCAAATTCTAAAGAAGTATGTTCGTTATGTAATGTTGCTTATAATAATACATCTAGGAAGAACTTGTTAGGTAAAATTTTTGCAAGTTGACTTTGATTTAAGACGACCTCTGGGGCGTAATGGTTAACACGCTAGTCCGTCACGCCGGAGGTTCTGGTTTTAATCCCCAGCCAAGACAAGAAATAAAATGATCTTTTTTAAACTGTCCTGGCTCTTGGGTGACTAACTATGTATGTATTTGTTATAAAATGTAATATCGTTAAGTTAGTATCCCTTATCACAAGTTTAAACTTATTTAATCAGTGTAATATGTCCGTATATAATGATATATTTATTATTATTTATTTTTTAAGGCCTAAAGGATAGTTATAGAGCATTTGCATTGATAATCTCAGCACCTGGAATTTCACAGAAAAAGTATGCGAAACTCTACAGCTGTATGTCTCATCATTTTACCGGTGATACTTGCAAGCATATGATTAGACTATTGTACTCTGGCTACCGTTTAAAACTTTGACAAGGACTTTAACGTTTTGTAATACCTTTGAATAGAGCGTTATTATGTAATATACGATTGACATTTACATTATTTGGAATATCATAATCAGCTATTCAATTGTGTTGCGTAAAAGGTGTAATGAAGGCTTTATTTAGTAGGTTCTGTTTGATCAATAGTGAATTAAATATCGGTCCAGTTATTTTAGCTGATGGGGAAGAAATGCTCTTAAATCGAAAAAGCTGGGGAGTGCCGCGTAGCTACTATAATATGCAGTTGGACGACAAGAAAAATACACATATAATATCACGTTTTTATCCCTAATGGGGCAGACAGAGCCCAAGGCCGCATGACTCAAAGGTCACTTTTAACGGGATGGTGGGCGAGTAGGTAGAAAAAAGGAATCAAAGTATGCATTCGCCTATTCCCTTTATCCGCTTTTACAATCTGTGTGGGAAGAGAAGCAGTAAGTACATTCTATGTTTTCTCTCAAACCAGCATGGAAAACCCTGAAAGATTACGCTGAAATAACAGGCTGCTTACCGGTTGTTTTGAAAAGTGGTTGAAGAAGTTAAATTACAATTAGTACTTTCCGTTATAAATTTGTAGAAGGAACTTTAAAATGCAGACTGTTTTTAATGTTACAGACGGAAAAAATATAAAAGTTCATGAAACTTATCATAGCAGGCAATCTAAACCACTCATGACAATTTGCTGGTCAACTGTTTTCGCATATATGAGTTACTTCCACTTGTCTCCGCCCTGGTTTCGTCCCACTTTAAATATTTTTATTAGCATATTAGGAATTCATTATTTTACTATACGTATATATATGAGATTATAACAACTGTTCCTTGGGGATACTGGTTAGTTCATTGTTTTCATTTATAACTATCTTTGGAATTATTTTAGTATATAAGTATAATATATTATGTTTGATCTTATAAGAGTATCTAGATATTGGGAATGCTAATTTTAAGCGTCTTTCTATATTGAAGCAAGTTCGTTCATATATATGTTCGTCCGTATATATATATATATATATAATAACCCATTCATTTGAACCATTGGGCATAAATAAAAAACAATAGTTTCATTCATGGGACGGGAACCTGTTATATCGGTTTTTGTTCTAGTTTTTTTTTTGTTATCTGTTGCATATAAGGTAATTGACTTTGAATTTGATAAAAAGTACGTTTTGAGTGTGTAAATTACTAATCTTATCAACAAACCATGAGTTTAGCTTTTAAATATTTGACGAAGCTTCTAAATTTAAATTAAGTGACAACATATAAAATATTTAAGGGTCGACGTAATATAGTCAAACAGAAGTACACCCTTTGGTCCCTTGCCACGGACTTCCGCCCATCGTAATTATTGGCTACAATTTTCACCCCATAAATCATTCACAGACCAACAATGACTTTTAAAATAAAACAATTTTTATTTCCAACGACTTAGAACCCTTGCTCTTCAAATTCGTGGAATATGTTATAATTGCGTACTTAGTTATTCTGCGTAAGTTATTTTTGTATTTTGTGAAACCAAAAAATGTACAATCGAGTTGTTGAGAACGCTGTTTGTTTTTTGCTATAATTACATGTTTAAGTTTTAGATACTTATTATAATAAAAAAAATATGCTCTAGGTTCTATGTAATCAATTTCCTACCATAATCATACTTAGTAAAAGTATCTAAAAAGAAATAAAAATAATGTGGAGAAAAGAAAATCCTCAGGTAGAATATTTTATCCTCATTTAGTGGTGTACTACCTACCTATACTTAGTCACAAAGTAATTTTTAAAGAGTCCTTTTATAATTTCTAGTGTAAAATAAACCGGCCAAGTGCGAGTTAAACTCGCGTGGAGAGGGTTCCGTACAATTGATTGAATTCTCATAGGTTTTCCTGTAATCTACAAGCAATAAACTATATTTTGTATTTTTTTCAAAATTTTAGGCTCAGTAGTTTCGGAGATCAGGGGGGGAATCGTCAATTTTCGTCTTCTTTAATGAATAAAATCAAAACTATTAATTTTACAATTATAACAAAAATATATATGAGATCCTCATAACGAGCCCTTTCATTTGATATATGACACAGTAAGGTTTGCAAAACTTTTTTTAAAATTTTCTAATTTGTCCTCCGAAAATGACCCTTATTTTAAAAAAAATATTTATTTACTTTGCACATATGTGTGTGGTTCATAGGATTACAATATTCTACCAAATTTCACCTAATTCGGTCCAGTAGATTCGAAGCAAATTGGCTGTGACAGACGGACGGACAGACAGACGCACGAGTGATCCTAAAGGGGTTCCGTTTTTTAATTTTTTGTACGGAACCCTAAAAATCAACAATAACCCTAAATAACCATCAAATAATAATACTTATTAATACGATCCATGGGTTGGGTCGTGCTCCTGCAGTGGAAACTTAAAAATACCTGATGATGATAATGATTAATACGATGTTGTTACGGGTATTTTTTGTATAACTATTTATACAAAATAAAGAGCGACTATTTATATTAAAAAACTAGCCTACAAATAATAAATTACAAAAAATCTATTGTTTAAAAATGTACAAAACATCGCTAAATATTGCGTTTTAACGTCCTCAACTGTACCTACACAGTTGGGTGATTCCAGAATACTGGTCTAATTACAGCCTATTCACCATTACAAGTAATTTGCTTATTCCTGTACTTATAGTACGAGAGCCCGCCTCATAATTTTTTTCTTCGCTCATATGTTATTCGGTCTGAAATTTTTGCCTTATAATTTTATACTAAACTTTTTAATAATACAAGTATTGTTTTAGAAAATATAATAAAAAACATTGTAAATTTACAATGTCATTCTTCAGGCCATACTAAAAAAAACTGTTTTGTTTGTTTGTAATAACTTTATTGTACTAAGAAAACACATAACTGTACTTTATCTGATGAGCTGTATTTACTGATAAGTTACAATCATACAGTTTAAACCTCCTATTAGTCTTAAATCGTCTTTCTACAACAGGGTTTGTCTACCTTTTTTAATTTTTTAGATACCACTTTGCTATTTGCTCTACTCTACGAGTACTTAACCTTTGGTCCTTTATATTGCTCCCATAAAAACAATTTCTTATTTACTATTTTTATAAGATTACCTCAAATGTTATCAATATTTATGAACACTTTTAAAGCGAATGTTTTAGAGAGAGAAACAGGGAGAGAGAAAGAGAGAGAAAAAGAAGAGCACCTAAAATACATCATTGTGATCAGTGCGGAGAGAAGACTATCGGGCTAACCTAGCCAGAAGTGAAGCGCGTAGACAAAGACCGAACAAAGGAGAAAGACTGTTGAAGCCCTCTGCTCCATCTGGAGGCCTTGGGACCTGAAGTCAAGTAAGTACATCAACATTATCATAGATATCATCGGATCAACGACTTGAAATACATCTCTGATCAATTGAAAAAGAAGACTACATTGAGATCTTGTACCAAACAAAATGACGGTCAGTGGACCGCCATCTACTGTCCAATAACATACTATTAATATACTGGCAGTACTTTGCAATTTCTCCAAGGTTTCATTAAAATCTCCGATCACTAATGCGTGTATTTACAAATACGAAACTATCAATTTGACTGTACATATGTTAGTATGCATCATTGGTAATAAATGGCCTTATTTTGGTCAGCATAATTGATGGCTAAACGTCCAGTAATATTACAAATATGGACAGTAAATTAGAATATTTTATGTCATTGGGGCGAAGCAAGATTATAAGTCCAACTGGTGTCTTTATTATGTATGAAATCCTGGAATGGGCGTTACCTATCAAAGATTGTTTGTTTGTTGATATTAAATCAATTGGGCGTTGTTGCTTCCGTTCTACAACCACTTGATCTTTTCTTGTAGATGACGTAAAAGACGACTAAAGGACATAAAAATCTCGTGCTACGACTGCATTCCCAAGGTACGTTGACGTCGGGCGGCGACTAATGCGTTCCCAAGGAGGGTTGACGTCAGGCAGATCGTAAAACTATAGCCAACCAACTCGTTTAAACTGTTTCGTCTATTTCTTCTCGAGTTTGCCTATGCAAAATTGAAATCTCTCCGGCATTCTTGTGTAACCAATGATATGCATTTGATGAAGAAAAATTGGGTAAGCGTAACCCAGGCTCCAAAGCAGCACAGGATGCCACCAGGAACGCACTAAGATGAAGAAAACTAAATCAATGTGCCCAATACTAAAAGTCGCATTGATCAAGTTAAATCTTTGCGTTAGCTCAAGTGTTATCGCTGTTAGCCATCATTCACAGCAGATCCATAATATTGATCAATTATTGAGCTAGTAAGATTTTTTAGTGCTCTGTTCAAAATGAAATACATGTTATTTGTACGTAAATTTAATTAAATTACGCCGTGTGGTTCCCGGCAGAGTAGAACCACTCCAAGTTTTCACGTGGATGTCGTAGAAGGCGACTTAGGAAACACAAGCTAAACAAAGCTTATAAACATCGGTGAGACGAACGCTACGAGAGAAGAACGGAACGGAACGAGGGTCGTGCTCCAGCAGTGGAGACAAAAAAGACCTGGTGATGATTATAAATTAAAAGCCACTGTTATTAAAAATCGGTAACTTGTGAAATATACATGCCTTTGAAAAAAAATTGGTTCTTACTCTTTCTAAACAGCATTCAAATCAATTACTAATGTATTTTACAAAGTTGGTAGAGTAAAATCTATTATGTCTCCTCATACCGATCAGACTGTGCTAAATGTGTTAAGTGTTAGACACGTCACACAAGAAGGCTCTCTATTTGCTACCTAGTTAATTATGTAACTACATTATGTAGAACAAACAACAGCTTCCGTAGCACGCTACGACAATTCGATATTTAGGTTACCGCTAAACCTGTCTATTGTGCAAAGTGAAACGTTCCTGTTTAAATCTTGGTCTAAAGAAGAAGCGGAACGCGAAAGTAAGTTTTTAAGATGGAAAATGAAATGGAAAATAAGATCGATGGAAATTGCACGAAAAGAGAGAGGCATTTGCTTAGCAAATAATAAGTGATACCTAATGTGAGTTTATTAGGATGATGATGGTGATAGAAATTGACGATAATGATGATATGGCGAAGGGAGACCTATTTGTTCAGAAGTAGGTTGATATCGACTAATAATGGTTATGATAGAATCTTATTTATACCTAACTGTTACATACAAGACAAATAAATCGTCATACAATACAATACAATACCCTTTATTGTACAAAAGTAAAAAACAGGACATAATTAACTAAAAATCTAGGAAATGCGCAAAAGTTGGCCTTATCGCTAAGCAATTTCTTCCAGGCAATCTCGTTTAAATAGAAAAAAATGATGGGAAATTAGGTAGTGCGGGGTGGTCAATATAATAAACATACTTATATACAATAATCATAATAAACATACATACACCTAATACTTAAATACATACTATCATGTCATATATATATCTCATAGATCATTTAAGATACCTAATATTCTTCACACAAAATTTTTAAGGTTTTGCGCTCCATAGTGCTGCAAATCCACTGAAATGTAATAAAAAAAACCTGTACAGGCACCAAAAATCTATCCCGTTGACAAAATTAAATAAAAATATTTTGATTCGAAGTTACAAATCAATCTATTAGCAGGGAAGTTAAAGAGTCAATATAAACCATTTTCTAATGTTAATTGTACAGTACTACATTTCACTCATGACTGAGTGATGCCTGCCAATAGCCAAGATTTGATCCATGAGGGAGTAGAATGATGCACTTGTGTTATAATAAATTTTAGCTTTTTTGTATTACTAGGTACCTATAAAGAAAAACCGATATAAGCTATGGTTAGTGGATACCACATAGCTTATGGAAGTCCACCAAATTTACCTGGTGTTAGTAAGTGTACCAGAAGCGCTTTGGCAATCTCGAAGAAAAGTTTTACGCCTTTTTAACCCTCGTCGAAAAAGAGTGTTGGACTTGTATGTTTATCTGTGTGTCCGTGTATTTTTGTATGTCTATGAATCTGTGTGTCCGTGGCATCGTAGCCCCTTAACGATTAGACATATCTACGTTCGTTGTAATCGGTTCAGCCGTTCAAAGTTATTGGTGTTAAACGCTTGAAAGTCGAAGGTTTTTTAATATGCCAGGCAAATAAACTTGTTGAAGAAACTTGTGGCTATGTATTGTTGTTACAAATATGTAATATGAAAGTTTCTAAGTTGTACCACACACGTACAATGTTTTATTCAGGCCCGCGACTCGTTAGCGTAGTGCATTGTGGTCGCTAAACAAACCGCTACATCCGAATGCGTCTGATTTTTGTGCCATCTTGGATATCTTGTGTTCTAGTAGGTCAACACACTGTGTAAAATTGCGGAAATGTATCAATTGGAATCTGTTCTGATTTAACATGAGTCACCATCATAAAATCACTATGTATCGGTTGCTTTTCCTCCTGCACGACGAAGAAGGCAACTAAGGAATAATTACTCGATCAGCGATCAGCTAGTGTCACTATTTCGGACTCCGATTTCTTTTAATTTATCCAGCATCATTTTATGCGTAGCTTTTGCGTTGGTTGCGCAACCTTAATGGACCTCCTACTATGGAAGAGTTCTGTCAGGCACACTGTCAGCCACCCTGACAGACCTCTTTCGCTTTATCTACACTCATATATCTTTTCATACTTGCCCTTTGGTTACGGGTACTTCTTACCTTTTTTAGAATATCTGCTATTTGATCGTAGAATGTTCACCGATGATAAAAAGGTGATACATACTTAGTAATTTGATTAAAGCTCTAAATAAAAATAACAAATCTTTCCTATTCAAAGTTCATTGCTTTGACCAAGTCACAAGAATAGAGAATTGTTTCCAGAAAAACTTAGGGTACAGGTGTTTAATGCTTACATTCATACCTAGGTCTTCATTAAAAGAACACAAATCGCGAATCTTAGGTACGCACTGAAATAATGTTTTTAATATATAGCAAAATAAAACGCCGGAAACTATAATGAACATGTCAACCCGCCGATGGAAAGGATAACAGTTATTACATGTAATCATAGTAATAAAATTTTAATTCTGATGGCAACACCTGTACTGGTCGACAGCCTGTCAGATGTTATGAATAAATTGTAAATTTAAGAACTTATGGTAAGTTTCGTCTGGCAATTAGTAAGTTGAGCGGTCTAACAACCCGTCTGACTGACGTATATATATAACCTGGATTGACATGGTTAGCGGGGGTTTTAATGTAGTCATTTATTCGAATAGTTTTCACTGTAGGGCTTACCATGAAATAAAGGAAATGTTAGAGGTTTCGTAGGTCTCGTATTGATCAATTACGTTGGAAAGTCACCTTAAAAGTGATGACGTCATCCCCGCGTTGTAGATTGAAAAGTAAGTATGAAATACAAAAGTAGAGATAAAAAGCAAAGCGGTAATTAAAGCAAATAATAATAATAAATTAAATAAAGACATAATAATAATATAAAAAACGTAACTGAAGGATTAATATAAATAAAGAGAATATTCACAATCCCGTAGTTATCTACCAAGCCAATGATCTTGCAAAAAAGAATACTCAAGCACGTGCGGACTCCAGACTTGAAGCATTGAAGCTAAAGATGCAACTGGGAATGCATTTAGATGAGTGAGAGAGAGACGGAGAGAGACAGGGCGAGATCCTGTCGTTATCACTAATCTAAAACGCATACCTCATTTTTTGCAAAAATAGAAAAGAAGATAACCAATTAATTTTTTCACTACTTCTCACTTGAGTGAATAAATACTTATTATACTCATATAAAGACTAAATATTTATTATACCGCTAACAGGGAACAATTAGTTATAAATTTCACTTTTTTTTAACTTAAAAGATAACTAAACTATCATTTTCATTTGGTGTTTAATTTAATAGGTCACGTCTTTATATTCGTAGTTTAAATCTTTTGAATTGGTAGCAAGCTATTTTAATAGAAATTACTTACTATAATACCAGCTTATATTTAGTTACAATATAATTTTGATACAACTCAACACAAGTGTCCAGAGCACCGGAATTTCGAGACAAACTTCCAAGTAGCGAAATACTATTCAAATTCCGCACTCAAATGTAGCAAGCTGTAGGAATGCAATCCAAGAATTTAGCAGCCGTAAACTTGAATGAAACTCGAAAATCTAGATTAGTTGTAAAAAGTAGCTGATGAGTTTGTAAGATCTGTCAGCACCTGCCCTATCTAAATGGATAGACGACATTACCAGGTATCTCGTGGATCTGCCAGTTTTTGTGGCCGCTACTGGTCACTCTATTTGCGGGAATCAAGGTCGGTTTATACGCGACTGTTGTTTTGAACTTATTGTTTTACTAGAATAATTAAAATTTAACAAAAAAAATTACCGACTTTAATTTTTTTTAGGAGTTCTTCATCATATCTTCACCAAATTAAAATGAGACCAACTTGGTTCTAAAGACTTTCAAATAAAAAAAGAATCATCAAAATCGGTTCACAATTGGCGAAAACATCGCATAACAAACATACATAAAAAAAACATACAGTCGAATTGATAACCTCCTCCGAGTAATTTCCGAGCGAATTTTCATACTTATCTTTATTTTTGGGCTAATAAAGATAAGTCATAGAGCAAATATAATGGCAAAAATGTATCATAACCTAAACAGATTTTTTTTAAGAAGTTTTATAACATGTTAAGCATGTCGCGAGTCACATTCGCCCTGAGGAAGGCTTCCGGACGAGGTCAAAATATGTCAGTTAGTAGCTAACTTTTCACGTGAGTTAACTGTATTAATAACATGTTAAGGCCCCGTCAGTTCAGAGCCAAGAATACTGAGAGGGTTTAATATTTATAATTTTTGTATAGCGAAATTAAGTTGTATTTTAGATTATACATTTTTTGGTATAATTTTCATATAAAAAAGGGATTGTATAAAGTGGTAATATATTTTTTAATGGTAAATTTAGGCAAATTTAGAGGTACGAGTATGTTTGTGATTTTTTTCTATCAAGCCAAAAATGCTCAATCGTGTTTTGAAATGTTTTTAAAACTAGGTATAATAGTCAAAATAAAATATACCGTATATACCGTAACAAGGCTAAACTTTGATCTCTAGTATTACACTTTAATTTCATTATATAAAATTAATTAGTTCAATCAATAACAAATTGTAATCAAAGTCAATCTTCTAATCAGCCTTATGTCAATTATTGACAAATTCGTTTCATTCGATAACGCCTTTGACTGGTCGTTGGTCGTATCTCGACGTATGAAGGACGCTTCACCAGTCATAGTTACGAGTACGGACAATACAGACAAACAAGTGTTGCAAGTTTTACAGGTTATTATACCAGGTGCTGATCAAGTTATATTTACATCTTGATTGCAATTAACATCTAATTGTTGGCTTGTGCTGGGCAAAGCGGCATATAAAGGGCAGGTAATGTTGTCTATTTTACAAACTTTTAATAAACTTCACCTGTCCTGGTGTTTGTCTGTCTGGAATCAAATGTTGTAAATTAAGTTTGACCCAGTTACGAGGTTTCGATTGAGCTAAATATAGGTATAATAAATGTATGGTGCCACGCACGATTCTTTGATCCCACTCATTTTGACATCACCTTCCTAATTTAAGGTGAATATAGAAGCAAATCGCCTTGAAGTGGCGCCCTCATTTGAAATGGTAACTCGTAGATATGGTGATAATTTCCATATTGCTCTTCGTCATGCACTAACGATATAATAATGCGATAGCCCTTTAAATTATTTTATGAATCACCGTTGAAAGTATTTACATAAGTCCGTCTAGCTTAAAAACTTGCTTCCGCCAAAAGTGGCCACGGCATGGGGGCCAGGGCATTATCTTCTATATTCACCTTAAATCGAATTTTCAATCGATATTTGGAAAAAAAGATGAAGTGTAAAACACACACATGGGATATCGATTATATATTCTTAAAATCCTTTTTTATTGCAAACGTTACTTACGTGTCTGAAGTTAGAATACGGTCTATCCTATTCTTATTGTAATCGCATTGTACTTATTTAAATTAAAATATTTTACAAATATCTTATTCTTTTATGTAGATAGCCAAAATACAATTTTACTCAGACTTTCGCAACCGCAGTGACTATTTTGGGGCATTGAGGTTAATCTACAACACTGAAGCATCCGTCTGCGGTTCCTGTGCCCTGTCTTGGCATGTCTGGCTTTTGTCTAGACCTAAGCTTGAAAGGCCTAATGTTTATTTCAAAGCATTGTGCGGCAAATAGACTGACGACCTATTAGCCAAAATTTTAAGAAGTCATTTATGCATTCTAAAACTGTTTACATTATAATATTCCTAAGTATTAGAAGTTATATAATCTTCGTTAATTTAAAAACAAATTTATTCTATGACTTTTTCTTCTTCTTCTTATTGTATTTAAGAGCCGAGCTCTAGTCAGTGGAGTGCTTTTCATGTCTCTCTTTCTTCCGCTAATGTCTTAACCTCCTTAAATGTATTTACATTTAATTTTTCTATTATTGGATCAAAAAATCTTCTGGGGTTTCCTACTCTTCTTGTTCCTTCTATATTTTCTTTAATTATTGTTTAAAGACATATAAATATTATATGACGTCTTCTTCTTCTTATTTAAGAGCTTAGTGGCTCTTGTCGGTGGAGTATGCGCCAAACTTCTCGGTTCTCTGCCTTACTTTTTAGTGCTTGATACGACATGACCCCTGCTTTTTTTTTCAGTTGGTCTACATAGCTCTTTTTTGGTCGTCCTGGACCTCTTCTACCTTTTATCTTTCCTTCTAGTACGTTTTTAAATAAGGAGTCATGTCGGGAAAATGATTGGTCACTTAATAAAGTGACCAATCATTTTCCCTCTCCTATTTTCTATTTCGCCCAGCAGTCTTCTTTTCTCTCCTACTATTTCTAATACTTCCTAATTGGTTTTCCTTTCCATCCAACTGATCTTTTCCATTCTCCTCCAGCACCACATCTCGAAAGCTGCCAGACTGTCACTATCTTTTTTATTCAGTATCCACGTTTCGCATCCATAAAGTGCTATGCTCCAGATATACGTTTTTATAAGGCGTTTGCGTATTTTTCTGGATATATTTGCTGTGAAAAGATTATATGACACTGAACTGAAATTATCTCCAAGGAATATAGTGTAGTGATGTAGTGAGAATATTGATTGCAATGAAACATTATGAAAAGGGCTCCCTTATCGTACGTAACTGCAATCTCTTTCAGAACATTTATAAATTCAATTCGTGATAATTCAATGCACAAAAAATAAGCATTGCCATTCAACGTTGCAATGCTGCCGGCCTTCTGCGGCTCTCTCCCGCAGTATATTACTTTTTATTTTAAAGACGGGAATAATAAAGTATTCATGATCAACTTGATCGTTTTCTAGAAGGAAACTTGTATTATTGATAAAACTACATCTGTTATTTTATCGAGCTATTGATTCTATATCGAGACAAACAATGAGCTATGTTTTGTTTTGATTTTGTTTGCTGAGTAACGTGTATGTCTCACGCCCTTTAGTAATTATCGCTAAACAAGTATTTCTGAAGTCGCTTTTTATTCAAAAAGAAAAAAGAAACTGGTTCAACGCAGCATTGCATTTTATCATCTTGATTTTTAAAATTAAACTATATCAAGTCTGGTATTATTAAAAATAAGATTTTAAATCAACACTGTAGTCCCCCACACTAATGAATTGATAATAATATCCGCTGTATTTATAAAAAAACGCTACTGATTTTAATAACATTGTATATTTTTTTTATTTCTAAAAAAGTCTGCACTTTGTATTGTATGACTTAATTTTTGAAACGACTTCAAAAAACTAGGACCTTTGTTTATGTTCCTGTATAGCTTCTCTATAGATATATCTTATTATTCGTCTAAGCGCGTTCCCAGTTGCAACCTCAGCTGTGCTGCTTCGGAGCCCGGGGTGCGCTTTCTTTCTTTTTCTTTTCCAAATATAACATGCATGTCAATGGTCACCCAAGGATGCCAAAGACCTTGCAAAATGGAGAAGAAATAGCCGGAACAGTTTCAATGATTAGGTTACAGTTTTAAGACCGGCCGCGCCTGCCTGACATCAACCCACTTTGGGAATGTATTTGTGCGAAAAGTTTTAGAACCGGCCGCCGCCCGACGTTAACCCTCCTTGGGAATGCTATTGTAGCACAAGATGTTTGTGCTAAGTCCTTTAGTCGCCTCTTACGACATCCACAGGAAGAGATGGAGTGATCCTATTCTAACCCGGAACCACACGGGGTATATAACGTCTAAAAAAATATACTAAAACTATTTTAAAGGTGAATTCAGTCCACGATACTGAACAACTTTCCCCAAGTGAAAGAGTTCAACTTTTTGGAAAGTGAGTTTTGGTGAAGTGGAACTGATAAAGAAGACCAGAACTGCAATACATAAATATATATACGACAAAAACATAGAAATAATGACTGCCTCCGGGGTCTAGTGATCAAGGCGTCTGCCTTGTGATCTGGAGGTTGTGGGTTCAAATCCCACTGGGAAGCATACTTTGTGAAAAGTTGTTTCCAGTCTGGTTAGGATACTCGTATTGCAGGCTTGAATCACCTGTTTTTCAAAAAAGAAAGATGATTCCATGCTTCGGAAGGCATGTAAAGCTGTTGGTCCCGAATCTTACCTAGCGTTTGTACCTATCCTAGGATTGGTTTTGGCCTACTCTTGGGTTGTGGAGGTCAGACGGCAGTCGCTCTGTGTAAAAACCAGTAACCTCGTCAAATCACCTAGGCTAGGAAGCGGACCCCGTGCTCTGAAGCGTAACCGCTGACGATGCGACCGGGAATACGCTTGGATGATGATAAAAACATAGACATAACAAATATATATTGAAAAACATTACAAAATGTACATTAAAAATATCCAGTTTCTGCCACAATCAACTTACTGCAACATCCAGCTGAATCGTTAGCGTATGTACTCCACTGGTTGGTAAATAAGAATTCAAATCGGCATAGCGGCAACAAATCAAGACCTCCGTCAACACATCGGAAATTCCGGAAAAAACGCCCCAAACTACCATTAAGCCCAACAAAGTGCCGTGGACGTCATAAAATATATTTTCCGAATTTTCCGATAGTCAAATTGCAGCATCGGCGGTGCCCACAAATCTTTTCCGATAAATTTTGCCCCGCTACGGTACTATTTACGCAAACTCACGCTTTATTCGCACCATAAAGTCGAACTTCAATTTATTTCTCATCGCACGTTTTGGAGCATGAGGAATATTTATGGCATCCTATAATAATTACCTACGCTTTTGATATAACATTTATGTACTTATCAGATACTATAATAGGGTAGACTCATACGTTTTCTTGTTAAGGCTCAGTAGTTTTGAAGATAAGCGATGGTCAAGTTTTGTTTACTTAAATAACTAAGTAAACAAAACTTGAACATTTACTATTTTCACTTAAATAATACCGATCCAAAAAAAATATTAAAAATTCTCACTAAAAGCTCTTTCATTTGATATGATCACACGATATAATTCACAAAACTTTTTTATGTCTAATTTAGCCCAGCCCCCTCCCCCCCCCACTCCTCCAAAAGTGGTCTCCATATTTGAAATTCATTTATTAACGTTAGGTATACGTCCGTCTTTGGATAACGGACTCTCGTATGTGTACCTAACAAATAAAACAACTCAATTGGTCCAGAAGTTTCATAGAAAATTGGCTGTAACAGACAGATGTACAGACAAGTAAGTGATTCGATAAATGTACCGTTTTTACCTGTTGAGGTACGAAACCCTAATGAACAAGGCACAAAGCTTATAAAACATAATCATGACCTCGTAACCGTCATTGCGAAAGCTAAGCAGATATAGGAAGATGCTACAAAGTCCTAATAATAATGTATAAATCTCGCTCCTAAATGTGCAAGGTAAAAGATTCGAGTTGCACTCGTAGTAGCGCTGTCGGGGTCCGGTGCGCCGTAAATGCATTTTGTGAATTATGCCCTGCGAATGTGGTGACTGAATCGTTGGCACTCCGGTTAGACGAATCCCGTGCACCTGTGACCAGGGACATTGGAAGCGGTTGAACCATTATTAGAGAGTCAAAATATTTTTATAGAATTTAGTACTCGTATACAGGCAATCAGTGCCAGGCATAAGAGGCGACTAAAGGATTAAGCACAAACATCTCGTGCCAATTGCATTCCCAAGGAGGGTTAACGTCGAATGGCGGCCGGTCGGAAAACTATAGGCAAATTTTCAAACTCTTCCGGCAATTTCTTCTCCAACGCAAGTTCTTTGACATCCTTGGGTGACCATTGACATGCATGTAAAATTTGGAAAAGAAAAAGTGTAAAAGCGCAACCCGGGCTCCGAAGCAGCACAGCTGAGGATGGAATCGGGAACGCGCTAAGAAGAAGAGAAGTACAAATATACCACTTACTATCAGATAACTTACGCTTCATTTGATAAATAGGGGATCTACTATAAGAAGCGTAAGCGTGACACACGCTTCGACGAACGCACGTCTTGTCACCAAAAGGAATTACTTGCTTTTTCTGAAGAAGTTCATTTATTTATTTATATTTATAAAAACTTTATTGGTCCACAATAAACAATTGTTCACAATTGGCGGACTCAACGCTGCTATCAGCGTTCTCTCCGAGACACTTTTTACTTAACTTTTGGTTCACTTGATATTAGGGAAAAATTGGATTGTTAATTAAACAACCTAAATAATTTCAAGATACAAATACACTATCACGTCTAAGATCTTGAACAGGTACCACTGTTAGGGTCGTAACGTAAGACGCAACGGCCATGCTAAGTAGGATGGCCACATAAGTATATGGAAACGGAAAACGGACGCTAAGATGAAGATTACACATTGAGAGAGGGACCATCAATATTGACAAAGTTAGAAACAAAACTCATAGAATCGAAATAAGTAAACTCAACTCGTAAGTCTAGAAATACTATCACGACCAGAGACTTTGATGTAGCAAAAAGTAGGTAAATCAGATAATTGTATTAAGCTGTAAGGTTGGGACATAATATGATCAATTTGCTATCGAAATTATAGCCCTATTACACAATTCATATCTATTGGTCGTGTTTAGAAGGCAACTAATTTAAGCGCAGCGTACACTGAAATACAAAACATTAATTTCATACAAGCTATCATTATAATATCATAAATCAAGACAGTAAACTGCCTTACTTGAATTGAATAAGTAGGTAAGATATTTCAATATTTGTACTAACTGATTTAAAAATAAAACTTTTTACCACGTATTTCATTATCAGGTCTTTCTTAGTCTCCACTGCAGAAGCACGACCCTCTCTGTACTATAAGAGCCAGATATTAGCCAGAGCAGTCAGAGGATTTGGCCTACACTCTCCACGTTGGCCAGATGGGTTGGATAGGTTTCATTGATGTTTAAAGCCTTTGTTTAGCTTGTGTTTCCTAAGTCGCCTTCTACGACATCCACGGGAAGACTTGGAGTGTCTTATTTTACTATGCCGAGAACGACTCGGCTAATTAGGTATTTGCACTGACTGAATGCGTATTATAAAATCGTATATCACCAAAATACCGTATGAAGTGGAGAATAAAAAGCTAGAAAGCTCATTTGGGCTCCAAGGTAATCATTAAAGATTCAAACGGAAACGTGTTAAGTTTTTATAAAAGATTGAGAAAATTATGTCTGCAAAAGAGTGTAAAATAAATAATTATTCCAATATACGTTAACCTTTACCACAGAAAGTGAGAGGTAGTTCAATCTATGTTCGATCGGGTCGCAGCTGCCATTTTATTTGTCACGTCTGGTTTGACACCGCAGGTATTTCTGTTCAAATCCATACCATTTACCGTGTCCATACTACACAGCCAGAAAATAATAAAAGTGGAGAAGCACATCCGTCATTGACGTTATTAACGATGACTTTAATTTGCCTTACATCCACTGTTTATCTGGACGAGATGGTTTTAAGGGATAATACCGCTCAATATGATTTTGTGTAAATTACACGTACCTGTATATTTATAATGCTTAGTGAAGTAAAGAGTTAATTAGTTCATATCGTCCTTGAAAACTTTCACCAATCTGTTTTTTTAAATAATAAAAGTCCGTTTAACGGATGCAGGCCGCAAAGATCGATTATTTTGGCAACCCTTGTAAAAGGCCTATGTCCAATTGTTGGACGTAGGCTAGTGGCATAGTAGACATTATGCCGCTGAAATGATGAAAGGTCAAAAAATTACATTATTTACACCGTAATCGCAGAAAAACGCGTATTTCATAAACTTCGTGACTTGTACCATTGTATTTAGGAGTAAAGTTGAAAGTTCTATTTATTTAAAATAAATAGAATTCCTTGAAATATGTTATATGACATAATAACTGTATTATTATTAATAGCCAGTTTTGCTGCCTCTTTATTTTGTTGTACAGAACCTTGAAATTAACAACAAATATTTGATGTCGTTTTGAATTAGATCAAAGATAAGTTGGTTCTTGCAGCAATTTTGTTCAAATGTAAATTATGTTTTTGTATATTATCCTGATATTTAAAGGTCTTCATATCTTTACTAATACTATGGCAAAATATAAATATTATATATAATCCCTGGACGTTTTTAGCTGTGGTGACTGCCTCAGTTTATTAAAATATTGAAGTAAGTATTTCTATCTTCATGTAGACATATTTGAAGACCACAAGAGGTATGATCTGGAGATCTAGACCTTAAACGAGATATTAATAAAAATAAACCACCCTCTGCAATGCGTTGACATGATCGGGTTACTCATGGTAAGTACATCTTACAAAGATTGAATTAAAAAGCCGTAAACTGTGTGTAAGTACTTAGCCATACATATGAAGGACTGAGAGTCAAAACTAGAAGGTACAAGGAAGACATTAATGATTATATAAGTACGAACAAATAATATTTAAATATCTAACAAATAGACTTATCAGTCCACAATAAGCATATTAAGTGGATCCGACGGATACTGCAAATTACTCTAAACAACATAAATTTTATTACAACATACCCAGAGATTGTCAATAAGTTTTAGACCGCAATATTTTTGACTTACATCAAAGTGAAACTTGCCTTCTCTGATAAATAAACCGAAATATTTGCCCAATAAATTAAACTAAAAGGCACACATATCAAAAGCGTCCTTTCAGTAGCCACTGCAGGTGCGCTTTTAATAAATGAACGAATAGTATCACGAAATGGTGCCCAATCAGCTAAATTACACGTTAAAAATGAATGGTTGAGTGCAGTGCCGCATTTTGTGTGATTGGATGTATGAGATCGGTGTTGAGTGTTGATTGTTGACTACTTTATTAAAAGGTATGAGTGCTATATGTTGCTTAAAATTTATGGAACTTAATTTGGATAATACCATTGACAAACAATACAAGAGGACTGCCAACGTTACTTTGTGGCGTTATACGATTTTAGTTTAAATGTTATAGCTAGATGGAGTTACTAGTAAAGAGATCATTTCCTATAAAGAAACAAGCGCAATCTCTGATTTTTGTGGATACCGTCAGCCTAAGTACCCAGCCTCCTTTGTTTGGCTAGCGGGCCATAAAGTAGTGACATCTAAAAATAATAAAGGATTTTAGCTTCCTAACAAAATACGCTTTTTTGTATGGGGCTGGCAGTCATCTTGTATTTGTTTATCCATGATAATACAGATGTAACTTATATCCGAAATGATAATTTATCACAATACGATCACTTGGTAGGTAGTGAATTTTTGACGTCAATCAGAATGTAACACAGAATGTGACAAAGGAATAAAGAACATATTCTATGAGAGGAATGCTTTTCCAATGATCAATCACCAATCGAAAATCATATCAAGATTTTGTTTGATCAAGTTGAATGAAGAAAGTTTTGTAATTCCTTTATGTTGAACGCTAATTCACACTCGTTATTTTAAAACAAAATATGTAGTTACTTACAGTAAATCATCTAGTTTTTCAAGTTTTTTACAATATGATTTTTAGTATTAGACCACGCAAAGGCCGATTTTTTTTATAGGCATTATGCCAAAGTACTAAAGTCAGCTACGTTATAAGTATACAAAAACTATTATCATAAAAATTCAAATAAAACTTAATTACCATAGTATTTTTATTCGAAATACTTTAAACCCTAAGCACAAAAATTGCAACATCAGTTCCAAATGACACAAATTCGAAACAAAATACATTATTGCAAGAAAAATAGACCGATTTGAATTCAAAATGGCGTCTGTAATAAATGTTTAAAGTCCAAACGAGCTGCACGGCACGGTGCGCCGTAGACAATATATGACACAATATTTTCTAAGTTTCAAAGTAATATTGAGCTACTTACAGCATAGCTCGGAAAGAATGTTCCTAACTTTGTCGACGACTGTAGTGATAGTCAGACACACATCTATAGCATATTATTAAAATGTTGAATATTATAATTATAATTCAGAAGAACATGTTGTTGAAATTTCAGAAGGCGATGCGGCTAGCACCTTATTACGATTTTGATTTAGGGCTAGCTCAATCTGTGTGATTTGTCCGTATACAACGTGTTAATGAAATAACTCATAACCTATAAAATGGTACCTCAGCCCATGAAACTGAACAACTTTTGTTCTACAACTTTCACGAAACCCAAAAAAAAATTTGAATTTTCATACAAACTGATCAGCTAATTGAGTCAATTTGTATAAAAATCCGAATTTTATTTTTGGGATTTTGGGAATGTTGTAGAATAAAAGTTGTTCAGTTTCATGGACTGAATTACAACCTAAGAGAATTTGCGTTATTTCATTAACTCGTTGTATATATATTTATTTTCTACTTACACATCAACCATTACACACAACGTGCCTAGGCTCTGTCTACTTTTTAAAGCTTAAGAGGATAAAGACATGATTTTATTTATGAATGTCCAAGAAGTATAATGTAAGAATTATTCTTAGTCTGATTTGATAAGAAGACGAAATAACTTGTTTTATTTATACACGTATTACAAGATACTTACTGCAGGAAAAGCAAAGTACATTTTATATTTAAATTAAATTATTCGCTTTAATATATATTAAAAGATATATTTATAAAACTATATTATTCTGACATCCACCTGTTTGTTGTACAGGTTTACATTTCATAGGTATTGTTTCTTTCTACACAAATCCATAGTCCGAATAAATTTGAATATATTCAGTACAATTTCAAATACAGAAATTATAATTAACATTTTGCTTGATATTGCATAATAATATACCTACGTTGATATGATAAATAAAACATGATTATGTAAAATATGAATGTAAGGTTATTATATATGAAACTCAGTTACTCACAAAATAAAATGTGAATATTAGTGATTTTTATGTTTGATCTCATTTTTATACAAAATTAATTAAATAATAAAACTTCTTAAACGACGATGACTTTTAGTAACTACGTAAAATTATGGGTAAACTTGAAGGATTATAGGCACCTATGGAGTTCCTAGGTAGATATTCAGATCATACGCAGAACTTGCTTGTTCTTAGCTGCCATTATTTTCCAGTAACGTCTGTTCATCAACGACAAATTTCCAATATCTCTGTCCACAATTCACAACAATAGAACTTTCGTCGTCGAATGTAGTGTCTTGGTCTGCCATTGTGTCAAACGCCAAGCAAACTTCGGGACTTGGCGAGTTTCGGCCAAAGGTGCTCGTAAACAAAGTGTTCCAAAGTTTTAATTGCACCAGATTGCAGTAGAGCACCGCGCGCTCCAATCACAAAATGGTAAAAGCACAGACCTTGCTCATATCTCTTTATACAGTGCTTGCTTAAATACATTATAAGACGGGGAAATAGATGTTCTCCATTTTTTTGTCACGCGTGGCATTAAAATAAAACTTCAATTCAATGCTGATTTTCTTTGTGTTTGCGTCGCAAGTCACATTCGCCCTGAGAAAGACCTCCGGATAAGGTCAAAACATGTTGACCAGCAGCTGGCTTTTTACTTAAGTTACCTGTGTATCGTACCCTGATGCTAGTTATTAAGAAATTGAGCTATTGGCCCTTATTTAGGACATGGTTATTGTAAAGCCGGTAGTTTATGCCTTTTGAATTATAGATGGTGTTATTATTTAAATCAATTTTTTTTTAAAGATTAAAGATAAACAATTAAAATTAAGAGAGTACTGTGGGCGATGATCTAACTCATGTCAATAGGCCTTGCGGCTAAACACCCGTCACTTTCTGTTCCCCTTTTCCACTAACATGCCTTGACGAGCATACAGAAAGCAGAATACAGTTAGGGTTCATGCTGAACATAGCCTGTGGTTCATATGGCCTAATTTTGTCTAACCTTTAAATGACTTTCATAGAATGTACAGTATACATATAAATGTATTTATTTACTTATATACAATAATTATAACACACATAATACATTTTACTTAAATACATATAACTTAAACAAAGAAAAGTTAACAGGACAAAATGAAGAAACTAAGTGGAAACAAGGGAAGGAGATTTATCTTCCATAAGGATAGAAAATTAGATTTTACTTGGGATTTGAAGCTGACTAGCATTTTAGCGTCGAAAAGTATTTCATATATGTACATTCGTTATTTTAAGAGGAGCATTGCGCCCAAACTGATGCTAGTCATTTGAGAAATAGAGTTTTCGGCTGTTATTTAGTACATGGAAGTTGTGCAGCCAGTAGTTTATGCCTTTTGAATGTTTAAGTCTCTGATTTATGCAAGGTGTTGTATTTCACGCTGCAGTTTCATTACATAGAACCCATTTCCTAGAAATGAGTAAGGAATTTGCAATTTTGCTAAAATAATGCAGCTTTCTACAAAAATAGTTAAACTGACACTTTTTTAGAATTAAATCAAACTGACTAAAGGCTAAATAGCTAGGTAGTTAGATTTTTTTTTTTATTTATATCAAAAAGAAACACATAATTTATACTCACATTACCTAGGTACAGAAGATAAAAAGGGGCTCCTTTTAATAATATATTTTAGTTATTATATTATATTTTTTAAGGTTTTTAGTTTTAGGTTCTTTATAGTTTTAGGTAACTTGAAGATAATTATAATAACTAATAACAAATGTGGGATGTGGATTCGATGATCATTATCCCAATAGTCGTATCGGCGAACGGTCTTATAGCGAAGAGTCTTGACCAACATTCCAACATCTTAAGACTCTCATGCTAGATAGTTGGATCAAGGATCATATTCAAAAGGCAGTACTCCTGGACACGACTCGCACTGTCAGGAGGTTTCCCTCTGCGGCCCTAACCACCGGTAGCTTATGCCTTGCCCCGCTGCAGTGTGCTGCTACAATTCAATTCAATTTAAAATATCTTTATTATCATAGGATATTTATAATATCTCTTAATAATAGTCATTTTGTTTTGTTTTGCACAAATCTTGACGTCAAATCGTTACTTACAGCTAAGTTTACGCGACTTCCTAGGCGCAAGTGCAGAAGAAGCGGCAACAAACTGCACTGCACGTTTTCTCCAAAGACGTCAACTAACAAACTTAAAACTTAAAATTAGTTATATGGACGTTAGGTTTTTATAATGTGTTTATGTTTTGCCCCGCTGCAGTGTGCTGCTACAATTCAATTCAATTTAAAATATCTTTATTATCATAGGATATTTATAATATCTCTTAATAATAGTCATTTTGTTTTGTTTTGCACAAATGTTGACGTCAAATCGTTACTTAAAGCTAAGTTTACGCGACTTCCTAGGCGCAAGTGCAGAAGAAGCGGCAACAAACTGCACTACACGTTTTCTCCAAAGACGTCAACTAACAAACTTAAAACTTAAAATTAGTTATATGGACGTTAGGTTTTTATAATGTGTTTATGTTTTGTTTAGACTTAAAGACTTAAAGCGAGATGCGATTAAAAACAAACTACCCTCCTCAATACACTACCACTATGTCGGTCGTACATTGACGTGTCCGCACTGTGCACTTACATTCACCTCAAAAATAGGGTATGTCAGCCACATCAGGGCACATGAACGACGTCAACAATGAATTTTTGTTTGTTATTAAACGAAGTCAGTCACCACAGCCGAAAACGGCCAGGGAAGATATATATATATGTTTTGTTTATGTTTTATATTTTACTTTTTATTAATAATCTAACCTAGGAATAGATATAAATTAATAGGATAACAGCAACACACAGTATGTAAGGAATTGTGCCACAACAGGAGCAAAGGGTTGTGGCTCAGCGATACGTCATAGAACAAACCACTGGTGTTCAGCCGCAACATTGAGATTTAGAGATCGTAGAAGGACACTTAGAAAACACAAGCTAAGGAAGCTTATAAACATCAGCGATACCTCTCCAACCCGTCTGGCCAGTGTAGAGTGTAGGCCAAATCCTCTGTCTGCTCTGGCTAATATATGGCTCTGATAGTACATCAGTAATTTTTTTAGTTGTGGTAGAGCCACGCTACCAGCAAAACTCAGTTTTGCTAGTAGCATGAATGGGCCGGCTCGTCCGAGGAAGTACCACACTCTCACAGAAAATCGACGTCTGAGTAGTAGCTTCACCGCTTCTATGCTTCGTTCGGTAAGAGAGCCGGAGCCCCCCAATCCCCTCTCCTCCTCCCCCTCCCGCCTGATAGGCCGGTAACGCTTTTATTACACCCATTTGTTACAGTTGTATGTATATATGCAGCGGTGATCAACTTACCATCAGGTGACCCGCTTGTCCGTTTGCCGTCCTATGACATAAAAAAACAGGGAGGGTCGTGCTCCTGCAGTGGAGACTAAAAAGAGCTGATGAAGATGATAGGACTGCTACCCTGATAAATTTCGTAAACTAAAAAATTAATAAACAGTATGAAACAACAAAACAAACTGAATTACTTTTTTCCTCACAAACTTGCCTGTAATATTTTGTTCCCAATTACGAGAAGAAACTTGAAGAGCCGTCTCAATTCACTCAGCCCAAATCCCACGAGTTAAGCAATCACAAATAGAATCGAAGTTTTTCTTTCTTTATTGTTACTTGTGTATTTTTTGCTCGGACTGGATTTATTTGTTGTTTCAGTAGTTAGTATTGAACAGATTTTAGGGAAAAGTTTTTTGTACATATCTTGTTGAACTGGAATAGCTAATAAAAAGTTTTTTTTACTGCACGCCTCATAAGCGGAGCGTTGAGGTAGTGCTCTACTCTCGCCTTACAAAAATCAAGTGATTTTTCGAACTAAAAATGTCGGTATTTATTTCTTATCGTACTTGTAGAATAATATTTACACACAAATGTTAAGAAAAAAACACTAGTTTCAACAGTCATGATATTTTTAAAGGACATTTTGTTCTTTAAAATAATAAAACAAGTGTTTAAGAAAATTATTTCGTGGACGTCCGTGTGTCGGGATGTATGGAAACTGGCCAGGTCACGATAACGCCCGAAAAACTTAACAAATCGAACTCTTCTTTTTTTCATACGCTTAAGTATTATCTAAAACTAAGTCCTTTCGAAAATCATGGTCTAATTAAAAGTAGTTTAATTATAATTAGCAATAAACTGAAATCCACCTATCGTTGGTATATCTAAATCTATGTAAATAAGGTTCGTTGACATTGACAATTTTTTTTTTTTAATTTTTTTACGGCGTTTAGCATCTGCCTTTTAGCCATTCTTAATTTCCATTCTTTTTCTGGATACAATGTTAATCTTATCATTTTTCTTTTCTTCTTGACATTGACAATACATGCGCAGTACCTTTCTTTTCTGTGTGGGCAATGGCGCGAAGATTTAAAAGTAAATTTTTTATTTTGTTCATAATACACCGATAAATATGCAATATTCAAGTTCTGTTTTTTTTTTTGTGAAAATTGAGTGACCGCTATGAGGCGTGCACTTTTGGATTTTCCAAACTTATTTTCTAATTTGATCAGAATTTATTGTTTTATTATATAGCATATTATTATATGTATAATGTATGAACATCCAACTTGACATTTTATGTATTCTAAGAATAAAAGAGCTCCCAACTAAATACTCAGTCTTTTCTTCATTTGTGAGGGACTTGTGTTACATATTTAGCCTTCCAGTGGTCGTACTACCCGTAATAAATATTTCAATACATTATGGCGGCTCCGAAGGTTCTGGGTTCGATTTCCAGCTAGGGCAATTTGAAAAATGGCCTTATCCAAATTGTCCTGGGTATTTTATCTATTTCTCATAAATTATCTTTGAGTTAGTATCCCATAAAACAAGTTAAAAAAATATCTTTGGGGCTAGCTTAATCTGTGGGATTTGTTATTAAATATTTATTATTTATTTATTTATTAGGTAATAAGAAAATCCTAATTTGAAGAAAAAAGAAAGCGACTTCAATTCCTGTTCTTCGTCATCAAAACTCAATTTCCGAATGCAAATGCTTGATTTCTTGACAAAAACATCAAAATTTGTGTGCATGGAACATTAGAGGAGTTCCCTCGATTTCTCGAGGATCCTATCATCAGATCTTTACCAGTTGACAATGGGATCAACTTGCATGTACCCTTTCAAACAAAAAAATAATAATTTAAAATCGGTTCAAACACGGAGAATCCTCCTCTCCTCCTTTTTTGAAGTCACTTAAAAACACTTCTTTAATCAATATGAAAAGGGCTTTGAATACCAAAAGCTGAGACAATATTTATTTATTTTTTATTTAAAATTTATTGCACAATAATCTAACGATTATGTTACAAAAGGTAAAACTTAATACTAAGCATTGTCTACCAGTTCACCTTAGGGACAATAAACTAAGAAATAAGCAAACCATTACCAACGTAACGCACAATACTAAAATACACAACAGCATTCAAAGCAAAATAATTTAAGCATTTCTATTCCCAATATCACTTCAGACAGAAATGTCAGCGACAAAACAGTTTGTGAGACAACCGAGTTGTTTAATTGAATTACAATGGATTTGGCTGTGTTTATGTATAAGCGAGGCGGTGATCAGAGTAGTTTGCAAAAACTTCTCGTATTTAAAGTAACGACTTTCAGCTTTTTATTGCAGTGTAATTGTTTGTTAGTAAGTGTCCTTATATACATCTTGCAGTAAATGGTACTGGTGGTGGTAATACTCTCCCCATCATCATCTAACCCTTCTTCCACTTTAATGTGAATTTATGATTCAATCGTCGACTTATACTCGTAGCTGCTGAATATTTTTTTTTACTTTTTGATTTTTAGTTTCCTATAGATACACTTTCTTATAAGTGTGGCTTTAAAAACAAAGCATAAAAATTTTAAATGAATTTTATTCTCTTTTGGTAAAGAACTTAAAACAAAACTTAATAATAGCGCATACCGGGCTCTGAAGAAGCACGGCAAATGGATACGGAAACTCGCTAGTATAAGAAAATGAATCTCCTTAGGAAATTAGTAACAATAGTTTAGTTTTTCTTTCTCAATCCATCTAATATAAGAACCCGTATGATAATTACTACTTAAAAAACATCATTATACTTAGAGCGATCTTAAATATTAACGAAATACTCACTTTGAAATAAAAACACAGCAAAGTTCAGGACTAACAAGGAAAACACGATTGCTTAAAATTTTCTTAATAGAAAAAAATTACGAAGTTGCCTTTAAATCATCTCAGAATTATACTAAATTAGAAAGTATTTAAGAAATACAATAAATTATCCTTTGTAACTTCGGAATATAATTGTATTAAACATAAGGCAGGGATCATATGGCTTATTTTTTAAATAACTCTTAAATATTCTTTGTAAAACGAAAAAAAACCTCAAAAACCAGAAACGCATAACCCAGCCTCATTGAACTCCGTGATCTTTTCACCCTGCATGGGTCGCTGTCTCATTTTGGCTAGAGTAAATTTGTGTGCGTAGAAGCGGGAGCAAAATCTAGATTATCCACATCAGGTGCAGCCTTAAACAATTTAGTCTTTCTATCAAAACAGACCCTTTGCTTGCTATGGCGCGTCTTAGAACAGAATCTTACTGCGTTACATAGCTCCAGACAAGAATCTGTTACGCCACATCTGATAGCAGCAAACAAATAGACCGAAATAGATAGTAGATATATCTGAGACAAGTAGCCATAGTAATTAGGAGCAAAATGTATTTATCTTGACTATCGAACAACCTTGGGTTATTGGCTCATTAAAATTATATAGATCGGTTTGATCGTCTATTAGAAAGCAAGGTCGGGCTTATTTTGCTGGGTGTATGCGGAGGTTTGTTGTCATGTTGGTCCAAGTAATAACATGTTAGATGCTACTGGATGCAAGATCATATTTATACTACTACAATCATAATTAAACTGTAGTAATTTATTCCTTAAAAAATTTACAAAGGAATCTTAAGGATTTTCTACAGACACCCCACAATATCCAAAACACGATCGAGCATTTTTGGCTTGATAGAAAAAAATCATAAACATACCTCTAAATTTGCCTAAATTTACCTTTATAAGACATATTATACAATCACCTTTTTATATGAAAATTATACCAAAAAATATATAATCTAAGTTACTAGTCGTTTTTGTTTCAAAAAGAAATGTAATAAAATAATAAAAATAAATAAAACACAGAGAAATATTGGTGAAGAGCAAACGAAGGCCGGAACCGTGCTGGACGATAACAACGACGAAAGTGTTCATCTGACTGATTCAATTAAATTGCAAAAACCTTTGCCACCGTTTTCACATAAAATTTCATAAAATGCGTCTGCTTTATAATAGTTGTGGCATAGTTAGGCCTCTAGTAGTGTGATTTAGATTAAGTCAATACACAAATATTTATTTGTAATGTATTTATGTAAGTATATTTATGTATGTTTATGTAGGAATGTATCTTATCTATTTACTCATTTAGTTTTGTATTGTAGGTACACGCCAATTACCTCTTTCTTCCCATTTCCTCTCGCGGGTCTACTGGATGAAATTTCTTAAGAAATAAGTAGCACCTAAGTACCTACTATTTTTTCCTTATTACATATTAGTATAGTTTGTAAATTTTCAAGTGTACTGGAATAAATAAAATAAAATAAAGATTTGGCGACAAAATTGAAATCTTTGTTCTCGGTGTCTACAGATAAGCTGCAGCGGATAGTCTACAGCTGACAGTAATCGTCAAATTGCGCTTGTCACTCGTTATGAATAAAACTGTCGAAACTGTGACATTTACGGAACAGAAACCAATTTCTGTTGCTTTTATTCGCTTCTGTTTGTAAATTTTATCAATCTTCGTAGTTGTGGCATAGCCAGTAGTAATGTGATCCAGAGTCAAGACACTAAAAAGTGTCAAAAAAGCTAAAATCTTTCTTTTCCGTGTCTACAACAGGCTGTTGAGCTGCGTTGTGCGTGACCGCATATCATCGGACAGTGACGCAGAACCCGCTCGATAGGTATAAAGACTTTTCTATAAAGTTCAAATTGTGACATTACTGACAAGAAACCAAATGCCATTCATTGCTTTTAATCGCTTCTGTTTATGACTGATACCACTTCCCGTTGTTGTGGCATAGATGCCTCTAGTAGTGTGATCCAGATAGAGTCAAGCCACAAAGACTCGGCGACAAAGCTGAGAACTGGAGCAAGCCGCCACACTTGCATTTGTCTGCATGCAATTTTGCTAAGATACTCCTGTCTTACTTAAAAAGCTTTTGTCACTTGATTCTGTTTTTATAGAGGAACTAATTTAAAGTAAGATTGTAGTATATTGCGCCTTATTTTAACGTCCTTGTGGTGTTTAAAGACCTTAATATGAGGCTACATAAAAGTTGCGCATTTAAATTAAATTATTAAAACTGAAAATAAAATCAAAGGCAACATTTTAAGGATCATTTTAAATAGACTATGGACTAGTACTTAGGAGTAATGCCGTGTGGTTCCCGGCAGAGTAGAATAGGACCACTCCATGTCTTTCGGATGTCATAGAAGGCGACTTAGGAAACACAAGCTGAAAAAAGCTTATAAAAATCAGTGAGACCTCTCCAACCCGTCTGGCCAGCGTGGAGAGTGTAGGCCAAATCCTCTGACTGCTCTGACTAATATATGTCTGGTAGTACAGCGAGGGTCGTGCTCCTGAAGCGGAGACTAAAAAAGACCTGATGATGATAATGGACTAGCAACCAGCAAGAAAAGCAGCTGGTTGCTTCTAAGTTTTTTCATTTTTCCCAGGCCAGCATGGAAGTTGCAGATATTAACTGTTACTCAATCAGTAAATTTAAGGCCGTACGTGAATTTTCCGGGGTCCAGTGCTGCCCCCATTTAAAATAAATCATTTCAAAGAAAGCGGAGACATTATTTAAAATTTTGCTACTACCAAGTCCTAGAATACCCTTCAAAGTATTTTATGAACTACTGTTTACAGTTTATAATGAGAACGTTAAGCTTTACTACGCACATTAGCCAAAAGTGGCCGTTTTTCGCAAATGTGCGTAGTAAAGCTTAACGTTCTTACTTAAAACTGTAAACAGTAGTTCATAAAAAATTCTTTGAAGGGTTATCTAGGACTTGGTAGTAGCAAAATTTTAAATAATGTCTTCGCTTTCTTTGAAATGATTTATTTTAAATGGGGGCAGCACTGGACCCCGGAAAATTCATGTATTGATTAAACCAACCTACTCTTTCCGTATGAAAATGCTTTGAAATTGAGAACCTCTGAGATCCTTCTGTCACCCGAATGCATAATTTAACTAGAAATCCATTTAGTTTGTCATTTTAATAAGTTGGTTCCTGTTTGATTTAGTATTCTAATAAAATCAACCTACACAAGTTGCCGAGATCACCTTAAAGGCTTCACCTGGCTAGTCCGGTAGTAGTGATTATAAACTACATTTCATAGTAATAGCCTTAAAGTTATACTAACGAAATTATTGGTTTGGTTATTATACTGGTTGAAGGAATATGGTGTTGACATAATGCAATAGACTTCTGCATGTTTAATGTTTATTCATTATTTTTCATATTCCGTTTCTCATATGTATCGTTAAACATCTCCAAGTACCTGGGTCGGTATCAAAATGTATGAAGCTACACAGCTAGAGGTACCTATGTATGAAGGTCCCAAGTAATTCAATTCAATTCTTTATTTGCATAGTAAGAGTTCACAAGGTCTTATAACTATATACAGTTCTCCTTACTTACCCTCTCGGGTGTTGCAAAAATAATTACTTACTTAATTATAAATCATTCAATATCATATAATTTGTCACATATAAATTCCTCTATACTATAATAACATTTTTGTACTAATAATTGTTTCAATTTAAATTGAAATAGTCTAGTATTAAGTTCTTTCAAACAGTCAGGTAATTTGTTATATAATTTAGGTCCTAAAATAAACACTGTTTTGTCATATGCAGCCATGTTGGAATTTTGCTGTAAGTAATGTACAAACAAACTTGATTTAGTTCGCATATATGCAAGTATTTTATATGAAACTAAGGATCCCGTGCACATCTTTAGAAATAAATAATATTGTACTGATATGAAAATAAAAAGTCATTCATGTCACTTTACAATTAGAAAAAGTGATAGTACCCGTGTTAGGACCACTCCATCACTTTCTTTGGATGTCGTAGAAGGCGGCAACAACAACCAAAACAAAGAAAGGAAAAATAGCACTAAAAGCCAAAAAATAAGTTTGTTTTGACGTTAAAGTATCTGATATGAGCTGATATGACTTATTCCAATAAACGCATTTCCACCTGGCTGTTCCACAAGTATTGTAAACTGGATCAAAGTTGTAGCAATTGCATTGACAGTTATTACGTAACGGACTTGCCGTAAGCTCTATTGGAGTGTTACTGTTTGATTTTCGATACTGGGCAAAAGAGCTTTGAACGATATTTTATATTCACAACATTTTTAAACAATCAAGTAATAAAGGAAATTTTATGTATATAAATAAAGTTAAAATGTTGGTTTGTTTAGTTTGTGAAATTATGTTTTGATGTTATGAAATGTTGTATTTACTTAAATAAATAATTTGGTCTGATAAACGAAATAAAAATATAGTCAAAATCTATGCTGCATATTATTTTATTTGTGCTATTGTGCTTTGTGGAAAATACTTTTTTTTAAGTATAAAGCACCTTGCATGCTGGTTTTGAGTAAAGAAAAAAAGACGTAGAATGTACCAGCTGATTCTTTTCCCGCGCAGATCGTAAAAGCCGATCGAAGGCGAAAATCTGAGTCATGTTAGTTAATAGGCGATGCGGCTGCAACCCATCACTGATTTGGTCCTGGGCTCTGGCTATCTACTTAGGGATAAAGACGTGAAAATGTATCTATATAAAGCGCAAATAGCAACTGGAATGGTAGTGGCCGGCAGCTCACTTTCACTGTTCCAATTTAGGTGAATTCGTTTGACTGCGAAAGATTTATTTATTTTAATGTTTTCTTACTAAAATCTTAAATTTAACGTTATAAATGTTATTTCAGCACGGTATTTAAAAGCTTCTTCTTGTAATTTAAGAGCTTGCTCTTATCGGCAGAGTAAAGTGGATATGCCTCTAATCCTCTCTTCTCTGTGCCATGTTTTTAATGTCCTTTATTTTTTTGGAAAAACTTCAACGTAACCGACGTTGAAGTTTGTACACAAAAAAGAATTAGATACAAAAATAGAAAAGTAAACATACAACGGCGGACTTATTCCGTATAGGGATCCCTTCCAGTCAACCGGCCAGTAATTGAGAGGAATGTTTACTTAATATGCGTTTGGGGTAGAAGTGGTTGGTACCAAAATAGAGTATAAAAAAAGGTGAACAATATCGGTAAGACTGAGATAAAAAATAAAAGGGATATGAGGATAAGACTTAAATAGTTAGTTGTCTAATTATCTTCTCTCTTCTCTTATCAATAGTTAAAAAAAAACTAAAACAAAAAACAAATGTACGTAAGTACATAGCTGGAAACATTGATTACTAAACTAGATCGACAGTTGTTGCAATGTCACCTATTACATAACTATGGGCTCTATTGGCGTGTTATTAGACAAGTAGAATTTGGCCTTCGATTGAATACCTTTGTGACTTTATAGTGACCTCGAACGAGAGGTTACCGGATTGAACTAAATTCACATTGACAGATTAGAAGCGCCATACAAGTGAAATACTACTAGTTGTACTAGTGAAATAGTTTGGTACCATGTGCCTCTATTCTAATATTAGTGTAACATGTTTTTAAGTTATTCTTACTGATTAATAACCAATGTAGAATAAAGTCACTTTTCGTTTGCGTTTTGAATAAAAGTGCTTTGTTAGGAGACTAGCGCCATCTGCGTGTTATCTCCACAAACACGGGCAAGATTATCGATTCATCGATATCCCGTGCGCGGATTGTCTTTGCCCGACCAGAAAAATAATCATTGTCTTTACGTCAAAATAGTGAAAAATGTCTGAATTCGGGTGTGGCATCCTCTCGTGCTTTGGCAGCATTAAGTTTGTAATTTTGATATATAAAATCGAAAGTTTCGTGGAGAATTGTCGTTAATTGTTTGGTGGCCAATTCATTTGGAACGGCGGGGAGCCGAAATTGTTTGTATTACGTAAAGAACATTGATTTGTGTGTCAAATATGAAACGCGTGCCATGCGGCTTTGAAAATTGTTAGTTTGTGATACTGTATGTGAATAATCGTGAAGTGTCGAAAGAAGAACAAGAAAATTATTGTGATATAGAAGTGGTGTAATAAATACGACGTATTCATCTTGGGGCAAGTTCATGAGCTCATGGGGTTAGGTTATTGTAGGGACCCAATTCTCCGTACCACTGACTCGGGATCCATGAAGAGACCTGAGGCCGTCGCCACCCCTGAGGAGGACCTCATGATCGACGCGAAGGCCAGGCGAGGCTGCCTGAAGACTGCGTGGACGCGGTAAGTTTTATAATTAGTGTAATTACTCTTAATTAGAATTTAGTTCAACTCATAATTAGGTTAAGTTAGGTTTATAGGTCCCTGTACCTTATACAGGGTGGTAGCAGACTGCGTAGGTTTTTTGGGTGTTTGTTTGTTGCCGGTGAGATTGCCGGACTCGTACCAAGAGCGTAGTCACAAAATCTTTTGGTACAAAAAACGTAATCTTAGCTAAAAATATGTGTAAAACATATTTTTATGAAGATTTAATTGAAACGAGGCCATTAATATCCAGGGCTATATATATATATATATATATATATATATATATATATATATATATATAGGTAATATAGGCCGACTTTTTAACCACCAGCAGCATTTTTGGAGCAAGTTCAGTATAGTGAAAAAGTAGAGCAAAGAAAATAAATTTGTCATAATTTACAGCTTTTAATAGCCACTATAAGTTTTTCAATATCATTGCTAAGTAATATTTAACACACTACACAAAAACATGCTTGATTTAAGCTCAATCGAAGTCAGTCACACTTATAAAAAACATAAATATCCTTAATAAAGACAACGTCGAGTTTGATACGAAAATTCCGAGTTATAACAGTCTATTAAATTGTACCTTTGGGCAAAATAAACTGGTCGCTTATTCTAATTGTGGCCTAGTTTAACGCAATCATGACCAAGAAACTGGAGCGACTGACATACCTTTTTCACACGACTGTCCTTCATATTTCAATAGTTTTGAAATTGATATGATGTTTACTGCGCTATTGTGTAAAGTTTGAATACTTATTGTTTTATTTATTATAGAGCTTGTTTTGCTTGAAATACGTTTTTTTATTATATTTAAAAAGTCGTAATTACCAATTTACTATTATTTTTTTACAAAATATAACGTCTAACAAAATATACTGAAACGATTTTAAAGGTGAATTCAGTCTATGATACTGAACAACTTTCCCCAAGGAACATATCGAAATATGGAAATATGAAAAATATTTTTCATTTTACAAAATGACCATCTACGCCGGCGTCCAGGAAAACCGCGGCGTAGATGGCGCGACGACCTAGATGCCTACCCACCAGACTGGCAGGCAAAAGCGCAAGATAGAGAGGAATGGAGAGCGGAGGCCTTTGCCCAACAATGGGATCAAGTGGGCTCTAAATAAATAATAATAAATAAGTTGACCAATCAGCTCATGATGATTTGTAAACAAAGATATAGAGTAATGAAAAGAAAGAAGGGAGGCCTGTTTGCCCAGCAGTGAAACATGCATGGCTAAAAAAGCTGCATTACTTATAAAATAAAGTCAAGTAAATAATTTAACTAGTGCTTATGTGCTTAGTCTTTTAGTTGCCTCTTACGACATCCACAGAAGAAATGGAATGGTCCTATTCTAGGCCAAAAACCACACGGCATAATACTAAACTTCTCTTAATTGTGATAAAATAATAATAGATTTAGTTGCCATCACCATATAATTACAAATCTTTATTTGGTCCGTCGGCTGTGAAAAGATAATGGAAACAATTAAACATCGAATAGTAAGAAATGGCCACCTAAGGCTCCTGCCTGATTTATGTAATTTGGCGTTTGTATAAAATTATCACTAGCGTTTTCTGAGTTTGATCGTATTTTTAACAATAAATGTTTTAACGAATCAATAATCTTTCTGAGAGGAAGAAAAATACTGTTACAATAAACATCCCATTACAGAAATATATTTCCGGGTAAATATCTTCTTTTTGTGTCGAAAGCTCGTAATGATGTCATTTTTTTCCCTCCAGAATGTTGCCAAAGATGGTTGAAGTCAGGCGGGCGGGTGATCGTAAAACTATAGCTGAATCGTTTTAAATGTCCCGGCTATTTCTTCTCCACTTCGCAATGTCTTTGGCATCTTTGGGTGACCATTGACATGCATGTTATATTTGTGAATGCGCACCCCGGGCTCTGAAACAGCAGAGCTGAGGATGCAACCGGGCACGCATTTAGATGAAGAAGATAAAAATACATGAATGATAGCAAAATATTTTTGCTTCCATTCGCATCAGTAAGGCGTCGACCTAACGCCTGATATAATTTGCCCTAATTAAGGCCAATTAATAAGCGTTTTCATAATATCTCTATGAGGTATTTCCGTTGTATTACTGCGCATCTTAGTCATAGGGAAACGTGGTTTTGAACTTCTGAGAACGGCAAATATCAATTTATAAGGTCAACGCTCGGGGCAAAAAGTTTGATCTAGTTAATGTCAGATATTACTCATAGATTGGGCTAATAATGAAACTACTTAGAATTGTGACATAATACCTTGCGTCTCTAAGTTGTGAAAGATAGCAAGTAAATAGAAAAAAAAACCCTCAAAAATTAAAAAGGAATATAGCCTGTCACTAAAGATGATGGAAAGATTCTAAAGATTACTATAGGGTATTCCAATTTGTTCAAGCCTGCCTCCGTGGTCCAATGGTCAAGGCGTTTGCCTTGTGATCCGGAGGTCGTGGGTTCAAATCCCACTGGGTAGCATACTTTGTAAAAAGTTGTTTCCAGTCTAGATAGATAGATAGATAAAAAAATTATTTGTTCACTGTAACACACAAATAACAATCAATTAGATACATTAACAATTAATTATATAAAATATTAAATGGAACAAAAATTAAATTAATAAAATATCAATCTAGCATGCAGCTGTGTGCCACAGTCACACAAAAAGGCTACAGCTCAGCTAAACGCTACTCTGAGAGAGTAGCAGCTGATTTTCAGCTGGCGCCCTTAATTGACAGCACGCGAACAAGACCCACTGCTGAGGTACGTTTGAAAATAATAATTATAGGAAAACTAATATTAATCAAAATTAATAAAATACAATCGAATGAAAATAACAATATTAATATTAAAATGCATAATTATAAAATTTCAATTGATTGCATACATATAATCATTACCATTATATTACAATTACGATGGCCAAATATTCCAATTAAAAATACACAACAAAAAAAAAACAAAATTTACACAAAAAAAAAATTACACATAAAATTTACAGATACCATTCAATATCACATTAATAATCTATTATTAATCTCACGAATAATTACAAATTAATAACCCTGTGTGTTTTAAACATAGGACGCTACTTTAAACGTTCAAGGTGTATATTCGGCTGATACGGCGAGCAAAGTGTTTGGGCATATCATTTTTTTGTGTCTCAAGAAGGTGTTCTTCATATAATTTTTTGAAAGTAAATTTACTTGTCTAGTTAGGATATTGCAGGTTTGAACTACCTGATTATCTAAGAAACATGATTTCGTGCTTCGGGGTGAAGCTTTGGGTCTCGATCGCCATCTAGTATTTGTTTAAACCTATCCTAGGATTTATTCTAGTCTACCCTTTGGTTGCAAAGGTCAGACGGCAGTCACTCTGTGTAAAAACGAGTAACCTCGTCAAATAACCTAGGTTGGGTAGCGGACCCCGGGCTCTAGCGTTACCGCTATGGATGTAATCGGGAATATGAGATGTTGATGATGATGATATTCAAATTTGTTCAAGAATTTTAAAGTTATGGAAAAATAAAGAAACTCATTTCAATAGAAAAATAATTTATAGTCTATCTCCAGTCTCTCATTAGCTACTATCACAAACTTTAAAAAATACGAATATGAATTCCACCTTGTCAAAGCAAAATCTATACTAATATTATAAAGTGGAAGAGTTTGTTTGTTTGTTTGTTTTTTGTTTGTTTGTTTGTTTGTTTGTTTGTTTGTTTGTTTGTTTGTTTAAACGCGTTAATCTCAGGAATTAATGGACCGATTTGAAAAATTATTTTTTTGTTGGGTAGTCCATTTATAGAGGAAGGCTTTAGGCTATATAACATTACGTTCCGACAACCACGCGAACGAAGTCGCGGGCACAGCTAGTGTATAATAAATTTACATCGTGTTAATGAAAGAACGCAAAACCTCAGATGGTACCTCAGCCCATGTAACTGAACAACTTTTGTACAAGAAAACTAAAAAAAATTGAACTTTCATTCAAACTGATCAGCTGAGGCTGAGAGGTTTTGCGTTCTTTCATTAACACGATGTGTAACGTGTCTTTAATATCAGTTGATAAAAATATATGTGCGATAGGCTTTTCTAACTCAATACTAAGTATATATATACGAACTTCTAAATCCCTCAAAACGTCATCGTATTCAAATGGCACATAAATTACAAGAGTCGCATTGCAATGCGATAACTGTGTACATGTCTTATTGAAGCGATGTGCGAGCCATAAATCCAGCCTTGTACCTGTAGACTAGACATTTCCGATTTCAAAATATCTGATCCTTTGTACTTCCCGCTAGTGTATGCGGGTCGCATGTGACAGGGCGCTTGCGCATCTACTGTATTCAATATTTCTAGTTTTTTTTTTTTTTGTTTTCACTGAGATACAGGATGATTTTGACATGATCGCTCGCCCCGCGCGCTGCGACGGCGGGAAGGATGTGGGTGGTCATACGGATGAATCGAGCGACAGCGAGGTCATTTGACACTAATAATAATACGTTAGCTATGTATTGTAAATGTGGGGATTTTTCCTATTAAAAGATAGTAAAAAAAGTATTTTTTTTTTGCTATTTTGTGTTCTATTAGTGATTCTGATTTCAAGATTTCAGTATAGCTCAGTGTTATTAAATCAACCTGTATAGATGTACATAGATGACGCAAGTATCACGATTTGATGGGAAACCAAGCGTGCCGAATTTTCAACAGTGAATTTACGCATAATTTAATTTACCTGTGATAGGAATATATCCTTGCCTTTGGGTGCTTGCAATTTTTGGTTACGAGTATTGCAGTAATTATCACACAGCGAGGCATTTTTTTTTGTGTTCCCAGCAGTCCGTCTATCGGCCAACCTTGACGCTTGGTCGAGGTTTGTATACGCGAAGTAGGTGCATTTACGTCATGTATGTGCATATATACCATCAAGTTATACTATACGACATCAAGGTAACTTGATCTCGTTAGGTAAAATGCTGTAGCGCAATTTGTTACCGTTTTTTCTGCTATTCGCTAACCAAACGACAGTATACCTAAAATTTTACGTCATCAATTTTTGTAATTTATTAATAATACAAAATTGAATATTGAATTTGTTTTATTACTATTCCATTTGTTTAGTGCAATAAAGAGTGTTTCTATTGTACTGTATTGTTGTATTAGTAGAACACGCTTTTGAAATAGAAATATAGGTTAAATTTTCACTTGATTCTTACGTGTAACAATTTTTATTCGCCTATTGCACAACGCTTATTTCACATACAAAATTAAAATGCAATTCATACAAAACGATAGACTAATATTCTTTTTGCGTGTTAATGTCCATTTAGTATGAGTATCCCTTTCAACCTGTTGCGAACACGCGAAATTTCACAACTGGCTTGTGGGCGTATTGAAAACTGATTGTCATAAATTATGTATTGTATATATTATACTATGCCTAGGTAGTATGCGTGGGAAACATCCCTAAACAGTGCCGATCTTAATATTACGCCGATCTCATAAATAAATATAGAACAACTTTTATAGATTAAAGGCCATACATGAATTTTCCGGTGTCCAGTCCATTTGAAATAAATAATTTCAAAGGAAACGCAGATATCATTAAAAATGTTGTCTTCATGAAGCCCTAGATAACCTTTCAAACTATTTTATGAACTAATGCTTACAGTTTAAAGTGAGAAGTGGCCAAAAGTGGCCGTTTTCCGCAAAAAATCATGTATGGCCTAACCCCTTTCATCGCTCACGTGTTTCGTAAAAAGCGACTAATTGACGTATTGGTAACAGAAAACGACCAGCACAAAACCTCTTTGCAACGACTTTATTTATACCTCTACTACGAAACTACTCATGAAAGGTCCCTGCGTTCTGCGTTCAAATACTCCTTAGCCTAGCTACTCCTAAGCATCGTACAGGTTTTTTCAATAATTCTTTCTCCCTGACTGCTGTACGACTCTGATGCTCTCCCTGACTCCATCAGAAGCCACGACTCCTTTAAAATTAGGGTTTTCAGGTACTTCCATTTTCAGTTAAATATGAGACAGACTCTTGATTGTAGAATATGTATTTATTGATGTTCGTTTATATGTACGTCATGTGGTTCCCGGCAGAGTAGAATAGGACCACTCCAAGTCTTTCTGTAGATGTCGTAGAAGGTGACTTAGGAAACACAAGCTAAACAAAGCTTATAAACATCAATGAGACCGCTCCAACCTGTCTGGCCAGCGTGGAGAGTGAAGGCCAAATCTTCTGACTGCTCTGGCTAATATATGTCTCTGGTAGTACAGAAAGGGTCGTGCTCTTGCAGTGGAGACTAAAAAAGACCCGATGATGTTTATATGTATGTATTAATATAATAATAATATTTATACGTAGTATGTTTCTTTATTGCTCAGTTATACATGCAGTTTCGTTTAAGTTTTATTACGGTTTACACCCACATACCTAAGCTCTCCA
Source organism: Acrobasis repandana (assembly GCA_963576875.1). Classification (NCBI taxonomy): domain Eukaryota; kingdom Metazoa; phylum Arthropoda; class Insecta; order Lepidoptera; family Pyralidae; genus Acrobasis; species Acrobasis repandana. Next base: position 6,477,536 of record OY756223.1, on the reverse strand, counting down.
ATCAACCCAAAGGTTTGGTTTGATTAAGTCCTCTCAGTCTCAAAACCTCTCAGTTGGTACATCAGCCCATGAAACTGAACAACTTTTGTTCTACAACTATCACAAAACCCAAAAAAAAATTGGAATTTTCATGCAAACTGATCAACTGATCGAGTCAATTTGTATGAAAATCCGAATTTTATTTTTGGTATTTTGAGAATTTTGTAGAACAAAAGTTGTTCAGTTTCATGGGCTGAGGCATCTGAGAGATTTGCACTTTGTATAAAACATTCATTAACACGTTGTATAAAACATAAAGATACGAACGAAGAGACAGTTGCAATCAAAGGAGATCTCTAATTATCTAAAGAATTCATACCTATATTTATTATATTTATTATACTACCAGTGTAAAAGTTTAAGGTAAGCATAAGGTACAATATTTTTTTATAATTTTTATACCAATGATATTACAGAAAAAATATTTAGCACTATTTTATTTAAAAACGTAATTTCAAAATGCATATAGTCATAAATATTATAATTCCATCGATACTTAACAAGCAAGGTATTTTGTCAACTAGGCCAAGTATTGTTCAAACAACGATACCTATAAATACAGCCAATATTATTCGCTTACAAAATAATTTTCCAAGTTTATTAACAAAGTACAGTTATTTCAATACATACATTAAAATTGATAATTTAATTTTCATTGATTTTCAGAAAGCCATGAAACAAATAATTACAGATTATTCCGACATAATTCATATTGACAGATAAAATACAGACAAAACGTGTTCGTGCTAGGATTTAACGACTGTGATTAAAACATCAATAGCACAGAAGACAGTAAGAGTATTATATACAGAACGGAATCTCCTTAGGTACGCGCAATATGCGTCCCCGCTTCCCGTCCCTTCTGTATCAATAGATATCTCTATATTTTGAACAAAACATGAACAAGATCGTAATGTGAACATATTCTTCCATGAATTCTTAAATTTCTGGGAGAAAAGAAAAAACTTAGACTGTACCAGCTGCTTCCCTTTCCACGCAGATCTTAAAAACCGATCAAGGGAATGGGCCAAAATGCGAATCATGTTAATAGGCGATGCGGCTACAACCCATCACTATTTTGATTTCTTTTTCCACCTTCACGCTAAAAGTGGCCCTTGAAGCCTATTTCCTATTTTAGAACGTAGCATTTCAGATTTCCGACACCAGGTTTTGGTTTACCCGTAGGTGGTAAACAAAACCAACCGTCGTAGTACGTATTTTCAGATGTTATGATCATGATTAAATCATCAATATTAACAATACTATATTTGAAACGAAGACGGTACATGAACACACCCGAGACATTAATTACATCTTCAATAACATGTCTGCACAATCTTCATAATGGGCAAAACAAGATACTTACATGCAATGCAGCCTAGGACATCGACTACGGAAGTATAAATAATACTTCGAACAACTATTATAAAATACAACTAGATATTGGGTCGGCACGAAAAATACGACTCGTCAAATAAGAGCGCACTCCCGGCGCGGGCGGTGAGCTCTTATTTTGTTTAGTTCAGTAAAGGACAAAACACTTTATACGTAGTGCTATAAGGTTGACTTCAAAGTAAATGTTATTTAATATTTAAGCTGACAGAATTTTGCTTTGATTTTGTAGGCAACACGTTATCTAGTCGTATTGTTGGTCGAAGTAATAATACAATTAATTAAGCCTTGAAGAATAATTATTTTGTGAAGATTCGGTATAAAAGTCGATATTGTTCCCAAGTTGGTAACTTTTGCCTCTGTGACTTATTGTACGTTGGTTTCAAGATACCTCAAACACCTATTTTTGACCAAACATAATTAGTAATTGTTGTATGTTGTGTGATAACATACTAACTACAAAATCACAGTTCGCTGCATCGAATAAGATTAACTGCAATAGTCGAAACTAGGTGGAGACGTCGTCCAAAAGTTATTGTAAGAAAACCTTGAGTGAAGTTTGTATTTGGGTACTTGGTACAAACAGTGTGTTCGATACTCGCAAATCTTCGAAACGAAGTTTTAACTCAATCTAACTCCTACGATTCGCAAACTGATTAGAAAGGTTCAGAGAAAACTGGGTAATAGAAGTTGCAAACATTCGATGCTTTGATTTAGTTGAATTTTATTTTTAGGGTTCCGTAGTCCACAAGGAACCCTTATAGTTTCGTCATGTCCGTCCGTCCGTCTGTCCGTACGGGCTCGTACTCCGCCGCTACTGCACCGATTGTCACGAAAATTGGTGGAGAGATAGATCATCACAAAAGAGATTTCAATCGATTCGTCATCGTCTAGGTGACATAGGCTACATTTTGTATGCAAAAAATTGATGTAACGAATGTTACATACAAAAAAGTGCGAGTCAAAAATTGTTTTTTGTTTCGATATCGAGTGGGGTTTCAAATGAAAGGTCTTAATGAGAACATTTCAAAAATATATACGTTGTTAGCCTTAAATGGCTGCCGAATTGTATACAATACAATACAAAAAATATTATTGCACTAAATTACATTATCAAATAATCATATTTTTCAGTAAGAATTTTCCCGTAGCCCGACTACTGGAAAATTTTTACTGAAAATTATGACAAAGAAGATAGCGATAAGAGCGTTAACGTGTAGAGAGTTATGCTTATTGTGGGCCGCTCTTGGATGGGTATCCCTGCTAGTTGGCACTTTATCTTCCATGCTTCCATGCTGGTCTGAGAGAAATTAATATTTACCAACTGCATCTCTTCTGTGCAGATCGTAAAAGTCAATCGACGGAAAGGACGAACATGTGAATCATGTAAATAGGCATGCGGCTAGCATACCCATCACTATTTTGATTCCTTTTCCATCTTCTCGCCCACCATCACCAGCCCTGGGCTCTTGAAGCTCCAAAAGTTGGTTTTTAAAATTATGAAAAAATGTTTTTTTTTAGCCCCCTCTCCCATACAAGGAAAAGTGAATTTAAAAAATTAAATTGGACTAACCTCAACGTGTGGGGTATCATTGAAAAGGTCTTTTAAAATGCAACAAAAACTGCTTTGAAACTATGTAGATCAAACACCTCAGTCTTGAGATAATCTAATACAAAGTTAAAATTTGAGGTGTCCCCCACCGTAACTTTTTAAATATTACTAAAATAATTCTGAAAAAAATGTGTTATATACCTCAAACTATTAGGTCTTTACATTTGAAATTGCCGTTCAGTATCAAAAAAGTGAAACAAGTTTTTTTTAATGAAATTATTATTTAATCAATCACTCACAATCACTTCCGCCATTTTATAGGCAGATCATTGATACCTTTGGAAAAAAAATCCTGGGAGCGAGAGTCTATGAACTGTTTGAAGGCGGTTTTGACTGCCTCATCAGATTTGAAATTTTTTCCTTGTAAAAATTTATCCAAATTTTGAAAAAAGTGGTAATCGGTTGGGGCAAGATCTGGAGAGTATGGTGGGTGACGCAGAGGTTCCAGTCGCAGCTCCTCTAACTTGGCGATCGTTTGATGTGCAGTGTGTGGTCTAGCGTTATCCTGAAGGAGCAGTGGGCTAGAGCAATTCATCAGTCTCGGTTGTTTAATGGCGAGCTTTTCCATAATTGTTTGCAATTGTTGGCAGTACAAGTCTGCAGTAATTGTCTGGCCTGATCTCAAGAAGCTGTAGTGGATAATACCAGCACTGGTCCACCAAACACTAACCAGAATCTTCTTTTTGGTCAGTTTTCGCTTAGGGCAAGGTTTTGCCGGTTCTCCAGGGTCAAGCCATTGTGATGATCGCTTCCGATTGTCGTACAGGATCCATTTCTCATCACAAGTCACGATACGGTTCAAAATCCCCTCATTATTGTGGCGATTAAGCAAAGAAACGCAGCAAGCAACGCGTGTTTGTTGGTTTGCTTCAGTCAATTCGTGCGGTACCCACTTTTCGAGTTTTTTAATTTTTCCGATTTGGCGCAAGTGGTATAAGTATAGTTTTTTCACTTACGCCGAAGGCTGCTGCTAATTCAGAAGTGGTTTGAGATGGATCCGCTTCCACTATCGCCTTCATCTCTTCGTTATTCACTTGAGTATCAGGTCGTCCACGAGGCTCATTGTGTAAATCGAAATTTCCAGAACGGAAACGTTGAAACCAAAAACGCACCGTTCGTTTGTTAGCGGTGCCTGGTCCATACACGTCGTTAATTATTCGAGTCGTTTCTGCAGCACTGGTGCCACGGTGGAACTCGTATTCGTAAATACCGCGAATTTTCAATTTGTCCATAATTGTTGTTATAGCAATGTTGAAACTCAAACAAATGATGTTAAAACAAATGAAATACGAATTTTAAAACAATATTTTTCTGGCTTTATTTCGAAATAAATTTGAATTTGGAATTCCTAATGAAACGCAAGATAGTTGATTTTAAAGTTGCCAGTATTGAAAATCGGCAATTTCATATGTAAGGACCTAATATTATATGTACTTTCAATTAAAACTATAGCGGTTTCGGTATCATAGATAGTTATTTTTTAATACGTCAATATCGTAAACCGCAATTTACCTTTAGATCTTTCATATTTTGTTACTTGCTGTTACGGAACCTTCATGGGCGAGTCCGACTCGCACTTGGCCGCTTTTTTTTGTGTGTTGGTACTAAATTGTACTACTAAAACCTACATATAAGTTGATAGTGGAGGACTTAAATCAAAATAAAATCTCATCCAGGTAACCGGCGATTAAATAGGCGGCAATAGGTACCAACGTATTTTTTTTAAATTCTGTTTTATCACTAAAACCTTTTTGGATTTTCTTGTTAACTTTTTTCTTGTTTTAGTGTTTCTTATGAATGAAGTTTCAAATCTGTTTGTACAAATATTTGTAATTACCTCATGATGTAATTACTCTCTATTGATGAAGCTAAAAGCCAATTTCGGCATCTATAGTTAGACAGTTATGTTGATGTCTTAATATATTTGAAAAATCTTCAAAACCTTTTCCCTCATACACAATATGTTGAGTTTACTTGTAGAGAAATACTGTTAAGACAAATTACAATTTCTCATATAGGTACGTTAGTTCTATTCTTCTTGAAAGACTTTATAAGTAATTATGATGTCTATAAATACGTCCGTTTAATATTTATTGCAAATTTTACAACCATTACGACAATAGTTGATATATACGCAATTAATGACCGGAACGGATCACTTCACGGTAATGATAATGAACGATAAAATTAATTTTACTTGCAATAGCAAATAACGTTCCAGCCGCCGCCATACATATAACATAAGACACGTAAGTTTTTATTGTCGTCGGGTTTTTCGAAAGAAACAAAAGTAACAGAAGGATATCCTAAGTCTGCTAATAAAAAAAGGAAACGACATTTTAAAACTAAAAGACATTTTGCCTCCATGAGACAAATACAACTTTTAATTTCATTTATCTCAAATTTATTTAACAGTTTTTTTTTCCAATGAATCACTTTACCTATATACATTCATTTACTTAGTATAATAGATGGTTAATCAGATACCTGTACCACCGCGCGCGTCGCACACTACGTAAAGTGGCACAGGTATCTTGTCTTTCCTCTGTACCAATCATCATATCAAATTTTTCTGCTAGGACGGGATTCGTTTTCAGGTAATATGGTCTTTGCCTTTGTGTAGGCCAAATCCTCTGGAATACAAGCTAAACGAAGCTTATAATCATCAATGAGACCTCTCCAACCCGTCTGGCCAGCATGGAGAGTGTAGGCCAAATCCTTTGACTGCTCTGGCTAATATATGGTTCTGGTAGTACAGAGAGGGTCGTGCTCCTACAGTGAAGAATAAAAAGACCTGACGATGATAATGATGGTCTTTGGTGACGAGCCGTGTGGCTTCTGGCCTAGAATAAATAAATAGATAAGGACAATCACACTAATTGAGCCAGTTCCAAAGTAAGTTTAAACTTGTATATATTATGAAATACTCACTCAACGATACTATATTACATAATATAGATATACAACCAAGACCCAGAACAATTTTAAAAAAGGCTGTTTTCCAATTTAACCCGGTTGGGGATCGAACCCAGAACCTTAAAGTAACGGACTAGCGTTTTGACCAATACGCCTTGGAGTTTGTCAGTATTTAAATACCAGCTGTATTTTATGTATGGGTTCCGATTTCTACCGACTTGCAGCCCAAAGCTAGAACATATTCTTTTAAGCTCTATAGCATTATAATTCAATATATGCACATAAATGGTCATTATGTGATAATTAATTCGACAGCAATACCATTCATCAAAATGGATTTGCGAAAGTGTCAAATGCCGTGCTCTACATCCATTGACGTAACCACAATACACCAAACCTGACACATTCGAAGTATGTACACCGCCCCTTATGCTAATATATATCGCAACAGAATCTAACTGACACAAATCGTTTACAAAATAAAACCGGTCAAGTGTGAATTGAATCTCGTTTGATAGGTTTTGTATACCTTTGAAGTTATTACTGGAAAAAAACTAGATGTTTTAAATATGTTATATATTTATAGCTAAGCTAGAAGCCGGCTTCTCTTAGTTAGTATGTTTTCGGTATAAATCACATTGTTTCAAGTTTTCAGAAATTTCGTTTAACACATTACTGGACACTCAGCCAGCCACAATAGAAAGAACAATTGATCTACGTATTTAGACGTAGTGTGTCTGAGAATCTGAATAATGTTATTAGGCGATGCGGCTAGCAACCCATCACTATTTTGATTTCCTCTCTCCATCTTTACCCCACCATCACGCTAAGCATGGCCTTTGACTCTTATGATCCTAGGTTATGTCTATCCCGTTTGGGATAAAGACTCACGTTCTTATTCCTAACGTAATAATGTATTTGAATTTTACAAAATAAATAGAAAACTGTTGGTAATATATCTATATTTTGGCAAGTTTGATTTTCTGTGGTATGTTAGAAATACGATATCATTTATTTTTGTTTTATACCAATAGAAGAAATCTGCAAAAAAAATAGTCCACTTGAAAGTAGACGGGTATAGAAGAAATGGTAGACTGAGAAAGAAGTGGAAAGAAAAAGTGAGATCTCGGATATGGGGAACGGGAGGTTAGTACACAAATGGCGAAGGACAGAAAATTATGGAGGGAGTTGACATACAGAACCGACCCCAAATACGAAAGGTGAGGCAAGAAGTAGAAAAACATTGTCTTTTAACACTAAGATACTTATTGGTGTAAATAGTAAAATAACAATTGATTTACACCAATAAGTATCTTGAAATTTGTAATTAATGTGTAATTTAATTATACTTGTGTAATTGTAATTATAATTAATAAGAAGAGGTCCAGAACGACCAAGAAAGAGCTATGTAGACCAACTGAAAGAAAAAACAGGGGTCATGTCGTATCAAACACTAAAAAGTAAGGCAGAGAACCGAGAAGTTTGGCGCATACTCCACCGACAGGAGCAACTAAGCTCTTAAATAAGAAGAAAAGAAAATTGTAATTTAAATATACTTAAAAAATAACTGTTGATGAACATGATGATGAGTACCTTGTATTTGACTGTCCCGGTAAGTTTACCGAAAAATTCCACTGTATTTTTTGCATTTTTACCTATACAAGGTTCTTTATTATCTCACTTATTCTTCTGAACCCTTTTATAACACTTGTAACATTCGGCAAAATGAAATACAATGTCGCAACACTGATCTATAAAATGTCTCATAGACATTTTGCGCAACATCAGATACCAATGTCGAAGTTTGAATTTCGATCGGCGATAAGTGTAATTATTGATAAAATACCTTCGTCTGACAAGGTTATTAATCGCTGTGCTACTTAATTAATTGAAATCTACCGTATATCTATCTAGGGTAGCCATTTAGTTCCCGGCAGATTAGAATAGTCTTCCCGTGGATGAATTTGGAAACACAACTAATACTAGTTTAAGAGCAAATTTAGTTCATAAAAAGGAAAGATTTTCAATATAAATTGATCCTATATTTTTATAGGTAAAAATGAGCGCATTGTGCCTTGAGCAACATTTTCGCTGAGCCTACAACTTTTTTGTGCTACTGCAGCATACATACACACATCGCATGGCTTAAAACCTGTAAGTATGTAAATAACATAAAGTCATAAATATACATATTTATTGTGTGTGAGAGTGTACTACTCTATGTAATTTTTGAAATTTATAAGTTGGTAAAGTTGTTACTTTTGTTTTGACTTTTTAACCGACTTCAAAAAAAGGAGGAGGTTCTCAATTCGTCGGAATCTTTTCTTTATGTATGTTCCCCGATTACTCGAAGACGCCTGGACCGATTTGAAAAATTCTTGTTTTGTTTAAAAGAGTATAACTATCCAGGTGGTCCCAAAGATTTTATTAGAATCGGTTGTGTAGTTTGTTCCCATGTTGTTTTCCATGGCAACAAAGAAGAGAGGGAGGGGCAGACCGCCTACGACGTGGATGGCAAAAGTCCGAAAAGATATGAAGCAGCTACGCCTAAAAGCGACAGTGCCGGTGGTCGTAGCAAGTGGCGCTGCATGATTAAAAAAGCCGACCCCATGTAACGGGAAAAAGCGAGAACAAAGAAAGTAGAGAAGTTGTGTAGTTTGTTTCGAAACGAAAATAACTAGAAAATATATGTTGTCTAAGTATACAATTGTTAGAATATTCAGCTTTTCTGCTACTGAAGTCGGTTTTTTGTTTTGAAAAATATCAATAATTATTATGTTTGCGTATCATAAATCGTTACATACTTTTAATAGTATTATTGCAAGGACTAATGGATTTATTGCGCCGAAAGACTTAGTTTCAACTACTTGTATAATTTTTAACCTACCTAACGGCGCAATGCATTACGAAAACATTATGCGAATTGTTCAAAAGCTCCTCCTTCAGTGCCTTTTAACCAAGTTTCCATTGATTGCTTAACTTGAATAACTTATGAATTTAATTACATCTATGAATTGTAAAGTTCCTACCTTGAAGAAGATTTGAACATAAGTTACAGTTTTTCATTACTGTCCGTATGTCTACTTCGCATATATTTTCTCTGTACCTTAAATATAGTTTTTTTTCTTTTTCTCGGTTAGTGTTAGCTTTTTAAGTTAAAACGTGCGCGCCTTGATAAATTAGTACTAAAGTGTATTTTTCAATAATTTAATTACATTTTGAGCTTCACTTGTGTAATTTATAAAACATATTTATTTTTCAAAAATTTCATTATTGTGTTGGCTTTTATTATAAGTACATTTAAGCTTTAGGTAGGTTTAAAAGATTTTGGCAACATGCCTCAAGAAGAAACATTTCGGCTTCTGTTTATCTTATACAAAAAGACTCTATACAAATCAAATGAGGTCCTCATTGCTGGTATTTTGCCATTTTGTTACAGAGTTTTTATAGCTATAATATTATACTTATATAATTATTGCATTGAGTATGCATTTTATTTTACCAGTGTAAGAAAAATACTACTTATTCATTAATCAGTAATTAGCAAATTACAGTTTTTAAATTTGAAACAAACATTTTATTAGGGACTTTACTTTATTCCTTAAAAAGTTTGAAAAATCTGATTGGTCACTAACAAACACAAAAAGTAGCCACAACTTAATTCTCATGGTTTTACTATCATGATTCATGTTATTTCAAAGAACTACTGCTATAACAACAAAAACTTCTCACATAATACAACGCGCTCATTGTCCAAAGATATGATATTCTAAACGAACACACAAGGGGTCATAAAACGTAAAGCTCCAAATGTGGAGTAATAAACAAGTTAGTACTTTATTCTGAGACAGTCTCGAAACTGGATGTAAACATATTCATATGTGCGTGTGTATAGAAAAGCATACGTAAAGTTACGTTCATATCGCGTTGTCAAAGTTTTTTTTTTTTATATAACTATACTAGCAGTCCACCCCGGCTTCGCCCGTGGTACACACATAGCCTATGTCACTCGGGAATAGTGTAGCTTTCCAACGGTGAAAGAATTTTTTAAATCGGCCCAGTACTTTTTGAGCCTATTCATTACAAACATACAAAAATAGGTACAAATCTTTCCTCTTTATAATATACTAGCTTTTTCCCGCGGCTTCGCTCGCGTATCCCACGGGAACATTACTTTTTTCCGGGATGAAAGGTACCCTATGTTACTTCTAGTACCTCCCAGGATATGTGTACAAAGTTTCATGATGATTCGTCAAGTAGTTTTTGCGTGAAAAGGTAACAAACATCCACGCTTTCACATTTATAATATTAGTAAGGATATATATATATAATATAAAATATAAATATAATATATAACACATATATATATAATATATATATATATATAATATATTATATGACTAATAACTAATAACTATATATACTCGTATACACAATTAGGTATCCCGTGCTGGTCTGGGAGAAAAGAAAAACTTCGAACGTACCAGCTGCTTCCCTTCCCGTGTAGATCGTAAAAGTCGATCGAAGAAATAGGCAAGAATCTGGATCATGTTTCTTATGGCTCCCTAAAAATGTGGAGATTTCCTACTACGAATAGCAGTAAGAGAGGTACGGGGAGCGCTGATGCAACGGTCAACGACGGTCCAAGTCCTCTTGCACAGATAAGAGTCCACAAGCGTGCTCTGTGACATTATATCATACCAAGTGCATAGTGCGCGATCGAAGTCTTATTCTACCTGTAAATTTATTTAATATTGTAATTTTTTTATCTGGCTGCCAAGCAGCATAAATAAGTAACCCTACATTTAACAAGCTTGTTTCAATTGAGAAACCTGAATCGAGGGTCAACGTGGCAGCCAGTGCCCATATCATTATCTTCAGCGTGGACAATGTTTATAGGCGATGCGGCCGCAATCCATTACTGTTTTACAGCACTGGTTTCACATTTCCCTTTTCTACCTTCACGCCAACCATCATGCTAAATGTGGTCTTTCGGTCTTACGGCCTTGGACCCTGTCTAGCCCGTTAAAAACAAAAAAACAAAAGTCACGGCCGCCAGCGTCTCACCGCGCGTCCACAAGCAGCTTAGTTTTTCTCAAGCTAGTCTATGCGTTTCGTAGTTAGAAATAAAGTTGTATGACTATAGTTTTTACAGTGACGATCACTACCAGCCGCTGCCATTCCTATGTAAATTCGGCGCATGCCATGCTTCTACAAATACATTGTTCATCATCATCAGGTCTTTTTTCAGTCTCCACTGCAGGAGTAGGTACGACCCTCTTTGTATTACCAGAGCCATATATTAGCAAGAGCAGTCAGAGGATTTAGCCTACACTCTCCACGCTGGCTAGAGGGGTTGGAGAGGTCTCATTTATGTTAAGCATGTGTTTCCTAAGTCGCCTTCTACGACATCCACGGGAAGACTTGGAGTGGTACTATTTTACTCTGCCAGGAACCACACGACTTATTGTAACAGAGAAGACGTAAGTGAGAACGTGCCCTTAGGCGGTTATCTCTCTGAGTGATACACAAACCTGTTTTGCGGGTGATATCAACAATGCCACGGGCAGTCCACCTCTATATTACTATTAACATGTTGGTCGAAGTTTAGAAGAAAAGCGTTAGTTTTAAAAAAGTGATCTCATGGATTTTACTACATAGTACCACAGAGTAATAAATATACTAGGTACAATAGTACTTAACTACTTATTTATAAAGTGATAGGATGAAATGCGCTTTTATTGTTTATAAGGACGTACGTGGTATTAAATATAACTTTCATACTCTAGTAGTAAACAATTCATTTACACTGCTATATATTACAAACATGACAAATAAATAATTTGATATACATACCTACTCTAAGTTGCATTTCTTTTTCTTATTTCATAGCCTAATCTGGTTAATTTGGCCACATTTGCCAAAAGTGGCCGTTTTTCGCAAATGTGCGTAGTAAAGCTTAACGTTCTCATTTTAAACTGTAAACAGTAGCTCATAAAATACTTTGAAGGGTTATCTAGGACTTGGTGGTAGCAAAATTTTAAGTAATGCCTCCGTTTTCTTTGAAATAATTTATTTTAAATGGGGGCAGCACTACACCCCGGAAAATTCAGGTACGGCCTTAAAAGAAATGTATGAAATGAAGGGGACAATTATTATTATTATTATTTTTTGTTGTTTATTCTTACTCTTTCTTGTACGTATCGAACTCTCTTATCTTCATTTGTGTATATGTCACAGTTGAATAGTATAATCCGTTATTTCACTAAACCTCTAGCTGTTTGGCATTACAGCTCGGTTTTGTAAAACAGCGAACCCTAATACCTACGCGGAATGGAATGAACGACTTGTATTCATCCATGCGGCTAGAGAAGTTGTTGAACATTCTATCTAAAGAAATTATATACAATTCAGAATTTTAGAATGTTTTATACATTTTACTAGGTTAGGGCAAACCTATAGCAATAAAAATCGTGAATAGTTTTCTGGGAAATGAAATTCGATGTCAAGAAAATATTATCATGCATGTGTCGCAGTTGGATTGTTTAACGGTTTCGTCAAACAGCGGATTACCGCTACTGTTTCGCAAAACCGCTAGCCGTTTGGAAACATGGTTAGCGGTTTCAATGAACGTAACACGTTGCGCAATCTTAGACAATCCAGCTGAACGATATTCGGCTGTTTAACAAAACCGAGCTGTAATGCCAAACAACTAGAGGTTTCGTGTATTAGCGGTTTATACCATCCAACTGCGACATATATAATCTCTGTTTATTTGTTGTGGTATTTCTTTTTGGCAATAGAGTAATTCTAATCTATTCTAAGAAATTATGCAACTGCATCTGTTCAGCCTAACATAATGTATTATGATAAAAATAAACACAATATTATGAACACTCATGATTTAATCTTAAAACAGTTAACTCATTATGCTGCTGCTCTAATATATGTCGAGTGGCTAAAAGTATTTAAAACCGCTACTGTGTTTCGTCGAATATAGCACAGGCACAGAATATCAGACAACTTGCTTTTTGAAAAAAAAAATCTCGAGTTCAATAGACCCATTTTTGAAACGTACAGTCACTAAACTAACGGTATTTTGTATGGAAAAAAACAATTTTAAAAATGGCACCCCAAATCCTTGTCAAATGATTTGAATTTCTTATTATTATTATTATTTGCGAATGGTTTTTAAAATATGCAGCAAAGTTAGAGGGTGAATGGAAGGTTGTCAATCCATTTAGTAACGTCGCCATCGGCTTCGTGTATTTTCCTTATACTACCCTTAATGGACAAGATTGGACAAGAGTCGATAAGGTGGGACAGACTGTATACTCCCGCAGCAGCAATTGGGATCTACTGCAAATTTCCACCTGCATATTAGTTCGGCACATCTTCCATTTCTAATTGGAATGTTTTTATTAGCGATTCTGTCGCTAGGTCTAGTTTTAGTTTGCTAACGTAACAAATTTTCAGGCCCGTTAGGGACTCCAAAAAATCTGATTTGGAACTAAACGCTATCTCTTTTACCTTGCACCTGTCTACATCCAGAACTATTTTGTAGTACCTTTATATCTTCACAAAACTCTTAAACTTTGTGTCATTGCCGCCTGCCAGCCCCATTCGGAGATCACCCAGGAGTTGACACAAGGTCAGTTTTTATTGTGAGTATTAGAGATTTTTTGTTTTATAGTGCTCAGACTGATTTTAATAATTTTCTGAAATTATACTCTCCACTGCAAGAACACGACCCTCTCTGTACTGCCAAAGCCAGAGCAGTCAGAGGATTTGTCCTATACTCTCTACGCTGGCCAGACGGGTTGGTCTCATTGATTCGCTTTGTTTAGCTTGTGTTTCCTAAGTCGCTTTCTACGACATCCACAGGAAGACTTGGAGTGGTCCTATTCTACTCTGCTGGGAACCACACGGCTTAAAAAAGATACATTATCACGTCTTTATCCCTAACGAGCTAGACAGAGCCCATGGACGTTAGTCCCAACTGCCACGTTTATCGTGATGGTAGCCGTGAAGATACAAAATGGAAATCAAAATATTGATGTGTAGCTATCCGCATCGCCTTTTAACATGATTCAGATTTTCGGCGACTCCTTCAACCGGCTTTTACGTTATGTGCGGGAAGTATTTCTTTTCTTTCAAACCAATATAGAAGAATTTTCGGGACAAATAAAAAATACAGTAATAATAACAATGGTTTCAGATAATGACGTAAAACCGCCCCGGAAAAGTAAAATTAGACAAAATATATATTTTTTTAATATTCATAGTGAATAAGGATATGGTCTTAAAATCAAATCATAACAATCTGAACATACATTAATTCGGGTAGAATTAGAAAAGAAATGGCTAAGTGCGTATCCTGGCCACGCCACGCCACGCGAGTTGAGTTCCGAAGCTACAAGTTACAACATGGGGACTTTATTTTCCATAGTTTTACATGTCTAGTTTACTACATATTTATTTATACAAGTTACAATTTTATTTTGTATCTAATTCTTTGTAAGGAATATGAATTTTGTACGATCCAAGAATTTATATATGATAAGTTGACTACAGACATATCTAGACACGGGAAGAGAAGTAGTTGGTGCATTATATTATAAGGTATTTCTTTCCTCACAGATCAGCATGGCAGAAACTTAAACTATGAAAGGCCGATAAAAGTCATTATTCCAATATACAATAGCTTTAGAAAATCAAGGCCTTATAAAACAGAGCACACTGTGTCAACACCCACACATCTTGTAGCTAGAATTTGAGAGTGAACATAGGATAAAAAGAAACAGAAAGTTCACTTCATCCTATATGAAGTCTTTATTGCATAGTTAATGTAGACATCCTAGTGGGCATCATGCCCGGCTGTCCCACTAAAGGTCTCGGGTTCGAACCCCGGTCAGGACAAGATGTAAAATCTTTTTAGATTGACCTGGCTCTTGGATTTTTATCTGTACTTACAGGGTCTAACAAAATATACTGAAACTATTTTAGGGATAAAATCAGTCTATGATACAGAACAAATTTCCCTAAGGAACATATATCGAAATATGAAAAATAATTTTTAGCCGCCCCTACAACTTGACCGATCAGCTGATACGAGTTTGTATGAAAAGTCAAAATATATTTGTCATATTTCGATATGTTCCTTGGGAAAAGTTGTTCAGTATCATGGACTGAATTCACCCTTAAAATAGTTTCAGTATATTTTGTTCCACGTTATATATTATGCATTTGTTATAAAATATAGTATCGTTGAGTTAGTATCCCATAACACTGTCGAACTTACTCGATCTGTGTAATTTGTCCGTTCATATTTATTAATTAAAAAAAACGATGTGTACTTTTATTAAACTGATAATAATACCGGTCAATTTCATATAATTAAAAAATACAATAAATGTGTGTTTCATAAAACACATTCTTTCTTCTCATAAAAGGTTATCTGCTCTGTAGTCACTTTTAAGGTGAATATAGAAGCAAATGGCCTTGAAGTGGCGCCCTCATTTGAAATAAACTGTTAACTGGTAAATATGGAGCTAACTTACATATTGCTAATCGTCAGGCACTAGATAGCCTTTTAAATTATTTAATGAACTACCGTTGAAAGTATTTACATTAGTCCGTCTAGCTTTAAAACTTGCCTCCGCCAAAAGTGGCCACGGCAAGTTTCAAAGCTAGACGGATCACCAATAATAGTTTCAACGGCAGTTCATAAATAATTTAAAGGGCTATCTAGTTCCTGACGATTAGCAATAAGGAAATTATCACCATATTTACGAGCTAACAATTTATTTCACACTTCAAGGCCATTTGCTTATATATTCACCTTGACAGAATTTCAGAAACTTTACTAAGAGTATTTCTGTTCTCTCCAATGCTATTCAGAAAAGAGATCAGGTATCCACAGTATCTTACGAGTATTAAACATTCTAGGAAAATGCATATTGTGTTCCAGAAACAATTTATCCAGGGCGAACTTTGTGGACGTACGTAAATATTCTAATCCCACATTGTTTGTATACTTTATAGCGTTTGAAACTTTACTTGACAATATTTATATATAAGTCAACTTGCATAACACCTATTTGAAGAAAATGCATCAAAAAATACTATTATATTATATTGAACACTTTGCAAAAACAGGGTGGCAACTTGGAGGTGTACGATTTTATTCCCGCCATTTTGTTTGGGCGGCTATAATGAAAAGTATGGTGTGTAGATACGGAAATTTATTATGGAGCGTTTTACCGACTGTTTTAATTATCAAAACATTCTTTTCAGCCAAATCATGTCTTGCGGTAACGACCGTAGAGGCGAATTCCCCAAAAGAATTTTTTACTATTATTTTAATTTTCGATTGCTTTATTTCCCAAACTTTTATTGAACTAATTAACCTCTTTTATAAAAGATTTTCCAATAAAATCATGAATTTCTAGTCGTCCTATCGAAAATTTTACTCATCTTATAAATTGACAGTCGTATTTCTTTATTTTTAATTACGAATTCGGCCATACGCCAACTCACATCGCGAGGCAGGCATTAGAATAGATTCCTCAAGGAAAGAGGAAGCATGGTCAACCAAAGCAAACCTGGCGGCGATTTAGCGGCGGAGATGAAGACAATCGGGCTGTTTTGGCCCGAAGTTCTAATGAACCCCCCCATTCAAGTTCTAATGAAACGAGCTTCGCTCGTTTCATTAGAACTTGAATGCATAAATAATGTAAACATAGTGCGTTCTCAAATATCGTGGACATCGTCTCTTCTATAACTCACATATCTATTAATTTATTATTTAGTATGTAGAAATATTCTGACGTATTCAAGAAAAGATGAAGTTCAGCTTGGATGAGGCAAGCTAGAAACAGAAAAGAGTGGAAAAAGAGTCCTCCCCTGCCTACGCCACAGAGGCGACTTCCAAAATAAAATAGTATGAAGGAAAAAATGTAATTGAAATATTAAGTGTAACTGTAAGGTTTTGGTAGAATAAAGGCTTTTTTATTTTATTTCATTTTTTATCTAGAAATATTGGAAGCAATAAATCAAACTTCGAATTCATTGCGAACTACAAACTTCATTTGATTTGAATAGAATATTTAGCTCTGAGATGCAAACGCAAAGTATTATAAACGCAAGGCCACCAAATAGCATACATACTGATTCAACTGGTGTGACGCAATTTGGGAACAAAGAATTAGCGAAGTCCTCATTTTCGTAACTGTGTGAATTACGCAAGGTCTTTTATTACAGAGGTCCAACACGCATAATTTTAGCTCGTAGCCACTCATTTGAAGTTGATGATGACAAAATTATAAGTTGCTTTGTTAGACATCGCCAGTGTAATTACATGGTAGCGATATAGTCGCCACGTAACATTATGGTATCTTGTACATAATATGTAGGTACTTGTAACATATATCTTTGAACATTATATTACAAAAATACTGAAATTATTTTATAATTAAATTCAATCTATGATACTGAACATCTTTCCCCAAGGAACGTATAGGCAGTGGTTGCTAACGTCATACCAACTTTTGGAGGGCACGTAAATAGCAAACCTGTAGACTAAATACATATTAGTACCAACTGCTCACATAGATGGCAGCACACAAATTACTAGTAAACCTGCGAAAGGAAGAGAATATAGATTCAAATACTAGGTTAGGTAGCTAGGTATATTAATATTTTATTTTTGCTCCTACTCTGGTCTTAGTGTGTTTCGGTTGATCATTTACAATTTTTGTAATAAAGTTGAATAAAAAATTTTGCCCAAAGGCTGAGCCTGACCATTCATCGTGGGAATGCCACCAGCCTCTTAGGTACCCTACCCTGCAAACGCAGCGATTTGGGTTCCATTTTTTATATAGTTTTTTTGAAGTATTTTTATTTAGTTTAGTTTTATATACGTATGTAGTTATAGATTAATTTTAGTTTCATGTAGTTGAATAAATAAAATAAATAAAACCGCCATCTAGTAACCTATTTAAAAAAAAACATTTAGAGAAGAAAAATTTATTTATTTTTATTTTTAAACTTTATTGTTTAACAATGAAATTGTCTTACAATTGGCGGACTTAACGCTAAAAGAGTTCTCTCCCAGTCAACTATAGGGATAAACAGATAATTCGTTGCGGCGCAAAATAATTAAATAATTACATACTTATACCAAATAATACACATACATGCATATATACTCATAATAAAGATATATATACGCATACATATAAAATATATATACATATATATACATATATATATATATATATATATATATATATACATAATTAAATAAATACAAATACATACATACCTACAATGAATGATGATGTAGATAAGAAAATGAGACTAATTTAGAAGATGACAGTGTACTCTTCTCTTAAAGGAAAACTTTGTGTAAAATTTCTTTGATGTCAACGGGCAAAGCATTTCAGAGTCGTGAAGCTTGAACAGTAAAAGAGTTTGCCATAAAATTTGTGCGATGAAGTGGAATACTAAGGAGACGGGTATCAGTAGAACGAAGCTGCCGATCATGAGTGACGGAAAAAAATTGAAATTTGCATTTAAGATATTCAGGAGATTTTGGATTGGAAAAATAGAAAACAGAGTGCAAAGAATTCGCATTTGTCTGCGTTCACGGATGGGAAGCCATTTAAGCTCCGAGCGAAATGGAGTTATATGATCATATTTGCAAAGACAGAAAATTAAAACGAATGCAATTATTAACTAGACGATCAAGCTTATTGAGAAGATCTGCATTGAGATCAGGGTAACACACTTCAGCGTAATCAATAATAGGTAATATTAATGTTTTGACTAACAGTATCTTCGTTTTAATTGACAGGAAGTTCCGAAGGCGGTTAAGCTAAATATATTTTAAAATATGAAAAATATATTTTTACTTCTTTACAGGCTAACTTTTTAAACACTGTCCAACTTTTTGAAGCAATTTCAGTCTGCGAACTACTCTATAATGTTACTTCTATAAAAATATTATTAAAAATCGATAACAATTTTTAGTCCTCCCATACAAATTAGCGTTCAGACATACGGATTTTGTATGGGAGGACGAAAAATTTTTATCGGTTTTTAATAACTAATTTTGTAGAAAGTAGTTCAGTATCATTACTAAACTTACTCCAAAAATTTGGACAGTGTTTAAAAAGTCACCTGTATATACTCGGATTTAATTTATCTGTCAACTTGCCATTGTATGGGAGAGCCAAAATTATTTTCGATACCTATATATTCCTTGGCGAAAGTTAGACCCTGTATTTGTAAACTTTGATTATTTATTTTTTATTTAATTTTTTTTTATTTTTTTAGTTCCGCACTGCAAGGCAAAGGATTCTCGTTTCTCTATTTTATGTCACTTTCAACCATTACGTTGGAAATTGTTTTAGAATATGAAATTCAAGCCATTACGTTGGCTTAGAATATGAAAATGTTACTCACATAATTTATCATTTTTGATATACCTAATTTATTTCAATTTCTTATAGGTTTAAAATCAACAATTGTGTCTGAACAAGATAGACTGTGGTTAAGTAAAGTATCTTACTTTACTTAATTAGACTTTATTTAATTAGATTCAAACTTTGGGGATTTTCATATTTTTTAATTCTTTTCTTAAGTTTGAATTTCAAGCAAAGAAGTCCGTATTAAATAAATCCATATTAAAGCCGTACCTGAATTTTCCGGGGTCCAGTGCTGCCCCCATTTAAAATAAATCATTTCAAAGAAAACGGATACATTATTTAAAATTTTGCTACTATCAAATCCTAGATAACCCTTCAAAGTATTTTATGAACTACTTTTTACAGTTTAAAGTGAGAATGCTTTTAGCTTTCTTTATTAAGCTTTACTACGCACATTTGCGAAAAACGGCCACTTTTGGCAAGTGTGCGTAGTAAAGCTTAACGTTCTCATTATAAACTGTAAACAGTAGTTGATAAAATACATTGAAAGGTCATCTAAGATTTGATAGTAGCAAAATTTAAAATAATGTCTCCGTTTTCTTTGAAATGATTTATTTTAAATGGGGGCAGCACTGGACCCCGGAAAATTCAGGTACGGCCTCAATGATTTCAAAGTTAGTAATTTTACTCAACAAAAAAACAATCGGCATATGCCAGTAAAAAGAAACTAGGTCTGTTGGATGCGTTTATTTTCTTACGTTTCCTAGGAGTAAGTTTAAAATAATACTCTTATTCTTCCTCACTTAACCCACTTTACGTGGGGTCGGGACAGCATGTGAGTCTGTTATTACTCGTACTCTCCATGCTAAATTAAGATTGGGCTGAAAATTTTAAAGCCGGCTGCCTACCTGACACCAATCCTTTTTTGAAAAAGTTCCTGCAAAAAGTTTTACCGGCCAACGCCCGATGTCAACCCTTGGAAATGCAGTTGTTGCACAATATGTAAGTGCTTTGTCCTTTAGTCGCCTCTTACGACATCTACAGGAAGAAACGGAGTAGTCCTACTCTAGGTCGAAAACCACTCAATAATACTACCTACTTTAAAACTTATGTAAGAGCACATGCTTATTTAGAGCAAACGGTATAAGTTTCATTCATCATTTCAGCCGCATAAGGTCCACTGCTGGACATAGGCCTCTCCCAAGGATTTCCAAAATGACCGATCTAGAGCGGCCTGTGTCCAGCGCTTTCCAGCGACCTTAGTCAGATCGTCTGACCACCTTGTGGGTGGATGTCCAACGCTTCGCTTGCCAGTACGTGGTCGCCATTCGAGAACCTTTCTGCCCCATCGGCCATCGGTTCGTCGCGCTATGTGTCCCGCCCACTGCCACTTCAACGAGCTAATCCGTTGGGCTATATCAGTGGCTTTTGTTCTCCTACGAATTTCCTCATTTCTGATTCGATCACGTAGAGAAACACCGAGCATAGCCCTCTCCATAGCGCGTTGAGCGACCTTGAGCCTTCTTATGAGACCCATAGTAAGGGACCACGTTTCAGAGCCGTAAGTCATCACTGGTAACACACATTGATTATACACTTTAGTCTTGAGGCACTGAGGTATTTTGGACGAGAAGACGCTGCGTAGCTTCCCGAACGCTGCCCAACCGAGTCGGATTCGTCGAAAGACCTCTTCCTCGAAGCTGGAACTTCCTGCCTGGATCAATTGACCCAGGCAGGAAGTTCCAGCTATATAAGCTTATATATATATAATAAGTTTCATTAGAGCTGACATATTCTATGTTTGATTGTATCTGTATGAAATTAATTATCGACTCTTAAAACGAGCATCTGTCGATGAGAGCCCATATTTAGGTCGACGATGTTCACAAACTATAAGAGTTTACGCACATTAGGCCAGTAGTGGCAACGAATAGTGACAGCCAGCGGTGGCCACCATTAAGGTGAAGTGGTAGCATAAGTGGCGCCCTCATTTGAAATAAATTGTTTAAAACTACATATCACCATATTTAGTTTACTAAATATGGTGATATTTACAAATTGTTTAAAACTAAATATCACCATATTTAGTAAACTAAATATGGTGATATTTAGTTTTAAACAATTTATTTCAAATGAGGACGCCACTTATGCTACCATTTCACCTTAAGCGATACTTGCTGCCGACAAATGATAATCACAAGCAAAAGCACTTAAAGCATAGAATAATTTATTTGCATAACATAACCTGCATGTAGGCGTGCAAATATTGAAAATATTACACTCACAAAATATAATTATTAATTTTAATGTATTATTATATTTTACACTTTCTATTTTATTATATATATTTATGACTTTAATTCATATTAAAATTAGGCACAACGGCTAATGATTTTGAAGTGTAATGGCTACACTTTTGTTTGTGGCACAGACTAGTAATTAGAATACTGTTTTGTCATATACATATTTGTGTACATTTCACAGTGTCCCGTAAATATACTTATATACATACTTTTCTAAAGTTGGCCGCGACTAATAGAGGAAGCCTCATGTGCGAAGACTCTTACATAGCTTCTTAATTTGCTCTTGTAATTGCTAACTTATTAATTAGTTATGATTTCAATTGCTTTACCAGATGATGCAACTGGTTTTGATGAACGATGAAATCTTTGTTCGTTTTACGCAACATTTTATTTGTTGCAATCTATTGGTCTATTGGTGATACTTAGTACATATCTACATGTTGAAATTGATACTTTTGGAAGAGTTAATTAAAAACAGTGATGGTCATTATTTGAATGACGTTGATAAATCAACGAAATCCGAAAACAATAATATTCATATAGTTGTGCTGGGTGCGTGAGACTATTAGTGGTACTCATAAACACTTATTTAAAAATATTTAACCATCACTTGTTTAATTTTTTTAAATGTCATGAACTTATAGAATTACTCTGTCTACATTTTTATTATAATAAAGATCAAATGCAGCTTGTTTTCATAACACCGCACCAATGTAATCAAAAGAAAACCACTAATCTAGGCTGTAAAATATTTCAGGGATAATTTTATATCCCGCGGCATAAAATATAAGGTTTAATTTAAAAAAAGAATACATTTCAAATACTAAAAAATTTCACTAACATCTATTGTATCTTAATTTATTATTATTGCAACAGAAATAGAGAAAGGGATGTTAAGATGGTTTGGGCATGTAGAAAGGATGGATGAAAAGAGATTAACAAAAATTATTTATAAGGCAAGTGTGAAAGGAAGAGAGGGACAGGGTCAACCTCGGCGAACTTTCTGCGATCAGATTGCAGACGTTCTAAAAAAAGGAGAGGTAAGAAGTACTCGTAACCGAAGGGCATCACAGTGTTCCATTTGACTCAAAAAATTTCCCTATGCTGATTATCGCATAAATAGATCAAGGAATGCATTTCAAATGCAAGACTAGAACACCCACGTGTCAATTCCAAATAGTTTTTTTAATAAAAAATAATACATGATTTATTAAAAAACTATTTGGAATTGACACGTGGGTGTTCTTGTCTTGCATTTGAAATGCATTCCTTGATCTATTTATGCGATAATCAGCATAGGGAAATTTTTTGAGTCAAATGGAACACTGTGGGCATGTATGAAGAGGTTGTTGAGTGTAGATGAAGCGAAAGAGGTCTGTTTGGATCGTAGCAAGTGGAGGTCCATCCATAGTCCCCTGCAGGAAACAGGCGTCATAGTATGTATGTACATATGTATGGATCTTTTTGTCGATTCAGTTTTTGGATGTTTTTCAAAGGGATTTTCATAGCTTAAAAATAAAAAAAACCATGAGGTTTTTTTAGTTTCAAGCTATGCAAAAACAGACTCGCGAGGTCTACAACTCACAGAGCCACATGACCAGTTTATTGCGTTTCAAAGAGCAATTGATATTTCCAACTACATGACTGCATAATGTCGGTGCAACTGACGCGTTCCCGGTACACGCATCACCTACGGCGATGCATCTGTCATTTAGCACTGTCACGCCGTATTTCATTATTTTTAAATATATAATTAAAGTGAAACGAAACATTCGTTAAGAGAGGCTTATGTGTGACAAATTACTTTAAAATATTTAAAGAGAAAAGGATATTGACTATAATTAGTGATGAGATGAAAAACCTTTCGCATATGCATTATAATTCACTTTGCATATGTTCTGATTATTCATGACGAAATGTTTCTTGTAAAAGCATTTTTTTTTTAAATTTAATGAAAATCATAATTACCTATTTATTCCTTTCTTTGCAAATATTAAAAAAAAAATGATTCTTGTCGTAAGCATGTCTATTAATACATTCAAAATACAAAAAGTAATTAAATTTTTTTCTAAGCGAGTTCATTAATTGACACCTGCATGTTTTTAACTTCGGGGTTTAAAAAGAAAAAGAGGAGTTTGACGTGTTTGTATGTCTGTGTATCTTTATTTGGCAACGTAGCTTCTAAACGAATATACCGATTTCGATGTTGAATTTTTTTTATCAAAAGCCTTGTTTGTCAAAAGAGTTCTTAGCTTTGTTTGATGAAAATCGGTTTAGCCGTTCAAACGCAAACGCTTAAATGTTTTTTAATTTGTCTGGAAAATAAACTCCGTTATTCTTTGACTGTAGAAAAACAAATGAATTATAATATTCTTTTTGATGACACTTGAAAAGATCGTAAAGTTCAAAAATTCGAGCATCTCAAAATAATAAGCAACGTCTATTTGTAACATTAATATCCAAAGTTCAGACGACGTCGTAAAGCGCTCAAGTAAGGAACAATGTTGTCTGCCTTTACGTGTTATATAGAAAACAATTTTACACCGAACATTACTTCAGCGAAAACTCTAAAGAATTTTTAAGGCGAAACTTTGACTCTAGGATCTCGCGTTTGCCTTTTTACAAGTATAACTTCCCGTATACTTCTACTGAAACATAAATGCAAGTTTGAAATTTTAGACAAGTTCGAGCTATCTTGAGTAGGGCAGTAAAATATGATCTTTCAATAAATCTGCTGCCATTAATTCTCGTTCAGTGGGTCTTACATTTTGTTTTATAGTTACTATTTTGTTGTCTACGATGGCTTGGATAGATTTTAAAGTAAATACATGAGTAGATTCCCGAAAATTATTCTGATAACTTTGTCTTTCTATTCTATGATGATTGTCTTCTTAAGGCTTTTAGGTCAATTACTTGTAGATACTTAATTAAAATGTCGTTTCTAATACTTTACTTCTACTTCCTTCTTTATTTACTCACGTTTAGGCACAGCATGACAGTTTTTTTCCATATTAGTCTATCGCCGGTGAATCGTCGGTTACTCCCTTCCACATTTTACTCATTGCTTATAAGATCAATCTCTATTTGGATGCACTTTAACTTGCATTCCAAAAATCTGTGTTGCAATATGACTTTAGTCATCCTCCTCATTTTCGTTCAGATCTTACTTTGCGGAAGTTATTGTTTGATCTAGATTACTTTGTGTGCTTCCGTTACCAGTTAGTTCATGCAAACTATTGCCGGCTGGCGCTCACCTACTACTGTTAGTCCCAGCATACCTTTCACTGACAGTCCAAACGTCCCTGCCACCAACAGTTGACGCATGCCCCGCCTATGCTGCTGCATTCGTTGGGGTTGCAGCAACATCAGCTGTCATTATCACAACACGTGTTTCACCTCGACACAAGGCATTTTCAGGCACAAAACCAGATGTTGATCGTTCGTCGTTTGACTGCAAAACGATCAAGGTCTGGTTTTGTGCCATTATATTTGGATACTTTTCATCTTGCTGAACGACCAAGCGAAGCGAGCAAATTTCTCCAAGTCTACTTGAACAATATATGTATGTGAGTAGGTATGTATGTATGTTTGTTAAAAGATAACACGAGTAGTTTTAATCAGAGTTTCATGAAATTTGGTAGGCGTATATAAATGAAGCTAATTTAATTTTTAAGTTCGAACATGAGCCACATTGGTCAACGGTTTACCGAGTTATGGGGTTCGCGAGTTTACAGTTCGGGGCGAACTACCAGTATGCATCTCCGTTATTTTTTACCTTGGAAAGATCAATATCAAAAAAGTTCGCATCATAATTTTATATCTTTTCCTTTTATCGTCATCATCATTAACGGTTTTCAGGTATCCACAGTTGAGCATAAACATCCTATTATATATTATTTATATATATTGGTATGTAATGGTACTTATATATAAGTACCATTTCGAATTTACAAGAAGATCGTTCTCTTCTTCTATCAACTTTGTTGTCTGTTATTTCGATACACTTTGTAACCTTTCACCACGTTCCACTTTCCAAATTTCACCGTTCCCATATGCTCTTCCTGATCCCGTTTTTCTTTCTCGAAGCTAACAATAGCATCTGCTGCTGACCAGCCTGCGGCGCCCACCGTCTGCAATCATCCGACATTTTCAAAAGCGTAATTGGTCAGCTAATGAGACGGCCGTAGGCATAGCTCCAGTTAAACCAACGATAATGATTGGTGTCACTTGTTGGAAACGGTTCGCTGCTAATACGTGTATATGTTGTGTATGTTTTTTTAGTTTTGCACATATACAAAGTGGAAGGGACATACCCGTAATAAATCCAACCACCGTCTATACTAGATCATTGTAGTATAATGAAATTAAAATGACGGCCAAAAAACGTAATAAAATTTTGGCATTTCCATACAAAAGTGTGCAGCCGCCCGGGCGATTTGTATGAGAATGTCGATTTTTATTGGGCTTTCGACTTTTTTTAAATTTTATTATACTGTAGTGATCTAGTAGAGCGCGTGGTTCGATTTATTATGGGTATGTCCCTTCCTCGTTGTATACATAATAATGCATACTAATTATGTGTATATCCCTTACAGCCGATGCAAATATCTTTTCCTAATTGATTTTTAAGAGTCTCATTTTGCCTGTTCATGGTATTACGCTTAACTATAGATTTAAAAAAAAAAATCAGTGTGGTTGTTTTCATAAAAAATAATCACTCGGTCAAAAAAAAAATCCAAAAGCGAACTTTGAATAGCACAGATAAAAATACAACTGGCAACGCACTTAAATAAAATAGGTATTTAAAAAATGTTGTATAGGTTGTTAGGTAAGCCCCAGTATTTATAATAAACTAGCAGTCCACCCCGGCTTCGCCCGTGGTACACACATAGCCTATGTCACTCGGGAATAGTGTAGCTTTCCAACGGTGAAAGAATTTTTTGAATCGCCCCAGTACTTTTTGAGCCTATTCATTACAAACATACAAAAATAGGTACAAATCTTTCCTCTTTATAATATTAGTGTAGATAATGAATAGTCCAAGCTTGTTAGAGAGGTATATGCACTGGCAGTAAAAAAAATGCGAACTCTAACTACTAATAAGCAAGTTTCGTCGCTCTTTAACAAACTACAAGAGAAAAATTGAACGTCAAAGACAACATCCTTAAAAATATGGACTTCATAAGCTAAAAAAGACCCGTCCATATTACTAGTAGGTACTATTATGCTCGTTCAACATCCAAAGGCAAACATTCGTCACCTAAAACGTGTGGAGCCTCACCATTACCAAAAATAACACGAGTCAAGCTAAACACAATAATCGCCGCCCATCTATCGAGTACTGAACAAATAGAGTTCACACCAGATTTTGTATGCGCGGGTACAGTCGACCACGGGAAAAAAGTTACGTGAAACTTCGGTCAAGTAACGAGCTATTGCCCATCTCACTACTGGGCTAAGAGCAATTGGGTATTTTGCATAATAATTGATTTATGTTATTGTGGGGTAATTTTATATAATTGTCAAATGAATGCTAATTGACAATTATATATGTTTGATAATTGTATAACATAACTGGAACCGCATATACTCGTATCAGGTAATAGTTGTAGAACAAAATTTTTCTTTCCTCGGCTTTTTTCCCTATTTGGGGTCGGCTCTGTATGTCAACTCCCTCCATAATTTTTTGTCCTTCACCATCTCTGTACTAACCCTCCGTTCTCCCATATCTGATCTCACGCATTCGTCCCACGTCTTTCTCGGTCTACCTTTCCTGTCCTCTATACTCGTCTACTTTCAAGTCGACCATCATTTTTGCCAGATGTTCTGCGTCCCTTCTCATTACGTGGCCATACCAGGTCAGGCAATGGCTTTGTAGAACAAAATATAGACAAGAAAGTACTTTCTTACTTTAACAAAATCACTAAGTTATTAGATACTTTATGAAAAAGGCTGTGGAATTATCTACCTCGAGTAGGTAATACACGTAATTTACATTTTGATGTATATAAAATATTGACCTATCAAGAATTTGATACACATTTTTTGTTGCATGTATTATTATTATCTGTTTCTAATAAAACATACTTACTGTCTTCGAAAGTGAGTTGAGGTGAGGCAAAGACCCACACAGGGTTGGCGCTACAACCTCCACAAAGATTTAGCGCTATTCCAGTTTGTTTCTGCCCTATCTTTTCCATGGTGTGTCAATTTTCAATTCAATTCAAAATATCTTTATTATCATAGGATATTTATAATATCTCTTAATAATAGTCACTTTGTTTTGTTTTGCACAAATGTTGACGTCAAATCGTTACTTAAAGCTAAGTTTACGCCGCTTCCTAGGCGCAAGTGCAGAAGAAGCGGCAACAAACTGCACTGCACGTTTTCTCCAAAGACGTCAACTAACAAACTAAAAACTTAAAATTAGTTATATAGATGGACAGAGATTACATTGTTTATTATGTCATAATTAAATTGAATTATAAGAATTACGAAATTTAAAATAATGTCAATTTGTAAATTTAGTATGTACCAATGTACCTAAATTATGACATGTCTAAGTATACAAACCTTTAAGAGGGACCCGCGCCAAGCTCAAGCCAGACCTTTTTGTCTTTAAGATCGGAGAGTATAAGAGTATAAGAGTCATCGGTCCTATAATAAGCCTTCTCAAAAAGTACTTTCTTTACATAAGCTTTGAATTTTCTGTCTGGCACTTTCCACTTTTAGATAATTAATAAATCATAACAGCTTCGTAGTACAAATGGTCTGAAAACTAAAATTACGTTTTTACCACTTAACTCTGAATCCCTAATAATAAATAAAATTCTTACAAAGAGCTTAGAATAACTAAGTGTGTTTATGAGTCGAACTGTACTTTCGGTAAACAGCAGGTAAGAGGAGGCGCACAGGAGTCATCCCGCGTTATCTTGTTTGAGGATAAACCTGCGCGTATTTGTTCAGAGATTTGGGTTAGTGTTGGCCACGGGTAGACAGGAATTTTTGTGATCCCACTTACATATTATCCTATGATACTCATCATCGTCATCCGAGCATATTCCCGGTTGCAACCTCAGCAGTAAGTAACAGTTCAGAGCCCGGCGTCCGCTACCTAACCTAGGTGGTTTGACGTGGTTACTGGTTTTTACACAGAGCGACTGCCGTTTGACCTCCGCAATCCAAATAATAGACCAGAACCAATCCTAAGTTTTTAAACGCTAGATGGCGTTTGGGACCCACAGCTTGACGTTCCTTCCGAAACAAGGAATCATCTTTCTTTTTAGATAGTTAGGTGATTCAAGCAGTGGGCTCACAATTTTTTTAAAGCTAATATTACAGTTTAATTATTCTGAAACTTAATTTTATTTCTAATAATAAACACGTTTAAAAAAACTATCTACTTATTGGAAATGTCAATATTGTCTCAATTTATCTATCAACATTCTCACAAACATTGATTCTTCTAGCCATAAACTATTTTAAAATATGTGAGCGCACACCGCTATCTTCCGGGCAGCCATTTCCTACCATT
Source organism: Acrobasis repandana (assembly GCA_963576875.1). NCBI lineage: Eukaryota > Metazoa > Arthropoda > Insecta > Lepidoptera > Pyralidae > Acrobasis > Acrobasis repandana. The sequence continues at coordinate 6,448,310 of OY756223.1, read as the reverse complement.
TGTATGCTAGGAATTCAAATTAGCTATCGTTTCGTGTAGCCCTCACAAAATATCGGAAATTGAAAGTTCTCATTGAATTTTACCGCGAACATTACTCGTGTTTCCAATAAACAGTAAGTGGCGAGCAATTTATTTACTCCGTTGTGTTTGTTGTTTGATTTTTGGAATATTGCAGTTTAACAGTTTTTTTTTTAAATAATTGTCCGTGTTTTGAAAAGACGGATATACTGATTTTTCCCGTGCAGATTGTAAAAACTGAAGTGGAGGGGCTTGTCCAAACGTTTGAGGTATCACCCGTCTTATGACCCGTCTATCTATTTTACAAGCTTTTACTAAATAAAAGCTTAAACTAATTTCACCTGTCCCGTTGGCTGTGTGTCCGTAATCAAATCTTGCAAGCCCAAATTAGACCCACTTCCCGTTATCCGATTGAGCTGAAACTTCTCATACTTATGTAAGTTGGGTGACAATGCAGTATTATGGTACCAATGACCAGATTTCATGATATAACCGGAAGGTGGCCTAGCATCTCTCTGATAAAATAACGAAAACCCACCGAGTTTGGGCTCAATTGATTAGTCTTGAGAAGCACTTTAACTTTTTTAGCTCATTGTCATTTTGACGACCTCCGTGGTGTTATGGTTAACACGCTAGACCGCTAATCCGGACGTTCTGGGTTCGATTCTCAGCCAGGGCAAGTTGGAAAATGACCTTTTTCAAATTGCCCTGGGTCTTGGGTGTTTATCTATATATGTATTTATCATAAAATATAGTAGGTATCGTTGAGTTAGTATTCCATAACAACACAAGTTTAAAAACTTACTTTCGGGCTAGCTTATAATCAGTGTGATTTGTCCTTATATATTTATTTATTTATTGTTTTAGATAAAAGCTTGCTTTTCTTTTTTTTAAAAATAATTACTTGTTTTAAATATTCTTAAAATAGATAAAGATGAATGTAGCCAGAGCTCAAGCTTTGTAAGCCATATAAAGAATATACTTATTCTTTAAAAGTCATACATACAAAGGACCCCAATTTCGCGTATTCCTTGCATCATAGACTGCTTTGATCATATCAATAACTTAGAGGTTTGCATGAGTGAATCTATTTCACTAAAGAATGAAAATATAACATTGACTCTTGGCAAAAAGTAATGAGGGTAACAGATGCAACAACGCATATAAGAGACAGTTACAATGAAATTGTTTTGGGAAATGGGACTATATAGTTTGTTTTTAAGAATAATTTCACGACCCTGAATAGATACTAGCTTTTGCCCGCGGCTTCGCTCGCGTATCCCAAATCCCACGGGAACATTACTTTTTTCCGGGATGAAAGGTACCCTATGTCCTTCTCAGTACTCCTAAATATGTGTATGCGAATTTTCAAAAAGAATGGTTCAGTAGATAAAGGAACGTGGAGAGGTAACAAACAAACAAATATACAAACTCACTTTCGCATTAATAATATTAGTTGAGATGGGATACTTCTTCGTCTAAGCGCGTTCCCGGTTGCATCCTCAGCTGTGCTGCTTCGGAGCCCGGGGTGCGCTTTCCCGCTTTTTCTTCTCCAAAGGGTCCTCATGGTCAAAGGCTCCAAATGGTCACCCAAGGATGCCAAAGACCTTGCAAAATGGAGAAGAAATAGCCGGAATAGTTTAAATGATTTGGCTATAGTTTTACGACCGGCCGCCTGCCTGACATCAACCCGTCATCAATTTTACACAATAGCACCTAGGACTAAATTTCGAAAAACTTCTTGATAATACTACAAATACTACATGATATATATGATGATTTCTTCAAATTTTTCGAATTATAAACATTTTTAAGATTATATATATTCGAATTATAAATATTTTTTAAGAAGTATTTTTTTAATCCAAATCCTTAAGAGGATTGTGTAGCTGGAAATTTTTATACAAAAAGCGATAACGTTTCTCCCCCCTTAAACATAGTCCAATTTCGATATTTTTTAAATATTTTGTTGATATATTGGATAAGAAGGGCCGTACGTTTTTATTTCAAAGAAATATGGCTTATAACTAAAGTTATTAGCATCTCAAATTCCGTATTTTTTACTAAAAAACTATCTCGAGCGTTTTAATTTATTTAAGTCCAACTAAATCAAATTACTAAAATAGGAAACCGTACAGCCCTAGATTAAGGTTAACTAAATTGAATGACACCAAAATTGCCTCATTTGGTAAAGGTTTAGGAGGCTGGAAACGTTATCACCCGAAACAATATTTCAGAAGGAAAAATAAGGCAATCGCGTCTAAGAATTTCAACTCTATCGCACGATACAGGTCGGAAGCAGAGCGGCGTGAAACAGATAGAATTTTTACAAATACCTACTCGCGATGCATATCGGCACTACACAATTCTCTTATTACGAAAATTATAGAGGAATAAAATACCTATTCCGTCAAAGGTATGTAAGATTAAGTATTTGAGTAAGTACAAAATATTTTTACACACATTTTAAATATTAATAATTAGGTATATTCCTAGATGGTCAATAACAAATTAAATTTAATGTTATGTTATGTTTGCAAAATATATAAAACACGTGAGCTATACTTCTGTTACTTATGCCCTTGGTACCAACTCGTGCGTATCGCAAAATGAAAATTGTAGTAATGTGTAAAATTATATGGTTCTGTTTAGATAGTACAAGTAGCCCTTAAATATTGTAGATGATTGTTATCTATGATACTTTATGGAAAAGAACATTCACATGTACGAAAACTTGTTTGTTTATAAGTGTCTACTTATTTTATATATGTATTTCAGTATGTCTGTCAATACAGATCTTAAAACCCACTAAGCAATTCTAATGCGAATTTTTATAACCTGCAATGTATGTTTTTAAAATAAGAAGTATAAAGGGTTTTCCTAAAGGCTGACTGGTAGAGAATGCATTAGCATTAAGTCCACCTTTTGTACCATTGTGGTCAATAAAGATTTAATAAATAAATAAATAAATTAAACAAAATATACTTACTGAAACAATTTCAACACTTTATCTGCGGAGAAACGCACCGTATTTGTTTTTATTATCGCAAAACATACATGGTGCGTTTTTCCGCAGTAAATCCAATCCATGATACTGAACCACTTTGCCCAAGGAACATCATATCGAATGAATTCACCCTTAAAACAGATTTTTATTATATTTTTTTGTAACACGTTATTAGCATTCTGGTGTGTAATTGTTTTCCAGTAATGTCTGTCCATGATACTGACTACAACAAAGAAATTGCGAAATAAATATAGTATAATAATAATAAAAATAGACATTCGACGCCAAACACCAAACTTAAAAACTGTATGTACCATTTTTTTATTGCAAAAACTACTAATCTAATAAGAATTACTTCTGAATTAAAAAGGAATTCTATTCTTTTAGATCAAATAAACTTTATTTGGATTAAACAACATGTATTCTCATAAAACTGCAATTAAATTCCACTTATAGAGAAAACTGGTACTAACTGTCTTCTGACAACGGACAATCTGATTTCATTCGCAAAGCAAAATTTCACACAAATCAATGATATGACTAACCTACTTGCTAACCGGTTGCGAGCCGTTGTACAAAACATCGTCAGCATAGAACTACTAGCATAAAATATCTATATTTATTCATTTAACATTAATTTAAGATTGTAATTAACGGACTTCAGGCCGTTAGTCTTTTCTACCAGTTAACCTACAATTGGAAGAGCGAACAAAGCGAGAGGAGTTCTTTAAGGTCTATTTTGATTATCTAGCGTTAAGGAAAATGATAAAAAAGTGCAGTCATTATAGGAAAAATTAAAAAAATGTGTGGGCGGCCATCTCGGAATCAAATTCCGCAGGGTGCTTTTACCCAGTATACAAATAAATCAGACCTCTCAAAGGTCCCAATAAGGTGTTGTGAAGGATTAAGGTTAAAATTCTAATATTCAGACGCCGTCTTGGATTCCAAGAAAAATTACAGATTTTGATTCTACCATTCAAATTTCAGTCAAATCTGAAGCAGTCGACTATTGGTTGACCACCAATCTATTTGGAAAATCAAAGTAAAAAAACGTTTAGTTTTCCACGTCCCCACACAGCTCAGCCTGCGCAGGCTTAGCTGTGTGGGGGGCTTACTCTGTCCCAAACTGTAAACTTGCTAGTTTACAGTTTGGGGCAAAGTACTTAAAAAGCTTTACAGGCATTTACAAGAGCTGTATTTCTGTGCTCTTTGTGTTTTGCACCATTGGGCACTTGTACTATAAATTTGATTGCTATTTTATGCCCGGAATTAGATTGAGGCTTAAAATTTGCTCTGAATTGTAACGTCTAGTGAATTAAGTTGTTAACAAGAGATTCTGAGTGGAAGTTGTAAAACTATGATGCCATAATTTAATTTAAAAAAATCTTATTAAATTCTTTTGAGTTGCAAATAGCATTTTTTTACAAAAAAAAAACATTTATTATACATTTGTAGAAGTAATATTGTACAGACACAGATTTTAGACACTGATATAAAACATACCCTACACACATACCTATTTATTGAGTTAAATCCTGCAATCTTAGATATTTTTTTTCGTCATTGGCGTATAATGCCGAAACTGTTTAATGCCGATATAAAGCTGGTATAATAATTCCAATACAAGAATTAACACTGTTCAGACCAGATCGTTTTTTAGGATCATTAGTTAGTAGACGAGAAGCTCAATAGACAGCTCCATTTGAGACCTCGGATTAGGACGTTTTTTGATAACAAAATATTTCTTTGGCAACAAGGCCGTCTCGGAAAGTGCTCAAAATAAAGTTTTTGCGAACTTAACGGTGACTTTGACAAGGATACTAGTAAGTATCTTGAAAGTTTTTAACACAATTTCGTCTACTTAAAGGTACTTGAAAATATATTTAAGGTCATGTAAAATGCCAAACTTAGGTAAAGTAAATGAACGAAGAAGAAAACAATAGTAACGAACATAATTTTATAATTTTACTATATTTATGAATTTATTTTAACTTTATTGGCATTCATATTCTGTTTATAGTTGACGAGGCTGCCAATTGGCTACCCTGTTTTCTGTAACTAGATAATTAAGTATTTAATTATATTATCAACCAACAGACCTCGAATCTGTTGTTGAAATTCTACCGCATTCCAGTACAGAGCTAGCCACAATACATTTCGCATAACGTCGGAATTAATCTTAGTGAATGAACTCTGTTTCTAGTTACAATTACTGTAAATCTTAATAAAACTGAGCCTATTGTATGTTTAGATTACAGAAATAAGAGATATGGCTAAAATGCGTGGCTATTGTCACCATAATAGGCATAACTAAATAAATAGTAGTTTAAATAGAAACGCCTAAACTAGGCGTTAGCTCAGAAGTAGCAAAAGTTACTACCTACGCTGCTACCTACCTATTATAAGTATTTGAGAAAAGTACTTTATATCAATACATAATACAAGATATACCTATGTGCGCCTGGATTGCTTGAGCCGCGCAGCCGCCTTGACGCGGATTTTATTGACGATGGAGGAAGTTGACATACAAAAGCGACCCCAAATATGGAGAAGACGAGGAAGATGATAATGATATTGATTTCAAAGCATGATCTAATAAAGAGTATATCCTTGAACAGATTTAACAGCTAAAAGCTAAGAAAACCCTAAAATGATAGGAAAACATGTAAAAAGTTAAATTATTAGAATAACAGTAGTGATAAGAACTTCTAGTTTAGAATCTATTTTAAAATTTTTGAAAGAATAAATACTGATAAGCACATTCTAAAGCTTACATTACATAGATAGAAAATGTAGATTCAAAAAGATCTTATACAGTTTCCAGTAGTAATTGGAAAAGACCTCCAGAAATCTTCTCTCTGTGACCCATTAAATCTGTTTCAAAATGTTTTTTTAGGAGTACGTATAAATATAAAAAAATACTAAATAAGTAAGAAGGCATTATTTCCGAAAAAAAAACTTGTCTCTTTTTTCTGTCGTCTACGTTACGTGATTGTAACTGTTCTGAAATGGCGTCGCCTCCCTGCAATTTATATTGGGCGGACTTAATAACTGTTAAAGTTTAGTACAACCCACGCTAAATAACGTTATCTAGGACGTAATATCATAAATGTTTGTTGTTTACTTCAATTAGATTTTGTCCCTTAGTATTTTACATTCGCAATCAGCTCATTTCCATGTTTGGGTGTTGTTTGTTTAACTTTATTTTTATGGTTGTTTTAGAGTCGTATAACAACATTTTGATTAAATAAGTTATTTCTACAATTAAATTATTAAAACAATTTACTTAAAGTGACTTATGTGTGATAATAAATGATGATAACTGTAAAAGAAAATCTCACACGAATGCCAATGGATGCTGTATTTTAAGTTGTTTTTTTAACATGATAGTTTTTTAACCCCCGACAAAAAAGGGGTGTTATAAGTTTGACACTAATTTCTGTCTGTTTAAAAGTTATTGGGGGTTAATTAACGCTTGAAAGTCAGGGATTTCTCTAGCAAAAATTTAGATGGCGTTACGGATATCAAGTCGCATTGGTAGTTTCGCTACTTATTACTAGATGGCGTTTTTGACAGTTGTTTTTTTTATTTGCCTAGCAAATAAACTTGTTGTGGACGTGTCTGCAATCTGGCACTTTTTCATTCCTATTTTTTATCCTAGAACTTGCTTAGCGTGGTTTTTGGGTCTTTGCGACCCTTGTCTCTGTCTACCCGTCTCCTTCAAAAGTTCTTCTTATTCTTCTTTAAATTGGTTATTTAGTTTACTTACAATAAACTTGACTAGTTTAAAATCAGGAAAACATCCGGAATTCTAATATGCAATTATCACTTTTGTATAATATTTAGTGTTTATTTATGTATTTCGAATAAACTTTAATTTACTTTATACATATTATCACTGCTTTATTAATGTGTTTAATATGTATCTATTTATACTGCGCTAACCTCTAACATTTACTCAAACCACTATTTACCCAAAGGTTGGCTGGAATAAATCGCTTTAGTGATAAGCCTGTCTTTGTACCTACTTATTTTAAGTTTTCTTTTATATTTTCAAATAATCGACTTATTTGGTGCAATAAAAAAGTTTTATCTTACCATATCTTTTATCTTATGTAGTATAATTATACCAATGAGTGTGTATATCAATAAAATGACATTTTAGTGTTCTAGCCGCCTGCCTGTAACCGTGGGTGTTAGGTAGATCATAAATTTAACTACCGGGTGTGGCTACCTTTACGTATTAATTTACTTTAATAGTATATGGACTCAGATTTTATTGTCCAACGGGATTTAGAAATTGCAGTAGTAACAGTGTTACTTGATTTATTTGCATAGCTTTGGGCTTTGTAGTGAGTTACGGGTATAACTTACAAACCTAGTTCTATACTAGACTCGTAGACACGTTATTTAAATTGAAAATAAGTCAGTCTGGTATCGTATCCGCATTCATGTATATCTAACAGCTTTTACTAGTAACTTAAACATACATACCTATGCTGTTTATATATCTTACCTACAGTGGACAAGGCGTACACTCCCTTAATCAAACTTTATGACTTGAGCTGAAATCTGTTAAATACTGAATTTAATAAAGTTAAATAAATTAAACTAGTAGTTCGCCGCGAACTAAGACCTCGCGATTTTTTATTAATATTTCAATAAACGGGCAAGTGCGAGTAGGACTCGTACATGAAGGGTTCCGTACCATCGTATAATGTTTTAAAACGCTAAAAAACAGGTTTTTTGTATGTTTTTTGTATGTATTTAAAAATCAAAGGGGGTCCTTTGATTTTTAACTTTTTTTATTTTTAGTATTTGTTGTTATTGTGGTCATAGTAATACATAATTGGTGAAAATTTCAAGTATCTAGTTAATGCCATTATGAAGATCAAGTTAAAAACGCTGAAAAAAACACGTTTCTAGTATGACGACCCCCTTACATTTTTTAATAAGTATTTTTTATTTTTAGTATTTGTTATTATATCTGCTACAGTAATACATAATCGGTGAAAATTTCAATTGTCTAGCTATTACGGTTCAAGCAGAGCCCTGTGACAGACAGACAGCGGAGTCTCAGTAACAGGGTCCCGTTTGCACCCTTTGGGTACGGAACCCAAAAAACTTCTAAACCGACTTTGATGCCCAACGAACTTGAAAATTCTATTGATATTTCCTACATGCCTACCAAATTTCATCAAAATCGGACCATCGGTTCGGCAGTTATCGCGGAACAAACATACATACATACATACAAACAATGTGTTTTCGCCCCAACTTGAATTATAGCCCTCGCTCGCTTCGCTCGCTCGGTCAAAAAATATACGTACAGGGAAGATGGAAGCAATGGGTCCGCTGTTTGTTTCGTTTGAATGTTAATTGCTGTTGTTTTATGTTAAGAGGACGCTTCCCGGCGAATCTATCGTCAATGCGAGCATGGTTGAGAAAAGCTTGTTGTTTCATCCAGCGCAAAGCAATTTCATGCAGCAGCGAGTGAGAACACGATAAAATTGTACGAAAAATACGGGTACGGAAATTTCACAAAACTTGTTCCAGGTAATACGTGTTTTTCAGTAAGCCTTACAAGTTTGTGAAATGAATGTTTTTCATTTAGAATTTTGATTACATTTGCGAGGTTTATATCAAAATATTTTCTTTACTTTTACAATTTATGAGTACTTTTTAAACGGTCGAAGTTTAGGTAAAATTTGAGCAAAAAAGCAGATTTTTGGAGGCTTATACTGAATTTGTTTATCCAAATTTTGATTTTTGATTTCAATAGAAACCTAGAAATAGTGCACGAAATACCTATTAGTTCGAAAGTTTTAAAGCAAAATCTGTAACAAAGCTATAATCACGTTCGAGCGTTTGTATGAAAAGTAAGACGGGAAGGGGCGCCTTAAATGAAATAACTGCTTCCGATGAAACAAATTATTCTGCGTTTATATTAGGTTTTCTTCAGAAACTACAACATAAGGTTGACATTTACCATTAGGTGGGCCGTACGCCTATTTGCATGCTAAGTATTATCAAATCTACCTAAAACCACTTCATATAACTCGAAGACTCTATCTTTCTTCGGTTTATTTACACTCGTAGAACTCTAATCTTGCATTTAATTAGGTCATTTCTCTAACAACCTTCATATATAAGGCCACCGTGTCCAACTTACTACTCAATGGACGACAAAATTCCGACAAAACAGATCTAAAAAAGAAATGAATATGTATCTTTATACCGATAAGGCTAAGAGCACCTAATCTTTGTTTGTAAGCAGTATGACATCTCCTAAATAGTGTTACACATCCGCAGAACTTTCATACAAACATGACCTGGTGATACGCAGATTTACCTCACTCTTATTCCTTCATAGCTTAAGTTGAAAATCAAATGGTATTTTGGCATATATCTATCGGTGACCGTATGTGGGTGTATCTGATCCAATTAATTCGACGTTGATTGATACTAATGTAGTTTAGAAACGTCAAACCTCAGTGAGTAATTGATTGTCACAACATGATGTATTCTGTTACAAAAATCCAAATATATGTGTAGGCTTTTGTTTCATCGAATAGTAGTATCAAAACCAGACAAAAGACTATGCGCATACTTACATTTAAAGCTTACATTGAATAAAGCTTTTACATTTCGTTTAAACAATATTGTTAATAGATTATATTAATATTGTAAGTTTTATTTTATTTATCTATCACATGGAAGTGGCTTCATCAATATTTATGTTTTAATAATGACTAGCATATAAAAAATCTGAGATTTTGTTATTTTTTCTATTTAAAATGTATTTTTCTTTTATGTATTGTCAAGATCATATTTATTATCATTATATTCATGTATATTTTACGCTCTCAAAAGATGTGTTATTAAATCAGTTTTTTTAATTTTCAGCCATAGTTACAGCACTTAGTAGGTACCAAGTTTTCCGCTATATTAAACATACTAAGTTCATTGTAGCAATAAGAAACATCATAATGAAGCTAGGTGTTTTTAATTGGTCTAACATTCCGCGTAAACGACAAAAATAACAAGCACCGAGAAATTCAATAATTCTTCATTCAACCGTGTCTTCATCAATGCTTTGTGCTATATGAGTCTGCGACGAAAGAGTACAATGGACATTCCTGAAGCAATATTCTTTTAGTATTTTGTTTATACTAGGTATATAAGGTGACTTTTTATCCACCAGCCAAACTTTTGGAGCAAGATCAGACCATTATACTGAACTACTTTCCATAAAAATATTCCTTTTAATTCAAGGTTGACTGGAAGAGATTCCTATCTGGGATAAGGCCGCCTTTGTACCTTTGGATGTCTTGGTGTTACGTATAATTTTGTATTGTTCTTTGTGTACAATAAAGTTTTAACAAACAAACAAACAAACAAAAATAATTAAGTAATGAAAACGGAAAAAATATTTCGCTATCCTATACAAATCAACGCTCAGCCAACGGACGAAATTTTTTATTCGATTTTCGATAATTATATTTATGAAAAGAAGTTAAGTATCATGGACTGAACTTGTTCCAAAAGTTTGGCTGGTGGATACAAAGTCACCTCGTATTTTCAAGGCATTTTTTATGCAATAATTCTCCATTCAATCATATTTTTATCAATGCTTTGTACAATATAACTTTGCGACGAACGAGTTCAGTGGACAATTGGACATGCTTGCCCCAATATTGAACTAATAGGCTGCTAGAGTCATATCAAATTTGGTGCAATAAATGATTATTTTCTGAAGTATTTTATGAAGAATCTTTGACAAATGTCAAATGTTTATTTTTGACCCGTTTTCCTTTACACCACTGATAATACAAAAAACTGTAATATGGCTGACAGCAGATTTCGCCTGTTTACGAAAAATAACATTAAAAAAAAAATGTTCTGCAGTTTTCTAGGTTCTAAAAAAATGTGGTAATATTTTTTTCCTCTAATCGGACAATAATGAATAATTTAAGATCTACTTTAAAAAAAGAGTCAAGTACCATAATAAATTGTTTTTATTAAAAAGCAGGGCATTTTTTTCTTAAATGCCAACAGTTTTTATTATCCCTACTAAGTATTATTAGGCATCGCCACTTAACTCCACCGACAAGAGCAATCAGTTTTTAAAACTAAAACCCGACTAGGTAAAAATTCTTGCTGAAATATTTATTAAATAAAAAAAATATATTGTTTAATATAATACATGTTTTCAGGTAGCAGCACTACAGCGTACATAGTTCTCTTCTCTCTATTAAAAACTAAAGCCAGGTTCATGAAATTTCTTACAACATGTAGGTTGTATCTAGATGGTTCTCAATCTTTTTGACGATTCATGATATGAATGTAAATTTAAAATATTACTTACACTGACCCTCGTAAATCCATACTTTTTAATCCACAGCTTCAAAAAACACTCTCAAAAGCTCGCCATTTTTACAGCGAAAAGAACAATGGCGCTGTTTTGTGGAATTAACCCGTGGGCTAATAAAGCCATGGGCTTATTAACATATCCACCAAGCGTGTATAATTACCCTCCCTTAATTAAAACTTTAAGCCTTCTTTATTTGCTTCCGTCGAACTGCAATAGCATTCATTTTGAAGTACTCATTCATTGAAGGCTCGGATTTCAGTTCGGATTGGTTTGCGTTTTGAATGGTAAAGTATTTTTGGATAGAGTATTCATGCTGTGAATAAGTTTTGCGTGCACAAGATTTTTTCTGATTCTCGTCATATGATATAAAGTTTAACAAAGTAGCGAGAGCGAGGGCTTTTAAGGGCTTATTCAGAGTGCAATAGCATCCTAGGATTGGTTCTGGTCTACCCTCTGGGTTGCGGAAGACAGACGGCAGTCACTCTGTGTAAAAAAAACCAGTAACCTTGTCAAATCACCTAGGTAAGGTAGCGGACCCTGGGCTCTGAATAGTTACCGCTGAGGATGCAACCAGGAATACGCTTGGATGATTATGATGATTCAGAGTGCAATAATAAAAAGAAATTAAAGTTAGGTTACAGAGATATAGCTTAACTAGCTTTTGCCCGCGGCTTCACCCGCGTAGTCTACACAAATTAGATTGTTTTCTTTTTTAAACTGAGGTTGCAATATATTAAAATCCAATTAGTGTATTATTATTTATTACTAACCACTAATTCAAAAATGTCATGTGTCTCGCTTCAAAAATGACAAAGATTCATACAAACTTGCAACCCCTATTTCACCCCTATAGGGATGTTATCTTCAAAATCTAATAAACGCATTATTATTTTTTTCTGACTTCATGTGTCTTATTTTAAAAATTACGAAATTCTATACTATCTGCCAACCCCTATTTCACCCCCTTAGGGATTCAATTTCCAAAAATCCTTTCTTAGCGGACGTCTCCGCATTTATTGCAAATAAAAAACTTATCTTATCTTATCTCCTAGTCACAATCTACCTTCCCGCCAAATTTCATCTTCATTGGCTAAGTATTTTGCGAGATTTCGTGATAAGTGAGTAATTATCACTTTTATATATATAGATATTCATCGTCATCCGAGCGTATTTTCGGTTGCATCGTCAGCGGTTACGCTTAAGAGCCCGGGGACCGCTACTCTAGATGATTCGACGAGGTTACTAGTTGTTACGTTGTTTGTTACGACTGCCGTCTGACCTCCGCAATTCAAAGAGTAGATGAGAACCAATCCTAGGATAGTCACAAACGCTAGATGGCGTTGGGGACCAACAGCTTTACGTGCCTTCCGAAGCACGGAATCATCTTTCTTTTCGGATTATCAGGTGATTCAAGCCTGCATTATCCTAACCAGACTGAAAACAACTTTTCACAAAGTATGCTTCCCAGTAGGATTTGAACCCACTACATCCGGATTACAAGGCAAACCACCTTGACCACTGAACCACGGAGGCAGTCAAGTGCATTACATATTCACGTCTGTATGCCTAACGGTACATGTTGTACCTACAAACTAATGAATTGACAATGTAGTGTAATATATGTACAATATGTAAAGCAAATAAATAAATTGAAATTGAAGTGCAAAGTAAATAAACACTGTTATTTTTTTAAAAACAAATTGACTTTATGTAAAAAACTACCAGACAAATTAATCTAAACTTGGATAGTTACATGAATTTAGCATATATAAAATCCGCATGCCGTTCCATTGTTTTCTTTTTCAATGCCCTATCAGGGTTCATGTTGTACCTACTAACTAATGAATTGACTATGTAGTGTAGTGTAATATATGTACAATATGTAAAGCAAATAAATAAATTGAAATAAATAAATACATTGAAATTGAACGGAAATCTGTCTTTATCTCAGACAGAGCCCAGGGTCATAAAACCAAAAGGCCACTTTTAGCGTGATTGTGGACGGGAAGATGGAAAAATTAATCAAAATAGTGATAGGTTGTTGCCGCATCGCCTATTGATATGATTCGCATTTTTTCCCATTCCCTCGATCGACTTCTACGGTCTGCGCGGGAAGAGAAGCAGCTGGTAAATTCTAAACTTTTTCTTTTCTCCCAGACCAGTATGGAAGATTAAATATGTTTTCTTTTATCAAAAGATTCAAGATTATTCAGATAATTGTACAATGCTACCTACGTTACTTAACTAGTTCATCTATGTATATTTAAGAGCTATGCTCTTGTCGGTGGAGTATGAATTCTCTTCCATTTGTCTCTCTCATCTGCCAGTTTTTTTACTTTGCTGTAGTTACGACACGACGTTCATTTAATTAGATGTGATGATTCTTAAAATTAAAAATCTATCATTTCGTCATTCACAATCACTTTTTCTGTTTAGTCATAATAGGATTTTAAGATTATGATATAATTTCAAAAGTGTCCAAACAGTATGCAAATGACATGCGTGAGACATAAAGATAACCACAAGCTTTTATATTTCTCTGAAATAAAGATCGTATCAAAGATATTTCACTACATTTTTTATATGTTATGTCCAATTAGTCATCCTATTTGTCACGCCAAAGTTGAGTCAATAAATATGAAAATGTCAAAAGCCCTAAAATAAAACATGGAAAAGGGAATTTTAAAGTTATAGTTAAGTTATCTCATGCTTGACGTGATATTTAATTAAAATATAAAGTTTTTATTAAGACAAATGTTATAATATAATCCTAAACTCGATGGTATTGCGACGTTTAATTACAGGGTTCTTACAGCCACCTTCCGGCTCCATTATCAGATCAGGTTCTTTTTGTAATAATATTGCATTATCATCTGATTTACATAAGCCTACAAATTTCATCATCATCATCATCATCAGGTCTTCTCTAGTCCTCTGCAGGAGTACAAAATTTCATCTTAATCGGAAACCGGGAAGTGGCTCAAATTTAACTTGCAAGATTTGACCCAAAAAATCAGGGCAAGCTATAATATAATATGTGACGGTCCACGTGTAAAGGTACCTTATGGATGGTGGCGCTTAGGACGTTTAGAAAAACCATTCGTACAATTAACTTAGCTTGAATAAACACAATGTCGTAAGTGCCACCGTCCACAAGGTACCTTTACCCGTGTAACGTCACATATATAAAAGCTTGTGATAAAAGATGACAGATCAAGAAGATAAAACATGAGGTATTTAAAAAATCTAGCCCAGTACTAAACTTATCCTAATAACTGAATTTATATCTTCCCCATTAGAGCATCTATTGAGGGATAAAAATAAAATCAAAGATAGTTCTCATTCATAGAACATAAGGTATATCCACACTTCATTCATAGAACAGGAAATAACTTTATCCTTCTACAGCAAAAATAACCTAAATGTCATGAAATTTATATGAAACCTGGTCAACCGAATGTGACGCCAAAAGTAACTAATTACTTTGATACCAATCGCGTATCCGATGTACAGATAACAGGTACATGTTCTTGTTCCGTGCGTGGGTGCCAGGCGTCACTTGATATTTCAAAAGTGCTACTTGCTTTATGGTGGGAGTCCACTAGACTAGGTTTTATTTTTAGGATTCTATGAATTTTTAGCGACCTCTACGCCACTTTAAGAAACTACAACCACAACATAACTATGTTGTAACTTACAAGGAGTTATACGAGATGGTGCTAAGAGTATCTTACATTACGATATCAGAGTTCTGGTTGCAACTTAACATATGTATATACGATCTCCGACGCCGCGCTCGGTGAGCTGTAAAATGCCTTCAGCATACAGCGTAATATTTCAATCGAAAAAAAAAAACACCATCGGAGTCGCGGTTTCCGGCTCAACACCGTGCCGGGAAGATCTACCATTTTTGGCGGTCGGGTATATCAACTCACTCTCGTTACAAGTACAAGTATACATGTACTTTCAAAAATTGAAAAACTAATAGCTAACTAGCTACTGTACTATAAAATTAATTGTTATCTCTTTTAAAAATCTTTTTGTGGAATTTACACTGTGTTTTAATTGTTTAGATTCGGGTTGTATAGTTACTATATTTTTGCTTGCCAGTAGAAAACCACCACTAATATGAGAACACTACTTAGTGGCAGATACACAAAGATAACGACGTATCAAGTATCTGATGAAAACGTACGAAGGACAAGTTAAAACTCCTACAAAACATGAGAAAAAAATATCTTTCAAACACAATACTTTCTTTGAATAAATCAAAGTACACGAGTATCTTTTTTTAGAAACTAGTGGGCAATTTTGGCTTTAATATTTAGTTTAATATTTAAATTTTAATATTAAGTTTAATCTATACTATATATACTTTTATACTAATATTATAAAGAGGAAAGATTTGTACCTATTTTTGTATGTTTGTAATGAATAGGCTCAAAAAGTACT
The DNA here is from genome assembly GCA_963576875.1 of Acrobasis repandana. Taxonomy (NCBI): domain Eukaryota; kingdom Metazoa; phylum Arthropoda; class Insecta; order Lepidoptera; family Pyralidae; genus Acrobasis; species Acrobasis repandana. Next base: position 6,432,459 of record OY756223.1, on the reverse strand, counting down.
GGGCCGATTTAAAAAATTATTTCACCGTTGGAAAGCTACACTATTCCCGAGTGACATAGGCTATGTGTGTACCACGGGCGAAGCCGGGGTGGACTGCTAGTATTTAATATTTAAATTCAGTTATACAAGTTCTTGAACAATGTTATGAAATAAAATAATCACTACTAAGAAAGAGAAACTGAGACAGAATTACTTGCACTTGCGAAAAATATGTCTTAGTATCATATTTTTTTATTTTAAATTACCATCGTAATGAGCGACGAGACGAGATAGATTTTTTTTTAATGGCAAAACAAATAGATATTTTCTATGGGATTTGTATGAAAAACGCACGTCGCGACGCCATAGTCTCTTGATGTCAAACAGCGCTTTTAATATCAGTTTATCTGCATAAATAAATCTAAAATCACGTTCACGGATATGATGAACGACAAGTGACATTATTTTGTGACGTTTTATTATTCTCTTATCATCACAAAATAATTTATTTTTGACCCTGGATACAACCGAACTAAGCGATAACACACTTTAATTGTATAAAAAAATATATGATATAATATAATTGTGCTCTAATTCAAGAACGTATTGGTGCCAGAGCAAGTTTTCATTCATCTATAATATTCATTACTAAATAACTAAGAGTAATTTTTTTATTGCATGAAGTATTATCACTATACTCTTTATGATTTTTGATATACCATTCTACGCTTAATGATGGGAATTTACATAGAGCTCCTTTTAAATAACTTTATACAACAGAGAGGTAGAGCCTGTGGCTGCCGTAATTAAATTAAGTGCACAATGTTGTTTATTTAGCTTTACGACTGCTTTTGTGTTTTATAAACAGACATTAAATTATTTTGTATTTGAAAACTTTTATGTGATGGACAACACGCTAATATTAAAATAATATGAATAGAGTAATATCCAGGGTCAAAAATAAATTATTTTGTAATGATAAGAGAATGAAAGTCACAAAATAATGTCACTTGTCATTCATCATATCCATTTTGAACGTGATTTTAGATTTATTAATACCGAAAAACTGATTAAAGGCCCACATACACGGTGCAAGTTTCTTGCCTGTTGCATACAATTAAATTGAAGCAATAGAAAACTTGCATCGTCTTAACAGAACGTCAGCCATACAAATCATTTATTGCTTCAATAAAATTGTATGTAACAGGCAAGAAACTTGCACTGTGTAAATGGGCCTAAGAGCGCTAATGACGTCACGCCGTGCGTTTTTCATAGAAAATATTTGTTTTGACGTTTTGAAAAAGTATCTGTTTTGACTTGTTGGCAACTAGCGGATTAATGTTCTAATAAAAAAAAATTCGAAAACATATACACAGAAATTAAAAAAAAAATGCAGCATGGGGGTGGCATGCAGTGGTATTAAAAAAAAAGGTGCGAAAATTTTCATAATCTGTACTGCGCAAGATGGGTTTATAATCTAGATGAGTTCATTCTTGCGCTTTCTCGTTCATCCCTAGTCAAGCTATAACATAAATCTCCTAACCAAAACAATATCAAATTATATCTCCGTCTGTTATATCGGACAATCAATAAATTCCGACAATCCACTACAATTTCCCTGTACAACTCTCTCGTAAAGTACCCTACCAGTGTCAGTTGTCACTGCGCTACCCACAGTCCACTCTCCGTACATAATTTAATTTAGTAACTGTCTTAGATATTGCAAAACAGTCCTTTCTAACGGTGAATGCTGTTTTACCGGTATGATATTATAATCCGCGGAGCCGGGAGTAATTCAAGCATTTAGGTGCGATTTGATTGATGATAAGGAAATTCAACTACTATGTAAATGTTTACAGAAAATCGCGTATGCTCACTTAGTTATTAGGTCTTGGGTGTTTATCTATACAAAGTGGAGTGGGAATAAACGTACTAATTAATGTGAATCCCTAAATTGCAAAAAAAAAAACAGCGGCAGCTCCATACAAAATTGAAATATCTACTTTGCCAAAATGTATGGAGCTGCAGATTTTATTTTCACGGATGGTCAGTGATTTCAGGGTTGGTCCCACAGTAAAAGTTATTCACTTGATTATTACGTTTACTCCCTTTTGGGTTGATACCCCCTTTTTTACATGTTGTATATGTATTTATCATAAAATATAGTATCGTTGAGTTAGTATACCATTTTTTTTTTTTTTTTTTTTTTTCACGCGGAGAAAATCCCTTCGGATACCTTACCGGTTACGGGAGACCGGTAAGGTTATGTGGTGTAGCCACTAAAAACTCCGCGGTGTCACCTCTCAGCCGCTATGTGCCGGGGCCGTGTGCTATTCGCGCTCCACAGCCCGGACGCGGCGACCGCTTTGGCGGTCCCTGCTCGCTCAGGGGTCCCTCTCATTAAAGAGAGGGTATCAGAGCGAGCTTGTGGGGGGGCCTTTCGGCCTCCGACCCCACCCGATAGGGTTAAGGCGTGGTGACACCCGACGCCTTACAACCCGGAGGGCCGTTAAGCCAAGCAGCGGAATCCCGTTTCCGCTACTCGACCGACCCTTATTGTGGGAGCTGCTGGTGCAGGCCAAAGGCCCGCCTCCTGCGCCCAGTACGCCGGCGGCGGATGTCGTGGTCGGTGGTATCCTCACGCACTCTTTCCGCCGCCTCCTTGCGGAGCATCACTAGCTCCGCAAAGGCCTGCACCGCATTCCACGACGTCTCGCTGTCAACCATGATCTTGACCAAGGTCGGCAGAGAGAGGTCGTCCCCCACGATCGCACACATGTCGGCGCGCTCTTCCGCCCAGGCTGGGCAGCACTCAAGGGTGTGTTGGGCGTTCTCGTCCGCACACACGTCACAGTGGTGGCATTTGGCATTCGGCTCCCTGCCCGCTCTGCGACACAGGTACCATCCGAAACAACCGTGTCCGGATAGCACCTGCGTCAAGCGGAAGGTAAGTTGGCCATGTTGCCTCGCCAACCACTGGCTCAAGACTGGGCGGACAGCCGCAACAGTTCGGATTCCGAAACTGGGCTGCTCCAGCCTATAGGCCCACTCCTCGATAGAGCGCAGACGCAGCTCGCTGCGACGTCCCTCTACCTCCGTCGGTGCCGGTCGATGACCCCGGGCCAGCGCCTCCTCACGCCAATGAAATAAGGACGCAAGGGCACTCGCTTCTATGTCCCAGGGTATGGAACCGGCAAGCAGACTGGCGGCCTCAAAGGATATCGTGCGGTATCCCCGGACGGCCCTTATCGCCATCAACCTCTGCGGTCTGCGCAGTAGGGTGATAGTGAGTTAGTATACCATAACACAAGTTTACTAACAACTTACTTGGGGCTAGCTTAATCAGTGTGATTTGTCCCTATATAGATAGATAATTACTTTATTTGTGTAACTGAGGCACACACATAATATACATAAACTAACACTAAATATTAACAATATACATCGACATTAATTAGTTTAGGTACCGCAGTGACACAAAAAGGCAATGACTCAGCTATAAGCTTGCTCAGAGAGCAAATGGTGGGTGATGGTTCAGTCATCACCGTCAAGTAAGAGAACGTGAATCCAACGCGTGATTAATAAAAAATAATAAAAAGAGAAGAAGAAATATAAGTAAGAAATATAAAGTGCAGAATTGCGTGAAAAAGAAACATTGAGAATATATATATTTAGTTATAGTATAAATATTATTATTTTATTGCGAATGGTTTTCTAAAATACGCAGCAAAGTCAAAGGGCGAATGGAAGGCTGTCAATCCATTTAGTAACGTCGGTATCGGCTTCGTGTATTTTTCTTATAACAACAATTTATTTTAACACTTATTGGCCAATTTATAAAAGTTGATTTAAGAATTGCTGCATTTATCTATTTATTTCTATGTATAGTATATGTAGTGTATATATATGTGTGTATGTATGTAGGTATATGTATAGGAAGTATATTAGACTTTCTGTATAACCCAAAGGTTGACTGGTAGACAGCGCTTTTAGCATTAAATTCGCCTATTGTTCTGTAGAATTTGTATTTGATTGACAATAAAATTAAATAAATCAATGGACAAGATTGGGCAAAAACCAGTAAGGTGGGCTATAGACTGTATATTCCCGCGTCAGCAATTGGGATGTACTGTAAATTTTCAGTGAGGATAAATACATTTGAGCACAACTGGATTTGCTGGCATAATTCGAGAACCTGCAATATTTCATTAACAAAAAAATATCGCACATAGGTATTTAAAGGTATGAAAAAGTCCAAAAATGAGCAGTAGACGTTTTACTTATTTAAGTTGTTCAGAAAATAAGGAATAATTCTCCTTGCGTTCCTTACAAATTACACAAAACAATGCTTTATGAATATATATTTATTTATGTATTTATGTAAGTATATTTATGTATGTTTATGTAGGTATGTATCTTGTCTATTTATTTATTTAGTTTTGTATTGTAGGTACACGTCAATTACCTCTTTTTTACCATTCGTTATTTTATGTGTATGTTTGTTAATTTTCCAAGTGAACCAAAAAAAATTAAATAAATAAATAAAACAAATGTTTAACAGTTGTTTTTTACTTGTTGTCAGTGAAAAGGTTTAAAGCGTAATTACCATAACTCTGAATCTGCTAATAACATTATTTGTAGTTCTCTAAAAGGAAACAACATACCTTATATACCTGAAACATAAAGTAGGCAGGACGTATCTACTATAGCCGGATAAGCCATGTGGTTCCCGGCAAAGAAGAATAGGACCAGTCCGAGTCTTCCTGTGGATACCGTAGAGGGCGACTTAGGAAACACAAGCTAAACGAAGCTTATAAACATCAATGAGACCTCTCCAACCCGTCTGGCCAGCATGGAGAGTGTTGGCCAAATCCTCTAACTGCTCTGGCTAATATATGGTTTTGGCAGTACAGTGAGGGTCGTGCTCCTGCATTGGAGACTAAACAAGACCTGGTCATGATATATCTATTATATATTTTTAGCTTAGAAGCCCAGGCCCGCCAAACTTATTTTCTTACTAATCATTTGTGTGATATTATAGGTACTTACGAATAGTTACTAGGCCAGGCTCTATTAATTTGGACATCCATTTTTTTTAAATAGAACATCCACCTTGCAAAGCGTAGTATCAGGGTCTCGCAACCCATGGCTCATTCTACCTCGCAAGGTATAAAAACGTGAAAGGCTCTCTTTTTTAGTCATGCGTGGGTTAAAGTCGCTCCCGAAGAAAAGCGAAAATCAGTGAAACCTTGTCTACGTACGCACGTAATTACCAAGTTTCCCGTTACAGATTGAACATCAAAGAAGGCTTAATTAAGCTTTGGAAGGGCCATAAATACAGTGACGGAGCTTTGGCGTCAAGGTGACTTGTACCGGGATACTGAAGCTCAGAAGCGCCCTTTTAATTTACGTGCATATATCATAATTCATATTCAATCCATAAATACTTACTGAAGTATCAAAATACGCCATGGGAATATTCTATGTTACTAAAAATATTCGACAATGTTGTTCAAAATGATGGATTCCTTCCATCAATTTGAACAACTTTGTCGAATTTTTTTTTTTATAAAGTAGGTTTTATTATTATTTATTTACTTTCTGTAGAAACAAGCTGATTAGTCTTCTGATTATCTGGTTGATTACACGATTGAACTCTTTTTTTTATTTTGATTCGTTTCGTTTGGGCCCTCCTCAATAGGTTCTATTCTAAGTTGCGATAGTGCACTTGTAAGATTGGATTAGATAGGAAACATTTTGTTTTTACTTTTTGATAAATTGGGAGATCATTGTTAAAATGTGATTGAGCAAACTTACTTGTGTTTATGTTATAACAATACAATAATGAAAAAAATATATTTTACCACTACCAAGTAGACAAAAAGAAATGAAATAAGTTTTTCAAATAAAATCCATTTTTTCTCACAATTTTTTATTATGAGGCCTAAGAACTTATCAAATGTAATAAGCCGAAACTCGATAGTTTGCGTCGATTAATTACAGAGTTCCTATGCCACCCTCCGGCTCCATCATCAGATCAGCTTCTTGTTATTATAATATTGCATTGTCATCTGATTTATATTAGCATACAAAATTTAATCACAATCGGAAACCAGGAAGTGCGTCAAATTTAGCTTGCAACATTTGACCCAAACAAATAAACAACAAACAAAACAAGCTAAATAGAAAATAAAAAGACACAGCCCCAACTTTTTTGCACCAAAGTATTTGACAACCTAGATACGCCACTGCATAAATACCAGCCAAAGGAACATTGGTATATTTACTTAGTCCCTGTAACGTTTTAATTGAGTCTAACGAAATTTCTTATGGTCTCTTTGAACTCAAAATCTTGATAAACGAGCACTTAATTACAATTTTGTAAATACGGATATAAATTGTATGGAGGTTTATTGCTTTTATGTTTGTATATTGTTTGGAGTTATTAGAACCATATTTTGTTTTGAAAGACATTGTATGAACTTCCACACTTATTTTATGGATGGAACAAAATACTCATTAAACTTTTTGAGTTAATTTGGACACTGGGAAGATCAAGGAAAATAATGATCTTTAAGTATTAATAATAAAATGTAAATAAGCCGTATGGTTCCCGGTAGAGTAGAATATAGGACCACTTCAAGTCTTCCCGTGGATTTTGTAGAAGGTGACTTAGGAAACACAAGCTAAACAAAGCTTAGAAACATCAATGAGACCTCTCCAACCCGTCTGGCCAGCGTGGAGAGAGTAGTGCAAATTTTCTGACTGCTCTGGCTAATATATGGCTGTGGTAGTACAGAGAGGGTCGTGCTCCTACAGTGGAGACTAAAAAAGATCTGATGATGATGAAATGTACAATTTCTACTAAGTTATACAGTAAAATTACCTTTACTTGTTTCTCTTTGACATTGACACTTGTCAAATTTGCACATCGTCACTGTTATGTGTTGACGCAGGTGGTATCTATAAAAAGCAAGCAAATTAAAACCCTTTTAAATAGCCCAAAGGTTGACTGCTGGATTTTAAGCTCCACCCAATAAAGGGTGGATTTGCCCATAGCCACCTCGCTGGGCAGACGTGTTGGTGATCACAGAAGATAGTATAAAGTCTGCACAAAGGACGCTGTTGCCCGTTCTCTGTTATCTATCCCACTTAGTCGCCTCTAAAGATACCCGTGGGATAGGAACGGGGTGGTGACAACATGTATTCTACTCTGCCGTCACCACACGGGCAAAGATTAAATCCTATTAATATTTATGACGTCTTGCATTTAAATAAATGCATTGCAGGTGGACGGCGTTAGATATACAGGGTTATTGGTCTATTAGATGCTATCCTGTCTTTTTATAGGGAGGTTATAGGAAGTAGTATTTAGCATTGCAACCTATACTGTATTATGCAAATGTAATCATTATTGAGCAAATTAATGTATTAAGTATACATTTTTAGAAATTTGCTGAAGACGCCGGCTAGCAAACATCAGTTCGCTGTCGGACGCCGGCGACGGGTAGGGACGTGTGTGCTCCAGGGCCTCCAGTATTGTCTCTTACAGTGGTGTTGTTACTTTAAATTTTACCTTGCTGTGACAAACTTCACAAAATTATATTTAAATGCGCAAGTTTTTATGTATATTTTTTCCGCTTTTACACCAAGACGGATGAACAGATTGTAATAAAATTTGGCCTTAGATCACCTAAACGAACACAAAGGATACTTCTTACCCCGGGAAATATGAGGTTCCCGTTGGCGAAAAAACCACGGGCATCAGCTAGTAAATAAATAAAATAAAATATTCAGAGCTGGAAGCCTCAATTGACGATGTAGATTGTTTCGCTGAGACAAATAATTTTTTATCCAGACCCAAAATTGGATTTGGCGGCAGCACTAAAATGTCCTTAGCGAAGCAAGTTTAATTTCTTTAAAGCGATTCCAAGCATAGACCAAGAAATAAAAGAAGTACAGAAGAATTGCTTAGGTACATCTTATCGTTTATCAATACAAACTATAAATAAATAATTCCTAGGCTTTAGATCGGTCATTTTGGAAATCTTTGAAAGAGGCCCATGTCCAGCAATAGACGGTTATAAAATAGTACAAAACAAAGTCGCTTCCCTCCATCCATCCGTCTGTATATGATTGTATAACTGTATATAAGCTTAGATAATTCTATAAGGTATATGTAAATATGGGCCTATAATGTAAATGTTCATTTCGTTGCCTGAAATAAATGATTTTTTATTATTATTATTAGATACCGATTTTTATTCGATTTTCATTAATAGATAGAGTAAGGTTTATTTGTCTTTAACTTTGCTTTAATTTTGTGGTTGCTAAGTTTCTGTATTTTTCTAAAAGCTAAACCATAATTTAAAAAAAGGTCTGTTTAGATCTCTATAGTTAAAAATGATAAAATAACATTTGATTACTAGATATAAACTTGTAGAATAGTGCAACGAAAACCGGAAGGCAAAGAAAACGATCAGCGTAAGCATTTTGCATTTGAGCTGCAGATCTGCCTCAATAAAAAAAAATTAACAGAAAGCACATCAAGGTAATAGAAAAAATATCTGATTGAATTTTCTTAGAAAGCAGTATGATGTGAGTGTAAATAAAGCGTTGTATCCACACTTTCAATGTTTTGTAAAAACTGGACGTTATCGAATTCCAAGCGAAAGTGAAAATGAAACAATTATGCAAATTGGCAACAAAATAAAACTCATTTTATTAATAATCAAATAACGGGAGTTCGCATTCGCAAATGAAATAAAATTTCGTAAATGGTGGCATTAATTGTCTGGGTGGCGGGAGACATCCCCACTCCTATCAAACAGAAGTTATTTCAAAGGGGAGAACTTTTAATAAAATTCCGACTGCCCGAGGCAGTTAGAATACAAAGATTCTTGTATGAATATCTTCTAGTTATGAGTGGCAACTTACGGTATGCTTTAGAGACGGTCTTTGAGAGATTTCAATATGCTTTGAGATAGCATCGTAAGTATCTGATCACTAGACTGCTAGACCGATTCTTTTTCAACTGATTTATTTTAGGGTTCCGTACAAAAAATTAAAAAATGGAACCCCAAAAAATGGATGGTGTAATCCTATGACCCAAACACAGATGTGCAAAGTAAATAAATATTTAAAAATAAGGGTCATTTCGGGGGATAAATTAGGAAATAAAAAAAAATACAAACCTTACTGTGTCATATATCAAATGAAAGGGCTCGTTATGAGGATCCCAAAGATATTTTTTATTATTATTGTAAAATAAAAACTTTTGTTCTCTTATTCATGAAAGAAGACGAATATGACCTTTCCCCCCCCCCCCCCCCTTGATCTCTGAAACTACTGAGTCTAAAATTTTGAAAAAAATAAAAAATATAGTTCATTGCTTGTAGATTACTGGAAAAAATAAGAATTTAATCAATTGTACGGAACCCTCTGCAAGCGAGTTTAACTCGCACTTGGGCGGTTTTTATTTGAGAACTCTGTGATAGTGAAAATACCATTGCCTTTGACGTTTAATTTGTTTGCGGCTATGTTCACTTCAATATGCTTTATTCGCTAACAAAGATATGTAAAACTAGATTTTAATGAATACAAAGTATATCAACGGCCCTATAAGTTATCTACCACACGTCCAATATCTTCTTATTCAGCGTTTATTTACCCATTGGGCATAGTTGACCTGGTTTTCTGCTGTCCGCATTCAGGTCTTACCAAAAATTTTATCAAACCTAACGTATTGGTGGTTTTCCTAATTTTTTTGTACATTAAAGTATACAAAAAGACCGTGTTCTGCATAGAACAACTGCCTCAAAAGCATCTACACATATTGCATCTACGCTCCTTCTACTTAGAGCCCATGGGCGCTCTTTCTCTTGAATCATGCACCAAAGTATTGATAATAATACTTTGGCAGTTATTTTTCGCAGAATAATATCCCGCTTACAACATTTTTTGAATATTTCAAATCACTATCAACCACGCATTCCAAGGTGTGACCTGGGTTCTTACATCATTACGATCAAATAACACATCGACACCAGAGATCTTTCGATCAGAATCACTATTTACGAAGATAACCTAAGGCCATCCCAGGAGTCATTCGAGGTATGTAATACTAGGGTCACTAGACCAGACCTACGTGCCTCGTCGCTACTTTCTTGAAGTGGCCAATTATTGTAAGCATAGGTTCTATATTCTAGCTTTCGCTTGAATGTTTTCATAGCTACGATACGATATTATCACGTATTTTTTCTTAACGGGGTAGACAGAGCAACCCAAAATCTAAGTATTGGTTAGCGTGAAGGTGGCAAAGGAGATTTGAAATTGATGGGTTGCTAGCCACATCACCAATTGACACCAATTGACCGTGTTCTGCATAGAACAACTGCCTCAAAAGCATCTACACATATTGCATCTACGCTCCTTCTACTTAGAGCCCATGGGCGCTCTTTCTCTTGAATCATGCACCAAAGTATTGATAATAATACTTTGGCAGTTATTTTTCGCAGAATAATATCCCGCTTACAACATTTTTTGAATATTTCAAATCACTATCAACCACGCATTCCAAGGTGTGACCTGGGTTCTTACATCATTACGATCAAATAACACATCGACACCAGAGATCTTTCGATCAGAATCACTATTTACGAAGATAACCTAAGGCCATCCCAGGAGTCATTCGAGGTATGTAATACTAGGGTCACTAGACCAGACCTACGTGCCTCGTCGCTACTTTCTTGAAGTGGCCAATTATTGTAAGCATAGGTTCTATATTCTAGCTTTCGCTTGAATGTTTTCATAGCTACGATACGATATTATCACGTATTTTTTCTTAACGGGGTAGACAGAGCAACCCAAAATCTAAGTATTGGTTAGCGTGAAGGTGGCAAAGGAGATTTGAAATTGATGGGTTGCTAGCCACATCACCAATTGACTCTATTCAGATTATACATAATATGGATATACATTAGGCAGGTATATATTTGGCAACTAAATAATCAATTGAGATAATATTTAAAAACAAACAAATAGCTAATAACACAAGCGTTTCGAAACCACCGCTGCATTGATAAGAGATTCTTCAAGTTTCGTTAAAGCATTTTGAAACTGTTAAACTTTACATCATTCATGAACGAACAATACAAGAGGACTGATATAACCTTTATACTTTGAAGCGTTATTCGATTTTGAGGTGAAGATATTGGCAAATGGCCTTGAAGTGTAGAATAAATTGTTAACTCATATATATGGTGATAATTTCCATATTGCTCTTCGTCATGCACTAGATAGCCCTTTAAATTATTTTATGAACTGCCGTTGAAACTATTATTGGTGATCCGCCTAGCTTTAAAACTTGCCGTGGCCACTTTTGGCAGAGGCAAGTTTTAAAGCTAGACGGACTAATGTGAATACTTTCAACGGTAGTTCATAAAATAATTTGAAGGGCTATCTAGTGCATGACGAAGAGCAATATGGAAATTATCTCCATATTTACGAGTTAACAATTTATTTCAAATGAGGGCGCCACTTCAAGGCCATTTGCCTATACCTTCACCTTAAGTTCAAATGTTGCAGCTAGATGGATGGAGCTACTAGTTCGAAAGAAGGTAGATTCGTAATAACGCCGCTTTATTTCGGAAAAATTGGCGGTATAAGCGTTAACTTTTTACGAACAAACAAGCGCCATCTCTGATTCTCCGTGAATACCAAAAGCCTAAGAACCCAGCGTCCTCTGTATATCTAGCAGGCGAGACAGTAGCGACATCTAGAAATAAAAAAGGATTTTTGCTTTTTAGCAGAGAATGCCTTTTGTATGAGGTTATCAGTCCTTCTGTATTTTTTGTCTATATATAAACTAAAAGAGTCAGAATATTTCTATAAAAATGGATGAAGTAATACTCCCTCTGATTTACTATATAACAAAAATGCCTGCCTCCGTGGTCCAGTGGTCAAGGCGTCTGCCTTGTGATCCGGAAGTCGTGAGTTCAAATCCCACTGGGAAGTATACTTTGTAAAAAGTTGTTTCCAGTCTGGTGAGGATATTGCAGGCTTGAATCACCTGATTAGGTATCTGAAAACCAAGAGGATTCCGTGCTTCGGAAGGCACGTAAAGCTGTTGGTCTCAAACGCCATCTAGCGTTTGTACCTATTCCTAGGATTGGTTCTGGTCTACCCTTTGGGTTGCGGAGGTCAGACGGCAGTCGCTCTTTGTAAAACCAGTAACCTCGTCGAATCACCTAGGGTAGTTAGCGGACCCCGGGCTCTGAAGGGTAATCGCTGACGATGCAACCGGGAATACCGCTCGGATGATAACAAAAAAGTATCAAAAACAGTTGTGCTTCTAAACATATCCCGTCTCATCTTAATCCAAGTATTAGTTCAAGACCCCTCAAAACCTCTTAGAAACTTTACTCAATACGCCTCATTAGGGCTGCTCCTAATTGCAGATAACAAGACTTGGAAGCCACACTGCTATTACCTAAGCTAAGTTTCTGTAATCCTAACTATTAATTAGTGCTACTGATTGTACTTTAACATGGGTTAGATATATTATTATTATGAAATTTGAAACTATTAATTAGGGTTTGTTCAAGTTATTTAGTTGTAAGTATCCCGTTATTTGGAGTAAACATGACTCGGACGATATTTTATTTTCGATCAAATTCTTACTCACTATCACCACAGAATAAATAATACTAACGTACAGAAGTCTCACTCGGCAAAGTAATTCAAATAAATATCTACTCAATGTGGCTAGCGATATAATTTAATTTAGCTCACGTCAGAACTCAGCACCGTTTCGTATAGATACCTAGACATCCATTGCAAGCCAATTTCATTCTTATTACTCTGGAGAAACGATTCGTATAACTGAATTCACCACCCGGAGGAGCCGCCTGCGCGCATAGTAATAATGTAGGTACATTTTCGATACCTAAACGGGGAGTGACACAGGCCTGCTATCACGCCTTTGGCCTAAATGGGGCATCTGCCCCATTAGGGCTAAAGGGCTAATCATCATCATAATTTCAGCCGCATAACATCCACTGCTGGACATAGGCCTCTCCCAAGGATTTCCGAAATGACCGATCTAGAGCGGCCTTCGTCCAGCGCTTTCCAGTGACCTTGGTCCCACCCACCCAAAAGGTGACCACCTTTTGGCACATTTGCCAAAAACGGCCACTTTTGGCAAATGTGCGTAGTAAAGCTAAACGTTCTCATTATTAACTGTAAACAGTAGTTCATAAAATTCTTTGAAGGGTTATATAGGACTTGGTAGTAGCAAACTTTTAAATGATGTCTCCGTTTTCTTTAAAATGATTTATTTAAAATGGGGGCAGCACTGGATCCCGGAATATTCAAGTATGCCCTTAACACTCGGTTACATAAAAAAAGTTTATAAAATTATATAAATCTTTATAACATAAATACCTTGTTAAAGCAAGCATAGGTAGGTATTTCAATTTTCAATAATGTTTAATGTTCAATATTATAAACACTCGAATGTTCGTCTGCGAACATTTGAAAATCTAATATTTGCATAGATGACCCCGAAATAAGTTATTTTTCTAAAATATGTCCTTGGACCCGTATTAGCTCCCCATAATAAGGTACACCGCACACCTACACTTATCACGATTACCACCCCCTAATCCGACCGCAGAAAAACTTAATTAACCAAAATATATATGGGTGTATATAAACAAACAGCCACAAAGTCACTCCCTTCTCCCCTGGGACTTTATACGGTGATACTATTTCGTGTAATGACTCCAAAATGAGGATACACCTCCCCACAATATATGGGGCGTATTGCTGATACGGATTTACTAGATATGTTATCAACCTTTGAAGTTACCTATATAGCATTTACGAGGAATTTTAAAAAACAATGTATTTTGATCCTGTAAGTAGCTTTTACTTTTACTCTACAATTTTTCTTCCTCCCCTTATCCCACTTTACGTGAGGTCGGGACAGCATATGAATCTTTTATTACTCTCCATGCTGAGTAAAGATTTGTCTGCAAAGTTTACGACCTGCCGCCTGCCTAACAAGAACCCTCCTTAAGAATGCATTGGTGCAAAAATTTTGCAACCGACCGCCGCCTGACGTCAACCCTCCTTGGGAATGAAGTTGCTTCTCTACCCGCGCGGATCGTGTAAGACGATCGAGCATATACATGCGAATCTTGTTAATAGGCGATACGGGTAGCAACCCATCACTATTGATTCGATTTCATTTAATCTTCAACTTCACGCCCACCGTCACGCTAAACATGGCCTTTGGGTTTTACTCGTACGGTCCTGAATTCTGTATATCTCGTCAGACATAAAAACCTGATAATAAGACTATATAAAACAGGTATATTGCACGCCTCATAAGCGAAGCGCATGAGGTAGTGCTCTACTCTCGCCTTACAAAAATCAAGTGATTTTTTTAACTAAATGTGTCTCTATTTATTTTCTATCGCACTTGTACAATAATATTTACACATAAATGTCAAGGAAAAACACTAGTTTCAACACTTATGACATTTTAAAAGACATTTTGCCTTTTAAATAAATAAAAACAATGTTTAATAAAATCATTTTGTGGACGTCCGTGTGTCTGTATGTATGGAAACTGGCGTGGTCACGATAACTCCCGAAAAACTTATCTGATCAAGTCCATTTTTTTATACGCTTCAGTATTATCCAAAACTAAGTCCTTTCGAAGATCACGGTCTAATTCAATGCAGTTTAATCGTAATTTCAATTTAATTGTGAAAAATGAGATTATGAGGCGTGCACTTTTGGATTTTCCAAACTATTTTTATATGCTTTGATGCACTTTTTAAAGAAGGAATTTTATTGTTTCTTTTTTCATTTTATTAAAATAAATAAGTTTGTGGAAGGTTCGTTGGCGTACGTAGTGACCTTAAGTCCTATGCCCAATTCAGTCCCTCTAAGGGATCAAGACATAATCTGCATCTAAGAGACCAGTATTTATTAGGGCCCCTATAAATCTTATCATATCTAGTAGACTTACAATCCCAGGCCCGTAACTCAGTGCGGCTCCTTAATTCATACACGTCACGTCTCGAGGCGCGGGGCCATTGCGAATCGAGCAGCGAAATGAACGTATCTAAAGTATTCCCGTTTCTTCATATGAATTTCACGTTCCCATCGACTCTCAAGTTTTATTGTAAGATAGTACTTATGGTGGTCCAAAATATACTAAAACTATTTTAAGGCTGCATTCAGTCCACGATACTAAACAACTTTCCCCAAAGAACATATATCAAAATATGAAAAATAATTTCCGGCCTCCCATACAAGATGACCGATCAGTGATCCGAGTTTGTATGGAAGGCAAAAAAAACTATTTTCATATTTCGATAAATGTACGGGGAGAGTTGTTCAGTATCATAGATTAAATATAGCCTTAAAATTGTTTAGTATATTTTGTTAGACGTTGTTTAAATATATAAGGATTAATCGCACTTATTACCTAAGCTAGCCCTAGAGTAAGTTTAAACTTGTATAACTCAACGATACAATATTTTACAATAAATACATAGTCTATTTTCCATCTTTCTCTGGCTGGGGATCGAACCCAGAACCTCCGAAGTGGCGGACAAGCGTGTTAACCATTACGTTACCGACGTCTTTATTTACGATTCTTCTTGTGATATAATTTTATCCAAATGGTTTCTCTAACAGGGGAGATTTAACCAGATTTGATGTGGCTATGCCCTAAGAATGGAAGAAGTGCACATTTTTTTAGGACCTTGGTCCTACTTGCAACTTAATTGCTAGCTGAGAGGACTCAAACGACTCGAACGTCCTGTGATATAAGTGTGAGTATAAATATAACAGACTGTTCAATAAATCTACAAAAATTGGTTTTGGCAACAAACGTCAAAATAGGCTTGCAATTTTATTTACTTCATCATTAGGTCTTTTTTAGACTCCACTGAAAGACACACCCCTTTCTGTACTACCAGAGCCATATATTAGCCAGAGCAGTCAGAGGATTTGGCCTACACTCTCCACGCTGGCCAGACGGGTTGGAGAGGTCTCATTGATGTTTATGAGCTTTGTTTAGCTTGTGTTTCCTAAGTCGCCTTCTACGACATCCACGTGAAGACTGGTCCTATTCTACTCTGCCGGGAACCACACGGCTTATTTCTTATTAGGTATTTATTCATTTTAAGACTACGGTCTTGCTTTTTCTTAGACTACTGAGATGTACTCAGACAGATATATTTTTGTTGGCTGAAAGATGTTGTATAATTCATTCGTTCAATTATTTATAATTAAACCAAGGGTACATCTTTCTATACCTTTCTTTAAACCATTACTCCACAAGTGGTCTTCTATAAATAAACAAACAAAAAAGATAAAAGAAAAGTGCATATTTATCAAATTTTTTGCAGCGAACTATTGTCGCTGCGGAAAATGGACTCTCAATATTATGATAATATAATCCCGTAATTGAATTGAAAAATTTTCACCAGAGCTGTGCTGCCCTCTGCACTTTAGGCACGCACGAGCGTTTCCATCCCCTTGTATGAATATTTTGTCTCAATGAAAATGAAATTACGACTTGCTCTGCTCATATAGGGCTGCCGCCATCTTTGAAATTCATAAGAAAATAGCTGGAACACAGTACTTGGTGATTCCAGTTTTTTTTTTCTTGTCTAGAACTTTTTAATTATATTTCTACTCAGCGCCACCATAAAGCTGAGCTCAGAGAACAAATACTTCTAAATTCCAGCAACACTTTTTGAGTAAACAGTTTGTACTTTCAAATTATTTTCAACGTTTTTTTTTCAATCTTGTCCTATATGGGTAAAAAGTTTTCTATGGTGTCCGCTTAAAGATTTTCTTTTTTCTTTTTCGGTTTTCTTTTCTTCAAGAAAATGATGGTTCTAAATTTGGTTAGAATTAGCATTATAAGCATTTTTAGTACACCACATATTTTTATAGAAAACAGAGAGTTAGCAGCCCTGCATGAACCCCCATGGCTTGGGTCACATAATTTATACTCCATAACACTTCTGGAATTTTTCATATGGGAAGAAAATTGCTCAAAACATTTTTCTAAAACGCAATATGAGAGTATTAAGAAAGCTCTTATCTTTTTTTCAGACGTATTTGCTTTCTGTCTTTTTTGTAATACATTTTGCGCAAGAAACTGATTTTGCCGACTATCCACAAAATACTAACCTTATATACGGTTAACCGTATTTGTATGATATCATATTAGTTTGTATATTCGTTTTATTTACATATAACATCTTGTGCTCTATATCCAAAGGGAAGACAACTTCAGAAAATCGTGCTCTTATCTGAAACAAAATCCAAAATACAAAGCACATACGTAAAAATAATTTATAAAATATGAACAAGTAATTAACGAGTTATTTGTCATCCTAAAACTTTAACAACAAAATAACTTTGCCGTTACAATATATTTTATAGATTATCTCCCATCCAACTCTGTCGCACTTTTTTAAAGTATATAAAATATAAATAAGTAGGTTAGATACTTGCCAAAGTCTATATAACTTTGCATAAAAGATGAAGCAAGTGTTTATTTAGGACTAGATAATATTTGAACTTTTTATTGGATATATCGAATTATAAATGTTTGTTTAATTCTGGAGTGGTATAAGTTAATGTATTGTTTCAAAGTTTGAAAGGCAGGAATATTTCTTCTATTAGTAGTCTTAATGCTGCCCCACTGTTGGGCAAAGGCCTCCCCTTTTAGTGTATTAGTGTATATGTTTTCAATAAATTCGAGATTTATTAAGTGAATACACAACTACTTTGCATATAAAATCAACAATGTTGGTAAAAAAATACTTACTCCCTCCATTTCCTATATTTGAATTTAATTAAGTATTTTGTGTACTAAATTGCTTTTTTCACAAATTTTTCACTATCACAGAAAAGTGCCCTTTGGGCCTAAAGACCCTAGACTCAGTCTAATTAAGGGCATACTTGAATTTTTCAGGGTCCAGTGCTGCCCCCAATTTGAATAAATCATTTCAAAGAAAACGAAGACGTCATTTAAAATTTTGCTACTACCAAGTCCTAGATAACCCTTCAAAGTATTTTATGAACTACTGTTTACATTTTATAATGAGAACGTTTAGCTTTACTACGCAAATTTGCCAAAAGTGGCCGTTTTTCGCAAATGTGCGTAGTAAAGCTTAACGTTATCACTTTAAACTGCAAACGGTAGTTCACAAAATAGTTTGAAGGGTTATCTAGGACTTGGTAGCAGCAAAATTTTAAATGATGTCTCCGTTTTCTTTAAAATGATTTATTATAAATGAGGGCAGCACTGGACCCCAGAAAATTCAGGTACGGCCTTAAAGTTTAAAGACATGATTATAATATTATTGTAAAACTTTCGTAGGCGAAGAGTATTAATTTTGTATATAACATACTACGTCGGTATGTTTTCTGCACAATCTCAAGTGTAAAAATCGTTACAATTTCCACGTAAGAAACAATTTAAACAACATAAACATCCCACAAGACAGCATGACGGATAGAATTGTAACGTAATAGCAGAGAACCATAGCGGTACACTCAGCTTCCGCAAAACAAATAACCACAGTCTATAAGCGTGCCTTTGCATTCCCCTAATGAAAGCCGTTATTACACATTACAACGCGTACAATCATGTGTTCTAGGCTTTATTACCCGTCACAGTTTAATACATTACATAACACATTTCGTTAAGTCTCTTCAGATTGTAAAGTTTTTGTATTAAAATTTTTTAGACTGTGACATTTTAAGGCAGTCTTAGATGTTATTATGAACGCTACGGGCGCTTCCCCTCAACTAATAAATGAGTCTAATTAATCTAAAGTAGCATCTGTCATGTTAAAGAATAGTCAGACTAGGGGCAAGTTACTGATGCCAGTAATTGCTTTTGTTAAATCAACAGTCAGCCGACTTGAAAATGAACCGGCCCTATTAGTTGTTTGTCACTTTTGAAACGAGTTGAAATTTTAATATTCAGACTAATTAGTTTTTGGCCGTTAATTATTTTGGATTCGTGCAGTAGGGAGACGCGAAAGTTTTTAAGTAGTTCGTTAATTAAAGACTTCAAAATATTAGATAAAGAATTTTGGGAAATGAATGTAATAAAATAATAAATGAAAACAAGATAATTGAATATTCGAAGAAAACAGTATTGAAGATACAGAAGGCTAGAGATAGGGAGTTATGAAAAGCTATGGATGGATCCAAAGACGTACAAACCAATGGCTGGAATGATGATGAACTCAAATCTGTAAAATAAAATCCAAAGGTTGACTGATAGACAACGCTTTTAACGTTAAGTTGGCCTATTCTTCTGTAAAATTTGTATTTGATGGACAATAATAATAAAATAAATAAACAAAAAAGAAATGCCTTAGCTAATACTAATAGCATGGTGTACGTACCGTTTATTTAAGATAGGATATGAAATACCACTGCTAAAAAATGAGACAAGATACAAGATCACAAACAGTAGATAAGTATTACACAACCAAGTATCTAGTGATCCACATTCGCTTAATACCTTATTACAGTTCCCATAAAACAAAGCTCGATTGTATACAAAATCACATGGCAAACTTACATCACGTCACTGTTACAAAACCAAAAAGATATAAACAATAGATACCAAACCACAGTAGTTCACGATCAAGTAATACCATATTCAACGGCAAACAGAAAGAACGACCAAACATGTTATTTTTCATGCAAATTGTTGCAACTTCCTGCCACGACTCATGCAAAATACCTCTAATATATAACTTTTTACTATGTCGCTCGGAGGTTTAAGAAACCTAATTATCCTGACTCTCAAAAACCGTGATTACGCGATCATAAAATTACCGTTATTATGAAAAATTTCCGAATAATCGATACTTCGAACGCCAATTATACCCATCAAAGGTGAAATTGCTGCCTGACAATAGAATAGTGTTGGGCGGAGGTTCAAATGAATTTTTGATTCGAATCGATCTAGCAGTGTTGACACCTAACTGATCATTATCGATAAATATACGAATTGTTTTATACTCTCGATTTGAGTTATATAATCGATTGCGGGACTCGCGCGTGAGTTATTCGTAATTTAAGTCATTTAAAATCACTTTTTAGCTTCAGCCGCGAGAAGATAGGGACTATAAATTTTGCCGGGAATGGTGTGCATGACCACTCGTAAATTTTGACTTTTCACAATATCTGAGGCTACAATTCGCCCGCAGGCAAAGCGTGCCATAGATTAATTCGTATTCAGCAAAAGAATTCCTCTTTTTTAGCACGTGAAGCGCTTGAATAAGTGAGTTAATTCAATGTTGACTGTCGAGTGTAAGATTATATCACTGCAACTTTAAATTGGATATCTACGGTTTAACGAGTATCTAGTTGATATTAGAGTACGGATAACGGTGCTTCATTGATTTTTAGGGTTCCGCACCCAAAGGGTGCAAACGGGACCCTATTACTGAGACTCCGCTGTCTGTCCATCTGTCCGTCTGTCACAGGGCTCTATCTCTTGAAACGTTATAGCTAGACACTTGAAAGTTTCACTGATTATGTATTACTGTGGCTGCTATAACAAAAAATACTAAAAATAAAAAAAAGTTAAAAATTAAAGTGGATCGTCATACAAAAAACGTGTTTTTTTAGCGTTTTAAAACATTGTACGGAGGTTCGGAACCCTTAATGTACGAGTCCGACTCGCACTTGCACATAAAATATATACTACATATATTACAGCACATGACGCTATCGTTAACACTCATACATAAATCTACGGTAATCAGTTCCAATTTTTTCCAAAATTTCATAAATTGGCTTTTCATACGTTAATATTTTTCCACCATAGTAATAGTAATACACTATCGCGTCTATGAGTATATGAATATATGGGGCAGAAAGTCTATGCTCGAAAAAAATACCCCACTGTTTCTGTAATATCCAAAATTTATTTAGCTCATCGTATCGATCTTCTTAAATCAGATTAGGAAGTAGAAGAACGATTGGCATTATTTTACTTCCTTGCAAAGCACACACTTGTCAAAAAGCTTCAACTTTATAGTAAATTTCAAAGGATTTTTAAATACACATGGTTACACAAAAACGGATTTATCTAAATAACTTTAGTTATTAGGGCATAGGTGATTTATCACCGGTACCATCTGGCGTAAATTTATTAGTGCTTAGCAAAATGTATGATAATAGCCTATGTTTTAAAAATATAACATTTTTGTTATTTCAACATAATAGATAGTATCCTATACAATTTTTTTAGCTAAATAAAACAGGTTTGTATTTTACTACATAATACATTGGAGTAAGTAGGAAATCAAGTATCTAATGACTACAAAAATCATCAACTCGTTGAAACTGGAAACAAATATATATTTAAAAACATTTTTAAAAACAAGCCATTATCTAAAACAATGAAAAGTGCTCCCCAAGACGAAACAATTGAGCCCAAACTCGGTGGGGTTGTGTTATTTTATTACAGAGATGCCGTGGTCATCTTCCAGGTTCATCATGAGATTAGGTCATTGGTACTATAATATTGCATTGTCCATAACTTACATAAGTATGTAAAGTTTCAGTTCAATCGAATAATAGGAAGTGAAGCTAATTTAGCTTGCAAGATTTAATTACAGACACAGACATCGGGATGTAAAACTAAATAAAAACTTGTGAGAAAGAGCAAAGATTAAATCATTTTTAATGAAGTATTTCTGAAAAAACTTAAATAAAGGCGAAATAACGCCAAAATCGATAAACGAAAACGCCTAAAAGTGCCCTGAATATTTTTTAAACACGCAACGCTATACCAATATTGATAAACCGAATCAATATTCCCACTTTCTCGGTAACCTTTTTCACAGCTAAAGCCATTGACCATGTAGCGGATAGAGAAAATAATATGAATAAACTGGTGAAATGCGAATTAAGCTCGCGTGACGAGAGTTCCGTATTTCTCATAGGTTTTCCAGCAATCTATAGGTAATAAACTACTTTAGAGCTTTTTTATTTCATTTTTAGTTTCGAAGGGGTGTACAAATTTCGTCTATTTTCTTAAATAACTTCAAAAATATATATCTAAAAATTTATCATCATCCAAGCGTATTCTCAGTTGCTTCCTCAACGGACGCTTCAGAGCCGGTCCGGTACCTAACCTATTTGACGAGGTTACCGGTTTTTACACCGAGCGACTGCCGTCTGACCTCCGTAACCCAAAGGGTAGACCAGAATCGATCCTAGGACAGGTTTAAACAAACGCGTTTGGGACCCACGGATTTACGTGCCTTCCGAAACACGAAATCATCTTTTTTCTCGGATAATCAGGTGCCTGCAATATCTGAATCAGACTGAAAACAACTTTTCACAAGGGATTTGAACTCACGACCTCCGGATCACAAGGCAAACGGCTTAACCACTTGACCATGGAGGCAGTCCTTTACCTTAAAATAATAAAAAAAAAATTGAGATTTTTACAACAAGCCCTTCCATTTGATATGTCATGCTGTATAGTTTGCAGGTATAAGTTGGCGCTATGCTAAGAAGTTAAGCGTTTCTAGAAATAAGCATCAAACGAGTTAACTATTCTCCTTGCCTCATTTATTAATAAATTCGTATATTCAATATTGTTAATACAATTTATCAAAATAACAAAAAATAAGAAAAATATTAGAACATACTTAAAAAAATGCATCCAATCTATTAAATACATTATCTGTGACTAAAGCTTAAACCTGACAACATTCTTGTATATCCCTTTGTATTCTCCCACTACTTCATTCATTTAAAAACCAACCTAATCTTAGAGAGTATTAAATTCAAAATCCTTTGCATTTCCGTTATGGAATATTGTTAAGTTTATACAAAGTATCTGCGAGCCGAGTTATCCGATCCACGATTTTTTGGACGGCTCTGTACAAAATTAAGGGAACATTACGACACTGACTGACCCCACTAAATGATTGCGATAGTTGTATTGTGATTCAATAAAAACTTCATAAAATATTTCCCTTTTAAAGGTATTTTTCCAAAACACATACAAGTCGACCAAAAGAATAGTATTCGTAACAAAATATATCTTATTTAATATACTATTATATAAGTACATACTATAAAAACCGAACGCTAGCCTACGGTAAAATTCTTACTATAAAGTATGTTTATCCAGTAAATACAAGATTAACAAAGAGTAACAACTAATTACTAAACGAAAATCAGCATGGTTTTAGAAAAGGTCGATCTTCAACCACAGCTGTGTTTACATTCATGAACGAAATCTTCAAAATTATAGATAAGGGCCAATACGCAACGGAACTACTACTAGATATGAGCAAAGCATATGACAGAGCTTCTCATCCGATCTTATTAAATAGATTGTATGGATTGGGAATTAGGGGTTCAGCTCATAAATGGTTGACATCTTATTTCTCAAATCGCGAACAATGTGTCGAAAAAGACCACCTTAACAATGAAACCGGAACGTACTCAAACAAAGATCACAATATAAAACAATAAACAATTCAATTCCACAGGGCAGCGTACTAGGGTGCGCTTTACCCGACCTAAAATGTGTTCTTTACGCTGATGCTGATATATCGATAAATTATACCGCACAATAATATCACTGAATTGAAAACCCACCTGAATAAAAATTTACATTCCATTGAAAATTGGCTTAGTAAAAACAACCTTGAAATCAATTGAAAAAAAACGAAACTAATAAATTTTAGGCCCTACCAAAAAATATATCATATAGCTATAAAAACACCGAAATAGAGCGAGTAGATCACTGCACATTGCTAGAAATGGGAATAGCACATTTAAACTGGAAAACACATGTTTGCAAACTCACAAGTAGATTAGTCCGTTTTTGTTATGCAACGAACTAAAAAAATCCACAGATTTAAATATAGGATTACAAACATACTTTGTATATGCCCACTCCTGGTTACAGTACGGGATTTTGTTATAGGGTATCAGTACCGATACAAATGACGTATTTGTATTACAAAAACGATTCATCCGGATTTTAGCAAAGATTAAATAAACAGACAGTTGCCGGTCATACTTTGTAATATATAAAATCCTTACCCTAATTAGTATTTACATTTTTGAACTTTGTAAATTTGTAAGACAAAATAATCACCTTTACGAGTACAATATCGCAAAAGATACTTAAACCCGCGAGTATGACCTAAGGAACAAGAATAATTTGGCTCGACCTGCAGTCTGGTTGCAGATGACTAACGAAAGTCCATATGTAATATCTATTTTAGTATATTATATAACAAATTACCGCTAAACTATTGGATATAAGGACTATTGTAAAGGATAGCACGTTCCTTAGTACATTAAAGAAGTATTTAATATAAAAATGTTATTATTCAATTAAGGAATTTTTCAAAGATAAGGAAAATAAATAGATATGTAGTTACATAAATAAGTTTTAGCAAACATGCCTGTTATAGAAAATTAAGATTTTAGAATTTTTAGTACTTTCAAATTATTAGGGATATTTCTGATATTATTAAGTATAAATAGTTTATATAATAAGATTAAGTATAAAAAACTTTAGAAAATGTAGCGCCCTACCAGGGTCTCCTGTGTGAATTTTGTAAACTAGATTTAAGTTTCATAATTGTACATGAAAACATGAAATAAATTAAAATTAATATACTGTTTATACTTGTGAAATGTGCTAATTAAGCCCTTTATTCTATTTATTACTTACGTTATGTTATGATTTATTTTATTTTATTTACTTTTACGTCACATAGCCACCACCACCAGCGGACAGCCAAGACGCTTGAAACGATTCCTCATTTGTCAATATACTATAAAATGTGCCGTGTGACAGGGCAGAGTAGAATAGGACCACTCCAAGTCTTCCCGTGGATGTCGTCGAAGGCGACTTAAGAAACACAAGCTAAACAAAGCTTATAAACATCAATGAGACCTCTATAACCCGTCTGGCCAGCGTCGAGAATGTAGGCCAAAAAAAAGACTAGACAACGGAGATAATTAAATTTTTAACAAAAAAAACAACGGACTTCAATTTTTTTAAGGAGTTTCTTCCATATATCCAAAGTTCTTCATCGTATCTTCACCAAATTAAATGGGACCAACTTGGTAGTAAAGGCTTTCAAATAAAAAAAGAATCATCAAAATCGGTTCACAATTGGCGAAGATATCGCGTAACAAACATACCTAAAAAAAAAAAAACATACAGTCGAATTGATAACCTCCTCCTTTTTTGAACTCGGTTAAAAAAAAGACATGATGATGGAAAATACGAAGGAACAGACAGATAAACGTATACATACGAGTACTTCCATACAAACATAGCAGCGAAACTCATAACCTCCTTTTGGCTTCGCCAGTGGACAGTGGGTAAGCGACATGTCACTATTACTGATTCCAGTTTTTAAACTGTAAATATACCAACTTGATCTTCCTGTCGAGTCAAAGAACCGACCAACTTGATGGGCATGGCCTCTAAAAGTCTTGTGAACCATGGCTCTGTCTGCTCCGTAAGTAATAGAAGTGTTACCTATTTTTTGTGTAATCATTATAATTTCAGTCATTTGAAGTTAAAGTTAAATAAACCGGCAAGTGCGAGTCGGACTCGTACATGTAGGGTTCCGTACCACCGTACAATGTTTTAAAACGCTGAAGAAACACGTTTCTTGTATGACGACCCCTTTAATTATTAATTTTATCTTATTTTTAGTATTTGTCGTTATAGTGGTCATAGTAATACATAATCGGCGAAAATTTCAGATGTCTAGCTATTACGGTTAAAGAGATAGAGCCCTGTGACAGACGGACAGACGGACAGACAGCGGAGTCTCAGTAATAGGGTCCCGTTTGCACCCTTCGGGTACGGAACCCTAAATAGACCTCTCTCAAGTATTTCCAAAATAAAACTAGCCAGCACACAACCGTGCTCAGATCTCTATCTGTATACTATTTTTTTATCTAAAACTAGCTGACCCGGCAAACTTCGTACCGCCTAACAGTCAATGAATGTCGTGTTACTTTTTAGCTGAACTAATTTAGGCTTTGATGAACGTAAAACAATGATACAAAATAATATATTTATATAGATAGAAACAAAAAAGTATTTTATTATGATGAATGATGATGAAAACATACATACAGAATGGGAATAAAAAAAAAATTATAATTAAGTACTTCAAACATGCATTTTCTAGATTGAGGCCACAAATAGTCAAGGCCAAGTCATTGGCCCTGTGATTTGTTGATCGTCATGGCGAAGGCAAGACGAATCGGGAATTGAATTCGTTTAAACTCAAAGGGCATATCCGTTGGGATCATCGGAATCCTTGGAATAAGAACTTCCTCATCTTTAAATTTTCCTTTAAGTATCGACGCGTGAATTACATTGCTCATCAGTTTTCTTATCACCAAACGCGTTCCATTACACAGTTTTGGTTGGTTTTGTGCACTCGCATAAAACCACCAAATATAATAACAGTGCCTGAACTTTCGAGACATAGACAATAGCTCAAAGAGTATATAACCACTACGTATGAATAGCTTATTAAGAAAAATCATAGACAACCTATAAAAAGACATTTACACTTTTGTTAACCTGTAGATTTTTTTTCCTTAATCTTATAACCTTTACCAACTGATTTTTTATTCCCTAAATTCCGTTCCTTTCCGATGATTTTATGTTTTTACTGTAGAATAAATCTTAGGTATTATTTTCGGGAATTAAAAATTAAATAATTAACAAATAATTTTCGAAAATTAATGTCTAAAACAAACAAATATAACAGTACCTGAACTTTGTAGACATTTTACAAAAAATAAATTTCTGAACGCACACATGATGTCTTCAAAAAAAAATAAAGTTGTGGCTTAAAGGTCTCAGCAACCAGGCCATAAGCTCCAAAAAAAAAATAGTTGTTACACTATTTGACAGGATTGGACAACAAATGTTTGACATGTAATAAACAAATCAGCATCTATTGAAATGATTAAGTATTCATTACACATATCGAGTTTTCATTGTTTTTAAGATGTATTCTGCTATTCGGGACGGAAACAAATCCAACAAATCAAAAACCATAGCAATCGGTCCAGCCGTTCTCGAGTTATAAGTGTTGTAACAAACATGACTTTCTTTTATATATATATATATATATATATAATATAATATAAGATAAGATAATTTGAATTACCACATTGTTGTTCACTATAAAGAAAAACTAAAATATCACGTAATTGTCATGACCGATGTCAAAGAAAAATCAAATAGCAGAAAAACAAATGAATTACATAATTAGAAGCACAAATACACAAGTATCGGTAGCTTTTGCACTAAAAATAATTAAAAATGACCTTCAATAAGTGATATATTTATCCTACATTGAATAAAAAAAATTGACTTTGACTCTGACAAGCCTGAATTCAAAATAAATTTGGAATTCCTAGCCAATCGCGAGATATTTGTGATCAACGTGACCAGTTCAACAAAACGGCAATTTCACATGTAAAACAAAAAAAAAATCTGAATCGGTCCAGCCGTTTAGGATGATTTAAGGTGAAGATATAGGCAAATGACCTTGAAGTGGCGCCCTCATTTGAAATAAATTGTTAACTTGTAAATATGGAGATAATTTCCATATTGCTCTTCGTGATGCACTAGATAGCCCTTTAAATTATTTTATGAACCACAGTTGAAAGTATTTACATTAGTCCGTCTAGCTTTAAAACTTGCCTCCGCAAAAAGTGGCCACGGCATGTTTTAAAGCTAGACGGATCACCTATAATAGCTTCAACGGCAGTTCATAAAATAATTTAAAGGGCTATCTAGTGCATGACGAAGAGCAATATGGAAATTATCACCATATTTACGAGTTAACAATTTATTTCACACTTCAAAGCCATTTGCCTATACCTTCACCTTAAGAGATGAACACACGTATAAAGAATTTATATATGTATGTATATTGAGATCAATTATTATTTGAACACTCTTTGATTTTATATTTGACTAGCAGTCCACCCCGGCTTCGCCCGTGGTACACACATAGCCTATGTCACTCGGGAATAGTGTAGCTTTCCAACGGTGAAAGAATTTTTTAAATCGGCCCAGTACTTTTTGAGCCTATTCATTACAAACATACAAACATACAAAAATAGGTACAAATCTTTCCTCTTTATAATATTAGTGTAGATGTCTAAAATTTGCATTGGGCTGTCATTTTCTTGCATTACTTCCGTTAAACACGTGTTTTTTTATTGTATAATGGAATATCAAAGTACTGCGACCTTTTAATGTAAAACTTGGAATGGAACTAGTAAGACCAAAAAAAAAACCATTAACGAGTAATTTATATTTAGTTAGAGTAAACATCAATTTAAAATTTCCTTTTGAGATTCAAAAATGTGAAGTAGATATTGAATAAACAAATGAAAACCTTTTCAGCCAACCCTTACCGTCCAATTAGACGCACCTTCCTGGTCTCAAAAACGAACAATAGAACCCTCGATACTGTAAGTTAAACTTCACAGGAATAAAGATGGAGTGCGATTTTTAGCGATAAAAAGAGAGTTTTGGGTCTTTTTATGGTTCCGTACCCGAAGGGTGCAAACGGGACCCTATTACTGAGACTCCGCTGTCTGTCCGTCTGTCCGTCTGTCTGTCTGTCTGTCTGTCTGTCTGTCTGTCTGTCTGTCTGTCTGTCTGTTGTCTGTATGTCCGTCTGTCTGTCCGTCAGTCACAGGGCTCTATCTCTTGAACCGCAATGAAATTTTCACTGATTATGTATTAATGAGGCGGATATAACAACAAATACTAAAAATAAAAAATAGTTAAAAATTAAAAGGGGTCGTCATACAAGAAACGTGTTTTTTTTCAGCGTTTTAAATTGATCTTAATAATGGCGTTAACTAGATACCTACTTGAAATTTTCACCAATAATGTATTACTATGACCACAATAACAACAAATACTAAAAATAAAATAAAGTTAAAAATTAAAGGGGATCGTCATACAAGAAACGTGTTTCTTCAGCGTTTTGAAACATTGTACGGTGGTACGGACCCTTCATATACGAGTCCGACTCGCACTTGCCCGTTTATTTTATTTAATGCTGAGTATAATTAACATAATTTTATGGGTAATTATCATAATTTTATCACTTTTACCTCGAGCGTTGGTAAGTATCAATAATACATAATTATGAGTGATTATATATTAATAGAATTCAATTATTCATATCAAACGTAACGTATTTATTATATGTAAAGCCCTTATTTATCTATCATATACATATCTTACTTATTTGGACTGCCTGCTAACTAAACGCCACAATCCTTTTATTTTATGTCTAGATTGTTATAATTAGATTATTACCATCTACCATTAGCGAAACGCTTTAGTAACACCAATTTAGGTGTCTCACTAGCTCTTTTATCTTCATATATCTTCCATCAGCATACTCCAGCTTCCGTCATCTAATGTCTAGGTACTCGCTGCCACTCGCACCCTACCTTACAATCGGCCACATACAAGCACGAACTCGCGCCTTGCCTTGAAATACAGCACCAATTAAAACTGACACCCTAACGCTCAGTTCGCACCTCGAGAGAAACAATCGATGGTCCGTGTCCTTTTGCATGTGTATCAGTTCAGTTAGGTTTTATTTTTACCAATAAAAATTACCCTTCCGTACTACTTTTATCTAGATATGTTACATTTTAGACAATTGAAACTGACACCCTAACGTTTAGTTTGCACCTTGAGAGAAACAATCGATGGTACGTGTCCTTTTGCATGTGTCGCAGTTCAGTTAAGTTTTATTTCAATACCTTTGAATTTCTAGCAATAGAATTTGCATTTCCATATACTAATATCATACCTGAGTGAACCATCAAAAATTTAGATCTGACGACTCTTTGTGACTTTGCCTGAAAAGTGTTTTCCGTTATTTCTTCCTGGTCTTGTTGTTTTATTTGTATTTAGGTACATATTATAGGATGATAAGCTTGTAAGTGCGAGCAAAATTTTATTGATGAATATGTGCATATAATTGCTTATTAAACTAGATTTTTTGATAAGAATGTCAATTTTTTAAACTCATGTAATTTTATCAAAAACCTGTCGTATTTAATATTTACTAAATCAGTATAAAAATATTTCTTTCAATCGAATCAAAAATTAAAGACTTAAACGATTTATTTTACCTATCATTTTTACCATAGTAACAATTATGAACTGTTTAATTCAAAATATTTCCAGCATTTCCAATTCTAAAAATACTGGGT
The DNA here is from genome assembly GCA_963576875.1 of Acrobasis repandana. Taxonomy (NCBI): domain Eukaryota; kingdom Metazoa; phylum Arthropoda; class Insecta; order Lepidoptera; family Pyralidae; genus Acrobasis; species Acrobasis repandana. The sequence continues at coordinate 6,402,126 of OY756223.1, read as the reverse complement.
TGGAAACCTCACAAAGTGTTTCTTTGCGGGCATTTCTCACAATGGCCGTCGAACAATACCACGTCAGTTAAAATAGAAACCAAGACATCTCCTGCAAATACTTTGACTGTTGCTGCTCCTACAGGATATTTTTATATAGTTTGCAACTTTGCAACTTTATAACAGAAGTTTAGAAACCATACTGAATAGATTTCCTAAGCAAAACAAAGCTAAAATATGCTTCGATGATCAAAGTAAATATGTAAAAAAGTCCAAGCTCCTTTATTGGAAAATAGTATCTAAATTTCTACATTGACAATTATTAAAGTATTTAGTGCAAGAATATGTATAATAGGTACTCGTAAATATACATTGAATGTTGTTGAAAAATGTAAAAAAAAGTACTTAAACCTTTCTGTTCATGTATTTCCTTCATAAGGAACGTAATCCTAATAATCATCATCAGGTCTTTTTTAGGGTTCCGTACCCAAAGGGTGCAAACGGGACCCTATCACTGAGAATCCGCTGTCTGTCCGTCTGTCACAGGGCTCTATCTCTTGAACCGTAATAGCTAGACACTTGAAATTTTCACCGATTACGTAACACTATAACAATAAATACTAGATATAAAAAAGTAAAAAATTAAAGGGGGTCGTCATACAAAAAACGTGTTTTTTAAGCCTTTTTAACCAGATCTTTATAATGGAATTAACTAGAAACTTGAAATTTTCACAGATTATGCATTATTATGGCCACTATAAAAAAAATACTTAAAATATGATAAAGTTAAAAATTAAAGGAGGTCATCATACAAAAAACGTGGTTTTTTTAGCGGTAACATTGTACGGAGGTTCGGAACCCTTCATGTACGAGTTCGACTCGCAATTGCCCGTTTATTGGTATAATTAGTCTCCACTGCAGGAGCACGACTCTCTCTGTACTACCAAAGCCATGTATTAGCCAGAGCAGTCAGAGGATTTGGCTTACACTCTCTACGCTGGCCAGACGGGTTGGGAGGGCTCATTGATGTTTATAAGCTTTGTTTAGTTTATGCTTTCTAAGTCGCCTTCTACGACATCCACGGGAAGACTTATAGTGGTAGGTGGTAAGACTTGTAGTGGTATATATATATATATATATATATGTATATCTATCTATATATTACATCTATAATAATAATAGATCTATTACTCTAAAAATTTACAAATATCCGAATGAAGATTTTGTCTGTTATTAAAGGAAATGGCTTTCTACAATAAAATCATAGTAACTGGGGATACAATAGAACAGCAAGCAAGCAAGTTAAATAGCAAGAAATAAACGAACAATCGGCTATGAACCCGTCTCCGCTAAAGTGAACGCTGGCAAAGGACTAGCGAAGCTCACAATTATTATGTTACGCTGAATTTCGAGCTAACATTTTAAAGATAGCAAAAGTACTGACACTTTTTGAAATTTTTATCATATAATAATAAATGTATTATTTGTAATGACACTTAATAAATGTACATTTTACATTAAAACCTCTGGTTTCCGAGTTAGTTTATGATGTGTTTCAGAAATGTTAAAAAAAAAAAGAAATCAGTCACTTCTCCCATTAGTGTGAACTAATGCCAGTCTTCTACTTCTTCTTCCTCACCTAATCCCACTTTACGTGGGGTCGGGACAGCATGCGAGTCTTTTATTGCTCTTTATTTAATTAAAATTTTAAGGTTGGCCGCTGCCTAACACCAACCCTCCCAGGTAGTTAACAGAGCAGGGCACCGCCACTTGGCCACGTACAGGGTACATGTACGGTCGGCGTTGGGAGCATTGTGGTTCCCGGGAAAGAAATATTTCCCTTCCTTTAATGATGTAAGAATACAAGTGCGTTATTAAAAAAACTTCATTGTATTTAAGTAAGAAAATAATAGACAGAGAAAGCGTAGAAGGGAAATAAATCACCCCGGATGGTAGATCCCAGGACCAGAAAGCAAGCGTTCAAAGGTAAAATATAATAACAAATAGAAAACATTTTTTTATACATAAGTAAGATTAAACATTATAAAACTGCAAGTAAATAAAAAATGAAAATATTATTAATAGAGGGAGAAAAGTATATTTAATTGAACATAATATGATGTCATTGAAATAGATATTATTAAATTAAAATTGTTAATCACAAATTTCTAAATATACAACAGCTATATACAAAATTAAGATCCTAAATTGCCAAAGAGTAAATAGAATTATATAAAACCAGTATTCAAACGTCAATTAAAGTTACAAAATTAATTAAGTATACCAAAAAATTTAAAATTTTTCACAATAAGAAATTTACTTTATTCAGTCAATCACATAAACATTGTAATATAAATATCTGCTCTAATACATACTCATAATAAAGCTGAAAACAACCCAGAATGGCAAACTTCATATATATATATATATATAATTTTTAATCTTAAATTTAAATAACCTAATAAAAATAATAAAGAAGACATAGTCTCCGATTTATGTCGGAGGGTTTAATACAGTTGACGTCGAGCGCCATTAAAAAAAAAAAACCACCAACCCTCCTTGGGAAAGCATTCGTGACAAAAGTTTAACAACCGACCGACGACCCTCCTTGGGAATGCAGTTATTGTACAAGATGCTTTGTCCTTCTTCAAACTAGTATTTTTACGCTAACGAATTTCTGAGCAATTTAGACATTTTGCTTCATAGATGCATTAAAAACTACGAACAATAATTCTCTAGAATCGTAAGTAATCCCGAAAAATCATTCCACGCGATATGTACCGCGGCGGGCGTGGCTTAAAATATGAACAGCGCGGCGCGACAGTTCGCCGTGACACTCGAGTCGTGCCGTTGCGTCGCAAGAAGTTTTCTTTGAGAATATTGCTGTGTTTTAGCGATAATCGATTCATTAAAAATACAGTCATGTGCCGTGAAGTGGTGTAAAAGCCATACAGACATGAAAATTAGTTATAAAAAAAAAGTAACACGTAAACAAGGTTATTAATTTTAGCGTAGCGTACTGCATAATAAGTACCATCCGCGCGTTGTATCTCATCGCTCATTGCGTTGACTGCCCCACCCGACCGACGACGACGCGTGATCTTGTCGCGACCAATCGCATGCATCTTTGTTTATGTGTGCGTTCAGTGTTTCGTTGTAATTACTGTTCGTTTGTTTGCGTAAATGGAATCAAAATCGAAGCGGTGAATGTAGGAGTGTTAGGTTTCTAGAGAATTATATTTCGATGATTAAAAATTAGTTACTCTTGCTTTATAGACTATTGATTTTCGTCTAGTTTGGGGATGGACTTCCGGACCATGGACTGGGCGCCTTTAGTACCTACCTACTAGTTACAATATTTATTTTTGTAACCATCATAAAAATATGTACGTGTTAGTTACCTACATTGCAACATTGTAATTTATTTTGTGGTTAAACGTTGTTGGCAAATAAAGATTATTTATTTATTATTTATTTTTCAGTAATAATAAACACAAGATGTAAGTGTCTCAATAACTATTGACGAAATTAAGAAGTATCGCAGTTACACATTGTCGATATAAAATTTTGTCTTTATACGGTTTGTCGAAATTCAGTTTTGTAATCCAGCTTGGAAGAGTCTTTACAATAAAAGAGGAAGAAATAGATACATTGGTAAATAAACATCTGTTCTCCACACAGATATACACTTCTCCCTGATATGCATTATCTTCGAAGACTGGTATCGAAAAACGCTAAGATATAAATCGGCATCACGCTGCCACCCCAAGGTGGTGGCGCAGGTGTAAATAAAGTATAACAGAAGGAAATCTTTTCAGATGAATCGGTTTTATGTATTCATATTGAGTACTTACTTACATTGTGGGGTTGAAAAAACTTCAAATGTATACACATTACACCTCTATCCTTAGATATAGCTTTGGACTTAAGACATTAAGGTGAAAGAGATTTAAAAAATTGGTAGCTAAATCATTTGTAGATAAACATCAGGTTTAAGAGGTAAACGTAGAAAGGTAGCAATCCAAACTTCAAAAACTGTAAGTGTAAAAAGTAGTTTTGCTAGACGACAGTTTAATAAACAAGCAACACATTTGTACAAATTAGTGAATGAAGAAATAGACATTTACATGTTAACTAAGTACGCTTGTAAAAAAAAGATAGTAACTTGGCTGAAATCTCTAAATTATGATGAAACAGAGTCCCTTATTGAATATAAAAATGAATAAATCTCATTAACTGGACAAACACTAATGAGTAAACTCAAAACATTATTCCGAATTACACTTGCACACTACTCATGCTTTCACACAAACATACTCATATATACTCACGCACGTACTCATACACACACACACGCGCACGCACCCTCACCCTCACACACACACACACACACACACACACACACACACACACACACACACACACACACACACACACACACACACACACACATACACATACACATACACATACACACACACACACACACACACATATTCAACTTATACATATACATACCTTAAATTACCTAAGTCCTAAATACCTACATTTTAAAATTGTTATGTTAAATGGTAAATCATTTAATAGGTACTGCTCTACTATGGCTATGGAAGAGTGTGCCCTTCTAATACAGGTGTATTCCACTTAACAGAAGGCCACAATCACAAGTTTTTATGTACCAAATTGTTAAAGAAATAAACATATTTTATTTTATTTATTTATTTTTTATTTTATTCAGCCGTAGTTTCTTTTTTTTAAACTTAATCTTAGGTCAATTAGATTGGACTTCTAAAACTTGACTGGACCAGGATAATAAACATACAAGAAGGTAACCTCATTTTTTATAAGCTATTTTTTAAATTCCCTGTTTGTTGTTTGGGCCAAATCTTGCAAGTTAAATTTGAGCCATCTCCGATTATTAAGATGAAATTTTGTATGCTAATATAAATCAGAAGACAATGCAATATTATTATAACAAAAAGCTGATCTGATGATGGAGCTGGAAGGTGGCAATAGGAACTCTGTAATAAAACGACGCAACCCCTCGAGATTGAGCTTCACAATAAAAGCTTGCTTTGCCCATTTTGCAACTTTCAAAACCACATTTTATTCAATGTAGGAATCACTTATTTTTGAATTATTTTTAGTACAAAAGCAACTAACTACTAGCGTTTCGGAATTACCACTGCTGGAAAGATTACACCGAAAGGAACCCAGTTCAGTGATTAAAAAATACTATGGATCAACTCCTTAGATATTACCTTCTTACAATTTACATTATTTCCTACGCTAGCGTGTCATAAAGAAGGCTTTCGTGCAAAGTGGATTTGTGAAAGTTTCGCTCGAAATAATATTTGAATTTGTAATTTTGACAACGCCCTGTATACGCGGAAGATGGATGTTGTCTGGCGGAGGACATGCGAAAACTTTGGAAGGTTGAAAAAATTATGCCTTTTGATTTATTGCGGAAAGTATTCTGAGGGAAGAAAGTTGAGTTTTGGTCACAGATGTTGGTTTTTTAATGTTAATTGCGTTGATTTTAAGATTTTAGAAATGTTTTTACTGAATGTACCACGTGCATAGCATCTTTTAAAAAACTTTAAAAAATGTTTTCTGGAGAGTACATTTTGTCGCAGATACAGATTTATTATTACGTCTTTATCTCTAACGGGGTAGACAGAAATAGATATTTTTTGACGTGGTATGTATTTAATTTGGTATGCGACAAATGTCTATCTTTAAATTTTAGAGTCGGTCGTTCCAAATGAAAAGTTATAAATAAATAAATAGATAGGGACAAAACACACTGAGCTAGCCCCATATTAAGTTTAAACTTGTGTTGTGGGATACTAACTCAAAGATACTATTTATTTAATATAAATGCTCCAGAAGACACAAGACCATTTGAAAAAGGCCATTTTCTAACTTGCCCTGGCTGGTTATTGAATCCAGGACCTCCGAGTGATAACCAATACGCCACAGAGATCATCAAGTTAATTATATAGATATTCTTAACACGCAGTTTGTTGTAGAGCTTATCTTTCCTGATTTCTCCGTCATTCTACAAATTAAAGTACCACAGCTGCCTATATCCAGCAGCATAAGGATTTTTTTTATATAAAATCGTAAACTTAATGCAAATCCTCGTAAACAAAACTTGAAGTAGACAGTTGCACAAAACATATTGTTCAGCGGGGTCAACGCCCTTCATATTTCACCCCTGCACCCACAGCCATAATGTATCGCGACCTATGATAAAGGAAAACGCATAAAAATACCAAACAGGTCTTATCACGCGGTACTTTTCGTTTTTATGTGCAAACAATAATAAAATGTGACTCTGAAATATTGTCAAACGACCGACATATATTCAAAAAGGATAAACTTTACGGGAATTTAACGACTCATACTATAGTGCCATAATGCTATGTATGTATACGGCAAAAATTGTAACTAAAAATATTTCGTATAATTCAATATTTCAGCGAAGATAGTGGCGCCGCCGTGCACGGTAAAGTTAAGTTTGCGCAACTGCAAATATTATTTATCTTAAATTGACTTGGAAATAGTTTAATAGTAACAATAAAGTGAACAAGCGTTGTTATTGTGAGGCTTGGGCAGTGAATGTCGTATTCTATCAAATGATTTAGATCAGAAGCCATTTGATATCGTCGTAATTTCCTAGACCCTAGGACTTCACAAAAGCTTTTATGGATATCGTACGTTTCAACAGACTCAGTATCAAAGACTGAATTTTTTGTAACAAATTTAGTACGCGGTAGCAAAATTTTATACCGTGTTCACGTTTTATTGCACATAAAAAATGGACAACTCGTTTTCTCAGTTCTGGTATTACATCTATTTGATCCTTTATAATATAAGCATTAAATTTATATTATGGAGGATCCAATAGGCATAATACCAGAACTGAGAAAAAAGTAAAAAAACAAGTTTTATCTAGTGTTTCATCTTTTGGCATTTTACATCAACAACACTTCATTATTTATAAAATGCCGTGGTCGTGCGTTATCTGAATCCTCGAATTTATTTCTTTAAAACGCACGACCACGGCTATTTATAAATAATGAAGTGTTGTTGATGTAAAATGCCAGAAGATGAAACACTGCTACAAGAGCATTCACCAATACGTTTTAAAAGTAGGTATCGTAAAATCATTAAAAAAGTAAGGAAAATTATGAATATAATGATACAGATCTTTCATGATAAAAGTATCTACGCGTAAAAGTAGGTGTTATAAAAAACCTAGCACCGATTTAACCAATTGCAGAAAATAGAACGTTCTCACCAATCAGTTACATCCCATCTCGTAATAGATCCATTCCTTATCTATCCAGAAGTAAAAGTAATTGAAATTGCGTTTTAAATGCTAAGTTGTACGAGTATCTAACAGCGTTTATTGACCTCGTTGGGTTACAACTAAGCTTAGTTGCAACCCAACGTCCTGTAGCTACAGGAAATTCATTTTGCTTCAGATGCCCCTTGGTAAGTGTAGTAGGAGTCACCGCCATCACATGAAATTGGTTTCCTCCAATAGCGGTGCCAGTACATGACGGTCATATCAAAGGCCTATTCAAACGGTAGCGATATTTCGACGACGCTGGAACTGTAGTGTCGTTTTCGCCGTCTTGTTAGCTGCACGTCGATTTTCAGTGTCTTAATTTTATGTCAGAAAATTTAGACGCCTGCCGGAAGGCACTCTGCCCAATGTGTTATTATAGACCCCGCATACTATAAGATTTCTGACGTGTCTAAAACGTCCGCTTCTAATAGACATATAGATATTCTGATAAAGATTAAAGATTGCAAAAGGTAGAGTCAAATGGGACATAAATCTAGCTCATAATGAGCTTTAGTCTTAAAGCTCATTATGAGCTAGATTTAATCATTTGGACTGTAAAAGTAGGCATACAACTTTTTCATGTTTTATTAATTAAGCGTTACGAAAATATAATGCAAAATTCTCTTGTAATATTAATGCTACGGAAAATTAAAATATTAAATTATCATATTTATACTGATGTCACTATAATTGACATGCATTGCTTCACGAAGCAACGTCAATTTACGAATTTACGTAAACACATTGTTAACCGAGTCTTAACGATATATTATGATAACATACTTTATGAGTTACGTAACGTCAATTATGCTTACGGACAGACATTGTAATCTCTACGTAACTTTGTATGCGTTATTACCGTCTACAAATATTAAAATTTGTAGACGGTAGATATATCTAAACATGTAGGTATCTACTTTCTTTTATTACAGCACAAAATATAATGTAGGTATTTCGATTATGGATCATATTATTTTTTTTTCTTCTAGACTTACTTCTAAGAAAAAGTAATAAATTCTTTTCAAACGAATTTGGTATAAAAAGTCTCTTTAATTATGCTTTAGAGCTAAAATCTTTTTCAACCGCATTTTTAGTAATATTTTCAAGGATGAAGACTGCAAAATGATGACATTAACACGAACAAAAAATTGGTAACTACGTATCTAATATTAATGTGGAAGGCGAAAAAACAAAAAAAAAATTCCAAGATCAAATAGTTAATTTCTACCACAAAATATAAATTGCACTTCCCAAAATACCTTAAGGTGAAGATATAGGCAAATGGCCTTGAAGTGTGAAATAAATAGTTAACTCGTAAATATGGTAATAATTTCCATAATGCTCTTCGTCATGCACTAGATAGCCCTTTAAATTATTTTATGAACTGCCGTTTAAACTATTATTGGTGATCCGTCTAGCTTTAAAACTTGCCGTGGCCACTTTTGGCGGAGGCTTTCAACGGTGGTTCATAAAATAATTTAAAGGGCTATCTAGTGCATGACGAAGAGCAAAATGAAAATTATCTCCATATTTACAAGTTAACAATTTATTTCAAAGGAGGGGGCCACTTCAAGGCCATTTGCCTATATCTTCACCTTAAGTAACCCTTTAAAAGTCTCTCATTTGCAATTTCACTGCTACTCAAGCAATATATAACAATCAACAAAGGAATTCAAATCTAAAACATTTCAATTCCAGTTTTATGAAAATATCTTTCGGCGGCAGGCGTGCCAATGGAGGTCTCTGGTGGGCAGTCAGAGCTGCTGCATTGTCTGTCAGTCCAAACCCCGGGCTTCGCCCCGAACGTCTTCTGAGGCGCCGCACCGACGTCTCCCGGGTTATTTAAGGCTTCATTGTACTGGTACTCTCAACGTCGAGATTTGACTGCTGATACGCAGTGATGGTTTCGACTGATCGCGCGTCACATTAACTTGAGCTGGCTTCGTGCTTTTTGGAATGCGTATGCTAATGATGTTTATAACAATTGCTTTTGATTTCGATTGGGTTAGGAGGTTTTTATTAGTATTTACATAAAGCTTCTTCACACACGAATTTATATAAGTTTGCTCCTGTGAGCCTTCAGTTTAAGCAGAGTGTGTAACATTAATGTGCATTTCCCCAGCGAATATAAAATGTTAAATAGAGAATAAAATTTACAAAAGAGGCATTTATACATATTATACCTTGTGTGACCTTGTTGGTTAAATAATCTATAGCTATGTTGTATTAGGGAAAGCCTGTAAAAACGAGCTGTATTGGAAATAAATAAATTAAATTTAAAGAAACCGTTTTTGCCACCGTTTTTCACTTTGTTTCCTTATACAACGTGAAAAAGGTATACGCATAAAAAATGAAAGCACATACTTGTACTAATATTTAATGACGGTATGCGAAGAATCATTGAAATCGACCCAGTAGTTTTCAAGGAAAAACTGCGTCGAACATAATGAAAATCGATGAATTAGGTATTTTGTTTGAATATTACGTTTTTTAAACTTTTACTTATTTAACTTTTTTATGATTTTATATTAATGTACCTAGTCTAGTATAAGCCTGTGATATCGTTTATTACGTTAATGCCTTTTCCACGTTGTATAACTATCTTGTAGTTTGCGTTACTCGAATCTGCCAGATTCGCGACGATAACGACATATATAGTGACGCAAACGACAAGATGGTTATAGAGGATTTTGATGTAAAAAAAATACGACAAGATGGTTACAGAGGATTTTAATGTAAAAAAATACGACAAGATGTTTATATAGGATTTTGATGTAAAAAAATACGACAAGATGGTTATAGAGGATTTCTATGGAAAAGAATACGACAAGATGGATATAGAGAATTTTGATGTAAAAAAATACGACAAGATGGATATAGAGGATTTTGATGTAAAATAATACGACAAGATGTTATAGAGGATTTTGATGTAAAATAATACGACAAGATGTTATAGAGGATTTTGATGTAAAATAATACGACAAGATAGTTATAGAGGATTTTGGTGTAAAACAATTTAAAGTAAAGTAAAGTAAGATAGACAGACACACATACACAATGTAACGAAAATATACAGGGAATAAATATATAAGGAGAAATCAAACTGGTGAAAAGGTGGTGACAATCCAACTGTGAAAGTACTTAACAATATGAACCAGCTAATAATAATAATTTTTCGCGATATCGATTAGTCCCATAGTAGAAGTTGTTAATAAGCACATTTTTGAAGGGATTTCAAGTGATTAGGCACTAGGCAGGAGACAAAATTGAGAACTTGAAAAGTTACCTATCTTCCGGATTGTTTGAATCCGGCCCCTTTTTTACAACGCCGGAGCTGTCCTGACCTGAATGAATGTTACATCACACCTTTTTTTCTTCGAGCAATCCACAAAAGTATTTTCAATTTACTCCTCGGCCTTAAACGTCACCATCAGGCGTGTTTAGTGTCAAATTAGCCACAAAACACATCATCACTGAATTGATTTTTCGACCACATTCATCAATCTTTTTGACTTATTGATTGATTGTTCGTATTGACGGAAAGTAATTAAAAAAGCGCATGATGTGCTGTCTCGGTGTGCTGTCATGGTTGAAATTACTTGAGGCGATTAGGTTTTTTTGTTGAATTGCAAAAGGATTAATACTTAATTCCATTCAAGAATGTCAAGAATGAGAATAATTTTTTTTTGACAAACAAAGTCCACTTTCCTAAAATATTGTACTAATAATATCTACCAAAATATAAAAACCTAGAAAAAGTTGAAAAAGAAACCTTATTTATAATTCCTCAAAAGAAAATTTATTTATAGTTTCATGATCATGTGTTCTTTGTACTCGTATCTTAATTTTTAGTACTTTTGTTTTTTTTTAAATGTATAATAGGAGATTTTTGAGTGTTTGTGTCCACACCCGTACACAAGTGTGTACACCACACGGGTTAGAATAGGACCACTCCATCTCTTCCCGTGGATGACTTAAGAGGCGACTAAAGGACTTAGCAAAAACATCTCGTGCTACGGAAAGCATTCCGAAGGAGGGTTAACGCCGGGCGGCGGCCGGTTGTAAAACTTTTCGCACAAATACATTCCCAAAGTGGGTTGACGTCAGGCAGGCGGCCGGTCCTAAAACTATATCCAATTCATTTAAACTGTTCCGGCTATTTCTTCTCCATTTTGCAAGCTCTTTGTAATCCTTGGATGACTATTGACATGCATGATATATTTGGAGAAGAAAAAGCAGGAAAGCGCACCCCGGGCTCCGGAGCAGCACAGCTGAGGATGCAACCAGGAATGCGCTTAGACGAAGAAGAAGAAGAACAAGGAGATAGTAATAGGAGATTTTTGTAAAAATCGCGTTAGGTTTTGCTGTTAGTATATTGTTTGAGGATGAGTTAGTGCAACTAATTACAAAAAAAATCAGCCCATAAATGTATACAATACACGTACCTACTTCAAAGTGAGTGACAAATTTATTCAAAATCAGTCTTTTTTTTGTGAACACCGAGAGCAAATAACCTTCGTTTAAAGTCGGTTAAAATAGTCAATAGTGGATGTAAACAGCTAACCTCCGATTTAAATTATTTTATCAAGTGCACAATCACCTGTGAGTGGCTATTGGCCATTTGTTATGACAGGTTATTTATTTATTGAGAACAGTGATTTCTGCGATAAAAGGTCGAGATCGAGGGCTATTAGCAAACTAGTTGTTGAGTAACGCTTTAAAGTAACTTGCATAGTCGATAAATAGGTATAGATAACATCTTTTTTTTGTAGATCAATAAATCTTAAACTGTCACTATTTTTAACCGACTTCAAAAAAGGAGGAGGAGGTTATCAATTCGACTGTATGATTTTTTTATTTTTATGTATGTTTGTTACGCGACATCTTCGCCAATTGTGAACCGATTTTGATGTTTTTTTTTATTTGAAAGCCTTTACTACCAAGTTGGTCCCATTTTAATTTGGTGAAGATAAGATGAAGAACTTTGGAGATATAGAAGAAACTCCTTAAAAAAATTGAGGTTGGTGTTTTTTTTTTTGTTAAAAATTTAATTATTGATTCTTAATTTCCATTCTAGGCCTGTCACCTTTCTAAACGTGGTAGTTTTTTGTCTTTGCCACCCTAGGCAGGCTCTGATTAACCCGTAAAAGATACGTGATAGATATGTGTACTGCGACCAGATTGCAGAAGTTCTTAAATAAACGGGCAAGTGCGAGTCGGATTCGTACATGAAGGGTTCCGTACCACCTTACAATGTTTTAAAACGCTGAAGAAACACGTTTCTTGTATGACCACCACCTTTAATTTTTAACTATATTTTTAGTATTTGTTATTATAGTGGTCACAGTAATACATAATCGGTGAAAATTTCAAGTGTCTAGCTATTACGGTTCAAGAGATAGAACCCTGTGACAGACGGACAGACGGAAAGACGGACAGACAGCGGAGTCTCAGTAATAGGGTCTCGTTTGCACCTTGTATGTATGAATGAATAGGTATGTGTTCGTACGAGTAGGTAATGAACTCGATCAAATTAAAAATGAAATCCTAACTGGACGAAATACGCGCCAGAATTTTAATACTCGTATGTCTATTTTAAAATCAGTATAATTCAAATTCTTGCCTATTGACGTATTTGATATCAATTATAGGAAAATAATTCAAAAGATCAATCAAGAGTTCGATGTGATTTTTGTGCCCAATTCTAATTTGATAAAGTTCAAAAATAAACTTTCAATAATCATTAAACAAATGTATAACACATAAAACCAGTAGTAATGATACGTTGAATAGTAGTACCTTCAACTCAGTTTCAATACATTTAAAAAAAAGCCATTAAAACAGCGATATATAAACGGAATAACACCGTGTGTATAATTTGTTAAAGATAGCTGAGTTGCTGGCTATTTTTTCTTACGTTTAAAATAAAACCTTTGAAAAAAAAACAACTTTTTTTCTTTTTTTACTATCAATCCATGCTGGGCAGGCCAGATATATTTATTGATCTGAGGGGCAGGCAGACTGATGACAGCATAAGATACTAGTGATTGCACAAGGGACTTTGCTGCTGTTCTGTTACCTATATCTTTTTTAGGCCTGTTAAGCTACCTATAGACAGGGGTGATGATACATTGTATTCTATTTTGCCGTCACCACGCAGTACCTCAGCTGTGCTGCTTCGGAGCCCGGGGTGCGCTTTCCCGCTTTTTCTCCTTCAAATATAACATGCATGTCAATGGTCACCCAAGCATGCCAAAGACCTTGTGAAATGAAGAAGAAATAGCCGGAACAGTTTAAATAATTTGACTATAGTTTTACGACCGGCCGCCTGCCTGACGTCAACCCTCTTTGGGAATGTATTTGTGCGAAAAGTTTTACAACCGGCCACCGCCCGACGTTAACCCCTCATTGGGAATGCAAACGTAGCACGAGATGTTTGTGCTTAGTCCTTCAGTCGCCTATACCACATATCATCATCATTATCATCATTTTTGTATAAGTATATGTGCTTTTGGTTACATATATTTTTAGTAGGTAGGTACTTATATTTAGTTTACTTATTCATGAATTTTATTACGCCAGTCACACATATTTTATGCTTAGTCTAATGATTGATGCAATATGGCATTAGGTCCGCCACGTGTACTTTCATTTAAATTGCGCAATTAAGATTAAATAAAAAAAATAAAAAAAAATCATATCAGCCGCAGGAAGTCCACTGCTGAAACAAAGGCCTCACCCAAGAATTTCCAAAAAGACCGATTGGAAGCGGCCTGTCAGCGTTTTCCAACCACATATTTTTTAAAATAGCTTATTTTCCGCTGTTTCCCTGGCCACACCACAAGCGGTCGAACTGGCCGTGTTCAATTAAACTGGAACCAAGATAACCGCCGTCACGTACTGTGGATTGTATCTTGTCACATCTGTATGGGTGTTCTGTATCGAACCAACGCGTTTTAATTAGACCATTGCTTCTATAGCGGAATAGTAATGGGTAACAACGGTAGATGGGAGATTGCTTTTTTTAATTCCATGGTAGTGGGATGTAAAAGTCGATCTGAGACTCATGTGATACATACAACACATTAATATTTTAATTTTCTACACCATATAAAATATATACAACATAAAATACAGTCGTGTCACCAACTACACGTCTTACTTCATGTTTATTTTCTCAACGCAACAATACCATAATAACAACTAAATGCAGACGGAAATAATGAGAATAGTTCCACATCAAAACTAAACGCGAAGTAGGCAAAGTACTGCTAACAAGAAATGTCAAGCAACAAAGCAACTGCGGGCTGACACTGGCGAGACACCCGGCGTGATTGCGCGCACTCTCGCGACACCCTGAGATATTACACTTGGTAGTGCAGTGCAACGAAATAAGGAGCAGGGGAATGACGTCGCTTACTGGATGCGCCAGGGGAGCAGCCATAGAATTTAACGTGGATTTATGGATGGAAATTCATGCTGGATAAGAACTTATAAGCGGTTATCTATCCTTTTAACTTTGAAGCCACATGGCAGCAGTTCAATATGCTAACCGCTAATTATACACAAACCTCAAAAGCATTTGCTTTCAATATAAATTATTAAGGTGAAGATATAGGCAAATGGCCTTGAAGTGTGAAATAAATTGATAACTCGTAAATATGGTAATAATTTCCATATTGCTCTTCGTCATGCACTAGATAGCCTTTTAAATTATTTTATGAACTGCCGTTGAAACTATTATTGGTGATCCGTCTAGCTTTAAAACTTGCCGTGGCCACTTTAGGCGGAGGCAAGTTTTAAAGCTAGACGGACTAATGTAAATACTTTCAACGGTGGTTCATAAAATAATTTAAAGGGCTATCTAGTGCATGACGAAGAGCAATATGGAAATTATCTCCATATTTACGAGTTAACAATTCATTTTATATGAGGGCGCCACTTCAAGGTAATTTGTCTATATCTTCACCTTAAATAGATACTTAGAGCAATAGGCTGAAAAAGGGCTGGAATGATGATGAAGATAATTGTGATGATGATGATGACGATGATGATGCCTACAGAAAAAACCTAAACCTGGATACTAGATAATTATTTAATTTATGAGAAAATCATACTATATTCTACTTTGGATATTGAAAATGTTTAAAACGAGTCATGACTACAGGAAAGAAAGATCAGTGTAAAGTCACATCCAGCCTTAATCTATATCCACAGCCCCAACTTTTGAGTCCGAGATTGTCTCCCATCTTCACAAGTTATTAATGTAGTTTTAAAATGTGAGCTCAAATGACGTTATCTAAGTTAAAACTGCGGTTAACCTTGTCTTTGTGCTCCTGACGGAATCATTTAACCAAACTTGGAAAATAGCGAAGAAATATTAGAAGCGTTATTTTAAAAGAATTTACTATGGCTTGAGTTTTATTATCGCGGGGTTTATTATTCTAAGTCAGTATTAGATATTTTTGCATTATTTTATAGCAAAGCTTAAAATTGTGTTGTAAGCAACGATATTGCTTAGATATTATGTTGTAATAATTTAATAATTATATACTGCAAAAATATTCAAATGTAACAAACAAAATAATATTTCACCGCATTGTATAATGTATACCTACCTACATAGACTCAAAAAATTTTGCTCGCTCTTTCAAAGGGAAGGTATAAAAATTTTGAATTTTGTATATTTTTCTGCTTCTCTTTACCATAAAGAAATTCAGATTTTTCTGCTCAGTCAATTCAATGTAAAAAAATGACTAGAGGTATATAAAAAAATTTAATCACTTAAAATAAACTCGTATACAGCTGTTGTCACCATTTCATTTGCTCTGACTCTCTGACGTATTAAAAAAAAATAATGTCATGATCATAACAGTTGACAACTTAACTGGATTAGACCTATATGCATGGGCGACCTATTACGTAAACTCAACTCACTTTTTTTGATCCCTGTTTTCGATCTGTACGTTAACTATTATGCTAAATGTGGTCTTGTGATCCTTCAAATGAGCCTCTTTTCTCAAAGGGATAAATATTTGCTATAACAAGAGCCTCCCCTTTGTTATTGAAAATGTTTTAGCTAAAACTCAATAGCAAGTACTTCTCCAATTTGTTCAGCTTAAGACCTTATTCAAACAACTATACGACTATAAAAATAATGTTCCCCAGTCATTCACCCTGCTCCGCCCATCTTTTTACCGTAAACAGAATTTATGTGCAAATATTTTGAAAGACTATACATTAGTTAATGAATGCAGTCTTGGATGTGCGGTGCGTCTTAGGCGTCCCTATTCTGAAGGGTATATTCAATTTATATTCGTGCATTTTCTTTTTTTCTATAATATGAGAGATAGTCCTATCCACATTAAGGTTGCCCTTTTGTGTGTTTGGCCTTGAAGTGGCGCCCTCATTTGAAATAAATTGTTAACTATTATTGTTAACGAGATAATTTCCTGATAATCGTCAGGCACTAGATAGCCCTTTAAATTATTTTATGAACCACCGTTGAAAGTATTTACATTAGTCCCTCTAGTTTTGAAACTTGCCTCCGCCAAAAGTTGCCACGGCAAGTTTCAAAGCTAGACGGATCACCAATAATAGTTTCAACGGCAGTTTATAAAATAACTTAAAGGGCTATCTAGTGCCTGACGATTAGCAATATGGAAATTATCACCATATTTACTAGTTTACAATTTATTTCACACTTCAAGGCCATTTGCTTCTATATTCACCTTAAAAAGAGCCTAAATGAGGAACCATGCTTGTTAATTCATTGCTGTAGTAAATCTATCTGATTTTGTTATAGGTAGTAGTACCTCACCGGCTTGAAACTACGTAACGCAAACGCCCGCGCGGTTCTATACAAAAGTGCCCCGCGCGGGCGTCTGTCGTGCGCGCGTGGTTGTGGTATTATTTGCATGTCTGATATAGCCAATATTTAAAAGCGTTGCAAGATAAAATATCCTCACTAAATGCCATTTATTTTCCCACAAAATAAATCACATCAACAAAAAGTTGGATCTCGTTTATTTCCAACCAAAAACATTTCTCTCGCTATTTCAACATACAGCTGTCGAATGGAAGACATATACGTCAGTATACGTGAAAAGTGACTGCAAAGAGGACAACACCGGCGGCGAGTCGAGTGAAACAAGTCAGTTTTTATCGACTGGTTTAACTACTGTTTTTTGGAATACAATTTAAAACGTATTTAAAAATCTGGAAGCTATGGTGGCCAAGCGGTTTAGTTACTGGTTCTGAATCTGTGAGGTACGAGATCAATCCTCACTAGGGGCTAATTTGTACTTTTGATTTTGTTTTCATTGGTTTTTATGAGAGAGAGAGAGGGAGAGAAATATATAGATAAATACCAGGGCAATTTGAAAAAGGTCATATTGCAACTTATCCTGGTTGGGAATCGAACCCAGTTTCTTAGACCGTTTTTCCCCAAGACCAGCGTGAAAGTAAAATCCAGAATAAGATCCCAAGATATAATAGATCGCGGCTGCGCTGTCACTTGACGCACCCCACCAATGCCATTACAACCCTCGCGAAATGATAATTCGGCGTTGTTAATGTTTCTGCGATACAGCGGCTTTCGTTAATTGATTACTCTAACACAAAACAAACAAACACCAATTTAACAACCTCCCTATACTGTTTTAGTCATATATTTGTCGCTTGGTAGTATACTTAGATATGTAGATATATTTATGGAAACTTCTGACTCTCTCTGCTCCCCTTACTCAGTACCGCGAAGTCGATCTTGGCCTCTGAAGGAGCGCAATCTATACGGTGTCGTATTTTCTGAAAGGAGCGCATCTATACGGTGGCATATTCTCTGAAAGGAGCACATTTATACGGTAGCGTATTCTCTGAAAGGAGTGCATCTTTACGGTGGCGTATTCCATGAAAGGAGCGCATCTATAGGCTGACATATTCTCTGAAAAAAGCGTATTTATACGGTGGCGTGTTCTCTGAAAGGAACGCACCTATTCGGTGGCGTGTTCTCTAAAAGAAATGCATTTATACCGTGACATATTCTCTCAAAGAAGCGCATTTATACGGTGGCATGTTCTCTAAAAGGAGCGCATCTATGCGGTGGCGTACTCTTTGAAAGGAGCTGATCTATACAGTAGCGTATTCTTTGTAAAGAGCGCATATATACACTTTACAGTGGCGTATTCTGTGAAAAGAGCGTATCTATACGGTGGCGTATGGATGTCTTGCGCCCTATGCTCTTTTCTTGACCTACCAAGCCAGTTAAGGTGAAGTGGTAGCATAAGTGGCGCCCGCGTTTAAAATAAATTGTTTAAAACTAAATATGGTGATATTAAAAATTTGATTTGTATCAATGTCTAAAAAGACCTTTAAACAATTTTATGAACAACATTAACCAACAAAAGCTACCAACAAAGGTTATTCATAAAATAGTTTGAAAGTCTTTTTAGACATTGATACACATCACATTTTTAAATATCACCATATTTAGTTTTAAACAATTTATTTCAAATGAGGGCGCCACATATGCTACCATTTTACCTTAAACATAATATTAAAAATATCATAATTTTTTTTTGTGTGTGTAAATGGCCAACACTGATGTCAGATTATTCAAGCTGCTTTAAGGAACCAAACAGACGTTTTATTCAAATCCATATGTCCAAAATCTTTCAAGCATTTGAAATATCAAATTATTTCTTTAAAGTTAGTTGAAAACGTGCCGTGTCTTAACGTTACTATGCACCACAGACCATGGGTCAAGATATACACAGCCTCTGTATGAATTTTCGTGTCGATCTGACGTTAAATTGACTTCATTTAGGATCGTCACTTTTAGTCCGTGTATGTCAGTTTAAAAGATCGGACATTGAGCTCTCTACTGTAAAATACCTAAATCTGCCATTTTGAGCCGTAGGAACTCGTCACAAAAGGTTGGAAAAAGTAATAAAAAAGATTCCTTCCGTTTGTTAGTGAATATTGTATTGAAAATTGCACGCCAGGTTTTTATACCAATTGAAGGACTTTCTTTATCCAGTAGCATATAGGTCTGTGCTACGCACACAACATAAACCAAGTAGGTACATAATTAATTTTATCCCCCAATGTCATAAACACATTCAATTTTCCCCGTGAAGTCAAAATAAACAGGTCATATCCGTCACGTCAAAATAATCCCCTAAAAATGCACCGTAACGTTATGCATGTTATTATAACGTTATTGCAAATAAATGCGTTATCCTTTCACATTGTGACGGGGCTAATGACGTTGAAAAATAAGCCAAGCTTACAATATGCATGGGACCCGCCTGTAATAGAGTAGGGGTGCTACTGATATATCGCTTGTCATATTTTCCGCGTTACGTTGCGACTTTTCACTTTTTAAAATAATAAGTGCACTTTGAAAAACTGTTAATAGTTAATGTGACGGGAACGATTTATTTCTAGCTTATTTTAGGTGTAATCCTTTGATTGTAGAAGAGATGGCCCGAGAGCCAGCAAGTGCCAGACCTTCCTTATTTTCTCACTAATCATTTGTATGTACCTAGTTTAAGTAGTATTAGTATGTTTGTAGGTACTTTTATTATTATATTATTATTCTTTTTATTTAATTTAAAACTTAGGCTTGGTTTTGGTATACATTTATAAAAAGTAAAATATAAAACATACTACAAAATATAAATATTTACAAAAACCTAACGTAGCTGCCCGCTGGCAGCGGCTACCGGCGGTTAGGGCCGCAGAGAGAAACCTCCTGACAATGCGTGCCGTGTCCAGAAGTACTGCCTTCTGAATCTGATCCTTGATTCAGCCATCTAGAGAGAGTCTTAAGATGTCTTATAATTTTATTAGTATTATTATAAACAGTACTAACTTTTCTTATATTCTCAGTCTTAATCTTTATACATGATACTCAAACAACTATTTAAATACCTTCTGAAAACAGCCAGACCAATTGGACGGACCTAACATACTTTTAAGGCCTCTGTACCAGTAAATAAAATGAGTAGGTATATGGAAACTGAAAGTACATGCTAACACTACTTAATTGTACACAAATGATGAGTGAGAAAATAAGGAAGGTCTAGTAGTTCTACGGCTCTCAATTTAAGAGGAATTATCTTCCTTCTTACTGCATTCAACGCTCGGCCCCTATAACAAAATGTAAATCAGATGACAAATGCAATATTATTGTGACAAGAAGCTGACCTGATGATAGAGCTGGAAGGTGGCTATAGGATTAACCCTGAAATAAAATGATGCAATCCCATCGAGTTTGGGCTTATACATTTGTCTTAATAAGTTCTTAGGCCTTAAAATAATAGCTTGTACGAAAAAAAACTTATTCATTTAACGTAGTATCGTAAACGTAACGTTACCTAAAATGTAACTATGATTTTATCATAACAACAAAAGTTTACTAACAACAACCGAGGTAACGAGTAGCATGTGAATGTTAATTCTGGTTATTTATGTTACTGCATTTTTAGTGCGCCCGGCTGCGACCTGGAAACTAAGGAAATACTAAGTAATGTGGAATTCCTTTCGTGTTCTATAAAACTCGGACTAAGCAGACCGGCGTTTTCTTCACAACTGCTTAAATCTCTCCACTGGCAATCGAACATAACATGGTTGGTCAACCGTGAGAGTTGTCAAGTTGCCAGCTGAGGGCAGCTGGCAATCGGTTTATCAATAGTAAAGAGTGGCAAGTGATAGGAAAGGTTGGCACAAGTTAGTGTATATTTCACAATATTTTTTTTTAAATAAATTCACGAAACTAAGATAGTATTTAATTGGGGTGTACTTTCTTATACAGACAAAAGTTTAACAGATTTTCGTTATTTAGAAATTTTATAAGATTATCATGTCATAGAATAATCAATATGTAGGATACTCAGTATAAATAATTTTTAATAATAGATTTTCGTTGCACAGAAATTCAATAATTAGAATGTTTGTTATGAATAATTTGAAATCATAGAATTTTATTACAAATAACATTTACTTTTGCGATGTTTCTAATATCCGAATATCAAATTAAATATTATTATTTTTAATAAGTTTAGTTAATATAATATTTCTAACCTATAAGTTTGCCCTATTCTAGTAAAATGGATAAAACTTTCCCAGCATTCGCCGGCCCCTGCCACGGCACGCTCGCTTCGCTCGCTCGGCTTGTGCGTGTGTTGGTCACAGTTCTAACCTAACCTAACCTATAAGTTTGCCCTATTCTAGTAAAATGGATAAAACTTTCCCCGTGTGTTGGTCGCAGTTCTAACCTAACCTAACCTATAAGTTTGCCCTAACCTATATTGTGGTAGCGATTTATAATGTATTCTAACTTTTAATATGGTATTTAATTCGATTATACAATGTTTTCACCTAATACTTCCTTAAATAATAATTTTCAGTAAAATAAAATTCCATGAAAGATTATATGGAACAAACAATATTCTTTAAAGAAATATTCTACTGTTTCATTAGTTTGTTAAATGAAAATATGAGATTCTAAAATTCATTGAACTGTGTTTCTATAAATTGTGTTTCATTCAAGTAAATAGTCTTTAAAACAATAATATTTGAAATAAAAATATAAGAATTAAATATTCTATAAAAAAAATTCTGTGAATCGAAATTCTATGAAATTTCAGTCTGTGAAACAAGGGGCACCCATTTAATTGACCTTACAGTTTTCCAGCCCCAAAATGCAAGTCTGCAATTTACCTTTTATATTTTGAATGAGTTAACGTATCTATAATATAACGACAAAATGACAAATTAAATTAAATTTTTACTCTACCAGTCAATTTTTGAAATATAATAAAATAAGAAATGTTGAAAAAATTCCAAGTGAGCTAGACTTTTAATATATATAGACTATTAACTATCTAAATGGCATAAACAGTACAAGAAAAGTCGTAAGCAATGTGATTACCAAATGTTCTCGCGCTATAGGGCAGCAGCTAAATTAAAAATCGACAAGGCGTATGAGGAATACCTTCAACGGATAGAGTTCCGTTTTACAAATAATCCAAGCTCATTTTGGAGCTTTGTTAAGTCCAAACGATCTCCGCGTAGAAACACCAAAATAACAAAAAATGGAACGTTGGTTTCGGAGGAGGAATATGCGAAGAAATTTGCTGATTTTTTCCATTCTGTCTTTGTTGACGCGGCTCCGCAGTTAGACAGCCAGGCCGCTCAGGAGGCCGCGGGCGACACAGGCGCGGCTAGGGTACACATTGACACGCTTGATACATCTGACGTTCGAGCAGCTTTGGCTCATCTTAAGCCAAAGTTTTCTACAGGGCCTGATGGGATACCGCCATATATAGTTAAGGATTGTAGTCGAGTATTTGAGGAACCGCTATTGTTTATTTTTAACCAATGTCTGAAGGAAATATACTACCCAGATATTTGGAAGTTGTCTCGTGTCATACCAATCCCTAAAAAGAGTGGAGAAACAGAGTTGAGTAACCACAGACCAGTTGCAATTCCCTCACCTTTTGCTAAGGTATTTGAGACAGTTTTACAACAGTCTATTTTCAGGCAAGTAAGTGCTAGGTTGAGTGATGCGCAGCATGGTTTTTGCCCGGGTCGAAGTACTGACAGCAATTTGTTGTGCTTTACGGATTATGTGTTTGCGAATGTGGACAAGACAGCAGGTGGACAGGTAGATACTGCAACTTTGACTACAGTAAAGCTTTCGATACTGTAGACAACGATATCTTACTGGTGAGACTCGCGGCGATAGGATTTATGCCGCATTTGTTAGATTTTTTTTGTAGTTACTTGAGGGAACGTAAACAGTACGTAGAATATGGTAATAACGCATCAGAACCGTACTTCACCTATCCAGGGGTAAGTCAGGGAAGCAATTTAGGGCCACTAGCATTCCTCATCATGATCAATGACCTTCCGAAAGTGATTCAGAACTCGCAATCTCTACTTTTTGCGGACGATTTGAAAATTTTTCTTAAAATAGAAAGTATCAGCGACTGTGAGCGTTTGCAAGAGGACATCGACAGGGTGGAGTCGCATTAACAAATTATTTTTAACATAAATAAGTGCAGTATTATTAGTTATAGTAGATCATAACAGCCACTGCAATACCACTATGCTATGGATGGAGCCGTCATTCCGCGAGTTACAAAAGTTCGAGATTTGGGCGTGCTAACGACTGCCAACTTGACATTTGTTGATCACATTGTTAACATTTGTAAAATCGCGTTTAAGAATCTTGGGTTTATTTTACGGCAGGCAAGTGAATTTAAAACAACCACGGCGGCACGAGTTCTTTATAACACGCTTGTCAGGAGTAGAATACGAGTAGAAAGCGGAGCTATTATAATTTGGAACCCGCATGAAATGAAATACAAGCAAATGGTCGAAAGGATTCAAAACAAGTTTATCCGATTTCTGTACCTTAAACAGTATGGAGTGTAACCCTTATTTCCACTAAAGTACCCTACTGCGTTTGTACTAAGAATGGTGGGTTACTTCAGCTTAGAGGTTAGCCGAAATATCGTGACATTAAAACTTATTTTTAAAATCTATAACGGTGCTAACTGCAATCCCCAAATACTCGTAAGATTGAAAATGTCAGTGCCGCGGGATGATTTCATTTTTAGAAGACGAAAGCCACCTTTTTTCGAGGTGCCTTCTTCACGCACGAATTTATATAAGTTCGCTCCTGTGCCCAGAGCCTTGAGTTTGCTCAATTCTCTTGGTCAGAAGTGTGTTTACATTGACGTGCTTGACTGTTCGCTGGGGAAATTCACAAATGAAGCATTTAACATATACCTTCTTTGTTATATGGTCTATAGCTATGTTGCATTAGGGAAAGCCTGTAAAAACGAGCTGTATTGGAAATAAATAAAATAAAATAAATTAAATAATTAAGGTCTTGGTTAATTTGAGTACTTTAGTACTGCATCTTGAATGCCTAAAAAAACTTTATAAAAACGTTTTTGTTGAGTTTTTTTATTTTCCTTTTAGGCAATAACTTATATGAAACACAAAGAGAAATACGAGTACTTCAAGCTATCTTTATTGTAATTATTGTTAGGCTTAAAATATAAGTCAAAACGAACGTCTGAAAACAGCTTTGCGTTTTAATCGCCCGTCTGAAATGTTACGTAAGTGTCAAGCCAAGCATATTTTTTGCAATCGAGATTAGCTTGAAGAAGAATAACGGTCGAGGCTGGTCAAAGGAAATGTAAGCAGGAGTTTACTGCGGCCTCAGATGAATGTTTGTATGCTTTTTTTAAGGTTGAAAGTCCTTTTTACTGGAGTAAATATGGGACTGTTACTAGGTTATATGGCATTTTTTCTGCGCTAGTCAGGAAAACCAAGCTATTATATAAAATTTAGGTAAATTATTATGTATATTTTTGAACAGTTTACTTACGTGATATAGTCGGAAAGGCCGACCAGGTTTCGATCTTCGAATCTTTATTGTCTCTATCTTTTTGTCCCTCTATATTTATTATTAATTTATCTTTCTCACCCTGGCTGAAAGTTCTACATCTTAGTCAATCATATGAATAGGCGGTGCGGTTAGCAACCCATCACTATTATGATTTCCTTTTTCCACCTTCATGCCCACTATCACGCTCAAAGTGGCCTGGGCTTTACCGCCCTTGGCTTTGTCTGACCCGTTAGGGATGAAGACGTGATAGTGTATCTGTATCTTTTTGCCTGGGACATCGACAGAATATATTTTTTCATATATAAAAGACTCAAAGAAGTAGTAATATAAAGAAGAAAACATCGAGTGAATATAAAAACATCTGGTGAAATTATAGCAAAAGTACTATAAAAAAATGGTTGCCTGTAAAGTCGGTTTTACGGGCGAAGATTTTACGTGACAACGGCGGCAGACCGATCATAGTTGAGTGGGAGAGAGACGCAAGGCATTCGGCGGGCCTCTCTCTCGTTCGGTGACTCATCGTAACGTTATCGAGCGTTACACTTTTTCATAAGTGACTCCCAGCCGCAACCTAATTTAAGACGTTGTCACGTCAAAATGTCTACGTGCGAAACTTTAAATAAAAATGTTCAAAGGCCAACTACCTATCGCGTGTCCGTATCTATAGAGGCGGTAAGTAAAATCATGTGAAAATATTCGGAAAATTTCACGAGTTTCGTAGGTGTGTTCCTTTTATGGCCACGTTTGTTAAATAAATAATAATGTTGATATATCTATGAATAGAACTAATAAAGGTCCATACCACCAACGCGCCGCCAACGCACCACCCCGCCTCAGCTCACAAAAAAACATTGAAATAAACTACCTATTATTTTTTTGTATTTTATTCTCCATAATAGATAAGCATGTGCCACAACGGATTGCGAAAGATGCCGCAGGCCTTATAAAGTGCGGAAGAAAAATCGTATACCATTGGAAAAGCTTTTGTGCGAAAAATTTGACAGCCAACGTCCACTCGACGTCTTCAACGTTGTTGCACTATTATATGGGTATTTGTTTAGTCCTTCAGTTGCATCTAGTGACAACACTATCCGACTAACTATCACAATGCGAAGCTAATAACACATTACGATTTTGGTACCGTTACGCTAAAAGTGGCTTTTGAGTCTTGCGGCCCTGGGCTCTCTCTTCTTAGAGCCAGAAGACCCAAAATGCTCTGTCTGCTCCATTAGTTAAAAATACATGATAGTGTATGTAGATTAACTTTAGTTTGGTTTAAGAAGCAATTATCCATCCAAAATGAGTAGAAATCTCGCAATATGTCACTTTCTTAATCCGTCAGTGTCAATTTCATTTGGGTAGATAATGTTGAAGTAAGTACCTACTAAATACCATTGTCTACGTTTTATATGACGGTCTTCTCTTGTTTTTCATCTAAACGCGTTTCCAGTTGCATCTTCAGCTGTGCTACTTCGGAGCCCAGGGTGCGCTTTTTCTTCTCTAAATCCGGTTTTCCTACTCCAAATATAACATGCAAGACCTTGTAAAGTGGAGAAGAAATAGCCGAAACAGTTGAAATGATTTAGCTATAGTTTAAGAACCGGCCGCCTGCTTGACGTCAACCCTCCTTGAGAATCCACTTGTAGCACGAGATGTTTGTGCTTATTCCTTTAGTCGCCTCTTACGACATTCAAGGGAAGAGATGGAGTGGTCCTATTCCAGAATGGAAACCACACAATTTTATAATACGATGGTATATGTTCAAAAGTTAAGATCTAAAACACAGGTTCAAAGAGAATTCCTCAGTTCCATGCAGTAATGTCGTTTGGGCATGCAAGTGCAATGTTCCGAGCCATAACGAGGTGACAGAATTTATATTCCACACCTGATCTATGGATTCAGTCTGGCAGATTGCCAGGCCATCACAGAGTTACTTCTTTATGGCATTTTTTTTGTGAAAAGTTTTATTGATTTCTGTAAAATATAGTCCATGATGATTAAGTCTACCTATTGTAGCTTTTGGCTCAATAAAAATTAAATAAAGTGAATTTATTGACTAATATTTTGAATTAAGAATTATTTTACGGCCCTGGATACAAGTTCTTTAGAGCTTAAATCAAATCTAATTTGAACATTATAAAGTCTACTCAAATCTTAAGTACACTACATTAGTGGACTTTATAATGTGAATATTATAAAGTCCACTAAAATAAGTTACCAACCGATTTCCTTCACATTCCGCCAAAAACTTCTATCAAGTAATAGAATTAACTTTTTTTAATTTGACGTATCATTTTTGATCCGTCATACATATTAACAAGCCAGCTTCCGAATTTGTGTGGAAATAATATAAAGAGATATTTTGTCAGTACGATTAACTGCAGCCTTTGATACCTACTGACCAAATTCCTAATAAACTATAACTTGAGATAAAACTGAAAAAATAATTAAAAATATAATGAATAAATAAAATTAAAACATATTATCCAATTTGATATATACGATCGAAATAATATATTTTCTAGGCGACTATAGTCTAGTTAACAAGTAAAGCGTTTAAACATTATGGTCCGAGAGCTGGCACGAATTTTTGGGTAGGTATTTTAGGCAAGTTGAAAACTTGTCAGATACCTCTCCTGTTATACCCCAACACGGAACTGCAGACCTGGCTGGTGGGTAGCGGGGCTAAAGCAACCAATAAATTTTTAAGTTTTTTTTTTTTTTTTTTCAAAAAAGTTATTTGAGTCAATATGCATTTTTTATATGTTGTAGTTTAATGTATAAAGATTAAAAAAATTAATAAGCCAGACGATTTAGTCGGGGCTTTGATATAGCCAGGCGCGTGCAAAAGTATTTTTCAAAAAAATTTAGGGTATTTGAGGCAACTTGAAGTTTTAATATTAAATAACATATATCTAAAAAAGAAGATTCTTAAAAAGACAGGTCATTTTACTGGGACTTTCTACCTGCCAGGTCAATCTAAATAAATCAAAATGGTTTAGCCCCGCTACTCACCAGCCAGGTCTGCAGTTCCGTGTAGGGGTATAATAGGAGAGGTATGTGACAAGTTTTTAACTTGCCTCAAATACCTACCCAAAAATTTGTGCCAGCTCTCGATCTATTATGGCGCCGCACGTATGGATATTGTATTTATTGTAATTATACATTTGTTGAAAAGTGATGGGTTGCTTGCTGCATCGCCTATTAACATGATTCGTATTTATAACATAATAGCGGGACCGTAGTGGTTGGCATGTATTGAGGGAGGTCTATTCCCAACAGTGGGATATAGAAGGCTGCCAATGGTGATGATGCACATGTTATCAAATTTTAAACATGGCCGCGGCAGCATAACAAATATTAACAAATTCCAAGCACGCGGCGAGACGTCATGTGTAAACACTCAAAGTTAAATTCATAGTAAAAAAAAAAATCATCTTTTCAACCAACTGATTTCAAAAAGTTTTCGTTTTTATTTTAAAAACTTTTCGTTCTACCCCCGTACAAAACAAAAGCAAAACTTCAGTTACCGTAACTGCAATAGATAAAATAGCCATAAAAGTGCTAAATCTGACTCATATCTTGACTATCCATCAGCCAAATGGAGACCATAACAAGAATACGAAGCCAAACTTCAAAACATATTTTTCAGAAACTAAAGTGCCACCGATGCGTGATAAAAAACGAGATATAGCCACTTGCGCAGTAAAACTTATTTTACGACTGTTTTGAAAAAATGCGTGACAAGCTCCTTGCCTCATTACAAAGTGGTTATGACGATCATAAAATGTTTTTGTTAATTTTTAAGACCTTGAAATGTTAGTTGTTCTCGGGTTTGAGAATAGTGAAGGAGTTTTATGACTAACCAGAGAACTTTAGACTGGTGTTCGCATTGTCACTAATGGAATGATAATTTTCAGATCGTTCATTACAAAAGAGGCGATCTTTATGAAATTAGGAACTTTGGGTAAAATACCTACACTCACTCATAAGAACTAAGCTACTCTAGAAAATTATAGTTATACCCATATTATTATGTCAACTATATTTTATCTTTTAATCGGCTAGATGACAAAGGTCAAGACACTTTTTTCTAAATGTCAAAACAAACACTTTCTATGGAATTTGTATGAAATACAAAACCGTGACGTCATAGATAATTGGAGTCAAATAGCGCTCTTAATATCAGTTTTTCTGCATTAAAAAATATAAAATCATGTTTAAAATGGATATGATCAATGACAAGTGACACTATTTTGTGACATTTTATTTTCTTAACAGTATCAAATAATTTATTTTTGACCCAGTCATCTACCCAATTTCATCTTATAGGTAAAATATTTTATTATAGGTATATAATTTCCCTCCAGACACGTACAAACAAGTAAACAAACATAATCCACTTAGAAGCAAGCACGTTATTCTAAGCTCCTACACGCTTTGTCTGATCGAATTTGGTTCGTGAAACGTGAAACACGCTAGTTCCGTACGTAAGACTTAACACGCGACGTGATTTTCACGATTTTATTATTTCAATGTTTTCTATTACAAGTGAATTTACTTGGCGTTCTTACAGCTCAGTTTTGTTTATTTTCATATTAAGTTTGGAACTATTTTATTTACCTGTTTTTGCCAAGTTTCTTCTAGAGTGTATAATTTTTCTTGTAAAATTTCAAGTTGTTTCAAAAGCATCAACTAAGGATAATTTTTTTGGTTACATTGTTCAGAGAATCCTTTTAGTGTCATGTATCCTTAGTGTAAATATTATTTCACTTGCTACTTCTACTTCGGTTCGGTCGTTACTTTTTAATTTGTGTTGCAGAATAAAAAGATTATCGTAACAATAATAATTGAAGTATCAATTTACTAATTAAGATTAAGAAGCTGCTAATATCCTTTAACTAGCAAAAGCGAAATAATTATAAAGCTATCTAAAATACTAGTACGTGAGATGTCTTTGGGCCACATGTTAACCTTGTCTCTGAGTAGAACCTACCTCATTGACTACTAACTAACACGCAGAAACACATTCCAAAGAAAGATCTCACGGGGAACATCAACTAGGTGTTTGCAAAAGAAGTTGTTAAAATGTACAAAGTTCATGAAAGATTCCTAAAAGGTTTCAATCAAACTTGGATTCTAAACAAGGTTCCAAAAGCTTAGGAACAAAGTGCACTCACAAGTTGAACGTATTATCAGCTTGCAGAGTTTCGATCTATGCTGGTGCAGATAAGTGATCCACGTGGCCTATTCTGTTAAAATTTAGTTAGATTTTTCGTGGCCTATTTTTTAGATGTATCACATAATTTGTAATCTGGACCTATTTTATTAAACATGATGTCTAACTAAATAGCATCTGATTGGTGTAAATTTATCAAGTATTTATGTTCGTCATCATCATTAGGTCTTTTTTAGTCTCCACTGCAGGAGTATGACCCTTTGTACTACCAGACCCATTTATTAGCCAGAGCAGTCAAAGGATTTGTGGCCTATATTCTCCACGTTAGCCAGACGGGTTGGAGAGGTCTCATTGATGTTTAGAAACTTTGTTTAGCTTGTATTTCCTAAGTCGCCTTCTACGACATCCACCACACATAAGCCAGTCATGTGCACTTCGAATTGAATTATTTTTTGTGAACCATAATCTATAAGAAACACTCCTGATTAGAATTTGCATCACAGTCCTCATTAGCAAGGCAATTAATTTTTTGCTTAAATTAGCTATTGAACAAAGAAAAAATAATTTAGATATAAATAAACATTACACGTAATGTACACTATAATTATTGACGTATAAGTGCCTGCAAAGGCCTAATTATAATTACTGAATAAATATTTGATTTTGTATTGATTTTGATGATTGATTACGCTGCCGATCTTGTGATAACCTTACTCTATAATTTAGTAAATACTATATAATATAACTAAGTCACATGCACTTTGATCTAAATTATTTTGCGGGCTTCTGCCGTTAATTAGCCCTGGCAAACTATTATTATACTGGTGCAAATTTAATCTTCCTTTATTGTAGGTACGAGGAATAGGAATTATTTGAATGAAAATCATTGTTGTTGCTTCATTTAACGTATTTAATGGCTAATGAAAGAGGGAGGGGGGGAGGGATAAAAAACTAAACTAACATTCAAGTATTACGTAATCAGAATTTGAGCCATTTTTATCCTCCATACCGCCGTCCCTTTGTCAGCATAAGTAAGCAAATCTTTTATCCCCTCTCCTATGTTTACCTAATTATTGACATATTTTTTATAAAATGTTCTTAAGTTTTATAATGTTTTCATGAGCAAGTGTTCGTGCTATTATTTTACTGTCGGTTTAATTTCATATCAAACTTACAAAAATTTGACAAGAAATAAAATAAGTAATTAATAATGATTGCTTACTGGAAGTTTAGGTTTATTGGTTAATTGGTATTTGGTTATTTTTGAAGACGTAGGGGGCCGGCCACCTACGTCTTCAAAGATAACCAAATCAAAGAAGTTCAGAACTTCAGCTGCGCAATTTCGCCAGTGTTTAGAAATTATACAGATGTCAGTATGTAGCTGATAGGTAGAGCATTATACGCACATGTTTAGGATCCTAAGATTTTAGTAAAATAAATGGCTTTCTTTCAGAATAAGCCCGTTCGATTTCTAAGTTTAACTCGATTTTGTGGATTTCGCTACTTGCCGTCTTTTACACACTCGAGAACTGCGACGTACAGTCGACACAGAAAGACGAACACTGCCATTTTCAAGAGTCCTCGTGTATTTTAAAGTTGTTTGATTTGATACAAACAAGGATTTTGATCAAAGATATATATTTTCTTTATGACGCCGATGTTTTGATGCCAAAAAAGGGCGAGCATGTCAATTCAAATGTGTTACGATTTTATTATGTTTTCCCATAACTTCTCCGTTTATATCTACACTAATATTGAGAGATACTTAGTACTGAAACTCAAAACTTTTTTTCATCCAAGCCATACGCGTGGCGTATTTATGGATAGGTCTTTAAAAATTATATTGAGGTTTCTAATATCATTTTGTTCTAAACTGAATAGTTTGCGCGAGAGATACTTCCAAAGTGGTAAAATGTGTGTCGTCGTCCCCCCCCCCCCTTGCGACTTCTAAAATAAAAGAAGGATGCATACATATATACTATCACGCCTGTTTCCAACAGGGGTAGGCAGAGACTATGGACCTCCACTTGCTACGATCTTGTCAGACCTCTTTCGCTTCATCTACACTCATCAACTTCTTCACACATGAAAAAAAAAGATAAAAGAATGATAAAACTAAAAAAATATATGATGCAAACTTCCACCGAAAATTGGTTTGAACAAGATCTAGTAAGTAGTTTCTTTTTAATACGTCATAAATCGTAAACCGCAATTTACTTTAAAGTTAAAAATTAAAGGGTCGTCATACAAGAAACGTGTTTCTTCAGCGTTTTAAAACATTGTACCTTCATGTACGAGTCCGACTCGCACTTGCCCGTTTATTATTTTTTTGTCAAGAAATCAAGCATTTGCATTCAGAAAGTGAGTTTTAGTAAACAATCACTGCTTAGCTGAGAATTGTAAGGTTTTTCGTTCTACCAAATTACGATAGATGGCGTTGTGCAAATGACTCTGATTCTGAATCGCGGTATGGTTTGTTTTATATAGGGATACTAGCAGAAATTGAAATAAACCTACGATTAGAAAAATCTGATATCAGGTGGCCGGGTCGGTCCCGGTCCACCAGATAAGTTTTTGGTGGTGATTCTACTTTGAAGTAAGTAGCAACACTCTAAATTTACCGGGGTCCAGTGCGGCCCCCATTTTAAATAAATCATTTCAAAAAAAACGGAGACATCATTTAAAATTTTGCTACTACCAAGTCCTAGCTATCCCTTCAAAGTATTTTATGAACTACTGTTTACAGTTTTTAATGAGAACGTTAAGCTTTGCTACGCACATTAGCCAAAAGTGGCCGTTTTTCGCAAATGTGCGTAGTAAAGCTTAACGTTTTCACTTTAAACTGTAAACAGTAGTTCATAAAATACTTTGAAAGGTTATCTAGGGCTTGGTAGTAGCAAAATTTTAAATAATGTCTCCATTTTCTTTACGATTTAGTTTACCTTTCTGCTTGATTCCAAGCCTCTGAATTTACCTATAGCAATATTTTTGTGATAGAATCATCATCATCATCATTCACAGCCTTGAACCTCCCACTGCTGGGAATAGGCCTCTCTCAATGAATGCCATTTACCACGGTCCTGAGCTACTCTCATCCAAATTCGACCCGCGAACTTTCTGATGTCTATCCATCTTGCCAGCGGACGACCCACACAGCGCTTACCATGATTAAAATGGGCCACCATTCTGTTAATATTTTAGAATAAGTATTATTATTATTTGCGATTTTTTTTAAATAAGGGCTTATGAATAGAATAAGCATAAGAAAGAATGACAATCAAGAATCCAATCAACCCAAAGGTTTGACTGTTAGAGAATGCTTTTAGCATTAAGTCCGCCTGTTGTACTATTACATTTCTCGTTAAGTGTAAATAAATAAATAAGCTTCTTCAAATGAAAAAGTTTAATACAAAGTCACTCGTAATTGTTATATTGACTATTTCAGCATTTGTAGACAACAAAATAAGCTACATAGCAGCTTAACAAGAAAATTGACAGAACATCTAGTTACCGCCTGTGTATACTCTTACTGCTAGCAGAAATGGCGCTGTGATTTTAAGCTAGAAATTACTAGGAAATGCTGGGATGTCTGGGGTAGAAATAGCAAAGTCTAACGTGCCTGTACTAGTTGTCTATTATTTAAGTATACATACAGCTACTTAATGTATAATAGTAAATACAAAGGCAGTCTTGTAAATATGTAAGGACTGAAGTGAGATGCATGTTTGCTACAGCAATCATTCATCATCATCATTTCAGCCGCATAACGTCAACTGCTGGATAATAGACCTCTCCAGAGGATTTCCAAAACTATGATCTAGAGCTTACTGCTACAGCAAGTTGGTAATAAATTACTTAAGGCCGTACCTGAATTTTCCGAGGTCCAGTGCTGCCCCCATTTAAAATAAATCAAACGGAGACATCATTTAAAATTTTGCAACTACCAAGTCCTAGATAACCCTTCAAAGTATTTTATGAACTACTGTTTTTAGTTTAAAGTGAGAACGTTAAGCTTTACTACGCACATTTGCGAAAAACGGCCACTTTTGGCTAATGTGCGTAGTAAAGCTGAACGTTCTCATTATAAACTGTAAACAGCAGTTCATAAAATACTTTGAAGGGTTATCTAGGACTTGGTAGTAGCAAAATTTTAAATGATGTCTCCGTTTTCTTTGGAATGATTTATTTAAAATGGGGGCAGCACTGGACCCCGGAAAATTAAGTTACGGCCTTAAATACCTTTATTTTAATCTCAGTAGACTTATATAAGGTAAGTATATTTAATAACCAAATGATTTTTCTTGTAAGTGTTTCGGACTAATGAGATGACTTTTAGCTCTAATTGCGTTTGCTTTGTGATCCGGAGGTCATGGGTTCAAATCCCACTGGGAAGCATACTTTGTCAAAAGTTGTTTCCAGTCTGTTTAGGATATTGCAGGCTTGAACCGACTGATTATCCGAAAAGAAAGATGATTCCGTGCTTCGGAAGGCACGTAAAGCCGTTGGTCCCGAACGCCATCTAGCGTTTGTACCTATCCTAAGACTGGTTCTGGTCTACCCTTTGGTTTGCGGAGGTCAGACGGCAGTCGCTCTGTGTAAAAACGAGTAACCTCATCAAATCGCCTAGGTTAGGTAGCGGACCCCGGGCTCTGAAGCGGAACCGCTGACGATGCAACCGGGAATAGGCTCGGATGATGATGATGATAGAGCCTTAATTCGACTGTCCTATAATTTGTCAGAATATAATGCTACTTCAAGAATTTTCTATTGTAATACATTAGTATTGGTAGTAGTAGTTGTTTAGAGAGACATCTAAACAAGTAAGTGTATGGTTCGGTATTTTGGGCTACTAAGGTCACAGAAGAAAGAAAACTGCATGCTACTAAAATGAGGATGCTGAGATGGATGAGTGGAGTAACTAGATGGAATCTAAACAAGTAATTTATCACCACGGATTGCAGTATTTCTGTTGGATTATAGAAACTCGGGTTGAAAAACACTTGGGCTCTAGACAGACGGACTGCATTTAGACTGCCAAATGGTCGTGCCAACAGCTGTGGCACAACTGCAAACCAGCCGTACAGTTCAGTGATTGCAGTCTGTGTACAGTCATTGGAACTGCACGCCGACCAACTGCAAACCGACTGCAATAGAACTTCCGTCGACATGCAAACGAGACGACTGCACGCCCATAGCACGGAATCATCATTTCAGTTGACTTAGGCTCTAGAGCCTAAGTAAACAGTTTTACATGCAGTGGCATGCAATGATGTTCATCATGATAATGTCCTTATATGATCGTATATATAATTTTAATGTGCCAATTTAGGATAAAAATGAAATGAAATGTCGTGACGACACAAAACTACTTGAATTATACGTAAGTCATACAAACATTGGTAAAGTCTTTTGGTCCCAGGCAGAGTAGAATAGGACCACTCCAAGTCTTCCTGTGGATGACGTAGAAGGCGACTTAGGAAACACAAGCTAAGGACAACAACACGAGGAGAGAGTTGGCCAAATCCTCTGACTGCTCTAGCTAATATATGGCTCTGGCAGTACAGAGAGGGTCGTGCTCATGTAGCGAAGACTAAAAAAAACCTGATTATGATACAAAAATTCGAAACCAAAAGTTCGAAACTTATTTTACAGCTTATTAGTTCTAATTACAAAGAAAATATATAAAGTTTCTTCTATAGTTTTTTTATTAAAACTTTGATGTCATGGACGCCCTACATTAATGAAACGGCCAAGCATTGATTAACATATCATCAAACGTTGACGTATAATTGATATGGTAAGTTTTAGCTGACCATATTATGAAATATAATAATTTCATGAAATGGTCGGCTACATCATGAAATATTCTACGATGTGGCCACAACATATATACCTTATAATTTCAAATACGTGATAAATATTATTTTTGCAACACCACTATACCTCTACTTTTTAACAAAAAGCTGCACATTGTCGAGTCATCGAATTTCTCCGTTTGACCTTCTACAAATTGCAAATAGCCTTACCATGCGTTAAAGCCTTACAAGGAGGGACTATTAACTGAGCATTTGTACTCGAA
Organism: Acrobasis repandana; assembly: GCA_963576875.1. Lineage (NCBI taxonomy): Eukaryota > Metazoa > Arthropoda > Insecta > Lepidoptera > Pyralidae > Acrobasis > Acrobasis repandana. The sequence goes on along the minus strand of OY756223.1, from coordinate 6,366,101 downwards.
AATAAGGAGGAGTCAGGCCTCCCAAGATAGAAACACCTTCGGGGATCGGGGTCATGCTCTATTCGTATTGGTGCCAGTAATATTTCCTAGAAATAAAACTGTACTTACTTATATTTTTAAAGTAAGTAATTATTATTTTCTAAGCTGATATTAGTTTTATTGTCAAGCATAAAAAAAAACAATATTAATAATAAGATTGTTATTGTTGTATATCTTTATTATATAAATGTATATAAATAGTTAGTCATATAAATATTAATAGACCATATTATGGCGACCACAAGATGCGTTTTCATACTCTTCTTCATCTAAGCGCGTTCCCGGTTGCATCCTCAGCTGTGCTGCTTCAGAGCCCGGGGTGCACTTTCCTGCTTTTTCTTCTACAAATATAACATGCATGTCAATGGTCACTCAAGGATGCCAAAGACCTTGCGAAGTGGAGAAGAAATGAGTATGAACTCATTAACTTTTAAACAATAAAGTTGTAAACTAAACAAATACCTGATGTTCGTTACGTCCCCATGCAAATACCTAAGGTATCTTCTATTATATTTGATTTATAATTTAGTTATTTAAGAGGAAACGCAGTTAGCTTATTATTCTTTTTGTAGGTAAGAAAAAGGTAGTGAAATAATAAGTCAATTTCAAATCTTAGCTGTAATAATTTGGATAAGAATTTCGTTTTAAAATCTACAAAAATATTTATTTTTGTTCCTTCTAATTTTTCTTTATTAGGAATAAATAAAAAAAAAATAATGGTCCTTCTTAAATGAAGTACTTCACTTCTTACAAATTGGGACATATTTTTTTATACTCATGACTTATTTAGTGACGTAACAGTACCTAATACTACAGAGATAGAAGAACCAATGAAATACAATTCCGTGCTTTTACAAATAAAAAACCGAAAAACATAATGAATCCCCAACCTAACTTTAATCAATCTACTGTAACCATACCATCAACATTCACTCTCCCATTAGAAACTTCATACAAATCGGCTTCTTAGTGTCGTGATAAAACTCGACACATGGGACGTTTTACGAGCCAGTTGTAAAAGTATATGTCGTCTTAAATGAGACATAAACAGAGGGACGTGTAAACGAATGTCGCACATTTATTTTATTGGAGTCATTAATTCTTACGCTTTCGGCGCATCCGAAACAGCCAAGGAGGGATATGGAAGGACATTGTTGACCCTACCCTGTGTTCATATTATGTATCAACAAAGGAATAAGTAAAGCATTCTGTATATCTTGTATATTATTTTTCTTATTAAGTTGTGTTCCCAATGTTCAATATGTCTTACTGTCATTTTAGATGTTATTACAAGCTTTTATTTAGTTTAACTACAGAGAGATCGCCTTGGCCACATACTGGTCAAAGATGATTTGAAATTGAAACCATTTCAACTCGATAAGAAAAAGATTAAGTTTCACCTGTCCCGTTGCCTATGCTGTGTCCGTAATCAAATCTTGCAAGTTAAATTCTTACAATCTCCTTTTTGATGTAATGTAACACAACTTTTACATGTATCATATCCAGGGTGGGAGAACTGGAGAATTGTGACACAGGCTCTGCCTCCAACAGTCTCCAGTCTCCTTCAATCGGTGATGGTAATTGTAAAATTATAATTCCGTTTTTGCTCCTTTTACGTTTTTATGGAGAAAATAAATTACTTTTTTATCTTAAAATTAGAGCCACTTCACATTATTTGATTGAGCTGAAACTTCACATACTTATGCAAATTGGGTGATAATGCAATATTCTGGTACCTCATTGGTACCAAAATATTGTATTGTCACCTGATCTCATGATGAAGCTGGAAGGTGGCCACGGCATTTCTGTTATAAAATGACATAAGCCTACCGAGTTTCGATAAGAGTACCGAGCTCAAATGATTCGTTTTGAACTTGTACTTTAAATTTTTAATTACTGTTTTTACAATCTTGCTGTTAATTTTTTTATAAAAACTTGTTTTTAGAACTATTAGTAACATTGTTTTTAGCAACGTTACTTCCAAGAGTGAGAGTGACGACTTGACGTAAGTCAATAGATCAAATTGCCACTATAATATCGCCGTGTAGAAAGATTTTTTTTATGTGTATGTTTGTAAATTTCCAAGTGTACTTGAATAAATAAAATAAATAAATAAAGAAATGCATTCATATGGTCAGAATAAAATTTTGTAGCATGACGATTATTTTGCCAAGATGAACTGTCTCGTGGAGGCAACGTCAGACAGAGCCCAGTGGAATGCCAAAGGAGAGTAATTTGAGTCGCAGAAAATGAGTTGCGCAATTTATGTTCTATATAAATTCTCAACTCATTTTCTGTCGCTGCATGGCACAAACATGACTTTTGGAGTGTTTGTTGGTTTCTGCCAGCGGGTGAAAAAGTAAAATTTAGCTTACCATACACTCACTATTCCTTTGAGTCCATATGTAGCGAATCATAACTGCAACTCATAGTCGCTTTTAACGGAGTACTACAAACTGTTTGGAAAATTTTCACTATATTTGGCACCATACCCTATTTTGCTTTCGTCGCGTCCGAAATAGTGTGGATATTAACGCCCATCAGCATTGTTGTTATGACTTTATTACTGTCAACAATTTAAAACATCAACATTTGTACAAATTCGGTGTAAAAATCAATTACGTATACACAGAACGGTTGCCAATCATGTTGTATTCTGAACAACTTTAATAACAATTTGATCTTAGTATAAATACCATACCCTAGTAACCTATGTATTTTAAAGTCAGTCAGAAAGTAACACATTAGTTTAAGAATATATGAAAGAGTCCCAGTAGTAGTAGCACAAGAAGGATAAACCTTACTTTTACTGTGGAGCCCACTCTGAAATCATGAAAGATATTTCTCATGAAATCGTAAGATAAGAAAGGAAAACGCAATAAAGTTTTCAAATAAACAAAATCACGAGGCGTCCTAAAATAGCATTTAAATTGCATTCCTTAGCGTCTCTCGGTGACAATATAAATTACGTGTCGATTCACACCCACTTCCCACTCTGTCCCGTTTTAAAAAACCTTTTCCCGGATGATTTATAATACACAATTAGCGCGATTTAACAAAATCACGTGCCCATTAGTGGACGAAACCATCCATTGGTCGCAGAATAAAACAAGTAACAGATGTAACACCTCATATAATTTATTTCTCAGTTTTGTTCTTTTTTTTTTATTATAAAAAAGATATTTTAGCGAAAAATACGTCTAAAACTAAGTAAATATCACTTAGGAGCTCATATAATATATCAACCACACCAGTAAAATGAGGAGATGTTTAAGTAACCACACGTACTTATCAACACTTATCTTTGTTATTACGCAATCATATCTTGAAAGTAGGATAAAGTTTTAATATAATTGACTTTTAAAAAATATTGTATCTACATTAGATATATGCTTCTACTAACTTTATATTTTGTGTTGGTGTAGCCGTAAATATTTCGACGGTTCATTGCAACTCGCAACATCGATTCTCTAGAGAAAAAATAAAGTCGGCTACAGTCTGTTCTCAGTAGGTAATTCATGGAAAACAATGTTTTAATGATGCAAGTAGGTAAAGGTAAGTAAATAGTTAGGTTTTAAATGACATCAACCTAGATATACTCACTGAAAGCTTAAAAGACAAACAAAAAATACAAGTATTGATCAAGCGTTGTGACAAAGTGGTTTAGGCTTGGATCTCATCTATCAGCACGGAACAGCACTTTCCTATGCTGCTATCCTTTTCTGTCGCTCAGAAGCGATATTTGCTAGAGCGAAAGAGAGCGACGGAACGCTTCAGCACCGGCCGTGCTGCAGCGATCCGTCGCTCTCTCTCGCTCTAGCAATGGTCACTTGTGTGTCATAATGACTATTGTCGCTAAATGACAGCTACCTCATATGCCTATAGGCAGCTTCAAAATCTGATGCCAGTGTTGGTTACAACACACAAGGAAAGAAAGCAAGAATTCAACAAACTAGTACAATTCAATGTAATGTACACATAGAAAAGGATAACGCATTATTTTTTACCAATATAAACAAAGTAGTCCTAGCCGCGACGCGACTCCTTTAAAATTAGGATTTTCAGGCACCTCCATTTACAATTAAATATGAGACAGCAAAATCAGTTTTGCTGTACAAGTTTTTGATGTGGTAGCGTGGCTCTACCACATCAAAAACTTGTATTCAAAATCTTTAATTTCATTCCTTTGATATTACATTAAATATACATTGACGGTAAGAAAATATAGCACAACACGACAAGAATACTAAGTGTTTCAGAAAAATTAACACATCAAGTTAAAACAAAAAAGTTTCTTAAATATTTCTCGTAATTATAAGACAGTTTTAACGTCTCTGCGACTTATCCGTGATAAAACTTTGTTATCGAGTGTCATTAGTACCAATGAACTTTAATATCCCCTTTATTGTGATGAGACGAAAGGGAGAGCGAATGAGAGCGAAGTCTTAACTGTTATTGACATTATTTTTGATGTTGGCGTCACGACCTTTACACACAATGCTTAGAGTGTAGAATTGATTCTACAGTAAGTTTGTATATCCCTACTTCCCTATCCCTATCCCTACATCCCTACTATCCCAACTAATAATATTATAAATGCGAAAGTGAGTTTGTATATTTGTTTGTTTGTTACCTCTTCACGCTTTATCTACTAAACCAATTTTCTTGAAAATTCGCATACACATAGCTAGAAGTACTGAGAAGGACGTAGGATGGAAACAATTAATGTTCCTGTGGAATTTGGGATACGCGAGCGAAGCCGCGGGCAAAAGCTAATAAATTATAATTACTCGTGTACTCTATCTCATGTAAGCGCATTATATGATGCTTTTTTATATTGCTTTGAACTTAATTGACCAAGCGAGCGAAGCATCTCAGTGTGGAGGTTGGGCAAAAAATGTTATTGTCCGTCTTGTCTGTTCTTGCCTACAATACAATTCGCATTATTTACCCGATTTTGACGAAAATTGACACACAAGTTCCTCGATTTAAGTATTTAAATTTTTTAGTCAATCGCGATTTTTGATTGGGGGAAAATAGGAAAAGTTTGCTGTAGCGTTATTTATCGTCAGCGTTTGTTAATTTTGTAGTACATATATCTTTTTGGACTTATACGAGTATTTGCATTATAATAAAGCAGAAATGGCTTTCCTAAGCCAGGGGAAAGGGGAAAGTTTCGGTTATTGCATGGTTATAAGGGCTCGCGACGTCTACTGTTCTTACAGAACCTTTAGTAATATATTGGTTAGAAGCCCTGGGTCCGCTTTGGTCGCGTGGGTCAGCCATTGTTCACTACTAAGCAATTCTCTCAAATACACAATCACATCTATGATCCTTGCAAAATAAACAGGATGTATGCGTAAAGCCTATCTAGAAGCCGTTTTTAGGGTAATTGTGGGCGTGGAAGTAAAAAAAGGAAATGAAAATAGTGATAGGCCGCATCGCCTATTAAGGTGAAGGTATATGCAAATAGCCTTGAAGTGGCGCCCTCATTAGAAATAAATTGTTATCTCGTAAATATGGAGATAATTTCCATACCTATTGCTCTTCGTCATGCACTAAATAGCCCTTTAAATTATTTTATGAACCACCGTTGAAAGTATTTACATTAGTCCGTCTAGCTTTAAAACTTGCCTCCGCCAAAAGTGGCCATGGCAAGTTTTAAAGCTAGACGGATCACCAAGAATAGTTTCAACGGCAGTTCATAAAATAATTTAAAGGGCTATCTAGTGCATGACGAAGAGCAATATGGAAATTATCACCATATTTACGAGCTAACAATTTATTTCACACTTCAAGGCCATTTGCCTATATCTTCACCTTAAGAGGATTCATCGAGGACTTTTACCCATTCTCTCAATCGACACTTACAATTTACGCGGTAAGTTTTCTGAAAAAGGTTTTTTTTTAATAAAGCATTTATGAATTTATCAGGTCAAATGTATTAAGCCAAACTCAGTGGGGTTGTGTGGTTTTATTACAGGGTTCCATGCAAGGCTCTATCATCAGATCAGATTCGTATCATAATAATATTGCATTGTCATTTGATTTACATTAGTATACAATATTATATTTTAGTCAGAAACCGGGAAGTGGTTCAAAACAAAACCCAAAAAACAACAATTAGGGCAAGCTAAATAAAAACTTAAAAAGACAGCTGGCACAATGTAATTTTTTCCCGAACCAATAAATAGATCACCATTCCCGAAGAGGGTTGACGTCGGGCAGGCGGCCGGTCGTAAAATTACAGCCAAATCATTTTAACTGTTCCGGCATTTTCTTCTCCACTTGGCAAGGTTTTTAGCATCCTTGGGTGACCATTGACATGCATGTTATAATTGGAGAAGAAAAAGCGGGGCGGCACACCCCGGGCACCGAAGCAGCATAGCTGAGGATGCAACTGGGAATGCGCTTAGATGAAGAAGAAGAATAAATAGATCACTACTTATTTTTCTTTGTATAGCCTACCATACGAGTATTTATCTATACTCTTTTTATTTTATCATCATGATTATTACGCGAATAGATTCACAGATTAGTGTTTGTGGGTGCGAAAATGTAATCTCAACTTTTCGAAAGTTATTATGTCATTTTAGTTATAACCATGGCTATAATAACTGACATGAAATGATAAAATATTTTTATTCAATTCAAGGCATCTTTTGTATAATATTTACGTAATGGACTTTATTTTTATTATTTTGACTTAATTTTTTATTAACTTTGTTATAACTCAATGTATAAGTGCTTGTTTATTTATTTATTTTATTTAAAAAACTTCATTGTTCCACAATAAAAAAAAATCGTACAATTGGCGGACTTAACGCTAAAAGCGTTCTCTCCCAGTCAACCATAGGGATAAACAGATATTAATAATGTTGCGGCGCCAAAAACTAGATAGGTTACAAAATAAAGTATTAAAATATGTGCATAATATAATATATGTCTACTTAACACTATATAATATAATACAATATATAATACACAAATAAAGAAATATATACCTCATAGAATATTTTTGTTCTCTTATTCACATTAATCTCTTGTTCACAAAAATAAAAGCATTGAAATCATAATAAAAAATCATATAAACACCGACTATGGAAAAGTACTCTTATCCAGTTGAAACAAGGAAAGCAGGTAGCAACAGCTAATGAAGTAAGTATATATTTTAAGACCCTTCATTTAATACCCCACACGGTATGATTAGGCGCACATAGCGCGAAGAACCGATGGCCGATGGGGCAGAAAGGTTCTCGAATGGCGGCCACGTACCGGCGCGGCAAGCGCAGCGTAGGACACACACCTGCTAGGTGGTGAGACGACCGCAGGCAGGCCGCTTCCGATCGGTCGTTTTGGAAATCCTATGTCCAGCAGTGGACTTCCTGTGGCTGATATGATGATGATGATGACGGTATGATTCAATTTAGTTTATTGTTTATTACATTACATTGTGGCTTATAAGAGTGCGCCATCGTAATTTAGTTTGACGTCACCAGCGGACAGCCTCGCTTCCGATCCGACGATAACTCATTTGTCAAGGTGTCATGGATATCTTTGAAGATATGAGGAACAGAAAGATGAACATACATACAAAGCCTTTTTTGAACTACATGCATACTTAATCTGAATAATATTCCCCTTTTGTTGTAAATGCATTGAATTTGCAGATTCCACATTTCGAGTGGCTAAATACTAAATTTATGTAACATTTAATAAGTATAATAATATTTACTCCATTGTGACACTGTAAATTGTAAAGCACAGAGTTTTTTTTCCTTGTAAACAGTAACTTTTTTATTATGTGTTACGCCCACATAAACTCTCCCAATCAACCCAAAGGTTTGACTGTTAGAGAATGATTTTAGCATTAAGTCCGCCTGTTGTACTATTACATTTGTATGTGTGTACAATAAAGTGTAAATAAATAAATAAATAAATAAAACTATTGTACACTTCTATCATGTTGGTATTTTAGAGAAACCTGTTATTAGCCTTACTATAAGAAAATATGTTTGTAAGATAAACTGTAAACGCTGTTGGTTTCTTGAATAAATAAAATAAAAAAATAGAAATAAAATGCGGTGAACACATAACCTTCCTTTTAGCTGCGTCGTATAGTCAGGTATAAATACTCGAAGGTGTATACTAAGCAGAAGTGGCCATTAGAAAAAAAATTGTTAGCACGTAAATATGGTTAAAACTCCCATATTTCTCAATGTTAGGCACTAGATAGCCCTTTAAATTATTTTATTAACTGCTGTTGAAACTTTTGTTGGTGATCCATCTAGCTTTAAAACCAAAAGTGGCCACTTTTGGCGGAAGCGGCTATTACAGCTAGACGGACTCATGTAATTAATACATTTAACGGTGGTTCATAAAAAAATTAAAGGGCTATTAGTGCCTAAAATTGAGAAATATGGAAGTTTTTACCATATTTAAGAGTTAACAATTTTTTTCAAATGAGGAGCGCCACATCTGCTTGGTGTTCACCTTAACTAGCTCCTGAAAACGCATTTCACAAATGAAATAAAAATATTAGACTTTTTTACTTCAAGTCACCTATTCAAAGGCAAGTTTTCAACGTAGTGTAGGTGTGACTTTTTCGCTTAACTTAGATATTTGAACGAGTTCGTTCACTCGTAGAGTTCGTGCAGATATCTTGAATGAGGTCTTGATATCGCGTCGTCTGTCTTTGATGAGCTCTGAAGTAAGCAAGATAGTTTTGACAAAAAAATCAAGTTGAGATATCGTAGTAACATTTTATATTTCGCAACTTATTCGTATAATCACATATTTTGTCTTCACGAGCTTGACAGAGTCCAGGCTCGCAAAATTAGCAAGAAATGCCTCAGATGGAAAATGGCACCTAGAAATGACAGATGGGTATTTATTTAATTTTATTAAAATACTTTAATCAAAGTTTGAGTACTGTATACAAATCCATTTATTTGTTTAGGAGGTAAGATAGATTAAAGTTTGGTAAAGTACTAATTGTTGGACATTTTGGTATGTTTACATAATTATCAAAATGGTTTGGCCCACAATATAAAAATCTTAAGAAATGGCGGACTTAACGCTAAAAGTATTCTCTCCCAGTCAACAACAGGGAAAAACAGATAAGTATAATGTTGCGTTGCAAATAGTTTTAATAAAATTTAAAGTATCAGAATATGTGCATAATAACAGCATACAATATACATAAATAAATTAATGATGATGATGAAAACTAAAGGAAAATACTTACATTGATTTAAAAAAATGAGCACTCATTTTTTTGTAAAAATATATTTGATGTCAACGGGTAAAGCATTCCAGAGTCGTAAAGCTTGTAAGGTAAAAGAGCTTTCCACAAATTTGTGCGATGATGAATTAAAGATTTTTTTATCTGATAAATTGTAATATCAATACTATGGCAGGTTGATAGATGCAGTACCTATATGTACTTGTAAGTAGTATATTCTTTTAGAATTATGACAGCCTTTCTGACAAAATTTTGCACAGCCATGATGGAAAAACATGTTTGGACGTAACGAAATGTAAATATCTTGCTTGTAACACATGTTTGGCAAATAAAATTATCTTTATCTTTAAAATGAAGTGGAAGAGAGCGAAGTAGAACGAAGTTGCCGATCATGATTAAGTTGTCAATTACTGATCACTGCCGATTGCTTAGCAATGTTTGATAAGCCATCGGTTATATCTGAGAGATCTTGATGTGGAATCTTCCAAGTATTATGTGTTTAGATTTAGTTGTAGATGACCACACAGACAAAGTTGCAAGCAACATCCACCGCACTCACGAACAACGCCATAACTTAAGTTCAGCCGAATGAACTACATGATGTAACATTTCGGAAACAATAGCCAAAAGTCCGTAAGCCGTGCGAAACCGGGGCCAAGAGGTAGCTTATCAGAGATCTAATCTGCTTGCATTAATATCGCACGACAATGCAGCGCCCTATTGTTTTCTTATGATCCCGACGCGATAATATTGAACGTTTGCTTTTTGTCCGGAATCTGTATGTGCTTTGTTCAGTTGGTAAAATATGTGAGAAATTGTTCTGCTAAACTGTGGATATTATTTGTAGTAATGTAGATCAGTAACGGGGTTTTGTTCGACTATTGGTTGTTATATTGGAATGGAAATAGAGTGCAAGGTGCGGCACAGAAAACGTTGCATATTCCTATAATATTATGTGCTTTTATGTGATCCGGCTTTGCAAAGGTAAGTAAGCATATTTTCTACACAAATATTTCAGAACTGTATTCAAATTATTTAACTATTTTTCAAATTCTGTTCTTATTTTTGCACAAATGCAGTCATGCTGCCTTAGCCAGGCTGGCTTTAAGACATCAAGGATGATATGTATGCCAATGGTGTTACTTTCAAGGATCAAGACCGTGCGAAGTGAAGAAGTAAACGCCGATAAGTGGACCGCAGACTTCACATCATTACAGCCGAGAAGAGTTCGGTGGTCCGGCAGGAGTACGCATTACTATTAGCGCTTTCGCAAGTAAAGTCCCCTTACTAAATCCCTTTGTCAAAATATGGAAAACATCTACTCCCTTACATTCACTTTTAAGAATTTAAATAACTCGTTATATGCTATGCAATTTATATGATATACTTATACAATTTATTTGAAATAAGAAAATACTGTCGAAATCTGACATGACATTTCAATAAAAAAGTTCAAAATAAAAGTACCTATAGAAAATACTAGAGTATGGGGACTCATAAACGACACCGGGTGTGATCCGAAAATCAAACCAAGAACCTCCAAGTGGCCGACTAGCGTATTAACCAATATGCTACGGAGGTCACCAAAGATGCAACCAGAAATGCGCTAAGATGAGCAAGATTTCATTAAACTTTCTTTATCACTTACAAAACTTATTTAATAAACCCGTGACAAAAGTTTTCCGACAAGTGACGTCACAATTAACATGAACCCTTTTCATACCCCTCTCGTGGTAAATGATGCGGAGAAAAACTTCCCCGAGTCATCTGAGGGTCTAATGTAATACTTTTGTGAGAGGGTAACAAGTGTTACTTTCTGAAGTCTGGCTGTTTATATATTGTCTGTGGATTATGGTGTTATGATCTTGTATGACTTGTCAAGATAACAGTTTTTTTTTTTGTTGTATTAAACTACTCATATACCTATTGATTACCAAAGGGCTTTTATGTTAAACTAAATAAGACACACATGTTTGTCTTTAAATTTCACTTAGTCACTTGCTACCAGTTATACGCCTAGTATATTCGACAGTTTATATGCGAAAACCATACGAAAACATAATAAACACAATGAAAAATGCATTGGAGTGTGTTAAAATATTTCAAGAATAATTCAAGGAACACGGCAAAGTGTAAAGAAATAACTTTCCATCGGCAAGTAACCAGATTTCATTGTTTGAAAATTAAATACATGTGATAAAACTTCACGCCGCCATATATTAAAAAAGCGGCCAAGTGCGAGTCGGACTCGCCCATGAAGGTTTCCGTAGCAGCAAGTAACATAATATAAAAGTTCTAAAGGTAAATTGCGGTTTACGATTTATGACGTATTAAAAAATTACTATCTATGATACCGAGACCGCTATAGTTTTAATTGAAAGTACATACTTTGAGGTATATACCACAGTTTTTTCAGAATTATTTTAGTAATATTTCAAAAGTTACGGTGGGGGATACCTCAAATTTTAACTTTGTATTAGATTATCACAAGACTGGGGGGTTTGATCTACATAGTTTCAAAGCAGTTTTTGTTGCATTTTATAAGACCTTTTCAACGATACCCCACACGTTGGGGTTAGTCCAATTTAATTTTTAAATTCACTTTTCGTTGTATGAGATTAATTTTAAAAACCAACTTTTGGAACTTCAATATCTATCTCTCCACCAATTTTCGTGACAATCGGTGCAGTAGCGGCGGAGTACGAGCCCGGACGGACAGACGGACGGACGGACGGATGGAAGGACGGACATGACGAAACTATAAAGGTTTCCTTGTGGACTACGGAACCCTAAAAATATAACAGGGGGTAATGTTGCAAATGCAAAGGGATCACACTGATTGAGTTAGCCCCAATAAATTTAACATTGTGTTATGGCATACTAACTCAACGATAGGTACTATATTTTTTTATAAATACATATATAGATAAACATCCAAGCATTAATCGTTGCACGCTTTGGTGCTACGAATTAATGCTTGAATTTCAAATTGACAATTTGAAAAAGGCCACTTTCTAACTTGCCCTAGCTGAGGATCGAACCCAGAACCACAGAATAAGAACGTAGATATATTTTCGATACCTAAACGGGGAGAGACACAGGCCTGCCAGAACCTCCGGAGTGGCGGACTGGCGTGTTAACCATTACGCTATAGAGGTAGAATAAGTAAGAACACAGGTTAGAGTAAATATTTTTTTTCAACACTTCTAGAATATAGCAGTTACATCAGCTCATTGAATACCTATAGCGAATATAGTAAACCATTTTATTTCGGCGAATCTTACTTCTTTCCCCCTTATTATGTTAATCACCTGACTCAGGTGTCTAAATACAAAACCACCCTAACCTCAAATAAACAACATTACATACACACGATACTCTATCAAATATACTTCACAGGAATACAGATAATTTGACAAACAACAACCCGAATTTGAACCTTAAAATCTTCACAATAAGGAATTTCAGCAACCGTATCTAAATAGAGGAAAATGAGGTTCACTAATGGAGGTATGAAATACGATAGCATTCAGGCGGATGCATTATTCAAATTTAGCAACGTTTTTATTATACTTTTGAAAACGTGACGCTTTAAGAAATGTGTTTCAGATTATAGAGGTACAGCTTGCGCTTTTTGTGATGTTAACGGAATATTTTTTGTATGGTAACGCTTAAAGAGTTGGCAAGTTATTTTTGTAGTTAAAGGAACTATGAGTAATACTTTAAAAATATAACGCTTTATTTCAAAAAATCTTACCATATATGGGAACCACCATTGATTTTAAATTTCAAATTATTTTCAATAATTTTCATTATACTTATAACGTTTTAAAAAATATACTGAAATATTAAAAGGGTAACTTCAGTCCAAGAAACTAAACTATTTTTCCCAAGGAACACATATCGAAATATAAAAAAAATAAGTTTTGGCTTCCCATACCAGTTGACCGATCACCTGATCCGAGATACTATGGAAAGCAAAATTTTTGTTTTCATTTTTCATTAAGGCCGTACCTGAATTTTCCGGGGTCCAGTGCTGCCCCCATTTAAAATAAATCATTTCAAGGAAAACGGAGACATTATTAAAAATTTTGCAACTACCAAGTCCTAGATAACCCTTCAAAGTATTTTATGAACTATTGTTTACAGTTTATAATGAGAACGTTAAGCTTTACTACGCACATTAGCCAAAAGTGGCCCGTTTTTCGCAAATGTGCGTAGTAAAGCTTAACGTTCTAACTTTAATTCAGAAAATTCAGGTACGGCCTTAAGGATCACAATCCTTAGGGAAAGTTTTCAAGTGTCATGGACTGAATTCAGCCTTAAAAAACTTCATATTTATCCTATATATTTTACTAGATCCTGTATATATTTTTTTAATGAATTTATGTACTTATTCTATTACGCAATATAATGGAGAAGGATGGATATGTGATCACAAGCATTAAAGTCTTAGACATAAGAGTCCTATCGGCATTTAATGAACCCTAAAAAGCATACCTCAACTATGAGTCCTAACAAAATAAACAGCTTATGTACTCGTTATATACATTAATTAATCATTTCAACACATCTCTTTTAAAAGAGGCTATACAAATCGAAATTCCATTCCGTTACAAGTACAATGTCAACTACTCGAATGCGGCGTCTTCCGTCATACTTTTCTCACGAATGTCTGTTTGTGTTCAAACAAGCTGCGATATCTTTGTTTGTAGACATCCGCAGATTGTTACGTCATTGTTTTCTTTGAGTTTCGATTGGGAACTCTTCATTTAAAGTTTAAATAGAAGAGAAGACTGAACAAGATATTGCTATTGCTGAAGAAGCATAGTGATTTAAAGATATTAATGCTATATACGAGATTTGTTAGAAACGTTTATGTAATCATCTAGATACGAATGAGATTCGAACTCACGCCTCTCACATCTGTACTGTGAGTGCGCTTCCAATTTTATTGCGCAATGGTGGCGAAATTTTTCATTACATATTTTTAACTCATTTCGGGACACTTACGGCTGTAAACGTATTTCAATTGTTATTTCTATTGTGCCTGGCTGAGTTCATAATCACCTGGAATGTGTTTATAAGTATTGCTATTATTTTTCCAAGCATTGCACTGCTGTAAAAAGCAATAATCATGTTCAAAATGATTAATTTGAATTTAAGGGCTTTCCTGAAACAGATACCACCGCGCCAGATCACCGCCGCTGGTGACAAAAGAGCTGGCTGCTTTTTTCTCAACGAATTAGCATAGCTATCCAGAGAGGAAACGCAGCCAGCGTTTTTGGCACCATGCCGCACGGTAACAATCTTTCAGATTTTTAAATCAATAATTTAGATTAGGTTTTATTTTTAGGTTTAGATTGTAGTTTAATCTCAATTGTATTTATTTTATCTTAATAAACATTTCTCACCATTTGAATCGAAATTCATTCAGAGTATTTCTGTGCAAGCTTTTTGGCCATATAATAGTTTTATTTTTAGCAAATATTAAACTTTATGAAAAAACTTAACTTAATTTGATCAAATTTTTTAATAAAAACATTGATATAAATAACACCAGTAATTTGATAAAAAGGCGAAAAAAGTTACCGACAGCCTAAATTTTAATGTTCCTCAAGACCCGGATGACATTACGCAAAGTTTATTTGCCAGTCAAATTAAAAAACCCCCGTATTTGAAGCGTTTAATAATATAACTTTTGAACGGAAAACATTTTTTCATCAAACATTGCTAAGAACCATTTCGACATTTTCAATTTTTTTATTTAAAAAAACCGCATTGGGATTGGTGTATTCCTTTATGAGCTACAATGACACACGAAGACAGATATACAGATACGACATCATGTCAAACTTTTATCACCCCTCTTTTTTTCGGGCGTTAAAAAGCCAGAGTCTCGTGAGGTTAATACAAGAGAGTAGGTTGTACATTGTTATCTCTACTGCAAAAATGAAAATAAAATCTATTTTAGTATTGGTTATTAGGCGTTGGACAACATGGTAACGCTGAACGCTATTAATAATTAAAACTTAGACTATTGTTTGAGTTGGTTTTAAAATAGATCCACTCCACTTTAACATTTTCTGAAGGTTAAACAAATATAAGTCCCTGAAAAACAAAATTAAATATGCATTATGTAGCTGTACAAATAATTGTACTGAGGAAATAGTTTGGCTTTGTGACAGAATAGCATTTGCAATCCTGTGGCCATGATTATTCCGTTTTAACGTATCCCAGGAGGAATTATCCCATTAACGAACGCCGTGTGTGTACTCTATGTACTGATAATATATTTTGAACCTTCTTGTGTTGAAATAGAATTAATGTTTAATCAGCTCTGTATATATCTAAGGCTAGTTTTTGTTTTTGTGCGTTAATCATATTGATACACACGGCTGTATAGATTTAAATCTAAATAAAAAAAATTGTTTTCATAAAATTTCTATAAAAAAATCCTGACTCTGAAATTGCTTTAAAAAAATGTAGTTAGCTAGTAAACTTTTGACTTTACTCGTAATAGCAGTGCCTACCTGTACAATAAGATGCATTACTGACCCTTTTTAAATGACTTAGTGCTCATAGATAGGTACCAAAATGTATACCTCTACATAAGTTAGGTTTTGCTTTAGAAAATTAATGTTTGCCAGTTTCTACATCTAAATTTTTTTTTAATCTTCTACAGCAACCGTGTGTCTGTCAAAATTGCTGCAGAAGACTTTTATATCAATTTTTTATCCTATTTCTATATTTTTATTCAAAAGCAATAATTTTCTTCTACCCTACAAAACAGTATGTCAGACATCATTCAGTTTGTCATACACATATTCCCCTTCTTCATCATTGAAAAGTGTTAATAACATGTCGCTTTACCTAAGTCATAAATACCTTCTATCCTACTGAACAGTTTGTCGTTCACGAACATTAATCTTCCTTTTCAACATTGGTAAGAGTGTCATTAATTTTAAGATTTATTTTTGATGTAAATACATTGCTAATTTAAATTTTCTGTTTTTCCTAAAGGCTGACTGGTAGTGAATGCATTAGCATTAAGTCCACCTTTTTTACCATTTTGGTCAATAAAGATTTAATAAATATATAAATAAAACAAATAGCATTCTTCCATTCTACACAGCAGTCTGTCCAACATAATTCAGTTTGTCATACACGAACATATTCCCCTTTGTCAACATTGGTAAGTGTTAATGACATGTTGTTATAAGTGTTTGTCGTGGACTGTTTTCGTAGTTCCATTCATTCTGTGTTTGGATACGAGTTATTTCGTGACGGGAATACTTTTTTTGTTACGCGTATTCGTAATGTAACAAAGTTGATATTCCTTTATATTAGGGGTGAAATGTATGTGTTATTTATAATCGTGCATATTTTATTCTAGCGCATAAGTTTCAAACACTAGTTTTTTAGGGTTCCGTACAAAAAATGAAAAAACCGGAACCCTTAGAGGATCACTCGTGCGTCTGTCTGTCCGTCCGTCTGTCACAGCCAATTTGCTCCGAATCTACCGGACCGAATCACGTGATATTTGGTAGGATGGTGTAATCCTATGACCCAAACACACATGTGCAAAGTAAATGAATACTTTTTAAAAACTGAGGGTCATTTTTGGGGGTCAAATTAGGAAATTAAAAAACAATTATTGATACCTTACTGTGTCATATATCAAATGGAAGAGCTCGTTATGAGGATCTCAAATATATTTTTGTTATAATTCTAAAATAAATAGTTTTGATTTTATTCATGAAAGAAGACGAAACTTGACCACCCCCCCCCCCCCCCCCCCATTGAACTCCTAAACTACTAAGCTTAAAATTTTGAAAAATACAAAATATATTTGTTGTTGTAGATTACAGGAAAACCTATTATAATTCAATCAATTGTACGGAACCCTCTTTACGCGAGTTTAACTCGCACTTGGTCGGTTTTATTTTAAAGTAGCTTTTCTTCTTTTTCAAGTCGATTGGGTATAATATATGTATATACAAATTAATATATCTATTTTAAAATTTTTTATACGAGTAATAGGTTTGACTAGTGCTTGGCTACAGTGACCGCCCGATCATT
Organism: Acrobasis repandana; assembly: GCA_963576875.1. NCBI lineage: Eukaryota > Metazoa > Arthropoda > Insecta > Lepidoptera > Pyralidae > Acrobasis > Acrobasis repandana. Next base: position 6,348,736 of record OY756223.1, on the reverse strand, counting down.
TGCCTCGTTGAGGTCCTGCATTGAGCAGGGGCAAAGTAGTCCTAAAAGCATAGCTTATGTAATGTCACACGAAAATAAATGCAAAACCTTCTTTCTATAACATGTCTATTGACGATCTTCGTGGCGTAATGGTTAATACGCTACGCTCCGCCACTCAGGGAGGTTCTGAATTCGATCTCCAGCGAGGGCAAGATGGAAAATGGCCTTTGTCAAACTGTCCTGGGTCTGGTGTTTATCTTTATCTATAAATGTATTTATTATAAAATATTGTATCGTTGAGTTAGTATAATACAATAAGTGTAAACTTTTTTTGGGGCTACATCAATCACTGTGATTTGTCCTTAGAGTCGGGCTTAATCGGGTTTTAAGATCAGCGGGAGAAAGCAACTTGGTAGATTCTAAGTTTTTCTACGCCTGGATGAACTTGGAAGTGTATAAAGTACATAATTATAGTTATTTGCCTTTCTCTTTTCATTATGTATAAGAACCCCAGAATATTTTCTTGAGTATGTATTCTTTAAAACTCTTCCAACTGCCACCTAACAAAAATAACCTAACAACCTAATTGGTAACCACGAAGCGGCAGAGTTTGCATAAGCCGAGTAAGGCGGGCTTTATTTTTGCACGTACTCAATTTCTCGCCTCACTGCCTCGAGGAATAGATATTAATTTACATGAATAAATAAAATTTGCATTAAGAGCGTCCAAGAAGCTTGCTGAAAAACTAAGTGCACTATGCTCTAGGCATGATACAGGACTTGCCTTATGAAATTTAATCTTTTAGTTTTCTTGTGTTGTTGTTTGTTTGAATATTTTAGCAAAAATTTAAAAAAGGGGAGTTCCGTTATTTGACCTGTTTTTATCATATATTATTTACATCATCATCCGAGCGTATTCCCGGTTGCATCCTTAGCAGTAACACTTCAGAGCCCGCTACCTTACCTAGGTGATTTGACGAGTTTACTGGTTTTTACACAGAGTGACCTCCAATCCTAGGATAGATAGGATTTGTCCTATCTATCCTAGGATTAAGAAAGGAATTAAGGATTTATCCTAGGAGGAAGGATAGGAGAAGGCACTCGTAAAGCTGTGGGTCCCGAACGCCATTTAGCGTTTTTGCTAAATGGTGTTCGGCTTTAATAGTGCCCTCCCAAGAACGGAATCATCTTTCTTTGGATAATCAGGTGATTCAAGCCTGCAATATCCAGACTGAAAACAACTTTCCCAAAGTATGCTTCCCAGTGGGATTTAAACCTACGACCTCCGGATCACAAGGCAAACGCCTTTAACTTTGGACTACGGATGCTATAACTGTCAGTCTTTTCTGACACATCAACTCATTAAAACCCTATTTTTTCTTTTGTTTTTTAATTATTTCTCAAAATAATATACAGTTGCATAAATGTATCCATTATCACGTCTTAATCCCTAACAGGGTCGACAGAGCCTACGACAGAGAGACTCAAAAACCATGCGTGATGTTGGGGGTGAAGACGGAAAATAGTATACCAATAAATAAAAATACGTTCTTATTATGTAAAGTAATTTTCATTTTCAAACTAAGTAGCAAAATCTAAGGAAAAAAAATACCACCGTTTATTCACTGAATAAAATTGGAGGCGCTTCATTTTCCTTTTATATTTCTAAAACTTCTTCATAACATCTGGAATGTTTGAGTGCATTTCTCCCTACAACCTTCCCCTAAGCTATGGTAATGCATTCTATTTCTTAAGCTATATAAAACTTTATGTCAACCACACAAGGTAAATTTTTGTGTCACAGTTAAATTGTTTATTTTCCTGTGTTTTTTTAATACTCAACACGGATTCTGTTTTATTCTAATTAAAATTATTTATGGAGTTTGAGGTTTTTAGATTTTTTGTTACGTAATTTGTTTTATGAAATATGCAAAGAGTGTTTTATGACGTCGCTTAGTAATTTGTAGACTTTTAGATACTTACGAGGTGACGACGTCTTTTTTTCAAAATATTCAAAGGCTATAAAATTAATTCTGTAGTACCAACGTAACATACCTATATTTGTAATTTTTTTGGTCCCATTGTTAGGAAAACCTTTTCCTCTCTCTATTTAGGTATACAACCTACCTAGTTCCGCATATCATATGCCCATTTCATCATCATCATAAACTTTATTTCTGTTATATAACGTCTAACAAAATATACTGATACTATTTTAAGGGTGGATTCAGTCCATGATTCTGAACAACTTTCCCCAAGGAGCATATATCGAAATATGAAAAACAATTATTGGGTTTCCCTACAAACTCGGATCAGCTGATCGGTCAACTTGTATGGGAGGTCATAAATTATTTTTCATATTTCGGTATATGTTCCTTGGAGAAAGTTGTTCAATATCATGGACTGAATCCACCCTTAAAATAGTTTCAGTAAATTTTGTCAGACCCTGTATAAACATGAAGTTTTGTAGCTAGGTACCCATTTAAAGAAATCAAAGCTATGTGTCACTGAATTTAAAGATTTAAAGTATTATATTTAACTTACTGTAATTCTATTATAAGTACAAAAAAAGTTATTTGCGGACGCAAAAGGAGGATTTCAAATAAAGTAACTTATTCGGAGAAATAAATTCGTTTAACAGATGAAAAACACATTTTACACTCACGCACGGCTGCCTATGTGAAGAAAATGGCACAAGTGAAAAGATTTTTGTTGTTTCTTTGACGACCTCTGTCATCACGCCAGGCTGTCACGCTGGAGGTCCCGGGTTCGATCAAGATGGAAAATGATCTTTTTCAGATTGACCTGGGTCTTGGATGTTTATCTATATAAGTATTTGTTATTAAATATAGTATCGTTGAGTTAGTATCCCATAACACAAGTCTCGAACTTACTTTAGAGCTAGCTCAATCTGTGTTATTTGTCCGTATATATTTATTTATTTTTTATTCTTCTCACCTTCTTATTTAAAAGCTTAGTGGCTCTTTTCGGTGAATTATGCGCCCAACTTCCCAAAATGGTAATGTTATCTAAAAGTATTGCAACTTAAATTTTTTTATGTTATAGGACGGCAAACGAACAAGCGGTTCATCTGATGGTAAGTGATCACCGCTGCTCATGGATACCAGAGAGTTACCGGCCTTTCAGGGCCCTCCCCAGAGTGGGGGGGAGGGGGCTCCGGCTCTCTCACTTACCGAACGAAGCATAGAAGCGATGAAGCTACTACTCAGAGGTCGATTTTCTGTGAGAGTGTGGTACTTCCCCAGACGAGCCGGCCCATTCATGCCACTAGCAAAACTGAGTTTTGCCGGTAGCCGTGTCGGTAGCGTGGCTCTACCACAACTAAAATTCGGCTCTTTTCTTGAAATAAATACCTACAGCCGCGCGTACGTTAGGGCTGCCCGCCTACAATATTTTAATTTCATCTTCCTACTTGAGTTACTTTCTAGTTTTTTTTAATATACTTTAATCATTTCATAATGATATTTCTTCTATTAAAATGATATATGTAAGTAGCTAAGTACATTAGTATGTAGATATGTAGCCGAGGAAACTTCTACTAGTAGGTAAGATAGATCACTCGTGTGTCACTTTCAATGTTAGTAGATAATTATTGTACTTATTTCAAACAAAATAATACGAACAAATCGCACGCTTACAAAACCATCACATGTTCGTTTGTCCGTTGTGTACCGAGTCACGGATAGTAGGTATGATTCAAGTTCCGACAGTTTGCTTATAGACAGAATACTGTTTTCGGTCTTCAGGTTAGTAAGTCGGCAAACTCTAGGTAGTCCGAAAAACTAAAATTTTCAGCAAAAAAGGAATGAAAAAATGGTATTCACTTGACGATAAGTTTTGTTAAGGTGTTTAGATCTCTGATAGGTATGAATGATATTTGTTATAAGTTAACTTAGAATGATTACCACTTGTGTTATTACTACTAAACAGTAAGTGTATGATTTGCAGTGACTCAGAAGTTGCGTTTTTACTGATTAAACTGTAACTAAACAGTGTCTACACTGTAGCCGCAAACTGTACGTTAAACGTTATAGTACAGAATTCGGAAAAAGTCATGTCAAAACTTCATACAGTTTGACCCTGTCGTACAATTCTCCGCGCTGAAACCAAGTTAACATAATTTCTTAGTAGCAATTTCAAGATCCTCCGCTATCGCTTGTATCCTGTGACACGCACGTAATCTGGCAGAAGCGAAGGGTTCCAATTTGTCATAAAATTTATCGCCGAACCTCGGCCACCGGTACAAAGAAATTGGAAATTGTTTTCAACTATTCGTTTATTAGATGACCGCCTGTGAGCCGCTGATAGGCAATTCTTCGATTTTCTAAAAGAAACAATATTTCTTGTGAGATGACACGGAAATTACCCCTTACACCCTTTTTTGGACGAGGTGTAGTAAAATGGTGATAGGAGTTTTTAATAAAACAGAAAAATTTTAAAGCTAATAGAATCTAAAATAGTTACGTTTACATTTAATTTTCTGTATGTTTTAAGTTCGCTAATTGCAACTTGCAACATACAGAAATTTGGATTAGAATATGTGTACTTATTTTATAATTTATATACCATTGAATTTGGTAACAGCAAGTGAGTGTACAATGTTTTAAATATTTTTTTAAACAAAAGTTTGTAAAAGGAAGTTTTTAAAAGGTTAACACGGATACTCTTTATATATATCTTCTTCGTATAACATAGACTGGAGTAATAATAAAGGAAATCTCCACTGTAGTAGCACGACCCTCTCTGTACTACCAGAGCCATACTTGGCCAGAGTAGCCAGAGGATTTAGCCTACACTCTTCACGCTGGCCAGAGAAGTTTAAAATACCAAAAGCTAAAATGAAATTTATTTATTATTTTAGCATAAATATTCCAAAACCATTAAACTACGTTAGTTTCTATCAAATCTGCAAAATATTTTGTTAGGGCTAGTAACCACGTATTGAGCAGTCCTATATACGGCCGGCTAGTGCGTATCTGATATCCGAGGGCTTACAGGGAATCGTTCCATTTCGATCCTTGGCGGTTTATGACCGTAGTAAAACTCCAAACGATTTGCAGTAGGATTGTAGCGACAGGTAACTGCCAGAGTAGGAATGACCCTAATGACTTTACATTTTCTGTACGTACCTAGGTAACAGAATACATAAGAGTACAAACAGAATCTCACAGCGTCTCCCGCAAATTGGCGTCCCCACACTTTGTGCGCCTTTTTGCGCTCTAAACCAGGGTTGAGTTACTAGCCGCATGCAATTCGCGACGTCTTGAGAACTGTTTTTACGTCATAGTATTCGCAAATCTCCCAGTATGGAAAGATATAATCGTAAATATGTCGAACTCGTTAGTAGGTAAGTATTAAATTAATTCTGCGGTGTGACCCTAAGTATAAAACTCACACATCGACGTGTGTACAGATAAACTGTTTCGTTCGTAGTAGTAGTAGGATATATGTTACTCTGAATCTATGAAGTGTCATACCAGTGCCTAGGTATAGAAGTCTTGCAGCAATATGTTTGCCTTCGCAAAATTTCCTCCAGATCATCATCTAATGACTTAACTTTTTCTGTTCTGTATCAAAATAAGTATTTTTTTCCAAATGCAAGTGTCAACAGGCCGCTCTCCGACTACTTGGTTTGGTATCATTTCCAAAGACATGAAGATGATGGACTTGAATCCAGATATGACACAACATCGGCTCGAATGAAGGAATAAGGACTAAGGACTAGGAGGGCAGACCCCAAAAGATATAGTAAATAGGCTCGGGAGAAGAAGAAGAAGTGTCATCATATCCATCTTTCTTTGTTTTATTCTTTCTGCTGAGCAGTTGGTATAGGCAAAGAAATGAGCATGCTTTGTTAAACAGACCATCATTTGGACAGTATGAGCTTACACATCGCCGTGTCCAATGCAGCTCCTCATTCACACTAATGATAGTCTCGTAATAAGATTGAAACGAGCCTATACAGCACTTCACCGTTGATAAACCCAATCAAAGTTTATATCGCGCAACTGACTAGTGCCATCCCGCTCGTTATAATTACGTAGAGTGAGATAGTGATTGGTGATAGGTGATAACGTTCTATAAGCGCTGTCACCGGTGCCATGCTAAAGGGGCGACCCGAGCTATCCATATACATGTGTAACCCGCTTAATAGATAAAACTTCTCCGTTATATACTAAACGTACTATCATGTCTTATACCCTGATGGCACAAACAAAGCATTTTGGGTCTAGCGGCTCTAAGCGAACAGAGTTAGGGCCACAAGAGTCAAAGTCTTCATTTTACTTTAGTTTTAACCAAATAACACAATCTTCTTCTTTTTCATCGTTTTTTTCAGGATATTTCTTTATTTGTTTTGGCATTTAGAAAGGATGGATGAAAATAGATTATTAAAAAATATTTATAAGGTAAGTGTGAAAGGAAGAGCGGGACAGGGTCGACCTCGGCGAACGTTCTGCGATCAGATTGCAGACGTTCTGAAAAAGGGAGAGGTAAGAAGTACACGTAACCGAAGGGCATGTATGAAGAGGTTGACGAGTGTAGATGAAGCGAAAGAGGTCTGTCAAGATCGTAGCAAGTGGAGGTCCATAGTCTCTGCCTACCCCTGTGGGAAACAGGCGTGATAGTATGTATGTATGTATTTCTTTATTAGGAACGTGACTGCTACGAGTGATTCTATTAAACGATTTACCTATATCCAGATCAAAGACTTTCATCATTTGAACAATATTACTACTTACTAAACACAATGTTCCTACATTATTCAATTCACCAAAGATATCCTCATGACATTTCTCAGAATCCTACCTCCATTACGACCTCCAAATCCACAAACATGTAAAACGTATAATACCAATTTTTAAAGGACCGATCGCCATTGGATTTGTGACCCATTTATCCGTTTTCTTTACTAGTACCGGTGTAGCTAGGACGGAGCTAGGGTGAGCAATTTTTATTTTGCTTTTTTCATTGCTCACTGGATGAAAGGTTTTTTAACCGAGTGAGGGAAGCGTCTCAGTTTCGAGATTTGTTGTTGTTTGACAGTGACGCAAAAAGGTTTTCATGCGTCTTTCTGTTCTCGCCTACAGGTCGCAGTTTTCAACCGATTTTGACAAGTTGTTTTCAAACGACGTTCGTTGACGAAGTTCCTTGATTTTTTTTAGTCTATCGCTATTTTTTGTTGAGGAGAAATAGGAGAAAGGGGGGGGGACTTTGCTGTGGCGTTATTTATTAGTTCGCTGATGCAGCAGTGGACGACTTTTTTGCTATCATGCGTAAGATAATTTTATCCTTGGTGCGCAGAGTTCGGGCTAACTACTAAAGATAGCGGAAAGGATGGATGCGGCAATCTTCAGAAGGTTCACTAAATTGCATGTTTTACATGACAATCAATGAATTTTCTGTCGATGTAATGTTTCTTCTTTCAACTTTAATTTATAAAATTTTGTTTTTTGTCAAAATCATAAGCTGTAATTGTTTTTATGGAGTCATAAATATTTTTTTTCTTTTATTTTCACATCACATCCTAGGAAAATCCCTAACTACGCCAATGTGTACAAGGCCTCTGCCCGGCTATACCGTGATAGATTGCTCACCCGACATCCAATGTTCAATAAGCCTGAATAATTTGTGCAAAAAATACTCAAATAAATATCCCTAAAGCCTTAGAGAACAAAGGAGGCCGATCCAATTTCGCTCAACGGTTTTTAATTAAAAAAGAATTTTCTGGATAATCGTTGGAAGGTTTGTTTACACAGCATCTTGGAATTCATACAAAGTATGTTTGATCTTTTTATTAAAGCTCTACTCGACAGTTCGCGACACTAGTCGGTAACCGTCGGCGACCATCGTGCGACAATTCGTAACCGTTCGCAACAGTCGGCGACGTCACGCGACAGTTCGCGACTGACGCCGACCAAATTCGCGAGCTGTCGCTGAGACACTGTCGCTGTCTGAGCCATTAAATTGACAATGATAGTAGAAATTCTTTTGAAAAGCAGTACAAATCAAGCTAAACGTATCTTTATTTCTGTTTTCAACCTATAGTAAGTCCCATATTGAACAACGGTTTCCCTATCTCTGTTACTCAAAATTGCACTTTTGAAAAATATAGAGAACTTATATGCCTTTTTATTATTATAGAGTGCAATTTTATATTCTCTCAAAATACTGTATAACCAAGAATCCAACAACATGGAGACGTAACAAAATAAACATCAATAAAAACGAAGTAAGAAAATTTTATGGTAATTCGTTCCTTACGACAAATCCCACAAAATACAACAATATCATCGCCAGAACCAACTTCCACCTCGTATTTTCTGTATTAAGTATATTGAGGCCCTTTTGAACCCTTCGATTCGATTTCATCCCCTCAAAATTATGAAACTGTATAAACATTTTCACACCCCGTACGCCCCCTATTTCCCCGTTTCCTGTTGGTAACTTATTATTATCAAATCAAGCTATAGATACCTGGCTATATAATGTTGCATGTTGATTCCCCCTAATGGAAAAATAAAGCAGATTTCTATAAATTATTGTTCTACGATACAGTAATTTTGGAGGGGCTGCATGTTTATTTTTGGAAAGATATCTAGAGCTGATAAACATGCATTTTGATTTTACTTTATTGGATGAATGCGTTCCATTTTAAATCAATACCAAATTACCGTGTAGGTTATAAATAAATTTTGATGGTTATCTTTCGGGGTGAAAATATGGAAAAACCTGAATTTTATTAAAATTCATTGGTAAGTAACTAAATGTTAAAAGAAACGATTTATAATAACTTATGTATGAGGCTCAAGTAAACCAGATTAAAATAGCATACAATGTATTTAGTAAAACTTTGTGACCTTTGCACAGAAATCGTTTTTACAACTATGTATAATAGAGCAAAAATATACCTACTCATAGGAAAAAGTATATTTTTGCTGTCAACACGGCCATTTTGCACAAGAAAGCAAACTCTGCGGCAGTAAAATGCTAATGAATAAACAATTATGCAATTCAACAGTATTAGTTAGCAGCAGGTCCATAAAAACCTTAATGTAAAACAATCTACAAGCACCAAATAAAAATAGTACAGATTTTAGGGGGAATTGTTTGCAAGATGATATGGAGCAAAATGAAGTCTACCGTATACTATTGCCTTGGGCAATACTATACGGTAAAATATAAAAACAGCAAAAAAAAAGTGCATAAATAGCTTAAAAAGTCACATGACCTTGTTTTATATGGTGGTATTACAAATATTTTTTTTTTTTTCATAACCTGCATTTAGCAGTTTTGTTGCAGCTTATTCGCGGATTCATCATCAAATACGGGCAGAATAAAGGCCAAACCTTCACTGAAGTAACATCGAAAGAGATAGAGATATTATATATATATATATACAATATCCAGAGATATTGGAAGTATATAGATTCCGTGATGATGTGTCAAACTTGTAACCTGTTTTGAAACATAGTAGGTAGTGGCGTATTTTTTTAACGTAGTACGTCAGTCACTTTTAACGTTTAGCAAAGTCTCATTCTAGCTACAGTAAATTCCGATAAGAGGGAAAGAGACAAAAGATGGGTTTTAGGATAAGGTACCTTTTTTGCTCTTTGAGTAGGTCTGTATAGTCTAGTGACATTGGAATCCTATTAGTTCAAGAATCACATCACAGCCAAGCTTATATTGAGTGAAAATTTCTAATAGTTTTACAGATTTTCAGAAACTACAGCTAAATAACTTTATTCACGAGTGTATAGATATACGAGGGTATGGGCTTTATACACGAGGGTACTTCTATTCTATCCCTAGTTTGTGGTACAAGCTTAACGAGCAAACGTTGCATCCTGCGCGTGCATTAAAAGAAAATTAACGGAATTTGATGCATGGATTATGTAAAGTGACGCATATCCTTGCGAAGTCCCCGTTATCACGTTCACTAAATTTGTTTTAATAGCTGGCGAATTTCAGTTCTTGCTAGTTTATATGCGAGGAGATGTAATGCTTTCAAAATGGGAAGTAAGTTTGTGTAAAATTTTAAGGAATTTAAATAATTGTTAGTGTAGGCAGTGTTATGTTTACCAAGCGGTTTCCAGCTCAGAATAAGACCACTACATCGCTTTCTGTAAATGTCGTAAAGACATCTTGATCAACAACTTCATTTGCAAAGAAACACAAATAAATTCGTACGGAGGGTGTATATGCTCTTTAGTTATAGTCAGGCTGATGACACGTTTTCAAATCTTAACCAAATCAGTTTACTGCTTGACTTTTCTTCTCCACCAACCCTTGGAGAAAAAAATGCCTGAAAGTTGAAAGCATGATACCCCGCACTTCACAGCTATAAATGTAATGCGCTTTAGTAATAATTTTTAAGATGAATTTAAAAAAAACTTAAAGTTGGCACACAAGTTTCTTGATGTATTTAGATTTTTAAGTCGATCGCGATTTTGGATTAGGGGAGAAATAAGGGGAATTTTGCTGTAGAGTTATTTATTGACGGGTTTCAATCAAATTTGAGAAGCACACTAAAGACTTCATTCTACACAAGATATTGCAAAAAAATCCAAAAGGGGTCAGATAGGGGGTGGGGGGAAAAGGGGAAAAAACTTGCTGTAGCGTTAAATATGGATATACGGATTTTACTGATATGGCTTTGCTAATTGCTGAAAGTAAGCAAGCCTGTTATCACAGAATCACTAATGTAGTGTAGTACCAATATTGTAATGAAGTTTAGTAGTGTAGTATCGTGTAGTATGTGTAGATTTAGGTCCAAGGTCCAACTAAGACTTTAGTACCGATTTATCTTCGTAAAGCGTCCCCTAAGGCAAGCATAATGAATATTAAGGCGCAGTCAGGCAAACGGATTGCGGCTGCTGAGTATTCTCCAGGTCCTAGACATAATAAGAGGCATAAACCCATCAATTCCTTGTTTTGTCGTTGCTTGTCTCTTCTATGTTGATCTGGGAGAAAACTAGAATATACTGTATTAGTTGCTTCTTTTCCCGTCCCGTGATCATAAAAACAGATCATAGGTATGATGACTGAAAAATAATTAAGGCCAATTTTTCTTTTCTTTGAGTAACAATATATAACGAAGATACAGCGCATTTAAATTTCGCACGACGTCACGCTTTCGTATGATTGTTACACATCGGTGACGTCACAAGCCCCCTCTCTGGAACTTAGATACTCTGTATCTTTGTGAATTTTTACTTTTTTGATAAACTAAAAAATATGGGTACATTATTTTTGGATAATCTAACTAACGGACTAATTAGAATAATACTTTTCTAACCCGATCATCATCCCTTCACTGTTTTGATTCCTTTTTTCCACATTCTTGCGATGTGATCACGCTAATAGTGGTTCTAGAGTTTGCGTTTTTATACAGGCGTAAAGCAAGTACAAGCATAAAGCAATAGTATTTATATTAGTAGTATTGCTATTATGCCTACTGAAAAAACATAAACAGGGTGACTTTTTAAACACCAGCCACATTTTTGGAGCAAGTTCAGTCCATGATACTGAACTACTTTCTGTAAAAATCAATAATAATTTGTTGTTCGTCCTCCCATACAAAATCCGTTTGACTGAGCGCATTTTCCTTTATTGTTTTTATGGAAAATAGTTCAGTATCATAGACTGAACGTGCTCCAAAAATTTTGCTGGTGGTTAAAAAGTCACCCTGTATGCTGTCTACCGTGCCCGGTCGTATCCTCAGCTGTGCTGCTTCAGTGATCGGCGCGCTTTCCCGCTTTATCTTATACCTATACGAGTAATATGCATGTCAATGGTCATCCAAGGATGCCAATGACCTTGAAAAATGGGTAAGAAATAGCCGAAACTGTTTAAATGATTTGGCTATAGTTTTAAGACCGGCCGCCTGTCTATCGTCAACCCTCTTTGGGAATGCATTTCTACACAAAGTTTTACAACCGGCCGCTGCTCGACGTAAACCATCCTTGAATTAAGTTGTAGCACGAGATCGAGATGCAATTTTACATGCAAATTTATATGAAAACGGGATGTTTAAGCTTATTCCTTTAGTTCCCTCTTACGACACAGGAATAGATGAAGTATCCTATTCTAGGCTGGAAACCACACGGCACTTTCTGATGTCTCAATAAGGATAAAAACGTGATAGTAACCAGTATTATCCTATAGGAAAATATTTTTCAGTCTGTCTGTCTACATTTTTAAAAGCCAAGCTCTACGATATCATTGTATGAGAAGACTTACACAATGAGGATTTTGGAGTAGATTGCCATTACCATGTCCATATTCAAGTATGATTATAAATGTAGAATAGGCGATGCGGTTAGCAACCCATCACTTCGATTTTCCTTTTGCACCTTTATGCCCACCATTACGCTTAATAGTCTGGGCCTTACCACCCTGTCTGCCTCATTAGGAATAAAGACGTGACAGTGTATCCGTATCTGTATTATACAGGGTCTAACAAAATATACTGAATTTTAAGGGTGAATTCAGTCCATGATACTGAACAACTTTCCCTAAGGAACATATATCGAAATGTGAAAAAAATATTTTTGGCCTCTTATACAAGGTGACCAATCAGCTGATACGAGTTTGTGTGGAAAGCAAAAAAATATTTTTCATATTTCGATATATGTTCCTTGGGGAAAGTTGTTCAGTATCATGGACTAAAATCACCCTTAAAATAGTTCAGTATATTATGTTAGACGTTATATATGTTTTTCCAGTAGGCATAATAGTTTACCATTGCTTTCTGCTTGAATGTGGAATCGATATGCTTGATTTACCGCACGACGTACGTACACATAGAAACTCCGTCTGACTGGTATTTAATATTCATTAGGACTAGGACCTCAAGTCGCAGACAAATCGACGCTGTAGCTCTTCAGACTGAGATCCGCCGTATTAATAATGTACAGTCGACACTTGACTAGATTCCTTACTAAAGTCATTTGAAATTCGTAATTTCTTTTTTTTAGTGCTCGAATGTTAAAAAAAAACAGGCTAACAAAGTACAATTAATATAATGATTATTGAAACTGTTTAATCACGTGATATAGTCGGAATGACCGACCGGGTTTTGATCGATTTAGAAAATCATAATCAAAGCGAGAGTGGGGCGGGTCGCCTATAAGGGTCAGCGCAGACCAAAAGGAGCGTAGCGGAGCGGATTTTTTTATGGCACGCGAAAATAAACTTTAAACTATTGGTTTGTACTCTTATGTATTCTGTGCTATTGGTATAAGGTGCATACGGCTGTGCTCGCGCGGCCTCGAGTCCGTATATTTTTTATCATGTTCAAACATTTATGCACTTTATACCTTAATACTTTAAAGTTTATTTTCAAGAGCCATTAACAAATCGTCTTTGCTGTGCTCCTCTTGGTCTTCATAAAATACTTTGAAGGGTTATCTAGGGCTTGGTAGTAGCAAAATTTTAAATGATGTCTCCGTTTTCTTTGAAATTATTTATTTAAAATGGGGGCAGCACTGGACCCCGGAAAATTCAAGTATGTTAAGCGGTTACCTAGTCTGCATGCTGGTTGGCAGCCTCGGGACAGATTCTATGTTGCAAATTGTTTTAATAACAACAATACAACCGAGTAGGTACTATATATTACTAGTGTTATACGGTGAACTTTAAGTTTACGAAACAAGCATAAATTGTCATATTCAAATAAATGTAAATCAAAAAACAAAACAAAAATAACTTCCTATTATTCATTACATACTGTTCAGACTACAGGTATCGCCTTTTTACGTGGTTTTAGCATGGCTTTGTCTGAGCCGAAGGGTCCCTAGAGGAATCTAATGAATATTAATATTGTACTAACAGCTTGTGTGTAGAAGATAAAAAGGAGGGTTTTTTTGTAAGGTTCGATATATCTTTGGATAAGTTTACTTATTGCAATTATTGCTATATGCCTACTTAGATATACGTACACAGTATGCTACTTTTATGAATAATTTTAACTTTCATATCAATATATAATATAAACTAATCTCTTAAAAATCGTAGAATAAACTAAATATACCGGAAGTGGCAGTAGCAAAACTAATATTTTAATAGACATTCCTATATTTTCATACTTATTGCAGTTTTAGGTTTGCAAATAAATATAAAATACAAATTCTATCTTTATTATAAGAAGTGGTTGGAAACAAAAACAAAAAGTTTATACCTACTTATTATAAAATCAAAAAAAACCTGTTAACTCAAAAAAATAGCACAGTCTTAAACCGGGGGGCGAGCTGAACCAAGCTTTTCGATCTGGCACAAGATTTGACCACTAGAATTATTGTTCGTAGGCTACTACTAATCTAGCACAAGATTTGCCACATAAAACAAATACCGTCTTACTGCAAAAACGATAAACATCTTTTGAGCAAAAATTATACCAAAAATAATACACACTCGTTTTAGCACTTTTCCTACTAAAACGAGTGTGTTTTATTTTTGATATCATTTCTGCTCAACAGATGTTTATCTTTTTTTGTAGTGAGACGGATAATATTTAGGTACCTATGTGATAAATAAATGCAACGCATACAGAGTAAATTAATATTCATTACAGTCAATGTTGGATTAGCCTCGAGTCTCACGAGATGTCGAGACTAGACTGGATCCGTGATGTGTAGACGTAAGCCGAACGAGGTAAGTGCATTTTTATAGCAAACTTTGAAATTCGAAATCTCATCTTTTCGATTGCCGTGTGGTTTTGGGCCTAAATTAGAACCACTGCACAACAACACTCTCCAGGTTGTAAAACTTTCCGCAAGCATGCATTCCCTCTTTGGGATGACGTCAGGCAGGTGGCAAGTTGTAAAAATATACAGCCAACTCATTTAAAATGTTTGGCTATTTTTTCTACACTTTGCAAGGTCTTTGGCATCCTTTGGTGATCATTGACATGCATACCTATTATATTTGAAGAAGAAAAATCGGGAAAACGCACGCGGTATAATTAAGAGGAGGCCTCTTTTTTTTCAATTGACACAATCCTCAGCATGTTGCGTGGTCATTGACACGTATATTTTTGGGTTAGGAAAATCTGGAAATTACACTAGCTCAGAAGCTTTGCACGTCTAACAACCGGGACTGTGCTATGACGAGAAGGTTGCGATAATGGATTGTAGAATTGTGTATTATAATATAACAATGTGAAAGAAAGACTTTGTTCAATCTTCTATTTTTATTGATTTGTTTCGTTCTAACAATCCTAGTTGCCACCCTAGGGTGCGTCAAGAGGCTCTCATCTCAATGTGACATGCCTCGTTCGCTTCATCAAGCATTGATCATCGCACTCATCGTAGACTAGAGTACTATTTAAGTCAGGGGTTATATAAAATAAAATAAATCGTGTAAGTAACAAAACATATTTATTAGCAATGTACATAGCAGGTAAATGAAAAAACAAACAACACTAACTGAAACCAAAATCTATCTAAAATGTATAACTATACCTACCTAAAATAAAAAACTTATTAATACAAAGATTAATCTAAAATGTGTAGGTGAAAATTAAGTAAATAAATCAGATCATATCAAAGCAGAGTCAACAACTTCAACAGGCCTTTTTTGTTAAAGAAAACTATGCTATATATAAAAAAAAAATCGTAGCAAAATGTCACATCCCACGTTTCACATTACGCAAACGGAGATTAGCTCTCAACACTTGTAATAATATGATATGGGGACGTACTCGTATAATTTGCAATCTCTTTTTGCTCGAATTTTGCAACCACGGGAACCTACGTTCAACACCACATAATGCTTCTCAAATTCATTGCAATTTTGTCTTTATTGCCATCGCATAGGGGTGGGTGTGTGGAGGCATATTTTCCTTCCTGTTGACTGTACTTATATAGGTGGGTGCACAAATCTAGCTAAAATTAAAAGTACTGTTATAATATAATTACTTTGTTTCCAATCCTTGCAAAAACCTCAATGTTTTACTAATTTCGTATAGAAAATAATTCTTTACTTCGTTTTACAATACTTCTTTGGGACATGAGTTCTTCCATTTTGCGTCATATCCGTCGAGTACTTTTGCTCATAAAATTGCTTTTATTTATGATCCTACGTCACTTTAAAGCCTTAAAACTTCGCATTCAATGCACTCTCCAATTACTTCAATGGTTGAGGGAGAATTTTCCGGAAAAAATAAAGAGCGGTAAGTTCGAGTCGGGTTTAATCATTGAGGATTCATGTTATTTAAAGCTAATAAACATTCATTTGTTTGATACATTATAACGCTTCTAAACTAGAGTATGTACAAGAGGTGAATAAAAGTGTACGTAGGTTAATTTATCGCTATTTATAACCCCCGACGAAAAAAAAGGGGTGAGTGTCTGTGTATCTGTGTGTATGTGTGCCTGTCTTGTGGCGTCGTAGCTACTAAACAAATAGACCTATCTGATGCGGTTTTATTACGAAAGCCTAGTCCGTCGAGATGGTTCTTATAGCTATGTTTGAAGAAAATTTGTTTAGCCGTACAATAGTTGCGGATTTTCTAATTTGTCTGCAAAATAAAATTGTTTTATTAAAATTTAGAAATCGTGAAGAAGAGAAGAGAAGCAGAAAATGTGACAGCACAAAGCATTGTTCGCACGAGCGTATAATACTTTGTGTAGTACTAAGTTAATTTCTGCCAAACAAGACTACTTTAGGAAGCCAAGAATGGTTATATACATTTAAGTACTTGTATTTTCAAAACAGTTTAAAATAAACGGCAGTTTGTGACCATTTCGTTATGGAACCCTAAAATAAAAAGCAAGGGTAGGGGAGGCGCGTGACGTCACGATCCGATGCAACTGAACCTAATAGGAAACGCGATCGTTGTCTTTAATCGAATCTGTGTGGACTAGGACTTCGTTCAGCCACGAAGATTGGAGCCCACTTCAATGTTTTATGTTCTAATTTCTAAACACTAACATTCTACCCAGTAATTCGTATTCCTACAACCCCCTTGGACAAATTTGGCTCATATTTGGGTTTAAAAATTCTGTTGGTGTCATCTTCTTGCTTATTATGTTTTAATAGAAATACTAGAGCTTTATATAAAAATATTCTTTTATATAAATATATTTGGCCAATATTTTACTATAATTTATTTATTTTATTTTTAAACTTTATTGTTTAGCAATGAAATTGTCTTACAATTGGTGGACTTAACGCTAAAAGCGTTAAAAAAATAATATCCCAACTTAAAAATTATAGACGGAACCGAACGGCCCTAATGTTTCTACCTGTCGTACAAAAAGCTGCGTGGAGTTTCGTTTCAAAAATGATTCACAAACCAGAGTAAAAAGCCAGTAATGACCTTGACACTAAAAAGTTGGTTTGTATAGCTTGTATTTCGTATGTAGATTCTGGGCAAGTTGGAAAATGGCTTTTTCTAAATCGTCTTGTGTCTTGGATGTTTATCTTTACATGTATTCATTATAAAATATTATCTTTGAGTAGTATCCCGTATCATAACACAAATTTATAATTTATTTGACCCTAAATCAGTGTAATTTGTCCTTATTTATATATAGATTCTTAAGATTAGTATGTAAAAATGTTTCAATATATCATTATAAGTATCTACCTAGTTGTACCTAGTTTAAAGTACAATTTAACCCAAAAGTTCGACGTGCTTCCCATTTTGGACCTCAATGCAAGATAATATACCTAGTTGTCAAGTTGCCGTGTGGTGCAAAGTAGAATAGAACCACTCCAAGTCTTCCCGTGGATGTCGTATAAAGCGACTTAGGAAACACAAGCTGAACAAAGCTTATAACCATCAATGAGACCTCTCCAGCGTGGAGAGTGTAGGGCAAATCCTTTGGCTGCTATGGCTAATATATGGCTCTCGTAGTACAAGAGAAGGTCGTGCTCCTGCAGTGGAGACTAAAAAAGACCTGATGATGATGATGAGTTGTCAAGTTATTAAGTTGTCTAACTTGTTGCTCAAGTGAATACTGAAATGGCAATACGAAAGTGTATTGAAATATTAAATAATAAACGGGCAAGTGCGAGTCGGACTCGTACATGAAGGGTTCCGTACCACCGTACAATGTTTTAAAACGCTGAAGAAACACGTTTCTTGTATGACGACCCCCTTTAATTTTTAACTTTATTTTATTTTTAGTATTTGTTGTTATTGTGGTCATAGTAATACATAATTGGTGCAAATTGCAAGTATCTAGTTAATGCCATTATGAAGATTAAAAACGCTGAAAAAAACACGTTTCTTGTATGACGACCCCCTTCAATTTTTAAATATTTTTTATTTTTAGTATTTGTTGTTATATCCGCCATATTAATATATAATCGGTGAAAATTTCAAGTGTCTAGCTATTACGATTCAAGAGATAGAGCCCTGTGACTGACGGACAGACAGACAGACAGACAGCGGAGTCTCAGTAATAGGGTCCCGTTTGCACCCTTTGGGTACGGAACCCTAAAAAGCGGCCAAGTGCGAGTCTGACTCGCCCATGAAGGGTTCCGTAGCAGCAAGTAATATAATATAAAACTTCTAATTACGATTTATGACGTATTAAAAAATAACTATCTATGATACCGAGACCGCTATAGTTTTAATTGAAAGTACATACTTTGAGGTATATACCACATTTTTTTCAGAATTATTTTAGTAATATTTCAAAAGTTACGGTGGGGGGACACCTCAAATTTTATCTTTGTATTAGATTATCTCAAGACTTGGGGGGTTTTACGATGCCCCACACGTTGGGGTTAGTACAATTTAATTTATTAAATTCATTTTTCGTTGTATGGGAGGACTGAAAAAAAAACATTTTTTCGTAATTTTAAAAACCAACTTTTGGAACTTTAATATCTCTCTTTCCACCAATTTTCGTGACAATCGGTGCTGTGGCGGCGGAGTACGAGCCCGGACGGACAGACAGACGGACGGACGGACGGACGGACATGACGAAACTATAAGGGTTCCTTGTGGACTACGGAACCCTGAAAAATAACAAAAACTATTATCATAATCATTATTTTCTTCAATGCTGGTCTGGGAGAAAAGAAAAAACATAGAATATACCCACTGCTTTTCTTCCTGCGCAGATTATTGTCTTTCTATAGTTACCGTGCTATATGTAATATTGTATGGAATATACACAAACTTTTAGGAAGTGTTTATTTACCATATGTTTTAGTCAAGCGTAAATCATTTTCACTTCCATACTCAAGTAATATCCGCAAACTATTCCTGACAATGCTCACTGAGTATAAGTTTGAAGCTTGGTGGAAATTGTAAGAATAAAGCGGAGAAAAAATAATTTTATCATCATCATTAGGCCTTTTTTAGTCTCCACTGCAGGAGCAGGACCCTCTCTGTACTACCAGAGCCATATATTATATAAGCCAGAGAAGTCAGAGGATTAAGCCTACACTCTCCATGCTGACCAGACTGGTTGGAGAGGTCTCATTGATGTTTATAAGCGTGTGTTTCCTCCTAATATAAGTCGCCTTCTACGACATCTACAGGAAGACTTGGAGTGGTCCTATTCTACTCTGCCGGGAACCACACTACAATATGTTTCTAAAAACCGCTTGAAGTCTTTATAAATAAAATATTTACTTACAGCAAATAAGTTTTCCCTTTAATTTTAAGGCGTAAAAGGTGTCACAGGCCGCTAAGATGCTTTGATCTAAAGGTCCTTGAGATACGATTCCAGACGGCTAAGATACGATTTATTCATACATATTACGCATCTGATCAAAATATTCATACAATACTAAGAACGCTACATCGCTCAACTTCTTAGAGTCCCTTAATTCCCATACCCTAGACAGAATCAGAATTTGCCATACAAACGTAGTATAGATTTTATTTTGAAACGACATGTTCTGGCATGCAATTTTTGAAGTGAAAACTTCTATAGGCGCGTCGGGCATTTTTTGAGATGGGAAAAAACCGCTGATCTCGCGACACTGTTACCGTGTAACCGTCACCACGTTGTTCAAGTTATTTCTACTGTTGGCACTCCCGAAGTGCCACTGTTTTTTTTAATTACAAAATACTACAAATAGCTGACATGTCATTTCGAAATAAAATCTAGACTTCGTTTGTATGGAAATGTCTAGGTTAAGGGGACATAAATAGCATCTTAATCGTGTGTGATGCTTATCTCAAGATCAAAATACATCGCGTCTTTATCCTCTGATACAGTATGTCTATGATAGCCTAAGCCTATGACTTGCACCTAAGCAATAATGAGATTTCCCGTCACCACAACTGTTGTCCCTATTTTGATACACCTGCTATAAGCCTCTATAAAACTGTAATAACACTAATGGCATTCGCATGTCTTTATTTATATAGTGTCTCGTAAAACCTCGTAATTTATTAAGGTGTGCTTTGTTTTAATTCTGATGGAAATTACAATAAAAGGTCGTTTGGTTGAAACGCGGAACGAGGTTGATGAACTAATATTTAATAAATTTAATTATTAACAATACAAATTTAGGAGGTAGTATTTAATGAAAACATTAATTGAAATTTCTAGGACGTACCATAACAAAGATTTCATTCATGATCTCATTCATTGTTGTTAAGGACCTTGTTATAATATGTACTTGATTAAAATAGCTGTAACTGGTTATTAATTATATTAAAGTGAATAAAATAATTAAAAGGGCTATCACTAGATAGCAATATGGAAATTATCACCATATTTACGAGTTAACAATTTATTTCAAATGAGGGCGCCACTTCAAGGCCATTTGCTTCTAAATTCACCTTAACTTTGACTTGTATTTCCGCATCGACGAGATCGTTATTTATTTTTATTTTACCCCGATAACATTTCTGTTGACCTTCTTTGACGAACTTCGTGGCGTATTGGTTAGTTCTGTGAACTTCTGTGTTCAATCCGTAGCCAGAACAAGTTGGGAAATGGCCTTTTTAAATTTTTCCTGGATCTTGAGTGTTTATCTATATATGTATTTACGATGTGTTTTTATTATAAAATATAGTATCGTTGAGTTAGTAATAACGGGGCTAGTTAAGTCAGTGTGATTTGTTGTAAGTATTTATCTATTTCTCAATTATTTTTTTAAAAGTACTTTTAAAAGGCGTGATTTTTACCCGACTTTTATGTATGTTTGTGGATATTTGTGTGTTGCACAATTGTTCTGTTTTTCAACATTCATTTGTCGAAAACCATCTTTCACTACAAAATAAATTTCAAGATATCTTTTTACTAACTGTGTTATTAAAGGAAAGATGGGAATTAAAATATAAATCATAAAGAAGTTTTACAGTTAACAAGAATTTTACGCCGCTAACAACCAATGAATCTCCATTATGCTGTAATACAGAACAGCCCTCCTACGCGCATAGTTTAAGACCATACTTGAATTTTCTGGGGTCCAGTGCTGCCCCCATTTGAAATAAATTAGCTTTTCTTCGCACATTTGCCAAAAGTGGCCGTTTTTAGGGTTCCGTACCCAAAGGGTGCAAACGGGACCCTATTACTGAGACTCCGCTGTCTGTCCGTCTGTCACAGGGCTCTCTTGAACCGTAATAGCTAGACACTTGAAATTTTTACCGATTATGTATTACTGTAGCCGCTATAACAAAAAATACTAAAAATAAAAAAAAAGTTAAAAATTAAAGGGGGTCGTCATACAAAACACGTGTTTTAAAACATTGTACGGTGGTACGGAACCCTTCATGTACGAGTCCAACTCGCACTTGCCCGTTTATTTGCAAATGTGCAAAGAAAATCTTCACGTTCTCACTTTAAACTGTAAACAGTAGTTCATAAAATATAGTTTGAAGGGTTGGCTTGGTAGAAACGAAATTTTAAATGATATCTTCGTTTCCTTTCAAATAATTTATTTCAAGTGGGGGCAGTACTGGAACCCGAGTGAATACTAGATCATTATAGTATCATGAAATTAAAATAAGAGCCAAAGAACAAAACAAATTTCGGAATTTCCATACAAAAGTGTATAGCCGCCCGGGGGATTTGTTTGTTTGTTTGTTTGTTTGTTTATAAAGCTTTATTTTACACAAAACGGAAGCAGATATACAAACAGAAAATTAAACATACAACTTGTATGTAAGTATTTATTTATTTATTTATTTACAAAATTTATGTACACAACATACAAACAAAGTAACGTACAAAGTAAGAAAATAGAGTACATAGGTACTGCTTATTTCATAAGAAATCTCTTCCAGCAGACAGAGCAGTATTTGTATGGGAATGTCAAATTTTTTTATTGTTCTTTGGCTCTTATTTTAATTTCATTACACTATAGTGATCTAGTATAGCCCGTGTTTCGATTTATTGAGGGTATGTCCCTTCCACGTTTGTTTGTTTATCGTGTGTGTAAGTGGCCAACATTGGTATCAGATTGTTTCAAGCTGCCTAAAGGCATCTGACAGCTTGACAACTGCCATACAATGATGACAACCGGGACCAACGGCTTATACGTACCTTCCGAAGCACGTTGTATACATGCTTACTCTAAACTACTTACCTATAAACTACACTTTGACATTTCTGTGAAGTAAAAATTTCAAAGGCGCAGTTCGGCGCATGAACTGTCAATGATAATAATAAGTACGAAACGAACGAACAAAGCGTAGGTACGTATATACGTACATAGCTATGGCGGACGCGCGGTGCGGTGCGGTGTAGAGGGAGGGGAGCTGCGCTACGTCATTCCCCACAGTCCGGTCCGACGACGCTGCCATCTAGTCGCGCCTATATTCACAAACCTACACGCCGCGCCGCCGCCGTGCGCTTTAACTTTTAACATGAGTAAGAACAAATCTGAACCAAAGAGTTATACGTTTTCCCAGCAGCTGCTAATTGGATCAAGGATCAAGAAGTACTGCAAAGTTCAAGGTTGCCTTACTAGTGACCAGACGCATCCACACCTTTCTTTTTTTCGTTTCCCGTCGGATAAACAAAGGTAAGTTAAAATTTACTGTTTTATCGATTTCTTTAATGTTCATAAGTAGGTAGTTGATCAATATATATATGTAGTTTTTTGACACATTTATAGTCTACAGTCTACATGTAGATTGTAGTTGTAGTGTAGCTAAACATGATAACCTTTAACTACCAAAATAGGTATTGATTTGACAGTGACAAGCAAGCATTCAAAACATTTTAACATTTATTTCCAGATTTTACCATTTCAGATAGTAGGTAGTTATCTAAGTAACAAAAATATTTTAATATAACGTTCCACTGAGATTTGTTCTTTACATTTTTCGGTTTATCAAAGTACTGAAAATTCACAAAGACATAGCGCGTCGAAGTTTCGTAGTGGGAGTGATTGACGTCACCACCAAGTGAAAATCGTAGTTGATCGTGACGTCATGCACAATTTAAATGCGCAGTATCTTTGTATTTATTGCTAAAAAGTAGAAATACTTATACAATATTTTTTTATAATCTACCTGATGAGCTTAAAATATTTTTTAGTCACATCCGTATTCAAGAGTGACAGAGTAGTTAAGTCTATGAAACTTAAGTACCTACATGCTATATTGCTGATTATTTTTCCGACCCAAATATCGACCAATAGAATTGCACCATTCGACGTCACGTGGTACAACCTACATGGTATTATACTGATAATTTTTTGAATATTTTCTCTGTTGTACCACGTGACGTCGAATGGTGCAATTCTATTGGCCGACATTTGGGACGGAAAAATAATCCCCCGAATACCACACGAGCTTCAAAATTATCTGGCATTTCCCTCAAGGTTCCCTGCAAACAAATAAAGTCGTCAAGTTTTTCAGGAACAGGAAAAATCACTCGCGCTTCGCGCTCGTGATTTTTTAACCTGAAAAACTTGACTCCTTCATTTGTTTGCAACGAACCTATCGGGAAATACCCGATAATTTTGAAGCTCTTGTGGTATTATAAGTGAATATTTATTGAAATTACCACGTGTTTTATAAATGCTTTGTTAATACCTAGATATATGTACATATTTTTTTTTGTTTTCAGGAATGAAAAATGGATTGAACTAGTAGGGTGCGAATATGTGTCTCCAAGCGGTTATTACCGTAATTATGTGTGTCAGTTGCATTTTGAACCTAAATACTTGCAATCTCATACTTTCCATAAGAGTTTAAACAGATTTTGCGTACCTACTTTGAACCTTCCTGGTCGGTTTCGAGGCAAAAGCACACAAGTAGAGTTAGCAGACGTCAGGTACGCAGAAAAAGTTTTTAGCGGAAAGAGTCTTACAAATAGGAATCATTTAGAAGAGCCAAGAAATTTAGAAAACAACGACAAAATTATTTTAGAAAATTTTGATGTAGAAGTTTTAAGGAAAGAATTCCACGAACTATGCGATTGTTTCTTACCTGCAGAATTAGCGCAGGAAATTAAGTCCGTAACTTCGGGGCCACTGAATTTAAATGAAGAAGAAACGGTGGAGCCCTGTATTTTTGAGGATCCCTACAACACGAATATAGACATTAAGGAAGAACCCCTTGAAGAATTTTCATAGAATAAGATCAAAATGCTCATATTCGTCACTGAATAATTACCTACGAATTTGCTGCATTTGGACTCATTTTCTATACTAACGGCACCGTCTAATGGTACTCTCACATTGCTGTTGAAAATGTTTGTAAACATTTGTTAACATTTTCAAAATTCAAATTAAATAACTTATTATTGTAAAATTGTTATTATATTAAAGTATTATTATATAAAATTGTAAAAATCATTATAATAAATATGATTTATATATAACAGTCTTTTATTTTATGTTATAATATAATGCATTTTTTTACCGACCTCAAAAAGGAGGAGAATCTCAATTCGTCGGAATCTTTTGTATATGTTTCCCCGATTACACAAATACGCCTGGACTGATTTGAAAAATTCTTTTTTTGTTCGTTCATGAAGGGTTCCCTAGCAGCAAGATACATTTTACGATTTATGAGGTATTAAAAAAAACTACTTACTAGATCTCGTTCAAACCAATTTTCGGTGGAAGTTTGCATGGTAATGTACATCATATATTTTTTTTAGTTTTATCATTCTCTTATTTTAGAAGTTACACAGGGCGACCAAAATTTTACCACTTTGGAAGTGTCTCTCGCGCAAACTATTCAGTTTAGAAAAAAAATATGTTAGAAACCTCAATATCATTTTTTAAGACCTATCCATACGAGTAGATATCCCAAACGTATGGGTTTGATGAAAAAAACCTTTTTGAGTTTCTGTTCTAGGTATGGGGAACCCCCAAAATTGATTGTTTTTTTTTCTATTTTTGTGTGAAAATCCTAATGCGTTTCACAGAATACATCTACTTATCAAGTTTGAACAGTATAGTTCCTATAGTATCGGAAAAAAGTGGCTGTGACATACGGCAGATAGACATGACGAATCTATAAAGGTTCCGTTTTTTGCCATTGGCTACGGAACCCTAAAAAAACCAAATACATCTAGACACGGCATTTTTAAAATAGAGCAGTAATGTAGATAAAGTCTAGTACGACTGTAGGATACGCGTTCTAGTTACGTCCATCACATGCTTGTTATAACATTTTTCTATTTTATATATCCCTCGACATGTCTCGCGTCAGCTTAAATAAAACTTATTTTTATTGTGCAGGTAAAATAACTTAAGTTTGAAATTGTATGCTTTATGTTGCAAGTATTTTATTTGGCTAATTTTATAAACGCAGATAATTTTTAAACGCAGCTCTTTTTTACTACATATTATACACAATATCCTTTACGTAATCCATATTGATATTCATAGAAAATTGATGCTCCATAAACCTGGATCAATAGCGGAGTCAGGAGGCAGTATCTTCGCCCTTTGTGCCTCGGATAGCATTATTTAGGGAGCCATTGACATGTAAATACCTTTGGGCTATTAAATTTGCATTCTAATTAAAACAGACACCGGTATAGATTTCGTCCTCGCTTGGTTTTTTGTTCTGGTACGCGGTTACTCGTGTACAAATTTCGTAATTATCTTTTTCAACACACTTGCGCGTAAAGTGGATTTAATTACACCGGATTTAGATATATAAAGTAGCTTATAAAACATGCGTGTATTATAAACGCAAATAGTAAAGTTATATTCTATAACCTATTGTATTTGCTATTTATATGCATCAAATTGTATGTTTTTTTCCAATTTTGAACTAACCTGCCGCGCGGCACCATCCAGTAGGCAGAGCACCGCACTGATTTTAAAAAGTAAAACGGCGGTTATGGTTGAGTTTATTAAAAATAAAATAAAAAACCGATTTATTAGGTATTTTTCTCGCAAGTGTGTTGAAAAACGTCGTACGTATATTACGTGCGTAAATTGGTTATACTCGGCTCTATTACGTCCTCGCCTTCGGCTCGGGCTGAAATTCCGCCTCGTGTGTATATTATAACCACCATAACGCACGTATATCTTATTATTTGCTGTCAAGAAATGCAGATACATTATCACGTCTTTATGGCTAATGGGGCAGGCAGAGGCAAGGATCGTCAGACCCGAAGGCCACTTAGCCAGATGCGCCTGAAGATGGAAAAATGGAATAAAATTGTTATGGTTGCTAGCCTCATACCTTATTAACATAATTCAGATTCTCGCCCATTCTGTCGAATGGTTTTGGTTTTACGTTCTACGCGGGAAGAGAAGCAGCGGGTACTTTTCTTCCCTTCTACTATATATATATAAGTAAGTATATTATTTGTATGTAAGTATAGTTTATGTTTTATGTATTTTATAAATGTTTGTAAAATGTGTATAAGTATGTGTATAAATGTATAAGTTTATGCTAAATTTTTAATTCTAACTTTACTACAACTTTTTTTTCTCTTTTCCCTTCTTGTATAGTTACACCGCCGTCATTGTCTTTCTCATAGTCCTCTCCATCCACTGGTTGTCTGGAAGAGATCGCTTTAAGCGATAAGACCGCCCATTGTACCAATGTTATTTTATTTGTTTATATTGTTTTTTCTTTTGGTGTACAATAAAGAGTTTTTCTATTCTATTATATTCTATTCTACTAGACCAGCATGGAAGAAATTATGAAGTGTCAAGAGAGCAAACTTTTATACTTAACTTGAATTACCCTGTACAATACTGTACATGGTTAATTGAAGTATGCTGCATACTTGATGATTTATTACTACTCTAACTCATTATTCAGTATATTTTCATTAAAAAAGCGGCCAAGTGCGAGTCGGACTCGCCCATGAAGGGTTCCGTAAGTAACATATATTAGTATAAAAGTTTTAAAGGTAAATTGCTGTTTACGATTTATGACGTATTAAAAAAACTACTTACTAGATCTCGTTCAAACCAATTTTCGATGGAAGTTTGCATGGTAATGTACATCATAATATATTTTTTTCGTTTTATCATTCTCTTATTTTAGAAGTTACAGGGGGGGGGGCACATTTTAGCACTTTGGAAATGTCTCTCGTGCAAACTATTCAGTTTAGAAAAAAAAATCGACGGGTTACACTCCGGGAGTGCCGGCAGAAGTGAAAACTTGAATATTAACGTTATGCATTTTTGATATTTTGGAATGGTTAGGGAATAATTTTGCACGAATTGCTTTAGGTATCAGTATAAAAGTAGTATCATTAATGTGGTAGAATACAATATTTATTTATTGCGCTATCGTACACAAACATGACAATTTATATTACATTAAAAAGTGTCCTGACACGAATTTAAAATTTTTTACCAATATAAAATATAAAATATCAAGAGTAAAAAACTTCTACGGACAACGTACGTTACAATATTTAATGCCAAAACTCATTAATGAACAAACACTTTAAAAAATGAAATACCTGACAAAAACTTTAAATTTAAATTTAAACAACACTTTCTTAACAATTAAACTGTAATTATAATAAAACACAACACTTACCCTTACACTACTTTACCATAATTATCAATTCGACGTAATCATAATAAATGCATCATGCTGTATGTGCTGCGCTCTGACATTTTTTACCGTTGTGATTATAACCGAGATTGTTGGAGTGATGGTAACCTGCTCTGGGCCTGTTGCTCTTTACACTACCGTGATTGTGAAAAATATTTGTCCACCCTCACATAAGAATAAAATAACTTTGTTTAGTGACTTGTATTAGTTAAAAGTTCCAGCTCATTTAGTGATTGCTTATTTAGCTTATTCTTCGTTTTAATAATTAAATATATAAATTTAAGCGACCGATAACGGTATCCGATGTTCGAAAAAACCAAATCTGGTTTATAAAACATTGTATAGTGCATATATATATATATATATTGTAACTTTTATTGTAAAAAATAAATAAAAAAAATATATAAAAAAATAAAATAACCATTACAAAAAAAGTGCACGACGCCGCTAAAGAAGTTTTCACTTCAAAAAGGTTTGGGCTTGTCCGGGACTTCAACCCGGGACCTCTCGCACCCTAAGCGAGAATCATACCCCTAGACCAACGAGCCGGCTAACAGCTTAGTCGAAATTATAGTATAAATACTTCCTCTCCTACGCCGTGCCGGCTGTCATTCCGTCTTACAAATTTTCGATCAGGACACGTGTCCTGACGCGAGTTTAACATTTTTTACCCATTACAAAAAAAGTGCACAACGCCGCTAAAGAAGTTCTCACTTCAAAAATTATATTAGAAACCTCTATTATCATTTTTAAAGACCTATCCATAAATACCCCAAACGTATGGGTTTGATAAAAAAAAATAAGTTCAGTTCTAAGCATGGGCAACCCCCAAAATTTATTGTTTTTTTTTTCTATTTTTGTGTGAAAATCATAATGCGGTTCACATGGAATACATCTACTTACCAAGTTTCAACAGTATAGTTCTTATAGTTTCGGAAGAAAGTGGCTGTGACATACGGACGGACAGACAGACAGACATGACGAATCCATAAGGGTTCCGTTTTTTGCCATTTAGCTACGGAACCCTAAAAAGCATCTGGCATTGTAATGCTGTATATAAACACGGGAAATATATAGAGAATCTATAAAATCAAAGTTGTACAAAGGCAATACTTATCTCAAAAGTTATCTCTTGTAGTAGAAAGGCTTGTAACTGTTTATATCAGCTGCTTTAACTACCTCATAGAATTTCAGTTTTTGCCATAGGCAAAACCATGAAATAACTAAACCAAGAGAAAATCACCAAAAAATTACATATAATCCATTAAAAAAATCCAAAAATGAATTTTTAGTATTTGGGTAAAATAAAAAATGCCGCAACGGTATTTCAGTTCCATTTGACGAGCGGTCACCGGTTGGTAGTGACTATGAAACATAGATTGATAACTAAACAAAGCTGCACACGTTGTCAACCTTTTGGTGCTTTTTCGATTTTGTATGATATTCAACGGCTACTTTTGATATTCATTTAAAAGTCATTTAAAAATTCCTGACTTAATTGCTGCTAAACAGATTTTTTCTTTCTCTGTCTCCTTTTAATAAGTTCGATATAAACTTTGAAATGTTGTACGTAAAGGTTTATTTTGTATTTATTATATAATACCATAGCACTACCTGATTTCCCATACTTTTTTATGTCGGTCACAGGGCTCTATCTCTTGAACCGTAATAGCTAAATACTTGAAATTTTCACCGATAATGTATTATTGTGGCCGCTATAACAACAAATACTAAAAATAAAATAAAAAATTAAAGGGCGTCGTCATACAAAAACGTGTTTTTTCTGCGTTTTTATCTAGATCTTTATAATGGCATTACCTAGATACTTGAAATTTTCACCTATTATGTATTACTATATAGCCGCTATAACAAAAAATAAGATAAAGTTAAAATTTAAAGGGGGTCGTCATACAAGAAAAGTGTTCCTTCAGCGTTTTAAAACATTGTACGGAGGTACGGAACCCTTAATGTACGATTCCGACTCGCAGTTGCCTGTTTATTCTATTTGAGCGAAGTTGCCTGGAAGAAATTGCTTAGCGATAAGGCCGCCTTTTGCGCATTTCCTAGTTGTATATTTCTTTTGTGCAATTAAGGATATTGTATTGTAATTGTAAAGGGAAAATTTAACAAACCATACTTAATTGCACATACTTATAAGCCAGGCAACACATTTCATTACACAGTAAGTAATATAGGTACTGAAACAGGTTTTTTTAAATTTACAAATTTGAAAAACTGTTAGGTAGGCAAGGCGGTAAATCAATTGCATTTTTCGGAATTCAAATTTAAACATCAGCAATTTTGAACGGAAAACAAACAATAAAATGAAATTCCAATAACTTTTTCTCCTAAAAACTTATATCACCTATTCAGTATCCTGTCATCTTTGTATTTTATGTTCCGTCGATAACTTTTTGCGGTTGCAGAGTTTATAACCAACAGATGCGCAAAAACCAAAAAAAAAACACGCATTGTCCGGATTCGTTTACAAACAAAGATCGGTAAAAAACGTCGTAAAAAACGCCGAAAACCGCCATCGATATAACACTACGTCATAATATATCTCAGTTAGGCTCTGTCGTAAGTGTGAAATATACTGATGTTCAATAATTTATACGAATTTTATTTGTATTTATTCAAGAGGCACGTTTTGTCGCGGAGACAAAGGGAGGCTTCTACGGATACTTTATTTTTCGTTAGCATTCGTTTTGGTCTTAGGTCATATAAATAATGCATTATCACGCATAGGGTCGCGTCTCCCATGCTTGCTTGGGTGATAGAAAGTAGGAGATATGGCAAGATGCTGTGCAGATAAAAAGCTTTAAAGAATATTTGCATAAAGTTCATGATTGTAAAGGTCCCGGATAATCGGTCATATTGCCCAATAGTTAATGCTGCGATGAATGATAATGATGATAATTAATTATTTGTTTGATATCTTGAGATGATATTTACTCGATAAAAAAGCCCAGTAGCTACGTACAAATTAATATAAAATTTGAATTTACATAGATTCATTACATACGCAAGCATATACATACTAAATATGTACATACTTTTATGGTTAAATACCTACATACTATCTATCAAAATAAATATAGATAAGAATAATTGGTTAACAATATGGAAGAATTTTCAAGCTGTATAAGGGTGGGTATCTGATGTACTTATAGTGACGACTGTGGTGAATAGTGCGTGAAATTTATCTGAATATGACAGCATAACCAAACCGATGGCTTAACATGGCTTAAAACACAGGTATCTTTTTATTACAACAAAGCATGCCTAATTTTTCGCAAGAAAAAAAAGGTTAAAGACCAATGTTTCAACGTACACGGAGCATATTGTAATTAGATACTAAATATACAAGGTGACTTTTTATTAACTGGCAACATTTTTGGAGAAGTTCAGTCCATGATAATAAACTACTTTCTATAAAAAAGTTATTAAAATCGATAAAAAATTTTCGTACTCCATACAAATCAGCTCTTAGCCTAACGGATTTGTATGGAAGATCGAAATCTTTTTACCGATTTTTAATAACTTTTTTTATAGAAAGTAGTTAAGTATCACGGACTGAACTTGCTCCAAAAATATTGCCAGTTAGTAAAAAGTCACCCTGTATAAGTAACACAGTTTTTTCAAAAAGTGTAGCACACATCCGGCTTTTACCCCACACCTTTAACTATCGCCTGCGATATTTTATTTGAAATGCTAAATTGTATGCAAATACTGTTTTGTTCTGGCTTTTTAGATATTCAAGTTATTATTTTATCGACTCGATCAGACATGGCGTTGAATATTCGAGTTGTATTTTGGATGTTTATTCTTTTTCCTTTTTCACTTTTAAAGTTTTATCCTGTAGTAGGGTATCTTCAGTCAACAGCTATTATATTTATGAAGCGGGAGAAGTTGCGAAATTGCTATGAACTTCCTATATATATTTGCTGTTAACTGTACAAGAATGCAGTAAACAATATTATTTTTCCTTTGTAAAAAGATCCTAAATATGAGTATGGACATATAAAATTTTTCGGAAAAAAAAATGTACTTATACGTACGTTCTGAACTCAGTGTGTCCTGTCCTATACCACAAACCTATACATCTAACTATTTATTTTATATTTGATTGCTATATTGTCGTTTTAGTCACGATGATATATAAAATAACAGTCATTATTTGTCTAGACGATGCTAATATAGAATCTTGAAGTTGCAATTCACGCTCACCATTAGTATTTTGTCATTCATACTGCCAATGTTTATATTTTATCTTTTCATGGTCTAGCCTCCAAAATAATCAAAAATATGTACTTAAGATATTCATAACTGAAATATACCTACAAGTAAAAGTCAGTCAAGCTGGGACCACGTTCGGTGAAACCTGAACGAAACGTCAGCAAAATAAATAAAAAAAGGTACGTTTCGCGTTAATTCCCGTATGCATTAATTTAATAATAATGCAACGCGATAGTTTAAAAGTATTTATACCTACAAGTAATTTCATAAATATTAAAATTTTATTTTAAATATTAGGTATATACCTATCTAAATTAAAAAATACTGTTATGTTATGTTTAGCATACACATTTCAACTACTACTTTTATTTCCACGCGTCTCTAAGATAAAAGTAGGTAGGTATTCCAGATCGCGGTAAGTTTACCGCTGACGTGAGGGAACGCGCATTCCATGGACCGGCAAACTTAGCGCCAATGGGTTGTCACTACAGTGAATCGCCGAAACATTTACATTTGAAACGTATACAATTTAGGCATTTGTCTGCAATCCGATACATTCAAAACATGCATGACCAAACAAAGTCCCGATTTTTACTCCCGCATGTGGACATAATTTTTTTATTTAGTTGCTAGGTATTTATACTTTTTGTCGAATATAATAATGTAAGTATATACAAGTTTATTTTAAATTAAGTACAAATATTCAAATTGGTGATTCACTCCGTCATTTTAAACAACTTCTTCTAATAAATGTATATCGAAATACGAAACAAAAATCACTTCCCATACAAATCAAAATATTCACGTGATCTAATATTACTATAGGCAGTGAAACAAAAGTTTAAAATGATAGAGTGAATCATCCCTTTAAATATATTTGTACTTAATTAAAAATAGCTTTGTATATCACAGAGATCAACATTACATTATGTTATGTTGAAAGTGTATGTATGTGTCCTTATATAAATAAATAAATATATATGGACAAATCACACAGATTGAGCTAGCCCCAAAGTAAGTTCGAAACTTGTGTTATGGGATAATAACGCAACGATACTAATTTTATAATTAATACATATATATATAAACATCCAAGACCCAGGTCAATCTGAAAAAGATCATTTTCCATCTTGACCTGACCGGGGATCGAACCCGAGACCTCCGTATAGTTGTGTCGTTTATATGACCTTATATACTAGATACTTAGATAGTCACCCTTACATCTAACATACAAAGTTACTGGAAATCATTCGAACCCTCATACATATGCCTACGATTATCCGGGCTTACTAATTTCTCAACTCGATATAATAGTTACGAGTATCCTTACCCACGGTTCACAGTCATAGATATCTCAACTTTTTAGACATTCTAAAATTTTTACTTAACATTAAACATATTTTTGATAATCTATTGATATTTACAAAATATACAAAAAATATATATACAAAAAAATTAAAATACATATTTTTTAAGTAAGTAAATGCAAAATATTAATTTAAAAAAAATACTGAATAGTGGAACAAATAGCACTTACAACAAAGCATGCTTACAGTTGTTATTTTTAGAATGTAAAATTATTGTAATATTTATTCTTCTAACATACAAATCTAATAAAGTGGTAGGTGCGTACTAGAGAATGAAATACCGGGATCTCGAAATATCGGGATCGACTAATTACGCAGACCACAGACTGCAAAATTTAAGTTATGTTATCAATAAATTAAAATGACAGGATGTTCTACTATAGGTTTGCAATTGCAAGTGCATTTAAAATCAAAATATAAAATTGATACTAAATTAAAGACTCAGAGGAGCCGTCCACGCCACCAGATACAGCCGCTTTGACAACAACATCGGCGTTTGATTCTTCGTCATTTGTTAAACCTCAATCATCAGAAAAAAAAAACAAAATCAATAATCACGTTTTAGGAGAAAGCAATACCGTAGAAAAGAATGTGTCACGCATGGTGTCAAAGATGGTTTAACATTTCGAGTATTCTGCGGCTGGTCGGATATGCGAGATCTTTAATATATTAAATCGATAGTTTTGTATTTATGGTACAACTCTGAAAATTAAGAAGAGAATTCAAGAAATCTTAAAGCTGAGAGACAAAAACCATAGATTTACGCAGACATTCGACGAATCGACTTTAACAAGAAACAAACACTATATTAACATAAATATTCACGCATTCGCTGAAAAAATAGCTGAACCTGCGGGATCCTGTGAGATACATACGCAAATACCGGGATTGGAATTATCTTGCGGGATTGCAATCTCTAGTGCGTAACCCCAGTGTTGGTACACTGGGGTTACATTTTAACCCCAGTGTACCAACACTGGGGTCACATTTATCTTCTTTTATTTTCTTAAATTCTTTTCAATGCTACGTTAAAAGTAGTAGAGTTTAAACATTCCTGTTTCATGCACGAAAAATGCAAACAAAAAATTATTAAAAAATCGACGATCTTTGACAAAATGAAGCAATCATATTGAAGTCACGTGTAGGCTTGAAACTACATAAAGTGGACGCCCGCGACGGGTTCATTCGACGTCTATATTACGCGGGTCCCACCGCAAACCCTACGTGCGATAGAAGATAGCTGATACCGTCGCGGGTCGCACTTAGAGTTTGTGATGTGCCAGAGACGGACTTACCTCGTCGCGGGACTCCGCTTAATGCAGTTTCAATTTCGACCCTTAGGTATATATTTAGATTATCTATTACTTTTGGTTATCATTGACAACTCCTAACACATGGTTTGTGAATTACAGCTATAATCTCCAGACAATATTATCTCCCAGTCCAGGAGTACAATTGAAGTTTTTGATCCAGCTACTGTTAAGTAAAACATTATAAAGTCGATAGCTTTTCATATAAGTAGTAGGCATATCATTATGGTCATCTAAATATACCGGAAGTCCACTGCTGTACATGCCACCCCCAAGGATTTCCTCAACCAACCGATTGGAAACGGTTGCGAGCAGCATTTTCCTGCAACCT
The DNA here is from genome assembly GCA_963576875.1 of Acrobasis repandana. NCBI lineage: Eukaryota > Metazoa > Arthropoda > Insecta > Lepidoptera > Pyralidae > Acrobasis > Acrobasis repandana. The sequence goes on along the minus strand of OY756223.1, from coordinate 6,313,574 downwards.
TTCTTAAGTCGTCCGACCACCTAGCAGGTGGGTGTCCAACAGTGCGCTTGCCAGTACCTACTTGGCCGCTATTTGAGAACCTTTCTGCCCCATCGGCCCGATGCCACATCAATGAGCTAATCCGCGTGTAATAGACATGGTGTAATAAGATATGGTACTCTCTTCCCCCAATTTCCCAAGATTACGTCAACTCGTGCTCCTGCAGTGGAAACTAAGAAAGACCTGATGATGAACATGATGTTGGGGCGCCACGATGCCATACACAGACAGACAAACAGATAGACATTAGCGTCAAACTTATAACACCCCTTTTTTTGCCAGGGGTTAAAAATACATAAAACAGTATAAGTTATTACTTCAAAACGAAAACAATTACCATAAAATTAAACCTAACACGCATTACTAAAAACTTTCAATTTAATAGTTTTTAACACCCTTAGGCGCGAAAAGGAAACAATTACAACGGCCATATTTCGATGCCCGTCAAAACTCCCATCAATACCAACTTCACAGCCAAAAGGCTAGCCAGTATTTCACCATAGCATGCCAGGGCTATTCATCACAACACAATTAATTTTGCTTTGCTTCCATCATTCAACGCTTAAATTAAATACTCTATGACACAGATTTCAAAAAGCTCCCGACTAGGTCAACTCTACTGCTAGTTATTGTAATATTTTCGTATGGAAAAATTTACACTGTGGCATTATAGTCTATTTTACAGATTACAGAAATCTCAAAACAATGCTAACCCTACTGCTGATTTTTCTGATATTTTGTACAGAATATTTGAAACTGTGGCACAATAGATACTGGTTTGGGAAAACTACGCTCAAAATGAAATAGATGAGTTCTGTGAAATATTATCTGAGTAGTGATTTGTAGGAAGAAGTTATTATTATGCAGTAATATTCCCAGTTAAAATGAACATTGTACTGTATATGAGATGCAATTATTCTATATTGATTATGGTGTAAAACGATTTGTAATTAAATTACTTGTTATTTAAAATTATTTTTTTTTAAAACAAGCTTCTCAGACGAACTAATTGAGCCTAAACTCGGTGGGATTGTTTTATCACAGAGATTCTGTGGCCACACTCCGGTTTCATCATGAGATCAGGTCATTGGTACCATAATATTGAATTGTCACTCAACTTACATAAGTATGTGAAGTTTCAGCTCAATTAAATAATGAAAATGAAATGAAATCTGATTACTTTCCGATGGAAAGTTTATTCTTTACACTTTGCCGTGTTCCTTGAATTATTCTTACTGTATTGTAACTTGTAAGTCTTGTAACACATGCCGAGGCATTTTAATTATGTTTAACATGTTTTCGTATAACTTTTACCTAAAGTACTAGGCGTATAAAGAGCTAGCAAGCAACTAACAAGTGAAGTTTATGGAGATAGCTACCACTGAACGGGACAAAACAGTGACATATGGTGTCTCTTTAAGTTTTACTTAATAGCTCTTTGGTTTTAATTGAATATTATTTATCAGCCATATAAAATGTCGAAAATAAGACACTTTATAAGACACTAAAATACACCATTAACTATGATTAAAAGTTAACGACTATTCCGAGCTGAAACCATTCGCAAACACGTCTCAGCAGACGTTTCGTCGAAATTATTTCGTCCCGCAAACGGAAATTTGGAGCAAACAAGAGTACCTGTTGTTGACACTGCAGTCCATTACCATAATTAAGTACAAATACCTGCGACAACTCAAATAAGGTATCAGTGAAAATTTCCCGCAAATAATATCTAGGGATGGCCGCTAAAATTTCGCTTTCAGATTTGTTTTCGTGGTGGGTGTGACTGGAATCTTATTAGAATCACTCCCACTCCGAAACTTCGACGCGTTGTATCTTTGTGAATTTTTTCTAGTTTGGTAAACCGAAAACTATTTTATATTATATTAAACTATATGGGTCCATTATTTTTTTCATAATCTCACTAGCCGTGTGGTTCCCGGCAGAGTAGAAGAGAGCCACTCCAAGTCTTCCCGTGGATGTCGTAGAAGACGACATAGGAAACACAAGCTAAACAAATATTATAAACATCAATGAGACCTCTCCAATCCATCTAGCGAGCGTGGAAAGTGTAGGCCAAATCCTCTGACTACTCTGGCTAATATATAGCTCTGGTAGTACAGAGAGAGTCGTGCTCCTGCAGTGGAGACTAAAAAAGACCTGATGATGATGATGATGATGAATCTAACTGAAGAACTAAATTAAATTAAATTTCCCACAGAGACCCACTCCATCCTCTTTATAACACCACGTTCAGTGAGATGGTGAGTGTACGAATATGCTAAAAAAATAATGACCGTCTATTGATGTATATCCTCAAGATTTTTGCCAGTTCTTTGGATCGGCTATAATCTGCGCGAGAAAAAACGCAAAGCATTTCGGCCTTTTCCTTTTTTCCAGAAAACTAGGTAAAATATCACGATAATCATGAAAAGCGCCATTTTAGGTGCTAAAATTTCATAAAACAGAATCCGTTTCGTCGACTTTGTTCGTACGTGTAAATAAAACGGCAACTGATACCTTCTTATTAAGGGTGCGGAAGTTTTAACGAACTCGATCGCGAGAGTTAACGCCAAATATTGAATTAATCTTTGCTTTCAACGATATTTTTCCAAGATCCTCCTGACTTAGAGATTATAAGAAGTAAAAAATTTTGTTGCCTATTTTAATGCCTACAAAGTTTCTGGTGTTGAAGCAAAAATAATCTAATAATAATCATAAAAGTGTAAATCGTAGATGTGGTTTTAGGAAATGGGCAAACAGTAGAATATTCTTTTAAATGTTTGACTATGGTTACCTAATTTTCAATTCTCGATACCTTATTGGATGTATTACTACTAATCCCAAAAATGTAACACTGAGTTTAACAGTTTTATATCTTAATTCACATGCTTTGCCTGTTTAGTTTCTACTTTTTAATACGAAAGAGAACTAATTAAAGTAGCTGCTTCATAACAGAAATAAATCATAGCCGATACTCTACGTAAACAAGTTTATTAGGCAGACAAATTTCGACAGATAAAACTTTCTATTAAAAAAGAAACCGCATCGTAATAGGTTTATTTTTTTAGGAGCTACGATGACACAGACAAACACACAGACACGTCAAACTCATATCATCCCTCTTTCTTGTCAGGAATTAAAATCGGTCTAAATAGATGGCCAGGTTAAGCTCTATTACGTACTATGTACATTTAACTCATTTTTAGGGTTCTGTACCCAAAGGGTGAAAACGGGATCCTATTACTGAGACTCCGCTGTCTGTCCGTCTCTCACAGGGCTCTATCTCTTAAACCGTCATAGCTACGCACTTTAATTTTTCACCGATTATGCATTACTGTGGCAGCTATAACAACAAATACTAAAATTTAAAAAAAGGTAAAAATTTAAGCGCTTCGTCATACAAAAAACGTGTTCTTTCTGCGTTTTTAACTAAATTTTTATAATGTCATTAACTAGACATTTGAAATTTTCACAGATTATGTATTATTATATCCGCTTTAACAACTAATACTAAAAATAAGGTAAAGTTAAAAATTAAAGGGTTACAACCCCCTTAGAACTATACAAAGGACGTGTTTTTTTTTCAGCGTTTTTAACTCGATCTTTATAATGGCATAAACTAGATACTTAAAATTTTTTTAAGTATCTAGTTAATTAACCGATTATGTATAACTATGGCCGCTATAATAACAAGTACTAAAAATAAGATAAAGTAAAAAACTAAAGGGGGGGTCGTCCGTGAAAGTGTTCCGTCAGCGTTTTAAAATATTGTACGGAGGTACGGAACCCTTCATGTACGAGTCCGACTCGCACTTGCCCGTTTATTAAACATTTGTTTTTAGCAATTTGTTCGTAAATGATAATAATCACAGAAAAAGATAAATCTTGACATTTCTATATCAATTTTTGCGTCTTATAAATCAAGGTTCTTTGATGCGCAAAAAGTTTACGAAAGGGAAAATGATGGTATACAAAATATTTAGAAACAGTAAAGATGTTACGTTAATTACTTACGGAAGATGATTTAATAAATTGTATCTTTGAGAAATTGGAGATTTTCAGTCGTGTTTCGTGTTTGTTTTTGTATCAAACGATATTTGAAGAGATGAAGATGAGAAAGTTGCAGAATGGAAGAGAAAAGCGAAATAAATCTTACGAAAAGGCTCTAAGTAGGCTTCTATCCCTTTTTCTGTAGTAACTGTTCTGGGCTTCGGAAGGCAAGTTAAGCCTTAGCTGTCAGCTAGTTGTCAAGCAATATCAGACAGATGGTTTTGGACAGCTTGAATATCTGACACCAGTGTTGGCCACTTACACACACGAAAAACAAAACAAACAAACTTACACTATTACTTATTACATGCTACAATTATATTTAATGTTCACTTAATCTGCTTTGAGTAAAGCCAGCTGTTTTAATTAAAGAAATTCTAAACATCTATTCGCAGAAATCTGGAACAAACGCCTAGGAAATGAAAGCACACGTAGGCATTGTAATCGAGTTCTCGAGGAGGATATTAGTTGAAGATTGCTCGTCAACCCTAGTTCGCGCTGCGATCGCTCTGGGTGCGTTTTGAAATACCGAAACTTAGTATGCCTAATTGCCTTTATCCAAGTTGCGGCTATAATACTGAAATTTATATTTACGAGAAGGCCTATGAAATTATTTATAAAAAAGTCATTTAGTTTAGCTACATGAAACTGATTTAAAATTAAAAGAAATAATAAAAAAGAGAAGAGGAAAGTACTTTGACACATTTTTTCCAAATCCAAACAAAATAACACAATGATAGAGTCAATATATATTGACTCTATCATTTCTCATTTTATACTTTACTAAGGTAAAATATGTTAAAATTTGATATACCTAAGTGATTAAAGTTTTAATTTTCACTGAAGGTATTGCCTAATCATTTCATCAATAATTTCTTATACCTATTAGTATTTTCTGCAGGAATTTAAAAGATGCATTTATTTATGTTAACACAAATGTTGAGCATATTTATAAATCCTAAAGCTTTAGTTTAATAGTAAGACTTTTTAGGTAAAAAAAAAAAACAACAAAATTAATTAAAACACTTGATGTTTTAAAAAATAAGACAGATATGTTGAACTTTAGGTATTTTGATCCGCACCCCTCCAATAGTTCCAATAGTTCAATCCGCCCGTTGATTAAACTGAATCGGTTCAGTAGGGCACCGCTGCTGTTTGTATTGTAGGTACTCGTACATACGAATGACGATTCCGATACTGGGTTACCATTTTGGACCTTAATAAGTTTTGAAACTTTACTTACTAAGATAGTTACCAAAATTCACATGTCATAGAAGTTTTAGAGAAAATAATAAAACATAATAAAAAGCAATGAATTATTTTGTTCAAAAATTACGTTTTTTAAAAATTTACATATTTTACTTTTTTTTAAATTTATATTAATATATTGGTCTAATTAAAATATGTAATAACTTTTTACGTTAATATCTTTTCTACGTTGTATCAAAAAGTCAAAAATAGTTAAGTTTAATTTTTTGCTTTGTACTTGACTAGTGATGTGCCGTCCTTGGAAACATTGGGAATATTAACGGAAATATTGAAAATATTCCTGTAAATTTGAAATACTTCCAGTGTACCAGCAACCATAATCTTGCATCACTATTCCTTGGGATTGCAGGTGTTGCACGAGGTTTATTGTACGTAATCTTTTATTTGCTTCGTACGAGTAGATAGTTTATTCATTAGAAAAGATGCAGTGGTCCTATTGTAGGGCGAGAACTGTATTGGTATTACTTACACTATATTGCTAAATACTTTATACATATACAATCAAATTGTTATTGTAATCGGCTCCGATGCAGCGATAACTAACTTCACCTAACTTGAATAGACTCGGCTTCGTCTATTTTACTGTCGGTTCCGATACCAATGTGTTATAGGTATTAGGATCGCCTTGAGCGGACTGTTAGTAGTTTATACTTTACGATTTTCGCAAGATTTGGATTTTGTAAAGAAAACTCTATAATATAAATTATGTCTTAAAAATAAATACATTTTAAACTTTATTAGAGAGAGAACGCTTTTAGTGTTAAGTACGCAAATCTTAACTATTTATTATTTTATTATAGAATTTTTTTTTTTATAAATAAGTAAATAAATATTAAAGTATGTATTACATATTAACCATGAGTCATCTAAGATTTCTGTATTAGTATATGCATTTTTGGTATTTGAAGTATAATACAATACAATACAAAAATCTTTATTGCACCAAATAAGACGTAGCTCAATGACTATCATATGTTAACGACAGTTATTTTTATATAGAATAGTGAACTTATGTTTAGTTTTCCTCACGATTTTTTTCTTCAACGGAAGCAAGTGACAGTACAGAAATCAGGTTGTGCTGCGAACTTAGAAGTAAACATCAGGTCGGGTGAAGATCGAACTTGAGATCTTTCGGTTATAGGTTAGGGTTGACATACTTACAATACAATACAAATTATCTTTATTGCACCATAATAATTCATAAAATAAAAATAATAAACACAAAGAAAATATTGGTACAAAGGCGGACTTATCGCTAGATGCGATCTCTTCCAGTCAACCTTTGGGTAGAGGAAAAATTAATAGTACGGAATAAGGTGGGCGCAGTATCTATACCTATTATATACTTACATATTAATACTTATATATATACATACATAAGCTTATTCTATAATATATAATATATATATATAATACATATACGATACTAAAATATTTAAATGTATTTAGTGACACTTAACAGAACTGAGACTTACTGGCATAACGACAGATAATATTTATGGAGACGATTTTTAAAGCTTGCTACCGTTTTAACTACTCTATTTTTGTTACGCTTAGTTGCAATCAATACGTTCTTGCAACTAAGTGCAAGTAGATATCCACCTACATACAATCGGACGTAAATGCGCGTGGTGTAAAGCCGTTTCTCACTTTGAATAGAACACGCGCACGGCTCTTGTTGTCCGCTGTATCGAGCCGCAGGTGCCGATTAGAGGAGATCCCGGCCAGATAGAGGCACGCAACTACCACCACATCAAACACTAAGCAACGCAGAGGGACCAAGTAAAGAAATGGCTTAATTAAATTCTAATATTTTTTCTCTACATTAGAAGTATCATTCATTACAGAAACTTTACTGCAGCACCGGCCTCTTAAACAAGCAACATCTACTTCTATAATAAAGAACTTTAATCCATGTCCTTTTAATACTCGCAACTAGGCGCAACTAGATGTCCGATTGTAACTAGGCGCAAGATGTCCAATTGTCCACCTACAATCGGATGTAAATGCGCGTGGTGTAAAGCCGTTTCTTACTTTGAAAAGAACACGCGCGCGGCTCTTGTCGTCCGTTGTATCAAGCCGCAGGTGCCGATTAGAGGAGATTCCGGCTAGATAGAGGCACGCAACTACCTGCAGACCAAACACTAAGCTACGCAGATAGAGCATTCTTCCTTTTATGCCAGTGTGAATGAATGAATGAAAACTCTTTATTGCACCAATATAAAAAATAAAATAAACAGTACAAATTGAAAAAGTGTGGAAGAGTATTAGAAACTTTAAATGTACCAGATGCTTGTCATCCCAATAAATCTTTGAAACTGACCAAGGATGGGCAAGAATCTGAATCATGTCAATAGACAATCTTGTGTAAATATAAAAAAATACTCTTTAGCTCGTCAACAAGAGGACTGACTCATATCTCGCGCAGAGAATTGCAGTACACATTTAGCGCGGGAGAATGTATCCAGTGTGCTTGGCACCATGCCATATAAACAACATTTGGATTTTAAATTTAGTGTTTGATTTAGATTTTAGTAAATTTTTAATATGGAAAGTTGTTTTATATTGTAATAAAGTATTTTAACCTGAAAAAAAAGTTATAAAAACAATGGAAGAGCAGTCTTTCCTCATTACGCAACATCATATCAGCCACAGTGAGTCCACTGCTGGACAAAGGCCATCCAAGGAATACTAAAATTACTGACTGGCCGCGGCCTAGATCAGCGTTTTCATGCGACCATCAACCATTGACTTCCTACTACCTAGATCAATATATTTACCTCAATAGGTAAAAAACTACAACTTATATAACCTTTAACTACTCTTTGTTCCATACGAATGTTTTAAGACAGAGAAGTTCATGATATACGGTAGCAATACGTTAATATCCAAGATAACACCTACCAATGAGGATTCGCGCAAGAAATATTCTCTGCCGTTTGATCTTAGATAACAATAGAATAGCCTACGCTTGGAGGCGCAAAATAATGTGCATTTTAATTACTCCGCCGCTTCTAAATTATGCATAGAGCTGTGTCGTTATTCTTAATAGGCCGGATAAAATCCGAATGGCATTTCTGCCACTGGGAATATTGAGACAGTGTAGAGAAATTCGGGAAATGGCTGCTTATTATGGTTTAACTCTATATTACTTAGAGTTTAAACAGTCTTGTTAGGGTTCTAGGTTTTAAAACATTGGACGGAGGTACGGAACCATCCAATTGTGATTCCGACTCGCAATTGACTGGTTTATTTAAACTCACAGATAAATACATTTTTATTTTCCAACTAAACATGTTCTTTTCAGCGTTAACTCTTCATTGACGAGTCCGACTCGCCCTCGACCGGTTTATTTAAACTCACAAATCGATATACATATTTTGATTTTTCAACTATTACTATTCTATATTCTAACATCAAGTGGCGTGATTCCAGATGTACACGATTTCAATTTTAAAGCTTCTGGCTCTTGTTTAGACATGTCCCCCTTCCTGTCTAGACATTGCGTAGTCTGTAAATTAAAATGTACGACTTGTTTAGGTTATACACTAGATTTCACTTAGAACTTCTTCACAAAATATAAGTATAGTATTAAGATTTACTTTTTTATTTAACTAATTTTAATTAAATAGTTTTAGATCGTTTTTTTTATTTATTTGTTAATATATTTTTTCATTATAGTAATTATTATCCAATAACATTTTGTTATTACTTAATTGGGAAAATATAAAAAATCCTAGTTAGTAGATACTTGTAACACAAGATTGACAATGTTATTGTAAAAATAATATAAAGCGAATATTTTTTTTACCACAGAAAAACATGCTTGTAAACTTTCTAAAGAAAATAAATTAGATTAAGTATATTTTTCTTAATATAGATTCAACCTTCTGTATAAATATTTAACTTAATTTTGGTAAAAAATTGTAACAAATATAATTAGTATTTCTTCAAAAATTACTCATCAGGCTTTAACTCGATATAAACCCTCAAACGAAATCTTGAAACCAATAAAAATATTAAAACGTTTGCAAAATTCAAATTAAATCCAATTTAAAGTTGCGTTATTGACTTATTTATCTCAGTATGCTTCAATAAAGCAAAACTTTCTGAAACTTTGGGCATCTTTAAAATTAAAGGCACTTTTGAAGTGTCTGTAGTCATTCATCATAAAATAGATTAATGAAACGATTAGAAATTCTTGATAAATTTAACAATTTTTGACATTAATCCTAAATATAATTACTTTCACTAGGTGAACTCCTTTCTGGTGTAAATTTTCATAAGTTCAAGACAGCAATATTTGAAGTGCCCGTTGGCTCTAATTTTGACGTAAGTAAACTTTGTTATTTGATATATATAGGTGATTTTTTCTAGTTTGCCTTCCAATTAGATATCAAAAATGTTATTGGAAATTGATAAGTACAGGATGTTTTACCAGTTAGAATCATTATTTTATGAAAATGTTTATAACGTTAGTTTTAATAAAATAATGATTCTAGTTTCACGTAGAGTTCAGAGAGTGCAGCGAAACCGTCGGGTCGCCGCTCCTTACACTCGCCCTGATGATGATTGTCTAAATCGATCAAAACCTGATCAGCCTTTCCGACTATATTACGTGAATAAACAATTAACTTTATTCATGATAAGAATCATTTGCTTTTTTGAATGGCTAAAACTAAAACTAAAAGGAAATAAATATAAACAACCAAGTAACATATTCTATCTACGAGTAACAATATACATGTTATAAATAAATATAAATGTATGAAGAGGTTGATGAGTGTAGATGAAGCGAAAGAGTCAGGATCGTAGCAAGTAGAGTCCATCACGCCTGTTTCCCACACGTGATAGTATGTATGTATGAGTAACAATAAATAACATACTCAGATTATGAGTTATTAAATGTTAATACTTATACAGCGATTCAGTTCAGCTATGACTGAAAATATATAATTTTTTTTAATCTAGGCACTTACGTTTCCTCTACTTCAATCTACTTGATCAAAAACATACTATACTTAAGTCAAGCATTTATAATAATCTGAAAATTATACACATGGAATTATTGATTCTCGTAAGTAGGGGAAATAATTAAATTTATTTTACATAATTGGACACAAGTAATCTTGCAATAAGAACATTTGCTGTAAAAAAGGTAGGCAAGTTCAAAAAAGACTAATCCAGCGAGATGATACGAGTTAGTGATGTCATCGGCAGTCAGGGCACGTCCTGCCAGACTGTGACACCAGGCCCTTGATACAGAGGGAAAATAGAAGGGCAAGAACGAGTCGGACTTGGACACGAAGGGTCCCGTATACTATACTCGATGTTTTTACTGGGTATTCGATACCATTCATGTCCGTTTATTCGAGAATCCTTCTGCCCCATCAGCCATCGGTTCTTTGTACTATGTGCCCTGCCCACTGCTACTCCATTGAGCTTATCCGCTGGGCTATGTCAGTCTTCTACGAATGTTATTATTTCTGATTCGAACACGAAAATAAACACCGAGCATATCTCTATTAGATGGGCGATAAAAAAAAATATTCAGGCTCAGATTAAAGAAAGATTCAGGCCAATAATATCGCTGTTTCCTCGATGTCATACTAGTTTATCATACCAGTATGACTACGAGGATAAACATGTCTTCGTAGTATCATCAACTTTTCCAATGGGACTCATGCATGTCGGAGTTTAAATATTTAGGGACAAATTACACTGATTAAGCTAGTCCCATAGTAACCTTTAAAATTTGTATTATGGTTTACTTACTCAACGATACTATATTTTATAATATCTAAATACATAAAAAGCAATGATCCAGGACAATTTGAAAAAGAATATTTTTGAACTTGCCCTGGCTGGGGATCGAACCCAGAACCTCTGAGTGACGGACTAGCGTGATAATAAGCACGCACGGAGGAGAAAAAAAAAACTGCTTTCTCACAGCGGTCAGGATCAGTCGGACTCTTACATGATTGGTCCCATATAGGGTTTAAAATTGTAAATGTACTGTGGACATATCGTTGACATCATGATTCAGTAAAATTATATGATCAACTTTTCCTATGGGACTTATATTGGAATAAAAAAACGACTTTCCGATGAGATTATAGTCTTAAGCTGACCGAAATTTTTTTATGGTAATGTCAATATTTTTTTAGAAAAAAAGGCAAGGACAAAAAATGACTATAATCCAGCGAGAAAGTATGAGTTAGAGATGTCATCGACAGTCAGGACACTTCCTGCTAGGCTGTGATAGGTATCAACCTCCTGATAGGTACAGAAGAAAATTACAAGACAAGAACAATAGACTTACACACGAAGGGATTATTCTAAGTATACTAGGTGTAATCAACACATATTTAAAAGGGTGATTTTGTCTCATGTTAAAATTTCAAAAAAAAGTTCGATTGTATTCGTTACAAGTACCGAGGTATTTAAAGGACCCACTCTGTGAATATTTAAGATTCTACCTAATGCTATTCTTATGATATGACAGAATTAATAAAAAAACATGTTCTTTGTATCGATAAGGGTTCCCTTTGCTTTGTAACAAAATTTAATTGTTATTCATACATACTATTAATAGTCTTAACTATTATGGTTAAAAAGGCCTTGCGGCAGACGATCACACAGCAGTTTACTCATAAGCTCCCGTTGGCACCTTCATCACGGAACCCTAAAAATACAGGGACAACTTTCACAAAAGTGGTAGAAGTCATTTATCAAGCCGCTAAGAACTCTCGACAGCGGAACTTTTGATACAGGATGCCCGCCACCAGACATTAATAACAAGGATATCATAGAATGTTTTTTAGGATGTCCTCAACGTGTTTTATCACTTAAGCCGGCAAACTTTCCTCTTAACGTCATGAGTTTTTGCTTCCTGGCGTTAACTGCGACCTAGATAGAGAAACTTAAAGTTTTTCTATTGTGCACCGAGAACCACTTTGTTGTTCCAACGTTCCCTTTAACGAGACTTTGTTGTTCAAATCTTGTTTTTAATTTTCTTTATTAATCACGATTTATTGTTTTCTCTCCCAAGAATTAACGGCTTCATTAAAACTTTTTACTACCTTGACCGGTATAACGCTCGCTAACACAACAGTATGTAACGTATCTTTATTCCACGCGCCTGCCTCCGAAACTTCAGCCGTATTCTGAACGTAACTAACTTTCAGTTAGTCCCGTAAACGACTTTACGTGTCGAACAAGGAAATCAAATTATCAACTCCCACGAACTTTGCACCTCTTCCAGTCCGTACGAGATACTGGAATTTGTTCCCAAAAACCCCAGCCGTTCTCTATTTGAAAATTCTGTACGATTCTCTACACAAAAATATGTGGAGGGGCACACGACACCAAACAAGCTTTATTGGGTATCTTCGCCAAAGTATGTGAGTAGGGAATTCAATAAGTGACAGCAAAAAGAATTAAGGGCGCCCATAGTGCTGGAGACGTAAGTTCTTGATTGTTTGATGTTTTTTTCTTTTGTTTTGTAACTGTAACTCTGCTAGACAAAAGCTTCAATTAATTAATCGATACAAAGAACTTATTGGAATGAAAAACATGGGAGCACAAATTAAACTTCCAATGAAAGACTTGTAGACGTCTATAATTACCTCAATTCAAAAGTCGTTTGAACACCGTGCTGTCTCTATAATAATTCTCTCGGCACAGGTTTCCTTTTTTAACCCGAAGCGGTGGCTCGATTAAGAAAACATTACATAATTGTGCGAGAGCGGTTGGGCGCGCAAGTGGCGCCATGCGAGGAAACGTGTAACTATGTAGGAGTAGGGTGCGCGGGGGGAGTGTAGTCAGGGGGGCTATGAGCGCACCACTCTCGCCAAACTGGCAGGCCAAACGGCTCGTCAGTCGCACACGAACCACGATGAGGGTGGCACGCGTCCGCGTCGCCTCCGCCTCCGCCGCCGAACGTACGTGCACCGCGACGTAAACATAAACCAGTGAAGTGAAGAACAATTACAGATTAAGTCTGTTTAATATCAAATGGACTTTAAAAGTGAATCAGTGACTGTTTTAATTACGATCTTGCTTCGTACGGAAAAAGACAAATGTGTGTAGAAAATGTTTCAATTGCTGACTCTTTTGTTAGTGACTTTGGGTGTCAATGCCGCATACGCGCCAAGAGGTGTGGATAATTGTAATCATCTGCCCAAAGACGACGAAGGTGGCACCTTGTGCCGGGTGCGGACGCTCGAAGCCGATGGATCCAGTTTAACATCTGCGCCTTCGGAGATTACGAAACGGCTGATCGTCGAGTGTAACCAACTGCTTCTCTTCGAAAGTTATCTAGAGGCGAACTATTTTCAAAGATTTCCATCGCTCTCTGAACTTGCGATACAAAACTGCAAACTTCTCCGGGTACCGGGCAACGCGTTCGAAGGATTACGTGAACTGAAAAAGTTGTCGATTCGATCTAAAAACAACGATTGGAGCCCAAACAAAAACTTGGAGCTCTCACTTGGGACTTTTAACGGATTGCGGGAATTACAGACCCTCGATTTGGGTAATAACAACTTGAAAGCCATCCCGTCTGATGTCTTCTGCCCGCTGGACAATTTGCAAGTATTAAATGTCACTCAGAATAGAATACGAAGTGTCGACCGTCTCGGATTTGGGAAAATTTGTGGTTCCGGACTACGAAGTTTAGACTTGAGTCACAATGAACTTAAGTCTCTTACTGAGGAATCAGAGATAACAGGATTAAGGAGGCTTCAAGAGCTCAGACTACAGCATAATAACATCAGTGATATTTCAGGTGAAACCTTTAATGGGCTTATTTCGTTACGAATATTGAACATTTCCTACAACAACCTCCAGTTCATACCTGAAGGCACATTTGCCAGCACGAAAGAGTTGCGAGAAGTGTATTTAAATAATAACCTGCTATTTGAATTAGCCAGAGGCGTATTCCACCGATTAGAACAGCTGCTTGTCTTAGATTTATCGAATAATCAGCTCTCGAGCGCTCACATCGACGGTGGAACGTTTATTGGCCTTATACGCTTAGTCATTCTGAATTTATCTAATAATGCCTTGACGAGAATAGACGGGAAAACGTTCAAGGATTTATTTTTCTTACAAATATTAGATTTAAGAAATAATTCTATCGGATATATAGAAGAAAACACTTTCCTTCCTCTGTACAATTTGCATACATTAAATTTAGCTGAAAATCGCTTACATACGATAGATGAGTTCCTATTCAATGGATTATTTGTTCTTAGTAAATTAAATCTAAACAATAACCTGCTTATAAATATAGACCCGAAAGCGTTCAAAAACTGCTCAGACTTGAAAGAATTAGATCTAAGTTCGAATCAGCTGACAGATGTTCCCTCAGCCATTTGGGAATTATCACTATTGAAAACGTTAGATCTCGGTGAAAATCAAATATCCGACATCAAAAATGGCTCCTTTAAAAATTTAGATCAGCTAACCGGTTTAAGATTAATCGACAATCAGATTGGCAACCTTTCTGTCGGCATGTTTTGGGATGTACCAAGCCTACAAGTTCTAAATCTAGCCAAAAATAAAATACAGGCAATAGAAAGAGGCAGTTTTCAAAGAAATAAACAATTAGAAGCCATTAGGCTCGATGGAAATTTTATATCAGATGTCAACGGAGTGTTTTCTACATTACTTAGTTTATTATGGCTCAATTTGTCAGAAAATCACTTAGTTTGGTTTGATTACGCCTTCGTACCAAGTAATTTGAAATGGCTTGATGTACATGGAAATTTTATTGAACATTTGGGAAACTATTACAAGCTACAAGAAGAACTTCGTATAAAAACATTAGATGTCAGCCATAATAGAATTGTCGAAATATCACCATTAGCAATACCAAACAGCGTTGAATTATTATTCATAAACAACAACCATATAAACAACATAGCAGTAAACACATTTATGGAGAAACGCAATCTAACTAGAGTCGATATTTACGCAAATGAGATATCTCATTTAGATATCAACAGCCTCCGGTTGTCCCCGGTTCCTTCAAACAAATCGCTGCCTGAGTTCTATATCGGAGGAAATCCGTTTAACTGTGATTGCTCTATGGAATGGCTGCCTTTGATAAACAATATGACTGCAATGAGACAACACCCTAGAATAATGGACCTGGAAAATGTTCTATGTAACATGACACACGCGAGAGGCGTTACTCACATACCATTGAGCAATTTAAAATCCACCGATTTTTTGTGCACCTACGAGACACATTGCTTCACATTATGCCACTGTTGCGACTACGTCGCGTGTGACTGTCAGATGACTTGCCCAAACAATTGTTCTTGTTACCACGATCCGACTTGGCATACAAATGTAGTCGATTGCTCCAGCCAACTTACTATTGAAATTCCAGATAAGATACCCATGGACGCAACCGAGGTCTATTTAGACGGTAATGACTTTAAAGAATTACAGAATTATGCATTCATCGGCAGAAAAAATATGAGATCGCTTTATGTTAATTCAAGCGAAGTCGAAAACATTCAGAATAGAACGTTTGCCGGTTTATCCTCTCTAATTATTTTGCATCTTGGAAATAATAAACTCAAACATTTGAACGGGTACGAGTTTGAACATCTGACACAGCTTAACGAGCTATATTTGCAAAATAACTTCATTAGCTACATCGCTAACACAACATTTTCGTCATTACATTCATTAAAAGTACTAAGAATAGATGGCAATAGACTGATAGACTTTTCTGTCTGGAGTTTAAATAGTAATAACAAATTGAATGCTTTATCACTGGGTAACAATATGTGGTCTTGCAAATGCAGATATTTACAAAGATTTACTGCCTTTATATCCGAGAATGTACATAAAGTAGTTGATGTAACAGACGTGTGGTGTTGGAATACCGAGTCTCAGTTGCCACAAAAGAAAGAGTTGAACCTTAATGGCACAATATGCAGCGACTATTACGCCGGAGATTCTGTTATAGATAACATGCTGGTCTCAAATTACATGCCTATGATGGTAACTACGGTCACTGGATTCATGCTGATCATGCTCGTCATCCTTGTTATGTTCTTGTTTAGAGACACGATTCGCATATGGCTGTATACAAGTTGTGGAATAAGATTGTTTCCATTCACTGGAGCGTACGACGACACTGATAAATTATACGATGCTTATGTCTGCTACAGCCCTAAGGATGATGATTTTGTTATTCAAACCTTAGCTGCCGAATTGGAAAATGGAAGCCCTTCATATCACCTATGTCTGCATTACAGAGATATACCGCAAAATGGAGTTCCGTATATGCAATGTACAGTACCCCTTCAAGAAGCGGCAGAAGCTTCAAAACGTATTATTTTAGTATTAACTAGAAATTTTATTGAGACAGAATGGTCACGCTTTGAATTTCGACAAGCGCTACACGAAATATTGAAATCCCGAATATATACCTTAGTTATTATCGAAGAAAGTACAGTATTACCCGAGGCAGAATGTGATCCCGATCTGAGGCCATATTTGAAAACAAGTTCGAGAATACGGTGGGGCCAAAAAAAGTTTTGGGAAAAGTTGCGTTACGCGATGCCTGATCGCAAATACAGGTCAACATCAAGTTACAGAAATAATATAAATTCATATACGATGAGAAGTGGTATGCAGAATGGGACTATGCGATCGTTTTCGTTTACGGATAAGATGAGAGGGCAAGCGGACGGCGTGAACTCTATGCCTGAGTTTTTGGAAGAGCGGCGCCAGCAGCCGCATAATCCATCATATGGGCCGGATGGTAGGCCTCCCTCAGATCATATATACTCATCAATAGATTCAGATTACTCTTCATTAGAGCTAGGTGGCAACAACCCGAACCGGCGGCGGGAGTTCAGGCACTGGCCGCCGCCGCCGCCTCTTATCGACACCCAGTCATCGGGTCAAGCCTACCTTGTCTAGTCTGCGCTTACAACTCAATATAAACACCGTTTAGTCAAGCTTCATGTGAATATTGTATTATCGCAACGCGCGCTTTACCAAATAATTAAGATTTTAATCTATTTTTGTAATTTCTCGCCGTTACAAAGGGCGTTTATTTCGTATTGTTGGTGTAAATACATTCTATAAGACTGCTGTAGTATATTATGTGAATTTGTATATAAAGTGTAAATAAATGTCCATATAAGTCACGAGTATACTATTTATATACTTTAATAAAGCCATTGTGATAATTTTTGCATAGAGTCATCTTTTATTTTTAACCACTACACTACATAAAATAGTGAAAAAGACACAAATGACACTGAAATATACTTTTGTCTTAATAGAGTCTGATACCTAACCTTTGTTTTTTAAGCTAGTCAAGTTTTAATCTACCTACAATACCTAAATATTCAAATGATTACTTGTATTTCATTTTAATTTCTTATTTATATTAATTTGATATACATAGTCTACGTAAACAAAATTAAATTAGTACAGTTACTCGTACAGTGCTACAAAGCTACTGAAGTTATTTTTTAAAAAATAATACTTATTTTTCAAAATAGTTATACTTTTTGTCTTTTTACAATTTTTTATACAATAGCAACTTTGCGGCATAGTAAATTAAGTAAGTTACTTTAAAAAATACATATTTGAGGTACCAGCTTAGCGAAATCTGACCTAAACGTGATAAGAATACAGCGGTCATCTTCCACGGCGGTTCCTATCATAATCGCATAGAAGGTGCTCTCAGAATTTTAAAACACCTACTTAGGCTGCCACACAGACACCGCCGACACGTTTATATGATCCTGGTACTTTATGATCACAGTTAGAGCTCATTATTTCAGTTCTCGGTACTATAAAATGGGTTACATACCTACTCTACGTGTTCTTAACTTACTGTGTCAGATCAAATCTACACAGCTATTTTTTTTTAAGTGTTAGTCCATTATACTGGTCACAAATATTTTTGGAAAACAATTTTATACATATTCTGTTGAATAATTATAAAAAAAAACTATGAAAATGTCTTGAGACACACTTTAGATTTTGATGACAATTAATTATGACAAAAAGGAACACCTTTGCCCAGCAGTGAGACACAAGACCTACAGGTTAGAGAAAATAAATAAATAAATAGAGATACATATCATGCTAAGGTAAAGTTTTCCTCTTTTTTCAAAAATATATTGTAATGCTTAGTTGTTATGCATTATTTACTTACACAAAAAGTAAAGTCTACGAACTCCCTATGTATATGAGAGTGATATTTGTACAATAAATTTTCAATATTTACATAAATATTTAAATAGACAGTTCAGTTCATGATTTTGAACAGCTTTCTTACATCCCTTACAAATGACAGCAGTCACGTGTTTTTGGAAAGGATTTGGGAAGTTTACTGAAGAAAGTTGTTCACTATCAGTGACTGATCTTAAGGGTGTACGGTTACAATATTTCAAAGGTCATAATGATCATTTGATCATAGCTCAGTGAATGCTTGGTGCTCTAAGGTCTACAGGAGATAAGGAGAGGATGAGGAGGAGGATTTAAGGAGATGTATATCTAATGTAAGTACCATTTTATTTACCTTATGTTCTGAGAATATAACTCATTGATTTAATCAGAATCATGCAAGGAACTAAACTTTGGATGTCAAAATTGCATAGTGTGTATTTTTGAAGTACAATTTCCAAAACTTCTATGCTGGTATGGGGAAAAAGAAAAAACCTAAAAATGTATCAGTTGCTTCTCTTCCCGCGCAGATCGTGGAAGCTAATCAAAGGAGTTGGCAAAATGCCGAAAAAATATTTTTATTATTACATCAATTAACTTTTTACACGCTTATTTTTAATTATGTAGTAATTTTGTAAGGGGTGTTTTATTCAATCTTTTTTAAGATCTTTTCCCAATAAATGTAAATCGAAATAGGAAAGAAAAATACTTTCCATAGTAACTAGATCACGTGACTACTGCAACTCGTATGGAAAGTCTTTTTTTTTTCGTATTTCGATATAATAATATATTTATTGGAATATAAAATGATGGAATGAATCAACCCTTAAAATGTTTGTACTTAATTAAAAATAAGCTTGTATAATAAGTGGTAACTTAATAATAAATACATTGTTTTGGACATATAATTCCCATAGTTGGGCAAAAGATTCCCCTTTCTGTTTCCAATTATGCACTTCTATTTTCGGCTGTTTACCTTCAACATCAAAAGCAGACAACTCGTCACTAGATTGATACTTTAAAGTAATAAAAATGAAAAAATAAAAAGATGAGAAAATTAGAGAAATAGATGTAAGCGCCATGCTCGGCAGCACGCTCTTGGATCGTGTACCAAACATAGAAATTCATCGTAGAACAAAAGTCGAAGATGTAGGTAGACGAATCACGCAGTTAAAGTGATAATGAGCTACACACTTGGCTAGAAGAGAAGACATTCGGTGGACCAAAGCAGTTACAGAGTGGTGGCCGAGACAGGGTAACAGACCAGTAGGGAAACCTCCTGCCCGTTGGTCCAACGATGTTGTGAGGTCAGTGGGAAAGCAGTGGATGAGACTGGCACAGGACCGTATAGAATGCGCAAAAAAAAAGAGGCCTATGCCCAACAGTGAGTTGATGTGGGCTGAAAGTGAGATGTAAGTTATAATTGAGGAGACCGAATTAATAATGAAAATTGTGCTTTTGTTAGGTATACTACAATACTTGGTGCCATTCAATTACAGAATGACTGAATACTAAATCATGTTACAGTATATTGACCTTTCATGCAAAGACCTTGTCCTACTGAGACAGCTACAAACTCTCATTATTCATTTTTACCCCCATCAATTTTATTCTTTACCTAGATAGATACGAGTAATGTTCTGTCGATGTCGATATATATCCGAAGAATACTTATCGATGACAGGCTTATAATTAGAAGTCAAGCTGCAAATGTTCTTCTTGATTAAAAACTACAAAACAAAGGCTTTTAAGTATAAAGAAAAAAAAATGATAGTGCAATCCTTTTTGTACTCGAATTTCCATATAAGTTCATTTGGATACGATTTTTCTTTTCTTTTACAATGCCCAGTCATTGTAAAAGCAGTTTTAAACGCGTCTGATACGTAGCTTGAGGACTGCGACAATATCACTGTAGCAATTCATTTTTGGTTCTCTTTTTCCACCTTTACGCTAAAAGTGGTCTTACACTCCCAGGCCCTATCTACTCCGTTAGAGTTAAAGACGCGATAGCATCAATTCATGCCTATGATGAAATTAAAATCGATATCCGAAGAGTACTTAACCATGACAAGCTTATAATTAGAAATCTAGTTGCAAATGTTTGTGAAATGTGTCAATCGGTGACGCTACTAGCAACCCATCCCCATATTGATGCCCTTTTTACACCTTTTCGCCCACCATCACGCTAAGCAGCCTTAGGTTTTAGGCTCTGTCTACCCCGCTAAGGACAAAGACGTGAAGAATAAGATTATGTTCTGTCGATGTCGATGTCTGCAGAGTACTTATAGATTACAGGCTTATAATTAGAAGTCGAGTTGCCAATGTTCTTCAATAAAATCTGCTAAACAAAGGTTTTTCTGTAGTAAAAAAACAAAAGCTTTGCTAAAGGGCTGCTCTGAAAGCAAAGAAAAACTGAAAATATATAAGCCGATTGTCTACCTGCGCGACGCGGCGCGTCTAGGTGTGTGGTATCACATTTCTCAAGCTGCCTAAAGGCATCTGATATAGCTTGACGACTACCTCCATCTAATGATACTGATGGATTAACGTGCCTTCCTAAGCACCGAGGAGCTCGAGAATTTTTTATGCTATTTGCGGTCACGCATCTAAGTGCGGACCATACTCGTGGTTGCTTAACTTGTGAAAGCGCTAGTAATGCGTTCCCACCAGGCCACCGAGGTTCTCAAAAACTTGCACGTAATTAAAAATGGACCATAAATCTCTGGTATTAAGATTTAGTTTCAGTTCATTTCTTTTTACTTTTAATAAGATACAAAGATATAATTTATTACTACAAGCAAAATAAGTATCTATGTCTATCGTTTTAATGATGACACATGTGCTGAAATGAAATTAGGTCAAATCCATTAATAATACTATGACATTAATTACTGCTCAAACATATGCCTCACTTGTTTACAAGTGTACACTGAAGATGAATAAAAATGGCCCATAAAGTTATGCCAGATGAACGCTTTCGCATAGTTATTGCTTGACCCAAGGAGCTAGTAACTCTATAGAGATTGTATTACGACATAATATAACATTTAGCTGAATAGATCAATATATAAGGACAAATCACACTGATTGAGTTACCCTCAAACTAAGTTGAAACTTGTATTATGGAATTCTAACTTAACGATAAGTACTCTTTTTTATAATAAATACCCAGTAAACACCCCAGACCCAGTACAATTTCAAAAAGGCTTTATTTCAACTTGTCCTGCCTGAGGTTTGAACCCAGAACCTCCGGGAGTAGTGGTCTGGCGTGGTAAATACTTCACTACGGAGGCCGTCATATAAGTTATTTATTTATTTATTTAATCTTTATTGTGCAAAATACAATTTTTATAGCACAATAGGCGGACTTAATACTAAAAGCATTATCTGACAGCCAACCTTTGAGTTGTTAGAAAACTCAAAATGGGTACAAAAGATATTATTCATTTAATTTCAGAGCATTCAGATATATATTTAATTTCTACATAAACTACTTTATTAATACTTACTATACTTCAACAATATAAATATCTACATAAATATACATACATTGATACATACTATATACTTATATTCATCTATAAAATACACTACTAATAAATATAATAATATTTTCTCATAACGATATTACAAATGCAGCAATTAAGTACGTACGTAGGTGGATTGGACTGAGCGAGCATATGTTTGATCAACAAGGCCTTAAAGCCAGCACGACTACTGGCTGTCCTAACAGTGTCAGGAAGTGCGTTCCAAAGCCTTACTGCCGTAACGGCGAAAGAATTAGAGAAAAAACCAGTACGGTGGGAAGGAATAACTAGGGTCAATTTAATTGAAGAACGCAGGACTCTGTCATGAGTGGAACTTAGAAGTTTAAAGTCATTTTTAAGATAGTCTGGGGAAAGAGGATCGTTAAGCACATTATAAAGTAAACGTAGTACCACAGTCCTGACACAGTAAACGTAGATTCCTGCGTTGGCAGATATTGAGCCATTTAAGCTGAGAACGGTATTCTGAGATATGGTCATACTTACGCAGACAGAAAATAAATCTAATGCAGTTATTAAGCAGATGATCCAGCTTGCTAAGCTGTTCCTCAGTTATGTCCAGAAATCAGCATAATCAATAATGGGCAGTACAAGTGCTTGTATATTGTAATAATAGTAATGTAATGTATATTGTATAACAAGAACAGTTGTTCTGGTTATCAAGCTACTAAATAATGATATTAAAAATTCTAATTGATGACCTTTAATAAATTTTACACAAGAATCAGTGCTTCTTAAATAAGTAGCATTGTACTACATATTACATATATACTTGACTGATTTAAAGAAAGCAGATTGTTTAAGATTACGGCTGTAAGAGTTGTTTGTACTTATAAAAAAACCTTCTTACTAAACCTTCTTGCTTTAAAGTCGCTCTCCTTTAGCAATCATCTAATAATTCCATTCTAGTATCAGCTCCGTGGTGACCTATATTCCGAGTCACGTCTATTATCCTATAGGTCATCGACCCGGGGATTAACGCAAATGGGGTCTAATTGAGACGGCTCCCGCTGCGTAAGAAACCTATTGGGAGATGCAAACTGTTATTATGTCTGTCTGTAAGTGCTATTTGGAATTATAGACCGAAATATGTTTCAAATGTTCTAAGAACAATTTCTTAGAACAATTTGAAGTATACTTCGGTCTTTATTTCAATGAATACTTAAAATTTTCCTTCAGTAGTTAAGTGAGGCACACTGTGTTTAATAGTGTCTCACTTTTCTACTGAAATTAAGATTTATGTAAGAGATTTAGAATGGATCATAAACTTGACGGCACACTGATAGCACGCGCGGAGATTCCGATTTGTCATTTATAACAGGGCGCTTTTCAGCCATAAATTTTAGTTTTAGGTTTTTCGTTCGGGTTCGTTTGGCACCACTGGGGTCAAATGGGAATCAAAAAATGAAAGTCACGTGATGATGACCCCACTGGGGCCGAATGGGATATACCCCGAGTTATGTACAGGTAGCTAAGGACACAAAAATAAACAAGTATACTAGTGGTAGTAACTCATGAAGGAGGCCTATGGGCTATGACCTGAATAGATAGATAGACAATTCAATTCAATTCAATTCAAAATATCTTTATTATCATAGGATATTTATAATATCTCTTAATAATAGTCACTTTGTTTTGTTTTGCACAAATGTTGACGTCAAATCGTTACTTAAAGCTAAGTTTACGCCGCTTCCTAGGCGCAAGTGCAGAAGAAGCGGCAACAAACTGCACTTTTTCTCCAAAGACGTCAACT
Source organism: Acrobasis repandana (assembly GCA_963576875.1). NCBI lineage: Eukaryota > Metazoa > Arthropoda > Insecta > Lepidoptera > Pyralidae > Acrobasis > Acrobasis repandana. Next base: position 6,289,703 of record OY756223.1, on the reverse strand, counting down.
AACAAACTAAAAACTTAAAATTAGTTATATAGATGGACAGAGATTACATTGTTTATTATGTCATAATTAAATTGAATTATAAGAATTACGAAATTTAAAATAATGTCAATTTGTAAATTTAGTATGTACCAATGTACCTAAATTATGACATGTCTAAGTATACAAACCTTTAAGAGGGACCCGCGCCAAGCTCAAGCCAGACCTTTTTGTCTTTAAGATAGTCATTGGTCCTATAATAAGCCTTCTCACAAAGTACTTTCTTTACATAAGCTTTGAATTTTCTGTCTGGCATATCAAGGACCGATTCACACACACACATTCACAATTTATTATAAAAAAGTATACACTTCCCCATAAAAGACTTACTGACTGTATTCAGCCTGTAATACGGGCCAACTAAGTCATTCTTATTATGTAAATTTCTATCTGTAAAATCACTTACTTTATTGAACATGGAAATATTTTTCCTTACATACATTATATTTTCAAATATGAATTGTGATGCAAAAGTAAGTATACCTATTTCCTTGAATAATTCCCTCAGTGAGTCTCTCGATCCTAAACCGTAAATAGCACGAATTTCTCTTTTTTGTAAAAGAAAAATAGTCTGAATGTCGGCTGCACTCCCCCATAGAAGTATCCGTAAGACATTAGACTGTGAAAGTAACTAAAGTACACTTGTCTAGCAGTTGCTACATCTGTCTATTGTCTTATTCTCCTAATAGCGTAAGCCGCAGAGCTAAGCCTATTAGAAAGTTTAGTTATATGAGCGCCCCATTGAAGTTTCGAATCAATTGTGATTCCTAAAAAGGTAGTACTTTCAACCAGATCGAGTTTCTGACCATTAATTAGTATGTCAACGCAGGCTTGATTCACATTAGGAAGAGAGAATCGAATGCATTGGGTCTTGTTCGCATTTAACATGAGGTTATTGGTCGAAAACCAATCAGAAATTAAAGATAAGGTGCTGTTCACCGCGCTAGCATCACTGTTATGTCGATCTATTTTAAATATTAGCGAGGTGTCATCAGCAAACAGCACCATGTCAGCCTCTTTCTCAACCATGTAAGGCAAGTCATTGACATAAACTAAGAAAAGGAACGGTCCTAGAATTGAACCTTGGGGTACGCCCATTTTCACATTAGTGTGATTTTACGCCGTTTATATCAACAGTTTGAAGCCTATCTGTTAAGTAAGATTCTATTAATTTAATTGACTTATCATCAAAACCGTATTGACGAAATTTGAGCAAAAGTGTTGGATGATCAACGCAATCAAATGCTTCAGAAAGATCGCAAAATGATCCAATTGCATCATTTCTGTTTTCCCACGCGTCGTAGATATTAGTAATAAGTGCTACTTCTGCATCGGTGGTCGATTTTCCAGCAGTAAAGCCGTATTGTTGGCTATGGAAAAGATTATTGGTCTTAAAGTGAAGTAGCATTTGATTGAGCATTATCTTTTCGAACACCTTACTCAAAACTGGCAGAATAGAGATAGGTCTGTAGTTGCCAGGGTCTGTTTTTTCTCCTTTTTTGAATAAGGGGATTAGTTTACTACATTTCATTAAGTTAGGGAATATGCCTTCATCAATACATTCGTTAAATATAAAAGCTAAATCGGCAGCAATTATGTGTATAATATGACTTACTACGGCTACTGACATGCCCCAGTGATCTTCTGATTTTTTTAAATTTAACTGTTAAAAAAGCATCTATTATATCGCTAGGGCTAACATGCTTAAAATAAAATTTAGAATCACAAGGGCTAACATTACTCTTAAGCAAAGCCTCAGCACGCTGGGCGCTAGAACTCACATTAGAAGTGAGTTCCAAAGGAATGTTAGTAAAATAATCATCAAATATATTTACTATTTCTTCAGTTTTTGTTTTTTTGACAAGGACAAATTACACTGATTAAGCTAGCCTCAAACTAAGTTTAAACTTATATTATATGAACTCACCGATAATATATTTTTTATAATAAAATACATACGTAAAAACCGTTTTCAGACAATTTGTAAAAAAGGCTATTTTCCAACTTACCCTGGCTGGGATCGAACTCAGAACCTCAGGAGAGGCGGCCGGACTGTCGTTATTTAAGGTGAATATAGAAGCAAATGGCCTTGAAGTGGTGCCCTCATTTGAAATAAATTGTTAACTTGTAAAAATGGAGATAATTTCCATATTGCTAATCGTCAGGCACTAGATAGCCCTTTAAATTATTTTATGAACCACCGTTGAAAGTATTTACATTAGTCCGTCTAGCTTTAAAACTTGCCTCCGCCAAAAGTGGCCACGGCAAGTTTTAAAGCTAGACGGATCACCAATTATAGTTTCAATGGGGCTATCTAGTGCCTGACGATTAGCAATATGGAAATTATCACCATATTTACGAGTTAACAATTTATTTCACACTTCAAGGCCATTTACTTCTATATTCACCTTAAGAAACAATAAGATCTGTGATGTCACTTAACAATATACCGTATATTTCCACAACTCTTTCTACATACGATACACATACTACATATGCCAATAAAGAAATGTCATTAACTCATTTCGAGTGGGAGCCCCGGTGGCTCGGCGGGAATATGCATTTCTAGCGCTTTCGCAAGTCAACCGATACCGGGCGTGGTCCGCATTTGGATGGGTGACCACAAGTGGCATACAATTTTTTCTCGAGTTCCTCAGGCTTCGGAAGGCACGTTAAGCCGTTAGTTCTGGCTGTCCTCATTAAATGGCAGTCATCAAGCTATGTCTGATGCCTTAGGGCAGCTAGAAAAGTCTGACACCAGTACCGTATTGGCCACTTACATTCACGAAAAACAAAAATCTTGAGTGGAGGATTCCAACAGACAAAATCTCGATGAACGTTATACCGACAGTTCATTTACTTTTCGTGCATCATCATCATCATCTTTCTCGCCTTCTCCCTATTTGGGGTCGGCTCTGTGTGTCAACTCCCTCCATCGTTTTCCATCATTTACCATATCTCTACTAGCCTCCCTCTCCATCATGCCTTTAATGCATTAGACAGAATCGACTGCAACGTGTTTCACTGAGCCATCGATCTCAATGTTCTTTTTCTAAAACGCGAAAAGATTCCTCATTATAAAACAAGAAACATAAAAAAAGATATTGTAGTTACGAGAATTACTTTGCTTTTAGGACAATTTTATTGCCTCTCCGTATTTATGTCAAAAGGGAGTCAACAATGAGTCATAACGTTCCATGTGCTTTATGACCCCCGTATCGCTATTGTAAATAAGGATGTTCAAGATGAACAAAAAATTGTTTGAGGTAATTTTAGAAACGGTAGCTGTTCGTTTGTCGTTTTTGTGAAGTTTACTTGTGATAAGCTTTTAAGTTGTTTTACGAGTATACCACCTGTATCGTGAAACAGTAATAAATATTATTTTTTATAGTATAAACTACCGAAAACTAAAATTATTAATACTAATAGTTCGCCGCGAACTTAGACTTCGCGATTATTATTCCAAAATACGAAAACGTAAATTTGTTAAGCTTCATCCAAATCTGATTAACGGTTCGATAGTTATAGTGCAATATTTATTTTCACCAAAATACGTATATCTCACTAACTTAATCATTCTATGCATAGTTGCTACAATCATCTTCATTATCATCAAAATTAGTTCAACGGTTTGATAGTTAAAGTGCAATATTTATTTTCACCAAAATACGTATATCTCACTAACTTAAACATTCTATGCATAGTTGCTACAATCATCTTCATTATCATCATCAAAATTAGTTCAACGGTTCGATAGTTATAGTGCAATATTTATTTTCACCAAAATACGTATATCTCACTAACTTAAATATTCTATGCATAGTTGCTACAATCATCTTCATTATCATCATCAAAATTAGTTCAACGGTTCGATAGTTATAGTGCAATATATATTTTCACCAAAATACGTATATCTCACTAACTTAAACATACTATGCATAGTTGCCACAATCATCTTCATTATCATCATCAAAATTAGTTCAACGGTACGAGAGTTATCGTGAAACATACATAGTTACATACAAACATACATTCATGTTTTACAAACAATGTTTTTTTGCTCCAACTTGAATGGTAGCCTCGCTCGCTTTGCTTGGTCGGTCAATTATATATGAGAGCCGATCGTAGAGGTCCATAATGGAAATGAGTTTCCTTGAGCACTTTACATTGAATTGTATGTTTTATGGTTGTTTAAGGTGAAGCAGAAGTGGCGCCCTCATTTGAAAAAAAATGTTAACTTGTATTTATAGTGAAAATTTCCATATTTTAAACATCATTTAAAGGGCTATCTAGTGCCTAACATTAAGGAATATGGCATTTTTTACTATATTTACGATTTAATAATTTATTTCAAATGAGGACACCACTTCCACAGAATACAGTAAGAGTAAACAGAAGGGACTCTTCTAAGGTACGCGCAATATACGTCGCCGTTCCCCGCACCCGCACCTCTCCCCCGGTTCTTGACGGCCAACGTGAGAAATCGAGGCGAAAACGGGGGAGAGGTGCGGGGACGGGGAACGGGGACGCCTGGGTGACGCATATTGCGCGTACCTTAGGAGTTTCCGGCCTGTGCCACTTCTTGATATTCACCTAAAAGAAGTCATTTTAACAGAAGCTTTAGAAAAAGAACGAACAAAGCAAGTAATAAAATAGACTTCAAGTAAAATACTGTATTATCTTTATCGACATGATATTTTTTTGGGCACACTGCAAAATCCAGCATCACAACTTTCGAAGATTTCCTAAAAAAAAAAATGTAAGTATCACACAATGTCGAAAATGTCAGGCGAGTTGCTGAAAAGACCTGGATTGCAAAGAAAGCCAGGTCAGCCAGCTAGCCAGCGTGGCGATATGATTTGTAAGTAGCGAAGAGTCGAGTAAACTACGAGGTATAATCAGTCCTAAGCAAGCGCCACCAACAAAACGTGAGCGTATTTCCCAAAGACCTAACTTTAGTGCAAAAAGGTAATAACATTGCAATACTCTTCCTTTATGCATATTTGCGCAAGTGACATATGCAATATTGAATCTAGCCGGTGATCTTTTGTGACCTACAAAAACTTAATCATGAAACTTATTAAGGAAACAAATATCGAGAGGATAGAATACACACATATAAATGTTACAGCCTAGAAATAAGTAAGAAATAAATTTTGTGCTAGAAATAATTTATGGGCTCTATAAAAAAATACTACATAGCTTTACTTTTACCAGTTTGCCACAGCTAGATCGTAGCGCTCCAATTTGTAGACTTATTGGTCACATATACCTAATAACGATAGCACAGGCTAAACTACACCACTACATTAATAAAAAAATATAATAAACTAAAGTTAAAAATAGGTACGTATATAATTTTCAAACAAAATAATTTATCGCTTTTCATTATGTTCGAAGCAGCTAAAATTTCCAAATTATTTTTTTCGAAAACTTCTAAGTGGGTTTCAAATTTTCTGGGCATCATTAAATAATAGATAAGTTTTAATTTATGACGCTAATGTCTTTTTCACATTGTACATATATTTAAACAACTTTTATTAAAAATTCAAAACTTGTTTAGATAGTGTAAGGTAAGTTGCCTGCTGATGGACTAGTAGAATCTAATTTTAGTTAAAACTAAAGCTGATTTTGAATACTTATAGGAATCATTTTTAAAGCGCAGGACGTTCTGTATTTGGCAGATTAAAAAGGCGCTTGGAAGAAATGATGGCGGTCATGGCGGATGATATCTACGAGTATCTATGTCGTAGGCCACCGATCAACATCTGCCTGGGCAGATCAAAATATAACGCCATTTCTTGATTTGGCCAATTATATTTTCGTGGCGTTCTCCTTTTACACCCTTTTTATTTTGTAATATTTTGTATGTCGGGACAAAATAATTAATTTGTATTACACCATAATCAATCATGGCAAATAAATTTGAATCGTAACTGTTAATTATTTTACGTTTGTGCGTAATTTGAATGTAAGTCAAAATATTTTATGGAGTAATAGAACAAATTGATTTTAATGTCACACTTCTGATCTTTTGCCCTTGATGTGTTTAATCCAATAGCATACGGATTATTTACAAGTTTGTTATTTTACTTGAATTAAAATCACTGACTTGATGTAATTTGTTTGATAATATAATTAGTTAATGAATTTTAGTAATGTTTGAACGTAGGTAGACAGCTTTTTGAAGTTATTTGTATCAACCAAAATATTTACTTATATTTATGTATATTTATACACGTGTAAATGTGTTTAATAGTCTATCCTTATTTCAATATTGTGATTTTTTAGGTGTTTATTACAGGTAATTTTAAATATCAAAGATTGACATATGATTTTCGAAAATGCGAATTATGTTAATAGGCGATGATGCGGCTAGCAACCCTAGCAAGCTATTTTTATTTTTCACCTTCTCGCCCACCATCACTCCGAAAATAGCCTTTCGATCTTGAGGCCCTGGGCTGCAAAACCCAAAATGATCCGTCTGTCTCATTTCGAAATGAGACAGACGGAGCATTTCGGGTTTGGTTCTCTATCGAAAATGTATAAGATTATCAAAGATGCGCACGAACGTAGTCACAAGCATATACTTCTTCAAGAAAGATAAGTAAAATTTTCAAGGCCACAATCTTGAATAAATATACAGTTTGAACAAAACGTGGACGCTCAAATCTAACACTTGAACTTCAAAACTCAATAGATTTAAATTGAACAATAATTCTGCAACCAACATTACGCAAGAGATCGGTCGGACGAACTCGATTTAAAGATACCTCAATATCTTTATTGTATATTAGAATATTAAATAATACTATATTGTATGAAGTGACAGCGCGGTTGGCCCTCAGCGCGACTGTCCAGGGGCGAAGATTGTAAGGGGGCATAACACATAATTGTTTCATAAAACAAGAATAAGGCGCCTGTTTTAACCCTTTCACCGCGAGACTTTATATCAGTTGTCGTGCTCCCGGCGCGAGGAATTGTGAATATCCATAGTTTTTGGTCGGATAAATCCGACGCTCGCGGTTAAAGGGTTAAGGTGCTCCCACACCGGTGTTTGGAAACGTTTCCAAACAACTATAATCGTCGGGTGTGGGAGCAATAGTGGAAATGTTTATAAACGTTTCAGAAACAATCCAAAACAAGGAATAAGGAGTTAAGGAATACAACAATTGCACAATTTGCAATTGTTCCTAACAGTTGCCGATTGTCTGAAAACATTTATAAACAAAACATTTAGTACCTAACATTTGGAGACAAAACAAAACTGTTTAAAACTATTAGAAACAGTAAGTTACAAACACCGGTGTAGGAGCACCTTTAGGATTTAGATTTTTAGTTTACCTATATGCATTGATTGGATAAATTTTAACAAACGCTAGATGGAGTTCGGGACCCACAGCTTTAAATGCCTTTCGAAGCACGTAATGATCTTTCTATTCAGATAATCAGGTTTGGATATCCTAACCAGACTTGAAACAACTTTTCACAAAGTATGCTTCCCAATGGGATTTGAACCCACGACCTCCGGATCACAAGGCGAACGCCTTGGCCACTGAACCACGGAGGCAGTCGGAGACAATTTGTAGTATCATTTTTTTAAAACTAATGACTCTACAACTATGCCCGCCAGTTACGTTAAGGCGAAGATATAGGCAAATGGCCTTGAAGTGTGAAATAAATTGTTAACTCGTAAATATGGTGATAATTTCCATATTTCTCTACGTCATGCACTAGATAGCCCTTTAAATTATTTTATGAACTGCCGTTAAAACTATTATTGGTGATCCGTCTAGCTTTAAAACTTGCCGTGGCCACTTTTGGCGGAGGCAAGTTTTAAAGCTAGACGGACTAATGTAAATACTTTCAACGGTGGTTTATAAAATAATTTAAAGGGCTATCTAGTGCATGACGAAGAGTAATATGGAAATTATCTCCATATTTACGAGTTAACAATTTATTTCAAATAAGGGGGCGCCACTTCAAGGTCATTTGCCTATATCTTCACCTTAATGCTGTAGAAATCTCAGCCCAGGGCTGTCGATAGTACTAAAACTGCCACTGATGAGTTTCGAAATTCTCCGCTTTATCACGTGTCCATTCATTAGAGGCAGCTTTTAATAACTTCGCCTTTAATTACATAATGGGCCAACACTTCATTAAATTGTCACTCACGCTGATGCTTTTCGTAACTCACCCGTGTTACGTAAAAGTTTCAAATGTGATTTACTTGTTGGGAGGAAACTTTATTTTCAATGTGATTTAAATTGTTTGTGCTCCATTGTTTGTTGTATCACCTATTTGATGCAACATACTTTTTATTCAGTAACTCAAACGTTTATAAAAAGTAAAAAATTAGAATTCCTCATTGTAATTTTACAGACAGAAAATTTTAAAACTAAGAGATTTATTTATATGCGATACACGGTAACCGAGCCGCACTGATCATCAGTGCGGCTCGGGACGTCCTGAGGAAGGCCTCCAGATGAGGTCAAAACATATCGGCCGGTTTGACTTTTACCGTGTGTTACCCGTTTTTTGCATATTAATAATCTCTTGGTTTTTAATTTTTCGTTAAATAATCAAAGGAACGTCTATAAAATTACAATGAGGCTGACTTTTTGCGTGAGTAATATTTAATGTCATTTCACTTTACTTTTAAGGCTGGGCCTAATGCTAATAATCTAAGTTTTGCTCCCGCTTCCACGCACACAAATTTACTCTAGCCGAAGCAAGACAGCGAGCCATTGCGGGGTGACAAGGTCACGGTAAGTCAATGAAGCTGGTTTTGGTTTTGAGGTTTTTTCGTTTTACCAGTTTTACAAAGAATATTTAAGAGTTATTTAAAAAGTAAGACATATGATCGCTGTCATTACGTTTAATACAATTATAATCCAATGTTACAAGAGCTAATTTATTGTATTTCTTGAATACTTCCGTTTTTAGTATAATTCTGAGGTGATTTGGAGGCAACTTCGCAATGTTTTTCTATCGAGAAAATTTTAAGCAATCGTGTTTTCGAAACATATAATGTATGTCCTAAACTTTGCTGTGTTTTTATTTCAAAGTGAGTATTTGGTTATTATTGATAATATTTAAGATCGCTCTAAGAACTTTAGGGTAGTACGGGCTTTGAAACATAAAAACTAAGAGCTTTAAAAAATTATTCATACGGGTTTTACTTTTTAAACCACATCCTATCATGTCAGTATACAGGGTCTAACAAAATATACTGAAACTATTTTAAGGGTGGATTCAGTCCATGATACTAAAATACTAAAAATATTTTTTTACCTCCCATACAAGTTGACCGATCAGCTGATCCAAGTTTGTAGGGAAAGCCAAAAATTATTTTTTATATTTCGACATAAGTTCCTTGGGGAAAGTTGTTCAGTATCATGGACTGAATCCACCCTTAAAATAGTTTCAGTAAGTATATTTTGTTAGACGTTATATAACAATATAAACTTGGAACTAATTGTCAACTTGAAATATCAATTCAATATTCGTATTCAACAACCCATCTGGGCTTTGAAACCTAAAATCAGAGCCTAATTGCCATCTCTGAAATCTGCCTCATCAAATTCAAATCTGCACGCATAATATCATCACCACGCGATTGTGCTCAAACGTGAAATTAATATATGTTTTGATTCGAGAACAAACATGCTAGTATTTAGTTAATTGCTCATTCCGAAATACTCATTACTGCGTAATCAATCAGTTTGTTGAATAAGGCCCTGTGCCGGCTCAGGGAGCGAGGAATTGCTTATTACGAAGTTATTAGCCGCCTTTTGTTTGTAAAATATGTTTTGTTATTAAAAACTATTACTAAACTAAACTATTGCTAAACAATTAAACTATATGTATTTTGACGACCTCCGTGGTGTAATGGTCAACATGCTAGTCCACCAATCCGGAGGATCTGGGTTCGATCCCCAGCCAGGGCAAGTTGGAAAATGGCATTTTTAAATTGTCCTGGATTTGGGTGTTTATCTATGTATGTATTTATTATAAAGTATAGTATCGTTGAGTTAGTATCTCATAAAACAAGTTTAAAACTTACTTACTTAACTAAACTTTAGTAAGTTTAGTAACTTACTTACTTTTCGAAAATAAATTCTATTCTACTATCGAACATGCTTACAAAATTTTACGAGAATCGGTTGAGAAATGCGATCTTTAGGCGAGAACAGACACACGGACAAATGCATTTTTTGGCTAATCTCGAAACTGAGATGATTTGCTCGCTTCACTCACTCAGTTAATTTGACTCTGAGTGCTTCTGATTTCGAATTAGGTAGGAACAAATGAAATGTTTGTTTTAAGTAGAATAACCCGAGATCAATAGGCATATAAATAACATAGAGACAGTTTGATTTTTTTAAACTAGCATTTTAAAAACATGTTCAAACTTTCTTTACTAGAGATTGCTCTCCGCCACAAACTAGGAGAAATAGGAAATAGTTTTAAAGAGCAGTCTATCTGTATTCACAGCGGTCCGCTGCCCACTCCGTCCCAGTTCGAATTTCAATTATTGACCGCGCTACTCTTTGCTGGGAATTCGAAATTTAAATGAAAACTATTCGATATTCACTTTTTTCTTCCTTTTCTTAATTCTAAAAAGTTTACATACCTACAGAAAAGAGATTCGTCTAGGAAATTAACTGAGATAACAACAAAAATTACAAAAGAATTAAACGTATTGTAAGTAGTAGGGGAATTGATACAAGTGACTTGCGGACATGACGCAGTTTATATTAATTTTTCGAAGAACTGGTGGCTTTCTTTGAATATGAATAACTGAAAAATGTGTCAGTAATATTCAAGCAATTTCAGAAATCTCGTTTGGGTGATGTTAAAATGCAACTTTTGGCTTGATGGCACATGGCACAGGTACATTTTTACTTTTTTTTCTACAATTATTTTATGATTTTACAAATTTACTAATAAATTAATTTGAAATGGTGGATTTACGCAATATAGTCAGAAAAGAACTAGGTTTTGATCGATTTAGACAATCATCTCCAAGACGAGTATTAGTTTTGATAAAATATGTAATTAAAAATTTCATTTTGTAAATATGAATTTACGTATTTTTTTGTCTAAAGACCTTTTTTCTGTGTCCTTGCCCCATAACAGATTTTATCAAAAACATCAAAACATTTCTCCCAACGACGCGTAGCTGCGTTTTATCTTTAAAAACAAACGAACCCTTTTCCACCGGAAATTCAACGTCTGAATAAACGTCACCAGAATCATTAATTTCCCTTTGTCATGACCGCATTTAGACCCGGTTTTAAGAAATTTCTAAATTAAAAACAAAAACGGCTATAGGGTGTCCAAATATTAGGCCATGATAACAGCTCAAAAGGAGATGAGAACAAGTTTGTGAACATTGAGTGTTACGATTTAGAGGCGTCATCATGATCTAGGAAATAATTATCTTCAAAGAGTCGTTCTTGTAAAATGCTTTATTTATATTATTAATTGTATATTTTTTTATAATGTTTGCTCACCAAAAAAAAAAGATAAATGTGGTCAATTTATTCTATTTAAATTAAAATAAATGTTGTTGATAGTTATTATAAAATTGAAAATTAAATCAGATAAGAAAATTTTAAGGAGAGATCTTATATCTAATAGTCTGAACATTATCACTTGCCTAATATGTGTAGGTATAGTTTTTACTTGCTTTGTAAATTTCTTGTAAAACTATTTTCAGTTATATAATATGTTTAAATCAATCTTTAAGTTCTTTTACTTTTGACAATATGCAATAAATACGAATAGGTAAATAAATAAATAGATAAAGACAAATCACACTAACTGAGAAAAGTAAGCTCAAACTTGAATTATGTGTGTATAGTACACACATAATTCAAGTTTGAGCTTACTTTTCTCAGTTAGTGTGATTTGTCTTTTAATATTACTAATTCATTTTTGAATATTACTAATACTAATTTACATAATAGATAGACTGACACCCAAGTCAAAGGACAATTTGAAAAGGGCCATTTTTCCACTTGCCCTGGGTGGCATCGAACCCAAAACTTCCGGATTAGTCTAGCTTCTCTCTCTCTCTCTCTCTCTCTCATCTCAGCGTATTCCTAGTTGCATCCGCAACTGCAACGCTGCGAAGCTCGGGGTCCGCTTTCCGGCTTTTCCTTCTCCACTTCGCACGGTCTTGAGCATCCTTGGTTGTAAGACCATTGGCACGCATATCATCCTTGACGATGTCAAGCTAGCATTTCTTGGGTCTACCACGTCTGCCGGGCCCCGACGGAGGCGGGATTAGTGGACTAGCTTGTTGACCATTATTTACGCCACGAAGGTACATAAAGGTCCCTTACTAAATACGCTTCCGTACCCAAAGGGTGAAAACGGGAAACCTATTACTGAGACTCCGCTGTCTGTCCGTCTGTCTGACTGTCCGTCTGTCACAGGGCTCTATCTCTTGAACCATAATAGCTAGACACTTGAAGTTTTCACCGATTATGTATTACAGTGGCCGCTATAACAAAAAATACTAAAAATAAAAAAAAGTTAAAAATTAAAGGGGGTTGTCATACAAAAAACCTGTTTTTTAGCGTTTTTAACTAGATCTTTATAATGGCATTAATTAGATACTTGAATTTAAAACAGATTATTAATTACTATAGCCGCTTTAACAACAAATACTAAAAATAAGATTTTATTTTATATTACAACGTTTATTGTTTATTTATATAACAGCGTTTTTAACTCGATCTTTTTAAATGTATGTATGTATTACTATAGCCGCTATAACAACAAATACTAAAAATAAGGTAAAGTAAAAAAAAAATTGGGGATCGTCATACAAGAAACGTGTTTCTTCAGAGTTTTAAAATATTGTACGAAGGTGCGGAACAGTCGACTCGCACTTGCCCATTAATTTAAAATTATGTTGTTGATAGGCATCTCTGTTTTGTTATACATTGTCTACTGGTGTCGTTTACATCTTTGTTCCCCGAAAGGGTCACAGCAAGATGTCACAGAATTTTATTTGCTCTGGGGACTTTCTCCGGCCAATGCGGTGATACCTGGAAGGCGGTAATTTACGAGCTTGGACGTGTTTTAGGTCAACTGTTTTATGTAATTCAATGAGTAATTCCTCATATTTTTACTCCTACCTACCCATCACTTAGAGTGCTATTTAATTCTAAATATTCAAAAAGGGACGGGTTTTTTTTTTAAACTATAAAATAAAATAAACAACGTCGTAAACGGTATTTATTTGAACATTTTTGTTCACTAGTTTGTGAACTATTATTGTTTATTGGGTCAAATCTTGATAATTAAATTTGAGCCACTTCTCAGTTTCTGAAAATTTTGTATGCTAATGTAACTCAGATGGCAATGCTGAAGAATGAGGAAGCTGATCTGATGTTGCAGCTGTAAGGTCGCTATGGGAACCCTGTAATAAAACGACGGAAGCTCATCGAGTTTGGGCTTATAACATTTGTCTTAGGTCTGACAAGAAAGGCCACAAAAATAGATTTTTTTCAAAAACTTATTTTTATATATTTTTAGGGTCCCGTACCCAAAGGGTGCACTCTATTACTAAGACTCCGCTGTCTGTCCGTCTGTCCGTCTGTCCGTCTGTCCGTCTGTCTGTCCGTCTGTCACAGGGCTCTATCTCTTAAACCGTAATAGCTAGACACTTGAAATTTTCACCGATTATGTATTACTGTAGCCGCTATAACAAAAAATACTAAAAATGAAAAATAGTTAAAAATTAAAGGGGGTCGTCATACAAGAAACGTGTTTTTTTCAGCGTTTTTAACTCGATTTTTAAAATGGCATTAACTAGATACTTGAAATTTTCACCAATTATTTACTACTATAACAACAAATACTAAAAATAAGATAAAGTAAAAAATTAAAGGGGGTCGTCATACAAGAAACGTGTTTCTTCAGCGTTTTAAAACATTGTACGGTGGTACTTCTTCTTTGCTGGTCTGGTAGAAAAGAAAAACATAGAATGTACCAGCTGCTTATCTTCCCGTGCAGATCGTAAAAGCCGATAGAGGGAATGGGCGAGAATCTGAATCATATGAATAGGCGATGCGGTTAGCAACCCATCTGTAGCAAGGCGGACGCGGATACTTGGAAATGTTCGTTGCTACTTTGGATCGAGTGTCTGAGGAGGACACTCAACGTTGAAGGGAACGATAATAGTCACAATTAACCAAAAAGACACATGCAAAAGTCTTACCAGATGGTGTTCTTCTTGGCTTCGTTCGCGTAGCGGTTCTTATTTTTAAAAAAGGTCCTTGGATAAGAGCCGGCCGGCTGTGGTGGTCGTCGAGTACACTTAGTCACATTCACCAATATAGTCTAGGCACACAACTGACACTCTATTAGAGAAAATTGTAGAAAAAGTTAATTTAATTTCGTTCGCTCAACCAAACGCGGCGATGGCGGTTTCGTTTCGATTATAACAGTTCCTCTTCCTGCCACCAGAGGCTCCATGCATGCACGCGGAATACGAGCCGCGTGATCTAATTGGCCGAATTGTGACATCGTTGAAAAAGAGCGCTAAATTTAAAAATGATGAGAAATAAATACGATAATAACGGAACACCATCACTATTATGATTTCCCTTTTCCACCTTCATGCCCACCATTACGCTAAAAGTGGCCTGGGCTTTACCGCCCTTGGCTCTGTCCACCCCGTTAGGGATAAAGACGTGATAGTGATAGTGTGAACGGTGGTAAGGAACCCTTCATGTACGAGTCCGATTCGCACTTGCCCGTTTTTTTTTTTTTAAAAGTACTTATTTTAGTATTGCATCATGCATGCTAGAAATGCTTATTTTTTATTGAATTTTATATAGATTGAATAGACCTAATGTTCATTTACGAGTATATCTATTATATTAATTCGATTGATGATGATTAATAAGACCTACCTTTACGATCGCGTTAGTAGAAATATGAGTAACAAACAATCGATATCAGATGATAAAGTGTTCTCAGTATGACTCACACGGTGTAAGTACGTTATTTGGCCACGCATGAAGTTTACCTACGTGGATTCTGGAAAATACTTGAAATATACCTAGTTGACTAAATATAATTTTTTGATATAAATTTTTTGTAGACTTAGGTACTCATGATGTATTTCCTATCACAAAAATCATCATTAATTATTACGTCAATTAATGTTTCAGTAAATAAGTTTCTTAATGTCTCATACATACTTACACATTAACGTTAATGTTTTTTAAAACATATAAAATAACTTTCCAAATCGGTCCAGTCGTATTCGAGTAATCGGGGAAAATACATAAAAAAAATAAAATTATTCCGACAATCCTGGTTTTTTGAAGTCGCTTAAAAACCAAGTTCAAATAGAGGCGAAACGAGAGTAAAGGTAAAGAAAAAATAAAAAGATTCATCAAATACAACAAAACCAGCGAATGAAATCGAAACCACAGACACTCATAAATAAATTTAACGATTATTATTTCAATAACGACACTTAAGTCTTCTTAACGGCATTGTCGCGAAACATTGAACATTTTCTGGTAGTTTGCTTTAATTACTACAGTGTTGCTCTCCTTCAACGAAACGCACCTATTATTTTCGTTCACGGTTTGTTGAACACAGTAAATGGCAACATTATTTAGCCATCTAATTTTCATTTCGCGAATTCTCTAGATGTGGTGAGGCAGTTTTGTTGAGTGAGTAAAGATACATACTAGAGTCTATAGATAAATAAATAGATAAAAACAAAATGATAGAGCTAGCCCCAAAGTTTAAACTTGTGTTATGGGATAATAACTATCTAAGCGCATAATATGTACCCGACTTAGTTTAGTGACATAGGGCCTAGGATCCACCCACTGGATTTTTTTTGCATGCCTTATTCAGATAATGAGCAGAACGTACGTAAAACTAATGCGATAATATGTCAGGTATTATCTCGTTAGCAATAAGTGCATATCTAATAAGGTTTTAAATTTAGATTTCATTTGTCATTCTAGCCGCATAACGTTCAATGCTTACCCAGGGATTTCAAAAAAGACCGATCTAGAGCGGCCTGCATCCAGCGCTTTCCAGAGACATTGATCAGGTCGTCTGACCACCTTGGGGTGAGTGTCCTACGCTTAGTTTGCCAGTATATGGTGACCGTTTGAGAACCTTTTTGCCCCATCGGCCATTGGTTCGTCACGCATTGTGTTTATTCATTACGGACAAAAAACAGTTACATGCATAATGTTTAGTTTTAATAACTTTTCAAAGCTACTTAGCTGAAATTCCGCCTTTTAGTGTAAACAACAGAATGTGTTTTACAAATTTGAAGCTCTAACTTCAGCATTTATGCTCGAGACAGCCGATTCATTTGGACTAAAGTTTAAAACATTGTTTTAAAATAAGAACCTATTTAGCCTTAAAAATTAAAACTAATCTAATTAAATAATAATTATTTAATCTAAACTAATTTTTAAGGCTAAAAAAGTTCTTAATTAAAACAATGTTTCAGAAAACAAAAGCTAAAACGTCTAGATGTAACTCCTGTGGAAAGTTTGAGTCCAAAAATTATTGGAAAAGTTTGGAGGTAAGTCCCGTTATTATTCATAAATCAAGTTCCTATCTCATAGTCAAAATGTATATGGTGATTGATTTATCTTTATATGGTTTGTATCACTTGAGATTGACCATTTTTTTTATTTCATAAAATTTGTTGACGTCAGATAATTTATTTACAGCTAAGTTTATTGCCGTAAGTGCAGAATAAGCGGCAACAAACTGCACTGCATTTTTTCAAAATATGTACATCAACTTACAATTATACTGATATTAATGTACTGAGAATAGATTGTTCTGAAAAAAATGTCGATTTATAAATTTAATATAAATCAAATGTTTTATTATAACGTGTGTGTGTGTACAATTTTTAAGAGGGACTCGCGCCAATTTCATCCCAGACTTTTTGTCTTTAAAAGGCACTGACTCTCAGACAGTTTTTTTTTCTGTAAACATTCACACAACTGAGATGTCATAATTACAATGTCTGGTATTCTGTATTTACTCATGTGACTGACGGAGGTGCCGTTTCTCTCATGTTCATTACTCGAACATGAAATGACAATCTTGTAGATATTTTAATGAAGGTTTGTGGGTAGCGGGGTGTGGCGTCACCCTAATTAGTTGTTAATTTTCACGTTACCAATTCGTTTATTTTAAAATGTATACAGTATTCATTTTAGCTAGCATTCTGCTTCGATAGGTTATGGTAAAAAAATATATTTTTTAAGTTATACAAATACAAATGCTATTAATTAACGAACTTAAACTAGACTACATGAATAAAAAATATGAAGTTGTAGGACTGACTTTTGGTGACAAAGCAATAGAATTGATACCAAAAGAGACAGTGCTTCTGAAGGCAAGTCAAGCCGTTGGTCCCGGCTTTCATCATTGTATGGCAGTCGTTAAGCTATGTCAGATAAAGCTTGATAAATCTGATATCTACGTTGTTCACTTACAAATACGAAAACCAAACAAACCTACTATACTATACTAACTGAATCTGAAAAATAACGACCTAGTAACCTTAAGAGCACCACATGTAAATAAATATGTGCTACCTAAATTCAACAATTTGTATAGGACAGTTTTAGTTTTAGTTAGAAACTATTTAATACCTAGTTATTTAAATAAGCTTAATACAGAACTAGCTATGTATCAAATAAATAATAATAAACAAACCTTAAAAGAGTTTTTATTTTGACTACCGAGAGCAGATGTGGAACTTCAAAAGTGAAAAAATCTAAGGTGACCGTCATCAATTTGTCACATCACTCTAAGGTGACCGTCATCATTTATCACATCACTGTATTAAATCCGACAAATTATTTGTTTACAACCCTTTGAACACGATATTCATCAGGTAAAATCGACGGGAACACACACACGCCAAACAATAACATTATGCTCTACAAAAACAACACCGGGTAATAATATTAACACTAAAAACATGCTGCGAACGGTTTAAACTATCAAAACCACACCTCGTTCCTCTGTCTCGCATAAAATTTATTTTTAGTGCACATTTCATTTATTATATTGACTTTTATACTCGTATGTACTGGATATGTCATGCCTAAATAAAAGTCTCAAGTGTTCTTATTAGTACTAGTAAGTTTTATTCTATTAGCCATTTATGTCCCATTTCTGGGCAAATGTCTCCCCTCTTTTCTTCCATAAATGACCGTTGATCTTCACTTTCTATTCTTTATCAAATGCACACAAATCCGCCTATTTTGTTCTCGGTCTACCTCTCTTTCTGCATCCATCTGTTGGAACCCAGTCTGTGGCAATATAGGCTCATCTTTCCTGATGCAAACTAGTAAGCATGTTTGGTTTATTTATTGCACGCCTCATAAGCGGAGCGTTGAGGTAGTGCTCTACTCTCGACATGTCAAAAAACCCAGTCTTTCAAAACTTAAATGACGTTTTTTTTTTAATATAACACTTACAGGATAATATGAGTGCACTAATATGAAGTTAAATAATCTGTCTAGCACATATGGTACATTTTATAAACAATTAATTTGTTTAATATAATAAATAATAACATTAAAACTAATCATTCTTGGACGTCCGTGAGTCTGTGTTTATGTGACCATGTATGTGGCAGAGAAATTGGTCGAAAACTTCATCTTACCGGAATACTTTTGTTTTTAATATATAAAGTATTACACTGTGCTGATTCCTAGTTAATATTAGCGTTCTAAGTACTGTCGTTTAATTATAATTTATAAAAAACTAATATACCACTGTATATTTTAGTTTTTTGCCTCAAAGCGCGGCAAGCGGCATTCTCCACAATGTCAAAATTGACAGTTGACATTTTACAGCTTGACCGGTGTTGCACTTGCAAATTATCTTACATTAAAACACATTTTGGGACTGCCAGTATAAATTAAAATGAGATTATGAGGCGTGCACTTTTGGATTTTCCAAACTATATTTATTTAGTGCGACTTTTAATGTAAATTTTCGTTTTATGTCTTCTCCAATATCTTTATTTTATGTAGAAAGCAATATTTGCTAAACGCATGTTACTGAAATATGTGTAGGAAATGTATAAGTGAATAAGTTTAGTTTATTTATATTTATTGCGACTTTTAATGTAAATTTTCATTCTGTGACTTCCCTAAGTAAAGTAATAAAAGCAGTATTTGTTAATTGCATCTACCTAAAGATGTACTGTTTTTCGGAAATGTTGTTTATGATTATGGCTTTGCAACAAGTGGAAGAAAAGCTCGATGACCCGTTATACTTTCTTATTGCAATAAGTGTGGTATTTATATCACTATAAATAAATAAACAAGGTTTGATAACTATATCAAACCTTATTGCAATTACTGATTCGACCAAAACTAGACAATATTTCAGACTACCACGGCGTGAGTGTACCCGCATGAAAATTTTAATACAAATGTACGAAATGAAGAATTGTAAAATAACGCCATGTCTAGCAGGCAATAAAGGTCATCAAAAATAACAAATGTGCTCATCTCGAGTGGACACGGCTCGCAGCGAATCCTTTGAGTTTGTCACGGACAGACTCAAAAGAAAACTGTCAACAAAGGCCTGTTATTCCAAGTGTTCAAAGTTGTATAAACAAGTTTGACAATCGACAACTCGCACAGAAGTCTCACTTTGTCGCCGAGTGTAATTTTAATTTATCAGTTTGCTCGAGGATTCTTTGTCTCGTGTTAATGTTATTGAGCTTGTGAAAACAATGGTTGGAAACGTTAAGTAGAGCTTTGAAGTACTTAAAAATTATTTCGAGTTCAAAATCTCTAGTCATCAATGTTCATTGATGTTCATGGATGAAGTAGAAGAAAAGGCAGAAGCTGTGTTGTTTAGTGGGGTCAAACATACTTATATATGTATAGCCGAAAATAGGGAGATATGAAAAATACTCCACCGGAAAAATCTAGTTCTTAGTATAATTATACAGTCCAACAAAATATACTGAAACTATTTTAAGAGAAGATATAGTCCATGATACTGAACAACTTTCTCCAAGGAACATATATCGTACTAACTTATCATGTTATTTATGTTCAATGTCTCTTTTTCACGCTCTTAATTCCAACACGTCTGCACTTTATTCTTGTATTACTTCTTCTCTTTTTATTACTTTTTATTAATCACTCGTTCGACAGGCTCACGTTCCCTTACTTGACGGTGATGACTGAAAATCAGCGTTTGCTCCCTGAGCAAGTGTATAGCTCAGTCACTGCCTTTTTGTGTCACTGCGGTACCTACACCGAATGTCGACGTATACTCGTATTGTTTATATTTAGTGTTAATTTATTTATATTATGTGTGTGACTCAGTTACGCAAATAAAGTATCTATCTATCTATATCGAAATATGAAACTGTTTTTTGCTCCCCATACTCACACAGCCTGGGCTCTGTCCACCCCATTACGGATAAAGACGTGATAATGTATCTGTATCTCCCCATACAATGGCCGATCAGCTGATTCGTCAACTTGTCTGGAAACCAAAACAAAATTTTCATGTATGGATGTGTGTTCTTAGGGAAAGTTGTTCAAAATCATGGACTGAATCTACATCTAAAATAGTTTCAGTATATTTTGTTAGACGTTATATAGTACATATTTATGCACTAAATATGCTGCTGTGTATTTTTTATTTATTTATTTGCTTTACATATTGTACATATATTATATATAAATAGGTACAACATGAACCCTGATAGGGCATTGCAAAAGAAAAAAATGGAACGGCATGCAATGGTGTAAACCATTTCACGTATTCTGATGATTATGCTATGATGATGATATTATTACCTCAAATAGGGCGAATAAAAAAAATCGTGTGTGCTCTACTTCTCCCCCCAATCATAAGCTAATTTTTAGGGTTCCGTAGCCAAATGGCAACAACGGAACCCTTATGGATTCGTCATGTCTGTCTGTCTGTCCGTCCGTATGTCACAGTCACTTTTTTCCGAAACTATAAGAACTATACTGTTGAAACTTGGTCAGTAGATGTATTCTGTGAACCGCATTAAGATTTTCATACAAAAATAGAAAAAAGAAACAATTAACTGAGGGCTGAAACTCAAAATTTTTGTTTTTCATCAAACTCATACGTTTGGGGTATCTGTGGATAGGTCTTCAAAAATTATATTGTGGTTTCTAATATGCTTTTTTTTTCTAAACTGAATAGTTTACGCGACAGACACTCCCAAAGTGGTAAAATATGTGTCCCCCCCCCCCCTGTAGCTTCTAAAATAAGAGAGAATGATAAAACTAAAAAATATATATGATGTATATTACCATGCAAACTTCCACCGAAAATTGGTTTGAACGAGATCTAGTAAGTAGTTCTTTTTAATACGTCATAAATCGTAAACCGCAATTTACCTTTAGAACTTTTATATTGTTATGTTACTAGCTGTTACGGAACCCTTCATAGGCGAGTCCGACTCGCACATGGCCGCTTTTTTTGGTTAAAACTACATACATCTAACATGTTGGCCAGTAGCTGATTTTTCACGTGAGTGACCCGAGTTAACATATAGTAATAAGAAGATTTTTTTAAAACTTATATAAATTGAAAAAAGCGTTTTGTTCTTCAACTCTACCGAACCAACAAAAAACAAAGTACCAACAATTTTTGCAAAATCTTTACTATTTTAAAAGTAGAGAAACATGTAAGTAACTACTTTTTAATAACAGCGAACTAACTGTATTACAGGAGAAATTGTTGACTTGTTTTAAACAATAAAGACATTTGAGCAAGAACAAAAAGAGTTATCGTGTGAAAAATCGCCATAACGAATCTAGGCCAGAGGCAAAAGCATGTAATTTGATGCTTTCTACTTACTTTGCTATTCACAGCAGTAATTATATGTTTAGAGGTTATCTGACGAGGTATTTGACAGCTCAATATTCACTTGGCGAAGACAAAAACAAAACAAGTAGTATGTAAAGCAATTTGGGTTGCTACACACTTATTCGAGCTGGCATTGTCGGTTCGGCAATATTTGTCAAACAACAAAGCCGATTCGAAGCAATACGCATGATGACTAAAAAATATTTTTGGCCGATCGGTTAGATTAGGTACAAAAAATATTGTACACGTATTTTTTCTATTCTCTGAGAAACAATTAATGGAGCGAAGATACAGCGCATTTAAATGTAGCAACCCTTAGTGATGATGTAGGTTAGGTACCTATACCTATAAAACTACTTTTTCTCTTTACAGCGATCTAACATATCTGAGTCACAAAGTAATCATGACCATCCGAGCGAATTCCCGTTTGCATCCTCAGTGCAATTATGTGAGTCAGATACCTATGTAAGTCATATCAATTGAAAAATTGCGTTACTAGGTACTCAATTGGCATATATAAGAAGTATGAATTGAGTTTATGAAAGGAATTCGCTTATGAATTCCTAGTCGGAAAATATACAGGGTCTACCATAATGTACTAAAACTATTTCTGGATGTATCGCAATGTGAAAAATAATTTTTGTCCTGTAATATAAAGTTGACCGGATCAGCTGATCCGAGTTTGTATGGAACGTCAAAATTTATTTCGATATGTGTTCCTTTGGGAAAGTTGTTCAGTATTATGGACTGAACTCATCCTTAAAATAGTTTTAGTATATTTTGTTAGACGTTATAATTACGAGTATATGCCTATTCCTGTTATATTTATATCCACTCATACTAGTTCTTCATTATCTCGTCTACCTTGTGATGAAGACCTTGTATATGTCATTTACGTCTAATACATAGATACAACCATGGTACATATAACAAAACACGGTATTCTCTTCCCTTGACAGCTGGATCACGTGATTCGCTCAACGTCATCAGTTGGGAGTGTTGCCACTATGTGTGATTGAATTACACGAGCAATATGCATTTCTTAAGGGCCCAGTCCTTATTTTTAGTGATTTTGACTGCTTTTTCGGAGCTGATTGGAGCCAAACTATCTTAGTAACAATATGTTAAGATATGTTATATTGAAGTTTATTTAAGTATTAAAAAATTGAATGAGACAATTTATTGATTTTCATTGTAATAGTTTGTTTAATTCCAAATAACCTGAGACGTGTTTCAATTTTTTGCGGTGCGCGACGTTCATGTCTTTGTTGTTTACACGGCATTTTAAACATGAAGTTGTGTATAAATTACAGAGAAATAAAGACAAAAGAAAATATTAAAAAGTGAATGAAAATCATTTTAGTGTTTGTTTAATTCATTCATAAACTTAGTTAAAAAGGTTAAACTTTGAAGAAAATATGAGCGAATACGTCGTCGGATTTCTTGCGTATACGACTGAGTAAAAAAATAAAAAATACACATATGTGAAGATTGATTCATGCTTAAACACGAACAATAATTAAATAAAAATAATTTGTCTTTTGCAAAAAGACAGAAAAATTTAAAGTTTTAAAATCGGCCCAGTACTTTTTGAGCCTATTCATTACAAACATACAAAAATAGGTACAAATCTTTCCTCTTTATAATATTAGTGTAGATTAAATAGATGAATCACACGATATACGCAATAGTTAAATTAATTAGTTTTTTTATATTTATTAACTAATTGAGAAAGTCCTTAAATTTACAATCAGTGGTAACACTTATCGTGTCATTCATTCGTGACTAGTCTTGGGCCATCGCTGGAAGAGAATACCATATATTCTTGTACCATGGATACAACGAAATAGTGATGTAAAACATTGCAATTTTAAGATAGTATTAAATGTCGAATTCTTTTATTATGGTTCCTAAGTTATACTTGGAGAGACAAGGTATTAACATAAGTAAGTCGCTGCATGCTGCAGAGTTAACGCGGCATTCCTTGAGTATAGACTTTTGCATGCAAATGCATTCACTGAGCAAAATTATGAAATATAGAAGTCACCCTACATACAGTCACAGAATAGGAACTCTCCGTACAGAAGACTCACTCAGCGAAGAAATTCAAAGAAATACCTACTCAATGTGGTTAGCGATATGGTTTAATTTAACTCACGTCAGAACTCAGCACCTTTTCGTTTAGATACCTAGACATCCATTGCAGGCCAATTTCACTCTTATTACTCTGGACAAACGATTCGTAATACTGAATTTACCACTCCTGAGTGGCCGCCGCGCTTAGTAATATTGTAGGTATATTTTCAGGACTGATACAGTATAAAGATCAAAGGTTACCTTTACGTTTAGCTGAAAAAAATATCCTAAAATTATACCTTTATATAGACAAGTTTATTTGCCAGGCAAATAAAAAAACCCCCGACATTCAAGCGTTTACCCCCTATTTAAAAAATTATGAACGGCTGATCCAATTTCTATCAAACAGATCTCAACAAACAAGGCTTTCGATCTAAAAAACCCGCATCGAAATCGGTATAATTCGTTTAGGAGCTACGATGCCACAGACAGACAAGTATAAACAGGCACACATAGACACATCAAACTTATAACACCCCTCTTTTTCATCGGGGGTTAGAAACATTATTATCTTGCATGTATCATAAGTCTTGCTAGACAAAATATAGTTTTAAGAACGCGTATGACGCGTATTATCAATATTAACGAAATACACACTTTGAAATAAAAACACAGCAAAGTTCAGGACTAACTCTATGCATTATAATATGTTTCAGAAACACGAATGCTTAAAATTTTCTCAATAGAAAAAAATTGCAAAGTTGCCTCCAAATCACCTCAGAATTATACTAAAACGCAAAGATAAAAGAATTAGTAAAAGAAATACAATAAATTAGCCCTTGTAACTTTGGATTATAATTGTATTAAATATAAGGCAGCCATCATATGTCTTATATTTTGAATAACTCTTAAATATTCTTTGTAAAACAAAAAAACCACGAAAACCAAAAACGCGTAAACCAGTCTCATCTACCCGCCCCGCGATCTTTTCACCCCGCATGGCTCGCTGTCTCGCTTCGGCTTTGTGTGCGTGGAAGTAGAGTAGAGCTGGCCGTTTGAGTTGTAAGTACTGGTTAAAAAAAAACAAATGCTAAGAGGCCAAATTATCTTTTCTTGCGTATTTTGTAAGTAAGTCAGAACACTAGACCTCACATCATCATCATAGTCATCGTCATCATCATTAGGCCTTTTTAGCCTCCACTGCAGGAGCACGGCGACCCTCTCTGTACTTCCAGAGCCATAGTTGGTCAGAGCAGTCAGATGATTTTGCCTACACTCTTCACGTTGGCCAAACGGGTTGGAGAGGTCTCACTGATGTTTATAAGCCTTGTTTAGCTTATGTTTGTTACTCGTAAGTCGCCTTCTACGACATCCACGGGAAGACTTGGAGTAGTCCTACTCGACCCTGCCGGGGCGACAAGGCAAAAGACCTAACATCAGTCACGATTATTAAAGTCTATGCACAGCTAAAATGATTTTCGTAAGAAGTGTTTTCATTTGCGACTCTTCTATCTTGTAAGTAATTTGTGTACAAGCAGTATCATTCTGTAGGCATAATTAAAATGTAATTCGCTGACAACAAAAGGGGACTTAAAAAGCAAAACAAATATAACAAGAATTGTTTCTCGGCCGTGCATGCTTCGTGGACTGTTTATGTAAATGAATTCATAATAAATATGATTTCGGGCTAACGAGCCGGTATTCAAAAGTTGCAATATTTTGTTTTGTTAGTTTTATAGTTTACATGGTTGCGCCGGTGTTTATTTTATGATTTTTTTTTAAACTGAGTTAAGTAGCAGTCAACTGTGTAGCATTTATTTTATTTCCCAAATAGGTGCTATATCTGAAGAACAAAATAATTATCTTTTTGCAGAAACGCTACATATAACGCCCTTTTTAGCGTGACAGTGGGCGACAAGGACAACATTATGCCCATTATTTTCATTTTCCATGCGCTGATACTTGGTTGACTGGAAGAGATCCCAGTATGGGATAAGTCCGCCATTTTTTTCATTTTTTTCTTTTGAGGGACAAATCACACTGATTAAGCTTGCCCCAAAGTAAGTTTTAAACTTGTTATAGGATACTAACTCAACGATTCTATATTTGATGATAAATGCATTATATAGATAAACACCCAAGACCCAGGACAATTTAAATTAGGCCATTTTCCAACTTGCCCTGGCTGGGGATCGAACCCAGAACCTCTGGATTAGCGGTCTAGCGTGTTAACCATTACACCACGGAGGTCGTCGCCATTATAAATATTGTTTGGTCTATTAAGTATGTCTGTAAAATATTTTTTGTACCTAAAGATAAATACAACAATAACAACAAAAAGGTGGAAAAAGGAATTAAAATAGTGATGCGTTGCTAGCAGCGTTGCTTATTAACATGAAACGCAATTTCGCCCATTCCCTCGGTCAACTTTTACGATCTCGCCAGAAAACAAGCAGCTGATACATTCTAAGTTTTTGCTTTTCTCCCAGACTAGCATGGAAGAATATGAACGTAAGAACCTAAGTAACTGGAATATTTAATATAACTGATTTAGATAATTTTATATTTTTTTTGAGTTGTAATATAAACAATTGTTATTCAGCTTAAAAAAGATTACTTTCAAAACGAAACAAATAAACTCTATAAGTAACTAAAAAACTGTGATATAAAGCCTTTTACTAGTGTGACTGATGACATCTCGGCCTTTATCGGATGGCAAAAACTGGAATTTAAAATCGCAAAAATAACGAGATACGGTGTCCTGATTGACAGTTGTGCTTGTTAAAAGTTCGCAAAGTTCTACGGGTTATTGACGGATAAAGGAAAAATCCTGATGAAACTTGTTTTTTTTCATTAATCGTGGCTAGATGAGTCTTCAATTTACAGTTTTTTTGTACCTAGTTACTTATGTAGATCTTTATAAATTCCGTTTAAGGCCGTACCTAAATTTTCCGGGGTCCAGTGCTGCCCCCATTTTAAATAAATCATTTCAAAGAAGACGAAGACATCATTTAAAATTTTGTTACTATCAAGTCTTAGATAACTCTTCAAAGTATTTTATGAACTACTGTTTACAGTTTAAAGTGAGAACGTTAAGCTTTACTACGCACATTTGCGAAAAACGGCCACTTTTGGCTAATGTGCGTAGTAAAGCTTAACGTTCTCATTATAAATTGTAAACAGTAGTTCATAAAATACTTTGAAGGGTTATCTAAGACTTTATAGAAACAAAATTTTAAATGATGTCTTCGTTTTCTTTGAAATGATTTATTTTAAATGGGGACAGCACTGAACCCCGGAAAATTCAGGTACGGCCTTAAAAAAAACTGTAAATTT
The DNA here is from genome assembly GCA_963576875.1 of Acrobasis repandana. Lineage (NCBI taxonomy): Eukaryota > Metazoa > Arthropoda > Insecta > Lepidoptera > Pyralidae > Acrobasis > Acrobasis repandana. The sequence goes on along the minus strand of OY756223.1, from coordinate 6,262,340 downwards.
TGTATGATATATAAAATAAACTGTGCTAATAAGGCGACGGTCTTATCTAAGGGTGGTTGTAGAATTGGCTAAGATTCCCAAAGTGTATTTGCGGCCGTTTTTCTGACTATAAAATAAGTAATTAAATATATGAGGACAAATCACACTGATTGAGCTGGCCCCAAATTAAGTTTAAACTTGTATAATGGGATACTTTCTTCTAAATTTATGAGCCAGGATCTTACCAGTGTCGTTGTATAGAAAGAGATGCACGCAATGATGATTTTTAGAAGTAATAATGGAGTGTTTTGGCATTGCCTACTTCATTTTTCACACTAACAAACTTAATAGTCCTATTGTGCAGGTTTCTTTACGATGTTTTTACTTCACTGGAAGCAGGTGGTGGTAGTTAAAAATGACCGTACCATGACGTATTTTATGTATACTACCACTTACACTTTATCTTGGAACCCACAGTTAGACTCTGTACAACCCAAAGGTAATAATAATAAAGTGCTTTATTTGAGAAACACACGAAAAAAAAAATATAACAGATATTATTATCAGAACAGAACAGAAGAGGTGCTCTCAAAAAGGATCCAACTCAGCATATGCTGGCTGTGTAAGGACTGCCAGCGCGTCCGTTGGAGCCTAGTTGACACACACAGGTTGAGTGGTAGACAACGCTTTTAGCGTTAAGTTCGCCTGTAAAATTGGTCTGTATAATTTGTATTTGATTGACAATAAATATTGAAATAAAATAAATACAAGTCGCGCCCAGTGCGGATTTAACTCGTACCTAATAGACCCACAGCCAGTATCTTTACCGCTTGGCCAATACCGTTTCACGTTTACGGTTTAGGCGGTGATCCCACTGCACCGCGCACCGTCGCGGAGCGTGGCGCAGCAGATTTTTAACATTGTATGCAAGTAGCTCAGTTTGTTTTAAAAACACGCCTACTCCCACCCACTAAAAACGCGTCACCGCGCGTGTGGGGAGCGTCAGTATGTAGAAACCGTGTTCCGCGACGGTGCGCGGTGCAGTGGGATAACCGCCTTACGATTAAATAATTCAAAGATAAAGGCACTACTGGACCGGGATACTTACTCAACGACACTATATCTTATCATGCCCCGTGTGGTACTAGGTTAGAATAGGACCACTCCATCTCTTCCTGTGGATGTCGTAAGAGGTGACTAAAAGATTAAACACAACCATCTCGTGCTACAAAGAGGGTTGACGTCAGGCAGGTGGCCGGTCGTAAAACTATAGCCAAACCGTTTTTACTGTTTCGGCTGTTTCTTCTCCACTTTGCAAGGTCTTTGGAATCCTTGGGTGACTATTGACATGCATGTTATATTTGGAGAAGAAAAAGCGGGAAAGCGCACCCCGGGCTCCAAAGCAGCACAGCTGATGATGCTACCGGGAACGCGCTTAGATGAGGAAGAATTAAGACTATATCTTGTCATGATCATCATTATCATCAGGTCTTTTTAGTTCCACTGCAGGAGCATGACCTTCTTTGGACTACCAGAGCCATATATTAGCCAGAGCAATTAGAGGATTTGGCCTACACTCTCCACGCTGGCCAGACGGGTTGAGGAGGTCTTATCGATGTTCATAAGCTTTGTTAAGCTTGTGTTTCCTAGGTCACCTTCTACGACATCCGCGGGAAGACTTGGAGTGGGCCTATTTATTCTACTCTGCCGAGAACCGCACGGCTGGTTTTTATAATAAATACATCTAATATAATAAACTTCCAGGACCAACGATAATTGGAAAAAGACGTTAAATTTAATTAAAATTGTAATTTTCCCCTTTGACTACGCTTTATTTGTTTGATCCACAAGCTATATAAAACTTATTATAATATTAAATTAAGCCATGCCAATATATTAAAATACGATGTTCTTTTTACTTCCCATATACGAACTTTTTGTTCTTTCGTGTGTATAAGTGGATATATGTATATTTATAGTGTATATACGAACTAGATCACGTGACTACTTTAATTTGTATGTAATTTTTTTTCTTATTTCGATATAAATTCATTGGGACAGGTTGTTCAATCCATCGACATTTCTTAAAAAATAAAATAATAAATATTAAAAATCATGGACTTAATCGCCTCTTAAAATACTTATACTCAATGAAAAAGGGACTTATATAGGTATAAAGTCTATTTAAAAAGTATCTGAGTAGTAGTCCAAAAGTTTAATAAAATTATGCAGATTTAACGATAATTGAACGGTTCGGCCGTTCAAATATTAAAAGCGAGTAATTTTTTCTTAGTCAACATGTTCTCGATGTTGTGTGATTAATCTAGCTTCCTAAATCAATATGCTTAAATATTTAACTAGTCCAAAGTAATTTGGCTCAAAAAGCATGTAATTTTGTTACATTAAAATTATTAACCGCTTCAATCGATACGCGTTAAAAGAACTCTTTCTTAGACAGACTAACTTTTATTTATTTTGTAAAATATCTATGCCTTTTATGAAGAAACTTCGTCTAAGTCAAAAGTCAGTAAGGGTATGTTTGTTCGATATAATGGGACCGATGTTTGCTGTGGTGATTGATGTAGCTGCCTCGATCGATACGCGTCCAAAGTTACCCTCGGACTTTCTTTCGACAGTGATCAGTTGATCGATGGATTTTTATTAATTTAGTGCTGTGATTTATATGGGTGCAAGATTTATGTCAACTAAAGTGATTTTATTAACTAATATTAAAGGATAGATCAATAATCTTGAAACTAGAAACAAAAAAGAAATTGTTTCATTCAAAATCCGGTATTCGCTATTCTGCATTGATATTTTTGATTGACATTAATAAAAACAGGCCTTTGTCATCATTTAAAAATATGGTAAGATTGATTAATCGGGCAAGTGCAAGTCGGACTTGGACATGAAGGGTTCCGTACCTCCGTACAATGTTTTAAAACGCTGAAGAAACACGTTTCTTGTATTTTTTAATTTTTATTTTATTTTTTTACTTTATCTTATTTTTATTATTTGTTGTTATGGTGGTCATAGTAATACATAATCGGTGAAAATTTCAAGTATCTAGGTAATGCCATTATAAAGATTTAGTTAAAAACACTGAAAAGTCGCGTTTTTTGTATGACGACCCCCTTTAACTTTTTACTTTTTTTATTTGTAGTATTTTTTGTTAAAGCGGCCACAGTAATACATATTTGGTGAAAATTTCAAGTATATAGCTATTACGGTTCTAGAGATCTATCTCTAATAGGCTCTAGCCCTGTTACAGACGGACAGACAGCGGAGTCTCAGTAATAGGGTCCCGTTTGCACCCTTTGGGTACGGAACCCTAAAAAGTATATAAATGTGCCTCGGCGTTTTTTACTTGTTTATGGATGAAATTCTGCATATTTCGATCGAAAATATCTTTTTAATAAGTAGATACTCGTAAATACCACAACATACACATGTTTTTATTAACATCTTTTTGATTGAAAAATATTATTAGAAATCAGTTCACAATCCCTTCTTTATCTCAAGACCTAAGGGCTAATGCCTACGCAACCAGCAATGGAGACGTTGAGATAAGGTGTAATGACCATTACGCCTTATCCGCTATCTGGGGCTATTTCTTATGCTATACACGGAATGGACAGAGATACAGAGTGTTGGTACTGCGGAATAGTGCGTAGAATAATATACGGAATAGTACAGCCTAAGATAAAATATTAGTTTTATGTTTATTCTATGCTGCTTTGAGAGAAAATAAGATTATGCAAGTTTGTATGAAAAAGTTTAGGGTAAGGGAGTCTTAATTTGCTTCTTTTCTCGTGTTACTTGAAAGCTTTTTTCTATTGACTGATAAAACAAATCGTCAGCCACAAAATAACCTCAAAATATCGACAACAAAGTTCAGTTCAGTTCAGTTCTGTGCCCACCCAGCCAGCGTTTCGCAGCAAGAGCGTAGGAACTAAGTCCACCTTGGAGTGAACGTGATTGCACTTCCAGCAACGGGCCGATATGGGTACATATCTTCTCCGTTTCACTAGCGCAGCCACGTCAGACCGCGTTAGACCTGTACCAGGCTCGAGAAACCAGGTGAGCACGTATATAGGATATGGAGTGTGTGGGGAATTGCAGTCTGGGAAATGGGAAAGTAAAGGGAAGTTAGAGTCTACCGTATTCCAGCAACAAGTAAACATGAGGTAATAGATACTACTTGGTGTGTAATATATAATATAAATATAAACCTCAAAATATCCGCAACAAAGGAACGAAACTAAAATTACCGAGTCAAACAGAGCGTTGATCTCCACCGGCGCGTCCCTAACATCCGCTAAATACCTAATTAAAACTTCAACAAGAACCTCTGAAATGTGGAGAAAGAAATAAATTTTCTACCCGAAAGCATTCATTTTTATCCGCCCACCTTGATTTATACGGCAAACTTATTTACCAACTCGATTTTACTGTAATACTAAGCAATACCAGCCACTAATTGAAATCTTTTGAGCAAATCGTCACTCACTTTTTAAGGCGAATATCATTCAAAGCAAGCTCTTAAATTAAAGAAGAAGATCATGCAAAAGTGGCACCCTCATGATGAAATATTGGTTGCTTGTAATTAAGGTGAAGATTTCCATATTGCTAACCGACTAGGTAATGAACAACCGTTAAAAGTGTGACGTTAGTCCATCCTGTTGTAAAACATTTTTTGAAAACAAGTTTTAAAGATAGACGAGACGAGGGCTAGACGAATGATAGTTTCAACGGCAGTTTACAAAATAATATAAAGGTTTATTTATTAACACAAGTTTAAAACTTACTCTGGGGCTAGCTTTATCAGTGTGATTTGTCGATATATATTTATTTATTATTATTTATTCATCAGGGCGCCACTTCTGTATTGTATTCGCCTTAAGAGTCTGCTATTTGTGACAATTTATAATTTTTGACACAATTTTCCATTTCGACGACTTTGAATTTCTGACTGAGCAGTTTTTCTTGTAAATCATCTTTCATTGAAATTTTTTAGTCTAATTAAAATCGTACCGTTCAATAAGAATAGATTCTTTTTAAAAGGCTTCTGATACTTGGTTTTCCTGTGAAGCTTTACATCAGAAGGAAATTCTGTGGAATTTTATATTATTATTAATTTATTCTGTAAATCATGATGTCTTTATTCCTATTCTGATATTGGTGGGTTCTTTTTATTTATGATATTTACTCGTATTGTGCGAAATTGAATTCAAACTGTTTATAGAGCGTGTGGTTCCCGGCAGAGTAGCATAGACTACTCCAAGTCTTCCTAATGGATGTCATAGAAGGCAACTTAGGAAACACAAGCTGAACCAACCATATACGAGTACCTTTCCAACCCGTCTAGCCAGCGTGGAGAGTGTAGGCTTAATCCTCTGGCTGCTCTGACCAAGTATGGCTCTGGTAGTACTGAGAGGGTCGTGCTCCTGCAGCTAAAAAAGACCTGTTGATGATTATGATAGGGCGTGTAAATATACTGTCAACACTACACTTTAATAAGTGACTCAGCCTGCCAAAATGAACAACTTTTGTATTCTATACAGATTGATTTTGCCCCCCGCTGTATGTCAGAATCATTAATAGAACACAAAACCGAAGGAAAAATACTTCATAAAAAAGAAACTCCAACATTTCTAACGAATGGCTAACTTGACTTTACTGTACGCGCGGCCGTTGCCCTCCAACTTGCCGGCTGCCCCCGCCCGCAAAGAGCCCCTAGTAGTGGATGGTGATATTAAAATGGAAGATTTTTGGTTTGCATTTGTTGGCTATGACAGAACACGTCTTTTTATTTCGCGAAGAGTACATACTCTTCTTTAATATAGCTACGAGTTTCAAAATCAATCTGTATATGTAGTTATTAGGCATTAAAGATGCAGTACTACAATGATTAAACTTATAATTAAATAAGATATGGTGAAAATAAAACTACGCGAGCAGTATATAAAATGATTCTATTTTCACATGAAAGTGTTTCGCTGACCTGAAAATAAATACCTTTACGTAGTCGAAAATATTTTCGAGATCCTAGCACTGCTGTCATAAAAAAGTTTTTCATATTGACGGGTTGAGTCGACAGCACTTGCTTTCCTACCGGCTAAAATATGTGGGTTGTTAACCTTAAGTATATTTTTAGGGTTCCGTACCTCAAAAGGCTAAAACGGATCCCTTATTAGGATCACTCACTTATCTGTCCGTCCGTTTGTCACAGTCAATTTGCTACGAAACTACTGGACCACGAGTTTAAATTTGGTAAATGTTAATAAATGAATTTCAAAAATGGGGATCACTTATGGGGTAGGGGTAAATTGGACATTTAAAAAATAAAGTTTTGTGAATTTCATCTTGTGTTGTAACATATCAAATAAAAGAGCGTGTTGTATTTTTATTTTATTTTATTTTATTTATTCAAGAAACCAACAGCGTTTACAGTTTATCTTACATTCATATTTTCTTATAGTAAGGCTAATAACAGGTTTCTCTAGAATACCAATATGAAAGAAGTGTACAATAGTTAAGTATTATTTAAAAGAAAAAAAAAACTCTGTGCTTTACAATTTACAGTGTCACAATGGAGTAAATATTAAATGTTACATAAATTTAGTATTTAGCCACTCGCAATGTGAAATCTGCAAATTCAATACATTTACAACAAATTTACAACAAAAGAGGAATATTATTCAGATTAAGTATATATGTAGTTCAAAAAAGGCTAGGCAAAATATCTAAATTGGGAGTTAATGCGTAGATAACGCGATCCTCAGCAATGTAGTTCAGTTGTCCATAAGGAATCTCATGACTTGCTTTTTTTTAATCACAAATAATATTTTGTTCATAATTTTACGATAAATGTTTTATAGGTGAAATTTGACCTTAATTGTTGAAGGTGTAATGGAGACGCCAAAGAAAAAGGCGAAAATGTAAATAATAAAATATTAAAATTATTTTTAATAGGTACCTATGAAAGGAATAAACCTAAAGAATAAAACCAGTACACGTAAAGAATTGTTAGCGAAACCTACATTCTCTTCAAGGTTTTACGAACCCTACCACCTATTTCGTGAGTAATTAAGCTCATTTGTGTAAAAAAGTTTGTAGATGACTGCCATAGTTACCAGACGTTAAATTAATTACCAGTTTGTAGAATAGAGGAAGTAGACGGGTGTGGATCCATTATTTTTGTACAGCGTTTTTGTTTTACTTTTTCGCATGCATTCTGAAAGATGCCGTTTGGTTCCCGGCAGAGTAGAATAGAACCACTCCAAGTCTTCACGCGGATGTCGTAGAAGGCGACTTAGGGAACACAAGCTAAACAAAGCTTATAAACATCAATTAGACCTCTTCAACCCGTCTGGCACGAGCTACCATCTATCTGTAGAAAAGCCTTAAGATACCTACCTATGTAATTCTTTTGAAAAATGTATTGCAGTAGTTCAATTACAGTTTTTTAAAAACACTAACAGTATTATTGTGAGTTGTGAACCTACAGCGCCTTAAGAAATAGTTTCCTGGTTACATTCTTAGTTGTTCTGCTTCGGAGGCCGGGGTCCACTTTTCGTATATTTCATATCCACTTCGCACGATCTCAGGATCATTGGTTGTGAGACCAATGGTTTTATTTTGTTTTATTTTATTTATAAAATCTTAATTGACCATAGTAGTACAAAAGGTGAGCTTAATGCTAATTTATTCTTTAGGTATCTTCCGGCGATATCATGGCAGCGTTTCTTGGTTCCTTTTTTTTATAAGCCTGTAGGCAGGTGTAGTGTGCCAATGCTGGGCAAGGGTCTCCCCCTTATCCATCCACTTTTACAGTGGATCAATTCCACCCGCTAATTCTTAGCAACCCTTGCTCCAGGGCTGGTCCGAGATCCATCAATACCGGGGCCGTTAGAGCCGCCGGACACTAGGCGCCAAAGATTTTAATTTGTAATCATAAGGGGGGTGTTGGACCTTAATCCCACCACGCTGGTCCAGTGCAGGTTGGTGGGTTTTATGAGTCGCCAGAGCCTTTTCCGTTAATCAGCAGAGCGCACCGCGGGCAGGTGAGGATGGCTTGGGCTCCGTGAGATGCTATGCGGATCCTCCTGCTCCCCTGGTTACTAAGAGGCGTAAACCTTTCAATCTTGTCTCCTGTAATCGCTAGTCTATAAAAGTTAATTTATACGCTCTGCCTAATACTGTGGTCCTACCCATAAGGGTTGTAGCAGACAGGCGGCCGACGACATAGCCGGCCCACTGCCGGCCTCTGGCCGACAAAGCTACACCAATTTGCAGATTAGCTGATGCGTAAATTGTTGCATTAGCCTTACGTATGGTGAGCTCGGCCAATTATATCGGTAATTCGAAACTGCTGTGTACACGCCTTTTTGTTTACAGTTTTACGAGTTCGGATTTTTTATTTAATGTTGGTCTGGGGGCTGAGAAAGAAATAATGTACCAACTGCTTCTTCTCCAGCACAGATATTAAGTCAGCTTCTTTCTTGAAACACTGGGAATTACTGTACTCACTTTAGAAAACATACATATCTTTTATATATATATGTATATATAACGGGACTTGGCACGAACCTTTTTTATTGTTTTGTCTAACGTTTCGAAGAAGAGTTACATCTTTCGTGGTCGCAGACTGACTGGAGAGCAGCGGTGTCGTCTTGTTGATGGTGAACGCAGATTTTTTGATAATAACACTACTCACATTTTATAATGTCATTAGTGTCACTACCCACATTGTCTTTATATTTAGGTACGTATTAACCCCGGTACACACTACACTAACTGTATCTGTCTGTTTGTTCGACACTGACTTACGCGTTTTTACTTTTGCAATCACTGGGTTCCATGCAGATAAAACAATATAAAAGGTTCGTGCTAAGTCCTGTTATATATATATAAATCATGTGTTCAAAGCGCGATAGTTTAAAAACCAACATACATATCTGCCTCTCATTTTTACAAGCTAATACTTAGTTTCACCTGACCCATTATTCGATCGAGTGGAAACTTCATATACTTATGTAAGTAGGGTAACAATGCAATATTATAGTACCAATGATCTGATCTCATGGTGATGGAAGATGGCTACGGCATGTCTGTGATAAAACAACATAGCCACACCGAGTTTGGGCTCAATTGATTCGTCTTACGAACACTTTAAACTTTTCAGTTCATTGTTTTAGATAAAAGCTTGTTTTTTAAAATATTACTTGTTTAGTTCTCGATGTAATTTTTTATATCCTTGAAACCCCTAACAAAACGGTCATTTCCACTAGAGATACTGGTATATTCCTGGTTGCTGGTGAGTTCTGTGTGATGAAACCAACGATAAAGGGACTAAATGACTAAACATTAACATCTTTATGTATTTAATTAAACATTTTAACAATCTTTATGTATTAGTAGACTTAAGAGAGGAACAATAAAGTTTTTTTTTTTTTTACCTCATGCCTTATGAACACTGTTACGTTTCTATCTATACCTAATGGGGCAGTCAGGGCATGCCTGAAGGCATGTAGTAGAGCAGTTAATGGGCAAGAAGGTAGAAAAAATAATCAAAAGTAGTGATAGGTGGCCACACGCAGCAACCATCATCAGCATCATCTTTTAATATGACTCGCACTTTCACTCATTCTTTCAAATAAAAAAATAAAAATTTTAAATATTTATTTCAGTCATCATCCAAGCGTATATATATTCCCGGTTGCATCTTCAGCGGTTACGCTTCAGAGCCCGGGGTCCGCTCCCTTACCTAGGTGATTTGAAGAGGTTACTGGTTTTTTACACAGAGCGACTGTCGTCTGAACTCCGGAACCAAAAGACTAATCCTAGGGATAGGTACAAACATTAGATGGCGTTCGGGACAAACAGCTTTACGTGCCTTCTGAAGCATGGAATCATCTTTCTTTTCGGATAATCAGGTGATTCAAGCCTGCAATATCCTAACCAGACTGGAAACAACTTTTCACAAAGTATGCTTCCCAGTGGGATTTGAACCCAAAACCTCCGGATCACAAGGCAAACGCCTTGACCAGCGGACCCCGGAGGCAGTCTAAAATATTTCCAGAGAACGTAAACTTACAGAATCATAATTTTAAATAATTTGTCAAAATCTGATCAAATTATTATTATCAACGTGTTTACATTTATCAACGTCACAAAACCCTATTTTGAAACCCATACTAATACACCAATCATTTGCAACTGCATACATTATCTCTCAAACATCATACAAAATGTCACACAAATAACTAAGCATTACGAATTCACAGAAATCACTCTTTCATAGTATCTTTGTTTTAATATCATCTGCGGTGACATTTCACGATGCATTGATGGTACAGGGCTGAAATATTTCCCAGATCAAAGGATTTCTATTTCTATATTATTCTAATCTCTGCTTTGACTAAAACTGCCGCTAGTCTATGTAATGTCAGTAATTTCCTCTGATACAAAGACGAACTCTACCCAGTAGCGGCGTTAGGGTAGGGCGCGATTGGGCGACCGCCCAGGGCGCCAGATACAAAGGGGCGACAGGGGGCGTTTTTGGGCAAAGGGGGTCACAGGTAATAATAAATATATAAATAGCGGCTGGTTAATGGCGGCAACTCCTAGACTCTTATTTGTATGCACTCCCCCCCCCCTCCCTCCCTTCTTTTACAATGGGACGGCAAATTTGAAGAATCCTATATTGTACTTGCATCCCCTATATATATACCCCTCGGCAGAAATAAATCCTATAAGATTGAAGCCTAAGTCAGACTCTGAATTGCAGTTGGGGGCGGGGAGGGGCGGGAAAATCTCGCCCAGGGCGCTGGTAGAGCTAAAACCGGCACTGACTCTACCCATTGGTCTGCTAAACATAATAGTTTCGCTGTAGTTAATTTCCTTTTTACAAATCTGAATTAAATACAGGATGTAACAAAATAAAATAAAACTATTTTAAGGGTGGATTCAGTCCATGATACTGAACAACTTTCCCCAAGAAACACATATCGAAATCAGCTGATCGGTCAACTTGTATGGAAATACAAGTTGACCGATCACTCTGATCCGAGTTTGTATGGAAAGCCAAAAATATATTTCATATTTCGATATATGTTCCTTGGGGAAAGTTGTTTGGTATCATGGACTGAATTTACCTTTAAAATAGGTTCAGTATATTTTGTTAGACGGTTATACATTGTGTTAAGTAAAGAACGCAAAACCTCTCAGATGGTACCACAGCCCATGTAACTGAACAACTTTTGTTCAACAACTTTCACGAAATCCAAAAAAAATATATTCTAATTTTCATACAAATTGACTCGATCAGCTAATCAGTTTGTATGAAAATTCAAATATATTTTTTTTAGTTTCGTATAAGTTGTTGAACAAAAGTTGTTCAGTTACATGGGCTGAGGTACCTAGGGCTAATCTGAGAGGTTTTGCGTTCTTTACTTAACACGATGTATACACTTCTTCGTCTAAGTGCATTCCCGGTTGCATCCTCAGCTGTGCTGCTTCGGAGCCCGGGGTGCGCTTTCCCGCTTTTTCTTCTCTAAATATGATATGCATATCATATTGACATGCATGTCAATGGTCACCCAAGAATGCCAAAGACCTTGTAAAATGGAGAAGAAATATCCGGAACACTTTTGGCCGCCGCCCAACGTTAACCCTCCTTGGGAATGCAATTGTAGCACGAGATGTTTGTGCTTAGTCCTTTAGTAGTCTCTTACGACATCCATAGGAAGAGATGGAGCGGTCCTATTCTAACCCGGAACCACACAGGTACTATAACTCGATGTATACACTATCATTTCTTTTACCCTAATGGGGCGGACAGAGTATTTTGGGTCTTGCGGCTCTAAGCAGACGGAACCCAGGGTAGCAAGACCCATGGCCACTTTTAGCGTAATGGTGGGCGAGAAGATAGGAAAAGGAATCAAAATAGTGGTGGGTAGCTAGCCGCATCGCCTATTAACATGATTCAAAATTTCGGCGAAAGCGTCGTTCGGCTTTAAAAAAAATAGAATGATAAGTTTGATAAAATTTGTACTCAATTTTAAATAAAAATACAGACAAAGTGAACTTGAAAAAGTTTATTGCACATAGGTAATGTTATTTTGAGGGCTAGAAAAGTTCTCAAATATTTATTCATATTAATTTAAGTGTTTTGAAAATGGAGTCGATCAATTAATAATTCATATAGATGAAGCTTTTATAATATTCGGTATAAGGCTTTTCTCACACACTGTGTTTAGAATGATTATGTACTTACATACTAAAATAAAATTCTCCTCACAATCCGCTAAATGACAACAAGTCAATTCAAAATGGGTATGATCAATGACAAGTGTCAGTAGTGTATTTTGTGACGTTTTGTTCTCTTAACAGTGCCAAATAATTTATTTTTGACCCAGTCATCTACCAAATTCGCATTCCCAATCCCAAATACAAAAGAAAGATTTGCATAATTTTTGCCAAGTTAGTTTAACTTATTTTAAAGTTGAAAAAAATGTATAGAAGAATTAAGGTCTTTTTTACCCGACTACGGCAAACCAAAAGGAAGGGTTCAATTTTAGTTAGAAATAAAAAAAAACGTCGGGTTTCACTCCGGGAGTGCCGGCAGAAATGAAAACTTGAATATTAACGTTGTGCATTTTAGATATTTTGGAATGGTTAGGGAATAATTTTGCACGAATTGCTTTAATTATCAGTATAAAAGTACTATCATTTATGTGGTAGAATACAATATTTATTTATTGCACTATCATACACAAACATGACAATTTAATCATATTACATTAAAAAGTGTCCTGACGCGAGTTTACATTTTTTTACCCATTACAAAAAAAGTGCACAACGCCGCTAAAGAAGTTTTCACTTCAAAAAGGTTTGGGCTTGTCCGGGATTTGAACCCGGGACCTCTCGCACCCTAAGCGATAATCATACCTCTAGACCAACGAGCCGGCTGAAAGATTAGTCGAAATTATAGTTAATACTTCCTCTCCTACGCCGCGCCGGCTGTCATTCCGTCTTACGACTTTTCGATCAGGACACGTGTCCTAACGCGAGTTTAACATTTTTTACCCATTACAAAAAAAATTGCACAACGCCGCTTAAGAAGTTTTCACTTCAAAAAACTTATGACGCAGTTCAGTGTATCGTTTCGAACAATCATGTCATTTCAAGCATAACTTGGTTACATTTTTATTTTATTTTTTACGTTCGTATCACGTTTTTATCTCTAATGGGGCAGACAGAGCATTTTGGGTCTTGCGGCTCTAAAGTTGTAAGACTCAAAGGCCACTTTTAGCGTGATGGTGGGCGAGAAGGTGGAAAAAGGAATCAGAAATTATGGGTTGCTAGCCGCATCGCCTATTAACATGATTTGCATTTTGGCCCATTACTTTTTTTTGTTTTTGTATTGTCGAAAAAATAATTTTCGACTGAAGTGAAATGAATGAATGAATAATTAGTAAACTGAACTGACTCATAAAATGTTTGTATTTAATTTGAAAGGACCTTATTATTTTTTTATAATCTAAATGGATGTAAAAAAGCCTTAAAACTTTTCCCTCACTTCATTATGAAGGTACGGTCCCAGTAAGAAGTTTGCACTTCACATGTGACCCTTTTAATGGAACAGTTTTGGTCCAGAGTTAATTCTGATTTGCGAAAGATTAACCTATTTTGACGACCTCCGTGGCGTACCTAACACACAGAATACAGTTAGAGTATCTATACAGAACCACAGAATAAGAACCAGTACTCACATTCAGAAGTCTCACTCAGCAAAGAAACTCAAAGAAATATCTACTCAATGTGGTTAGCGATATGGTTTAATTTAGCTTACGTCGGAACTCCGCACCTTTTCGTTTAGATACCTAGACATCCATTGCAAGCCAATTTCATTCTTATTACTCTCGACAAACGATTCGTATAGCTGAATATACCACTCCGAGGGGCCGCTGCGCGCATAGTAATAATGTAGGTATATTTTCGATACCTAAACAGGGGGTGACACAGCCCAGACAGAACGGAATCTCCTAAGATACGCGCAATATGCGTCCCCGTTCCCCCCCCCCCCGCACCTCTCCCCCGTTCTTGTGCGCCCGCGTGCGTCATGCAGTGTGTGTTCGCCCGCTCTCGCCCCTCGACAAGGCAAAAACGGGGGAGAGATGCGGGGACTGGAAACGGGGACGCATATTGCGCGTGACCTTAGGAGATTCCGTTCTGTATACTCTTACTGTCTTCTGTGCCTAATGGTTAACACGCTAGTCCGCCACTATGGAGGTTCTGGGTTTGATCCCCAGCCAGTGCAATTATGTATAATGTCTTGGCTGTTTATTTTTATGTTTACGAGTATTTATTATAAAAATATAGTATCGTTATGTTAGTATCCCATAACACAAGTTTAAAACTTACTTTGGGCTAGCCCAATCTGTGTGATATGTCCCTATATATCTATATTATTTTCTACTTGATTTATATAGTAAAATGTATGAAAATATTATTTTTTGCGAATAATAAACCACCACATTTTACCTTTACACCTTCTAGCCCACCATCACGCTAAAAGTGGCTGGCCTTTGGGTCTTGCGGTCCTGGGTTCGGTTTGCTTAGAGCCGCTAAACCCAAATTGCTCTGTCTGCCCCATTAGGGATAAAGACGTAATAGTGTATGTGTGTTCAAATCCCACTGGGAAGCATACTTTGTGAAAAGTTATTTCCAGTCTGGTTAAAATATTACAGACTTGAATCATCTGATTATCCGAAAAGAAAGATCATTCCGTGCTTCGGAAGGCACGTAAAGCTGTTGGTCCCGAACGCCATCTAGCGTTTGTACCTATCCATGGATTGGTTCTGGTCTACCCTTTAGGATGCGGATGTCAGACGGCAGTCGCTCTGTGTAAAAACCAGTAACCTCGTCAAATCACCTAGGTAAGGTAGTGGACCCCGGGCTCTGAAGCGTAACCGCTGACGATGCAACCGGGAATACGCTTGGATGAAACCTGTCGGTAACCGTCGCCGACTGTCACTCCTATCACGAACTGTCGCGCGAAACGTCGTCGACAGGTGTCGATCGTCTGCAACAACCCTTAAACTAACCGAGATACTATAGCCCTGACATTTTTACTTGAAAATTTATTATATACAACGTGGAAGCGACATACCCGTAATAAATCGAACCACGGGCTATACTAGATCACTATAGTATAATAAAATAAAAATAACAGCCTAAGAACAAAAAAAAAATTTGGCTTTTCCATACATATCGTCTGGGCGGCTGCACACTTTTGTATAGAAATGGCAGTTTTTTTGTTCTTTGGCTGTTATTTTAATTTCATTTGACTAAAGTGATCTAGTATAGCCCGTGCTTCGATTTATTACGGGTCCATTCCACGTTGTATATTATTATCAACACGGTTTTTTTCTATTTTTCCTGAGTATATCGTTTATGCCTGTTGTTTGTAATTGTATAAAAAAAATGCTGCCGGCATGCAGATAATATGACAGACCAACAATACAAGGCTGTTTTCATTTAGGTTAAGTCACAAATTAAATTGAAGGTTGAAGTAAACGGTCCCTCCAGCCATACGGAGTATCACGCAAAGGCAACACAATATTCCTTAGTCAATTAAAACACGTTTAAACACCCATACGCACCTGGCTACGATAAACATCGTAACTATTGTGAAACTCGAGATTTTCGAACCTCAATTTTGACAACAAAAAGGCCATAATCGATTTTGGGCACACAAAGGGCGCATTATATTTGACAAGTCGACTGTACGAACGCTGTTTGCGGTAGAGATTATTTCGGTTGAAATGAATGAAAGCAAAACACAATCCGAATATGTTCGGTAATTGAAATCCGACAACGCCCTCAAGGACGTTTTTTAATTTTTTTCCGTACAAAAAGCTCGAGTGTCGGATTCGAGTTTGTCTCAGGAAACCAATTTCATTCGAATATCCTTTAGAAAATGTAAAACGATTTATTTTTTGTTGTTACGCAATCGCATTTGATATGTGACATGTTTTCGTTTGACATGTCAAATTATTTGATATGAATTCTCACGGGATTTTTGTGATCATGTTTCAATTTTATATTTAGCCGCTTGAACTTGGTTAATAACTAATATACGAGTACATAAAAAATCTATAATTTTAAATCATAACTTTGTCGTAGATTCTTCTTCTTATGGAGTCGAGACAGAGCCGTTTCCTTTTGGGGGCCTCGTAGCGAGAGGATCAGCCAATCTGCGTTACTGACTGACTGTCCTCGTAGATTGCCCAGGGTGCACCGGACGTACATTTAAAAATGTCCATCCAAACTGTGGATATAGCCCTCGTGAATGGCATCTTCTCGAGCAGGTTGGTCCTAGCCGCTAGTATTGCAAGTAGCCGAGGGCGTCTTATTCGTTTCACAAATCCGTTGGGCGCGCACGCACAAATTCAAAGTTTGGAGCTAACCCGGTTCCTGCTCTACCACGAAGAATTTTAGGGATCAGTACCACCAGAGCAAACACCCTTCTAACCATTAGCTCATAGATTAAAAATGATAACATCAATTGGCATGCAGCACATGCTTAAAGATGTAATAAGAGATGTAACTTTTTTGCAGGATGCTCTTATTCTTACCAGAAAACTTAAAAGAATCCTTTTGAAAACAATCAACAAAATTAAATTCTTACAAAAAGGACCACAAAACATTGACCAAAACCTCCATTGTGTGGTTTATTGATTAATAGACGAAACACAGACAAGTCGGCATGTAACATAGAAACAGGAAACGTATGGTCATATAAAAACGCCACCCGCAGGCATACATCATTATATCCGTTCGTTTAAAGAACTTTTATAAAGGGTTTTATAATGATTAATTATATAATTTGGACCATGTCATCGGCCAGCCACATGGTGGGTCTAACAGTTTAATCTTAAGCCAGGTGGATGTTTATCTGATTGTTCAGCGTAAAAAGGGTTTAAATGGACATCTAGATAAGGTCGGGGAAATTTGTTAGTAGCGGGCAAGATGTTTTGTTGCTACCAACGGGGTGTAGATAATGGAAGTACTCATTTAGAAAACATTTTCTGTAGGGTGGATTTTCGGTTCTATTTATCATTTGACACTTGCTTCAGTCAAAACATACATTGCCATGCATATCCTTATGGCTTCTGGCCTAGAATAAGACCACTCTATCTTTTCCTCTGGTTGTTGTAAGAGGTGACTATTGGACTAAGCATAAATATCTCGTACTATAACTGCTTTCCAAAGGAGGGTTGACGTTAGGAGGCGGCCAGTTGTTAAACTTTTCGCACAAATGCATTCCCAAAGAGGGTTGACGTAAACAGAAGCCAAATCGGTTAAACTGTTCTGGTTATGTCTTCTTAATTTGGCATGGTCTTCGGCATCCTTAGGTGACCATTGACGTGCATATTGTATTTGGGGTCGTCATACAAGACAAAAACACTTTCTTGTATGACGACCCCCTTTAATTTTTAACTTTATCTTATTTTTAATATTTTTTATTACTGCGTATACTTGATAGTAGGTCGATAGACTTGTGATAGTAGGACGGACAAACGGACAGACAGCGGAGTCATGTGGTACATATGTCTCTTAAATTCATTTTAAACTACCCAACCTAGTATTTTTAACATTATCGGAAAAAGATACAAAGTAAGTAGTAAGTACAGCCCTTGGCCATACCTAATCTAGACAGACAAGAGACAAACGTTTTAAATCAAAACACGCCACTAGATCCGCGCCAATGAAGCGTGAATGCAAAAAGCGTGCAATCCGCAACAATGGGCTCAAAGCACACGCATACATCAAACAACAAAAACAGTCTACGAGAGCACGAACGAGCGAACACTATCATTTACGCAACGATTTGTCATCGAGATTCGGCGGTTGCAGGGAGGGACATTTGAACGGGTGTTACTATTTTCTCGGTTTTTATTTGCACTCAAGCCATTGGCTTAAGATCGGAAGACGTGGAGGAAACTCCATCTACAATAACATCGTTCTTAAGTTGATTGTTTGAAACATGGAGTTTTACAGTGACTCGACGCTGATTTAAGGTCTCTTCATAAGCTAATCATTTCTTTAGGTTATGGCCTTTTTAGAGTTTCGAAGACCCTAGACGGAACTCTTATGGTTTCGGTATGCCCGTCTGTCCGTTCGCGGCTTAGGTCAGAGATTGTTAGTACAAGAAAGCTGTAATTTTGGAACTCTGAGCATGGCCAGAGCAGTACTTGGCCATTTATTTTATCTAAGATATGGCAATTTCTTTCTCAACTTTTATGATTCAATATTGCTTCATAACATTTACTTTCTAAAAATTTTTTTTTTATGTATGTGTTTATTTATTTATTCAATACATAGATCACATTACAAATTCAAAAAAATTAAATTTACAAATAAAAAACAGACTCCAACGCCTCGAGGCAGGGTACCCAGAAGGCTGGCAGCATTACCCCTCTGCACCGCGACAGAAATCCTTTGTGCAAAGTAGCTAGCCCTTGGATCACCCGTAACATCGCGGAGACGCGTTGAAATCTCAGTTACCAAAGATTTTGCTTCTGGGCCCCATGGACCCATCGTCTCTAATATTGCTTTGACATTCTTAAAATAAACATCAATTTGTTAACGCCGCTCGTCCTAAACTGTAAAAAGTATTGTGCTAATTCGTTCTGATTGCCCGCGATACAGGCTTTTGCCTAGTGCGGGAGTCGTTGGTTAAGCTCATTGTCAATTTCTTTTCGGTAAATAAATGATTTTGTTAAAAATTAAGTTTGGCTTTATGAAAAATCTCTCTCAAAATTCAAGAAATCAAAGTTAGCCACGATACATACGTAGTGCAGCTGAGATGTTTTCAGTGTTGACAATATTGGTGCGTCACAAATTAAATCGACCAAGATCTAATGTCACAGTTCGAGATCGACTGGCACCCGTAGTAAGGCCCCCGGAAACTGGATTAACGCTTGTCAACTTGATGAACGATGTGCGTAAGTTACACGACAATGGAATGTGGGCATCGCTTTGCCCCTAGTACGTCCGATACGCTCGACGGCTATTAATTAATTATGAATCGCTTTGACAAAAAACATCAAAAAACGGAGAATTTCTAACAAAATCTGTTATCTCTAGGGGGGCCTTTGTTGGTCGTCATTGTATAGGAATTGCTGGCAAATTAAGTGTGACGTTTTGTTACCTTTTAGAAGAATGAGGTATTTTCAAAATACGGCTCTATGCCATTCTGTTCATTTTTATGCCAATTTGTAGCATAATAGACAGAAATCTTTCAACCCACAGTGAAATATATAGGTAGTAGTCCTTAGTGATGTTTGTGTAGAAAAATATTGATTGCTTTTTAATTTGAGTATCTATGAAAATTCTAAAATATTGTGGAAAACAAATTATATAGGTGCTTTATATGTGTTATCCTTATTTAAGATTTCTTTAAATTAACAAAAGATTCCCATGCCAGATCTTTGTAAAAGGTGAGTCAAAGTAAAAGTAAAAAAAAATCAAATTACTAGCTTCTCAGAACTACCACTGCTGGGAAGGGGGCTGACAGCTATCATTTTCATATATTGATTTTTTTTCCTCTTTAAGTTCACAATCTTTCTCACTCATGACTTTTTGGGTTTTGCTCTGTCCACCTTAAAGGAAATAAAGACGTTATAATATATCTGAGTAATCCTAAGCTTCTAAATAAATTTACTGTTAATAATTTTCATAAAACAAATTGTCGTAACCCGGAATAAACTGAGACGCCATTCTTAAGGGCCGACTGCACGATTTATTGTTTAATCACAAGCACAGCCACCTTAGTATTGCGACGGTAAATTGTGGTGGGCCTCTAATAAAATGGATTTAGGATTCTGGAAAAGTCACTAACTTTTTCTTTGACCTTAATAATTGGGTGGGCTGTGTAGTCTTTAATCTACATTATAAAGAATTTGGAGTTTTGACCTTTGTATTGCGACGTAAATGTAGCAGGCCTACAAATAAAATGAATGTAGGATTTTGGACAAATCACATTTTTTATCTTTATCTAACTTGACTTTTATAACTTAACTTTTTTTTAAACTTTATCTTGATGACTTATGTGGCCATCATGCCAAGCTGTCACACCGGAGGTCCCGAGTTTGATCCTCTGTCAGGTCAAGATGGAAAATGATCGTTTTCAGATTGACCTGGGTCTTGGATATTTATGTATGTATGTATTTGTTATAAAATATAGTATCGTTGAGTTGGTATCCCACAAGCCTCGAACTAACTTTAGGTCTAGCTCAATCTGCGTGATGTGTCCGTATATATTTATTTATTTTATTTATTATTCTTTGACTTTAAAGGCGGGTTGGTCTGTATGGAGTCCTTAGTCTAAATTAAAAGGATTTGACCTTATTATTGTGTCGGTAAATTATGGTGAGCCCCTAATAAAATGTATCTAGGATTCTGGAAAGGTTACTTACTTTTTTTTGATCTCAGATAGAGGAGTTAAATGTATAGATTCTTTAATCTAAATAAAAAATTCTTTACAGTTGTGTTTTGATCAGATCAGAGCTAAAATCCTTATTATATTTATTATTTTCTCTTGTGACGACCGTCTACTGAGTCCGGAGTCTTCTAAGACTGGACGTACACATGACTTTGAGTTAACCTTAGTTATATTTAGAAAGTGGGATGATAATGATAAGGGGATGAGAGTCACTATGTCCCTCATTCTAAGGTAGATAGCTAGATATAAATTAACAATACAAATGACATACTCGTAGTTACTACATGACCTAGAATGACCGTGACAAATGGTCAGCAACAAACTCATTAGCCTTCAATTTAGCTTTTCATTACAGTAGGAATGTTCGTGTCTTAGATAAGATCATTCGTAACCTAAAATGCTTATTCATCGAATTTTCCTGGTTTACCATCTGCCTGTCAATATTTTTAAATTCACTGGGGCTGTACTAATGGTCTCCATTCTAGTTATTGTAACATCCATGCGACAATATCACACGTGTTCCGCGATTGTAATCGATACTACACATGTGATAAATATCGCTGAAACTTTGGTAACGACAATTACATAACAATCAAAATTTAGCGTCTAAATTGAAAAATATAATAGTTCTTTTAAAATATAATCTGTGAATTAAAAAATACACCTTAATGTTAATGATGGTCGTAGGTACTAATTCATTTTTAAAATTTTATAGTCAAACGTCGTGATCGTACCACAGAATAAGAACCAGATCGTACTGACCATGTATAATAATAATATGCAAATGAGTTAGTCACATTTAAATAATTTATTTTATAAACAGATAAAGTAATAAGCATTCTAACAAATATACGAATTTCAAATTATTGTACTCGTATTAATAGATATCGACATTACATAGGTAAAATTAATAAAATGACATTAAATAAGTTAAAATATGAAGTATAATGCCAAAACATCAAAATGTTTATCAAACCATAAAATATGTGAGCAAATAAACAATAAAAACGTAACCCAGTGTGAGAACGATAATAACAATCAATTTCTAACGATTTCTTCAAACGTTTTATTTGAGTGGAAGCCTAATCGAATAGCGTGTGGTCTTATAGATGCCTTTAGATTAGATCGTCACAGATAAATTTGTTCGAGGACACCTCGGGGTCAAAACTCTATAAAAAAGAACCCAACCCGAAATTTGAATTTTAGGGTCGACTCACATAATCCTATTAAACTGACGTATGTCGCAGGTGATTTGAAGACAGCCGTAGATATGACAAGGATTAAACGTAATCGCCTTTGCTCATTCAAATTAAGTTTCCATCATTTAAATTTCATATTAATTTTCGAGATAGTACCTACCTAATCCTCAATCTTTTTTACCACTCTACAAATGTGTCATATAAAAACCTTTTTATATTCAAACATAGCCAAAAACGTTCTTTGTTTCGCGTTCACATAAAACGGACCGAAAAATGAACGTGTTTGTAGATAACAGCTGCAATAAAATAAAAGCACATTGTTTATTCAAACAGCAGTTTTACGGGAACAAAACGACACGTTTCACGCATAGCACGCGTCGAAATCTTCTCAAAACTGCTTCAACGTTTAAGAATACATACTCATCCTTGCGTCATAGAGGGTATAAAAACTTATTGCTGTGTGAAACGAGTCCGCTTTTGTACGGTTTTACAGCCTTCGTGGAACTCAATGAGCCCCCACTGGGTGAAACAATTGCCAGTAGTTGCATTTAGCTTAGTAAATGCCCCTGCGGAACCTCTAGATTCGCTACCGGTATTGGACTTGTTCAGGGATCGAAAGCTGTGTCGAAAGTATGGTCAAATAATTAACCTTTTCAATACCACGCTACTTACTCATTTTACTTCGAGCTTTTAAGTTAGTCGACCAGACGCGAGATTTCGGTTCTGATAAAACAGTTTTTGAAAGTGGCTTTCTGTTTTAAGTCAAAATTCTGTTAAGTACCGGCTAAAAGCCGAAATACGTTGTTCACATGACCTATTTTATAAAATTAAGTCTAATGTTAACTATGAATGTATGTAGGTACGCAGAAATGCATTCTTTTAGTAAACTAAACATATTTATTACGTATGAGAAGCATTTACTTTTATACAAACTGGAATACATATGATAGGAAACACAAGCTGAACAAAGCTTGTAAACATCAATGAGACCTCTTCAACCCGTCTGGCCAGCGTGGAGAGTGTAGGCCAAATCGTCTGACTGCTCTGGCTAATATATGGCTCTGGCAGTACAGAGAGGGTCGTGCTCCTGCAGTGGAGACTAAAAAAGACCTGAAGATGATGAGATACAACTTGAATACAGATACATTATCACGTCTTTATCCCTAATGGAGTAGATAGAGCCCAGGGTCGTAAGACCCAAAGGCCACGTTTATCGTGATGGTGGGTGTTAAGGGCACAAAACAGACAGTAATGGAACAGCATACTTGCATTAGATGCACGTAAAGAATCCTCATTTATTTCGCTGTTTGCATTTCATCAGGTCAATTTGAGAAAAAAAATTACTCGTTTCGAGAAACCTTGACAAAACAGCATATTAGGAACTATATCTTGTCAATAGCGTTATATGGCAGTATTCTATAAACCAGTTTTCTATCCCCCTCTTTGCGGAACCTAACCGTATTGTCAAATACAGTGGCTGATTGAATTGTTGGAAAATAGAGTTGTCTTTTACCTGGCTTTGAACATTAATGATCCAATTGTGCCACAAAAGCTGTTTTTGTGAGCGTTTAAAATTTGTAGCAAAAGATTGACGTACTTTTAAACAAAGATGCTTTTGTTCAATTGTTAAATAACATGCGTTAAGATGTTAAATGTCCTTTGTGACTAGAAGTGTGGCGAATGGGGTACATCTGATGGGCATCTCCAATGGGTGTTAAGTTAAGAGTAATCAGTGTGTGTCCAAAACCATGTAATATGCTTTGAGAGGATCATTTGATTAAAGTATATGACTAAAGAAAGAAATAAAATGCGTAGTTATATTTTGTAAACTCCTGAAAGAAGGTGCTTGACTTACGAGTAGACTTTCGGAATAAATTGCACGTGTTTATCGTCAAAACGCTTACATTAATAAGTCACCTATACAGGGTGCTTTTTAAACACCAGCCAAATTTTTGGTGCAAGCTCAGTCCATGATACTGAACTACTTTAAAAAAAAGTTTTTAATTTCGATAAAAATTTTTCGTCCTTCCATACAAAATCCGTTTGGCTGAGCGCTGATTTGCATGGGAAGGCAAATTTTTATTTTAGTTTTTCGTTAATTGTTTTTATGGAAAGGAGTTCAGGGTCATGGACTAAACTTGCTCCAAAAATTTGGCTTTTGGTTAAAAAGTCAGCCTGCACTATATACAAATATAATGATAACCATTTAGCCTAATAGGTAATAACACACCTGACAACTCTTCATAATATGCTTCCTTCTGCGGAAACCTGTCATGTTCAAGGGTATATCTTAAATGGAAAATTATATTCGGAAATGGATTTTGGCGGCAGTACCACATCAACTTGTCCAAAGAACCTTTACATTTGGATAAGTATCCTTACGCAAGCCTTCCAAAATACCGGGCTCAATTAAGGAACAAAATACCCGTGATCTTCAAGGACACACCCGAAGTATAAATTATTATTTGTGACCGGCGACTTAAATTAGATATAGTGTTGGTCACAAGACTATTTTAGCTTGTGGATGTCGTAAGAGGCGACTAGAGGACTATAGCACAAACATCTCGTGCTACAATTGCATTCCCAAGGTGGGTTGACGTCGGGTGGCGGCCGATTGCAGAACTAAAACCAAATCTTTTAAACTGTTTTTTCTCTAATTCGCAAGGTATTTTGCATCCTAGGGTGACGATTGACGTGTACATTATAGTTGAAGAAGAATAAGCGAGAAAGCGCACCCCGGGCTCTGAAGCAGCATAGCTGCAAGGTGCAACCGTGAACGCGCGCTAAAATGATGAAGAAGACTATTGGTCACAAGACATAGTTTTGATACATGATTGGATGATATTAGAGTGAACAATCATAAATGACGAACATTTTTAGACAAATTACGAGTGCGAGGACTGAAATACCGACATTACAAAATAAATTTTAATAATTTAAGACTAAAACAAGGACTAAGTAATAAAACAAATTTCCGTAATGACAGTTAAAATAAATTTGCAATAATAATGGCGTTGTAAAACTTTTGTGGGGAGCCAATTAAATCAACAATAACAATAAAACTTGCAATAAATAAATCTGCTACTGTACGAAAACGTCCAAGCGTTTACAATTTGAACAAAATCTGAGCTATAAATTAAATAATTAAGTTTTAAAGCCTTGCTGCGAGTTTAGTGCCGCTCTATTTAAGGTGAAGATATAGGCAAATGACCTTGAAGTGGCGCCCTCATTTGAAATAAATTGTTAACTCGTAAATATGGAGATAATTTCCATATTGCTCTTCGTCATGCACTAGCCCTTTAAATTATTTTATGAACCACCGTTGAAAGTATTCACATTAGTCCATCTAGCTTTAAAACTTGCGTCCGCCAAAAGTGGCCACGGCAAGTTTTAAAGCTAGACGGATCACCAATAATAGTTTTAATGGCAGTTCATAAAATAATTTAAAGGGCTATCTAGTGCATGACGTAGAGCAATATGGAAATTATCACCATATTTACAAGTTAACAATTTATTTCACACTTCAAGGCCATTTGCCTATATCTTCGCCTTAAAGTGTTTGACAAATAATTTTTTGTTTTATTTTTGTAAATATTTACATATATCTGTGTGATTTGTCCTTATCTATTGATTTATTGTAACCCTTAAAATTTTATAAAATAGAAGTCCATTTTACAAAAATGATTCCTACTTTACATGTATGGGATCTGCCCTAAAATTTTATTTCAACATTTTATGTTACCAGTTTGTTGACGTGATTCATATACATATGTCACCGAGTAAAACCACCGACAGACAGACATGGTGGAACAATAAGGGTTCCTTAATATTACGGACTCTAAAAAGGTATGAACATTTACAAAAGGCTGTTGTCAATGACAATAAAATAAGAATACACTTTAATAAATAACTTTCCAATAAAATAATCAATTTAATTTGGAGAAGTAACTAGCATCAAAGCCAGGCCTTAAACTTTAGCTCTCAGTGGGTATACGTCCAATTGATAGACATAAAATACACAACATCTTAATTTAAGGAGGTCGGCTACGTATTAACATAAACATCGATTTGATCACGTTCGGTACAACTCCCAAGACTTTGAATACATTACAGCCGCGTTCTTTTTTATTACGTCAATAATTTAAGAAATAAACTGTTCTCTGTCTTTTCTAACCTTTTTGCTCGCTTTGAGAGCCTCTTCAGGCACTCCCCGTGGACGATCCCAACACGCAACAGCTATATGTAAGAGACGGTCGTAAAAATCGATTGCTTTATTTTACTACGACTATTAATGATCAAAAGAATAAACTCACTTTTTTTATTAAAGCGTTTTAAAAAAAAAATTAAAATTATAATTACACCTTAATTTTTGTTGTCGAATGTATAAAAGTTAATAACAAAACTACTAAATACGTTTAAAGGCCCTATTGTTCGCAAGTTCACGGTCAGGTGGAATGACAATCGTTAATGACCCATTAATGTTTTGTTTCACACAGTCCATTAAAACTAAAAGGTTCAAAGGAAACCCGCTTTCAATTCCCGTACCCCACTTTAAATGTTACAACTTAACTGCATACGAACATCTGATAAGAAACTGCCAACACAAAAAGTAAAAAGAATAAAATGTTGCCATATCAGTTCCACGGTAGCCCGAAGAATTTATAGACAGGGTCAATATCTCTATTTCGATTCGGTATCGCCATTTATCAGCGGCATCTAATGATCGGTCAGCTTATAATAGGCAGTGAGTGTCAGACTAATGAGAATATATACGAACCTGGTACACGATAAATTAGAGAGGTTTCGAATAAAACGGCATATTAATTGGACATTAGTGTACGTCAACACCTCCTAAGCAAAGTGTGGCCGTACGATTATTATATGTACGAGAAAGCATCTAAGTTAGTAGTAATAAAATTAGGTGGGTGTTTTTTAACATCGCCCTGAGTTAGAAAATGTGATTCGAATTTTGAAATATGACTTTTTCGCATTTGAAATAAATAGCTGCCAGTGTTGTTTGACTTTTTATTAAGTTAATTCTTATTAGGAATACAATTTTGTTGCGACGAAATAATGGGCTTGGATTTAAAAAGTTTCCTTCCAACGTAATATTTTCTGCGGGCGCTTTAGAGACATTACTTTTGTCTTAGCAAATTGAATTCCGCAAAATCTCCTCTGGAAGATTGACTGACCACAAATTGGGGATTCGTTGTCAAGCGAGATAACGTCGGAGGAATCTCATTACACAGAACATCGGCCTGCTTCGGTGCCTTTATGTGTTGTGTCCAACTTTGATTTGGAATCTTAGGGTTTCAGATTGTTACAAGTTTGTGTTTAAGGCAACAATAGTACCATACAATGATTGAAACACGTAAAATATATTTTTCGTATTTGATTAATACAATAAGTACTTTTAAATAACACTCAATTGTTAACATTACTTGCAATAAAAATATATGGAAATAGTACATAGTTGTGATAATTATATCGTAGGTATAGTTCAAATTATAAAACGATCTCTTAGAAGTTTTGTTGAACAATAATACCTAATACCTTTTTTCCTCTTGCCATCTATCTAAGTCCAGACAGTGGTGATATGAGCCTATTTTTCCTGTTGCATACGGTAGACATTTTGAATGTATAATTAACTAAGAATTTTTGAAGGGGATTGGAATGATAAAGCAAAGAACAGTGATGATTGGAAGAGTAGAGGGAAGCCTTGCTCAGCAGTGGAACATAGACAGCTAAACAATAATAATATTAATGTATTTTTTTTATTTAAACTACTATTATAGAAAAACTACATATTTTTCAGTACCTACAGGGAAGCTATGTATACAAACTATCATCCTTGTAAATAATTAACTCAAGCCCAGTTTACATTATTTTTGTCGTCAGTAGGTAGAACCAGTTTGTTTACAAAATATCCATTAAGGTTACTATTACTAGTACACAAAGTGAGCTTTATAATATGAAGTGTCTGACTTACGAGATAATCATATTTTATATCCTACAGCAAACAATACATTCCGACACCTCCCCTCCCATTCATCTATTATTTTACCTTCATAATAAGCTCGGGCGAGCCATTGAAGATTGAATCAAGCACAAACTGAAAAAGCCAGTAGCCGTAGGCGAACGGAAAATTAAAAAGCGAAGAGAGCGCTTCCGGTCTATTCCCTTTGGTTCAACTCAGATCGTTCCATGAGAGAGTAGCTAAGGTGCGAAAAACTGAGTTTGGTAAAACTTTAACGTACCGACATTGCACACTTTAATTCTACAATGTTTTTTCTACATTAAACTCGAAATAAAAATATTGCTCTAATCATCGATATGCTATGATAATTATACAGCTTGACCGATCAGCTGAGCGGAGTACCTATGGGAGGGCAAACAATATTTAATTGATGTTCCTTGGGAAATCATGGACTGAATTCACCCTTAAAATAGTTTCAATATGTTTTGTTAGACCCTATATATGTTACGCTTAGTTAGATGAATGTCTGTATTAGAAGGAGTCTAATGATTCCCACTACATGGCCTTTAGATTTTTGCACTATATGCACCGCTCACTTGGTTACTTCCAAAATCACAACTTATGACCACATGGTGATTTTAAATGCCCTAGTTATATTCAAGGAAAGTACTCTATAAGCGAAATAAAATATAAAAGTTTTTGTCATATTATGTCCCTTGTTTCAAAATACAACATCAGCCGACATATGCATACCAAAATCCTCCTATTTGAATGTCACTGCCCGCTACCAGGCGACTAGCGGGCGGCGGTGGCTGGCAAGTGAGGACGAACGTTGTGATTTTACAACGACCGCGTTGTAAAATCACAAAAAGTATTTTTTTTATTAGTGATTTGATAATACTGATTCCAAGATTTCAATAAATCTACGGGGTGTGCCTCTAATTATATTAAAATCTTGAAATCAGAATCAATCTGTATTCTTAAAAGATTAGTAATAATTCTTATCAGTTTTATTTACATAGTTACCATTTATGAATAATTAGGTAAAAGCATATAACTTTTAAGTGCTAATTGGTGGCGCCAATGGGAGTACTGCGTTTCCTAGCCATTCTTTTTAATTTATCACAGCGGTACAGCGGCGGAATCATTAAAATTTTCACTGCACCCTTGCAGATTTATTCGATATGGAATGATAAAGTTACTCCGTTCACGGAATCACAATGAGACGGAATAAAAACTGGGACTTTAAGATTTTATAGCAAATTGAGGAGGTTTTATTAGGAGCTGAGTTATCTTGATGATTTTCTCTTTGTCACCAATTTGGGTCAAGGCGTCTTAATTTTTTTTTTTTACTTATTGTATATAGGGTTAACAAACAGTGTCACTTCTTATTCTATTTTCTACTGATTTCTTAAACTAATAGGAATCAAGTGTTACTAAAAGCTACACCAACAACATCAACCACAGTTTACATTAAATTAGGGTTTACAGAGTTGAGTTGAGTTAAATGAGTCTATCAAATATGAAATCAAATGCTTGATCCATCGTACTGTACGTTGCTAAGGCTAAATCATTTTTGACTAACCAATAGCAACTACAGGATTTTTTTACAGCTCCATGATGTCAATTAATTTTGGTGAATTTAATCAGTACAGTACTTTGGGTATAATATTATACTCGTGTTTCTGTGAGAACAGTAAAACTCGCGTGTAACCATTTAATAACGGACATTTTCCTTTGTCCCCTGGCTTAGCAAAGCCATTTTAGTGAAATCTGTCCACAGGGAGAAGGCGAGGATGATGATGATGATGATATAACGCTACGGCAAACTTCCCCCTTTTCCCCTCCCACTCCCCCTTATGGATGTTTTTGAACATCTTATGTAGAATAAAGTCGTCATGTAGAATAAAGTCGTCCTGTAGAATAAAGACCAAAATGTGCCTCTTAAATTTGATTGGATTCCGTCAATAAATAACGCTACGGTAAAGTTTCCTCCTTTTTCCCTCTACTTCTCCTCAAAAAAAATGGCAATCGACTAAAAAATTAAATAAATCCAGAAACTTGTGTGCCAATTTTCGTCAAAACCAGTTCAAAAATGCTACCTGTAGCACAGAATACAGTAAGAGTAAACAGAACGGAAACAATATGCATCCCCGTTCCCCGCACCCGTACCTCTCCCCCGGTTCTTGTGGGCCAACTTCATCAAGGCGAAAACGGAGGAGAGGTGCGGGGACGGGGAACGGGGACGCATATTGCGCGTACCTTAGGAGATTCCGTAGGCAAGAACAGAGAGACGGATAAAAGCTTTTTTTTTGCCAATCTCAAAACTGAGATACTTCGCTCGCTACAGATCTCGGTCAATTACGGAAAATATGCACTGTAGTTAAACTGAACACTTCATAAATAACTTTTGTGAACAGTGTAAAACCTTATTTTAATTTTCAGTAATATAACTACTTACAAATAAAATACCTATTAGATTAATGGAACACAATGCCTTGGAGGTCACAGTTGTACGACATCAGAATACAAGCGGAACAGAAGTAAAATTCTTGTGTGTTCATTTTTACATTACTTGTTTTGATCTTTGATCGAATTATGCAAACGAGTACATAGCATATATATAGTCCATTTATAGGGTTCCGTAGTCCACAAGGTACCCTTATTGTTTCGTCATGTCCGTCCGTCCGTCCGTCCGTCTGTCCGTCCGAGCTCGTACTCCGCCGCTACTGCACCGATTGTCACTAAAATTGGTGGAGAGATAGATATTAGAAACTTCTAAAGTTGGTTTTAAAATTATGAAAATATGTTTTTTTTTCAGCCTCCCTCCCATACAACGAAAAGTGAATTTAAAAAATTAAATTGGACTAACCCCAACGTGTGGGATATCGTTGAAAAGGTCTTTTAAAATGCAACAAAAACTGCTTTAAAACTATGTAGATCAAACCCCCCTTGTCTTGAGATAATCTAATACAAAGTTAAAATTTGAGGTGTCCCACCGTAACTTTTGAAATATTACTAAAATAATTCTAAAAAAAATGTGGTATATACCTCAAAGTATTTACTTTCAATTAAAACTATAGCGGTCTCGGTATCATAGATAGTTATTTTTTAATACGTCATAAATCGTAAACCGCAATTTATCTTTAGAACTGTTATATTATGTTACTCGCTGCTACGGAACCCTTTTTCAACTCGCACTTGGCCGCTTTTTAAAATTAATTGTAGATGCATTTTCTTTTAAAACCAAATATTTTTTTAATTTTCTTCTGACATTTATAATAATGTTATAATCGCTAACAAAATCTAGTTGGAACAAAAATGCAAACATTCTAAATTTTTCTTATAAAATACAGGCTCTTGCTTGTCGGTGTCACTGCATGGAAATAGACGCACACAATCTTCGATCATAATATTCTATAGATGCACTGTTCCTTGCAAAATCAAACAAAATATTGTCCCCGTGTCAATACGTACATAGGTAGATGTATACCATTTTAAGTATTGCGAAAACTGTTTAATCTAATTTAAACCTTAAGTAACTGTGATAAGCGTGGAAATAAATCCGTATTATTTTGTTACATATTACCTTCTGGTTAGATTTGTCATCTTTGACGTAAAGTCACGCGCGCGGCCACCGAGCGAATGACAGCAAAACAAGGCATAATACTGTTTAATGCCTTTTTTTTCCGGTGCCATTTTTTAGGCGGCAACTGTGCATCTATAAAATATATGATCAAAGCACACAATGACTATTTTTGGCAGAGATAATGAAGTGTTTTGCCATTGCATTCTTTATTTCACACACTACTAAATTTAATAGTCATTAGTGTGCAGGTTTCCTCATGATATTTTCATTCACCGGAATAATCGGATTTAAAAATCACTGGATAAGATGTTAGTAATGTAACAATACCTAGAGCAAGGTAATAATATTTTTGACCATCAAAAGACGAGTATAAGAATTACCTTGGGAGTCAAGTGTTTAAACCGAAAATCGTATGCGTCTGCAAGCGAAAGCTTAATCTCCATATCCTTTGTGATCCGAACTCTTTTTTCTTTTTTAGTTAATTACTACAAATATTTGCGACGTGAGCCCTTTTTTGCTCAGTTCATTAGCCTTTATGAGTTTAAAGAAATCAATCTTGGTGTTACGTTGATGGATGTGCTCCACTGTGTTTTGTAAAAAATGAACGAGTAACTAATACGGCGGGCTACATAAATCACATGCCTTTTAATTTATTCTGAGCGAGTTTTTGTTAAATTATCGACTTGCAGTTTGACGCTGATTTACTGATGCATTTTTTAAATTGTTATAAGTACAACATTTATTGTTTTCTGAAAAAGAAATGTGAAAAACTAAATTTGGTCAAATATTATTAAAGTGAAGAGCAAGTGCTGGAAAGAAAACATTGTAGACAAGCAAATAACACAATTACAAGAAGCATTTATTATGAATATTGTATACCTACGTAACTTATATACATCTGTTGTATAGGAAATGAATTCAACAATCCGGCTACATGGATTGGAATGAATTAAGCATGAAAGCAAAACAAACTCCCATCGATACATCCATACTAACTTTTGCATTTTTGCTGTTAGTAGGTTTTTTATTATTTGCATATACGTTGTATATTAATATTTAAGGCAAATAATAAAATGGATAACATTATGACATAAAATGAAATGCCATAGAAAGGAAACGCTTTACTCCCCATAAATATTCTGTAATCCTCTTAGCATAATATCGAAGTAAATAGGGATTTGCCTCATTATGAGAATATATTCACATACATTTATTCAAACAAAATAAACTACACGTCATTAGCAAAGCAAATTTATTAGCGAAAAAAGTATTTGTGAACAAACTTTAAATATGCTAATATTGGTAGAAAAATTAACTATTTCGCATTATAACAGTAATGTCTGGAGTTTGATAAATAGGCAACTATCCCCTATATGGGATATTTGTCCCAAAATTTAGAGGTCCGCAAAATCGCCAATACTCAGGAAATATCAAAGATAATGTTTATTCCTTTTATAAATTTGAAGAAAATAAACCAAAGTACCTACCCGATTAACAAAAAAGTATCTTGCTTTTTGTACAAAGGGATATAATGTTATTTCAAAAAGTGGGGCAACTATCCGGGTTTTACCCTATAACTAGTTTTCTCCATTCAAAATATGAACTTAGAAGAAAATATAAGGGTGTAGAAGTTTTTCATACTGATGGTCAAAATGACATGATACACGTTCATATTGTGACTGTGAAAACTACGTAGTTATAGGCTTAGATATACTGGTGACATGTCGTTTCAGAATAAAAGCTAGACTACGTTTGTATGGGAAAGTCTGATTCTGTCTCGGGTAAGGGGGACTCTTAAATGTTTTGGATCCATTGTAATATCCATCTTTCTACGCTGTAATAACAAAGTAATTTTTGTTTAAAAAATACTGGCCTTTTATCGATACCTAAGTATATAAAATAACAGTAGACGACCTCCGTGGCGTAATGGTTAACACGCTAGACCGCTAATCCGGAGGTTCTGGGTTCGATCCCCAGCCAGGGCAAGTTGGGAAATGGCCTTTTTCAAATTGTTCTGGGTCTTGGACGTTTATCTATATATGCATTTATCATAAAAATATAGTATCGTTGAGTTAGTATCCCATAACACAAGTTTAAAACTTACTTTGGGGCTAGCTTAATCAGTGTGATTTGTCCCTATATATTTCTTTATTTATTTATTTAACAGTAACTTCTATAGATGAAACGAAATATCAAACATCCTGTGTACTAAGTTTTTTATATAAGCAGTTTTATCCCAGAAGTTGCAGGTTCCCAAATGTATACAACGTGGAAGGGACATAGGTACCCGTAATAAATTGAACCACGGGCTTTACTAGATCACTAAAGTGAATAATGAAATTAAATAAAAGTCAAAAAACCGAAAAAAAAATCGTCATTCGCATACAAATTGCCCGGGTGGCTGCACACTTTTGTATGGAAATGCCGAATTTGTTTTTGTTGTTCTTTGGCTGTTATTTTAATTTCTTTATACTAAAATGATCTAGTACTTATAGACCGTGGTTTGATTTATTACGGGTATGTCCCTTCCACGTTGTATGTAAACTAAGGATAATGACTGAGTTGGTAAAAATAAGAAAATTTAAGCCATAAAAAGTATGCAATATTTTCTAATACAAAAAATCTGCTGACCCCAAAAAAAAATATCATGCCTCTTCTTCTTGTAAGTATTTAAGAGTCACGCTCTTGTCGGTGGAGTGCTTTCCATGTCTATCTTTCCTCCGCCAAGTTCTTAAGGCCGTACCTGAGTTTTCCGGGGTCCAGTGCTGCCCCCATTTAAAATAAACATTAAAAGTGAACAGTAGTTCATAAAATACTTTGAAAGGTTATCGAGGGCTTTATAGTGGCAAAATTTTAAATGATGTCTCCGATTTCTTTAAAATTATTTATTTTAAATGGGGGCAGCACTGGACCCCGGAAAATTCAGGTACGGCCTTAGGGAATGCATCACGTCGTAGTAGATGACCGAACATTTTCCCTATTTTGCGGGTAAAATTTATAAAAAACATGGAAAATTACTTTTCATTACGAGAATGACAACTTCGTATTAATATTATTGTTCTGTATATACATTGTACCTAATTACTTACTGGAACATTTCAATCGCGTTATTGCGTGATTTTACAGTAAGCTTTATTTAAAAACCTGGTTTTTCACTCGAATGCGCCATGTATGGTGTGACACGATATTTATTAAGGTGTGAAAATCCATATCGCTTCAACACGCTACTGTACCCCTAAGCAACTTAGTGCTAATTTAAAATGATGCACAAAAGTTAATAATATAATTGTATGCAAATGTTCAACTCTTATCTATTTATTTATTATTGAAATAACCATAGCATTATTATTACGATTTCTTCTCGTAATTAATTAAGCAGTTATACTTCATCACGTCTTTTTAGGGTTCCGTACCTGAAGGGTGCAAACAGGACCCTACTCGTATTACTGAGACTCTGCTGTTTGTCCGTCTGTCACAGGGCTCTATCTCCTGAACCTTAATAGCTAGACACCTGAAATTTTCACTGATTATGTATTACTGTGGCCACCATAACAACAAATACTAAAAATAAAAAAAGTTGAAAATTAAAGGGGGTCGTCATCCAGAAAACTTGTTTTTTTCAGCGTTTTTAACTAGATATTTATAATGGCATTAACTAGATACTTGAAATTTTCACAGATTATGTATTACTATGGCCTCTATAACAACAAATACTAAAAATAAAAAAAAGTTAAAAATTGAAGGGGTCGTCATACAAAAAACGTGTTTCTTCAGCGTTTTAAAACATTGTACGGTGTTACAGAACCCTTCATGTACGAATCCGACTCGCACTTGCCCGTTTATTTGTCTCCACTGCAGAAGCACGACCTTCTCTGTACTACCAAAGCTATACTTGGCCATAGCAGTCAGAGGATTTGGCCTACACTCTCCACGCGGCCAGACAGGTTGGAGAGGTCTTATGGATGTTTAAAACTTTGTTTAGCTAGTGTTCGCCTTCGCATTCGCCTTCTAAAATATCCACGGGAAGACTTTTAGTGGTCCTATTCTGCTCTGCCGGAAACCACATAGTTGTAGTACTTATTAATTAGTTAATTACATACCCGACTACGGCGAAGACTGAAGGAGGGTTATGTGTTTTTCCGTTATGTATGTACATATGTGTGCATATCATGTTTTGTTTTTAATTTCCGTTGAAACGAAATTAGTAATCGAATTAATTAGATAGGCAATTTGTTTGTTCTAATAGGCATGATAATCTTATAAGATTCCTTTCTAAATTTAACCAGGCCTGTGTCACTCCCCGTTTAGGTATCGTAAATGTACCTATTACTACTACTATGCGCACAGGCGGCCCTTCCGGGTGGTAAATTTAGTTATACGAATCGTTTGTCCAGAGTAATAAGAATGAAATTGGCTTGCAATAGATGTCTAGGTTTCTGTACGAAAAGGTGCTGAGTTCTGACGGGAGCTAAATTAAACCATATCGCTAGCCACATTAAGTAGATATTTCTTTGAATTTCATTGCTGAGTGAGACTACTGTACGTTAGTTTTATTTATTCTGTGGTTTAACACAGGGTGTTAACGAAACAAAAAAGTTCTGGCTGTTTTAGATTAAATGTACATCATTATAGCAAAAAAGAAAGATAACTTTTTTTAAAATCTAAGTATGCCTAAAATTTCCATCAGCCTTCACGCAGTAATTAAAATAGTTAATTTACAGTATAATTTTATGTGTCTCCCATTATGTATTTACGAATGTTAACACGTAAAAACATACCTATTCCTTATTGGTATTTTATTAGAAGCTATCTAAAATGTGTAGGAGTAAGAGGACAAATGAAATCATTTAATTTATTATTCGCCGTATAAATTGGCAATTTTCTACGGTTGGTTGTCGTCATCAGTGAGATTTATGTGTATAAAAACAATGTGGGAACCGGTTCGCAACAGGAACTGTTCTCCTGATAAGAAAGGCTTTTAGGCTGATCTCTCATTCTAATACATATTTAGAGTCGAACCACACGTAGCGCAAACTGCCCGACGCAACTTGCGTCGTTTATATAATACTAGCAGTCCACCCCGGCTTCGCCCGTGGTACACACATAGCCTATGTCACTCGGGGATAGTGTAGCTTTCCAATGGTGAAAGAATTTTTTAAATCGGCCCAGTACTTTTTGAGCCTATTCATTACAAACATACAAAAATAGGTACAAATCTTTCCTCTTTATAATATTAAGTGTAGATAGTGTAGATCTATCCGCGCAACTTGAACCTGGTGGGTTGAAATTCTTTGAAACGCCATGTAGAGGCGTAACGCGAGTCAAGTTGCGTTGCGGGTTTCAGCTGCGTGTGGTACGACCTTTACAATATGTAATTGGTTTCTACGCTGGGTCATATTTATATGTTAACTAACATACCTACCCAATTTGGATATACGCCTGAAATTTTATTTTTAATATTTAATCATACCTATATGAAGACATCATAAAAATGCTGATCAACCAAGATATTTCGACGTTTTACCTATCACATAAAAAGCTTTATTTAAAAATAATAGTTGATACTATTAAAACTAGATGTGAGACGAACCTTAAGTATACCCTTGATAATTAACTATGTTTCAACAATAGATAGCCATAAATTTATAGACTTGTGATAAATATACTTTATTTTAAATTATAAAAATATAGTTGCCTTGTTAGGTTACGCCATTATCACTGTTTCCGGCATGATAGATAAAAATATAATTTTTATTACATTATTTGAATTTGATACTTTTTTGGACCTATTTTATTTTAGGTAGGTAGCATAATTCCAAACAAAATTTTTATTTTTTCGCTATATTAGTGTTAATGTCTATTATTGTTTTTATTTTTTTCAGTTATGCATGTAACAATAATTTTCCATTGCTGAGCCAACGTACTCATTCATCTTGTTGATTTGTTGATCTATGGAAATCCATACTTATAACAATTGGAATTCAAATACGAGTACATTATACATAGGTACGTCTTTCCGACTATGTGTACGATACTGAAAACACATCCAATAAGATTTTGGTTGGGTTATCATTAAAATTGTAGAGCAATTACGAGTACTAGTACACTTAAAAATTATGCAATTTTACTAAAAATTATGTAATTTTACATGGAAAAAATGACATAAACCTATAAAATTCCCGAAAGATCTGGGAAATTTATAGAAAAATATGTAAAAATGACAAAAATTATGTAAAATTTCATATTTTTCCGTAAATTTCCCAGATTTTTGGGGAATTTTACAGTTTTATGTATTTTTTTTGCATGTAAAATTACATCACAAAACAGTATACTAGTACTTATTCTGTGGCTGAGTGTAGACTTTGCAGCGAAACCATTAAGTCGGCGCTCCTAACACATGCCCTGATGATGATCATCTAAATCGATCCAAACCTGGTTGGCCTTTTATATGTATTTATTTCATATGTGACCAAAGGGCTGGAAACTATCTGGCACAATTTTTTTTTGTGCCAGATAGTTTCCAGCATTTCAATTCCAAGCATTTCCAGCAAAGAATCAGCATTGACATATAAATGTCAATGCTGATTCTTTGCTGGAAATGCTGCCAGCCTTTTTGCCACGCTGCCGAGGGGTTTTATTTTAGTGGGACTTCACAATTTGTAACTTTTGTAGTTTGAATTTATGTAAATTTTATTATCTAGTTTTAATGTAATGTAACGTTAATTTTAATAAAATAATGAGATACATTTTTGGAAAGGTTTACTGTTCCATGCCGGGCCGTGTGGTTCCCGGCAGAGTAGAATAGAACCACTCCAAGTCTTGCCGTGGATTTCATTGCAGACGACTTAGGAAACACAAGCTAAACAAAGCTTATAAACATCAATGAGACCTCTCCAACCGGTCTGGCCAGTGGGGAATGTGTAAGCCAAATCCTTTGAATACTCTGGCTAATATATGGCTCTGTTAGTACAGAAAGGGAGGGTCGTGCTCCTGCAGTGGAGACTAAAAAACATCTGATGATGATAACATGTTTCATACAAATTCGTCTCAAGAACTTATGAATAAACAGACTTAAAATAAAAGCCATCTACAAGTTGCAAGCCCTACTATTTGGCTCCTTCTGTCATAAGGAAACTATTGCCAAAATACTACCCACCCTGCTGAATATATAGGTAAGTACATCTCTAACCACGCTTATTATCAACCTCCCTGGCTACTTTCCAGGGGATATTATAGCAGTATTTGGCAGTTACACATCCACTAACATCTGGTTGGCATCTGCTTAACCTACTTGCAGAAACACGTGATATGTTTGTTTGGCTTTCGGCGCCGTATTGCCAATAATTAAATTATGTTTAATGACTTCTTCTTATTTAAGAGCTTAGTGGCTCTTGTTGGTGGAGTATGCGCCAAACTTCTCGGTTCTCTGCCTTACTTTTTAGTGCTTGATACGATTTGTTTTATGACTACTGTTTCCAATATTAATACTTGTAGTGGATACTTAGTGTTTATTTCCATTTTTAGGGTTGGGTACCAAAAGGGTGCAAACGGGACTTATTTTATAATTGAGACAAGCTATTTAAAACTTATACCTGGCATCAAATGCCACTGGGTAAATACATAGTAGTTATACTTTCAAGACAATTTACGCCAGTATCACAAAGAGTGTGATCTTGATTTTTCAAGAAATTATTGTATTGTATTTAAGAAAAAGAAAATATATTGTCAGGTGCAACAAATTCGCACCTGACATTCAAATAAACAAATAAGCTTATTTGTTTGTTTGTTTTAACTTTTTTATTGCATATTTTAATATAAACAAATAACAAATAATTATGAATTACAAAATAAAAATT
The DNA here is from genome assembly GCA_963576875.1 of Acrobasis repandana. Classification (NCBI taxonomy): domain Eukaryota; kingdom Metazoa; phylum Arthropoda; class Insecta; order Lepidoptera; family Pyralidae; genus Acrobasis; species Acrobasis repandana. The sequence continues at coordinate 6,223,222 of OY756223.1, read as the reverse complement.
TACAACGGCGGTAAATAAAAATGTTCTAATAACCATATCGGCCACAAACAACGAAAAATAGGTTAAAATAGCTTAAAATATCAATAGTTTAATTAAGATTTAGAAATAAAATATGTTATTATCTTAATCTAAATAATATGCTTAAATTAATTAAGCGCTTTAATCTATCTAAATGAGTTCTCAACTAAAAACACAATTTAATAAATACGCACTTTGTTTCTACTGAAACTGATTAATCTATGAAGCTTGAAGTGGGAAAACTTTACCAAACCCAAGTTGCTAATAAATAAGACTTAATTAAACATTCATCGTGCTTAATTGTTCTGAGAGCTACTCCAAACTATAATCTTTGGGTTAAATTAATATTCATATTTCGGGAAAGCAGGTACTTAATGTTAAAGTTTATTAAATAAACTTGAATATTTTTAACATTCAAAGTGTGATTTTAGTAAGAAAAATATTAAACGTACTAAAAATATAAGACACCGGTAACGCCAAAAGGAGGGTTATGTGTTTCGCCGCTGTTTCTCTTCTCTTCGTCTAAGCGTATTCCCGGTTGCATCCTCAGCTGTGCTCACCTCTGCTCAATGGTCACCCAAGGATGCCAAAGACCTTGTAAAATGGAGGAGAAATAGCCGGAACACTTTCAATGATTGGGCTATAGTTTTACGACCGGCCGCCTGCCTGACGTCAACCCTCTTTGGGAATGTATTTGTGCGAAAAGTTTTACAACCGGCCGCCGCCCGACGTTAACCCTCCTTGGGACTGCAATTGTAGCACGAGATGTTTGTGATTAGTCCTTTAGTCGCCTCTTACGACATCGACAGTAAGAGATGGAGTGGTCCTATTCTAACCCGGAACCACACGGGTAATGTGTTTCGCCGCTGTTTATGTATGTGTATTCACCTGTTCCCTTTATCACTGTTATTAGCTGTTGTTCCCTGCAGTGGTTATTGGATAAATGTGCTTTATGATTTTTTCATTATGATTTTTTTCCATAGTCGGGTTTTAGTTTTAAAAATATATAACTTATCTTCACCTAATTATTATTTTCACTAATAAAGTACAAGAGTACTTATCTTAAAATACATATTACATATCAAGTGTAAGACACATTATTTAATATTGAACAACTTACCATAATAAAAGTCTAACATATAGTACCTACAGATTCTGCACCTAAAGATATAAAGAAATACTGAATGAAAGTATCCATCATCATCTAACCATTCATTTGATTTTTCCTTATGTCATTCGACCACCTGATAAAGATATACTATGTTGTGTATATCGTTCGAGAATATAAGTATATATACCTTAGTTTTACCCACTGCTATTTGTACTTTGAAGAAATCCTCCGGATTATGATAAAGGTATGTTTTACATCAAATATTTCAGTCTACTGCTTTACTTTCTCAGACTATAATTCAGGCGATGTTCACAGGCGAGCAACTTCGCGACAATATAGCGCGGCGCCGTCACATTAATTACGACTTATCGTAAAACATGCGGCGCTGGCTTTTAGTTTACAGACAAGAATGTTGAATAATTTGTTTATGAAGTATAACAAAAAGTATGTACTATCTTTACATAAAAAGATTGTATTTGATACACATATGTCGTTCTTAAAACATTTTTTCCAAAAAACTCAGGTAATACAGGTGATGTTTACAGATGAGCAACTTCGCGACTTCGCGATGCCGTCACATTCTTTAACAGTTCACAGCTGGACTAAAAGGCCTTTCCTTATCATCATCATCATCAGGACTTTTTTAGTCTCCACTGCAGGAGCATAACCCTCTCTGACAAAACAACTCTCTCTCAACAACTCTCTGTCAAGAGCCATATATTAGCCAGAGCAGTCAGAGGATTTGCCTACACTCTCCACCCTGTCCAGACGGGTTGGAGAGATCTCATTGATTTTTGCTTTGTTTAGCTTGTGTTCCCTAAGTCGCCTTCTGTGACATCCACGGGAAGACTTGGAGGGGTCCTACTCTAATCTGCCGGGAACCACACGGCCTTTCCTTATACATAAGCGGAGGATCTTCCTTATTCACCTCATTGGGCAGACGGGTTGATTGCAGTAGATGCTATAAGGTTGTTGCGCAAAAGACGCTATAAACAAAATATACTGAAACTATTTTAAGGGTGATTTCAGTCCATGATACTAAACAACTTTCGCCAAAGAACATATATCGAAATATAAAAAATAATTTTTGACTTTCCACAGAAACTCGGATCAACTGATCGGTCAACTGGTATGGGAGCTCAAATATTATTTTTCATATTTCGATATATGTTCCTTAGGGGAAGTTGTTCAGTATCATGGACTGAATTCATCATTAAAATAGTTTCAGTATATTTTATTAGACCCTGTATAAACTGAATTGAAAGTTTTTGATACTGTGTTTCACGATTGTATAAACGGTAAATTAAAGAAGTGTATGAATGGTAAATCTCTTCCCATTATTATTTTTAATAGCATTACAATGCTCGGAAATTTTTCAAATTGAAAATATATAATGAAAAAATTCGCCACGAGTGGATCTCGCCCCCACGTTAACGCCGTGAGTGCACAACCCTTGTTTTCACTTCGTTTTTTCATCTCGTATTTCTTTTTTTTAGGTGTAAATAGTATGTTTTTAAGCATACTTAATGGTTATTATAATCATCATAATTTATATGTATGTTTAAAATAATAATTGTATATAAGTGTGTATATTATAGTGACCACCCCGCACTACCTAATTTCCCTTATTTGTTTCTAGATAAGTGATTTTCTTTTGCGCACTTGTTAGTTTTCAAGATTATGTCCTGTATTTATTCTGCAATAAATGGTATTGGTTATTGTAGTGTACTGTATTGATTTTTAGGGTTCCGTACCCAATGGGTGTAAAGGGTCCCGCCCTTTTACTGAGACTCCGCTGTCTGTCCGTCTGTCCGTCTGTCCGTCTGTCCGTCTGTCCGTCTGTCACAGGGCTTTATCTCTTGAACCGTAACTAAGTTTTCACCGATTACGTATTACTGTGGCCGTTATAAAATAAATAAATAAATATATAAGGACAAATCACACTGATTAAGCTAGCCCCAAAGTAAGTTTTAAACTTGTGTTATGAGATACTAACTTAACGATATTTTATGATAAATACATATATAGATAACTAGTTAGTTAGATAGTTATAACAACAAATACTGAAAATAAAAAAAAGTTAAAAATTAAAGGGGGTCGTCATACAAAAAACGTGTTTTTTTAGCGTTTTAAAACATTGTACGGAGGTACGAAACCCTTCATGTACGAGTCCGACTCGCACTTGCCCATTTATTTTTTCTTATTCTTATCCTTTCATAGGTTGGTGTTTTGCTGAAGTCCCGCCCTGAAACCTTCAGGGAGAGGGATTTTTAGTGTTAATCCCGTGTATGAAAATAGTTGTTTTTGCATTAAGTCAAGTCTATATGAGGGTCTAACAAGGTCTCTACTGTATTGTATTATTTTCATTTTTATATTAAATCAAAATATTTTATACGTCTTACAATTGTTAGTTTGTAAGTTGTGGTAGAGCCACGCAACCGGCAAAACTCAGTTTTGCTAGTAGCATGAATGGGCCGGCTCGTCCGGGGAAGTACGAGTACCACACTCGCACCGAAAATCGACGACTGTATAGTGGCTTCACCGCTTCTATGCTTCGTTCAGTGAGTGAGAGAGCCGGAGCCCCCCCCCAATCCCCTCCCCTTCGCCCCTGAAAGGTTAGGTAACGGTTTTGTTACACCCCTGGTGTTGCAGTTGACCATGGGCAGCGGTGATCACTTACCATCAGGTGACCCGCTTGTACGTATGCCGTATATCCTATGATATCACTACATACTCGTAGTATAAAACAAAGTCGCTTCCCGCTGTCTGTCCCTATTGTATGCTTAGATCTTTAAAACTACGCAACGGATTTTGATGCGGTTTTTTTTAATAGATAAAATGATTCATGAGAAAGGTTTATATGTATAATACATACCCGTGCGAAGCCGGGGCGGGCCGCTAGTTATATATAAAATATTTAACCAGTTTGCCAGCAATAAATACATCGGGGACATTTGCATGGTCGGGCACAAAGAAGTCGATACCAGTAATTATGAATAGTTACAGGACACGATACCCCTGATTTATTATGCTTTATGGGCCGACTATAAATTTGAGCGCGCGTGTTTTATACTAGCTCGCCGTTAGGGATTTACTCGTGCATTCAATTTTCGAATGAATGCCCGTTTTAATTTTTCGTGAATTGGCTCAGGCTACTTCATGTGATTAAAATTAGTTGCATTTAAAGCTATATTTAGATTTATATATTTTTTATAGACAATAATTAAAAGGCATAACGTGGGCATAACGTTTCAAATTAGTACCACTTTGTGGTTAACAGTAAAGTCAGTGGGTGCCATCTTCATACAAACTTTTGAAGGGCACGTAAATAGCAAAAACTTGGTAACAAATTATTAGTACCAGCTGCTCACAGGAGAAAACATTTATCTCTAAATGTATTTTTTAAAGTAAGTCACTAGGTGGCGTTTTCTTACTCATTTTATTATTAAATTTAACTACAATAAAAACCGGCCAAGTCCGAGTTAAACTCGCGTGGAGAGGGTTCCGTACAATTGATTGAATTCTTATAGGTTTTTCTGTAATTTAAAAGCAACGAACTAAATTTCGCATTTTTTTCAAAATTTTAGGCTTAGTAGTTTCGGAGATCAGGGGGGTAATAGTCAATTTTCGTCTTCTTTCATGAATAACATCAAAACTATTTATTTTATAATTATAACAAAAATATATTTGAGATCCTCATAATGAGCCTTTTCATTTGATATGTGACACAGTAAGGTTTGCAAAACGTTTTTTTTTCAATTTCCTAATTTATCCCCCGAAAATAACCCTTATTTAAAAAAAATATTTATTCACTTTGCACATATATGTTTGGGTCATAGGATTACACCATCCTACCAAATTTCACCTAAATCGGCCCAGTAGATTCGGAGCATATTGGCTGTGACAGACGGACGGACAGACAGACGCACGAGTGATCCTATAAGGGTTCCGTTTTTTCATTTTTTGTACGGAACCCTAAAAATTATAAACGGTTAACCGAAAGGTGATGCAGAGACAATTAAGTGATACCAAAATAAAAACCTGGGTCAATTAATCCAGGCAGGAAGTTCCAGCTTCGAGGAAGAGGTCTTTCGGCGAATCCGACTCGGCTGGGCAGCGTTCGGGAAGTTCCGCAGTGTCTTCTCGTCCAAAATACCTCAGTGCCTCAAGACTAAAGTGTATAATCAATGTGTGTTACCAGTGATGACTTATGGCTCTGAAACGTGGTCCCTAACTATAGGTCTCATAAGAAGGCTCAAGGTCGCTCAACGCGCTATGGAGAGGACTATGCTCGGTGTTTCTCTACGTAATCGAATCAGAAATGAGGAAATTCGTAGGAGAACAAAAGACGCTGATATAGCCCAGCGCATTTGCTCGTTGAAGTTGCAGTGGGCGGGACACATAGCGCGACGAACCGATGGCCGATGGGGCAGAAAGGTTCTCGAATGGCGACCACGTACTGGCAAGCGAAGCGTTGAACACCCGGAGAAGGTGGTCAGACGATCTGACCAAGGTCGCTGTAAAGCGCTGGACGCAGGCCGCTCTAGATCGGTAATTTTGGAAGTAAATTAAATTTTGACTTACCTAGTATTTGAACCTGTAATACCTACCATGCGCAGGAGTTTTTGTAATATGTGTGCTGCCATCTCTGTCAGCAGCTGATGATTGATGAAAATAATACACAAACTTTGGAAAAAGGCCATTTTCAAACTTTCCGTGGCCGGGGATCGAACCCATAAACCTCGAGTAGCTGAGTAGCAAGGTTACCATTACCAACAAAGATCATAAAATGCTTTGCACATAGTTTAGGCCGCCGCTGCTGGTGGATGAAAATGGCCGTACATGAGCCAGTTTCTACTAAAAACTCAAACGTATAAGTTGGGTCGGTCGGGGATCGAACCAGGGACCTTCGAGACCACTTCACTGCGCTGCTCTGATTTTGGCTAAGTAACAAACTATGTAAAACGAATATAAGCTAGCTAATCTAAATCTAAGTTATTTCGTTTTATTCCAAAATTTTCTTACGATAATGATTTTTATATGTACTCGTAGGTACTTGAAAGAAAAATAGTTTATTTGATATATCACAAACACGGTTTAACAATTATAATAAGAGTTCTCACTATACACGAATATATATTTTAATATCCCAAGAACACGTTCTCTTTTGATTTTATTTAAATCTAGTAGAATATTGTAGTGTAATATTTATATACAGGCTGCGCCAATTTGACCGCTCGCGGCTAGATGTCACGCTAATATGATTAATGAGGGATAATGCTAGATTATGGAGGGATTAGCGCGCTTCAGAATATTTTGCTAGCTTGTACCTAAATCTAAATAAACCGGCCAAGTGCGAGTCGGACTCGTACATGAAGGGTTCCGTACCTCCGTACAATATTTTAAAACGTTGAACAAAACACGTTTCTTGTAAGACGGTCCCCATTTTTAATTTTATCTTATTTTAATTATGTTGTTTTGGTCTCAGTAATTCATAATCGGTGAAAAATTTCAAGTGTTTCTATTACGGTTCAAGAGATCGAGCCCTGTGACAGACGGACGGAGAGACGGACAGACAGCGGAGTCTTAGTAACAGGGTGCCGTTGGCATCATTTGGGTTGATTAAAAAGTAAATAAGTATTAAATAACACAGGGTTAAATAAGTAAACAGGATCTTGAATAGCAAAACCAATTATAATCTTTCTATCCTTTTTATGAAAAATGCAATTGAAATCTCACGAAACTAGCTGATGAAAACATTCAAATGAAATGAGTTCATTGGTGTTAACATTCACAAAGGGTATATTTCAGTACTCTATAAATCAGTAAATCGTAAAATGTGAGGAATGATTACGGCATACGGTAATATTTAGGTTAAGTGAAATCGCGAGTAGTAAAAATATACACGCGAGTAGGGTCGCCACACATTTGCCTTTATGGGAATCAGATACAGATTCATTATCACATCGTAATCCGTAAAAGAATAGACAGAGCCTAGGGCCGCAAGACGTGTGTGGTGTGCGTAAAGATGGAAAAAGGAGATCAAAATAGTGTCGGGTTGCTAGCCGCATCACATATTACAATGATTCAGTTTCTCACCCATTATTTATTTGCTTTAATTGGCCAAACAAGTAGTTTATTACCTGTTCGTTTAAGGAATAAAGGAGGTACTTGAACTTCTGATAGCTTGAAACTTGACATCAAATAAATTGGCCAAGTGCGTGCCGGGCCATGCTTAGGGTAGAGATTTTAAGTTACACGTCATAATAATAATGTCTCTGGATTACAAATAGGAAATACACATAGACTACAGATAGTAGAACTGCCTCCGACGTCCAGTGGTTAGGGCAACGCCCTAACCACTGGACGTCGGTTAAGATATTGTTGACTTGAATTACCTAATTATCGGAGAAGAAAAATTATTCCGTGCTTTTGATGTCAAGCAAAATTGTGGGTCCCGAACGCCATCTAGCGTTTATTTAAACCTATCTATATATATCTACCCTTTGGGGGCGGAAGTCAGACGGCAGTGTGTCGCTGTGTGTAAAAACCAGTAACCTCGTCAATCACCTAGGATAGGTAGCGGGGCCCCGGCGAAGCGTAACCGCTAAGGATATTATCGGGAATTCGCTCGGATGATGACAGACTACATAGAGTAACTTCTAAAATCAGACAAATTTTTACAAGGAAAAAAAAATCAAACCAATTTCTTATAAGAAAGGGTGTGTAAGTATTTTTTTGAATCCTATAATTCTACGAAATGACAGTCACTCTACACACAAGCGGCTCGCGGACACAAATAAAGAAACATTAAAATTACAGAGCATGTAAATATAAATAAAAGAAAATGTGATTGCGTCGGCGGTGGCGCGTACGTAATTGAAAAAATGTCTCGTGATTGCAATGGCAGTAATGAGAAAGAGTTATTATGTCTGAAATGAGTAAGCATCTCAACTCAATCAATGAGATTGAGTGAGAATAACTCAATGCAATGTAGATTCGTGGTAGGTTTTATCATTTTTGTGGAATATAATTTCTGTTGGCGACTGCCTCCGCGGTCCAGTGGTCAAGGCGTTTGCCTTGTGATCCAGAGGTCATGGGTTCCAATCCCACTGGGAAGCATACTTTGTTAAAAGTTGTTTCCAGTCTGTTTAGGATATTGCAGGCTTGAATCACCTGATTATCCGAAAAGAAAGATGATTCCGTGCTTCGGAAGGCACGATAAGCCGTTGGTCCCGAACGCCATCTAGCGTTTGTACCTATCCTAGGATTGGTTCTGGTCTACCCTTTGGGTTGTGGAGGTCAGACGGCAGTCGCTCTGTGTAAAAAACCAGTAACCTCGTCAAATCGCCTAGGTTAGGTAGCGGACCCCGGGCTCTGAAGCGTAACCGCTGAGGATGCAACCGGGAACACGCTCGGATGATGATGATGATTACTGTTGGCGGGAATATTTGATGGTCGTAAATATCTTTCACTTTCCTTTACTTAAACATGTATACATCAGTGAGTGTAGGTCTGACAGAAAAAACAACTAAGAAAGCACCGGCTGCCTTTCATCCAGGGCAGATATTAAAAGCCATCGAGAACGCCGCAAGACTCAAACGCCACTTTTAGCGTGATCATGGTCGAGAAGGTGGAAAAAGGAATCAAAGTTGTGATGGTTGCCAGCCGCATCGCCTATTAAGGCCGTACCTGAATTTTCCGGGGTCCAGTGCTGCCCCCATTTAAAATAAATCATTTCAAAGAAAACGGAGACATTATTTAAAATTTTAAGCCAAGCCCTAGATAACCCTTTAAAGTATTTTATGAACTACTGTTTACAGTTTATAATAAGAACGTAAAGCTTTACTACGTACATTTGCCAAAAGTAGCCGTTTTTCGCAAATGCTACGCACATGAAGCTTAACGTTCTCGCTTTAAACTGTAAACAGTAGTTCATAAAATACTTTGAAAGGTTAGGGTTTGGTAGTAGCAAAATTTTAAATGATGTCTCCGTTTTCTTTGAAATGATTTATTTTAAATGGGGACAGCACTGGACCCCGGAAAATTCAGGTACGGCCTTAACATGATTTGCAATTTCACCCATTCCTTCGATCGGCTTTTAAGACCTGCGCGGAAAGAGAAGCAACTATGTAGTACATTCTAAGTTTTTTCTTTTCTCCAAGACCCGTATGGATGGTACGAAGGTCTATTATGAATAATAATAATAAAATAATTAATAAAATAATAAACTGTCTTAACTCCTTCATAAATGAATATGTAACATAGGCCACAGAGATGGAATTCCTAAGTTTAAAACTTTACCTAGTCTGCTAACTTATGTTTATTGAGTGGTAAATGAATGCTGTAAACTTCTATGGTGCTTGAGTCCGTTCAACTTCTTCAGATTGAAATGTTTCAAGTGTTTAGTACTTGTTTATTAGATATGAAAAGTTAGAATTAGTTACAATACCTATTGCTTTGAAATATTGGAAACACTTGAGGGTGAAACACTTAACTGTTACTATAGTAACAACACTTAACTGTACTATAGTACAGTGAGTAAACGTGAATACATCTTTATGATACATACGAGTATTTAAGAATTTAGAGTACACGAAAGCTCTAAAAGTGTAGTGATCATTCCAATTTAATTATATAGGTAAATCTAACTTCAGATGTGTAAAAGGATTCTCAACTACTTATATTCACTTTTTATTGCAACGTGTCAGAGACATAGGTATGCGTAATAAATTGAACCACGGGCTATACTCACTAAAATACAATAAAATTATAATAACAGCGCGAGAAGGTGTGGTAAGCTGACCCGGAATGAAATGGGACCATAGCTAGGACTGATGATGATGAACAATCAAAAACAAAAAAAAATGGCATTTCCATATTAGCAGCCGCCTGGGCAATTTATATGGGAATGTCTATTTTTTTTGGATTTTAGACTTATTTTAATTTCATTATGCTATAGTGATCTAGTAATTCTAGTATAGCTCGTGGTTCAATTTATTACGCATGTATAACGTCTAACAAAATATACTGAAACTATTTTAAGAGTGAATTCAGTCCATGATACTAAACAACTTTCCCCAAGAAACATATATCGAAATATGAAAAATATATTTTTGCTCTTCATACAAACTCGGATCAGCTGATCGGTCAACTTGTATGGGAAGCCAAAAACTATTTTTAATATTTAGATATATGGTCCTTGGGGAAAGTTGTTCAGTATCATGGACTGAATTCCCCCCTAAAATAGTTTCAGTATATTTTGTTAGACACTGTCTTTCATTCCTTTCTTAATAAATCCTGTACACGTTGTATATATTTATTTAATGTAATGTAGAATAAGTTTCAAACAAAGATGTTTGTACAAAACTAAAGAACACGCTTATTTATGATATTTTTCCTTTATTACTAGTAATTAACTTACAGATAAAACTTCATTAATAAAAACAATGCTATCAGCAGAATAACGCAAAAATATAACTTACATAGTTCTAAGATTCTCCAACGCGATACAAACAGCAAAGAACGCTAAAGAAACTTGTAATTCAGTTTCAAAGATAACAGCAAACATTTATGCAAACAAAAGAAATCTAAGAAATTCTGAACAAAGTTGGGGAGGAAGGGCGAAATAGAATAACGCGATTACTTTATGTAAAAAACTGACTAAGTGCGAGTTGGACTCTTTCTCAAGCTTATTTATTTATTAGAACATTTTCCTTACTTATAGGAATATTATTGTCATCTTACCTCTATATTCACATTACTATAAAACTTTGACCGTGTGGTGGTCAGAATATCTTGTAAATTTAATATGTCACCAACCCTTTCCCCTTCCTCGGAGGCGATATACAACGTGGAAGGGATATGCCCCGTACCCGTAATAAACCGAACCATGGTCTATAGGTACTAGATTAATATAGCATAATGAAATTAAAAGAACAGCCAAAAACATAAATTAATTTCGGCATTTCTATACAAGTGTGCGGCCGCCCTGGCGATTTGTATGGGAATGTCAAATTTTGTTTTGGTTTTTTGACTGTCATTTTAATTTCATTATAGTATTGTGATCTAGTATAGCCCGTGGTTCGATTTATTACGGGTGGGTTCATACCCACGGGTCATCCCTTCCACGTTGTATATGTAACAGATAGGATTTTTGAAAAAAAAAAAACAGTGTCACTCCGGGAGTGTCGACAGAAGTGAACACTTGAACAAGGTGGTGTGGGTAACAGTGTCGCGAGTTCAATTGTTTTTACTCATCTAAAAAATAGGCGTTTTATAGATGAATTAAAGAAGTTTTCACTTCAAAAAATATTTTTTTTGTGCAAGCTTTTATTATGACGCCTAAGTACTAATCAAGAAATGTGTCAATCGATGAAGTTGTCGTTTTATTACAGGGTTCCTATAGCCACCTCCCGGCTCCATCATCAGATCAGCTTCTTGTTATAATATTGCATTATCATCTAATTAACATTAAATACAACATCGCATCTCAATCGGAAACCAAGAAGTAGCTAAAATTTTACTTGCAAGATTTGACTTAAACAACTAAACAACAACTAATAGGGTACGCTCAATAAAAGCTTATAAAAAAGCTTGTGAAAAACTTGTAAAAACAGGCAGCAGCATCCTCTATTCCATTAATTGCGATGACCAACTCCTCTGCTCAGTGATGATATGGGCTGTGCAAATCCTGCCTCTATTGGGAGAGACTACAGTGCATTCTCGTGTGCGCGCCGCGAGTCACCTTCATCCAGAGGTCTTCCTCAGGACGAAGGAGACTCGCGGAACGCACACGAAGACGAGCATGAGAAGATTTTATATGGGTTACTCGTGTATCGTATCGCATATTAATATTGTCTTTATCTCATGTTAGTTATACCCATTAAGAAATGTCATCTAATAGAAAGCCTTATTAAAAAGCAGACAAGGATGCAATAAGTGTACAAATGGGTATTCCCGGTCTAAATGAAATGGGTTAACGATCAATGACTTTAATTAGTGTTGTCATAGAAGAACATAACTGTAAATGGTCTCAAATGGCCTATTAATTGAGATGATAACATTATGCATGCTATGAATTGTTACGACATAGAGTTGTGAGAAAGTTATCACTATGTACTTGAAAATTTAATTCTTATTCAATAAAATATAAATTCTTATAGGTAATAAAATCGTTATTTTCCTACTTTTCAACAGAAAGGCAAAATAGATTGAATTTGCCTCATTATATGTGTTCAGAGGAAGATTGAGTTATAAGGTAAAAATCTGAGTATTACATCAGATTAGGTAATGCCAAAACAATCCTAATTAAAAATGACGCATACAGAAACACAAAAAGAAAGTTATGTGCACCCATCTCCCTTCAGCATAGATATTGATTGATTTTTCAATTAAACCGTCCATTCTCCCCACAATGAAAGCTAAATTCTATCTCCCTCGGATCTGAGATCAAACGCGGATAACCATATTCATAGTTGACAATTGCCTCGTTAAAACGTAACTCCGTTAATTGTTGCAAATGGCTGTTAGTTACGTGGTAAGTGTTTGGAAACGGCCTATTCAGGCCATGTATATCTGGCCTGTATCTAAATGGGTACTGTTGGTAGTTTCGTTAGTTATTCGTGTAAGAGATCTATAAGTACGAGTACACTGGTATCAGATTAAAGTTGACTTTTTTTTCGTGTGTGTAAGTGACCAACACTGGTGTAAGATTTTTCAAGCTGCCTAAAGCCATCTGACATAGCTTGACTGTCATACAATGATGAAAGCCGGGACCATCGGCCTTACGGGCCTTCCGAAATACGGAGGGTCTGGGCGCGTTTCGTGCGTCGTTGACTTTTTGTAAACAAGTAAATTAGTCGCAATTCGGACGTTCATCAAAATTTAAAAAAAAAAATGCATTTATCATCTTCGAGCGTTTCGTGCCCTCTAATATTTTAAAAAATTAAAAAAAAATGCCCTCACAGACCAGAGGGCACGAAAAGCGAGTAGACGTTGGAGGCATTTTTTGTAAATTTTGATGAACTCGCGACGAATCACGACTAATTTACTTGTTTACAAAAAGTCCACGATGCACGAAACGCGCCCAGACCACACGGAGGTCGAAGCCTAAGATATTTTTTGTGCCACTTGGGGTCACTCATCCAAGTGCGGACCACGCCCTGGGTTGCCTAACTTGAGTAAGCGCTTGCGCTGCCTTCGAACTGCAGTCGACTGGCCGTCGAGCTGCCATCGAGCTGCCGTCGACCTACCGTTGACAACGTTGTTGACGTTGACAACAACGTTTAGAGCTCTAGAAGTATCAGTACTTGAGAAGCCAAAAGATTAATACTCAAAATTATCAAATAATTAAAAAATAACAAAAAGAGTGTAGGCCAAATCCTCTGACTGCTCTGGTAGTACGAAAGATGAGATACCTGTGCCACCTCACGTAGTGCGCGACGCGCGCGGTGGTACAGGTATCTGATTAACCGTCTGTACAGAGTGGTTCGTGCTCCTGCAGTGTAGACTAAAATAAAAGACCTTATAATGTATTTTAAATCAAAAAGTATACTTAGTCTTTAATGAATGCATCATTAAAATTAAGTCGACTTTAATTTAATTTATAAATAAAGACGTACCTAATTCTTACAATCTCCTCAATATAATAAATAAAAAGGACAAGTATTTTTGTATGCGACTGAATTTAAAACTTACCTTCAAAATCTCTTTGAGAATGTTGACAAGTGGAAATAAGTACGAATATTTAATTACTAATTTGCATAAGCTTCTTATATGCGACGTGAACATTTGATTTGCCCGAATTAATCGTAATAAATAATAAAATCAATTTAAGGCGATCCATGCAGAAGTGGCGCCCTCTTTTGAAATAAATAGTTTAATCGTAAATATGGTGATAACTTATATTTTTCGAATTACCAGGCATAAGATATAATATTTTTTTTTAGTAACCATTGAAAGTATCATTGATAGACCGTCTAGCTTTATAAACGCGTTTCTACCCATGCAGTTAAAAAAACTGTCAAAAAAATGATTTTCCGGTATGTTACATGATTAAGTCAGTACACTAAACACAAACTAAGTCATCGCAACCTCTTTACAAAATAAGTTTCAAACCAATAAACAACAAATACAGCATATCGCCAACTGCCAAACTATTTGGCAACAACAAATAACCGGTACAAAGCATTAGGCGCTGTATTCGGTTACAACTCAAACACGTAACCCATCAACTTCCTCTCGGGTTACGCCACAGAGGATACAAATGTGGAGTTCAAGCTGTGTAAAAATACATTATAACTTCCAACTACTGGACGGTAAAACGGACGGTAACACTGACTTTATGCGTTCTATGACTGTTGCGTAAATTCCACATCGTTCTGATAGCATAATACCTATTACAATAAAGATAAAATACCAGCAGCTTCTATAATTCTGTCACTCTTACGGAAAAACAGTATTACTTCATGGGTGCGAAACGTGTAAAGAGACCAAAGACATCACGCAGCAGACACACGTCTAAATCAATTACTGCCTTCGAATTATGTTGGGTAGTTTTGGCCTGAAAACTATCTAAAATAGAAATAAAAATAAAAATAAAAAAGTAATTTATTGCCAAATTAGGTACAGTTTCTTAACACTTATTCTAAAGTAAACTATGCTATAAAACTTAAATGATTTTTGGCAAAGGAGTGCCTCAGCATGTGTTACCTTGAACCAAAGGTTCGAGGTGACGCTTTTTTCCAGGCATCTAACTATCTTATGAACATATTTGGCAGCTCTGTGAAGAACCACCGATCTATCACTAAATAACGCATCACAAATGGACATGGATTGGCCGTAAGCTTAAGAGGGAACCTACTCACTTTCTGAGGCAGGCACTGAAATCAACTCCTGAAGGAAAATGGAAGCGTTGTCAATCCAAGCAAACCTGGCGCCGATTGCTAGCTGCGGAGATAAAGGCAATCGTGGCTCGAAGTGAAGCACGTCGAAAACGAGAATCACTGTAGCTGCACTCTGCAGGAAACATAGTAAAATAACTCAAGCAAGTCAAGACTTCCTGCTTCTCTTTCCACGCAGATTCTTGAAGTCAATCATGGAATAGATGTACCATAACCTACAAAAAACTGCTTCTAAATTCAGTTTTTACACATATGTATGTGGTTGTTCAAAATAGTAATCTGTTTCATTCATGTAGATTTATATAACTTTGTATTTATCAAATTACCTATATTAATCCAATATTGTATATTATAGCATTATTTTAGTAAAATTTTACGAACGTGCACTTTTTTCCATACAATATTTTTTTTAATAAACATTTTCCATACAAAATAAATAAATAAAAATCATTTATTTCGACCAACTAAGGATCATACATAATATTATTACACTTTAAGTGTCAGTAACAGAGAACAGAACTTAAGACTAGTGTTAGTATCTTATACCCAAAGGGATTCATAGTTCCTTGTTTTTCAGTATATGAATCATTGAGCAGTGGTTCACATACTGAAAATCAAGCCTATCTGCAAAGTTTTTTTGGATGCTGTAGGCACTGGCTCGAAGCCTGCTCGCTAGGGATGTGCACCGCTTGCACATGGTTGCGTAAAAGCAGTACACACGCGCAACGGCAAACATCCCCGACGCGCTGCAACGTCGAGGCAGCCCCATCAGCATCCTAAAAGCGTCATTGTACTGTACCCGCAAAACACTAAACTGCTTTTGTGTAGTGTATCCATAGGCTGCTTGTATAGAAGGATGTACAGTAGGTACGGAACAAGGTTATCTTAACTTCTCTTGTGCAGTGAGAAAACCTACGAGCTATCATGTTAGCACGCACATATAAGTAATTTTAGTTCCTTAAAATGTTCTACATACCTATTTTCGCAATACAGGCTGACTTTTTAACCACCAGCCAAATTGGAGCAAGTTCACATGATTGATTCTGAACTACTTTCCATAAAAACAATTAACGAAAAACTAAAATAAAAATTCGCCTTCCCATATAAATCAGCACTCAGCCAAACGGATTTTGTTTGGGAGGTCGAAAATTTTTTATCGATTTTTAATAACTTTTTATAGATAGTAGTTCAGTATCATGGACTGAACTTGCTCCAAAAATTTGGCTGGTGTTTAAAAAGTCGCCCTGTATAGTACAGAGCTGTCCTTCTGTACTCGTATAAAAAGTAATAATATTTGCAGAATGATTACATATGACTTGGACTCTGTGGTTGCTCTATGGTCACGGCTAAGTGAGCCGTTGACCACCAAGGATTCCATTATGTTCCCTTTGCTAAATCCGTCTTGCGCAAATAGCCCTTTAGTTTGCCGAAGAAAAGATTGAGTGGCGATAAATAAGAAAATACAGCGATTAAGATTTTTTTTCATATTACTATACATATATCTGAGTATTTACACATAGAAAGGTTTCTTGGATAATGTTATAGATCTTCTAAGAAAATATTGTAATAATTATAATAACATATATTGAATATAGCTAACAATAATATTCATTTTCAAAATAAAACTATATCTAACCACTTTACAGTAGCTCAAATATTAAAAAAATACATAAAAATGGTATCGATTAAAAGATATGGCATCAGGTCCACCCGCCCCTTAAACTGTTTTTAAAACTATGCAATAAAGTTTGCTTCCAAGCTAGTCTAGAAGAAAAGAAAAAACATAGAATGCTCCAGCTGCTTCTCTTCCCACGCAGATCGTAAAAGCCGAGTTAAGGAATGGGCGAGAATCCGAAAGCTGCTAGCCACCCATCACTATTTTGATTCCCTTTTTCCATTTTCACGGCCACCATCACGCTAAACGTGGCCACCAAGGGTCTTACGGACCTAGGATCGGTCTACCCCGTTAGAGATAGAGACGTGTCAGTGTACCTGTATCTACGAGTATATCTACTTATATATCTATATCAATAAAGTTTAAATAAATAAATTTAAGATTCTTCTGTATACTTTTTACCCACCAGCCAAATTTTTGGAGCAAGTTCAGTCCATGATACTGAACTATGTAAAAAAAAATATTTTTAAGATGGATAAAAAGTGTTCGTCCTCCCATACAAAATCAGTTAGGCTGAGCGCTGATCTGTAAATTTTTTTTTATTGTTTTTTTAATTGATTTTATCGAAAGTAGTTCAGTAGGTATCATGAACTTGCTCCAAAAATTAGGCTGGTGAATAAAAAGTCAGCCCGTATGTAGTATTCATTACAAAATACCTATAAAGTTAAGAGAAATATCTCTTCTTAATTTTCTTTATTATTTAAACATGAAATTTTATCCATAAGTTTTAATAAAAGAAAAAGCTCGTCACGTCGAGGAGGCAATTATTTTATCTTAATTTCGTACCTTATTGTTGCCAAATGATTAATATCCGCGACAGAACCCTCAACTCACAAGGAAGCGACAGATGGCCGTCAAACTTCTAATTAATGAGATTTTTTTCCATTTTACAAATAAAAGTCAAGTTAGCGATATGTTCATTAACGCGTTCGGAATTCTTTAAAATCCACTAGGCAAATCCACACACTACTACTATTTTAATTGTTGTTTCTCGTGATTTCAGATCTAGAATAGGACCACATTATCTTTTCCGGTAGATGTCGTAAGAGGCGACCTGAATTCCCAAGGAGAGTTAACATCAGGCGGCGGCCGGTTTAAAAACTTTTCGTTGGTTGGGTTGACATCCAGAACGCCTGGTCGTAAAACTATGGCCAAATCATTTAAACAGCTTCGGCTATTTCTTCTCCTCTTCGCAAGTTCTTTGGTATCATTGGGTGACCATTGATGCATATTATATTAGGAAATAAAAAGCGGAAAAAGCCCACCCCAAGCCCTTCTCCACTCTACACAGGCTTCTAGGTCCTTAAAAGCCATGGATATGCATATCATGTTTGAAGAAGAAAAAGCTGGAAAGCGGACCTTGGGATCGAATACGACCGGGAACATGCTAAGTAGCAGAAATAAAAATTTTGATAAACTATCGCGTCTTTATCCCTAAAGTGGTAAACAGGCTGCAAATCTGCAAGACCCAAGGCCACGTTTAGTAATGGTGGGCGTGAAGGTGAAAATAGAGAGTCAAAAAAGTTCAGGTTGCTAGCCGATTCAGATTCCCGCCTATTCCCTCGATCTGCTTTTAAAATACAGCTGATATATACAAATACACTATCACGTCTTTATCCTAATGGGGCAGACAGAGCATGTTGGGTCTTGCAGCTCTAAGCAGACAAAGCCCAGGGGCTGCAAGAACCAAGGCCACTTTTAGCATAATTATGCGTGGGAAGATGCAAAAATAAATCAAAATAGTGATGGGTCCTATTGACATGACTTGTACTTTCGCCTATTCCTTCGATTGGCTTTTATAATCTGCTCAGCAAAAGAAGCAGCTGGTATTTCTAAGTTTTTTCCTTTCTCCCAGACCAGCATTCATGCGTTAAGATGAAAAGAAAAATCAAGTTAGCGATATGTTCATTAGCGTGTTCGGAATTCCTTAGAGTCCATTAGGTAGATATTTTAATTGTTTACGTCCCTGCGTCCCTTGAAGGTTCGCAGCTGGGCCGCCTACATCGAACTATTTAAAGACAAATTACTCTGTTCACAAATATCTAAATTTAACGCCCGTCCGACATTATCTTGGGTTTTTAAATGCTTGGGACTTTGTTGACTTTGTAATAAAATTAAGTATGTGGTTCTGAATTAGACTTTTGGATCACGATTGCTATTTTACTGTTTACGAGCGAAATTTCAATCAAAATGTTTATTTGATGTTATTTTTAACCGACTTAAAAAGAGGAGGAGGTTATCAATTCGTTTGTATGTTTTTTTATGTATGTATATTACGCGATATCTTCGCCAATTGTTAACAGATTTTGATGATTCTTTGTTTATTTGAAAGCCTTTACTACCAGTTGGTCCCATTTTAATTTGGTGAAAGAAACTCCTAAAAAAATTGAAGTCGGTTGTTTTTTTTTTGTTAAAAATTTAATTCTTTTCAATCAACATTTTATTACATAGGTTTTGTCATTAGGCATTCAAGATCGCTCATCTTTTGAACTCCCTTCCTCCGTAAAGTCATCATCATTAAGTTCTCAAAATTGATTATATTTGTAATTATATATGTAGGTATAATATAATGGTACGTATTGTATAAGTAGATATTTATTCTGATATATATTATATGGTATGTAGTAATGTAATGTTTTATGTACATGTTCTTAATATTTAATATGAAGTATTTATTAAATCGGTAGTCGTAATTGATTAATTTTGCTTTTTGCGCCGAACAAATTACTTTTCTGTTTATCCTTATGGTTGACTGGGAGAAAATGCTCTTAGCATTAAGTCCGCCATTTGTTAAAAGTATGTTTTACTTTAGGACAATAATTAATATTAAATTTAAAAAAAAAAAAAACTTCATACAAAATACGAGTATGGACTATGGACGCTTCAAGCGAGATCGAGTGACTAAGAAGCGTACTGCGAACTCGAGACGTGGCATGATTGGCAATGTGTAAAATATTAAAAAAGTGTCTTTACAGGTATAAAATATTGTTGAGGAAAAGTATAGTTCAATCACGTGGTATTTCTCGCTGATATTGGAAATAAAGTTCACATACTATATTTATCATCTCAAAAAACAATTCGACTACCATTAGTATATAAGATTACGAATAGTATAGCAATAAGAAAACGAACCCATAACTCACTCTATCTAATCAATCGTGCACTCAACAATTTCACAGACCCACACCCCGATTCCGAGCACCCTATATATCATATTCAAATGATAATTCAATAACGATGTGATTTCTGGCCCAAGTCCCTTGTTTGTGGGGTCGAGATAAAAGAACTAATCCATATGGGCATGAAATTTCTCAATGGCACGCCCGAGGCATGTTAAAGCAAAATAATTTATGCTTTTTTAGATAAAACCCCAAGAAGATTAACAGGAAATATAATGGCGGCCAAAATTTATGGTCCTCCTTATCATTAATGTGACTGGCCGCGTGGCATTTATTCAATAAAACAATATACATTTTATAAAGATTATAATTTGACTTATTTATGGCAATTTCGCGGTGTAATAGACAACCCTATTCGGTAATTGAATTTAAATAGCGTTCTCTATGGTTATTGAATTTAAAAATATATTTCTTAGTTTCCTAATCCGATAAACGGTGACCCTTTTTTAATGCATACTTAATGTGGATTATTTAAAAATTAAAATTAAAAAAAGCAATAGAAATCTTTAAATCAAATCTTGATGTTTTTAGGGTTCCGTACCCAAAGGGTGCAAACGGGACCCTATTACTGAGACTCCGCTGTCTGTCCGTGCCCGTCTGTCTGTCCGTCTGTCACAGGACTCTATCTATTGAATCGTAATAGCTATACACTTGAAATTTTTACCGATTATGTATTACTGTGGTCGATATAACAAAAAATACTAAAAATACAAAAAGTTAAAAATTAAAGGGGGTCGTCATACAAAAGCCGTATTTTTTCAGCGTTTTTAACTAGATCTTTATAATGGAATTAACTAGATACTTAATATTTTAACTGATTACATATTACTATGGCCGGTATAACAACAAATACTAAAAATAAAAATGAAAGTGGGTCATCATACAAAAATCGTGTTTTTTCAGCGTTTTTAACTAGATCTTTATAAAGGCATTCGCTTCTGTAGTGCATCAGGGATGTTCGCTGAGGCGCGAACACAGTGCTTTTATACTATAATGCGCAAAAGATGCGCGTCCCTGGTGCGCAGGGTGCGGGCCAGCAACCACAGCATCCTGAAAATGATTGCAAGTAGGCTGGACTGTCAGTATGTTAACCACTGCTGCGCCACGTCGGGGGGAGTGGTGCAGGAGTGGCCTCTATAATGTTTTTTTTATAAGATACCTAAATGTTACTAATCCATAGTCTATAAGCATTACTAACAAAATGAGTCACGTTACTTGCAAAATAAACATTCATTCATTCATTCATTAACTAGATACTTAAAATTTTCACCGATTATATATTACTATGGCTGCTATAATAAAAAATACTAAAATTAAGATAAAATTAAAATTAAAGGGAGTCAGTCGTCATACAAGAAACGCGTTTCTTTAACGCTTTAAAACATTGTACGGAGGTACGGAACCCATTATGTACGAGTCCGACACGAACTTTTTTTATTTTGTTTTATTTTTATTTTGTTTAGGTACAAACAAAATTCTAAAACTTCAAACTGAACTTGCAGCGATGGCTTTTTTATAATATTTTGTTGTTATGATTTTTTTGATAAAATTTGATATTCATTTAAAATATGATGGAAAAGTACTGTTACATTTAGTTAAAGTGATATCGATTTTAAATTCTATTATTATCTAACAAAAGTCAAACATCAAATAAAAGTTGAAGACATAATCTCTCACAAAAAAATTGTGGATATCCACTACAAAAAATATACTACTTCTTATCCCCGTTACGCGGTAATTATAGTTATTTAGTTTTCTAAACTTCATAATTGAATCATATTAGTAGCAGATTTCCTTCGTCCAAAGGTCTTCATTGCATCAAAAATCTCATTGTCATCATAACATAACACAATTTCGCCCTCAATATGATTCACCCACGTTATTATACCAACTGTACAAAACAAAATTAGTGCAGATGGATAGCTAATGCACATTATCATAACGTTCAGTGCGATTTTAGCGTGATGGTGGAAAACGAAATCAAAATAATGATAGGTTGCTAGCCGCATTCGTTCGTATTTTATTCGTATTTTTCGTATTTCAGCCGAACGAATGAACTGCGTGGAAAGAGAAGCAGCTATTATATTCTAAATTTTTATTTTCTCCCAGACCAGCACGGATGTTACTTATTACCTTACGTACCCTAGAAATAGACTCATAGTTTTATTATTCAGCCTAACTACTAATTGATTTAAACTATTATCCGCCGTATTATTTATAACTAAGTATTGCAAAGAATAGGAGATCAGACGGCAGTCGCTCTGTGTAAAAACCTGTAACTTCATCAAATGTGACGTTCCACCGGTACAGGTACCTTGTGGACGCTGGCGCTTAAGACGTTTAGAAAAACAATTCGTACAATTAACTTAGCTTAAATAAACACAATGTCGTTAGTGCCACCGTCCATAAGTCCTTTACCCGTGGAACGTCACAAATCACCTAGTTTAGGTAGCGGACCCCGGGCTCTGAAGCGTTACCGCTGAGGATGCAGCCGGGAATACACTCGGATGATGATGATGAAGTAGGTATTGCAAAAAATTATTATGAGATAAGTTCTGAGATTACTTAACAACAATAAAAGTATAAAAAATAAATCATATTACATAATTAATTTGCTTCAAAATGGTACATTGGTAAAAAATTTAAATGTAAACTGAAATTAATTATTTCATGTTATTACATCAACACATTTCACATTATCGAGAGAGTGACGGTTCTATAATATCCATGTTTTATACCAAGGGACTGGACAATAATAGGAATATGTAAATACGAATCCTGACCATATTCAAACAGTATTACGCGTGTACTTTGTTGCTAGTCTGAGTTTGCAAGATATGTTATTTAATTTATGTTTGTATTGTTGAGGATTTAATATAAAAGTTAGAATGTATGCTTATTAAATAAAAAGCGGCCAAGTGCGAGTTGGACTCGCCCATGAAGGGTTCCGTAGCAGCAAGTAACATAATATAAAAGTTGTAAAGGTAAATTGCAGTTTACGATTTATGAAGTATTAAAAAAAAACTACTTACTAGATCTCGATCAAGCCTATTTTCGGTGGAAGTTTGCATGGTAATGTACATCGTATATTTTTTAGTTTTATCATTCTCTTATTTTAGAAGTTAAAGGGGGGGGGGGGGACACATTTTACCAGTTTGGAAGTGACTCACGCGCAAACTATTCAGTTTAGAAAAAAATTATATTAGAAAGTCAATATCATTTTTGAAGACCTATCCATAGATACTTACACGTATGGGTTTGATGAAAAAAAATTTTTGAGTTTCAGTACTATGGGGAAACCCCAAATTTTTTTTTTTTCTATTTTTGTGTGAAAATCTTAATGCGGTTCACAGAATACATCTACTTACCTCGTTTCAACAGTATAAGTTCTTATAGTTTCGGAAAAAATGGCTGTGACATACGGACGGACAGACAGACAGATAGTCATGCATGACGAATCCATATGGGTTCCGTTTTTTGCCATTTGGCTACGGAACCCTAAAAAATGGTTTTATATTTGATTTTATAAAAATACCTATTATGTAGTACCGTTGACATAAGTACATACACCATCACGTCTTTTGCCCTGATACGGCAGAAAAAGCTCTATGGTTCATACAGCCCTGAGCAGAAAGAACCCAGGGCTGCAAGACTCAAATGCCACTTTTATCGTAATGATGGGTAAGAAGGTGGAAAATAGGAATTAAAATGGTGATACGTTGTTGGCCGCTTCGCCAAAATTTTCCGACCTTGTATACAGGATGTACATTTTAATTGAAAAGACAGCTGTAATAAATATGCTTTGACATTTAATTAAAACAAAAGAAAAATACATTGTCTCGCTAGCTTTGCTTTTTTTCAATTAATTATAAAATTAGTCTTTAGTGAGATGTTTAGAAAAAAAACGAAAGAAACAACAGTCCACGCTAAAACTGATTAAAATGTATTGATAACTTTGGTAAGTATCTAATTTAAGTTTTCATATTATGCGCGTTCCCGTTTGCATCCTCAGCTATGCTGCTTCAGAGCCCGGGGTGCGCTTTCCCGCTTTTTCTTCTTTAAATATACCTAATATAATGTTAAGGCCGTACCTGAATTTTCCGGGGTCCAGTGCTGCCCCCATTTAAAATAAATCATTTCAAAGAAAACGTAGACATCATTTAAAATTTTGCAACTACCAAGTCCTAGATAAACCTTCAAAGTATTTTACGAACTAATGTTTACAGTTTATAATGAGAACGTTAAGCTTTACTACGCACATTTGCCAAAAGTGGCCGTTTTTCGCAAATGTGCGTAGTAAAGCTTAACGTTCTCACTTTAAACTGTAAACAGTAGTTCATAAAATACTTTGAAGGGTTATCTAGGATTTGGTAGTAGCAAAATTTTAAATAATGTCTCCGTTTTCTTTTAAATGATTTTTTTAAAATGGGGGCAGCACTGGACCCCGGAAAATTTAGGTAGGGCCTTAAGATGATACATGGACTCCAGCTGCCCCCATTTGAAATAAATTATATGTAAGGAAACGGAGATATTATTTAAAATAATGAGCTAGTTAAACCTAGATAACCCTTTAAAACTATTTTATGAACCACTGTTTACAGTTTAAAGTGAGAACGTTAAGCTTAAGTTTGCATTTTTGCGCACATAACTTTTGCCAAAAATGCAAACTAAAGCTTAGAATTTTGAGGTTTTACTAGCTCAAAATTTAAAATGATATTTCTAGGTTCTCTCTACCTCTAGGTTTCCTTACAAATAATTTATTTCAAATGGGGGCAGCACTGGACTCCTTGTATCGTCATAATGGTCACCCAAGGATGCCGAAGACCGTGCGAAATCAAGAAGAAATAGCCAGAAAGTTATAACGATTTGGCCAAAGTTTTACGACCGGCCGCCTGTTTAACATCAACCTTCTTTGGGCTTGCATTTATGCGAAAAGTTTTCAACCGGCCGCCGCCGGACATCAACACTTATTGGGAAAGCTGTTATATATTTCTTTTTTAGGACAAATCACACTGATTGAGCTAGCCCCAAAGTAAGTTTTTGAACTTGTGTTATGGGATACTAACTCAACGATACTATAATTTATAATAAATACATATATAGATAGACCCAAGACCCAGGACAATTTAGAAAAAGGCCATTTTTTAACTTGCCCTGGCTGGGGATCGAACACAGAACCTACAAATTGGCGGACTTGTCGTTTGTGCTTAGTCAGTAGATGCC
Organism: Acrobasis repandana; assembly: GCA_963576875.1. Taxonomy (NCBI): domain Eukaryota; kingdom Metazoa; phylum Arthropoda; class Insecta; order Lepidoptera; family Pyralidae; genus Acrobasis; species Acrobasis repandana. The sequence continues at coordinate 6,198,112 of OY756223.1, read as the reverse complement.
TCATACGACTTCCACAGAAAGTGATGGAGTGGTCCTATTCTGGGCCGAAATCCACACGGCAATTTTTCATACGCATTTTGCAAGTATAACACAACAGCAGTATTAATTTAGTTGACTGTCTTCTTACACCCTGTAATGCCCTGTATTTTACTAACGAGTAATATTAAGTTCCAATATTAATCTACGTACTAGAGTTTAAAGAGTAGTAAAACTTAATTTATGTCGAACAATATAATATAAACCTGTATTAAAGTTATTCAATGAAGGTTTATTGCTACTTTGTGTAGTAAATTAATAGCAATTGAAGTCAGATAAAACAATTATAGTGGTTATAATCGGTATACTTGATTTAAATAAATAAATATTTGTCATGGTCTAGATTGTCAAGAAAATGTATATGCGCATGACCAACTAATAAGAGTCCTTTACGCTGAACAAAATCAAACTTTCCAATACAAACTTACTCTAGCTTTTATTTTGAAACAACATGTCATTCCCAATGAGGGTTGACGTCAGGTAGGCAGTTGTAAAACTATAGCCAAATCATTTAAATGGTTCCGGCTATTTCTTCTCCATTTTGCAAGGTCTTTGGCATCCTTGGGTGATAATACATGCATATTATATTTGGAGAAGAAAAAGCGGGAAAGCGCACCCCGAACTCCGAAGCAGCACAGCTGAGGATACAACCGGGAATGCGCTTATTATATTATAATTTAGACGAAGAGAAGAAGAGAAGAGAGATGTGTGATTTTGGCAAAAAAATGTAATTTCAAAGAAACAAAATATAGTGTATCATATCATATTTGAACATCAGTATGCAATACTTCTACACCCTTATATTTGATTAGCGATGATTTTTAAGTTCATATTTTAACAGGCGAAAACTCGTTTTATGCCTAGATGTAATTTCTCTGAAAATACTGCCAAAATCTGACATGTAATTTCAAAATAAAACCTATACTTCTTTTGTATGAAAAAGTCAAGGATAAGGGGATTCTTAATTAATCAGAATATAATTAAAAGATTTGGGTGATTTGATTATTTAACACGATAGGTACATATATATTAAATCTGATAGCTTTACTCGAGTCGTGTTGTAACGATATTTAGAATTTGAATCCGAAACATTATTAATTATTATACTCCATTTTGTTAGGAATTTAAATAAATGTAAACAATCTTGACATGTTTTTTTTTGTTAAAATATAAACTTTATAAATCAATACCTTTGCAAATTACAAATTAATTATTTTATAAATTATAAATTACAAAATTTGAAATGTGTATAGATATTAATGTATAAAGTGTATATTTAAATAAAAATACAAGTCATGTTTAAATTTATTTAAATACCTAACCAAATGGAGTATAGAGTCTCTTTGAGTACGTATGAAATATTTTTCCTTAAAACGAGTTAAGGTTTAATTACATAAACAAACTTACACGTACAAGTATATTCGAGAACATATGTAGATGGCATATATTTTTTTAACATAAGTCTAGAGTCTAGAAAAGCCTAAAATTAAATTTCCAAGGACACACGAAAGCACCCAAGCAATGTCCACAAAGAGCTTGCACACAGATTTATCATACATTTCCGCGGCAAATGTATTCGTAAGCCGTCCGTACGAAATCTCTTAATTTACGCCCAAAGGGATTTGCTAAAGCCAAACATTGTTCGCTAATTATAACGAGACATATGCTGCCTGTCCCACGAGGCTTTGAAGCGAGGAGCTTAAATTTACAACCTAATGGAGTTGGCAACTTGGACTAAAAACTAGTGAAAATAGTATTTACTTTCCTGTCATCTTCGTGTTTCTTCGTAAAATAAAATACCTGACTTAATTCAATTATGATATAGGTAAAATATAAATTGAAATTTGATGTAGAGAAATTTGAAAAATGAATATTTTGTATTGCACTAATAAAACTATATCTAGGACTTATTTTATAAATTTTATCGAATCGTTTGTATTTGAAAAAGTTTTGGTAGAATTTTTGCCAAATTTAATTGTCTACGAGAAACCTGAAGATTGTTCTTTATTTATTTAAAAAACTTTATTGTATATCAGCGATAGTACACATAATAAAATAACAAAGGTAATTTTACAAGTGGTGGACTTATCCCAGAAGGGATCTCTTCCAATCGACCAGTAGGGCAGGGCACAGTTACAAAAGTAGGAAGGCAGAAGTACGTACAGGGTACAAGTAGTTTTTCTGCTAAGTTTGATTTTAATCGAGAACGCTCACTACAAGGGTAAATTATACAAACAACTAGATATTCTAAATGTAAGACCTTAATAACTAAATGGCTACTTCCATTAAACTATGATGAGACAGAAGAACTCATACTTACTAATAATAAAGAAATTTGAAATAAAATAAAAGTTATAAGACTAAAATATCTGTAGATATATGATAGTATACTCAATGGAGGCTACAACTAACTGATGACAGTTAATAACTCTGCGTGTAGTCTGTTGTGGTCTCTGATCCCAAGATTCTATTGCAGGGTTGAGGACTACATGACCTATTTATTATAACTTCTCAGATACCATCAGTAATGATCACTATATACTATTGATCACTATATATATATCTATTTGTAAACTAGGACTATGTTAATACTTAGTGTTTGGAAGAGCGGGTCCCCCTGCCACAGGCTTTTTCCAAAGCTTACTAGGTGGGTCCCAGAAATTTGTATTATTTAACTACTGGTTTGGAAATAAAGGTTTTTGATATTTTTTTTATGGCTCTGTGAGAGTACTCGAGAAGTTGGTGTAAAGCATTTTTTAAAATAACAGTATCTTAAGTCTTAGTAGCACTAGAACACTAGAACAGAAACTTAACCTGTCTTACTATTTTCGAATATTCTACTAACAGTGCTTGACGCCAAAATTGGACAGTTCTACTTCTATTTAAATCTGAGCTCTTGGTTTTAAACTTAACGAGTGCGCGTTGTACCGTTTTTGTTTTGCGTATTAGTGAAGTTTAAGTACTCTCTTGTTTACAAATCTTCGCCTAATGTGCTGCCTGAAAGACATTGAGTTATGCTTTTAATGGGACGTCTGTCATAAGCTAGCTGATATTTAGCATCGTAAGTTAAAAGGTGAATAAACTTTAAAACTTATTAAGAATCATGTCGAATAAAAAACATCTTCGACGATAATAAAATATAAAAAAAAGGCGTCGATGTTTCAAAACCGTAATAATGTTATTGGTAACATTAATAAAAATCTTTCTGAGAAAATCCTTACTTGTTTTTGTTAGCGAAATTCTCATCTAAATCGCTCTAGGTATTTAGTTGTTGGGTTTATGCTGTGCAGACAATTAGAAAATTCAAAATGCTTATTAGTACACTTGTAAATAAACGAACACTGTAAAAAAATATCTACTAGAATGACCATGAAAAATCACCAAATATATTTCAATTACCTCAACCCTACATGATCCACGTACCCCAAAATCACGGCACACATTAAACCTTGATAAAAATCATTTTAGCCCAGAGGACACATCACCACGTGGTCGGATCACGTCCTGCACCCTTTGTCTCCTCAAAAACTCTATAAGCACCTATCAGCCGACCCATCTGCATAGAAATGGTTAGGTTCTGCAGATTTAACGCAAACTCGACTTTAAATATTTGCATTAAGGCTGTAGCTGACCTTAGCCGTGTAAACGCTTGTTGATGGGGCTGGACATAGATAAGAGAAAAGAGCAGATGTGTTTGTGAATGAAAGAAATGAATGCTTTTACTGTGAAATTACTGCTGTAGTAAAAACAAATGTAAAAATAAGAACTTTTTTTTGAAAGCTAGTTTATTTATTATAATCAATTTGGTTTTTTCACACGTATTCGTGCAGGAAAATGCATATTTATGTGATTGTCTATAAAACGCTTGAGTTTTTTTAACTAAATATTAAAAAAAACATAATTGTTCTTTCATTCAGTTGTGTTTCTTGCTGCTTATCTAACTATGTTTTCATTTTAGGCATAACAGAGACATACAATATTGTTTTTACACATGCAACATGTAACTCTGCTCTATGACAGTTATTATCACCTATCAGCCAATGATAGAGCTGCAGCAACTTAACATATCTCCTTCTATCCGCTCTACGGGACAAACTTATTATAAAGAGCATTTAAAAGATGCTCTCTTTTGATATCTAGTCCTTCTGAGCTTGAGATGCTTCTTCCATTACGTCGAAGTAGCGCTTTTGATGGCATGAATTATACTTCGACCACTGCGTGCGCGACCCTTCTGCGGGGTGACAGATGGTGGCGGGGGCGAGGTAGCACGTAATTTATAAATGATTTGACATTCGGTTGCACGTGTTGCCCTTTTCCGCTACACCACCCTGCCGACATCTTGATACCTCGTCCCCGTCACCGTCTGTCACCCCGCAGAAGGGGTGCGCACGAAGTAATCGGACTATTACCATATCTCCCTCTTCCCTGCTCTATGGAACGAACTAATCTGTCAGCTGAGCCGTCGGAGAGCGTTTAAAAGCTGTGTCCCTTGTTATTGTTTATTTAGGATGGCGAATTGCTGAGTGGCCGTTTTTGAGGCGTGCGCTAATGCGATTGTCCGTACGAGAATATGTCCTGATAACACTTGATGTGGCTATTGCGTAGAGATTGAGATATTAGGATGATAATGGTATAGGATTTAGATATGCATATTTTGGGATACTGTTGATTCAGTTTCGTGAATTTAATATCTCATACAATACAATTTCAGTCGTATTGAAGCTATCTGCGTCATTCAGACATCAAGCCATTTTTGCTGCAATAAGCAAGTTTCTTTCACATTCTGGTCACAAGTTTGAGGTAGGTCTAACAAACAATTATTTTTGTCGAATAAAACCTCAACAACAGGAAGTGGATAGATACTGTATCCATTTACATCATAAGGTTGCAAAACTTTTTGCACACCCTGTTTTTATTCTTGAAACTTTAGACGGAAGCTAGAACCATGCACATGAAACAACAAAGTAGATATTAAATTTCAGGGCTATAACCTATCCCTATCCGAGATTGTTGAAAATTTATTACCTAAAGTTATTAAACACGAATACATTTATTAAAGTGGTCATCTTACGGCTCCATGGCGTAATTGTTAACACGCTAGACCGCTAATCCGGAAGTTCTGGGTTTGATCTCCAGCCAGGGCAAGTTGGAAGGGGCCTTTTCCCTGGTCTGTCCTGGTCTTGGATGTTTATCTATATATGTATTTATCATAAAATATAGCATCGTTGAGATAGTATACCATAACACAAGTTTAAAAAAAAATACTTTGAGGCTAGCTTAATCAGTGTGATTTGTCGCTATATATTTATTTATTTATCTGCACATGAACTGAAATGTAATTTAATTATTTCATCATCATAATTATCATATCAGCCACAAGAAGTCCACTTCTGGACAATAGGCCTCCAAGGATTTCCAAAACGACCGTTTTGACGGCAAAGCTGTAAGTCCCGAATGCTATCTAGCGTTTGTTTAAACCTGTCCTAGGATAAGTTCTGATCTACCCTTTGGGTTGCGGAGGTCAGACGGCAGTCGCTCTGAGTAAAAAACCAGTAACATCATCAAATCACCTAGGTTAGGTAGCGGACCCCGGGCTCTGAAGCGTTACCGCTGAGGATGCAACTGGGTATGTACGCTCGGATGATGATCTGTAAAAAAAAAACCTAATCACAATATGACTCTTATAACATTTAAAGTAAGTCACTATTTCCAATTTGTACCAATATTTTTACTTCGACCTTTTAGGACATAATGTGAGCAATTTGATTTCAATAAAACAATTGCATTCACTCAATCTTTATTTAGTTAGCCAACACTTTCATTACGTTTAGAACCAAAGGCCACACGAACGCGAAATAATAAGCTCAAGGAAGTTATGAAATTCAATATCCAATCGTCTCTAATACCACAGAGTATATAATAATGATATAGTAAGTAATTTCGTTCAACGTTTGTGGGTGTTTAATGTTGAAAACAATTATTGGATGTGGGCGAATCGTTTATATTTAATGTAGCTTTTCTAAGCACTTTGTTGGATATGTTATGTTTTGTTTAAGGTATATTGTAATTGTAACTTTGTTTTCCAAAAAAGGGTTGACGTCGTCAGGCAGGCGCGGTCGTAAAACTATAGCCAAGTGCGAGTCGGACTCGCTCATGGAGGGTTCCGTAGCAGCAAGTAACATAATATAAAAGTTCTAAAGATAAATTACGGTTTACGATTTATGACGTATTTAAAAATAACTATCTATGATACCGAGACCGCTATTGTTTTAATTGAAGGTACATACTTTGAGGTATATACCACATTTTTATCAGAATTATTTTAATTAGTAATATTTCAAAAGTTACGGTGGCGACACCTCAAAATTTAACTTTGTATTAGATTATCTCAAGACTGGGGGGTTTGACCTACATAGTTTCAAAGCAGTTTTTGTTGCATTTTAATAGACCTTTTCAACGATACTCCACACGTTGGGGTTAGTCCAATTTAATTTTTTAAATTCACTTTTCGTTGTATGGGAGGGGGGCTGAAAAAAAACTATTTTTTATAATTTTAAAAACCGGCTTTTGGAACTTCAATATCTATCTCTCCACCAATGTTCGCGACAATCGGTGCAGTAGCGGCGGAGTACGAGCCCGGACGGACAGACAGACGGACGGACGGACATGACGAAACTATAAGGGTTCCTTGTGGACTACGGAACCCTAAAAACGGGAATGAGAACCCCGGTCTTCGAAGCTACACAGCTGAAGATGCAACCGGAAAAGCACTGAATTAGTATGTATTCATGTGTATTGTATACAGGGTGTAATAAAATATACTGAAACTATTTTAAAACTGAATTCAGTCCATGATTTATATAAAATTCTGAAAAATATTTTTTGGCTTTTTTTGGCAGCTAATCTAAGTTTGTAAGGAGAGCAAAATCTTTTTTTTTCATATTTTGGCACATGTTCCTTGTTCAGATTATCATATTATTATTATCATACTTGATTATCATAGATTGAATTTATCCTTAAAATTGTTTTAGTATATTTTGTCAGACGTTATATGTGCACATACAAAGAAACGCCAGATTTTCTAATAAGACGCGTAGAACTTCGCTCGCTCGTGCAACTATAATAATATGTGTTGAAAATATTACAAGCAAAATACTCTAATGCAATGAACAATCAATTACTGGCTGCGGATGTGTATTATTTTAGTCCCGGGTCATCTTCAGAACTAAGACTGGCCAATCACAGGACCGTCCCTAACGGCGGACAAAAGGACAATTAAATACAGCAGGGACGATAACAAAAGGCAAGCACAATTTGTTGCAGCCCATCTTTATCTGGCCGACTATTGACCCCTTTACCCTAATTCACTGATTGTTCAAAATATTCGACCCTCCACACATGCCACAGTCTAACATTTTTACTGCCTAAAATTGTATCAACTGCAATTTAGGTCTTGATTTTGTTTGTAAGTCTTTTAGACTATGGTTTAAGGGTTGCCTATTGTAAATGTAGGTAACGAATTTATTATTATTCTGGATGCGAACAAAACATGTGGCCTGGGTTTGCGTATTATCCACGCTTTAGCGACATTTCGAGAGTGATTTGGCTATTCTGCGGTGTAAAGCATCCCTCATTACAGTCGATGCGTTGCTAATGGTTTCCATCGTTACTTTTGAAGCACGTGTTTAGAGGGGAATCGTTTTGGGAGTTTATAAATTTGCATTTTAATTTAGTTTAAAATAACATCAAGGTTTATTGATTTTATTGATAGGAAAACTCGCGTGTGAAAAATAGTCGTCACACTGGCAATATAATTTTATAATATCAAACAAGAGGGTGCGTGGTTGTATACTTACTGTTTTGTTTGTTTGGCAATTATTATAAACAGTTTTAATAAAAGAATATGTTAGTAGTACAGAAAGTATTTATCCAGTTCATAATTTATCTACTAAATGATATTCCTTATGAATTTCTTGGAAAATGTAATAACGTAGTATCAATTATTATCGATAACATGCGCCAAGTAACATCTAAGTATTATGTTAGATACATACCTCAGCTGATCTGCGAGAGACCTGAGAGATTTCATCACTTATAGTTGGTTATAGACCATTAATTCTGATGCACACAAAGAACAAACAAAAGGAAACCGTAACTAACGAAAGGTGAGCTTGGGTCAGCAGGACTAGAAACTTTCAAATTCGGCCCGGGCGCATATTAATTAGTGCACTCGCAGCTCGCTGGTCTAAAGTAAAGTTCGCCATTGTTGACAAAACTATATAATGTCGAAGCGCTTAGCTATGAATAAATAATGTCATATTCTACTTCTTTATCCCGGTTGCATCCTCAGCTGTGCTGATTTAAAGCCCGGAGTGCGCTTTCCAGCTGTTTCTTCTCCAAATATTACATGCATGTCAATGGTCACCCAAGAATGCTAAAGATCTTGCGTTGGAGAAGAAATAGCCGGTAGATTTTTAATGATTTGGCTATAGTTTTACGACCGGCCGCCTGCTTGACGTCAACCCGGTTTGGGAATGTATTTGGGCGGAAAGCTTTACAATCGGCCGCCGCCCTAATGCCTAATGCCGAAATAATGCCATATTGTACAGATTTTTATATACTTAAAACATAATTATCACAAACGTGTAACAAATCATACATTATTAAATACATGTTATTTTAAATATAAACCAAAAGTTTAAGAACTACTGAACACTGAAAAGTATACTTCTATCTCATAAAACAGAATCAGTTCAAGTACTTATCATTTTAATAGATGGTTGCTGTGTGGTTCCCGGCAGAGTAGAATAGGACCACTCCAAATCTTCCGGTGGATGTCATAGAAGACAACTTAGCAAACACAGGCTAAACAAAGTTTACAAACATTAATGAGACCTCTCCAACCTATCTGGCCAGCGTGGATAGTGTAGGTCAAATCCTCTGGCTACTCTGGCCAAGTATGGCTCTTGTAGTACGTGTGTAGTAAGGGTGGAGACTACAAAAGACCTGTTGATGAGATGGGTAATAACCACTCGTTGACTATTTTCTGCTTAGCACACTGTTATAGCAGAATAAAAGGAAACCGCAACTAACAGACAGAAGGTGAGCTCGGGTCAGCAGGACTAGAAACTCTCAAATCCGGCCCGAAGCCTGTCACTAATTAGCGCACACGCAACTAGCCGGATTAAAAGAAAATTTTCCTTTGTCGTTCTTTAATGAGGAACCTACTTTGCATAGGTACATAAGACGTTGGTCAGATTTAAATAGAATCCTGACATGCTGTATATAAGACCATTTGTCAGGGTTCCTATGTAAGGGCACAAGTATTAGGATGACTAACACACGTGTACTTTGAACTTAAACAAATTAAATGCTTGCGGTAGAACAGAAATGGCAAAAAAATATATTTTGATAGTTATGTAACTTTACAAAATATTTTTTTTACCCATTTCTGTCCCACTGCTGTGCAAAGGCCTCTTTGTCTTCACTTTTCATTCTTTATCAAATTCACCCAAATCGTCTGCCCACCTGGTCCTCGGTCTACCTCTCTTTCTGCTGGAAATCAGTCTGTAGCAATATGGTATAATAGAATATAAAAATAGTGACCATTCGTACAATGCTTCTGATGAGTACACAGTTAAAGCAGAACAAAAGGAAATCGCAACTAACAGACAGAAGGCGATCTCGGGTCAGCAGGACTAGAAACTTTCAAATACGGCCCGGGGCGGTCACTAATTAGTGCACTCGTAGCTCGCCGGACTAAAGGAAAGTTTGCGATTGTCGCATAGTACCGTAATAGTACTGCTCGCACTATAACGAGGAGGATGTTTCACTTGTATGTAGCAATGCTTTGTCTCATAGTTGGAAGTTTGAACAAAATTGGCCATTATTTTTTCTGGGACTAGTTCAAAAACTTTGATTTCATCATTCCCGAATATCATTATCTTATCTGTCCATATTTGTGGTGCAAAAGTGGAGATCAAAGAGAGAAACGCCCTCAAGGAAGACCACAGATGCGATGTTATAATGGCATCAAAATCGAAGTGGATAAAAGTTTCTCAAGATCAGTGGCATTGTCTGGAGGAGGCCTACGCCCGTGCAGTCGAAAAAGGCTGAATAGATGACTATCTAGCCTTTCTCGACTGTAGTTGTGAAACAATTTTTATTTTAAATTGGTTTCCATGAACTGTTCTCGTCTTGTAGTTAGATATCGAAACATAGTATAAAATAAAAATATCAAAATAGGCGACGCAATTGACCCGTTTCTTTTATTTTTATTTTATTTAAGTACTATATAAAAAATAACATGTATCTAATTTTTTTTAACTTATATAACATTCATAAACCACGCAGGTTTGCCCTCACGTTATTAATCATTTACATCGGTACTTTAGTATACCTACTAGATACCTAATAAATACCTACTTAGGAACCAGATAAACACCAAATATTCTCCAAGAAATATTTCTTTAAATTTAAATTTCTTGACAAATTATTTGTTACACGTGCCATCGTGGACTTTAGATAGATAGGTATAACATTTTATAATTTCTGAACCAGTGACTGGCTCGTCACTAATTCTGAATTTAACACTAAGCAGAGAGAAATCAAAAAACGTTGGTTGCCAAGGTTGCCGCCGGTAGAAATCCGCTGTCATGGCCTCCCGTTAAAATTAATATTTTACGCCACAAAATACGAGTATGTCACCAAATTTGTCCGACCGAAATATCCGTTCGGTGGCGTCACTCCACACCTTTTCGTTCCGTCATTCCGCGCCAGCGCATGCACTAATTAGGTGACACCCGACACCGCTCGTCTAGCTCCCATAGGAAACTGGGGGAACAACCAGGTGTGAAATTGTGGACGCAAAAACAGTAAATGGGAGAATAAATTTAGACGGGTTGGTAAAAATAAATGAAATATACAATTACTAAATTAAAGCATACGAGATTAAATGTCAGCAAAATAAATTAAAGCTATGTTTAGTGTTAAATCCCGTATGCATTAATTTAGTAATGATGCAACGCGATCGTTTAAAAGTATTTAAACATACAATTATAAATGTCCACGAAATTGTAAATATTTTTACTTAGGCGTCCTCTGTACAAAGACTGCCATCACCAACCCGTTTGCTCAGCGTTTGCTTATTATGGATGTCTGTCTGTCTGTGGCATTGTAACACTCGAACGGATGGACCGATTTCGATGCGGTTTCTTTCACGTGAAAGCAAGTTCCTTTGCGGTGGTTCCTAGCTATGATTGATGAAAATCGGTAATGCCGTTTAAAAGTTATTGGGGATTAACGCTTAAAAGTCAGGGGTTTATCTAGTAAATATATTTAGTCGTGGCTAGCCACGCTACCGGCAAAACTCAGTTTTGCTAGTAGCATGAATGGGCTGGCTCGTCCGGGGAAGTACTACACTCTCATAGAAGATCGACGTCTGAGTAGTATCTTCACCGCTGCTATGCTTCGTTCGGTGAGTAAGAGAGCCGTAGCCCGGAGTCATATCGTTGAAATCTCAAGTAAGTGACTATCTTGTCTTATTGAGAAAATAAAGATCTTTGAACCGAAATCTCTTAGGTACTAATCTCATAGCTAGAATGAATATCATGTGTACTCATTTTAAGCAGACAGTCGCTCTAACAAAGATCTATATTTTATTGTATAACATGTAATATATTCGTAGCGTATGAGCCTTATTTTTTTTCTTATTGTATTATGTTCTGTACATGTACATACCTACTTCTGCCTCCTAATAATAATAATGTATTATTATGGTCTAAATGGTCGGCTGGAAGAGATCCTTTTTGGGATAAGTACACCTTTTATGCCAAGCCATATTAAATTTTTAGGTCGTGTACAGATGCAACAAAACGACGGAGATACAGCGCATTTAATTTTTGCATGACGTCATGATCTAGTGCGATTTTCACTTGACGGTAATGTTATTCGTCCCTACTCCGAAACTTTGATATGCTCTATATTTACTTCTATGATAAACCGAAAAATACGGATCCCTTATTTTTGGATAATCTTAAGAACTGACGGACTAAATAAAATAATATTTTTCGGACTCAGTCCACAGTTTTCGGATAGAATAAAATAAACAAAATCAGTAACTTGTGAAATCCTAATCCTAATCCTATCCTAATCCTAATCCTAATCCTAATCCTAACTAATATTATAAATGCGAAAGTGAGTTTCCATATTTGTTTGTTTGTTTTTTTTTTGTTTTTTGTTTGTTTGTTACCTCTTCACGCTTTATATACTGAACCAATCTTCTTGAAAATTCGCATACACATAGTTAGAAGATCATAGGGTACCTTTCATCCCGGAAAAATGTAATGTTCCCGTGGGATACGCGAGCGAAGCCGCGGGCGAAAGCTAGTTTTCAATATAAATTTTAGAAGTTAAAAATGATGGAACATGAATACTTGAAGTAAGAAATTCTTTGTTTTATCTTTGGTCATACATTACACAATAAAGAAACTCTGTCTCACATACAAGATAATGGTTCTCATCCCTTTATTAATAAACAATTAGCATACGTTATTCCTTTCACTTTAGATACTGTAATTAATCGTTCATTAAGACAAGACATTCATTTGTTTTAATGTACCTACTAAAGTAGTTTTTAATTGGTTGATTCAGTCTCACGCAACGCCTTAAGTTAAAAGGACGATTTGAGTTGACTCATCTCACAAAACGAATCAATTTACTTACCGCCATTCAAAAAAATCCATATCTATATAATCTACAATTCATATCTAACTTATACTCATATCTAACTCCTAAATTGGTTATAATAGTACATTAATATCGATTTTAGGAGCGCAAATTTTTTTGTCATTTTATTATAAGATTGCACTCCTGATCTTTTATGAATAGGGCATTAGTTTCTTCTTAAAACCTTGATTATACCTACCTAGAATTGACCTATTTCTTCTTATGACTAGAGAGAGAGAGAAATGGTTTTAAAAAGTATAAAATAAATACTAGGATTCTAGTAAGCTAATTTACACATTTACTTAGTAGTTACTTACCCTTAGGTTAGTTAGGTTTTGTGTGACTATATTTTCGAAGTTTCCTTCACTAAGTACTAATATAAATTTTGCCACATTGCACTACAGCTTTTAGCCATTATATTCGTAAATACATACGAACAACAACAAGGAAGAAATGATTTACGCGCAATTTAATCTTAAATTGATTGTTTACAAGCATATCGCACATTTTTTAGTGACAAAAAATTTAATCGTTCCGTCTGTTGCGTAAATAATAATCAGGTTTTTCTCAAAGTTAAAATAATCTGAGTGAAGTGAATAAAAAACGGCTTTCAGAATAGACCGCCCGACGACTTAGCTTAATTAATTGTCTCAATAAAATCCACTTCTTACGTTTTATGGCTATTAAGATGATGTGTTGATGAAGGCCGATCAATTGATTTGAACTCTTGATACTTGATACTCGGAAGCTGCGTGTTACTTTACACACACAAGACAAAAACAAGTTTCTTTGAAATTTTAGATATATGTTTCATGCCATTAGGCGACGGCCTACTATTGCGCTGAAGTAGCCTTTGGGTATCACGGATATTAGGCTCTATCTACCCCCTTTGAGATGGAGACGTGATCGTTTACTCGTATCTGTATCAGTTTCTCGGAAAAATGTGCAGTAACTTCTCATATTCGGAAGCATAATATAAGTAGGTATGCACTGGTGAAGGAAAGAGACAACTGAAAATCTATAATACGAGTATAATAATGAATTGCTGTTCGTTAGTCTCGCTAAAACGCGAGAATGGCTAGACCGATTTGGCTAATTTTGGTTTTGAAATATTTGTCCAATGTCATTGTCATTAAATTTGTCATTAAAGAGTAACGCAGAGAACCGAGAAGTTTGGCGCATACTCCACTGACAAGAGCCACTATGCTCCTAAATAAGAAGAAGAAGAAAACGTACAAAACTATAGACGAAGTCTCTCTGAAGGCCAATCAATTGATTTGAACTCTTGATAATTGATACTTGTAAGTCTTAGTGTTACTTTATAAAAGAGTTTCTTCGAGGTTTTGCATGTTTAGAGCACTTTGAAGCGATCTGATTTTTTGAAAATATCTTTACTAGCTTCTCCTCTTTGCCAGCTATAAATTTATTATTTCAGGGAAGCTGCTCTTTCAAATATGTGGTGGAGGAAAGAAGCAGGTGAAAAGAACATCACTATTAAGAGCATAGCTTTTAAATTTATCATGATGATTATGCCTTAATTTATTTTTATTTATTTATTTAACTTTATTACAAAAATTGTAAACGGCGGACTTAAAGCCTTAAGCTTTATCTACCAGTCAACCGACAGGTGGTGCAGAGACAAGCGAGGCTAAAGTAGGAGCAAAATTAATCATTACTTTCTAAATAGTATTTGAACTTTAAACTTACATATATATTGCATGGGTATGAATAAATTACATAAACTACAAAATATAATACTTAAATATAGTATATTAATTTAAATTACCTACTACCTAATAAATATATGTACATATATATATATATATATATATATATAATATATATATATATATAATATAATATATACTTAATCCGTTTTTATTTTTGTGTTCCCAAAACTGGTGTCAGATTTTTTAAGCTGCCTAAAGGCATCTGACAAGATTTGACAATTGCCATACAATCCCTCGATCGGCTTTTACAATCTACGCTGAAAGAGATGTAGCTAGTACATTTTACGATTTTTACGTGGGCTATAAGTTTCCGGAATGAATATGAAAAAATACTATTAAAGGTACAAAATTAATTTATTGTTTTTCAAAATAATCTCCCTTGGCGTCTATGCACTTTTTCATTCGATGAAACCAGTTTTGAAAACTTTTGTGCCACTCCTCTGTGGTGACCTCTGAAACGTGTTTTTCATACTCCTCGACAGCCTCTTCTGGTGATGAAAATCGTTGACCGCGTAATTGGTTCTTAATTTTTGGGAACAGAAAAAAGTCACAAGGTGCCAGGTCGGGACTGTATGCAGGATGACTCATGAGTTCTACATTTTTCGCCTTCAAAAAGTCGTTTGTCTGTCTGGCCGTGTGAGAACTAGCATTGTCGTAGTGCAGGATGATACGGCGTTTACGGTTATTTTTACGGAGTTCGTCAATAACTTCCGGCAAACAAATGGTCGTGTACCAGTCACTATTCACTGTACGACGATTCTCTAAAGCAACAGTAGCCACGTGTCCAGTTTTATTAAAAAAAGAAGCAATCATCCGCTTAGATGCACTTTTCACGCGCGCCACTTTGGTTGGTTTCGGCTCATCTTGAAAGACCCATACGCTCGATTGCTGCTTTGTTTTGGGATCGTAGCAATAAATCCATGTTTCGTCACCTGCTACTATGTCCCACACCAAATTTGACGCACCTTCGTTGAATCTGGTAAGCATAGCACTGCACCAAGTGACGCGGTCCGTTTTTTGAGCCTCGGTCAAGTTGTGTGGGATCCACCGCGAGCACAGCTTTCTCACACCCAAATGTTTGTGTAGGATTAATTGTATTTGACTCATGCCTATTTCTAAGGATGCGCGAATTTCATGGTAGGTCACATGCCTGTCTGTTTCAATCATACGGCGCACAGCATTGATGTTTTTGTTGGTCACAGCGGTGGACGGCCGACCATCGCGAGATTCGTCACTGAGATTGATACGACCACGCTTGAATTCTGCAAACCAGCTATAAACAGTTGTCTTGCATGGTGCTTCATTGCCAAAAGCTGTTTCAAGCCGAGCGATGCTCTGTTGAGCTGTCAAATTATACTTAAAATCGTAGAAAATCATACTACGAAAATTTTCCCGAGTTAAATCCATGTTGATGCAGACACACAATTTTTTAAATGGCGCCAAAAGGTAAAAACATAAGACAGTCAGATGAAACAAACTGCATTCTACAGCCAAAGAGTTCTATTTTCAAATGTTGCAATAAATTTTTAAATATTGTTTATGTAAGTGGCCAGTTCCGGATACTTACAGTGCGCCCTATGTATTTTTTCCCTGACCAGCATGAAAGACCTACTTTGTAGTGATAAAATGAAACTAATCAATTTGATAAAATTCTTTTGTATGTACATAAAACTAAATAAAATGTTTTTTTGTGAAATACTTTTAACCAGTAATTTATTAAACTTTATAGAATTTTGCAACGACCACATAGCAAATTTTTTTTTCGTAATAAGTGCTTGTCAAGTGTATCAGAAATTCTATCATAATGGAGCTGTTGGCCCTATAGAGTTATCATTTTACTGATATGACAGCTCTATAGTCAAGTGCTAAGTACACTTTTTAGGGTTCCGTACCCAGAGGGTGCAAATGGGACCGAGACTCCGCTGTCTATTCGTTTGTCCGTCTGTCCGTCTCTCTTGACTGAGCAAGACACTTAAATTTCACCAATTATGTATTACTGTGGCTGCTATAACAACAAATACTAAAAATACGATAAAGTAAAAATTAAAGAGTCGTCATAAAAGAAACGTGTTTATTTACAGCGATTTCAACTCGATCTTTATAATGGCATTATTTAGATACTTGAAATTTTCACCAATAATGTATTACTGTGCCGCTATAGCAACAAATACTAAAAATAAGATAAAGTAAAAAATTAAAAGGATCATAAATGTAAGAAAAGTGTTTTTTTAGCGTTTCAAAACATTGAATGGAGGTACGGAAACCTTAATGTACGAGTCCGACTCGCACTTGACCGGTTTTATGACAAATGAAGGCGTTGTTGGGTCTATTTTTTATTTGTATTATTTTGTTGTCAGTTTACCTTGCTTGGTCGCACTTAGTGTTCTATTTATTAAGAGGTATACTCACGTGTAAAATTATGAGAAACTATGAGAAAATCATCATCACCATAATCAGGTCTTTTTTAGTCTCCACTGCAGGAGCACGACCCTCTCTGTACTACCAGAGCCATATATTAGTCAGAGCAGTCAGAGGATTTGGCCTACACTCTCCACACTGGATAGGCGGGTAAGATAGGTCTCAATGATGGTTTAAGGTAAAGGGATAAGCAAATGGCCTTGAAGTTTGAAATAAATTGTTAACTTGTAAATATGGTGATATATATATACATATTTCCATATTGCTCTTCGTCATGCACTAGATAGCCCTTTAAATTATTTTATGAACCACCGTTGAAAGTATTTACATTAGTCCGTCTAGCTTTAAAACTTGCCTCCGCCAAAAGTGGCCACGGCAAGTTTTAAAGCTAGACGGATCACCAATAATAGTTTCAACGGCAGTTCGTAAAATAATTTAAATGGATATCTAGTGCATGACGAAGAGCAATATGGAAATTATCACCATATTTATGAGTTAAAAATTTATTTCACACTTCAAGGTCATTTGCTTACCCCTCCACCTTAAGTTATATGTTTAGCTTGTGTTTTCTAAGTCGCTTTCTACGACACCCACGGGAAGACTTGGAGTGGTACTATTTTACTCTGCCGAGAACCACACGGCTAATACTATATACGAAAATATATATAAATAGAAATAATATTTATAGGCTTATTATTTTCGCGGGTACTAAAAATAATGACAGATTAATTTTTCCCTGTAATAAAAGTATGAAAAGGCTGTCTACCTTAGTGGTCGCAGTTCTAACATAACCTTACCTATATTTTTGTTATACCAAGTCATTATTTATAACAGTGGTATAACAAAAATATAGGTTAGGTTATGTTAGAACTGCGACCACTAAGGTAGACAGCCTTTTCATACCTTTATTACAGGGAAAAATTAATCTGCCAACCTATTATTTTTGCTACCTGCTTAAATTTTTTTTTAAATCCCAAATCAGATTTATTTGTCGCTGCGTTAAATACATGCTGGAATGCTCTAAGGTGAGACAAAAAGAGAAGCAAATATAGTATGATAGAGGTAGGGACATAATAAACATAAACTTGGCGCTCTGCAATATATTTGAAGCGCAGTGGACTGTTGGTCGGTGATGTATTGCACATTGTCCATAATTGGACGCCGCAAGGTATGGCCAGTTCACACCTCACGGGTTACTCAAACGATTTTCCTATAAAGTTTTCTGTAGTTTCTCGTAGTTTACGTAAGTTATGTTGCTTTTGGGTATCATTACTTCTGAAAATATTAATAATGATCATGTCAGTCTCATCAATTGACTGCTTTATTCAATAAATACAACTAGTTAACGCATCACCTACTGCCTGCCTCCGTGGTCCAGTGGTCAAGGCGTCTGCCTTGTGATCCGGAGGTCATGGGTTCAAATCCCACAGGGAAGCATACTTTGTGAAAAATTGTTTTCAGTCTGGTTAGGATATTGCAGGCTTGAATCACCTGATTATCCGAAAAGAAAGATGATTCCGTGCTTCGGAAGGCACGTAAAGCTGTTGGTCCCGAACGCCATCTAGCGTTTGTACCTAGCCTAGGATTGGTTCTGGTCTACCCTTTGGGTTGCGGAGGTCAGACGGCAGTCGCTCTGTGTAAAAACCAGTAACCTCGTCAAATCACCTAGGTTAGGTAGTGGACCCCGGGCTCTGAAGCGTTACCGCTGAGGATGCAACCGGGAATACGCTCGGATGATGATGATGAACGCATCACTTACCAATACTTCCCTGTGTGGTTCCGGGATAGAATAGGACCATTCTATCTCTTCTTGTGGATGAAGTAAGTGGCGACTAAAGGACTAAGCACAAACATCTCAAGGAGGGTTAACGTCAGGCAGGCGTCCGGTCGTAAAACTATAGCCAAATGATTTAAACTGTTCCGGCTATTTTTTCTCCACTTCGCACGGTCTTTGGCATACTTGACATGCATGTTATATTTGGAGTAAAATAAGCGGGAAAGCGCACTCCAGGCCCCGAAGATCCGAACACCACAGCAAAGGATGCAGTCGGGAACGCGCTTAGATGAAGAAGAATGCGTTACCTACCAAATCAAAGCATTGTATAAACATCTCCTCTAATAGACCTACTGAAAGAGATCTCTTTTATTTTATTTTATTTGGGAAACAAACAAAAGCCTTGTACAGTTAGATTTCACATATTACTTCAAACATACATCAGCAAAGTTTCCACTTATAACTAACTCATAATGTTTTGAGCAGTGTACGTTACAGAGACTACAAAAAAGAAAACAAAGAATATACCCAGTGATACAATTTGGAAAACAGAAAATCTAAGGAGTCAAAGAAAAACAAATATAATAGATAATAAAGCGATACATTTTACAGATTTTTTGTTGATATTATTCTCCTTAGACCATTTCATTTTGAGATAAGTAGTACCTTTGTATAACTTTCATTTTATGTATTCTCTGTATATATTGTCAATGTACATAAATTATTAAATAAATAAATCTGTTGTTGTTATGTTTTGTTGAATATTTCTCAATTTGAGACATTGAATGTATCTAGCGTGAATAACAATGAAAAAAATACACGGATCCGCTAGTGTGAACGGACCATTACAGTTTGCAATGTTCTTTGACAACTCGCCATTTTATTAACTTCTCTACACAAAACTTTTCAAATTACATTTTTATAGTTCATGGGAATAAAAAAACCCGGTAAAAGAGGTGGGCTAGAAACGTGTCACTCACAATTTTGGATATCCCCTTTTCCCGTGTAACGCCTAGTGTATTTGTACCCAATTAAGTGTTTGTGGCGAGAAATTGATTTTAAAAGTGCGCAAACGGATATTTGCAAATCAACTTTTTTGTCAAATCAATTGTTACACTGAATGTCAAAATATTTGTTTCTATAAGCCTTATCTACCTTCCTGTCAAAGATTCGTCTACTACATGAATTTAAATATTTGAGTATCTTACATACAAAAATTGATCTGGGATGAATCTTGTTTTATTTAACCCGAAGACACCACGTAAGTAACTTCAATATGATAATCGGGAAGTGTACTAATATTCACTTCCAAAAAAATCTAATTTTTCTCAAATATGTACTGCATTTGTAGGAAGTCTAGTAGAACGGGCTTGTGTAAAAATTCCACATAAGTTCGGCGACGGCTCTGTGTCATGGAAAATTACATTCCTCTTACACATAGGCAGCACTGGTGACAGTATTGGCTGAAGACCGACCGGCGGGCAAAATTTAAGTTTGAGTTAGAGACCTCAAACTAATCCAACAGTAACACAATCTTATTACAACTTTATGATTGCGCTATAAATGTTACAAAAAATATAAAGGATCCAATACCTCAGAGAAAAAGTCATAACTCATTCATGAAATAATAAATTCTAAGTAGATCCATCTCATTTCATCGGCTCGCCACATAAAATCCGGCTTATTTGCAATTTTTACGATCCCTTTTGTTAGAATATACCGAGATATGGGCCCTTTGTGTGATAAGCTATACTTCAATTTTATAGTTCATAGTTCACACTGGACCGCAAAGAAAGGGGCTAAGTATTAGATGATTTACTGTGGCCATATAATCTGGATAATCGACGGTTAGCACTTAGCTTGCTTTTAACCATCGCCTGCGTGCAGTGATGTAAATACCCGCGTGAAAGGTACAAGCCGACTGCTGATGGCAGTGGCGGGTGACGTGACGTGTCGCTGCGACACCACTGGTATGACACTTCATAGATTCAGAGTAATATATATACCTACTACTACTTCAAACGAAACCATTTATCTGTACACACGTCGATGTGTGAGTTTTATACTTAGGGTTGCACCGCAAAATTAATTTAATACTTACCCACTAACGAGTTCGACATATTTACGATTATACCTTTTCATACCGGGAGATTTGCGAACACTATAACGTAAAAAATATTCTGTTTTATATATATTCTAAATGTTACAGAAAAGTCTGAAACAGCTACATAATATCACTTCACAAATATTTTTGTGTACTCTCTTGTGTATTCTCCCGCTAATGCGGAATAGCGAGAAGGATATATGTCGCAGTTGAATGGTATAATCCGCTCATTCACTAAACCTCTAGCTGTTTGGCATTACAGCTCGGTTTTGTCAAACAGCGAACCCTAATACGCTGGATGGAATGAACGACTTGTATTCATCCATGCGGCTAGAGAAGTTGTTGAACAATTCTATCTAAAGAAATTATATACAATTTAGAATGCCTACGAAGTGGTAATGGCGAGCGAGTGTAGCGAGTGTGCCGCGGCATCGGCCGGCAAGTGCTAGAAATGCTCTATTCATTTTACTAGGTTAGGGCAAACCTATAGCAATAAAAATAGTGAAATAGTTCTCTGGGAAATTAAATTCGATGTCGAAAAAAGTTGTATTCTAATAGACGCAGTTACCATATTTCATTATGGTAACCCTACACAAAATTATTATCATGCATGTGTCGCAGTTGTATTGTTTAACGGTTTCGTCAAACAGCGGATTTCCGTTACTGTTTCACAAAAGCGCTAGCCGTTTGGAAACGTGGTCAGCGATTTAAATGAACGTAACACGTTGCGCAATCTTAGACAATCCAGCTGAACAATATTCCGCTGTTTAACAAAACCGAGCTGTAATGCCAAACAACTAAAGGTTTCGTGAATTAGCGGTTTATACCATCCAACTACGACATATATATCAATCGGAGTGATGGTTGCTGGGTAATAACGTGAAATTATATTGTTGCTTTGCTTATCTGTTTTCATCACTCGGAAATATATGAAATATACGTTCTTTGTTGTATTCGGTGGATAAACAATGATTATATGCGCATCTTCTCACCATGATGGTTACTATTGGTTGATAGTTCTCAAGACAAGACATGTTGCGAATTGCGTGCGGCTAGTAACTAAACCCTGGTTTAGAGCGCAATAAGGCACACAAAGTGCGGGAGAGAGGTGCGGGGACGCCAACTTGCGGGAGACGCTGTGAGATTCCATTATGTTTGTACTCTTATGTATTTTGTGGCGACACTTCGTAGCAGTGTCATGTCGCTTGCAGTCATAAATTCGAGCCCAGGGACATGTCGCAGAAACACGTAGCCATCTGTAGTCGGCTACAAACTTGTACCTCTACTGACCTGCGGTCGAGAGACATGTAGTCGGGCGACGAAAGCTATTTCATAGAAATACATAGAAACTGGTTTCTACAGCAGCAGACGAAGTGTCGCGGCCAAACTACCGGTAGTGTGGTCGCAAAACTTCATCTGCTGCTGCTGTCTGCAGTCGGTTCCGAACTTGTGCCTTATTTGACAATCATACGGGAACTGCAGAACTTTTGAGAATAACAGTATCCTTCTTTATTATTAGCTATAAGTATCCACTACTGGACACTGGTTTGTTAACAAGATCAAAGGACAAAATTACATTATTCAATCTGTATTTATATAGGTACCCTGACTTTATTCCGTTATTAGAATAGTTTTTAAGGTCATGGAACTGAATACATACTTACATTCTACAATTTTTCTTTTTGACTCTTATACTTTTGACCAGCTGATTGCAATATTCTTAGAAAAACCTAAAAAGAGCAATCAAATAAAGAATCAAAAACGTATTATATTTGATATGAATATTATCAGTATAGTGAACCGGACTTGAAGTAAACTAGGAGTAAACAGTCTTTAGATATAACTTGGACTGCCAGCTACATACCTCACCGTGGCCTCGCTTTCATTCAAGTTACAGGATATTTATGCTCGAAATCATCTCAAAGGAACTCTGTTCGAATATTTATGTTAGAGTTTTTACTTACTTTTACTATGTCGGGTACTGATTAGGCCAGTTAAATTATGTGAAATTAGTCACGTCCTTGCCACACAAAAGTTATTTTATTATTTTGAGTAAATCTTTATGTTGTTAAACTAGACCCTCGTCTAAATCTATTTCTGTTGCTTTTCATGCCTGTTTTAGGCGACTTCTAAAATAGGAGGAGGATATGTTTTTTTATGTATTTTCCTCAATAACTTCTCCTTTTATTAACCGATTTAGAATTTTTTTCTTAATGTCAATAAAGCTAAACCGCTTAAATGAGTCCTCGCCCGCAACCCTGTCGTCCTCCTTTTTCCTCATACCCCCGCGCCCCTGTATTTCGCGGGCGGGGACTCATTTAAGCGGTTTACCTATAGGTGAAGATCTGATAATGGAATCCTTGAGAAATCGAGATAACTATCCATCGATCGATCCATGGGCAGCGGTGATCACTTACCATCAGGTGACCTGCTTGTTCGTTTGCCGCCCTATAATGTAAAAATATGATCTCCCAAATATTTCTAGGCACGCCCCAGAATAATCTATTCTGAGAGGCACGCATACGTAATTCTGTAATTTTTTTGTCAGTAAATTAAGTATTTGATTTCAGAAAGTGTAAAGTGGTAAAGAATAACTGATGAAGAAGACCAGATGATATGAGGGTACCTTTTTTTTAAAATTATTTCTTTGAAGGTTGCGATTTGCTGTTAAATTGCAAGGTATTTGATCCACAATGTCTTCTTTTTCTTCTTACCATATGTTTCTTTTTCAAAATTTAATGGCACAATTAAGTTAGTAATGAATACAAGGAACCAGATCAGAAATAATTTAAATTTAGTGCACATTTTTCTTTCCTAATCTTTGCTTTCCCACAGTTCGGCTACGGTATTCCTATCATCTATTAGTTCAGCTATGACCTTTTTTAATAAAACCCTACAATCAGTACCATCTGTGCAGGCAACTTTATATAATTACTCGTGTGTTTTTCTTCACTAACGCCGAATCAGATTAATATGAGTCAGAGATATACCTCTAAGTAATTTGGATATTACTCATTTTAGTTTAATTATACTCGCATAAAGTTTCACATAATCTTTTTCTTAGGTCCGTGTACAAATTATCATATACTTGGGTTGTTCCATCCATATTCGGCTAAGAGCTCATGCTATGTTTTTCTCTACTTAAATATTTTCCCGTTTCTAAATCAGCTTTTAAATAAACCTGTCCTTTTTTAGTTTGCAGTTTTTTTCACACTGCTGGGTAAAAGTCTTCCCTCTCTATGCTTCCGATCATATCTGTTGTTCACTTTCCGCTTCCAATCCCATTCAAGATATCTCAGCTCGTATCCTGTAAAATATAAAACGTGTTGTTGCTTTGCTTATAAGTATTACTGTTCAGAGAAGTACCACACTCTCACAGAAAATCGACGTCTGAGTAGTAGC
The DNA here is from genome assembly GCA_963576875.1 of Acrobasis repandana. Classification (NCBI taxonomy): domain Eukaryota; kingdom Metazoa; phylum Arthropoda; class Insecta; order Lepidoptera; family Pyralidae; genus Acrobasis; species Acrobasis repandana. The sequence continues at coordinate 6,173,922 of OY756223.1, read as the reverse complement.
TTCACCGCTTCTATGCTTCGTTCGATGAGTGAGAGCCGGAGACCCCCCCCATCCCCCCCTCTCAGTCCCCCTGCCCCCTGAAAGGCCGGTACCGCTTTTGTTATACCCCTGGTGTTGCAGTTGTCCATGGACAGCGGTCATCACTTACCATCAGGTGACCCGCTTGTTCGTTTGCCGTCCTATGACATAAAAAAAAATCAAAAACGCAATTAGCGCTCTTGACACCAAACATTTCGTGTAAAACTTTTTATATTATTATTTTTTTACATTTTATTTTAAATTAGAAATCGAATTTTGCATTTTAAATGAAAAAAATACGGAAAGTAAAACGAAACTTGGTCGTTATTCGTAAGATGGCTGTGGAACAACCCACGAAAACCTCTAGATTACTCAGTGAAATTAGTTGTAGCTACGAGCGATCTTATTTCAGAGGTCCCTCATTATATTGTTGTTAGAACGTTCGACATGCCATATTATATTAGCATTTAATTTAACGGGCCAACGACTTGTCGATTTTGATGTCCGTTCCCACAAACGAAATTACCAGATTTTGTCTTATGTTATTTAGAAAATTATACACGCAGGTTCTTTGGCTAGGCTTTTAATATAAATTAGTATTTTGAGTATGGTACACATTAAAATAAATTGGACAGTAATTGTGATGATGTGATAGACACTAATACTAAATTAAAAAAAGCAACAGTAATATCAAGCTCTTGCATTTCTGTGAAATATTTTTAGGGTTTATGTTTCAGATTTGAGTTCATTCTTGTTCAGCTTTTTCGCGCTAGGTACCATTTTTTAATAAAATAGTAAGAAAATAGAAGCCCAAAAATGTTATTTTTTTCTTTTTACACAACTATGTAGAGACCATGGCTTTTTGGGTTCATGGTTTTTTTTACTAAATAATTTTCAAGTTGCCACGCATGCGCCGTCGCGACTTTCTGACATATAGAAAGTGGGGGCAATTTAAGCACGCTTTAACCATTGTTTGCAACACTTACTTATCTTGTAAAGGCTGTGCAAAAAAGACGTTAATAAGATAGATACTATACAGAATATAAAAACAGAGCCCAAGGCCGCAAGACCCAAAGGCCACTTTTAGCGCATCGCCTATTGATATGATTCGCATTTTCACCCATTCCCTCGATCGGTTTTTACTATCTGCGCGGGAAAAAAGCATCTGGTACATTCTAAGTTTTTTCTTTTCTTCCAGACCAGCATGGAAGTGTTGATAATAAACTCTTCTACTCTAACTTACTTTTAAGAATCTTCTTAAGTTTTTGCCTTTTCCAAAATTCATGGAAAAATACCGTAATTAAATTCAAAAATATATCCAGATCGTGAGAATATTCCAATTCAGTGTCGAACATACCTTTATGACTAGTACTTAAAATATTTTGGTAAGCGTACGTCACAAGCGAACATTAAACGCTTATTATAGCTAATCTAGAGGGTGTAAGCAACCATGACGCTGGGCCATTATAAAAAGATACTTAATTCATATAATAAAGAATTTAGATTCATAAAACTCTTGATGACATAATGGGAACGTAATTTTAGGTTGGTGCAAATGCAGGGTTGCTTCGTCAATATTCTTAATTTTCCCCTTAAATAAGTATAATTATGCTAGATATTATATGATAATGCTAAATTAAAAAATAACTTTTATTTTTTCTAATACACAATACATTTTTTATTTTTCGTTTACACACTTTTTCCCACTTTTGAAGTAAAAGTAGTACTACTTAATGCGAATAAAAAAAATCATTAAAAAAGCTTTTGTCTGAAATAGTCTTCATTTAAAGATTAAAATACTTGTGTATGTCTAGGTATGTTATCCCATTGTTGGGCAAAAGTCTTTATCTTAATAAATAATTAAATGAAAAAATACCCAACTACTTACAAACATTATAATTTAAGAGTATTAATAAAAAAATTGCATACTTGTTTCCTAAAAATGTTTGGTCATTATTTATTTTTTCAAAAACGGTTTTTTTCAGGAAATACAATCGCCCGTCTTGACAACCCTTTGCAAACGCTCAATCATATAGGATCAGCACAGCGACTCATGAATAAATAATATGGAATCACAATTAGGGTTGCCATTAAGCAATTATGCTGTTGTTACCATTATGATGTTTTGGAATTGCTTTTAATTTTTTATTAGATCAAATTATCGTGAGGCCAAGGTGTCCGGGCCCAATGCCAATATAAACGGTCGCTATTAAATATCAATCAAGAACCAAGACGTTGCGTGTTTGAATTTCAAAGTTTATGAGAATAACATTTGGGAGTAAATGATCTGATAGTTTAAAGTTAATTTTTATTTTTAGTATTTTCAGTTTGATGCCATATTTTTGTTTTGTTTTTTTTTAGTTACATTTTTTTAGGTAGCTCGTGCGTGCATTGAAAACATTTAAATTAAAATTATCCGTTGTCTAAAAGTATAGGTATACAAAATACAAATATGTATAGGTTCCTACTTTTACTTTTTAAAATTTTAACCTTCTGCTTTTTTATTTGAGTTGGTATCGAATGGTCCCAAAAGCAGTCTGTGTAGAAACTCGTATAAAACGCTCATTGTTTAAATCGCATGTCGTCATAATAGGAAGTGGTCTTAAGATTAATAAAAAGAGAGAAAAAAAGTATTACACTCACTACAGGACTTAGGTGTCACGATCAATTTTAAGTTGAGATAAAAATACTTAATAAAACCTTTAAAATTTAACAAGTACCTACTTAGAGTAAACCTAAATATGGTAATTATGAAAATTAATTTAAAATTTGCCCTTGCCCACTTTCTTAAAGGACATAAACGTTTTCGAGTTCCAACAACATCTAATGATAGTGATTCTTAAAACTCACGATGTGGAAGGCCGAGTCTTATTCATACAAGGCGAGTTATTATGACAAGTTGACTAACTTGTGTACCTATATATAACGCGTAACAAAATATACTGAAACTAATTAAGCGGTGGATTCAGTTTTAGATACTGAAAAAAATTCCCCAAGAAAAATGTATGATATATTGAAATATGACAAAAATATTTTTTGGCTTTCCATACAAACCTGGATCAGCTGATCGGTCAACTAGTATAGGTCGAAAATTATTTTCATATTTTGATGAACCTTTGTTCTTTATTAAGCGAATAAAATTATATAGTCAAATATATTTGGAATGTTCAGCAAACGTTATATTAACAGCTTGTCAACTAGTTTGGGAGGTCAAAAAATATTTTTCATATTTTGATGTATGTTCTTTATTCAGCGAATAAAATAATATAGTCGTATAAAAACGTTACATTTACAGCTTTGTTTAGTATGTAGAAATAAAAAATACTACGTTAATAAAAATAGTAGTTCAATAAAAACTCAACCAATCTGAACCTCGGTCAGCTCACAACAAAACATGTATCAAAATAACCGTTTTCCGAGTTCAGTCAATCGACCGTTTGCATCGTTAACTTGATCGTTGTTTTAACGCAGGCCCATTTAGTAAATCGGGCAGTAACCGCCATACTCATTGTTTTTACGATTTTACTAATAATGTGTTTAAAAATTGATTTGAATTTTTATCAATATTTTATTTTATTTATTAGTACATATACAGTAAGTTAGGTACATGAAGTGACAAAATATAAAAATTACAAGAAATACAACTAGATAGCCTAACTAACCAATTATATAAGTACATAACATGTTTATTATAGCACAAATCAAGTTATTATGATGTAAAATATTATAGTAAAAAGGAAAAGGAAAAATAATAATAATTAAGGAATATAAATTACAAATAAATTAAAAACGTTAAGAACATTGCATTTAACAGTCATCTGTGATGACAATTCGACAATTTCTTTTGAATGTCGCTAGCGAAGTGCAAAAGATGTCAGGAAACTCAGGTGACGAACACAGGATTATTGCGGCCAATGTTATTTGCACTAGCAGGTACAGAAAACAGTTGAGGAATTCTTTGACTTCGCGAAGGTGCTTTAAAGTTAATTTTGGTTAAAGTATTCGTTGATAATTTTGAATGTATTATCTTGTATAAGTATGTTAGGTCTGTTAGGGAGCGTCTGGAGCAAAGAGATGCAAAATTAAAGTATTCCAGGTATTTACAGATAATTATGCTATGGCATGGGATTTTTTTTCAGAAATGTACGCCATATGATGATAAGCTTCATGCTTACAAAAAATTAAATTAAACATTTTCAAAACCAATAAAAAATCAAGTAGGTACTAAGTCGTAGTACTAGATTGGTTTTAAAAATGCAAACTTTGTTTCTAGATAAATTTTTTGTTTGTTTGTTTGTAATAACTTTATTGTACCAAAAGCATTTAAGTATAATAATTAAATTTTTAACAAAAAAAACCGACTTAATTTTTTTTGGAGTTTCTTCCATATCTCCAAAGTTCTTCATCATATCTTCACCAAATTAAAATGTGACCAACTTGGTAGTAAAAACTTACAAATAAATAAACGGGCAAGTGCGAGTCGAACTCGTACGTGAAGGGGAACCCTTACTCTTGTACTTGTACCTCCGTACAAGGTTTTAAAACGCTGAAGAAACATGTTTTTTGTATGACGACCCCCTTTAATTTTTAATTTTGTTTTATTTTTAGTATTTGTTGTTATAGCGGCTACAGTAATACATAATTGGTGAAAATTTCAAGTGTCTAGCTATTACGGTTCAAGAGATAGAGCCCTGTGACAGACGGACAGACAGACGGACTGACGGACAGACAGCGGGGTCTCAGTAATAGGGTCCCGTTTGCACCCTTTGGGTACGGAACCCTAAAAAAGAATCATCAAAATCGGTTTACAATTCGCGAAGATATCGCGTACCTAACAAACAAACATAAAAAAAAAAACACAGTCGAATTGATAAACTCCTCCTTTTTTGTTGTCGGTTAAAAAGACTACATACGAAAGAGCAAATATAATAAGGCGGACTTATCCCATGTAGGGATCTCTCTTAGTTAACCTGCGATAGATGGAGAGGATATTTACTCAGTTATAAGGTAGAAGCAGGTACGTACAAATAACTATAACATTGTGCTTACATTACATAACACATACATACATACATATGTATATACTTACATACATAAATACCTATATCATTACACATATACTTTATCTTTATTAAATATCTATTTGCAACAAATAAAAAGGCACGTAAAGATTTTCAGTTATACAATAGCCATTAGAAAATGTAGGTATATACACAGTAAATACTTGTATCATAAAATTTTATCAGTAAAATATAAAATATTCTTATCAAATACCCTGCAAACATATTTTCTATTCAGTAGTGCCATGCACAGACGTCATCCAAGAGCCATTGAGATTTTTCCACTACGATAATGATCTCCAAATTGTCCACGCTGTCCGTCGTCTCCGTACATTGTACAGTATTATAAAATAAAAAGAGCTTAGAAGTATAATACGCATGTGGGAAACTACACGTGTTACTATTTTCAAGGCCATATCTTCAACAGTAATCTCGCAAAAAATTTATAAGGCCAAATTACAGTTGTAACCAGACAAAAACATACCTTGATAAAAAAGTACAAATGTTTTCTATACCTATTTTAGTCAAAATATGTTGTCTCTATCACTCTTTTCAATATTTGACATTGAATGAATAAGACAACATAGTTCAAAACGTTTGTATTTTTTTACCCCCTTATTAGCTTAATTTGTATGTACTTCTTTACAACGAGTAAAGTAATAGCGTACAAATAAAAACATTTTTTCAAACAAAGAAAGTTATGGAAATAGTCGAAAAAAGAATATTATCGTACATGTACTGCAATAATGGCAAAATTGCCACGAATTATGCTGTTGACCGTACAACCTAAAGCGTAGCGTTTGTGTTTTTATCTACACCCATGCTATAAATCCTCTATAAGATTCTGAAACAGCGTATTGCCAACATTATAACAACCAGTGTCATATTAACCATAATATTATCCAAACGCGTGATATAATGTGTTACACCTTAGACCTCATCTTAGCTTCCCATCAGGCTCAAAACAAAACAAAAAAAAAAAAAAAATATAACACTGCGAAATATCGTCGAGCACGGCTCCGACCCTTCCTTCGCTCTCGACGAATATTTCACTGTGTTTTATTTATTATTTTTTTTGTATTATATTTATAATTTTTTCTGTAGCCAAAACGGATAGATATTTAGATAATACATTTTTTGGTATAATTTTCATATAAAAAGGTGATTGTATAAAATAGTAAGACGTATTATAACGGCAAATTTAGAGGTATGTTTGTGATTTTTTTCTATCAAGCCAAAAATGCTCAATCGTATTTTGGCTATTGTGGGTGTCTGTAGAAAATCCCTAAGATTTTTATATAATTTTTTGAGGAATAAACTATAGTAGTTTAATAACAGTGATTTTTCAAAAACACGCACAGTATTGCAAATTGTGAACCCACGTCGCCTTAAAAAAACAGAATATGATGTTTAAAGCAAATTATGCGGTGTCACCTCTCTGCACATTTTTTTGTAAGGCAAAACTTTAACGAGCTCGAAATTTCTACAAGAGCTGACACGTGCGCTATATTTAGTCCTCTTTATGAGATTTAGCTCCCAAATGAAGTTAAATTCATCCCCTTTGTGTGGTTATGTCGTTAAATCGCATTTCTCAGCTATTTTTAAATTTGTTAGCAATACTATAGGTAACTAGAAGGGGAAAATGTGCTGAGCGCTAGAGTAGTGATAGACCAATGCATTTAAGTTTGCATGTATTGTTGCACTTAATAATATGCTTATGCCTATTTCACTTGGCTTATATAACAAATAGGACATGGTAAAAATTTAAAGTAAAGATTTGTATAATTTTATACATAGGTATGTTTAAGTACTGAATTATTTTAAATGAGTCTATTTTCTTTATATAAGTTAATAAGTTCGATTATCTTTGTATTCAAGTTCAGACAAAATAAATTTATTATTATTATTTAAAAAAAGTGCATATAATAATATGTTCATCATCATTATTCCTTTCTTTATTTTAATGCTATCACAAACAAATGAAAGCCAACAATAACTTAAGTTTATTAAGTTTACTTATTTATTATGACGCAATACCAACTAAAAAGACGATTATCACGCTTTTTAATTCCAAACGCAAATCGCCAGCGATATGTTCACCCATCCGCATTTTTTTGCATTCCAGATCCAAATCTCGAGGTGGTGTCAAATAAAACATTAATTACATTAATGAGAAGTGGGTATCCGCATCAATCATTAGCCGACCTGAGATTAGCCCTACGGCTGAACCGGACGACGGCACAGGATAAAATTGTAAGCCTTTTAAGTAATGAGTACCTATACAATATAGGGTTGCAAAAATTTAGAGGTGCATCAGGATAAATATGCCGCCTTTATTAATAAAGTTAATTTTAACTCGAAATAAAATGACATACCTAAAACTAGATTTGATTTAAATATGATTCTGATCTTTATTTTTAATTAAAAAATGATAATACCCATGAAAAAAATACATAAAGATTTTTTTTTTGCTTAGACACACGTACTTATAAAAACCTAAAGCACGTTTATTCAATATAACTACATACTATAATACTATTACTTCAATATTATTAAAATAATATTAAGATTTGCACAAAAATAATTGTTTCGAGGTTCTACGATAGTTATGACATCAAGATATACCAAGCCTTGCCATTGACACCTTGTTTTGCTAATTATAAGAGGATAAATTTCGGCATTACAGAATCAATATGGCTTCTTTGTAAGATTACGCTTGCATGTTTAATCCTTTCGTGACCTACTTTATTAACAATGAAATAACACAAACGTACAGAAACGGATTTAAGGCAACGCCAACGGAGCGGATATATTAAATTTGTATGGGTAGCGAATATTCCTATTCTCGGTTGTATTTAGTTAATGTAATTTACTTTATATTTGCCGCATTGTAAATGTATTCTGGGTTTTAATGTGCTTACGATTAAGTATGCTTAATTTTTATTTTATATATAAAAAAATATAAAACTTAGGTTATATATCAAACAATAAAAGTGGGTAATTAAACTTAAACATAATAAATAAAATAAAAATTTTAACTGCCATTCGTCCGCCATTATCATAAGCGTGGCGAAGTCTTTGCGGTTTAGTTAACTTTGCTCTGGTTACCTCGTAAGATTAATAAACTTGATTGTATACAAATATTGCAATAATCAATTGATAAATATGTAATTCAACAATTTTTTCATAAATAGCCTAAAGAATAGCACTACCTTATTAAGACATTTTTTATTAAGTAAAATGTGAAATTAAAAATACTGCATTTCTAACTATTATGCACTCTATTTGCCAAAACCAAGGGTGTGCTTATCAATCTAAATCATGATCCTTCATTATTAAGAGTGATGGATCCTGATGGGTGAGCAGATTTGTCCAGGATCAGTCTCGACGGTTGATAACTGGGGCTAGATGCATGGGGAGAGAGGGTGAAGTTTTAGACTAGCTTATTCGTATATCCTCTAAGTGACCTTTCATATCTATGAACTTGTACGAATAACTTGTAAATGCTTTGTAATACATTCAAGAGAAGAAAGTTGGTTTAAGTTTAAAAAAACAATCGTACAAACATTTATTGTGCTGCCTAATAAGCCCAAACTCGACGGGCTTGCGTCGTTTTATTACAGGGTTCCTGAAGCCACCTTTCGGTTCTTAGCTTTAGCTTCTTGTTAGATAGAATAATATTGCAGATTAACATTAGAATGCAACATTTTAGAATTTGCTTTTAGTCTTCTTTCTCCAAACATGGCGTATTAGTCAAAACCAAACGACCACAATTTAATCATAAACCCCTCAAATTATTATTAGCTCTTATTCAGCGAACAATAAATTTAAAATTATCATTTTACGATCAGAAATATAACCACGGCCATAATTTAGGATAAGCTAAAGTTCAGCAGTCTAAATAATTCTAATCCAGGATTAAACGGAGGAACGACCGGGAACGGACACATAAATATAGCAAGAACTTTATTGCCACTTAGGCGATTTACCTACATGAGCGAATTTATTATTGTTAACGCTTAAATAGGTATTGATAACTGGGTAATAACAGCCCTCGTAAATTATTGTGCTAAGTACGTAAAAAAAGGTTATGTTATATATAAGACAGAACTGCCACTTTTTACACTTTTATTCTTAATTCCATTAGCTTTGCTTAGCCAGAGGAAAATGTTGATTATTGCATGGTTATAAGGGCTCGCGAGGTCTACTATTCTCACAGAACCACTTGTCATATTCTGTAAGTAGTCCGTATATTGGACAATTGACTTATTTCCTTATGACGTCTTGCCGTGTGGTTCCCGGCAGAGTAGAATATACCACCACTCCAAGTCTTTCCGTGGATGTCGTAAAAGGCGACTTAGGAAACACAAGATAAACAAAACTTATAAACGTCAATGAGACCTCTAACTCGTCTGGCCAGCGTGAAGAGTGTAAGCCAAATCCTCTGACTGCTCTGGCTAATATATGGCTCTGGCAATACAGGGAGGGTCTTTTAGTTTAATTTTATTTAGTTATTTATAAAAACAAGATGTTAAAATTAAAACCTGCAATACAAACCTCGGATTTTCTGTTCAAACCCAAACTGTCCGTCAGGCAAAGCCCTTTAGGCAGTTTACGACATTCTCACCTCGAGTCCTACGACCTTTTTAAGTGTCAATTTATGTGACAATGTTTCACAATATATTAAGCTCAGCGAAAGCCGCTAAACGTAAGAACTGGCGCGGGATAACTGGGGCCGGTTTAAAATAAATAAAAGTTTACGAGGTCGAGTTGGGAGCCCTTCATAACAACCTCAGGTACAGTTGGCGATAAAATTAGAATTGTATAAATAGTAGTAAATTATAGAATTATACCTACTTCTATCATGTAAATGCACTATTTTTATTCACTCTTAACGATAAAAGAGATGATAGAATTAGGTATAACTCAATTCTAATTCTGTCATCATGTAACAACAGTCATTATTACACACTAGTTAACTAGTGTGCCCCACATAAAGAGTGGGATAGGGATAAGGTAGAAGAAGAAGAAGAAGAGAACCAGTGCAGGTTTTCTCATGTTATCCTTGCTCCGGAACAAGTGGTAGTTGAAACAGAGGTACAAGTCGCGCCTAGTGAAGATTGAACTCGTGCCTCAGGGGTGCACAGCCAATGCCTAAAACCGCTTAGCCACCACCGCTTCATATATTATTTTTATGCACAGTTAATTAACATGAAACCCAAGGATGAAAGTTAGAAAAGAAAGGAAACGTTGCCAATATCCTGGGTACGTTGCCTCAATGCGGGGCGTTGGAAGAGGTATCCTATTTATATATTTTTTATTTTTTTTTTTTTAAAAAAAGCGATGAAAGTTGATACTGGTTTTATAATAAGCCTCCGACCAGATTTCGTATAGTTGGTACAGTATTACAATATTTAATTATTTTCTTTGCCAGATGTTTTAAAATTTGTTTAGTATTATTTAGATTATTGTCAATTTTTCTATAGATATATACTTTTACATAATCACGTCTTTATCCCGAATGGGGTAAACAGAGCATATGTCCGTTAGACCCAAAAGCCACGTTTTACGTGATGACGGGCAAAAAGATAAAAAGGGAATCAGAATAGGACTGGGCAATTACTAGCATCTATTGATGATCCAGATTCTGGCCCATTCTCTCAATCACCTTTTATGATCTTTTAGTTTAATATATCTAACATTCAATCCTATGGCTCAGAGCCTTAAATCATTGGTAAGGGCCTGTGTCTACGAGCACACCTTGCTCGTGGACGCAGACCCTAAGGATCAAGGCCACTTTACAAAGAAAAAAGCACTGATACTGGTCATACTTATCCACTCCACTTTTTAGTACTGGGGATAAATACCAACAGTTTCGAGTCCAATAGTAACTCATCTCGGATAATGTTCAGTTTATAGGATAAAAAGACGTTGATCACTTAATCCTTATCAAAAGTGTACTAGGACATCGTTATGCTTTTAGCAAAAATAAAATTTACATTTTTATGTGCGAGGTTTCTCGTTTTACTTTCAGGCACGCTGGGAGCTTGTTTGTAAAAATTAAGTGACATAAACGAATGTCAATAATTTGATTTTTTATCCGCCATTTTAATAAGTACTGTATACCCCGTACCCGTAGGAATTTATCTCATATGCCAGACGTGAAAATTATTTGTTCATCTGATTTTTATTATCTTTTAAAAAGAACGGATATTCATTAGACCTATAATGTATGTAGGTATGTTTAATTGTATGACCATATTTTCGCAATTATCTCAAAAACTTAAGAGCCCATACTACCCTAAATTTCTTAGAGCGATCTTAAATATTTATCAATATTAACGAAATACTCACTTTGAAATAAAAACACAGCAAAGTTCAGGACTAACTCTAAACATCATAAGTTTCAAAAACACGATTGCTTAAAATTTTCTCGATAGAAAAACATTGCGAAGTTGCCTCCAATTCACCTCAGAATTATACTAAAACAGAAAGTATTCAAGAAATATAATAGCTTGTAACTTTGGTTTATAAATGTATAAAACATAATGCAGTTATCATATGTCTTACTTTTTAAATAACTTTTATATATTCTTTGTAAAACGAAAAATACCTCAAAACCAGAACCAGCCTCATTGACCCACCGTGAATCCCGACGCCCCGCATGGCTCGCTGTCTCGCTTCGGCTAGAGTAAATTTGTGTGCGTGGAAGCGGGAGCAAAATTTAGATTACTGACATAAGGCGCCCTCTTAACAACTTGTTTTAACAATATTAATCTAGGCTGTGGTTGTGTACTTGTAAATCGTGGAAGCAAGAAAAGGAGGCTTTTGCCTAACAATGGGGCGCGGCATAGGCTAAAAAATCCGAATCTACATAAATTCTGAATATGAAGTACCTATGCTAGTGCTCCCACGTTTACAAACATTAGTAAACATTTTCAAATTCAAATATAATAACTTATTATTGTAATATTTGTTATTATACGTTATTATAAGTAGGTATTTATTATTATTATGTTACTATGCAGTTTTTTTTAACAGCAGTGTGGGGCACCAAAACATCTACAAGTCAAACACTTGACAAACAAGTACCTTGTAGGTACGGGTTTACTGCATGATTTCGAAAGCCGTGTGCCCGATGGCTGGTTCACCGAAACCTTTGGCTCGAGCCTCCAGGTTGCCGATGTTCCATGTCATCGATGTACCACAGTTTCGACTGGCCATTGGTCCGTCCGTCCGTTTGACCGAAGAGCCATTGCGGCGATGGTCCTGTCCTTCGAGTGTCTATTGACTCGACGTGCCAGCAAGTCAAGAGCTATTTTACATACATAAAATATTCAAGAAGAGTAAAAAAATAATGGAAGAAAAGACAAACCAGCAGGGTTTAATCAACGTAACATGATGCATCTAATGTTAATGATAATGTAAACATAACTACATGATGGCAGGAATAGGTAAGAGACGGAATCTTGTAACGTCAAACTCCAGAGGATAGATATATAAAAAGTTAAATTACTTTCTTACATAACATTCAAGTATCAAATTACAAGAACGATACCTTACGGACTAAGTTCAAGAACATATTTCAACGTGGCATATTTACGTAACCGAGGAACAAAACGTACCACCCTAGAGTCCAAGAAACAAATGCGCCTCTCCGACAAAACAAATTAAGACAATTTCAAATTAACAGAGACTGCAAAGTCTGAAATATGTGCTCTGAGAATTCGAGTCATACGTTCCTTACTGCACAATCAACTAGCGACTTAACTGCTATTAGCACAGGTGTTACTATTGCAAATTACCGTCCAAGTCTTTCTTAAAACCACAGTCTACTAAACTAACCTCAAAATTTTCTTTTAGATTTCAGTTAAGCAAAATTTTGTAAACTGGTTTTTTAGGCTGTGATATTTGGAAACGTAGTGTGGAAGCGAGTTCTCAGATGCCTCTTAAGCGTTGAAGAACCCCTTTTGCTTGGGGCTGGGCCCCTTCAGGCCCCTTGCAGGGTCCCTAATGAGTCGCCGGAGCACTAGAGCTGTAGGTCGTGATAAAACTCGCTAGTCTCCCCTGCACTACAGGGTTATTTCGCGTGGAAACTGCGCTGTACTGGGGATTTTTCTTTGCTTTGTTTTGTACATTATGACGATGTAGGGCGATCCGGATGGAGGCGAGATCTATAAAGCCTGTTTATGGGGATTTGAAAACGCAGGAGATACTCGTATGTAGGTTTATGGATTGTGTCTATGCTGGCTGTTTTAATGTTTGATTACATAAAGATGTCATTTTTACTATTTTTTTATATTTATTTTCTGTTTATCTACACTATGGACTACACTTAAAAAATAAAATTTTTGGTAAATTAAACTTCTTAAAAAATATTGATTCTATTTATACCTATAAAATAAGATCATAAAGAGAAAAGATTTGATTGTTTATTTGCAATGGAAAAACTCAAAAACTACTGATCCGATATTAAAAATTATTTTGCCTATAGAAAGCTACATTATCAGCGAGTAACATAGACTATATTTTATTTATCAACGCCTCGGAAAACTGCTAGTTAATAATATTACCGTATTTAGTATTTTAACAATACGATTTCACATACTTTAGCCCGCCAGGTTAGGGCTGTGTATTTTTGCGAAACAAATTGATTTAAGTGTTTGTATGTAAGTAATTTTTAAGAGTGCGTCATTTCCAAAACCACAAAACATCAGTCAATCTTCCAAGTCCTTAATAACGTCGTCGACTTCTCATTAGCTCCATGGTAATAATACAATGGAAAATAAAGGACTTTGTATTATACAAAGTCCTTTATTTTCCTACGTGGGAGGGCTGGAACAAAGCTGACACAAAGAGTGTATTCATAAAATTGTACAGATTATGATCTGATGCGATGGTACTATAGTCAATTGTTGTATTGAATTGTGTTTTGGTCAATACCGCTTTATCGGTGGAAAGAAGTACCGAATTATCATAATGGCACGAAGCACCAATTATGAAAATATATTTATTTACCCGACTACGGCGAAAGCAAAAATAGGGTTATGTGTTTAGTTGCTATGTATGTATGTTCATCTGTCACCTCGTATCTTCAAATATTCATGATACCGTGACAAATGAGGTATCGTCAGAATCGTTTTAGCTGTGCGCTGGTTATAGGTTATGTGACGTCACAGTATTTCTCTATAGGCCATAAAATATAAAACTACATCGACTTAATTAGCACATTTCAAAAATATATAAATTATTAGCTGTGGTTACCTGCTGTGCTTGCATTAACTAGATAAATAAACTTTTTAGTATGATTTTTTCCGAAGTCGGGTTTTAGTTTTTATAATATTATATGCCATCAGTGTTTCGTTTTTTACCCCTCGGAAAATTTGTATGAGGTGACAATTTTTTTATTTTCCCTTTCTCTTAGGAAATCAGCATCATAAACAGAATTTGCGGTCTAGCAAACTCAAAAACTGTTAAAATATAAAGAATAACTCCTAGACAAGCCGGCTTTTGTAAAAATTGAAATATCTAATTTATAAGTCTGTCTGTTATATAGGTTATCTATGTTATTTATCCAATAAAGAGATTGATTACAAACAAACAAGAAACTTATTAGACCAAAAAATAATAGTTTTTAGTCCCTAGTCACAGTTTGTATATTATGACTTTTCTACTCTTGGCATTTACCTACTTTACTGGCTCTAAGCCTATTATTCATTTTACCATTATCTGTGACATGACCAATGGCGTCCATACAAACAAAATTATTATTACGTACCTAATTCCGAATTAAACTTGACATTACAGATCGATGTACAGATTACCCATCATTTGTTCTTTTGTATACAATGCTATTAGATCCGTAGGTGTCGATTGATGATCAGATACAGTGCGGAGGCGAAATAACTTCATTGTTGATCGACCTATTTTTCAATGTAAATTGATACTGTCCCGTTGCAAGTACTGTTGGTACCTATAGAAATACGTATGTTCATATTTTACGTAGGTTTGTACGTCGAATTTAGTTAATAATTGTTAAAAGGTAGAGATTCTCAGGAACAATACAAGCTTATTTTCAATTAAGTACAAATATTTTTGGGGGTTATTCACTTCATCATTTTGCACAACTTTTCCCTTTAAATGTATATCGAAATAGGAAAATAAAGTTTTTACTTACCATAGTAACTAGATTACGTGACCACTTCGATTTGTATGGAAAGTGAAATTTATTTTTCGTAATGTAATGATATATACTAATACATTTACTGACAAAACTTGTTCAAAATGATGGAGTGAATCATCCCTTAAAATATTTGTACTCAATTTAAAATAAGCTTGCATAGTGAAACTGCAAAGAGAAACATTTGAACACTCATTTTCAGAACAATTCCTAAAAGTTTTTGTCTATTTATTTATTTATTTACACTTTATTGTACACACATACAAATGTAATAGTACAACAGGCGGACTTAATGCTAAAAGCATTCTCTAACAGTCAAACCTTTGGGTTGATTGGGAGAGTTTATGTGGGTGTAACACATAATAAAAAATAACAATAAAAACGAAATAAAATTTTAAACATAAAAATAAAATAAAAGAAACATACTAAATATAAATATTATAATAATACTATACCTACATATACATATTTGTTCTGAACTGATTTAAATTAGTGTAATTAATACTTTTAAAATTGAAACTACACTGGAACCATTTAGACTTGACAAGTAGAAGAATGAAAAGAGTAGAATTACGGGTCAATGCAGTGTAATTTTTAGTACTAGATTTTATAGAGCAAGTTCGATCCTTGCTACTGAAGAACTTTCCGAGTGAAACATAACGAAAAAGAAAATTAACAGTGGCACTCCGGGAGTGCTGACAGAAGTGAAAACTTGAACGAGGTGGTGTCGGTAACAGTGTCGCGACTTCAATGGTCTTTTCCCATTTCAAAAAATTTACAAAAATATTCTATAACTTTCATAAAAATAGAAGTTTATAAATTCTGTGATCCTAACAATGAATCCTAGTTATAGAAAGAAAAAACTAACGTTTACTCTTTGTAAACTTTTGTTCGACTAAAAATAATCCAACAATTGGTAACAAAAGCCATCTACGGCACGAACAAAGGCAGTAATTCCGTCACCTCTACGTAGGTACGATTCGTTCAAAACTTCACATTCAAAAGTCGTAAAAGTAAGCGTGTCCACACATCCTCCCGTGCCTAATTCTGTCACTAATAACAAAAGGTCGTAAGTCCATAACGTTGTGTGGCACTTACGCCGTTTATCGTTGAGTTGTTTGATTGAGACATTGAAGAGAAGGATGTGATTATGAGCACCATAAAATGTATTATTTTGGTGTGAACTGGCTTAAAATAGATGGAAGGATAATGTTCCATGGTAATTGCATTTTTAAGATTTTTGTTCTTATCGAGCGAGCATACAGTGCAAGTCAATCACATCAAAGAGAAATGTGAAATGACACGACTTACACGACAAATTATGTACCTATCTACTGTTAACCTAAGTTTTGTGGCCTACATATTTATGTCTGTAATAATTTACTTTTCTTTTTACTGTTAAGTAAAAAAGTTAAAAAGTTAAGGTTAGATTAAATTATTTATTTATTTTATGTATTTATTAAATCTTAACTGAACACAATGGTGCAAAAGGTGGTATTTTCCCTGAGAAAAAAAATACGATGATACAGCGCATTTAAATTTTGCATATCGACACGGTTTTGTACGATTTTTACGTAGCGGTGACGTTTCTTTGAGAAATTTTACTTTTTTTAAAAACTGAAAAATACTGGTCCATTATTTTTGGGTAATCTAAACGACGGACTAATAAGAATAATACTTGACCTAGTCATCATCCCTATTCTTTACATACATACACTAATTTCGTGAATTGTCGAAATAGGCAAGACGACAGTTATTAATGGCACATGATGTCTATTGTCTCGCCCATAAACAGAGGTTCACTCCAAATTGCTGACAAATCAGTCGATTTAATAGCGCCAATTTATCTTAGTTTTACGTTCCATTTACGAGACCAACACCGTAAAGCGGTTTTAATGTACAATTTGGACAGTAACGATGTGTCCGAGGTTTTATACAGCGATTCTGATACTATCGTTATTTCTAACAAATTATTCAGCGTTATAAAACGCTTGAAGATCTCTCTCGTGTACAGTAATAGAATGTTTTGAGGGTTCCGAACTTTACAAAAGTAATGGAACCACCAACATCACTTGTATCTGGATGTCTGAGTTTTTCTCTCCATCTATCTCATTTTCGCGCGTTTAGATTACAGTCCTTAGCTGTGCTGCTTCAGAGTTCAGAAACTGCACTTTCAGTTTCTATTAAGTTTCTTTTTTATGTCATAGGACGGCAAACGAACAAGCGGGTCACCTGATGGTAAGTGATCACCGCTGCCCATGGACAACTGCAACACCAGGGGTGTCACAAAAGCGGCCAGCCAGCCGTTCAGGGGGGAGGGGTAGGGGATGGGGGTAGGGAGGATGGGTGGGGGGTATACGTTTTTGCGTCGTCGTACGTCACGGCATGTTTGATATACTGAAAGTATAACTTTTAACATCATTACAGATATTAAAGATCCACGGCATACTTATATGTTAATAAATATAATCTAGCTACGTAATACATAAATAACATTTCCTTTGTTGGTGTCCTGTAATATACTCGTATGGTTTCTAAATCATTATATAAAGACATTTATTTGGATTATATCTTTATATGGATGAGATCAGAGAAAAAATAGAAGCATCATTAAGAATATATATAAATATGAAATAAAGCATCACATAAGTCGGATAAAGAACATAAAGTTGTAACCATCGTGTATTTCAACTAGATTTGAGTTTTTAACTTTGTTATAATTGAGAAGTTTATGCTATTTAAGAACTCCTTCAATACTTATGTTATATTTGTAGTTTATGTCTAATATCGCTTTTGAGAGCAAAATAAATAAAATAAGTTAAAATAAAAAAATATATTTTATTATTATTTATAATATTTATTGGTCTTACGTCTGTGGTATAGACATTGATATCAGCAAAAATAATTATGAATTAGCACTGCAGAGTTCAATTTTGAAGGAAGAGGAAATAAAGGAATACATATATTTCAGAAATTTACTTAAACTTCACCCAACAAAAGCAAAATTCTTGAGTAGATTATAATGAAAAAAAAAATAAAAAAAAATGTACGCAACCATATTCTCTCCGGTCGCCTCGCATTTTACCAGATTTTCTTATTTAATATCCTTAGTTACGTTCAAGGCATAAGAGCTGTTTTAATTTGTTTGCTCTTATCACCTGATCTCAAGTACCTCAAGCAAGACTCATTAGATGATCAAACGTTTTGATATGACACCAGAACTCCAGAAGGCACCCGTATCATGTCCTCATTCACACCGCGCCTTTGAAACTCGAAACCGTGGCGCTCGCGTGTAATGAGAAACTATCTGTGGTGCGGCCGGCATTTTTTATTTTTTAATTAAACGTTTATTGCCAGTGGGAGAGCTCATTCCGGTGATGTATGCTGGTGTAATTGCGGCTTTCATTAGTGCCCGTTTGCGGGTCATATTCGCGTTTTTCGGCCGGAAATTTTAACGTGCGCTTTTACGGTTTTATTGCCGGGGTAAAGTTTTTAGCCCGGAAATAGAGTTATTTTAGTATAGCGTAGACTTTGTTTTATTTCAGGGTAAGTTCAGTCGGTGATACAATTTTTTTCCATCGGACATAATATAGATATAAAAATATAAAAAAACCTAAAAAATCTCAAATCAGCTGGATGATTTTGGAAACCAAAATTTTTATTTCATATCTATTAAATGAAGTTGCCTCGATTCTTCTCTTGTTTTTAATGTTCTAGTAGGACCTTAGTCCTAACTTTTCTTTAATTTGTTGGCAAACCTCCATCCTATGTAAAACAAGGCAAAGCAAGACATAGTATGGAGTTTATTTTTATTTTTACTTCTACTATTATTCTAAAGAGGTAACATATCTTATTAGATGTCCAATCATCTTCAATCTTCTATTTTTAATAGGTTTAAATTTCTTTTATTTATTTTCTCTTCTATTCTTTCTAGTACCTCCTCAATGCTTACTCTTTGCTACCATATATAAAGTCATACTCCTGAAAATAATAAATGTCTTTACAAATTGTTTTGTTACTTTAGTACTAATAGGTAGAGTCTGCCCAGCGAGTCGCTGCACAAGCATTTTTTCAAAATTCTATATATGGCAACAATTTTATCTGTCAAACTATTTGTCAACCTCTTTTTGTACATAACCTAAAATATCTTGACACTTGAATAAAATCGTATGTAATTTTTTTACATACGAATTTTAATACAAAATTAAAAAAAATAGTGTTAAAAAACAAAAACTTATACAATAAAAAGTGTTACCAGCTAATGATTTTTTGAATTAGCAGCTCTTTTTCTTTTTTTTTTTTTTATTTATTACAGATTTGAATGCGTTTGACCTCTATCTAGCCTGATAAGAAGCTAAGATGAGGTCTAAGGTGTAACACGCAGACTCAAAAAATGCCTTTTGTGCAGCAACTCGCTGGTTTGACTCTATACTACAATGCCCATACCTACTCCTAATAATTTAGTATAAACGTCGTCAGTAGACCAATATTTTATGTTCATATGGACGTCCATTATGAACATCGAATATTTTTTTCCAACATTCCAAAACCAATAGCGGCCATTTGCGAATCCGCAAATGGGTCCGAAATGTAGGAACGTTGTTAACACATTAACTCCTGTAGGGGGTTTATTTTTAGTTTTGTATTTGAAGATGACACGCGTCCGGATGTCGGCTGATACTCACACCGTAGTTTCTAAAGTAAGTATATTTTAAAGGTTTTTCTTTATTACATTTTTAACCTACCTAAATAAAATAAAATAAATAAATAAATATAAATATATAGAGACAAATCACACTTATTAAGCTAGCCCCAAAGTAAGTTTTTTTAAACTTGTGTTATGGGATACTAACTCAACGATACTATATTTTATGATAAATACATATATAGATAAACACCCAAGACCCAGGACAATTTGAAAAAGGCCATTTTCCAACTTGCCCTGGCTGGGGATCGAACCCAGAACCTTCGAATTAGCGGTCTAGCGTGTTAACCATTACGCCACGGAGATCGTCATTTATTTTAACTTTTATTTTACATACGGTCTAAATTTATTTATATGTTATTATACACTCACAAAATAATTAAAGTATTTATATTTTTATTTCTTGATTAAGTAGGTATTTAACTTATTGCATAAAGTATCTTATTTTTTTTTGTATAAAAAAATTAATACCCTGGGATTGTGTGATACCAGACGACTCATTAAAATATCATTATCATATTTAAAAAATAACGGCTGCTTTAGAATATAAAAGATATAATTTCATGGTGTAAAGATTCATTTACAAGGAATAAAGGGTCAGATATTATTTAGATTGTACCTGGTCCTTTAACAACTTAAACATACATATTATGCTTACTTATACTTAACTTTCATCGCTGATGTCGACTTCTTGTTTAATGTTTATTAATTTAAGATACACTACTAAAAGATGCATTACAATAACGTGTGAGTTATTAAATTGTGTAAATATACATTTATATTATTATTTATTATTATTTATAGTATCATTTTAAGGTAAATCTTACTTTACCTACATAATTTGCACCTCCATCTAAAAATATCTTTTTCTCGGCATCACCAGTAGGTTGACTAGTAAATAAAGCCTGGCTTTAATAAGTGCGCCTATTACATTTAATAAATAAATAAATAAATTCTGTAGATACATAGTGGTGTAAGCAACGGCCACAATTAAATCCGAATGTTTTTCTGCGCATCCATTTGGTGGCATATTGGGGGGTGGCCACGCGCTCGCCACGTGCCGGTGTGTGTCGACCTTTATCTCAGCACTGAATGCGCATTCGTGTTTCAGATTCCCTATGATTGGATTAATTTTAAGGGCTTGCGTTAATTCTGTAAAAGATTTTATCTATTTTGAGAGGCAAAAGTATATTCATTTTTCTTGTGGATATCATAAGGAAGGATTTATGGACTAAACAGAACATCTTGAGATACAACTGCGTTATGCTAAACAGAAATGACGCGGGCAGCGACTGGTTGTACGAGGGCTGTTTGATAAGTACCCGTTTATGGAAAAAAAAAACATATATATGCATTTATTTTTCTACGTAGTCACCTTTTAACTCTATACATTTTTTCCACCTATACTCAAGCTTCAATAAACCATCCAAAAAGTATGATTTTGGAAAGTCATTAAAATAGGCCTCTGTGGTGGCAATGACTTCGTCATTTGATCCAAACCGCTTGCCACCGAGCCATTTTTTTAGGTTGGGAAACAAAAAGAAATCGCATGGGGCCAAATCTGGAGAATACTGGGGGTGAGACAATAGTTCGTAGCGTAACTGTGCTAATTTAGCCGTCACAACTCTGGACGAATGAGCCGGGTCGTTGCCGTGATGAAACAGTACTCGTAAAAAAACTCGTGCATGTACATCCGCACGGAAGATTAACGTCAGGCAGGCGGCCAGTCGTTAAACATTTTATTTGGAGTATTTTGCGATTTTGGCAAGAAAAATCTAAAGAACATAAATTGTAATAAAAAATCTGTAACGATTATGTAAATAACTACTTTGAAACTATCGAAAAAGTTGGTGGACGAAGAACACACTGTGCTGGAGACCTAACATCGCTGCTTCAGTCATGCTGAGACCACGTTCAGTGCAACCTCAACGAAATATCAGCGCAAATAAATAAAAAAACTAAATGAAATCATCCAGAAACTCAAATATAAATATATATAGGGACAAATCACACTGATTAAGCTAGCCCCAAAGTAAGTTTTAAACTTATGTTATGGGATACTAACTCAACGATACTATATTTTATGATAAATACATATATAGATAAACACCCAAGACCCAGGACAATTTGAAAAAGGCCATTTTCCAACTTACCCAGGCTGGGATCGAACCCAGAACCTCCGGATTAGCGGTCTAGCGTGTTAACATTACGCCACGGAGGTCGTTAAAAAATCACATAGGTATTAATAGATAACAACTGATTGGCACTATAAATTAAAATTATTCTAATTGAAACATAGAAATCTTAATTGAATTTGCATTTTTAATATTGCCAAAAAACTAGACGTACCTACGTTCAAAACGAAAGATTATCGAAGCTATGACAAAAAATATACATGCATTCAAAATATAATTTTATACGTATGACGTTGAGTTCATTATAGATATGCTGTGTCTTAAAAAATAACTTCATTTGGTGTTACTCGTAACACAAGATCTTGTGAAGTAGCTTCCGATTAGGCCATAAATGAATATTTTTTTGTATCTTATTCTTTAATTTATGAATTCATTTTGCTAGAAAAAATTAATCATTATTCTAATTTAAATTTTACAGATATGGTCTCTGCATGTCGCGTCGCCAATATAAATTGGATATTTGAATCTCTTTTTGTCTCGTAATAGTCGTAAGA
The DNA here is from genome assembly GCA_963576875.1 of Acrobasis repandana. Taxonomy (NCBI): domain Eukaryota; kingdom Metazoa; phylum Arthropoda; class Insecta; order Lepidoptera; family Pyralidae; genus Acrobasis; species Acrobasis repandana. The sequence goes on along the minus strand of OY756223.1, from coordinate 6,151,270 downwards.
AAAATTCAAAATCTAACATTTTATATGAAACATAAAATATGGAGCCATTATTCTTCTAAATTCGTATAAAACAATAAAACTATGATTTAATATGACAAGGTAATTATAATGGACACCATAAACGTTCAGAATAAAGGAGTGAGCAATTTGGAAGATGTGCTGGAACGGGTCGGGTCGCAATGCTAAAATGCGCTTCGGTCTGCCTCAATATCTATTTATTTCATTTAGCTTTTCCAGTCACAGAAAAGGCTAGTTAATTTCTAGAAGATTATGATCAATGTGTGTTACCAGTGATGACTTATGGCTCTGAAACGTGGTTGGTCCCTTACTTTGGATCTCATAAGAAGTCTCAAGGTTGCTCAACGTGCTGTGGAAAGGGTTTCTCTACGTGATCGAATCAGAAATGAGGAAATTCGTAAGAGAACTAAAGTCACTGACATAGCCCAGCGGATTAACTCGTTGAAAGGGTTCTTGAATGGCGACCACGTACTGACAAGCGAAGCGTAGGATACCCAATGTGATCAGACGATCTAACCAAGGTCGCTGAAAAGCTTCATGTACTTACAGTTGGTATACCGTTTCGACGGACAATACCACAAATGGAAAGTTTGTGGTGTTTTCGGTCGAAACGTTATTTGTCCCGTCCCGGCCCGTTGCGGCCCAGCCTTATTTGCTCGTCCTATAAACGTATATGTAACATGACACATTACGATCCTAAGGTTGTTAATTATATTAATCATTTCATTTTTTATATTTTCCTAATGTAGGAGGACACGAACTTTTAGTTCCGTGACATCTGTTTTATGAGAACATTTCTGATATTAGATAATAGATGTCATTTTGTTATCGTTTCATAATAATTTATTTATGGTGTTCATTAAATTTTACTTTAATTTTATTTTAGCAATAATTCATGGCGTTTTTTATATTTAAACATTGCGAAATAAAATATTATAATAAGACAATTTGTTACTTCTATGAATAGTACAACAATATTTTTGGGATCAAACACATTGATTAATAAATCGGGCAAGTTGGTGTCGATCACGCTCAGAATATATTTCCGAAGTTACACGTTACAACATGAAAACATTTCATATGCTTAGTTACCCATTATAAACAAGTTAAAACTTTATTTAAGTAATTGGGCTGTGAAGTGGGTCCAAAAAATATTATTTTATTTAGTTTGTCAGTTAGATTATAATTATTAGAGAAAATGTCAATTTGTTTCTCCTATTACTGAGTGATCTAGTGAGCAAAGTTTAAAAATTGTCTCTGTTCTCATAAAAATTGATCAAAAGAAATATACGAAATATACGACATAAACGAAAATAAAAGCGCAGCTCATCTCGCATTAACCACAGTTAACTTTTGATCAGGTGTCAGCGAAGTCACGATGTCGGTTAAACCCTAGATAAAATTGCGCTAGCCGTAAGTTACCTGACGGTTATTTACATCAGTAAGACCATAAGCAGGGAAGGGCTTGGGGGGTTCAAATTTTCCGAAAAATTATAATTCCTTTTTTACTTACATGCCCACCATCAAGCTGCACGTGACCTAGGTCTCATGGACCTAGGCTCTATCTTCCCCGTAAAAGATAAAAACGTGATTTTTTAGTGGTACTATTATCATTTCAATGCCATATTATTATATACTATAAAAGAACAATTTGTTTAGAAAGAACATCTTTAAAATTATCTAGATTTATCCATTATTTTTTTTAAGTATTTGCGCTAGTTACTTTTACAGAAAAGACTACATTTATATGACTTATCTTTAATTTCAAATTGCATTATTTCAGTCTTAGATGAACCTATTTCCTATGGAAAAGCTATATCAACACGCGTTTATTCCCAGGAATCCAGTCTATTCAACTAAATTATCCACTCTATTTCCATATCTAAGCCCCTCCTAAATGAATTTCTGGCTACGCGTATACATCAGCAATGTCAGGTTAACACCTGGGTGATTCGCTGACATATAGTTAAGTGAATCACGAGGGTGGTTAGTTCATCGAACTATCTTTGTAGAATCCTAACTTTCCAAGCTTATCTTCTTCATCGCGACTATAAAAGCACGGTTGCCGACAGCTTTCTATAAGCTTGTTATCCTTTAGATATGTCAGATATGTAAGTTTTTTTTTGTTTTCCTGCATCCAGGGCGGGCGTCTTACTTTGCAGAAATAACAATCTTGAACAAAGAAGATATGGAAATGACAGTTCCTCTAATAGTAAATAGTTAGTAACCGTGGTCTAAGGCCCATAATAATCTTTGCACTGCTTTATGCAAGTTTGTCTCAATGCCAACCATGCTTAGGTCATATTTCACACCAAACGTGTACTACGTAACTAGTGAGTGGCTCTGTGTGCTGTAAACCTTGCACTTGCAAGGTCTTTGAATAGCTTAAAACTGAATAAATATCCACTGACCTTGAAACCCCTATGGTTCAGCTATTTAAAAAATCTGAATAGACAACAAGTCAAATAAATTATCGAATCTGCTCAGAAAGTTCTACGAGAATTAGTTGAGAAATGCGACCTGTAGAGGAAACATCCGGACAGCTGGACAGCTGGATGGACATGACACTCGCGCTTCACGCTTGTTCGGTCTATATTATACTATATACATTTTATATACTTTATAAATCACAACACGAAGTGTTCACTTCAATATAGGATTATGAAGGATATACTATCGAAATTTAAACTCAAAAGAGATATGGAATATGCTGCATTAGAAAATTTTTTGCGCATAGTGCTGAAGACTGTAATAAAATGTTTTTTATTAAGATTGTATATCCCACCATTTTAAAATAGTGTCTTATTTTTTTTATAATTATTAATCAGGTCTTTTTTAATCTACCACCATGGCCATACTTGGCCAGAGCAGCCAGAGGATTTGGCCTACACTCTCCACGCTGGCCAAACGGGTTGGAGAGGTATTTAGCTTGTGTTTCCTAAGTCGCCTTTTACGACATCCACGGGAAGACTTGGAGTGGACCTACGAGTATTCTACTCTGCCGAGAACCACACGGTAATATTATTATCGTGTAATAATAAAAACTTCAAAAAAAAATCATTAGAATAAGTAATTACGACACGTGTGAAGTTTTAATAAGATTTTCAAGTTAGTGTTATGCGGATCCTTAAAAATCATGTTTACGGCCTTCAGGCAAGCCACAAACGAAACGCATCCTTTAAAATGAATATGCACATAAATTAAAAAGTTCAAAGCGCATTTAATTTTGGACGATAAATCAAAAACCCGAACTTCTAATTATACCCGCACCAATTTACATTAGTGTCCAAATTTCACCATAAACAGTCAAACTAAGATTGATGTTTATTTCCAAGATGGCGAACTAAAACAATATTTTAATTATCCGCTTGCAGATCAAAGATGGCTAATTTGTTTCTTTGAACGTCTAGCTAGCCGCAACTAACAACAACATAAAATTAATGTGTAGTAATGATTCATAATTTAGGAGATGGTTTTGCTAAAGTAGTTTATCAATACTATTCAATTTGAAATTTCTAGGCTTTGTCTGCCCCGATAGGTAAAAAGACGTACCGTGATACAATTTGAAAGAATCCGACCAAAGTTTTACGATATTTTTCCAAATACCTTGAGACATCTGACATAACTTCATAATAATCATCATCATCAGGTCATTTTTAGTCTCCACTGCACGACCCTCTCTGTACTACTAGAGCCATATATTAGCCGCAGAGGATTTGGCCTACACTCTCCATGCTGGCCAGATGGTCTCATGATGTTTATAAGCTTTGTTTAGTTTGTGTTTCCTATATAACGATAGAGTCAGTAGAGTTTCTTTTGGGGTGTGATTTAGCCTGCGTAAACGCTAGTAAAGCGTTTAAGAGCCCGTATGATCCTGATAGTATTTAGAGCGATCTTAAATATTATCAATATTAACGAAATACTCACTTTGAAATAAAAACACAGCAAAGTTCAGGACTAACTCTATACATAAAATGTTTCGAAAACACGATTACTTAAAATTTTCTCGATAGAAAAAAATTGCAAAGTTGCCTCTAAATCACCTCAGAATTATACTAAAACTGAAAGTATTCAAGAAATATAAAAATTTGCCCTTGTAACTTTAGATTATTATGTAATAGTATTAAACATAAGGCAGGGATCATAATAATGTCTTATTTTTTAAATAACTCTTAAATATTCTTTGTAAAACGAAAAAAACCTCAAAAGCCAGAAACGCGTAAACCAGCCTCATTGACCTCCCGTGATCTTTTCACTCCGCATGGCTCGCTGTCTTGTTTCGGCTAGAGTAAATTTGTGTGCGTGAAAGCGGGAGCAAAATTTAGATTATCCACATCGGGCGCAAACTTAACCAGACATATTGGATTGGAGATAAATAGATTCCGCGATGATGTCTCAAAAGCATAGCCTATTTTAAAACGTAGTGGCGTCATTTTTTGTACGCATATGATGCCAGGACTTTTCTATTTAGTAGCGTCATATACATTGTCACTACTTAATAAAAAATAAATTTTGTTGTATATTATTTTGTTGTATTAACAGGTAACATTTTTACGTTTGATGTTTGGCAAAGTCTTATTCTTGCAACATTTGATAAGAGGGAAAGAGACAATAAGTCAGTTTCTCTCTATAAAAAGGTACATTTCAAGCTCTTTGGCGTAAACGCTAGTCAGAGATATGGGAATATAACGCTAGTAAAGCGTTTGACAAATTCTGTCATTGAAAATGTCAAATGTCTCTTTACTAAGTGCTTTACTAAGTAAAGTTACTAAATATTCCCTTTTCATACAAAAAGATTACATGAAGACCATTTTCTGCACCTATTTATCTTAACAAGTCAATATTTAATCAAATTATTACCCATCAAATTGGCGGCCTTTGTTCAAAACACCCTAAAATCTGTCCCCGACAAGATCCAGGTTCCATCAAACAATATATTTGCCAACAAATTAGCCTCACCGCAACTTGGAGCATCCGAGTCAATTTAGGTAGCCCTTATTGAATTACAGGCAGACACGTTACTGTTTGTTCTTGTTACCTCCCCTAATTCGAAATCAAACCGTAATTTGATAACATTAAGATCGATTCCAGTTTGTCTTGTTATTTCTTCAATAATATTTGATGTTTAAGATGAGCTTCAGCTTTATGACGACCGCTTAAGGTTTGTTTTAGATTGTGGGAGATGTTGTTATAGCAACGGTAAGGCACACGTGAGAAGTTGGGCTAACTTGATTGGCAACTTTTAAGTCGCAAGTCACCGCATGGTCACCGCAACTTTTATACGTTGTTTAGAATAACTTCTCATTAGATAATCTATGCAGATCCGAATCCGGATGTTCTTCCATGCTTGTTAGGCATACTAAATTGCATACTAACAGCCAATCGAGGGACTGGGCGGCGATTTGAAGCATGTTAATCGGCGATGAGGCCAGCAACCCATCACTATTTTAAATCCCTTTTTCTACCTTCGCGCCCACCATCAACCTAAGGTGATCTTACCGCCCTAGGTTCTATTTAGTTATTTACATTATTTATTTATGATAGCCTGAGTAATTTTGCACACCGGTGATGGTAAACATGATTGAGCGAAACGGAATGTGAATATCTTATAACACACTTTTGACAAATTTTATCTTTATATTTAGCTACTAAAAGTAGCGTGTCTACTCCATGTTAAAATGGGCACGATGAGTGATGGGACTAGCGTAGCCTCTGACTCCGTCGCTCGAACGTTCGTGAATGACTGTACCAGCTTGACGCCTCGGTAATGGGCTGCGGCTTTTGGTGGATTAAATTATTATTATATCACCTTCAAAGCAAACTAACTTCGCGATAAGACGTAAAAAACGAAGTATAGGAAGAAAATGTTATAGAAGAAGTATACGAAACTAATAAACGCATTTATTTTTATATCAAAACATATGTCATTACACAATTACTACTTGCCTGTGTTTGATTTTGTACAATATTTTTTTTACTAAACAACAATCAACACTATTCATTTTTTTAAAACAGAAAGAAAATAAAGCAGTAAAAATTTGCATTTCAAATATTAGTATAAAGAAAAGCGGAGGCGTGGTAGAGTCGACATCTCGCTATCTCATTCGTACGCACGAAACCTAATGGCAGTGACGTCTCATTTCTATACGTGCATCCTTTTTCTGTTACTTAAAAGTCTCCCCTTTTTGGGGTTGCGTACCCGAAGGGTGCAAACGGGACCCTATTACTGAGACTCCGCTGTCTGTCCGTCTGTCACAGGGCTCTATCTCTTGAACCGTAATAGCTAGACACCTGAAATTTTCACCGATTATGTATTACTGTAGCCGCTATAACAATAAATACTAAAAATAAAAAAGTTGAAAATTAAAGGGGGTCGTCATACAAAAAACGTGTTTTTTTCAGCGTTTTTATCTCGATCTGTCACAGGGCTCTATCTCTTGAACTGTTATAACTAGACTCCTGAAATGTTCACCGATTATGTATTACTATGACCACTATAACAACAAATACTAAAAATAAGATAAAGTTAATAATAATTAAAGGGGGTCGTCATACAAGAAACGTGTTTCTTCAGCATTTTAAAACATTGTACCGTGGTACGGAACCCTTCATTTACGAGTCCGACTCGCACTTGCCCGTTTATTTAATAATTCACGAGTGGATTAAAAAAATCTTATAGTTTTCGGTTTCAGATATTATGATATTTATTGTTTTAAATAAAAAAATACTAGTTATAAACGTTCTTATAAAAGTAAGTACAAAACACATATAAAATTTAAGGATCGTTTTTTAGCAAGTGATAAAAATATGCAAATAAAAAAAAATATTTAAGTATTTTGTTATATTATAAGTTTAAATGTAAAATATTATTTTGTTTGGCTTACAATAAAACTCCTATTACGGGTCATTGGCTGCAGCTTAATTTTTTTTTTGCTAAATATTCTCCAAATCCGTTTTTAATATGTTTGCTTTCTAATAATAGAAGAATATTTATTGACATTAAATTTGAATACACTGTGATAGTCCATCAATTATGTTTTGGAATTGGCATACACACACATTAATTTTCATATTAAGCCTGTGACAAAGAAGTAATTACCATATAAATATAAATCTGCAGGCTTTTATCACTTTTATAGACCGCTATTACTTTAAATTGAATAAAATAAATAAAATTTGTGGACTATTAATTTTTTTAATGTTTTTACAGTAGATAACCAGTTTCTGATGTACCAATAAAATGGTCAAAGAGCATTACTCATCTGTTCTATGGTCCTCTTTTTTTTTTAGTAAGTAGATCATCATCGTCATAATTGACAGCCTTGGCCTTGAAAAAAAAACACGTTTCTTTCATGACGACCCCCTTAAGTTTTTGACTTTATCTTATTTTTAGTATTTGTTGTTAAATACTATCACGCCTGTTACCCACAGGGGTAGGTAGACACTATGGACCTCCACTTGCAGCCATAAAACTACTACATTGTGTATTTTGTCTTCCCCATTTGGGATAAAGACAAGATTTTGTATGTGTAACAAAAACATAACTCAAACGACGTTGTCGGTAAAGGCTGCATAACTCCATCCAATTTTAGGGCCAATATGCATCATCGCACGTCACATAAAAATTAAACCCCTGAAGATTTACGAGAAAAACTTTGAAATATAATAACACGAGTCAAGTTACATTATGGGCAGTAAATCCATGCACATCCCTTTGAAGAATGGAGAGTACGAACGATAATTTAATATTTTATTTGAGTTATGGACTTATTGATGGCCAAGTAAAACTGTCTTCCTCAAATTATATGGATGGTCATCGTAATTGAGTTGGAGTTTTATTGAAAGATTGCCAACCTTCTTTTTAATTTTTACTATAATTAGGCACTGCGTTTTATTTTATTTTTATTATGATCTATCTATCTATCTATCTAGGCTATCCGGCTATGGAATGCCCTTCCGGAGTCTATAAGAAGAGCTCCCAGTCGTTTGGCTTTTAAGCGAGCGGTACATAAATTTTTCCTCCAGCAGTCCTAGTCCCAGTCATCCTGATTATATTTATTAGTATTTATATTTATGTATTTATCTATTGTATATTATGCATGTTAGTATATATGTACAGTTATTATATGTTTAAAAGTATATTTGTGTATAAGTATACCTATGTGTTTTTGAGTATATATATTTTATTTATATTAAGTTTGCTTATTTTTGTGAATTTTATTACGCCAGCCACACATATTTTCTGCTTGGTCTAATGGTTGACCGGGAGAGAATGCCATATGGCATTAGGTCCGCCACTGGTACTTTAATTTTATTGTGCAATAAAGATTAAATAAATAAAAAAAAATGATTATATATCACATGTTATTAAAAGACAAGATTATAAATCTACATTAATGTTAACGTATAGTGTAAGTTGCTTTTTATTAAAGATATACAGTGTCTAACAAAATACATTGAAACTATTTTAAGGCTGAATTCAGTCCTTGATACTGAACAACTTTCTCCAAGAAAAGCTCTTTTGCTCGCCATGCAAACTCGAATCAGCTGATAAGTCAGTTTGTATGGGAGGTCCACCAATTTCCTTGACATGTAAGTACCTATTCTCAAAGGGATTGTTGCACAAATGTATGGGGAGCCGGCTAGGTCACTGAACACCTACCTGAAATTTGCATTTTTGGGTCGGTATTAATGCCTTATAAGTAAATCCGATAAATTCGTAGCCTTTCTATGGTACATTTGGATCAAAATATCGTAATTTAAGGTTAGGTGAGTTCCGCCAAAATGGCCAACACCCATTGTGTCAACTGACCTGACATTGACAGTAACTGCGAGTGACGTTTAAATCAGGTTGCGTACGTATAGGCGCCATGTCAGTATCGCCATTATAATATAATAAGTGACTTTAAATGTATTTTTGTACACTATTAAAATCACGAAAATACAAATACGAGTATATGATAGTCTTAATCGGTTTTTAATATTTGTCTGATTTTTGAGAAAGTGTTCATGACCTGGCCCGTTATGCAACATCTCCTTTATTTTGTGATGGACAAGATAAACTTAAAATTAGGTACAGTGGGCCACATAGAAAAGTATACTCTATACCTCTATACCTCTATACTATAGTGGTATACTATTCTATGTGGCCCACTGTACTTACCAGTCTAAGCTCTATAGAATAGAATAGAATAGAAAACTCTTTATTGTACACCAAAAGAAAAAACAATATAAACAAATAACTTAAAATAACACTAGTACAATGGGCGGTCTTATCGCTTAAAGGTCTTAGAGCTTAAAGCTCTATGGTACTTACTTACATTTTAAGGAAAATGGTAAACATCGGCAGACTAAAATAATACCAGATAAGTTATGTCATGTCATAAATTATGTAAGTATCAAATAATGTCAAAAACTATAACTTGTCAAATTTAAAAAAAAAATTCATAGAATAGTAACACTTATCTACTAATCGAGGCAAGAAGAGGAAAAGGAAGGCCAAGAAGGGCGTTCATGAATGAAGTAAAAGTAAAGGCAGAAGTCGTGTCCTATAGAGAAGTCAAGCATTTGGCTAAGGATCGGGAGACATAGAAAATACTCCACTGACAAGAACATTGATAAAACTTTAATCATAAAGAAACTTGGACACTAATTTACTAGTGTGTAATAATGACTTTTGTCACTAAATAGCAGTCATTGAACTACGTCAGATGCCTTTAGGCCTCGAAAACCTGACACCAGTATTAGGTATAAACACACTCGATATATAAGTACTCGTAATGCAACGAATCGCGGACGCCGCCATTCCCTCAAACTTTTTGATTCGTTCAGTCGAATAAACTTTACGCATAAACTTCATCATGTGGAAAAAAGGAGCAAGGGTAACTCTGAACACTAAAACAAAACAGGATATCCGACCCATCTTGACTATGATAAATCGGAACAAATACTTTTGTTTACAAACAGGTTTCGATGGGTCATTTTCGGGCGTAGACCAAACTCAATTCCACTGCGAAATGAACGGACGACAAAAAATGGTTCAGTCGAATGGTGATTTGTGTTGGGCATCCATTGTAGCGACAAGCTTGTCGGACAGGCGCAGTGCACACGGGTTGATTTCAAAATCCATGTTATCAAAGGGATTCCCTTGATTCTCCTAAATTTTTAATTCATAATATTGTTTCTCATAATGTCTAAGTCATAATATTTTATCTCATACTCATAAGTCATATTGACGTAATGTTACTGTAGTCAAAATTTTCATTAACAAAGTTTTTAGTATGTGCTTTTAGTTTTCATAATGTCATCACACAATATGATATAACAGAAACTATAGTTTTTTTTAAATATTTGAATGAAAGTATGATTTATGTGTTTTAATTGTTATGTTTAACAAAATTATGTGAAATAAAATTACTTCAAATATTTTATTTTTTGAATTTATGTTTAATAAATAAATAAGAGTTAAAATACTTACATATATTATGACATTTTATGAGAATAAATAGAGAACCGGTTTTAAAGCAACCCCAATAGTAATATGCATGAGTGTAAATATGGATGCGATGCGGCATAACTCGGTATTTTTGAGTTAGAACGCATAAAATTTGCGTTTATCAAGTTTTTGTTTTTACTTCACTTCACTTCAGCTTTAAGCTTTGTCTACAACAATATAGATAAAGACGTGATAATTTATTCATATCACATAATAAATATTAGTACAAGTATTCATATACAATTAAATAATTGGTTGGGAGTATATTTTTCAGTTGTATGTTTGCCATAGTATCCTATCTAAAGTTCCTAACAGTCGAAATGGATGCGGCACTACGGTCAGCAAATAACAAAACGAGTGTGGGTTGCATCAGACTTGTTTAATTCACTCCGAATCGCAGTGGACCGATGTTGATTGAGTTATGGCTTTTATTTACAGACTTTTGGTGCTACCTTTGAAATGACGTAAGGAAAAAAATACGTAAAATAAAAATACCAAGTTTTAGAATATAGTAATTATTTTGTGTTAATCTTGAAGAGACAATATTGAATGTACCAGCTGCTTCTCTTTCCACGCATATCGTAAAAGCCAATCGAGGGATTGGGCGAGAATGAAGTCATCACTATTTTGATTCCCTTTTTCCATTTTTACGCCCACTAATGCGCTAAACGTGGCTTTTGGGCTTTATGGCCTTGAGCTCTATCTGCTCCATTATGGATAAAGAGGTTATAGTATATCTGTATCCAAAAATCTATTTGAAATGGATGCGGCACTACGGTCAGCAAATAACAAAACGAGTGCGGGTAGCGCCGGACTTGTTAAATTCACTCCGAATCGCAACGGACTGATGTTGATTGAGTTATGGCTTTTGTTTGCGGACTTTTTTGTGCGTCTTATTTGAAATGGCGTACGTAGGGAAATAAATCAACGAAATAATGGAGATTAGAATACCTAATTTATTATTTACCTATTTAATCTCTTGTTTTGTTTTAAATTGTACTGAACAATGAGAACTTAACGCTAAAAGCGTTGTCTACCAGCCAACCGTTGGGTTAGGTATGCAGAAAGTCTAAATGTGGGTTGCAAGATAAAGTTTTACTTATACCTTATTTTTATAGGGTTTTTGTATGCATTCAAGATGCAGTACTAAAGTACTCAAATTAAATAAATAAATAAGAAATTGTGAAAAAATACCACGTGAGCAGGACTTGAACCCGCGATCTTAGTTTCAAGTCATATCACTTTGTTCATCTAAAGGTACACCGATTTGAAAGGCTCTTACCATCTGAGCCATCACGTGTTCAACTCGGCACGCCAAATTTCACCACCATTTGATTATTTTCTTATACCTTTTGATTTTTCTGCAAACTAACAGACTTGGTGAGCGGGAAAGTGGTAATAGCGTTTAACAAGTTTATTTGCTAGATAAATTAAAAAAACCCCGACTTTCAAGAACGCCATCTAGTAATGACTAGCGGAACTACCGATAGTCCCACTAATCATCACGCACGCGGCGCGCGTGATGTACACCCATGTGGTGTACATCACCAGTGCCATCTATATATTTCTTAGAGAAGGCCCTGACTTCCAAGCGTCAATCCCCAATAACTTTTAAATTGCTAAACCAATTTTTATCAAAAATAGCAAAGATCCACCGCAAGAGAGCTTGCTTTCACGTAAAAAAATCGCATCGAAATCGGTCCATCCGTTCGAACAGTACGATGCCACAGACAGATAGACCGACACTAGCGTCAAAAAAAGAGGGGTGTTATAAGTATAACACCCCTCTTTTTTGTCGGGGGTTAAAAATAGTAATAGATTGCTAGTCGCTTAGCCTATTAACATGATTCAGATTTTTAACTATCCCTTTATCGGGTTGTACGATCTGCGCGGGAAGAGAAGAAGAGCATATTTCTAAATTTTTCGTGTTTTCCCAATTAAATTTAGAAAATTTAAATTGTTAGTATATATTTTTTTAATAAACAGCGAATGCTTCTGCCCTTATCGTTATTATACTCGTACCTTAATCGTTATTTTTTACAATAATTTCGACCTTGCCATGTTTACGCACAAACACAAACAGAAAACGTTAATTTGTTTACAATTAATTAAATGCGATAAAACGTTGTGGGTTGGACCAAATGGGGCAAAAATACAGGGTTATACTTTTCATGGAACTCTTTATTTTTTATTTTACCTTTAATTTATTTATTTTTAAATATTGACCAAAAAATGATCTACTCTGCCACAAACAAAACCTTATTTTCGAAAATGGATTCCTATAAATATAAATTTTCGAAAATGGATATTATAAATGTAGATTACGTACAATTGTTGCAAGAAAAAGACTGATCATACTGGTATTTTTCTTTTAAAAATAGGGCTTCTGTAAAAGGGTGCGCGTGTGTGTGTTAGCCGCGATAGTGGTCTTTCAAAGTCTTTTGAGGACGCTATTTATTTTTTTAAATAGCAATAAAATGATAAAATGCTACCAGATCGATAATATCCATTTAAAAATACACCTAATGTGAATACAACCCGCTTTATTTTCGGCCCTTACAGCGCTGAGGGCTTAGTTAAAAGTATAATTGGTTTCAAGTGATGCTCTTGAGTACATGAACGAGTTTTTTGTAACATCCTCTGTTTAAAACAATGGATTTTGTGTTATTTGAAATGCCTTTTGTAGCTTTGGGCCTTTGGGTTGATCTTGTTTATTTACATTATTTTAAAGGGTTTTATTCAATAGGGATGTGTGTGGACTGGGTCTGAAAAATTGTATTTTATTTAATTCATCAATTAGATTATCCAAAAATCATCATCATCAGGTCTTTCTAGTCTCCACTGCATGTGCACGACCCTCTCTGTATTACCAGAGCCATAGCTACTTGGCCCGAGCGCCAGAGGATTTGGCCTACACTCTTCACGCTGGCCAGACGGGTTGGAGAGGTCTCATTGATGTATATACGCTTTGTTTCGCTTGTGTTTCCTAAGTCGCCTTCTACGACATCCACGGGAAGACTTGGAGTGGTTCTATTCTACTCTGCCGATAGCCACACGGCAATTCGACAGGTAAAAAGATAATAAATGATATATAAGAGTATGTTTGTGTTACCATAAAAAAGTTATAAAAATATCATCGTCAGCATCATCATTTCAGCCGCATAACGTCCACTGCTGGACATAGGCCTCTCCCAGGGATTTCCAAAATGACCGATCTAGAGCGGCCTGCGTCCAGCGCTTTCCAGCGACCTTAGTCAGATCGTCTGACCACCTTGTGGGTGGGTGTCCAAAGAAAAAATATGTTTTGCACCTTTTAAATCAAAATATTTTAGCGAAATAAAAAGTGGCATGCTAAAAAATTACCCAAAAACAAGTGTCTGTTTTGAAAATAAAGGCCGAGAGTGCTGACATCCGACCTCAGTATTGCGTTCAATCATGCCGCCCTCGGGGGTCGGATAAAAACTAAGTGTGGAAATTAACGGCACATCACTGCACGTGTTCACATTATGAGGCTATAGATGCCACAGTAATTCTTCAAATTTTGCAATGAAAAATAAACATGCCTCAAGATTTTCATTAAAAATATGGCATTGTTTGTTTTGTTTGTTTAATATCGTTATTGTACAAAAATATTTATGTACATTATTTAATACAAAGAGAAAAAGAAATAACTTGTACAAAGGCGGACTTATCCCATGAAGGGATCTTTTCCAGTCAACCCAGTCTTCAAAAGGTTACATATTTTTGGAATGGTTGGAGTGTCAATATAATACAAAGAAATTTTGCCATTGCACAATAGCAACATTTTTAAAACAAATTTTAAAAAGTAACAAAAATGTAAAGAGATCGCTGTTATAAGATGTATCTTTTGTTTGCTGCATTTGTGACGACCAGCCTTATAATCCGATCTATTCCGGCCGGAACCGAACGTCTTTTAATTGTAACGTGTTTTAGTTATGTTATATTATAAAGCTCTCAACTCCTATCATAACTACCTAACGTTGAAAAAAATCGCTCCGAAAACTGCATACATTATTTATACAGAACAACATAAAATTAAAATGTTCTTATAATATGTACTTATTTAAAATATTTAAAAAATGCCGCACTTTCCTATTCCGTCCGTACTTGTCGCCTAATATAAACAAGCACTATATTTCTGTACACGTCCTTTTAAACTTTTTCGACCGTCATAATCGTCTATCACGAGTCCTCATGTTGGCGCTTTTTACCAAGTTTTTACCGAGTTTTTACCACCGCTACCATAAGTGGCACTGGAGGAAACAAGGGTAGATAAGATAGATGTGCGTACAGTAAAGTGTAATCGCATTAATTAATGCTTTTAGTGATGGCGGCAACTACTAACGAGTCCCCTTACCCTAGACAGAATCAGACTTACTATATACAAAAGTAGTCTGCTTTTATTTTGAAATTTTTCATGCTTTGGAAAAAAAATTCAAAGAAATTGCATATATCTAGGCATATAACTGGTTTTCACAGTCAAACTATGAACTTAAAAGAGAATGTAGTGTATCTATCCTTACTAATATTATAAATGTGAAAGCGTGGATGTTTGTTACCTTTTCACGCAAAAACTACTTGACGAATCATCATGAAACTTTGTACACATATCCTGGGAGGTACTAGAAGTAACATAGGGTACCTTTCATCCCGGAAAACAGTAATGTTCCCGTGGGATACGCGAGCGAAGCCGCGGGAAAAAGCTAGTAGTAGATAAATCATATTTGACTACCAGTATGGAAACTTCTTCACCCTTCTATTTTCTTTCAAGTTCATATTTTGACGACAAAAGTAGTTGTATACAATTTCTTTCAAATTACAAAATTTTGCCGAAATCTGACATGTCGTCAAGCAGGCGTGGTCGTAAAACTATAGCCAAATCTTTTAAACTGTTCCGGCAATTTCTTTTCCACTTCGCAAGGTCTTTGGCATTCTAGGGTGACCATAATCATTGACATGCATAGGTATTATATTTGGAAAAGAAAAAGCGGGAAAGCGCACCCCTAGCTCCGAAGCTGCATAACTGAGAGGTTCCAACCGGGAACGCGCTTATATAAAGAAGAAGAAGAAGAAGAGTTGCGAGTATACAGTTTACGGCGAAGTCCTCTTATCTATTTATTACTGCAAACATAAAGGTACCTAAACGGAAAGTAATATTTCCCTATTATCCCCGTCAGTATAAACGAAATATGCATCCATTCTAACTTAAAGTGCCAACTACAAACAGGTGGTCCTGTTTAAGTTAATCTCGGTTAAACCACATCTGTCTATCTGATGCATGGTTTTCGAAGCATTGGCAATGTTAAGCAGAAGTCTCGTTAGTGCGATTTATCTGTGTGAAGGATGTAAAGCAGTAAAATGACTAAGCTGAAATACGGTAAAAAACGTATCTTTTACGTAATACTTCGTATTTTTTATCTAAATATCTTTAATTTACCAGTGATTTTGGTAAAATAACGTAATTTTGCAACGCTGAATTCATCCAAGACCTATGTTATATCGAATGCTTTTATCATTAACACTTATGTACAATTACAAATATTATCGCTAAGTTGCTGTAGGTACATATCTGAGACATAAAAATTAACCAGAAAATTTAATTTTAGTATTTTTTTACTGCATAATTGTAATAGATTTCTTATACCGCGTTATTAACGCCAAAGCTATTATTATATTTTCTTTAATAAAAAAAATACGTTTAAGTACATTTAAATTTTTTTAATCAAAGTTTGCTAAAGTATTTAAGGTCTAATAAAAAGTTTGATAATTCTAAACAACAGTTGCGTATAATAGAATCAGTTATTAGCAGTAACAAGGCATTCAAAAAATCTTTTAAAATTTGAATTAGGTGGGAACGTGTAAATAATAACCCAAAGGTTGACTGGTAGACAACGCTTTTAGCGTTAAGTTCGCCTATTGTTCTAAACAATTTGTATTGACGGACAATAAAGATTGAATAAATAAATAAATAAAAATAATATAGTTACCTGATTTTATTTACTCTGATTTTCGATACCTCGGTTCTCCTTTGCAAAACGACGACGGCAATATAGACCGAGACGTAAAAAATCGCTTTAACGCAGGTTGGGCAAAGTGAAGGCAAGTGACAGGGGTTATTTGTGATGCGCGAATGCCCCTTAAAACTTAAAGGAAAAATTTATAAAAGCGTAGTAAGACCAGTTGTTTTATACGGTTCAGAATATTGGGCTACCAAGGTGACGGTTGCCCAACATGTTAAGATGGATGAGTGGAGTGACAAGAAAGGATATAATTAAAAACGAGTATGTAAGAGGAAGTACAAAGGTAGCCCCAATAACGGAAAAGTTGAGAAGCAATAGACTAAGATGTTATGGACATGTAATGAGGAGGGAGGAGAGCCACGTTATCAGAAAGGTGCTGAATTTGAAGGTTACAGGAAATAGGAACAGAGGAAGGCCTAAGAAAAGGTGGATGGAGTGCGTTAAGGACGATATGCATAAAAAGAATGTAACAAGTGCCTTGACAAAAGATAGAGGAAAATGGAAAAGACTCACATGGTGTCCAACGTAAAGTGGGGTAAGGTGAAGAAGAAGAAGAAGAAGTTACCATCTAAGATTTTTTGATAAAATTTTCATAACCCTATTTGAGAACTCTCTGTATTCGGAAGCAACCATCCATATTTCTAAAATCGCGTTATTTAAAGCGTTCCTTAAATGTGGCTGACACATGTTAAAATCCGCTTAAAACATCCGAGGCGGGTCGTGTCATATTTTTGGTTCTTGTGGTTCTTGTATAATGGCCCAACGCCTCAAAGGTTTAAAACTTTGAACTGAAGATATGATTCATGGATTTCTCCTTTCCAAATATGTATGTATGTATATTTTGATCTCATTTTAGCACGATTGCCCAAAAAAGGGTGTGATGTATTTAGAGTTTATGTATGTTTTGAATTTCTTTATTTGATTTAAATGTATCGTAAGATTTTATTTTATTTATTTTATTACATCATCCCATGCTATAGGTTTTTTGAAAATTTAAGCATAGTCATGTTATTTACTTTTTTAGAAAATTACCTGTTTCTAATAATTTACACAGGTACTCGAGACTAGAGGTGCCATAATAAAAATCTCTTTTTCGAAGAATTTTCAAAATTTCTTTGTATTGACACTCCATCCATTCCAAAAATATGTAACCTTGTGAAGACTGGGTTGACTGGAAGAGATCCCTTCTTGGGATAAGTCCGCTTTTGTACAAGTTATTTCTTTTTCTCTTTGTATTAAGCAATGTACATTTAAATGTAATTTTTGTGCAATAAAGAAATTAAACAAACAAACAAAATCATATTTGTAGGATTTTATCAAGCATAAAAATAATGAGACATCGAAGCGAAACGTTTTAGGAAAGTTAAAAAATTGAATCAAACATTTTTCGCGAAAGGATTTTTCTGCTCCATTTCAATTCGTTTACAGTACCCTTTTAGATAGAATAATGTGAAATAAGTTCAATGATGTTTTATAACGATGAAAGATTTTTTTTTGTGTTATTAGATAAAGTAGGTTTTTAAGATAGGTAAGGTTTTTTCGATAACTCTTTCTCTGTGACTGCTGTACGACACTGGAATGCTCTCCCTGACTCAATCAGAAGGGCTCCTAGCCGGGACTCCTTTAAAATTAGAATTTTCAGATACCTCCATTTTCAATTAAATATGAGACAAACTTAATTGTATAATATGTATTTATAGATATGTATATATTTATTGCTATCGTATATGTAGGTATATGTATAAATATAATATTAATACATATTATGTTTCTCTTTTTTATTTATTTTTAAGTTTAATATTTTATTTAGTTTTTTTATTGTTATTTTTTATTATATAAGTATGTTACACCTACATAAACTCTCCCAATCAACCCAAAGGTTTGACTGTTAGAGAATGCTTTTAGCATTAAGTCCGCCTGTTGTACTATTACATTTGTATGTGTGTACAATAAAGTGTAAATAAATAAATAAAAAGTATGGCAAAAATTTAAATATTTTGTAACTTACCTACATAGCTATTAGTGGCAAATATTAGACAACATTTTAAGTATAATGTAACAAAAAATAGGAACATAATATCTAAATTATAACAATATAGATATCCTCGTGTACTTAGACAAAAAAAATATGATTCATGAATATGTTCTCAGAAATATTTAAAGTACATACTTTAAATCCTTAAACCACAACATCAAACAATCCGTCAGTTCATTATTAAAAATCTTGAAATAAAACGAAATCAGCATTCGGATAGCGTTTATTTATTTCACGGTTGCCACTCACAGAAGTGGTGCGATATCAATCTACCTCGTTCTGAGAATCCGCTGTCACATAAGACCTTAATATAATACGTCACGTAATAATAATAATAATAATGGACACGGCACGTATTGTCAGGAGGTTTCTCTCTCTGCGGCCCTAACCGCCGGTAGCTTGGGCCTTGCCCCGCTGCCAGTGGGCAGCTAGGTTAGGTTTTTGTAAATGTTTATATTTTGTAGTATGTTTTATATTTTACTTTTTATAAATGTATACCAAAACCTAGCCTAAGTTTTAAATTAAATAAAGAGAATAATAATAATAATATGGCTGGATCAAGGGTCAGATTCAGAAGGCAGTAGGTACTCCTGGACACGGCACGTATTGTCAGGAGGTTTCTCTCTCTGCGACCCTAACCGCCGGTAGCTTGGGCCTTGCCCCGCTGCCAACGGGCAGCTAGGTTAGGTTTTTGTAAATGTTTATATTTTGTAAAATATTTTATATTTTACTTTTTATAAATGTATACCAAAACCTAGCCTAAGTTTTAAATTAAATAAAGAGATTAATAATAATAATAAACTTTATTGCACCAAAACATTTGAAAAAAAATTCTATACAAAAAAGAAATCAAAGGTGTATAATAGGCGCCCTTATCGCCAAGGCAATCTCTTACGATTATGAAACTAGAAATAACCTACAGTAAAAACAAAGAGAAGATGGAAAACCTTGAATATTAATTTAATAATAAATGGATATTAAATATATATACCAAATACATACGTATATAAAATTGCACACATATACATACATACAATATACATACATATAAATACATATGTCATACACAACTAGAGGAAAACGAAGATTATGATAATTTATAGAAAATACATTACTTTAAAGTTAAAAGAAAATGCGACTTTACCTGGTTCTTGAAACTTGCCAATGTCTGAGTAAAACGGATACGGGGCGGGAGGGCATTCCAAAGACGGACAGAATGGACAGTGAATGATTTTGAGTACATTTCAGTGGAGTGAGGGGGAATTTGAAGCCGAAGATTTTCTGAGCTGCGTAAATTGCGTTCATGGGTATCGTTAAGGAAAACGAAGCGTTCCTTGAGATAGCTTGGATAAGAAGGATTATAGAGAATGGAGTAAAGAAGAGAAAGAATATGCCAGTCTCGGCGGAGTTGAATGGGGAGCCACTTGAGTTGCGTTCGAAATTGAGAGATGTGATCATACTTACGTAAACCGAAGATGAATCGAATGCAACGATTTTGAAGACGCTCAAGCTTGAATAATTGCTCCTGGGTTATATCTAAGTAACAGAAATCAGCATAATTTAATATGGGAAGCATTAAACTATGTGAAAGCGCAATTTTGGTATCCATCGGCAGGAATTTATGCAGTCTTCGTAGTGACGCAAAAGCGGCCAACATTTTTTTGCTAACTTCGGAAAGCTGAGCAGACCAGGAGAGAGTTCGATCCATGTAAACACCAAGATTTTTAACGTGATCACTATATTCAATTATAGTTCCGTCAAAAATGATACAAGGAAGATCAGAGATTTTGATTCTGGAGATAAAATGTGTGCTTCCAATAAGATAGCTTGCGTTTTGTTTGGATTTACAATGAGACCATGGGTTTTACTCCAAGCAGATATGCGTTGCAAATCATCATTAATAATTTGAATGGCCTGCGGGAAATCCCACGTAAAGCCATATCACACTGAAGCGTTATTACCCGATTACGGCAAAGCTAAAAGATGTGTTTCACCGCTATGTATGTATGTTCATCTGTTGCCTCATATCTTCAAATACAATATGGAAGGGACATACCCGTAATAAATCAAACCACGGTCTATACTAAATCATTATAGTATAATGAAATTAAAATAACAGACAAAGAACAAAAAAAAATTTCGGCATTTCCATACAAAAGTGCGCGCCCGGGCGATTTGTATGGGAATGTCGATTTTTTTTTTGGTTTTTGACTGTTGTTTTCATTTCATTATACTTTAGTGATCTAGTATAGCCCGTGGTTCAATTTATTACGGGGATGTCCCTTCCACTTTGTATATTCACGATAACTTGACAAGTGAGGTATCGTCGTAATCGTCTTGGCTGTCCAGCCATGTGACGTCATAGTAAATCCACTGTGGCGCCATCTCATAAAGAAATATACTAAAAAATAAAATAAATCGAATCATACCGTGTGGGGTATCAAATAAAAGAGCTTAAAAAGCACATTTCAAAAATATATACAATATTGGCCGTTACTCCCTGCTGTGCTTGCGTTAACTGGATAAATGTACTAGTTGTAAAAAAAAAAACTTGTCAGTATAATATTTCCGTAGTTTAAGTTTTTAAAATTATAAGTATCTTGTTTCGATAAATTGTCACGCCCCCTTTTCAAAGATCGCAATGACACGTGCGTTACTATCGCCTATGTTTGGGACAAGCTTAAAGCCTTAATATACGTCACATTTAAAGGTCGCACCCGACTCTCGTTATTTCATGACATATGGCTGTCAGAATTAGTAGGATTAGTGATTTCACGGAGGCCAAACGGCTCGTATCCAATTACACGCACCGGAACTCTGGAATTAAGAAAAAAAACAAACATGACGATTCGGGTTTAAAAATGGAACGGATTTGGCGGGAATTCTTTCGTTAATTTGAGACATGTTTATGAAATGCAGCTGTAGAAGGTTTTTTTTAATTTACGTAAAAGAGTACACATACCATTAAACGCTAAATTAGATATATGATATACTTAATCCACTTTTTGACCTCCTGCTAGGTACTTGAAATATTAAAAAAGATCGGATCGGTTGAAAAATAATATCAAGTACAGGTCGCGCCAAACTTCTAGTTCGCTCTAAAGTTGCCTCACTCAGGTTACAAACAGGAAAAGAATATTTACCACAATTTTTTTTTTTTTTTCAGAATTATCGTAAGAATGTAGCTATATACACAATAAACAAAAATAAAACAAATTCTATCTGATATGGATATCTGTATTTTACTACTGCGACGCGAATCTCAGACTCAGAAAGAAGTTTTTTTGTAAGGTACGAGGGGGGGTCAAAAAGTTCGCGGAACGGAGGGGAAGGGGGGTGAAATAAAATACTGTACTATTTTTCTTTTTCAATATATTCCCCCTTAAGTCGAATACATTTTTCAGATCTCTCTATTAACTTATTAATACCGTCGAAAAAAAATGATTTGTCTTTGTCCTCAAAATAGGCCGAAATCGCCGACTTGACTTCTTCATCATCGGAAAATTTCTTCCCCCGAAGCTCTTTTTTTAATTTGGGAAATAAAAAATAATCACAGGGGGCTAAGTCTGGACTATAGGGAGGATGGTTTAACATTTCGAAGCCACAGTGATGAAGGGCAGCCATCGCAACGCGGCTCTTGTGTACCGGTGCGTTGTCATGCAAAAGCAGCACACCCTTTGTCAACTTTCCCCGCCTTTTCTCCTTGATTGCTTCTTTTAATTGTCTTAGTAGATTAGCGTAGTATTCTCCCGTTATAGAAACACCCTTATCTTTATAATCTATTAATAAAATACCCTCTGTATCCCAAAAAACAGTTGCCATGATTTTTCCAGCCGATTGTGACACCCTGTATTTCTTAGGGGGGGGCTGACCCTTTTTATGCCACTGCATAGACTCTTGCTTCGACTCAGGCTCATAATGATGAACCCAAGTTTCATCTGCAGTAACAAGTCTTGCAAAAATTCCTTCCTTGTCGGCGCTACAGAGGTCTAAAAACTCCTTTGAATACTCGACGCGCAGCTGTTTCTGTGGTGGTGTGAGCATTCTTGGCACCCATCTTGCGCTGACTTTTGACATCCCAAGATTGTCGTGTAGAATATTTAAAATGGTTGTAGGTGATACTCCAACCATTTCTGCAAGTTGTTTCTTCTTCAAACGAGTATCCTCCAGTATAAGATTCTCCACTTTTTCAACGATGTTTGAGGTGGTGGCCTCAATCGGCCGTCCTGAGCGAGGGTCGTCTTCAAGAGACTCTCTGCCTTGCTTGAAAAGGCTATTCCACTTGTACACCATGGTTTTCCCAGGGCAAGAGTCCCCGTATACTGATAACATTTCTTCCAAAATTTTCTGAGGTGGTTTTCCTTGCTTAGTGAGGAACTTTATGACGGCACGAAACTCGATTTTTTCCATGTTCAAGTTTTTCTTCCGGATTCACTTGTTTGATCGACGACAGGTCAAAGGTTATTGACACAATCAGGTTCAAACTTGGCATATATACTCACAAAGAGTTGCTCATTAGTTACTACCTGCGGCAGGTCCCCCACCCCCCGCTATCCCCTCCATTCCGCGAACTTTTTGACCCCCCCTCGTAATAATGAGGCAACACGGGTATTTTTCTGCATGTCTATTTAAGGTAAATACCAAGCAGAAATGGCACCCTCATTTGAAGTAAATTGTTAACTCGTAAAAGTGGTGAAAATTACCATATTTCTCAATGTTAGGCACTAGATAGCCCTTTTATATTATTTTATGAACTGCCGTTGAAACTATTATTGGTGATCCATCTAGCTTTAAAACTTGCCTCCACCAAAAGTTGCCACTTTTGACGAAAACAAGTTTTAAAGCTAGACGGACTAGGTAATGTAAATACTTTTAATGGTGGTCCATAAAATAATTTAAAGGGCTATCTAGTGCCTAACATTGAGAAATATGGAAGTTTTCACCACATTTACGAGTTGACAATTTATTTTAAATGAGGGCGCCACTTCAAGGTCCTTTGCTTCTAACTTCACCTTAAGAGACAAGCTCTTGTCGGTGTTTATTTTATTTTATTTTATTTTATTTTATTTTATTTTATTTACACTTTATTTTACACACATACAAATTTAATAGTACAACAGGCGGACTTAATGCTAAAAGCAATATCTAACAGTCAAACCTTTGGGTTGATTGGGAGAGTTTATGTGGGTGTAACACATAATAAAAAATAACAATAAAAAACTAAATAAAATTATAAACTTAAAAATAATATAAAAGAAACATACTAAATATAAATATTATAATAATACTATACCTACATATTAAATACATACAAACGAGCAATAAATATATACATATCTCTAAATACATATTATACAATCAAGTCTGTCTCATATTTATTGGAAATGGAGGTGTCTAAAAATTCTAATTTTAAAGGAGTCGCGGCTAGGAGCCCTTCTGATGGACTCAGGGAGAGCATTCCAAAGTCGTACAGCAGTGACAGAGAAAGAGTTATCGAAAAAACCTGTACGGTGAGAAGGAATAGCTAGGGTAAGAGTATTTGAAGAACGCAGGGACCTCTCATGAGTAGAACTTAAAAGTTGGAAACATGATTTGAGATACTCAGGGGCCTGGGGATCATTAAGGATATTGTACAGCTGACGGAGAATATGTTGGTTCGTTGACGAATTGGCAGCCAATTGAGCTGAGAACGAGATTGGGAAACGTGATCGTATTTGCGCAAGCAGAAGATAAACCTAATACAGTAGTTAAGAAGACGTTCTAATTTATTTAGTTGTTCCTCGGTTAAGTCCAGATAACACACATCAGCGTAATCAATTATGGGGAGAATTAAAGTTTGTGCTAGCATGGTTTTTGTTTTCTCAGGCAGAAAGTTTTTCAAGCGCTGTAAGTAGTGAAGACTGGCAAACACCTTTCTGCTTACTTCTGAGATGTGAGTACTCCAAGATAAAGTGTTATCAATCCAGAGGCCAAGATTTTTGACCTCAGTACTGAAAGGGATATTGCAACCATCAAAAGTAATTGGAGTTACGATACTTATATCTATAGCATTTATTTGCCTCTTGCTACCAACAATTATGGCCTGGCATTTTTGAAAGAGGCGCGTGTTAATGAAAGAGGCGCACTCAATGACTATCTTTTAAGCCAATGGCATGGTTTGCCGTTGTCTTCTCCAGTTAACACACCTAGTCTTCTTCTTCTCGTGTCGAAAGCTCAAAATGTAATTTTTTTTTCCCTCCAGAAGGTTGCCACTTTCACAGCGTTGTCTGTAGCCTCACATAGGTCACACCTAGTAAGCTCAATAGTACCTTACTACTATGCAGGTTACCTCACGATGTTTGCCTTCACCGGAAGCAAGTGGGGGTAGTTGAAAATGACCGTACGTACAGTGCAATATATAGATATGTATGTATACTACTTATTTTTGGCACTTGGTGGTATACTTTTATATGTGGCCCTTTGTACATAAGTACAAACCTCAGAGGTACAATCGCGTCTAGTGAGGATCGAACTCGTGTCTCACAGACGCACAACCAGTACGAAAACCACTCAGCCACCACCACTTTATTCACTTCAACTCCAAGAGTCAGTAATTTCTTTATTTAAATGCGAGGGATGCGTTTAATGTGTAATTAGCTATGTTATGAGATTGGCTTTGTACTAATTAAGTATTTACATCGCGAACGAGTTTCAGAGGGCAAACTAGTTCTATCTTGTTCGATATAAAAGATTATTATGCGTATAAACTTGCTTTACTTGTGTTTTTTTTATGCTATAGAAATGGAACCGTGATTCAAAATTTACTTTTTTATGTAGTCTGTAGACGCAAAACCACGATCTTTTGTTTTATTTGGCTTAAACATTTATTATATTTCATAAAAAAAAAACTAAGTGAAAAAGTTTAAAAAATATATTTTTAAGTAGGTAAATTATTCAAAGAACAATAAAGGATGTACAAATGATTCAAACTTTCTGTTCGAATTAATTACTAGGTACCTACATCTATGATAAAAATGGTACCTAACCAGAAAAAGTGACGACACCAATTCATCGCTTATTTAGACAAATTACGAGATTAATTAATAAAGTTTTAATTAAATAAATAATAATAAAAATACATAAGGACAAATCAAATTAAAGTACTCGAATTTAGTACCTTAAAAATATATTGCTAAGATTGCTCTTGCGCATGTAATACTAGTAGCGCCATCTAACGTTAGTTTTAGACATTAACTAGCTTGCTACTCGCTACTAGATGGCAGTGAATAAACATAAAAAGTCAATATTAGCTGAATTAATAAATTCTTCATAATTTATAAAATTAGAAAATGCAACTAAGTACCTATACGAATATAATATTATTTTATATTCTTATTCCTATTGTTATTATTAGATTTTCCAACACGATAGATTTTATTTCTTTGTTACATACTTAATTAATATTATATATGTACTTACCAAAATAGGTATTTGTAATATATTTTCCAAGTAGTTAGTATTTGTCCAAAACTTAACCGATTTAAATAAATTTTCATGAAAAATTTAAGAAGAGCTATGGATGTGTTCCTATGTTTTCTTTTGAAAACAGAATCATGTCAAATTTGTTTGCTAGAAAGTTTAAAAACGGTGATAAATATCACTAATTTTTCAGATTTATGAAAGTTCGTATTTCTTTCAATTCAATTCAATTCAAAATATCTTTATTATCATAGGATATTTATAATATCTCTTAATAATAGTCACTTTGTTTTGTTTTGCACAAATGTTGACGTCAAATCGTTACTTAAAGCTAAGTTTACGCCGCTTCCTAGGCGCAAGTGCAGAAGAAGCAGCAACAAATTGCACTGCACGTTTTCTCCAAAGACTCCAAAGACAAAATTTTTCATAATCTTTAGTTAGATTATGAAAAATGAAAACATAGAGACATGCCAATATATCCATAGATTTAGAAAAAAAATATTGCTCTACATGTACTATCCAGCGAGGAATCAGGGGCCTACGCTTGCTTGTATGGAAATGCAGTCGATATTATTTCCTCTTAAAGTTAGTAATAACAGTAAATGTTTGTTTATTTGACATAAAATATTATCAATCTATCAATGTTGATACGATCTGTAAAGCAAAACATTTGATTTGTCACTTCCTTAACGCTCCTCAACTTTCGTCTAAATTATTAATCTAATCGCGATCCTTCTCAAAATCCGTCAACAAAAAGCATTAACAACCCTATTATTATTTCAGAAGTTTAATTAAAACAATTTGAAATAACTGTGAAAATTGTTTTATAATTTCGCCTTAAGCCGCCTGTCAACTAAACAGTTCTGTACAGTCCATCAAAATTAATCTAACCTAATCCGGAGGCTGTCTTGAGTTTAAACAAAGATATTGCAAACTGAATATCAAGTGTAGGGGTGGGACACACGAGACGCTATTGTGATAAGCTTTCCTGATGTACTTACATTTGTTTTGATTCTTGTTGTTGCTTCTACCTATGTCTTAAAGTGAGAACGTGAAGCTTTTCTTCGCACATTTGCGAAAAACGGCCACTTTTGGCAAATGTGCGAAGAAAAGCTTCACGTTGTCACTTTAAACTGTAAACAGAAGTTCATAAAATAGTTTAAAGGGTTATCTAGGGGATATTAGAGACAAAATTTTAAATGATATCTCCTATTTTTTTCAAATAATTTATTTCAAATGCACTTGAACACACAGACCCCGGAAAGCTCATATATTGCTTTATAATAGTATGCACGGTTTTAATAACTAATAATTTAGACATAAAATCTTAGCCACCAAAAAACTATTAATAACATACGGAGGTATACTAAAACATTCTGATATTTAATAAGGATAGGTATAAATTGAGTCGTACCTGGTAGCTATTTCGAGCTGTCACTTAGATTAGTCTTATCCTATTATCGCTAATTCCATTCATCGTGTTTTTTTTTTAAAACCGTCTTCATTTCCTTGAGGGTTTCCTTTCATAACTCCATCCAAAGTTCTTCATCATGTTTTTACCAAATTAATATGGGACCAACTTGGCAGCAAAGTAAAGGCTTGCAAATAAAAATAGAATCATTCAAAATAGTTTTACAAATATTGGCGAAGATATTGTGTAACATATTTATTTAAAAAAATCGTACGGGTTGAATTGATAACCTCTCTGTTAATTTAAAGTCGTTTAAAAAGATAAACCTTTGAGAAAATACAGGTAAATTTTAAATTTATTAAACTGGAACTAAAAAATATGCGTCACAACACAATTCAACATCGTATGTCTACAAACCGGACTCCAGCCCTTATTATTGTTCCACCCCTCGGAAATACAGTTTATAGGAATCGAGTTTGTAAACGATCCATCGGTCGCGAATGTCGCGGTCGTTTCAATTTAAAGTACTTTAATTGGAAGTTGCAGTTGTTCAATTGTTTTTATAAATATATTCTTTATAGTACCGGCTTCATGTAACTAACATAAAGAAATGTTTTACTCTTTAACCAACTTTTATAAAGGAGGTTATCAATTCGACTCTATGTTTTTTATGTATGTTACGCAATATCTTCGCGAGTTGTGAACCGATTTTGATGATTCTTTTTTTATTGAAAGCCTACCTCTATATTTTCATCTAGTTTTGTGAAGATATGATTAAGAACTTTGGAGGTATAGTCGGTTTTTTTTTAATTTTTGTTTATATTTTTATGCTATGTGGTGTCACTTTTTAGCTTACATACTAGTCTGGGAGAAAAGAAAAAAAAAACATAGAATATACCAGCTACCAGATTTTGTGCACGCGCAGTCTGTAAAAGCTGAACGAGAGATTGCGTGAAAATCTGATTAATGTTAATAGAAGATACGGCTACGGATACGGATCTACGGATACCCATCATTATTTTGATTCCTATTTTCCACCTTTACGCTAATTGGCCTTTGCTCTCGGCTCTCTCACTCTCTACTCCGTTATTTATAAAAACATGATATTGTATTCTATATTATTTGTTTCGTTTGTATTTCAATATTGGCTTACGTATCGGCTTCATAAGACTCTTATTATACTCGTAGTACAGAAAAAATGTGGTGATGAGAATATGGTAGTTACTGCCAGTTCAAAAAGGATCGTACGATTCGGTACATGTGGAAAATAGTTGTTAGACGAAATATACGTTTAGTAAAAAAAACACATTTTAAATTAGTCTATCTAGCATTTAACACAGCAGTCCTAAAAGTTATTTGAGTCTTAAATCGTGTCTAAAATTTGCTTCTATCTATAAATCTATGCATTATACGTACGTACACTGCTATGTTGTTTATATAATAAATACTTAAGTTTTTACAAAAATCTATATTACAACGCCATATTACGTTAACCACTAAACGACCAATAAAATAAAATATTTACAGCTTATTTACGAAACTTCATAAAAACGTCAAATGTCCCTTAATTACGGCAACGATGGTCCGTAAACTGGTAAATCGGTAAAATAATGCCGAAGGGCCGACAAAACTATTATTTATCACCGATCCGATCTCATTATTTTTAACGAGGTAGCATTTCACGGCAAAAAATCTGCCCAATTTATTGGAAAAATGAAATCGCAATGATCAGCTTTGTCAGCGAAGGACGCAGGGCAGAGCTATTGTCGGCAGTTTTGCAGGCGCCTATTATTTTGGATTTACAAAACAGTTTTGATTCGTAGGTACATGCCACTTTCATGACCTTCTGACGCTGTATTGCCATTAATTATTAGCATGTAAGCATAATTTAGTAGCTATAATAGTTACCTATAGTTACTCCCAAACCTTGTTTCAAATTTTTTTTTGGGTAAGCAGCATTGGTCCCTACCTTGTTCAGATCCATTTCATGGTATAATAATATGCTTCACCTGGTATTCTCTTCTCGTGACAGCTAGGTCACGTCGTTTGCCCAAGAATACGTCATCATTTAGGAGTGTTTCCACTGTGTGTGATTGAAGTACCCGAGCAAAATGTATTTTTTACTTAACAAAGCAATTATGATACATATATTGATATATAAAGTAGTAACCTTACATATTTTATTCATCTTTGTAACACCAGACTTCCATCTTGCGCATCAGTCTCTACCACATGCAGCTTGTGCTCTTCTTTCTATATCAAAATCAACATAAGTCATGCATTTTCTACAATTAATATAACTAGTATGGCTCTGTGAGCTGAAAACCTCGCAACTCACCCTTAAGCCGTTGAAGTTTATCGGATAAAAAAGTTGTTCAGACAAAAACGTTGCATCTTCATAAGTAATAAGGGTAAAAAATACGTTATAACATATTTGAAAATTTTCAGAAATGGCTGAAATATGATTTTGAGTTCTAAATCCCCATATCTCCGCCATTTTGAAAAATTTCCAAAAAATTAATCGACAAATAATTATATATAAATTATCGAACCTAGTTATAAAATGTCACGAGAATCGGTTGATAAATAAATGCGACCTGTACGCGTGAACAAACCGACAAACAGACGGACAGAAGCATTTTTGGCCTATCTCGAAACTAAGACTCATTGCTCGCTCAGTCAAAAAACAATAGGTAAGTAAATAGTGGCCAACACTAGGGTCACATTTATAGGGTTCCGTACCCAAAGGGTGCAAACGGGACCCTATTACTGAGACTCTGCTGTCTGTCCGACTGTCCGTCTGTCACAGGGCTCTATCTTTAAAACCGTAATAGTTGAAATTTTCACCGATTATGTATTACTGTGGCGGATATAACAACAAATACTAAGAATAAAAAAAACGTTAAAAATTAAAGGGGGTCGTCATACAAGAAACGTGTTTTTTTCAGCGTTTTTAACTTGATCTTCATAATGGCATTAACTAGATACTTGAAATTTTCACCAATTATGTATTACTATGATCACAATAAAAAAAATACTAAAAATAAAATAAAGTTAAAAATTAAACGGGGTCGTCATACAAGAAACGTGTTTCTACAGCGTTTTAAACATTGTACGGTGGTACGGAACACTTGATGTACGAGTCCAAGTCGCACGTGCCCGTTTATTCAATCTGACATAGCTTGACGACTGTCATACAATGATGACAGCCGTGACCAACGTCTTAACTTTCCTGAAGCACGGAGGAGCTCGAGAAAGTTTTGTGCCACTTTTGATCACCCATCCAAGGGCGTACCACGCCCGGGGTTGCTTAACTTGCGAACGCGCCAACAATGCCAACTCCCACTGGGCCACCGAGCACCTCAATATAGGTATACTTAGTCCCCAAAGCACGATACTCATAAAATGCTTAACAAGACAAGACACTCCCCTTGTATAGATTTTGAAATTATTTGCTACACGAACGGATTTACGATCACGCGAAGCAATTTGCTATCGAGAAGTTACCGGCATTTGTTGCCCTTTAGACAAGGGGTGAAACTGTCAATAAAAAGATTGACGGGCAATATGAGTAATGAAGATGACTAATGTGGAATTACAGAAAGTAGTAGGTTTCGTTTTTTTTTTCGTTCCATCAAACCTATATACAACGTGGAAGCCGTGTACACCCGTAATAAATAAAACCACGGGCTACTAGATCACTAAAGTATAATGAAATTAAAATAACAGCCAAAAAACTAAAAAAAAAATTCGACATTCCCATATAAATCGCCCGGGCGGCTGCACACTTTTTTATTTTTGGCTATTTCTACTACATTATGCTACAGTATCTAGTGCCCGTGGATCGATTTATTACAGCTATGTCCCTTCCACATTGTATACATAAATAATAATAGATAGATACAGGATGATTTTGAACCTCGTAGCTATATATCCAAGGAAAGTACTCTTTAAGCAAAATAAAAAATACATATTCTGTAATATGTATCTTGTTTCATAATAAAAACCAAAGATATCAGCCGACAAATGCATACCAAAAATCTCCTATTTGAATGTCACCATGAAGTGGCGGGCGGCGGGCGGTGAGCGGGGAGGGCAACGTCCGCACGTATAGTAAAGTCAGTAGGTTAGCCATTTATTAGAAATTTGGAAGAAAAAGAAAATTACCAAATTAGGTTTTTTTCTTTCGGTTTTGTGTTCTATTGCTGATTCCATTCTACATATATTTATAAGTAGGTAAGTAAGTATTTCCGTTTTCAGCAGCGAAGTCAACAATTTTTAAATTAAAATTCAACTACGTGACAGAAAGTGAACAATTTATATTTCAATCTAATAGCCCTTTCACAAGTTTCAAACACGTTGCAATATTGAATTTTCTCCCGTAATTGTTTCCTGTGTAAAATTGGCGCGACAGGAACATTTTTGTATTTTTTACTTTTTGCTGTTTGTTGTAAACCATTTTTTGTGATCATAAAGCGATACATTGGAATAACAAAACTTTCAACATTCTATACGGGCAAAAAAGTAACTTTATAACAAAATACGTCCATAAACTTACCTACATACTTTTTAAGCCCCGATGTAAAAAAGAGGGGTGTTATAAGTTTGAAGTGTCTGAGTGTGTGTGTTTCTGTGATTCTACGTTTCTGTTTTTCTGTATTTGCGTGTTACTCTATTTCTATTTGTGCTTCTGTGTGTCTGTTTGTGTCATCGTTGCTTCTAAACGAATAGACCTGCTTCGACGCGGCTTTTTTAAAATCAAAAGCCTTGTCTGTCGAGATAGTTCTTAGCTATGTTTGATGAAAATCGGTTCAACAGTTATTGGGTGTGAACACTTGAAAGTCATGGGTTTATTTAATTGGTCTGGCAAATAAAATTGTTGAGTTATTCGGTATTCGTAACTGGACCTTTACTCTAGTCCAAAAGCAGCATAACTTACATACGTAGGCTACGAGTTCCGCGTTTCAGTTTCAAGCAATTCGGTTAGGTTTTTGTAATATTCCTATTTATATTTTGTATTAAGTTTTATTTTTTACTTTTTATAAATGTAACTAAATACCATACTAATGTAACTAAAACCTTGCCTTAGAATTAAATTAAATAAAGAGAAAAAGGTATATTGGGTAATACAAAACCAAGTTATTCCAGACCGACTGGATTCCTTAGACAACCGCTATTCAATTTCAACCATATCCGTTCATACGAAAAAAATACGCAAATAAATCAAAACATCAAAGCCCACCTGAAACCCAATAATCGGGTATTTTGTATGAAAGAGCTCGATAACCGACCGGCAGGGTTGCTTCATTGAAGATTATTTTCTCAAATTTCGGGCATAATCAATAAGGGTTCTTTTTGGTAAATTAGGAAATTAAGGAAAATCTTAAGTAAATACAGATACATTATTAGATCTTTATCCCCAACGGGATAGACAGAGCTCAGGGCTCAGCTCAGGGCATCAAACTAAAAGTGGCCTTTAGGGTCTTACGACCGTAAAGGCCACTTTTAATTTGATGGAAAACGGAAACAAAACAATGATGGGTTGCTAACCGCATCGCCTATTAGGTAACATAGGTCAGATTATCGCCCATTCCCTCGATCGGATTTTACGATCTGCGCGGAAAGAAAAGCAGCTGTGAGCTGATATATTTCATTAGTAAATATGTGTTTTATTAGTACTCGTACCCGCTCAAATTAGTTTGTATCTATATTAAGAAGATAATTATCAAAATTTTTGTTAATCGCCAACTAAGTGGCGATTAACAAAAATTTTGATAATTATCTTCTTAATATAGATACAAACTAATTTGAGCGTTGATATCTAAGTCACTTGAAAGGAGAGAAGAGCGAATTTTAGTTATTAATTCTTATTTGAAAATAATCTTATTGGAAAAAATATCTAACAACCCTGCCGGCCGGATATCTGGTTACGCACTCCAATCAAGATGGTGGGCAAATCACGGCTGTGAAAGATCAGTCGTATAAAGGGTGACAAATTCCAATTTTCCGTAACGTTCGAAATGGGACTCAGATGATTGAGTTGTCTGATGTCACAGTACAAGGAAAACCAGTGTGATGACTATATTTAGGTACCTAAAGAAAATAAATAAATATATAGGGACAAATCACACTGATTAAGCTAGCCCCAAAGTAAGTTTTAAACTTGTGTTATGGGATACTAACTCAACGATACTATATTTTATGATAAATACATATATAGATAAACACCCAAGACCCAGGACAATTTGAAAAAGGCCATTTTCCAACTTGCCCTGGCTGGGGATCGGAACCCAGAACCTCCGGATTAGCGGTCTAGGGTGTTAACCATTACGCCATGGAGGTCGTCAAAATGTTTGAAAATTATGACTTACTACCAGTGGTTCGGATAGTAGACCTCGCGAGCCCCTAAAATCATGCTATAACCAACACTTTCCCCTTCCCCCTGACTTAGCAAAGCCATTTCAATGGAATCCGTCCATATAAAACGCTACAGCAAACTTCTCAACTTCCCCCTCGACGCCCCCTTTTAGATTTTTTTGCAATATCTTTGTGTTATCACACTAAGGAGTGTGCCTCTCAAATTTTATTGTAATCTATCAATAAATAACGCTACAGCAAACTACCCCCCTTTTTCCTATTTCTCCCCCAATGAAAAACGTGATCGATTTAAAAAATTTAAATAAGTACTTATATCAAAGAATTTGTTTTTAATTCCAATTTTTGTCAAAATCGGTTGAAAAATGCGACCTGTAGGCGAGAACAGACAGACGGAGTAAAAAGCATTTTTGGCCAATCTGAGACGCTTTGCTCGCTTGGTCAATAATTCTCGTTTTAATGCTCAGGTTTTTAAATACTAAATATAATTAATTAAAAAGTAAAATCATATAAAATTATTAAGGCCGTAGCAAAATTTTTCGGGGTCCAGTGCTGCCCCCATTTAAAATAAATCATTTCAAAGAAAACGGAGGCATCATTTAAAATTTTGCTACTACCAAGCCCTAGATAACCTTTTAAAGTATTTTATGAACTACTGTTTACAGTTTAAAGTGAGAACGTTAAGCTTTACTACGCACATTTGCGAATAACGGCCACTTTTGGCAAATGTGCGTAGTAAAGCTTAACGTTTTCATTATAAACTGTAAACAGTAATTGATAAAATACTTTGAAGGGTTATCTAGGATTTGGTAGTAGCAAAATTTTAAATAATGTCTCCGTTTTCTTTGAAATTATTTATTTTAAATGGGGGCAGCACTGGACCCAGGAAAATTTAGGTACAGCCTTAAGGGGATACATGAATTTTACGGGGTCCAGTTCTGCCCCCATTTGAAATAAATTATTTGAAAGGAAACGGAGATATCATTTAGAATTTTGTACCATACGGATCTAGATAACTCTTCAAACTATTTTATGAACTACACGTGAAGCTTTTCTTCGCACATTTGCCAAAAGTGGCCGTTTTTCGCAAATGTGCGAAGAAAAGCTTCACGTTCTCTCTTTAAGGTGAAGTGGTAGCATAAGTGGCGCCCTCGTTTGAAATAAATTGTTTAAAACTAAATATGGGTGATATTTAAAAAAAATATTTGTATCAATGTCTAAAAAGACCTTTAAACTATTTTATGAATAACCTTTGAAAGTAATATTGGTATTATTAATATACTATTAGTCATAATTTTAAAGGTTATTCATAAAATAGTTTGAAATATCACCATATTTAGTTTTAAACAATTTATTTCAAATGAGGGCGCCTCTTATGCTACCATTTCACTTTAAACTGTAAACAGTAGTTCATAAAATAGTTTGAAGGGTTATCTGGATCCGTATGGTACAAAATTTCAAATGATATACATACCTATCTTTCTTTCCTTTCAAATAATTTATTTCAAATGGGGGCAGCACTGGACCTCGAATTCAGTGTTGGGCTACTATTACCGCGTAGGTAAGTACATGAGTATTAGCATCATTTTATTTCTTTTCATAAAATTAAAAATCAAAACAAAGTAATAAATCGAGCCACGGGCTCTAGATCTCTAAAGTATTATGAAATTAAAATAACAGCCAAAAAACCAAAAACATTTTTAACATTCCTATACAAATCGCCCGGGCGGCTGCACACTTTTGTATGGAAATTCAAATTTTTATTTTATTTTTTGGCTGTTATTTTACTTTCATTATAGGTACTCTAATGATTCAGTATACCGTAGTTTGATTTATTACTGGTACCTATCTCCCTTCCACTTTGTATAAAGGCAATTGTAAAAAAAAGAAAGAAAAGCTCATGCAAGTTTAGTTCTACAAAATAACAATAGATGTCGTTGTGCATTTGACTCTGATTGTGAATCACGGTATGCTTTGTTTTATTGTGAAATACAAGTAAAAATTATTTAGTTATGATGTGATCCCTGGTGGCTGGTGGGTAAGTTCCCAGTCCCACCAGGAGTCAACACTGTTGAGTGTTCTTACTTCCTATTTTATAAGTAGAAAGAATGAACATCTCAAAATTAAGTTAAAAATAATCCATTCAATTTAGGTTTCAAAGTAAAATTAAATTCACCTGGTTGGTTGGTGGTGAATTCAATCAATTATTTTTACCTACTTTTTGTTTTAAGGCGAGATGGGTTCACAATTTGCAATACTGCGTGTTTTTACTTACTTAATCACGTTTTTAATCACTGTTATTATACTACCTACTACAGTTTATTCCTCAAAAAATTCACATAAATATCTTAAGGATTTCCTACAGACACCCCACACTACATATTTGGCTCTAATCACAAACACCTCTAAATTTGCTTTTATAATACATATTACCTTTTTATAAGAAAATTATACCAAAAAATGTATTAATATTATGTAATAATAATAGTTCAGTATCATGGACTGAATGTGCTCCGAAAATTTGGCTGGTAGTTAAAAAGTATATCATCCTGTATAATCAATATTTTTCATAATCACATTTCTTGACATGGACACTGAGCACATTTTTATGGGATCAGTGGATATATGAATTTTTCTTAATTCGTAATCAGACTAAACTTGTTCCAAGAATTTGGCTGGTGGATAAAAAGTCACATCGTAATCAAAGTACGGTGTAAAACGTTAGATTTATCACAAAAACCTTGCCTTCTTCTACTTGTTGCAAAATTTAACACTTCCACTGCTGAAAAATGCACTGTGTATGTTTTGCCAAAGAGGAAAACACATACGGTGCGTTTTCAGCAGGCGAAGTGACAAGATTATTTGCTAGGCAAATTAAAAAAAACTTCCGACTGTCAAGAATGCCACCTAGTGTTGACTAGCGGAACTACTGATAGTTCCATTACTCACTACGCGCGCTGATTTTCCAGCGTTTATCCTTAATAAGTTTTAAACAACTGGACCGATTTTCATCAAACATAGCTAAGAAACACCGTAAGGGAATTTGCTTTCAAGTAAAAAAATCGCATCGAAATCGGTAGATCCGTTCGAGTGCTACGATGACACAGACAAACAGACAAGCGTCAAACTTAAATACCCCTCTTTTTTGTCGAGGGTTAAAAGACCTGTTAAATACATAGGCACTATTTCTTTAGTTTTATTATAAGTAGAACTAGGTAAAATTAAATCAAAAATAACAGTGCTTTATAATTACGTAGTTCTAAGTCAGGTTTCTAAAATATTTTTTAATTATAAATTCAGTTGATACCTTTGTTAAAAAACTTACAGACTGAGGCGAAGAAGCGTAGGTACTGTTATTTTCCTACACTGTGGTTATATTTCATCAGGAGCATTAGAGTGCAGGATTGGGTTTTTGTTCAGTTTTACTTACTGACCTTTTTCAGGCCTTTAACTTTCCCCTTTTTTGCCCTAATTGGAAGATTTTTTCCACTATCATGGACTCTCTCCACTATCACGTTTAGTAGCCTTTGAGTCTTGCGGTCCTCGACTCTCTCTGCTTAGAGCCGCAGAACCCAAAATGGTATGTCTGCCCCATTAGGGATAAAGACGTGATAGCATGTACATATTATGTATGTACAGACTCTTCTCCTTACAGGAAACTTTCCACCGTAGAGAACACCTAGATATCTATACTGTGCCTTTGTGCTTATTATGTACATTATTATTTAAATAATTTTATTTATTTTTATCAAATTAATCATATAATACTCGTAATAACAAAACAATGTAGGTAGATACTCTTATAGGCAATTGTAAAAGAAAGAATAAAGACCATTTTAGTTCTATAAAATAACAAAAGATGTCGTTGTGCATTTGACTCTGATTGTAAATCGCGGTATGTTTTGTTTTATCGTGAAATACAAATAGAAATTATGAATGTCTCCTCATTTAAAAAATCTGACTTCTGGTGGGCCAATTCCCGGTCCCACCAGGAGAATTTTTGCATGGGTGTTCCTACTTTATAAGTAGATAGAACAACATAATTAAAGTAACGGTAATCTTACGATCCATTCAATCAAACTCAATTCACCAAGTGGTGAATTGAATTATTTCTACCTACCTTGTTGTAATCTTACCTTCTCACCACCTGCTTGGTTTTATTATTATTTCTTTTATTTATATTATTACGATTTTATATATGTCGGAATGGGGGTAGATAGATGGCCAATAATTAAAAATAAGACGGTAAGGTCAGCGCAACTCCTCGCGCTGACCTATGACAAGCACCATAAGATTCCGTATCACACATTTTACTATCTCTCTAGCCCGCACAGTTATTCTGTGCCCACAGGGCTTACCGTCCAGGTCTGTCCATTAGACTGTCATTATAACGAATAGGTCAGGAGATCCGCATTCCTCATAATAATCTCAACAAATGAGTCATGACTACGCCTAGTCACAGCAACACAACTACGAATATTCACGAGATGTGCACCGTGCGGCCGCCCGAGCCAGACTGACCGCTAATCGACAGTGCGACGCTTTTATAAGCCGAACACAACAAGGCAATAGTGGGGATTAACGAGTTTTATTATTTAAGCTACCCACGTAGCGCCTCACGCCACGTGTTAACCACTATCCCGACATATATATAAAATTTAAGTGATATCATGATTACTTTATCAACATCGAACCCTAAACAGGCGATTTTAAAAATAATAACATTTACTATTTTTTTTTCTTTATTAAAATGTTTGTGATTCACAATTTTTAAACTTATCGATACTTAGGTAGGTACTGTAACTCTACTCGTAATCACTACCTAAGTATCGATAAGATTAAAAATTACAACTGTCAAACATTTCAAAAATAATAATAATAATGTAGCGGGCAGCTAAGTAGGTTAGGTTTTTGTAAATGTTTATATTTTGTAGTATGTTTTATATTTTACTTTTTATAAATGTATACTAAACCCTAGTCTAAGTTTTAAATGAAATAAAGAGAATAATAATGTTATTATTTTTAAAATCGTCTTTTTAAGGTTTGATATAAATGGCGAATGTTTTACAAAAAATTACAAAGCCGTCTCCTACCTGGAGGAGGAGCCCAAACTTGGTATGTTTTAAAAATATTTCTTGGATTTGTTGAAAACAGGTAGTCGAAAGGTCATGATGTGGTATATTTTTAGAATTGGCTCATGAAGCCCCTTCATTTGATTCTACACACAATAGGCTTCCAAAACAATTTTTTTTTCAATTTCCATACAAAAAATTGGTGACGCCAATACTGCTCCATGGGAATATTTTTAAGAAATCGGTCAATATGATTGTTTTAACATAAAGTACCCGTGTACCAAACGGCTATCCT
The DNA here is from genome assembly GCA_963576875.1 of Acrobasis repandana. Lineage (NCBI taxonomy): Eukaryota > Metazoa > Arthropoda > Insecta > Lepidoptera > Pyralidae > Acrobasis > Acrobasis repandana. The sequence goes on along the minus strand of OY756223.1, from coordinate 6,112,070 downwards.
GTACATCGATTTGCGGTTTTTTGTCAAATTTTCGTCTACTACATATAAACACGGACGATGCGCGCGTGTGCGCGTATACGTTTTATGTTCTTAATTATATGTTAGCTATTTTCTTACAATATATACATAAAAAAAATATAGTTCGTTAGTATGTATCTATAAATATAAATAAAATCCCACAAAAATTCCATAGTGTTCTCATATACGCAAAATAAAACCCTCGTTTAGGTCCACTAATCTTCTTAAGGGGGAAAAAGGAACCAAAACAGTGATGGGTAACTAGCTGCATCGCCTGTATAAAATGATTCGAATTGTCATTCATCTCTCCATCGGCTTTTACGATCTAACAAGAGAAGCAACAGGTATACAGGGTGACTTTTTATCCACCTGCAAAATTTGACTGAGGCCGGCGCCGGCTCCCCACGCAAAATGGGTTCAGTTCAAATTGCGAAAAAATGTCCTCGAAGGAAACAAAACAAAACAAAAGACCCTACAACGTAAATTAAGCATCTCGGCTTACAAGCTATGCTCAGCAAATCCATTGCAATGAGAGACAACAGGAACCTATTTACTCGGGTTTCCAGTAATGAACGCTCATGTCCCCCGTAATCAACACATCGGAGTTGGCATCAGTCGACCACAGAACAGTGGTCACACACAACTTTCAGTTAATAGGGATGACGACTGGGTCAGAAAAATATTATTATAATTGGGATTGTTCAATTTTTTCAATCCCTAATTTTTATATCAAAATATAGCGTATTTCAAGAATCTAATTTGAATATTTTGTCATATTACGGCTTTAGTTAAATTATTATAAAAATCATGTCAAAGAAAAAGTCGTGTCTTAACAAAACAAAGAGCCAAGCCATATTTAAAAAATTAAATCACGCTAGTTTCATAATAGTCTTAGTCAGTGTCAGTGTGATTCAGTAAATTCAGTTGCCCGTGATTGGCGAAAAGTGATTTTCTTACTTATGATTGGCGGAAACGATGACATTTGACGTTATTGTCAGTGACGGATAAATACCATAAAGGCGACTCGTATTTTTTAATAAATGGACTCAGAGCTTAAACCGATACAGCCGCGGAGTTAGGTCAAACAAAGGTCATACGTTTGTTTGTAGAAATATCCAAAACCATTGATTATTTTGGCAAAAAAATTACCCACAACTATTGATTCTGATCTCGAAACGAATTTCAAAATAACTTTTTTAAAAAAGAATAAAAATGCCCATTAGTACGTTAGATTATCTAAAAATAATGTACCCATATTTTTCAGTTTATCAAAAAATTAAAAATTTACAAAGATACAGAGTATCTAAGTTCCAGAGTGGGGGCTTGTGACGTCACCAATGTGTAAAAATCGTACGAAAGCGTGACGTCATGCGAAATTTAAATGCGCCGTATATTCGTCATTTATTGTTTCTCAGCGAAAAGAAAAAAAAATTCTATCTATCTATAATTTAAGAACTACGTTCTTGTCGGTGGAGTAGTTTCCATGTCTCCCTCTCTTGAGCCATCCTTTTGACCTCCCTATACGAAATAAAAAATACTTATGTGAACAATATTTTTAATAATCTAACTGATGCAGTGCAGCGATGGGACAAAAATAATTTTTTAGTCATCTTTCTTATTCTACCACAAAAGATTTAGCATTCTAAATGAAAAAGCGCTATATTGTACTCGTATTTAAGCAATGTTTGGACAACAAAGTACAGATAGTTGTGTGCTACTGTTTTAAAAACATAAGATTGTAACACTCCCGTCACTAGTCGCTATATAGGGTTACTGGTATCTAACGCATAACCTTTTTGCTGCAAGTTTAGTTCATGATACTAAACTACTTTCCATAAAAACCATTATAGAAAAACAAAAAAAAATTCGTCTACCCATACAAAATCCATTTGGCTGAGTGCTGATATGTATGGGAAGCCGAAATTTTATTTTTGTTTTTCGATATTGGTTTTTATGGAAAGTGTTTTTGGTGCAAATTCACTGAACTTGCACCTAAAAAGTTATGCTTTAGATACCTGTAACCATGTATACAACGCAAAAGGGACATACAATTTACACACAATTTCGGCATTTCCATACAAAAGTGTGCAGCCGCCCAGGCAATTTGTATGGAAATGTCGATTTTTTTTTGTTTTTTGACTGTTATTTTAATTTAATTATACTTTAGTGATCTAGTATAGCCCGTGGTTCGATTTTATACAACAATGGAAATAACAATATTAGTACAGATACAAATACCACTCATCATCATGCGAGCATATTCCTGGTTGTGTCGTCAGCGGTTACGCTTCAGAGCCCGGGGTCCGCTACCTAACCTAGGTGATTCGACGAGGTTACTGGTTTTTTACACAGAGCGACTGCCGTCTGACCTCTGCAACCCAAAGAGTAGACCAGAACCAATCCTAGGATAGGTATAAACGCTAGATGGCGTTCGAGACCAACAGCTTTACGTGCCTTCCCAAGCACGGATTCATCTTCCTTTTCGGATAATCAGGTGATTCAAGCCTGCAATAGCCTAACCAGACTGGAAACAACTTTTCACAAAGTGTGCTTCCTAGTGGGATTTGAACCCACGACCTCCGGATCGATGTTTTTTCATTTCTCCCGGCCCAGCAAAGAAAAAAAAAAGAAGAGAAGAGTAGCAATATTTGTAAAAAGTTATTCTCATCTGTTACCTACTTCATCTGAAATTGTACAAAATATGTATCCTGTGATACTGCAATTGTACAAAATATGTATTCTGTGATACTGCAATTGTACAAAATATGTATTCTGTGATACTGCAATTGTACAAAATATGTATTCTGTGATACTGCAATTGTACAAAATATGTATTCTGTGATACTAATAAAAAACCGACGTGAGATATACAGGCTGACTTTTTATCCACCGACAATTTTTTTGGAGCAAGTTCAGTCCATGATACTGAACTAATTTTTTTATAAAAAAATGTTATTAAAAATCAATAAAAATATTTCGTCCTCCCATAAAATCAGCGTTAAGCCGAACGGATTTTATAAATTCAGTCAATTGTAAATTTAACCGGTGGATAAAAAGTCACCCTGTATAACGTCTAACAAAATATACTGAAACTATTATAAGGGTGATTTCAGTCCATGATACTGATCAACTGTCCCCAAGAAACATATAAGTATATCGAAATAGGAAAAATATTCTTTTTCTTTCCATACAAATTCAGATCAGCTGATCAATCAACTTGTATGGAAGTCCAAAAAATATTTTTTGTAAATAAATATATACGGACCAATCACAAAGATTGAGCTAGCCCCAAAGTAAGTTCGAGACTTGTGTTACGGGATACTAACTCAACGATACTTTATTTTACAACAAATACGTATATACTTATAGATAAACATCCAAGACCCAGATCAATCTAAAAAGGTTCATTTTCCATTTTCACCTGACCGGGGATCGAACCCGGGACCTCCGGCTGCGTGACAGCCTGGCATGATGACCACTAGGCCACAGAGGTCGTCTCTCATATTTCATTAAGGCCGTACCTGAATTTTCCGGGGTCCAGTGCTGCCCCCATTTAAAATAAATAATTTCAAAGAAAACGGAGACATTATTTAAAATTTTGCAACTACCAAGTCCTAGATAACCCTTTAAAGTATTTTATGAACTACTGTTTACAGTTTATAATGAGAACGTTAAGCTTTACTACGCACATTAGCCAAAAGTGGCCGTTTTCGCAATTGTGCGTAGTAAAGCTTAACGTTCTCACTTTAAATTGTAAACAGTAGTTCATAGAATACTTTGAAGGGTTATCTAGGACTTGGTAGTTGCAAAATTTTAAATAATGTCTCCATTTTCTTTGAAATTATTTATTTTAAATTCAGGTACGGCCTTAAATATGTTCCTTGGGGAAAGTTGTTCAGTATCATGAACTTAATTCATCCTTAGAATATTTTCAGTATATTTTAGAAATATGTTAGAAATGATAGTTTCAAACATTATTTGGGTCAAAAAGCTAGGCTTTATACGCACCTATCATTGAATTTTATGTCTTGACTCTATCTAGCCCGCAACCGAAAAAGATGTGATAAATTAAGATTTAAGTACATGTAAACTCACTTCACTCCTCTCCTCTCACGGGCCTACTGGAAAAGATCCCTTTTGCGATAAGTAGTGCCTTTGTACAACTTTTAGTTTATGTATTCTCTACATAGAATTAAATTATATATTGTCCGTGTACATAAATTGGTAAATAAAATAAATACTTAAATAAAATAAAAAGATTCAACACGTGTAAGTTTTTTTCCATTATTATGTTGAATTGATATTATGTTGTCTGACGCCTAGACCCTCATTCTCATAGAAGGACTTGAACTCTGAAAAAAAGGATATTTTTTCAATACTTTAAAAAAATATCAAAACAAATCATTGTGGAAATATGAAATGAAACAATCACAATTTTTAGGTGTGAATTCTAACGTACAATTTTTCGTTTTACCAAATGGCGATAGATGGCGTTGTGCAAATAATTCTGATTTTGAATCGCGGTATGGTTTGTTTAATGGTGAGATACTAGTAGAAATAGTGATTTCCATTAATTATATTTCGAAGATTACATCTTCGGTAACTAGTGGGCTTCGTGCCCACCAGTAAACTTTTTGAAAGGTGAGTCTACGCGGCCAAGTAGACATCACCAGCTAGAGAACGAAAATAGAATATATCAATATAATATTATAATATATTAATTATAGCAAGAAAGGTTGTTTGTTTGTAATTTGTTATTGTTTTTTTTTATTTTATTAGCCAAGGAACAAGTTAAGGCCGTACCTAAATTTTCCGGGGTCCAGTGCTGCCCCCATTTAAAATAAATCATTTCAAAGAAAACGGAGACATTTAAAATTTTGCAACTATCAAGTCCTAGATAACCCTTCAAAGTATTTTATGAACTACTGTTTACAGTTTAAAGTGAGAACGTTAAGCTTTACTACGCACATTTGCGAAAAACGACCACTTTTGCCAAATGTGCGTAGTAAAGCTTAATAACGTTCTCATTATAAACTGTAAACAGTAGTTCATAAAATACTTTGAAGGATTATCTAGGACTTGATAGTTGCAAAATTTTAAATGATGTCTCCGTTTTCTTTGAAATTATTTATTTTAAATGGGGGCAGCACTGGACCCAGGAAAATTCAGGTACGGCCTTAAGGCCGTAATAGGCCCATTTAAAATAAATCAAACTACTGTTCACAGTTTAAAGTGAGAACATTAAGCTTTACTACGCACATTTGCGAAAAACGGCCACTTTTGACGAATGTGCGTTGTAAAGCTTAAGGGTCGGCACCATGTAAACTGGGCTTGCGCGGGCAACAAGTTTGTACAGAAAGCGTTTGATTTAAGTCAAATAATGTATACACATAGATAGAGGAAGAGTTGGGACAGTAGACGAAAAAAAGGATTTTTTAATATATTTTGTAGTTTTCCTAAAAACAAGCATTGAATTTACCCAAAAACATGCAAAACGCACTTTGCGCGGGCAATAGTTATGGCTTAAGTAGAAAAGACCACTAAGAAAATTACATACCTAGTTATAGGTGAATAGACTAGCCAGTAGACGAAAATCGTATTTTTTTAATTTTCATTCAGAAAAAGTAAGATAATTGTAAAGAAACCTGAAAGAAATATTTTAGAAAATCTTGCTACAAACTGGCTTGTTTTTCTGCGTAAAGAAATATTCTAACAAGGGATTGCATATATTTAATAAAAATAAAGGCTATTTTGAAACATTATTCCTAATATTTGCTTACAATGCAATCACGCAATAATAAAAAAAATAATTTTAAAAATTGGATGTTTTGCAACGTTTTTGACAGAAATCTCTGAAATGGCGGCCATGATTCTTCCATACAAATTCAGTTGCCCGCCGGGCGTTCAGGAAGGAGGCCTTGTCGAATTTTTCAAAAAAATCCATTTTCAAATTACGTAAAATTGCATTACAGTCTAAAATATTTCAATAAAAAACTATGTACAAACTGCCAAATTATGTCATACTTTTGCTACACTATGGTATAGTTTTGACATTTTGTTGACGTTCAAGTAAAGATGTAATGCTATCGCAGATACGGCACCGCACATTTTTTTTTAAATTTTATTGAAAATAAGTCAATCAAAAAAATAATTTGGTTTGATTTATTACCTATATTTTTTAATTGGCGATTAGGGTGAAAATCGGATTGGAACTTTCTCGGGTCGCGGAATCATATTAACTGTTTTTGTAATAAAAGGTGCTGTTTAATTAGGGTTTTACAATTATTTTGAGGGGTGATTCAGTCTGAAATTTTGAACAACTTTTTCCCATGAATGAATCCATCGAACCACAGGCTATACTAGATCTATACTTGGCTTGGCAGGCAGGCTAGAGTAGGCTATTTATCTACACTAATATTATAAAGAGAAAAGATTTGGTTGTTTGTTTGTTTGCATTACATGGCTCCGAAACTACTGGACCGATTTAAAAAAAACTTTTACCGTTGGAAAGGTACACTATCCCCGAGTGACATAGGCTTTGTGTGTACCAAGGGCGAAGCCGGGGTGGACTGCTAGTATAGTATAATGATATTAAAACAACAGTCAAAAAACAAAAAAATCTGAATTTTTATACAAAAGTGTGCAGCCACCTGGGAAATTTGTATAGGAACCGATTTTTTCGGCGTTTTTACTGTTTTTAGGGTTTCGCTTGTCTGTCTGTCCGTAAGTCACAGCCAATTTGCTACGAAACTATTAGAATGATTTAGTTGAGATTTAGTACCTACACTTATGTAACTTAGTGACCAAAAGATAGACGTATAATGTAAATAAATGAAATTTAAAAAAGGGGGCCACTTATTGTGGGTAAATTAGGCATTAAAAAAAAGTTTTGATAACAAAATCGTGACATATCAAATGAAAGAACTTTTTATGACAATTTTAAATATATTTATTTTTTATTATTTCTTAGATCGGTATTTTTAAGTTATTTAAGAAATTGGGCGAAAATTTACAATTTAATTTGAAATGTGGTGCACATAATGTAAATGTGTGACCCAAAGACGGAAGTAAAATGTAGGTAAATGAATAAATAAATAAAAAATGGGGCCACTTTATGGGAGATAAATGAGACATTAAAAAAAGGGTTTTGTGAACTATATCGCGTAAAATATCAAATGAAAGAGCATTTTATGATAATATTAAATATATTTTTCTATATTTTTTAAGTTGGTGTTTTTGAAGTTTTTTTTGGAAAATAAATGATAAAAATACACTTATCTCCGAAACCACTGAACCCAATCTTTTGAAAAATATACAGTTAATAGTTCTTTACCTATAGATTACAGGAACACCTATTAGAAGATAAAAAATAAAAGGGTGCAATAATGCTAATTACTGCTTCATTAATCAACCAATTTTTTTAGCTGTTTTCAGGAAAAGATTTCTTTTTAGTGCTCTTTGTTGATTCGTTAAAAATATTGTACAAAATCAAACAGTCAAGTCATTGATTGAGCACGTACAGTTGCTACGCCAAGACTGTTGATCTGTTCAACGTGCAATCCTTTTTTACCCTCCGTACTTACATAATAAGGTGAACAGAAGTGAAAGGTGTTACGATTGCAGATGGTCGCTAAACGTATTGTTTCACAAAGAAAATTCAAATGTGTACATTTACTGTCAGTGGAACACAAAACGTGTAGTTTTCCAAGTCACCGCTCGCGTAAAATTCTATTTGATTGTATTTTTGAGAACGTCATGTCAGCGATAAGTAATATTGATTTACATAGAAATATCATAAATTTGTCTATGGTTCCCTAAAATTTCAACTTAACCAAAATAAACCGGCCACGTGCCGTGACGGGCCACGTGAAGTGTAGGGTTCCGTAGTCAGTACCTACTTGTTTTATGTAACTAACAACTGCCTAACTTTAGGTCTGAATTCAGTCCATGATACTGAACAACTTTCACCAAGGAACAAACGAAATACAAAAATTATTTTTGATCTCTTACACACAAGATTTGGCAAAATGTAATATTTATGTAATATATGTATGGTAATGTAACGACAAATCACACTAATTAAGTTAGCCCCAAAGTAAGTTTTAAACTTGTATTATAGGATACTAACTCAATGATACTATATTTTATGATAAATACATACATAGATAAACACCCAAGACCCAGGACAATTTGAAAAAGACCATTTTCTAACTTGCCCTGGCTGGGGTTCGAACTCAGAACCTCCGGATTAGCGGTCTAGCGTGTTAACAATTACGCCACGGAGGTCGAATGGAAAGCAAACATTTTCTTTTCATATTTAATTATGTGTTCCTTAGGAAAAGTTGTTCAGTATCATGAACTGAATCCACCTTAAATTAGTTTTAGTACAGTGAGACGTTATATACTACTGCCGTGAATTTTTTAAGTATCCATATACAACCGTTTAACTGACAGAGAGGGAAGGCACATGATTCTAACAAAAATTTGCAATCAAAAACCAAATATTTCACAAACGGATTGCTAAAACGAAAAAGGGTGTTCATAATCTTACAATATTTTTGAAAGACCTATTCAACGACGTCTCACACCACACATTTTTTTTTCAAGTTTTTATTACCACATATCCATGCCCATGCCCAATTACAGCTTTCTAGTACTAATAGTCTATGAGTAAAACTAGGGACAGATAGACAGACAGACATGACGAAACTATAAGGTTTTCTTGTTAACTACGGAACCCCAAAAAGCTGCGTGGAACTAAAAAGATTATCTATTCTAAGGGTTCTTTGTCATTTGCGCTTTAACAAATTTCAAAATACGAGTAATCAAAACCACTTGTGCAAATATTTCGCTCCACTTCGCATACGATAAATTCAAAAATTGATGGATGAATGACCCTGCTTTTACAGGTTAAGCAACTTCTAGCTTGGTCACAGTTAGGATGGGTGACCGTGCTTTCAATCTTAATGTTGTCCAAGTCAAATGTTGAGATTCTTATAAATAAATTTCAGTTTTCTCTACCTACATAACTTGGCAGCTATTTAAATTTCAATTGTTTTGTCGGAATTTGAACTTGGCATTTTTACATTTATGTTTTTGATGGGATAAAATAAACACCCAAGAACCAGGACAAATTAAAAAAGGCCTTTTACCAACTTGCCCTGGCTGGGAATCGAACCCAGAACCTCCGAGTGACGGACTAGCGTGTTAAGGAATCACCACGGAGGTCGACTAATAAATTGAAAAAGTAATAAATTTTACGCAAGATTCGAATAACTATTACTTGGATTTTTTAGAAAGTGCTATATGAATTTTACATATATTTAAACTCGCTTTTTAAATAAACGTCTTGCATTCACGCACACTACTGTATTTTCGACTTTAGCCTTTTTCTACTGATAGCCTGTCTACTAAAGTGTTAAGTACATTATAATGACGTCTGCCAAGGCCTTAATTCAGAAATAATAATTCAAACAAAATAATTCTTTGATTTGATTGATTTGAAAATTTTAATAAGTATCGCGGACTGGAAGTCTTGACGAAAAGAAACAAGTAAGCTTCTACGTTACAATTTATGATTACCTACATCTATTGTCCCGTTTACACATTATTAACTCTATGTAATTTCATCTTGACATTTTTATCCCCCTAGCGGGAAAATTTTGCATATTTCAGAGCCAAATCCGACCACGTGGCTTAGTGCATACAGTCCTTAACGTTCTCATTATAAACTGTAAACAGAAGTTCATAAAATACTTTGATGGGTTATCTAGGACTTGATAGTTGCAAAATTTTAAATGATGTCTCCATTTTCTTTGAAATGATTTATTTTAAATGGGGGCAGCACTGGACCGTTGATGAGATCGTTAAGCTTTACTACGCACATTTGCCAAAAGTGGCCGTTTTTCGCAAATGTGCATAGTAAAGCTTAACGTTCTCACTTTAAACTGTAAACAGTAGTTCATAAAAATTGGAATTAGTAGAATAATTTCTCCGTTTTCTTTGAAGTGATTTATTTTAAAAGGGGGCAGCACTGGACCCCGGAAAATTCAGGTACGGCCTTAACACCAAATCTAAATTGATTAGGTACTTGCTTAGTTTGAAGTAAAATTTAACCACAGACATCATAAAAGTCAATATAATCGCTTCCAATTGAGCATAATCATTCGCGTAATCATGATAGAATTTTTTTTCACAACATCTTGTGTAGAGTGAAATCCTTCAAGTGTGCTTTTGTACCCAATCAAAAATCGCAATTCAAAGGTCACAACACATACAATAAATTTGATTTATTTAAATTTTTTAGTCAACTGTCGTCAACATCGGATGAAATATGCGACCTGTAGACAGACGAACAAGAGCAATTTTTCCCTTTTTACCCGACTGCGTCAGAAGGAAGGTTATATAATATAATAATAATAAAATTTTATTTAATCAGACAATTGTCCATTTATTGTTAGTAATATAGATATCCTTAACCTAATTTTAGTACCTCTAACCTAAGAAAAGCTACAAATCTAATCTAATCACTGCCCAACAATTCCGTGTGAAACTGCACAGCAGCGATTAATGTATGCGCAGTCCAGTCTGCTGGCCACCATTTTTAGAATGCTGTTGGGGCTGGCCCGCACTCTGCGTACCAGGGAAACGCACTTCTTACGCATAGTAGCGTAAAAGCAATCTACTCGCGCTTCTGCAAACATTATGTTTTTGTAGTGTATGTATGTATATTTCTTTGACACGCTCTACAGCCTAAACGGCTTGGAGGATTTTAGCTTGAGAGGTGTCATTAGATTCGACTTAATTTGTGATACAGTAGATATTTAAAAAAAATTAAAAATCCGAAATGGCTGCAAATTATATGTCTTAATTTTTTTTCAGATTACAAAAATATAAATAACTTGTATGTTTTAATGTAATTTGGAATTGAAAATGCTAAAAAAGCAACAATAATCTCGATCAACATGAGCGATATAATATTAAATTAGGCAGTCGGGTTTTTGTTTTCTTTTAATAATTACTTGTTGTTTCTCAACTTTTAAAATACGAGTTGGTACTGAAAAACAGTCTTTAATAAAACGTCAATTTGCGCTGAGCCATTCAAAAGTTCTTCAGCAACTACTAAAAGTTGTCAAAGTACAGTAATTTTATTGTGAACAAGTCAGCCGAGGATTTTCGTAAGTGAGTGACGTTCATTCACTTTATTGTCGTAGTTGGTAAATTGAAAAGTTTTTTCTATATATCTTGACGTGATGGATCGCTTGAGACTTTTATTGGTAACTGAGTGTAACGACTTTTATTGTGAAACTTTAATAGTGCAAAGGATTATAGACAATTGTGGTAAAATTTTCTCTTAAACAAAATGTTAATTAATCGCAAGTGGTTATTATACGTAATGGTCAACACGCTGTCAGCCAATCCAGAGGTTTTGGGCTCGGTCCCCAGCCAGGGCAATTAAGCTGGAAAATGGCCTTTTTAAATTTTTCTGGCTCTTGGGTGTTTATCTAAAACTTGTATCCTAATATGATATCATAATACAAGTTTAAACTTACTTTGGGGCTAGTTCAAATAGTGTGATTTGACCCTATTAAAAAAAATATAACTTTGGCGTTGTTATCCCTAACGGGGCAGACAGAGCCTAAGACGAAAAGGCCCAGGCCACTTTTAGCGTGATGGTAGGCATGAAGATGAAAAAGGGAAATCATGATAGTAAAAGGTTGCTAACTGCATCGCCTACTGATATGCTTCAGATTCTGGCCCAGTACCCTCGATCAGATTTAACGATCTGCACGGGAAGAGAAGCAGCTGGACCGGACCAGCAAGGAAGAACCATAAAATTATTTAATAAACATTGAAAAATGTGGGATTGTTAATTAAGGAATTATCTCTCGGGCATCGTCACGGGTAACAATTAGTTATAAATAAAGTCCAAAGAGTAAAATAGTAAATCTAAAATACTTAGGCACACACACTTGACCTCCGTAGTCCAGTGGTTAAGGAGTTTGCCTAGTGATCCGGAGGTCGTAGGTTCTAATCCCACTGGGTAGCATACTTTGTGAAAAGTTGTTTCCAGTCTGGTTCGGATATTGCAGGCTTCAGTCACCTGATTATCCGAAAAAAAAAGATGATTCCGTGCTTTGGAAGGCACGTAAAGCTGTGGGTCCCAAACGCCATCTAGCGTTTGAACCTATCCTAGGATTGGTTCTGGTCTACCCTTTGGGTTACAGAGGTCAGACGGCAGTCGCTCTGTGTAAAAACCAGTAACCTCGTCAAATCACCTAGGTTTAGGTAGAGGAACGCGGGTTGTGGTTGTGCCCCGGGCATTGAAGCGTTATCGCTGAGGATGCAACCGGAAATACGCCCGGATTACGATAAATGTATCACCTACTCCAATGTCAGAATTTAACATTTAAAATAAGTAAGTAGGTATACCTACCCACCCAAAAATTTGAGGGATCAATCAACTTGTTTACCATATAGTCGTGTTTTGGTAACCTTTTATCACAAATAATTCAGTAGTCCGGTTAATGTGGGACCAACCAATCTGTTGATTGTAACACCTACGTGTTTATTTGGTGCGGCAGTTTAATGAATTGGAGGCGATAATGTCTTTACATTCTGTTGATGGCAACACAAGTTTATTTTAACAAGTGTCAAAGATGACAGTGACACTTTTATTTAACTTTGCTTGATGTAACGTGCGTATGTATCGTTTGGCGTTATAAAAAAAACGACGGGTTGCACTCCGGGAGTGCCGGCAGAAGTAAAAACTTGAATATTATCGTTGTGTATTTTTGATATTTTGGAATGGTAAGGGAATAATTTTGCACGAATTGCTTTAATTATCATTATAAAAGTACTATAATTTATGTGGTAGAATACAATATTTATTTATTGCGCTATCGTACACAAACATGACAATTTATAATACATTAAAAAGTTTATCTCTCAGCTAAGCAGGCGCAGGCATACATTTTCGCCGTGCTGTAGAAAGAGTGGGGGATACTTCCTCTCCTACGCCACGCCGTCTGTCTACTCTCCATCCGTGTTACGAATTTTCGATCAGGACACGTGTCCTGACGCGAGTTTAACATTTTTTACCCATTACAAAAAAAGTGCACAACGCCGCTAAAGAAGTTTTCACTTCAAAAACTCCCATACATACATGATCCTGAAAATATTTCCCTCCTTTTTTAGGGCAAGCCTGTAAAATCAAAAATGATACCGTACCTTGACGATACACGGAGTCCAGTGCTGCCCCCATTTTAAATAAATTATTTTACTTTTGTCAAAAATGCAAACTAAAGCTTAACGTTCTAACTTTACACTGTAAACAGTGGTTCATAAAATAGTTTGAAGGGTTATCTACGTTTTAGTAGCGTAAAATTTTAAATGATATCTCCGTTTCCTTACAAAAAAATTATTTAAAATTGGAGCAGCACTGGACTCCGTGTATCGTCTTAATAGGCGATACGGCTAGCAACCAAACACAATTTTGATTCCTTTTTCCACCTTCTCGCCTGTATTTTGAGCTTCTCGCCCACCATCACGCTAAAAATGGCATTTTTCTTTGCTTGGTGCAAGACCCCAAAATGCTACCTTTGCTATGTTTTAACTATTTAACTAATTTTCACATGAGTCTTATTCCATTTACAAGAATTTGGGATTTCATTTCGCAAAAAATGGGCCGTGATCCAGATGCACATTACTTAAATACTCGTATAGACATGTTATTTTTAAATGACATTCATGTCAACCAATGATTAGTAAATAAAACAAAATACAAGTCGGATGTCCAAGGTAGTGTAAATTTATATTGCATCTAAAAGCAACAAAAAGTTAATTAAAGGGTAGATGTGACATTGAATGACGAGAGCACCGCCCTTTGCGATTCGCAATTTATACAGCTCGCCTTACAGCCGTCCTTTTGCGTGCTTCTGCATTTATATCGCGACTAAACACGCCCCGCGGGTTTGCTTTTGTTTTATCGTGTTTGATTGCTAATTTAACGACAGATGGCTATTTTTGATCGGTTGATACATACAGATACGTACGGGGCAGACAGTGCCCAGGGCCGTAAGACCCAAAAGCTATATTTAGCGTGATGGTGGGCGTTAAGGTGAAGATATAGGCATATGGCCTTGAACTGTGAAATAAATTGTTAACTCGTAAATATGGTGATAATTTCTATATTGCTCTTCGTCATGCACTAGATAAGTAGCCCTTTAAATTATTTTATGAACTGCCGTTGAAACTATTATTGGTGATCCGTCTAGCTTTAAAACTTGCCGTGGCCACTTTTGGCGGAGGCAAGTTTTAAAGCTAGACGAACTAATGTAAATACTTTCAACGGTGGTTCATAAAATAATTTGAAGGGCTATCTAGTGCATGACGAAGAGCAATATGGAAATGATCTCAATATTTACGAGTAAACAATTTATTTCACACTTCTAGACCATTTGCTATATTCTATATATATCCATTTATATATTCACCTTAAGTCCGTCGGTCTGTTCTCGTCTACAAGTCGCATTTTTCAACCCATTTTATCGAAAATTGGCACACTAGTTCCACAGTTTTTTTTTTTAATCGATCGTGATTTTTAGTTGGGGGAGAAATAGGGGGAAAAGAGGGGAATTTTGCTATACCGTTATTTATTGACGGGTTTCAATCTTTGAGCGGCGGCACACAAGTATTTTATTCTACACAAGACGTTGAAAAAAAAAATCCAAAAGGAGGGAGTGAATGGGGAAAAAGGGGAATAGTTGATATAGCGTTATACTCGTATATGGACAGATTTTATTGAAATTGTTTTGCTGAGCCAGGGAAGAAAAAGAAAGTGTCAGTTATTGCTTTCGCGAGGTCTACTTTTCTCACAGAACCACTAGTTTTAGCCATTTTCGACTTGTTAAGATGAAGTAAGTAGCACTACACCATCAATAGGATTTCAGAGATTTAATATTTATAGTATTATCTAAATTAAATGTAAGGATTATAATGAAGGCATTAAATTAAATTAAAGTGAATCATCACAAGGAAAACTTCACAGATACTTAATTTCACCATACGGTCGTAAATTACCAATGTCACATTTTAAAGGGGTCACTAGAAAAGCAATTAAGTACGGCATTTAAATACAAGATGAACTATAAAACGAAAGATTTACTGCGATAATGACCGCAAAACCAGAGTATGGTATTTACTAGAATTTCTTTATTGGCAAACGAATTTATCTCATGAACAAGAATGCAAGTTTACACGGTTGTAAATTTAAATTGTGTGGTTAGTGACTAACTGCCAAATGATTGTTGGAAATTTTTAATTTAAATCTGGAATAAAATCTACGAAACGTTCAAATTTGTTTAGGGTTCCGCATCCAAAGGGTACCAACGGGATCCTATTACTGAGATTCCGCTGTGTGTCCATCTGTCTGTCCATCTGTCCATCCATCTATCACAGGGCTATATCTCTTGAACATGTATTCTGTGCCGTAAAAGCAAGACACTTGAAATTTGCACCGGTTATGTATTAGCTATTTATTTATTTTTTATTTATTTAACTTTATTACAAAAAATGTAACAGGCGGACTTAAGGCCTAGGGCCTTTTCTACCAGTCAACCTACAGGTGGTGCGGATAAAAGCAAATTTTGGACGATTAGTACATTCAAATTAGCTATTTGACCATTATTAAACATTTACCTAAGACACATAATCATATATATACTTTCTTATACATTCATAGACCTACATATAAAAATACATAAATACTTTATAAATTCATAAACCCTACATAAACTACATAAATATTTACAATACTCTATGACAATTTGTGAAGATAATGAGCGCGCACAGCACTCTTAAATGCTTGGCGACTAGGGGCTTTGCGGATATCAACGGGAAGGGCGTTCCATAGCTTCACGGCTTGTCTGGTGAATGAATGTTCGAAAAACCCACTCCTGCAGCGAGGCATATTAAGAAAGAGATTGTTGGAAGAACGAAGAACTTTGAGATGGGTATCACCCAGGAAAGTGAAGTTGTTTTTAAGATACATCGGAGTTTTTGGGTCGAAGAGTATAGAAAATAGAGTAGTGAGAATATGCAAATTGCGACGTTGACGGATGGGTAACCACTTTAGTTTAGATCGGTAAGCCGACACATGGTCGTACTTCCGTAGTCCAAATATAAATCGGAGACAATTGTTTTGAAGTCTATCAAGTTTGTTGAGAAAGTTGCAATTCAGATCTGAGCAACATACATCTGCGTAATCTAAAATGGGGAAAATAAGTGAATACACCAACATAGTCTTAATATTAATAGGGAGAAAGTTTTTTAACCTGTATAAAGAGCGAAGGGCCCCCGTGACCTTCCCCGAGAGCTCGGCAATATGAACGTCCCAACGAAGGTTTGTGTCAATGTGGAGCCCGAGATCCTTGACACTAGGGCAAAACGGAATTGGGGTATTATTAAAACAAACTGGTTGTAGTGAATTGCTGTCAAGCCGTCCTGTAAGATGTGAGCTACCAATTATAATTGCTTGACATTTATTTGGATTAACAGTGACCCCAAAACGTTGCGACCAATCAGCAATTGCCGCTAAATCTGAGTTAATCTGGTCAATAGCCCTATCTACATTGTCAACATCCGTTTGTACATAAAGTTACAAGTCATCAGCATAGAGGTGATACGTGCACCGAAGTTCTTTGGTGATAAAATCAATGAAAATGAAAAACAGTAAAGGAGAGAGGATGCCGCCTTGTGGAACACCAGTGTCCAACTCACACCAACTTGATGATAAGTTATCGATGCGAACTGACTGCTGCCGTCCACGAAGATATGAAAAAAACCAATCTATAGCCGTATGAGAAACTGAATGATATGAGCTACTGTAGCCGCTATAACAACAAATACTCAAAATTTGATAAAGTAAATTAAAGGGGGTCGTCATAGAATCAAGGTACGGAACCCTTCATCTACGAGTCCGACTAGCACTTGACCGGTTTTAAGATTGTGCTAACCATTATGTATTAGAGAGCCCTTTAATTTTTTTTATTATTAACATATGAAATTATATTTTGTCTATCTTTAAAAAGTGGTGGCCACATTTGGCAGAAATGCGTTTTAAAGCCAGACGACATAAACTTAATATTTTTAATGCTGGCTATTTAATGACTAATTTTTTGCAGAATGTTCATTATCACTTTGTTTACGATTTAACAGTTTATTTTAAACGAGAGCGCCACTTCTGCATATCCTTCACCTTAAGACTAAAGGATTGTAAGGACTTCTCAGCAGTGGTCGTTGCTAAACGCTAGTATCGCTAGCTTTTGCACTTTCTTAAAAATAATGACCTTAAATAAATGATATATTTATCCTACATTGAATAAAAAAAAAATTTACTTTGTCTTGACTTTGTAAATCAAACGACACTTTGAGTGAACCATACGTTTTAAATTAAATTTTTTGAAATTGCAAAGCGCAATTGGGCGTACGTTGTATTGTGTTGAAATTTTTCACTTAAAGGCCCATTTACACGGTGCAAGTTTCTTGCCTGTTGCATACAATTAAATTGAAGCAATAGAAAACTTGCATGGTCTCAACAGAACGTCAGCCATACAAATCATTTATTGCTTTAATAAAATTGTATGCAACAGGCAAGAAATTTGCACTGTGTAAATGGGCCTTTACTTTCGGTCTCACATCGTCCTCCATTGTGAATAAGTCATTTCACATAGATATCTTTTGGCAATCTTAATTTTCAAATTCTATTTTAAAAATTGAAATGTTTGTGCATAAATGATTTGTACAATATCTTGATTTGGTATTGTACATATTAAAACAAAAGAACGGTTAAGCAAACAACCCAATTCCTAAAAACCTTTTAGTTCACCAAAAGTTTTAAATTTAAATTATTACAAATGCATATCACAAATGCACAGTTGTATTGTGTTGATTTTTTTAAATTCGCCTTCGGTCTCCTCTCGTCCGTCATTGTGAATGCGTCATTTCCAATGGATATCTTTATGGCAATCCTAATTTACGACCGTGATTCCAGTATCAACTGTTTTACGAGTCTCGCCTTTTAGGCTTATCTAATCTAGATTCTGCTAAAGGTAATTAATTTTTGGTATCATTTCATTGATGTTGGTTTGTATTGATTTATTTTTATCGCCAATGGTCTTTTCGAGATTTACGACTTTTTTGTTTTCCGAAATTCGTCACCAGGCCCTGGCGCATACAAAGTATCTGGTACACTAGTGTGTAAAAATATTTTTTTTTACATACACAACAACTTAACAGGATAACTTCTGTAGCGATAGAGTGGAATATAAGAAAAAGAAATAACACACAAAATATATTTACAAGATAAGCTCAAAGTAAATAATTTTGCAGCAAGTAACTAACTATAAAATACAAAACTTCTTTTTACTTATGCCGAACATACTGGAGGCGGCCGCTTCCAGTAAGTTCCAGTATGATCTACCAGAAATCGGTTCCATAGACTAAACATACGAGCACAGTCTAAGGTTTATACCAGGAAGGAGGTAAGGTTTTTTTCAATTTTACTGTTCAATTATTTACTACTAAATTCTAACAGGATATTATGATGTAACTACCCAATCTAAAAGACATGTTCCAATTATCTGGCAGAAAACGATTGAGAGGACATCAGCTGAAATTTTGTCGCATGAGAGCTACAAGGAAACCATTTCAAAATTTTCTCTCCAATCGAGTAGTAACAGACTGGGACAAGCTACCAGAGAATGTTGTTACGGCTCCTTCAGTGAACAGCTTCAAGAATAGACTGGACAGAAACAAAACCTCCAAACATTAAAACGCCCCACGCATCAGCATAACAAGCTGCTAGTGTGTTCAATAATCCCAACTAATATTATAAATGCGAAAGTGAGTTTGTATATTTGTTTGTTTGTTTCGTACCTCTTCACGCTTTATCTACTAAACCAATCTTCTTGAAAATTCGCATACACATAATTAGAAGTACTGAAAAGGACATACGGTACCTTTCATTCCGGAAAAAAATAATGTTCCCGTGGGATACGCGAGCGAAGCCTCGGGCAAAAGCTAGTAAATAATAAAGCGCAATCTACATAGACAATAAACTTCCGAAACAAATTACATCTGAAGAAAATGATAAGAAATTCATTAAAAATCTAAAAAGGTTATATTGGGGACGGGGTATTATTCGGTCAAGGAATATTTAAAAGATAAATTTTAATATGAATAACGTTTTAAAGAGGACTCAATACACACTATAAATAACTAGCTCTAGTTTTCAGAGTTTAAAAATCCAAATTGCATCTGACCTAAGCCAATAGTGCTTAGGTCAGATGCAATTTGGATTGGAAATTTAGTAATTGTATAATTAATTATTAGTCTTTAAGTCTTTTTAACTATCTATTGACATTGATTTAATACTATTTACTATTATCACAATTATTGTTATACATCGTGTTAATGAAAGAACGCAAAAGCTCTCAGATGGTACCTCAGCCCATGTAACTTAACAACTTTTGATCAACAACTTTCACGAAACTAAAAAAAAAATTTGAATTTTCTTACAAACTGATCAGCTGATCGTGTCGATTTGTATGAAAATCCGAATTTTTATTTTTTTTATTTTGTGGTAGTTGTTGAACAAAAGTTCTTCAGTTTCATGGGCTGAGGTACCATCTGAGAGGTTTTGCGTTCTTCCATTAACACGATGTACAAACTCGACTACCTTTAACTTCGCAATACCCTGGCAGGGTTCATGCACTTACCTACTAGCCTTACTTATAAGTGGATGTAAGCGAAAAATAAAGAAATAAAAATTATTATTATTAAGGCCGTACCTAAATATTCTGGGGTCCAGTGCTGCCCCCATTTCAAATAAATCATTTCAAAGAAAACGGAGACATTATTTAAAATTTTGCTACTACCAAGTCCTAGATAACCCTTCAAAGTATTTTATGATTTACTGTTTACAGTTTATAATGAAAACGTAAAGCTTTGCTTCGCACATTTGCCAAAAGTGGCCGTTTTTCGCAAATCGCAAATCGCAATTCGCTTAAGGCCGTACCTGAATTTTCCGGGGTCCAGACCCCGGAAAATTCAGGTACGGCCTTAAGCGAATTCGGTCTTTGAGCGAAACATCTACACACATATTATAGAGGGACAGACGGCGGGAAGCGCCTTTGTTTTATACTATGACATGATTGATTGATATTGAGCGGGTAGACACACGTACCAGTATGTACACGTACACGTACTCACACAACACCAATTTGTCACCAACATACAATTATGTTTCCTTTTACTACAATACCACTTACAAGCGTCTTTGTAAGAAGCAATACAATCAAATTACCAGTTAATTATCTCTGCGACCCGACGAAATCCAATAGAGATCGCGTTGTGATCATTTTATCAGATTAGTGGGCGATAGTAATTGAGAACTCATAATCTTGCCAACGATAAGGGAAAGGGAACGGCAGAAAGTACCTAGGGTGTGCATTGACTTATTATTACTAGAGAGTGTGGTTATAGAAATGTTCTAATATAAAATCTGTTTTTTTTATTTAGAACTACCTCAATGGATTTTTGTATGGTATATACATAAGTCCATTGAAAAAAAATATAACACTAATGAGGAACTAGTGAGGAAAAAACATTTAAAAAAAAAGTAGAGTGCTGTGTGGTTCCCGGCAGAGTAGAATAGGACCACTGCAAGTCTTTCCGTCCTGATGATGATGATGGTATAATTTTTACAGGATTGTGATTTGCGATTGTTATTACTTAAAATAAATGTAAACCCACACAACGTTCATTATAAAACAAAATAGAAGACGGTGTTTTTTCGTAAAAGGCGTCTTACGAAGAAAAACTTCTATGTTTTAATATTCGAGAACCTTAGACTAAGGCTAATCTACTAAAGCCGGCAAGTAGAAGTTGAGCTGAAGATTTCTAAGAGAGTTTCAACGAATAGGCCGCCACGGCGTTAATAAACTATCAATTTAGCCTGAGAAGTAAATAAACTTATGTTTTTTTAAAAGAAATCCTCTAATGTAGAGCTAGGTATAGTATTGAATAAACTTTTACTAAGACTTAGAAGACTTAGAAGGCTACTAAGCCCTCGGCATCCCAGGAAAAATCCTGGTTTTGCATTTTTTCTGCAAAAAAGATAATCTCTTAGTATAATATACGAGTATAGTAGTCTCATCTGTGGTTTCTGTGTCTACTAAAAGGATGCGAGGCTTACAGACAAAGAAATGTATCTGTATTTTTTTTTTTTATTTATATAAGGCTGACCAGGCTGTCGACCAAGTTAAATTTCCGGCAAATGTCAAAAAAAAAAAAAAAAACACGTATTTAGTATGACACAAAATAAAATACACTTAACACATCACAGGGTTTTAATATTTTATACAAACATCAGACGTACACTAATTTGTTTGTAGTGTCACTAAATTAAAAATGTTTGAGACCGACGGCTGCACCAGAAGGCGTTTTAATTAAAAACGCCATGCAGCATCTGACGTCTACTGCCAGCCTTAAATAATGCGACTAGCTTAGACGGGAGGCTGGAGCGAATTGTGAAACATGTGGCTTTGAAATTAATGTAAACAAGTACTTACCCAATGGACTGGCTCCGTGGTCCAGTGGTTAAGGCGTTTGCCTTGTGATCCGGAGGTCGTGAATTCAAATCCCAGCATACTTTGTGAAAAATTGTTTCCAATCTGGTTAGGATATTGCAGGCTTGAATCACCCGATTATCCAAAAAGAAAGTTGATTCCGTGCTTCGGAAGGCAGCTTCGGAAGTCACGTAAAGCTTTGGGTCCCGAACGTAGTCTAGCGTTTTTTTAAACCTATCCAAGGATTGGTTCTGATCTACCCTTTGGGTTGCGGAGGTCAGACGGCAGTCGCTCTGTGTAAAAACCAGTAACCTCGTCATATTACCTATGTAGCGGACCCCTGGCTCTGAAGCGTTACCGCTGAGGATGCAACCGGGAATTCGCTCGGATGATGATGATGACGCTTAAAGTGCCTTTGAGTCTTGCAGCCCTGGGTTGTTGGGAAGCAGTGTGTTGGTAGGTACAACCATGCTAAATTTACGCCTATTAAAATAAAAATAAATACAACCGGCCAAGTGCGAGTTAAACTCGCGTGGAGAGGGTTCCGTACAATTGATTGAATTCTTATAGGTTTTCCTGTAATCTACAAGCAATGAACTATATTTCGTATTTTTTTCAAAATTTTAGGCTCAGTAGTTTCGGAGATCAGGGGGGGGGGAATGGTCAATTTTCGTCTTCTTTCATGAATAAAATCATAACTATTTATTTTATAATTATACAAAAACATATTTGAGATCCTCATAACGAGCCCTTTAATTTGATATATGACACAATGAGGTCCTAATTTATCACCCAAAATGAACCCTATTTAAAAAAAAAATATTTACTTTGTACATAATATGTGTTTGGGTCATAGGATTACACCACCCTACCAAATTTCACCTGATTCGGTCCATTAAATTCAGACCAAATTGGCTGTGACAGACGGACGGACAGACAGACGCTCGAGTGATCCTATAAGGGTTCCGTTTTTTCATTTTTTGTACGGAACCCTAAAAACTAGCCACGTGCATGTCGGGACGCGCGCGGTGTAATTATATTTTACCACCTTGTCGGCGTGATTAATATACATAACCATATTTCCTTTGCAAAATTACAGCTTTCTAGTACCTACTTGTAGTCTCTGAGTAAAACTGCGGACAGACAGACGGCCAGACATGGCGGAACTATAAGAGTGCCTTGTTTAAAAACAAATTTTTATTCAGTAATTAAGCCTTTGTAGGCACTATTACACGTCAATAAGTTTTACATTATGGGTAATGTTTATTTATAATGAAAATATTAAATATAAAAAAGCTACCGATACGATAGCGTTTTGCAACGACCACTGCTGAGAAGAAACGCCAAAAGAAACTCATAAACACAGTATTGAGTGCCTACTCGCCAGAAGCTTTGTCAGAGAGCTAGAGCTTAAAATTGATATTCTGTTACAATAAAAGGTGGGCTAGAACCTATTTCTAGATAAGCGATTAGAACTATATATATATATATATATATATATATATATATATATATATATATATATATATATATATATATTGTAGTTTAAGTTCGTATAAATGATGCTTTCTTTTATTCTATGTACACACTTCTACCCTTCTTGTGAGTAATTGTCCTATCTACTTATTCCCCGGTTGACTGGAAGAGAATCCATAATGGAATAAGTCCGCCGTTGTCAATTTACTGTATATGTTGTTTTTGTCTTGTTTTTCTAAGTACAATAAAGTTATTACAAACAAACAAACAAAGTATTTTAGCATATTTGCTCAAATATTTTCTTTTTTGTGAAAGATTTACCTAGAAATTGGATAAAAACATTTTTACGTTTTGTGACGTTATCGGTGTGTCTTTTTATGTCCCGTTATACTTCAAAGATAAGGATAATAAATAAATATGTAGTTATATAAATAAGTTTTAGCAAATGTGTCTGTTGACGACCTCCGTGGTGTAATGGTCAACACGCTAGTCCGCCAATCCGGAGGTTCTGGGTTCGATCCCCTGCCAGGGCAAGTTGGAAAATGGCCTTTTTCAATTTGTCCTGGGTCTTGGGTGTTTATCTATATATGTATTTGTTATAAAATATAGTATCGTTGACTTAGTATCCCATAACATAAGTTTAAAAAACTTACTTTGGGGCTAGCTCAACCAGTGTGATTTGTCCTTATCGTCATCGGGTCTTTTTTAGTCTCTACTGAAGGAGCCCGACCCTCTCTGTACTACCAGATTTATATATTAGCCAAAGTAGTCAGAGGATTTGGCCTACACTCTTCACGCTGGCCAGACGGGTTGGAGAGGTCTCATTGATGTTTATAAGCTTTGTTTAGTTTCCTAAGTCGGTTTCTACGACATCCACGGGAAGACTTGGAGTGGCTCTATTCTCGGGAACCACACGGCTCTTCCGTGATTTGTCCTTATATAGGTATTTATTTATTTATTTATTTTATAAAGAAATGAAAATTTTAAGATATTTTTTGTACTTTTTTTCTCCTGATCTTATTAAGTATAATTACTTTAATAATTGTAGCGCCCTACCAGGATATTATGTGCATTTTGTTAATTAGATTTAAGATTCACAATTTAATGTACATGAAAACATAAAATAAATGAATGAATAAATACAAATCATAGGCAAAAACCGTGCCTACGAAGAGTTCAATACAACAAAAAAAAATGTGGTAGACACTGGTCAGGTCAGCTTAAATCCTTGGTTTTAGGTCCTCCTATTGCTATTGTAGAAACAAGGAATTATATAAAAATATTTTAAAAATCAAACTTTTATCTAAAACAATGAACTAAAAAGTTTAAAATGCAAGACAAATCAATTAAGCCCAAACTCGGTGGGGTTATGCTGATTTATCACATAGCTGATGCTTGTCCACCTTTCGGCTTCATGAGATCAGGTCATTGATACCATAATAATGCATTGTCACCCAACTTACATAAGTATGTGAAGTTTCAGCTCAATCAGGTAATGGGGAAGTGGGTCTAGTTTAGTTTGCAAGATATGAACCTTCCAAAAAAAAAAAACGAGTCTATATATTCCTGAAAGGCCGGTAACGCTCTTGTTACACCCCTGGTGTTGCAGTTGTCTATAGGCAGCGGTGGTCACTCACCATCAGGAGACCCGCTTGTTCGTTTGCCGTCCTATAACATAAAAATAAATATGACGGACACATGGACAACGAGACAGACAGAAAAATTAATAAAAGCTTGTAAAATACATAAGTATAAATTGAAATGACAAACTAATCGGAAAAAAAGGAGCAATAGTCAAAGAGCACACTTCCATCACGACTTTCATTTAAGTGAAAAAATATAATTTTCTTGTGGTTATTGCGACAGTACTTAAAGTGCCTCGGGGCGCTGGGAATTGCTCGTGACAGCTCGTCTTCGAAGCCTCCTGTTTAATATTACTGCATTCAAGGACAACCCTAGGGAAAGGACCCGACTGAGAAATTTAATAACAGTTCAAGAATTGCGACCGTTTATTGGATACGTCTTTTGAAACCCTTACCACGGAGTCTTTAGTTTTGAAAGTTAAACATTTTAGAGGATTGTTTGAAGCTAAGTATAAACTGTTGCATTGGAGTATTGACATGCTACTGGGTAGCGAAGAGAAGTCAGTTATTTACAATACGAGTACAGGGAACTTATGTGGAAGTCCAATAAACGGGCAAGTGCGAGTCGAACTCGTACATGAAGGGTTCCTCCGTATAATGTTTTAAAACGCTGAAGAAACACATTTCTTGTATGAGGACCCAATTTAGTTTTTAACTTTATCTTATTTTTAGTATTTTTTATTATGGTGGTTATAGTAATTCATAATCTGTGAAAATTTCAAGTCTAGCTGAAAAAACAAGTTTTTTGTATGACGTCCTTTAATATTTAACTTTTTTTTATTTTTATTATTTGTTATAGTGGCCACAGTAATACATAATCGGTGAACATTTCAAGTGTCTAGCTATTACGGTTCGAGAGATAGAGCCCTGTGACAGACGGACAGACAGACGGACAGACAGATGGACAGACAGACGGACAGACGGACAGACAGCGGAGTCTTAGTAATAGGGTCCCGTTTACACCCTTTGGGTACGGAACCCTAAAAACTATCTTTCGTTCTATAATATCAGTATTTTTTATTACTTGTATATTATATTTGTATTATTCGTATTTTAATTATTGTATTATATTACATATTACTTGGGAAAAATGTTCAGTATTATATTATTATTCGAGTATTAAGGCCGTACCTGAATTTTTCGGGGTCCAGTGCTGCCCCCATTTAAAATAAATCATTTCAAAGAAAACGAGGATATTACTAAAAATTTTGCTACTATCAAATCCTAGATAATCTTTCAAAGTATTTTATGAACTACTGTTTACAGTTTATAATGAGAACGTTAAGCTTTACTACGCACATTTGCCAAAAGTGGCCGTTTTTCGCAAATGTGCGTAGTAAAGCTTAACGTTCTCACTTTAAACTGTAAACAGTAGTTCATAAAATACTTTGAAGGGTTATCTAGGATTTGATAGTAGCAGAATTTTAAATAATGTCTCCGTTTTCTTTGAAATGATTTATTTTAAATGGGGGCAGCACTGGACCCCGGAAAATTCAGGTACGGCCTTAAGGACTTCTTCTCGTCGAGTCGCTTAAATAGTTACAAAACATCTTGTTAGACCATAAGGTCTATGTTATTCAATTTCTATACATAAAACATATTAATGTTATATGTACATATCGAAATTGAATACAGTTTCTATCAGATTCTGAAATGAGGCCTTGATTTATATTTTTACATGTTATTTTCTTTATATTTATACAGGGTGATTTCGAACCTCGTAGCTTTATTCAAGGAAAGTACTCTTAGAGCGAAATAAAAAATACATATTCTGGTATACATATGTAAGTACCTTGTTTCAAATCAAAGATATCAGCCGACATACCATAAACGTCCCATTTGAATGTGACCACCCGCTATCGGGCTCATGGCGGGCGGCGGCCAGCGAGCAGAGGGTATAGTAATGCCGTTTGATTGCAAAGTTAGTAGGTGAGCCAAATATTAGAAATTTGGAAGAAAAAAAATAGTTGACAAAAAATAAGTCTTTTTTTTACGGTGTTGTGTTCTATTAATAATTCTGATTACAATATGTCAATATAACGTCTAACAAAATATACTGAAACTATTTTAGGGGTGGATTCAGTCCATGATACTGAACAACTTTCTCCAAGTAACATATGTCGAAATATGAAAAATAATTTTTGGCTTTACCTACAAACTCGGATGATCGGTCAACTTGTATGGGAGATCAAAAAATATTTTTCATATTTCGGTATATTTTTCTTTGGGAAAAGTTGTTCAGTATCATGGACTGAATCCACCCCTAAAATAGTTTCAGTATATTTTGTAACATCCTGTATAGCTAGAGTTGCAAATTCAACCTGCATGAATGTCAGGACATGCGCCACTATAAATATTTCCCAGTGCAACAAGATCTCGCCGAGACAGCGCAATCTTCAAGAGTGCCCGATAACTCCCGAGCGAATCAAAAACGCATACAAAGCGCCAATTGCAATCTGCCACAACTATTTTTCAATATCGTCAAGTCACGAGACAACGGAGTGGAATTGCTCTCTTTTAAACTATCGCGTTGCATTATTATTAAATTGCATACGTACAAGTATAAGTACAAATATAAGGTACGTTCCGCGTTAATTCCCGCATTTCAAGCAAAAGGGTTTGAAAGTGTTTGTGACTTTATATTTTATTTAACAAAATATTAAGGCCGTACCTAAATTTCATAAAATACTTTAAAGGGTTATCTAGGACTTAGTAGTTGCAAAATTTTAAATAATGTCTCCGTTTTCTTTGAAATGATTTATTTTAAATGGGGGCAGCACTGGACCCCGAAAAATTCAGGTACGGCCTTAAGGGTAATTAATTCTATAAAAAATACTACATTATACATTGAACAAACATTGTCATTTAGAGATTTAGAAATAGAAGCAGTTAGCTTTCCACAGAAAGGACTTTACTACTATACTAGCAAAACTTAAGGCTTTACAAATAAAATATTTCAAAGAAAAACTCATTTGTGAAAAAACGGCCACTTTTGGCAAATGTACGTATTAAAGCTTAACGTTCTCACTTTAAACTGTAAACAGTAATTCATAAAATACTTTGAAGGGTTATCTAGGACTTGGTAGGAGCAAAATTTTAAATGATGTCTTTGAAATGATTTATTTTAAATGGAGGCATCACTGGACCCCGGAAAATTCAGGTACGGCCTTAATAATAATAATTTTTATTTCTTATTTTTCCGCTTACATCCACTTATAAGTAAGGTTAGTAGGTAAGTGCAAACATTGCAGTTTGTAGGAGTGCACCTGGAAAAGCCATGCTTTACCCGTGGCCAGCTATATGTAGCATGTTCGGTTCGCATGTGACCACCAGTGCTCAGAATTTGTTTGTTCTGCACCAAATGGGAGAACAAACAATAAAGTAAACAAGAGTGTCCTAAAATAAATCTTTGTGTCCATGGTCTGGATTTTTTTTTCAGAAAAACAGTACTTCTTTTCCTCTCTTAAGCCACGGGTAAAAGCTAGTACGATATAACATGAACTCATTTTGTCATCATTCACAATTTTTTTAAACGAGGGCCGTTCATTCCTATGTTAATTATATATAGGTACATATACTCTTTACTCAATAATTTGACACTGGCAAGTTATTTACCATCGTAAACATGTTTGAATTCAAATATTTATTTTCACTTATAAATGCTTATTTTAGTAAGAATCTGGCGAGAATTTGCTGGCAACAATAGAACTCAGTGAACCTCACTGGAACTAAAACATAACTACCGAATGTCAATTTGCAGTGGCAAAAAAGTTCAATTCGATAACTGACCAGTCGTTAATCGTAATGTTAATTAAAACATCGACATTATTGAAACGCAGCATCGCTATCGAGACGTCCGACTCGAGTTATGTAATACCAATTAAGTTCTCAGTCGTTTAAGAGATACAGACGTTTGCATTTATCAGAATGTGAGCAAAGATTAGTGAAGGAACTGCAGTGTGTGGATGTGGTATCACTCTTTTACAATAATAATATATTGCGTTTGTACACTACTACCTATTTACTAGTCGTGTAGTCCCCGGCAGAGTAGAATAGGACCACTCCAAGTCTTCCCGTGGATGTAAATTAACAGTTTTAAAATTTGCAACGTTGGTCATTAATACAGGCATCAAGCATCATCATCATCATCAGGTCCTTTTTAGTCTCCACTGCAAAAGCATGACCTTCTCTGTATTACCAGAGCCATACTTGGCCAGAGCCGTGTGGTTCCCGGCAGAGTAGAATGGGACCACTCCAAGTCTTCCTGTGGATGTCGTAAGAGGCGACTAAAGGAGAGTTCCGTCACTGCACATGAACAGACTTCCGATGGGCAGCAGCGTCGGAAGTGCGATAGTGACCCCCCACTGCGCTCGCCAACCCGCCTGCCAAGCGTGGCGAGTATGGCAAAACCCCTCAATGAAGGTACAAAATGCGACCAGGCCCCCAGTACCCGGCAGCCCTGCTATTCCTGACTCCGGTAGCGGTCATGGTAACGGCAGGGCAGGGGGTGCTAAGAATCCCCGGATGGGATCCGGCTACCACCACCGGCGAAAACTGGCCCTGGTAACACACAACGTCTGCACTTTGAGGACAGACGAGAAACTGACTGAGGTGGAAGAGGAGATGAGTAGGTTACGGTGGGACATAGTGGGGTTGTCTGAAGTCCGAAGAGAGGGCGAGGGCACGACAACCTTAGAGTCCGGTAACCTACTCTATCACCGGGAGGGAGACGAAAAGAAGTCCCAGCATGGTGTCGGGTTTCTCGTTCACAGGTCCCTCATAAATAACGTAGTGACCATCGACAGTGTTTCCAGCAGGGTAATATACCTGATACTCAGAGTATCCAAAAGATACTCGTTGAAGGTCATACAGGTATACATGCCGACCGGAACACACTCAGATGCGGAGGTTGAGGTAGTGTATGAGGACATTAGTAGAGCCATACACGCCTCCAAAACCCATTTCACGGTTATTATGGGGGACTTTAACGCAAAACTGGGGAAGGGACGCGTTGGAGAGATCAGGGTGGGGCAATTTGGATATGGTAAGCGCAATGACAGGGGGCACAGGCTGGCTGATTTTCTGGAGGAAGAGGGACTCTTTGCGATGAACTCTTTCTTTAAGAAGCCGCCACAGAGGAAGTGGACCTGGATGGGTCCTAGTAAGAATAACCAGCCCCCAGTCAAGAACGAGATAGACTTCTTCCTGACAGCGAAGAGGCAGATATTCAATGATGTCTCCGTGATCAATATGATTAAAACCGGCAGCGATCACCGAATTGTAAGAGGCATCTTGAATATCGACCTCCGACTTGAAAGGTCAAGGCTTATGAAGTCTACGCTCCGACCATCGCTGAGCCAGATCCAAAACCCCGAAAGCTTTCAAGTTGAACTCTCCAATCGCTTTGAACTTCTCCAGGATTGCGTTTCAGTGGACGAGATAAGCAACGGGTTTATAGAAACTGTCCAAGCAGTGGGATCTAAGTTTTTTAAGTCCCGCCCTAAAAGTAAACCTCAAAAAATCTCTGCTCAGACCCTAGACCTTATGACACAGCGACGATCCATGCCGCTGCAAACCTCCGAAGACGCTAAGTCATATCGAAAGCTTAACCGACAAATTCAAAAGTCCTTGCGACACGACATTCGCTCCTTTAATACTCAATGTATTAAGGAGACGATAGAACAAAACAAAGGTTCCAAAGTGTTTGCAAGGGCTATGTCTACTGGGCAGAGCCGATTGACTAAGCTGAAGACGGAGGGCGGAAACGTTGTGTCGACGGGGGAGGGGGTTCTGGGAGAGATCGAGAGGTTCTATGGGCAGTTATATACATCCGTTGCAAAACCTAACATAAATACGGCAAAAGATCCAAGAGCCAAGTTAACCCGACACCATACCGAAGATATCCCGGACATCAGTCTGTACGAGATTAGGATGGCTCTCAAACAGCTTAAAAACAACAAGGCGCCGGGCGAGGACGGAATCACAGCAGAGCTTTTGAAAGCGGGCGGAACGCCGGTACTGAAAGTCCTTCAAAGGCTCTTTAATTCCGTTCTACTCGAGGGAGTGACGCCAGAGGCGTGGAGCGGGGGTGTGGTGGTTCTGTTCTTCAAAAAGGGTGACAACACTCTCTTGAAGAACTATAGGCCCATCACACTTCTGAGTCATGTCTATAAGTTGTTTTCGAGAGTCATCACGAACCGTCTCGCTAACAGATTTGATGCCTTCCAACCTCCCGAACAAGCCGGGTTCCGAAAAGGCTATAGTACCATGGACCACATCCATACGCTGCGGCAGGTTATAGAGAAGACGAGGGAGTATAACCAGCCGTTATGCTTGGGGTTCGTGGACTATGAGAAAGCCTTCGATTCGATCGAAACATGGGCCGTGCTTCAGTCTCTCCAGCGGTGCCGTATTGACTATCGGTATATCGAAGTGTTGAAGTGTTTATACAACAAAGCCACTATGTCGGTCCGAGTACAGGAGCTCAGTACGAAGGCTATTCCATTGCAAAGAGGCGTGAGACAGGGAGATGTCATATCTCCAAAACTGTTCACCGCTGCTCTGGAAGATGCCTTCAAGCTTCTAGAATGGAAAGGACTGGGCATTAACATCAATGGCGAGTATATCACTCACCTTCGATTTGCCGACGATATCGTTGTCATGGCAGAATCGATGGAGGACTTAAGTACGATGCTTGAAGACCTAAATCGAGTTTCCCAACAGGTCGGCCTGAAAATGAACATTGACAAGACGAAGGTCATGTCGAATATGCACGTAACGCCTTTACCTGTTTCTGTTGGGAGCTCCACCCTCGAAGTTGTAGACCAGTATATCTGCCTGGGTCAATTGATCCAGGCAGGAAGTTCCAGCTTCGAGGAAGAGGTCTTTCGACGAATCCGACTCGGCTGGGCAGCGTTCGGGAAGTTACGCAGTGTCTTCTCGTCCAAAATACCCCAGTGCCTCAAGACGAAAGTGCTTAATCAATGTGTGTTACCAGTGATGACTTATGGCTCTGAAACGTGGTCCCTTACCATGGGTCTCATAAGAAGGCTCAAGGTCGCTCAACGGGCTATGGAGAGGGCTATGCTAGGTGTTTCTTTACGTGATCGAATCAGAAATGAGGAGATTCGTAGAAGAACTAAGGTCACAGACATAGCCCAGCGGATTAGCTCATTGAAGTGGCAGTGGGCGGGGCACATAGCGCGAAGAACCGATGGCCGATGGGGCAGAAAGGTTCTCGAATGGCGACCACGTACCGGCAGGCGCAGCGTAGGACACCCACCTGCTAGGTGGTCAGACGACCTGAGCAAGGTTGCAGGAAAACGCTGGATGCAGGCCGCTTCCGATCGGTTGTTTTGGAAATCCTTGGGGGAGGCCTATGTCCAGCAGTGGACTTCCTGTGGCTGATATGATGATGATGATGATGACTTGGCCAGAGCAGCCAGAGGATTTGGCCTGCATTCTCCACGCTGGCCAGACGGGTTGGAGAGGTCTCATTGATGTTTATAAACTTTGTTTAGCTTGTATTCCAAAGTCGCCTTCTATGACGTCCACGGCAAGACTTAGAATGGTCCTCTTCTACTCTCGCGGAAACCACACAGCAACACCATAAAGTAGTCGAGAAAAAAAAATATTCCCATTTTACATGTTATGGGAGCCATACCCCATAAAAATCCTTTATTTTACCACTTTGTCAACGTGATTAATATACCCATGCCAAATTACAGTTTTTTAGTACAACGTCTCTGAGTATAACCGGGGACAGACAGACAGACATGGTGAAACTATAAGGGTTCCTTGTTTACAACGGGACCCTAAAAAGGTAACTAAGAGAAATTTAAGCTTACCCATAAATATTATTTAATCCTGGGCACCAATACTTTTATTCAATACAGTAGTTGCTCGCGTATTTCAGCTTGTATCTCGGTATAATCTGTATAAGTACTATAAGTGGCTATAAGTCGTCGTTATCGCTTTTATCAGCCATCACTTATGGGTGAAATACTCTTAATTAACATAATTTATATTGACAGGGTATTTTTGTCGTTTAATTTTCATTTTGTAGGTACTTAATTTTTTGGAAATTTATGTTGCTTACTTTATCTCTATACATCGTGTTAATGAAAGAACGCAAAACCTCTCAGATGGTACCTCAGCCCATGTAACTGTACAACTTTTGTTCAACAACTTTCAAGAAACCAAAAATAAAATTTGAATTTGCATCAGCTGATCGAGTCAATTTGTATGAAAATCCGAATTTTTTTGGATTTCGTGAATGTTGTTGAACAAAAGTTGTTCAGTTTCATGGGCTGAGGTACTATCTGAGAGGTTTTGCGTTCTTTCATTAACACGATGTATATAAAAGCGAAAATCGCTCACTCATCACGAATCTCGAAAACTACCTAGCCAATCAAGATTAAATTTGGCAGGAATATAGATTGTGACTAGGAGACGTGCTAAGAAAGGATTTTTTGAAATTCCTAAGGGGTTAAAATAGGGGTTGGCAGTTTGTATGAAACGTAATTTTTAAAGTGTGACATGACATGAAATTTTTAATGTATTTTTAGTAGTTAGTAGATAATAATAATGCAATATTAGATTTTGAAAATAACATCCCTATAGGGGTGAAATAGGGGTTGCAAGTTTGTATGAATCTTCGTCATTTTTGAAGCGAGACACATGACATTTTTGAATTAGTGGTTAGTAATAATCCATTAATTGGATTTGAATAAATTGCAACCCCAGATAAAAAAAAAACAATCTAATTGCGTAGCCTAAGCGGGCGAAGCCGCGGGCAAAAGCTACATTTTATAAAGTACAAAATTTCTAGAGATAGCTTATGTGTGATGTGTCGTTGTCTATTTTTTTAATTCCTATGAAAAAATCACCCTACTGGCCTGGGTGAAAAGAAAAAAACATTAGTTTCCAGTCAACCAGCTGCTTCTCTTCTCGCGCAGATCGTAAAAGCCGATCGAGGGAATGGGCGAGAATCAATAAGCGATGCGGTTAGAGACCCATCACTATTATGATTTCCTTTTTTCACCTTTATGCCCACCATCACGCTAAAAGTGGCCTGGGCCTAACCACCCTAGGCTCTGTCTGCCCCGTTAGGGATAAAGACGTGATAGTGCATATGAGGTATAAAAAAACCGGCCAAGTGCGAGTCGGACTCGCGCACCGAGGGTTCTGTACAAACCTGCAAGGTTTAGTATTTGGTATGAATTTCAATTTAATACCTCTACGCGTTTATGAGGAAATGGGTAGTAAGTTTAAAATTATTAAAAAAATATATATTATGTGATGTAACTAAAAATTTATGGTTTTCGTAATTTTTCCTTTATCTATGCTATAAGACGTTGCTTCGTACCAAATTTCAAGATTCTGAGTTCACGGGAAGCACCTTGTAGGTTTTGATTCCCTTGCAAGTGTCGAAAATTTGCGGCATAAACGGCTGTATCTTTTGATTGCATTGGCTTAAAAGTTTGATTTTTTCACAGCTTCAAGGGACAGTAGACCTGAGTAATTGATATAAATTTCAGCTTCATACCTCCACGCGTTCCTGAGAAAAAGGGTCTTGACAGACGGACGGACGGACGGACAGACGGACAACAAAGTGATCCTATAAGGGTTCCGTTTTTTCCTTTTGAGGTACGGAACCCTAAAAATAGCGTAAAAATTCTCTGACCTACTTTCTGTTCAATTCGTTTAAATGCGCGAAACGTATGAAGTCTCAAACTTTGTGATTCTATTTGTCAATACTGAATCAGGTGGTCTCAGGCTGTGAAACTAGGTTTTGGCAGGGCACCAACTACGGTAAAAACTTGCTTCCGCTAGTTCGGGATTTTAGTAAGCTGCATGCTGGAATACAACTGATAATTTATACGAGCCGAAATGTTAAATATTCTTCGTACAGTCTCTTTTGTATCGTTTGCTAAACGAAGGGCTAGCCTGTACGTACATTAACAACCGCCGTTGTTCGACACTCCGATGGTTTAGCATTCGATCCTTAGCTGTTTGGGTATTAGCATAGAATAAATACTAGTACTAGCAGTACTACTAGTACTGGTTTTAGGTGTTTATTTGTATTAGGTATACCTCTTTTTTTTTAGATCGCCCGTAATCTGTTTAAATGCATGTTTTTAAGATTTTTAGAAAAACAATTAGTTTAGTTGTAATTAGTAGTTCCAAATAATGTTTTTGTCGTATAAATTCAAAATATCTTTATTATCATAGGATATTTATAATATCTCTTAATAATAGTAACTTTGTTTTGTTTTGCACAAATGTTGACGTCAAATCGTTACTTAAAGCTAAGTTTACGCCGCTTCCTAGGCGCAAGTGCAGAAGAAGCGGCAACAAACTGCACTGCACGTTTTCTCAAGACGTCATCTAACAAACTAAAAACTTAAAATTTGTTTTATAAATGTACAGAGATTACATTGTTTATTATGCCATAATTAAATTGAATTATAAGAATTACGAAATTTAAAATAATGTCAATTTGTAAATTTAGTATGTACCAAAGTACCTAAATTATGACATGTCTAAGTATACAAACCTTTAAGAGGGACCCGCGCCAAGCTCTTGTCTTGTCTTTAAGATAGTCATCGGCCCTATAATAAGCCTTCTCACAAAGTACTTTCTTTACATAAGCTTTGAATTTTCTGTCTGGCATATCAAGGACCGATTCTGACAATTTACTATAAAAAAGTATACACTTCCCCATAAAAGACTTACTGACTGTATTCAGCCTGTAATACGGGCTAACTAAGACATTAGTAGTATATATTTTTCAGTCAGTATATATTTTTTCTAAATGAGTTAAGTACTTGATGAAAAAAAAATCGATAAAACTTAATAAAAACATTATTTGCGATTTAGCTTTGATGGTTAGTGGGATAATTTAAACGATTTTTCTGTAGTCTGTCACATGCCCGCGGTGTCTACTCATCTCAAGAATGCAGTTTTTTTTAAGATTTTTGTGATTTGGATTTTATTCACCAGTTACAACAATCACAAAAATTCCGGGCTGGAATCTACACAGCCGGCTGTTATTATAGTTCATATGGTATCTGAATATAATCTTGGTTAATGTAAAAAATTGAATCCTGAAAAAGCTTTTAACCGGTAGGCCGCACATTCCGCCCACGTTGTATTAAGGGCGGGGGCGATTTAAAACAATAACCACGCTTTATTTCTAAGCGATACTTTATGATTTGTAGACACGCGAAAGTTAAATACGCCTGTGCACACATTTCAATACTAGCTTTAACAAAAAGTAGCAATACATGATACCAATTTTTTTTAACAAATTTTAGAGATTCAGAAAAATCTGAAAAATAATATGCAACCTGGAAAACGATCTTTTTAAGACTCTCTTTGGTCTGAAATAATTATCTTTGTGATTTTCTAAGAATGTGTACTTTTTATGGTTCCGTACCCAAAGGGTGCAAACGGGACCCTATTACTGTGACTCCGCTGTCTGTCCGTCTGTCTGTCCGTCTGTCTGTCTGTCCGTCAGTCACAGGGCTCTATCTCTTGAACCGTAATAGCTAGACACTTGTAATTTTCACCGATTATGTATTACTCGTACTGTAGCCGCTATAATAACAAGTACTAAAAATAAAAAATAGTTAAAAATTAAAGGGGGTCGTCATACAAGAAACGTGTTTTTTTCAGCGTTTTTAACTTGATCTTTATAATGGCATTAACTAGATACTTGAAATTTTTACTAATTATGTATTACTATGACCACAATAACAACAAATACTAAAAATAAAATAAAGCTAAAAATAAAGGGGGTCGTCATACAAGAAACGTGTTTCTTCAGCGTTTTAAAACATTGTACGGTGGTACGGAACCCTTCATGTAAGAGTCCGACTCGCACTTGCCCGTTTATTTAAATCTTTGTGCGGTGTATAAATAACATTGTATAAATAATTGTATGAAAAATATAATATTTTCGTACAAACTATTATTATGACACCAAAGTAGTGTCAAGACGAAAGAGTTCAAATTCGATGAGGATGCGTCGTTTTTTGTCTTATGAGCCCCCTTACCCTAGACAGAATCACAGAATACAGTAAGAGTAAACAGAACGGAATTTCCTCGGAAGGCGAAAACGGAGGAGAGGTGCGGGGACGGGGAACGGAGACGCATATTATATTGCGCGTACCTTAGGAGATTCCGTTCTGTTTACTCTTACTGTATTCTGAGACGGAATCAGAGTGTCCCATACAAACGTAGTCTAGCTTTTATTCTAAAACGACATTTCAGATTTTGGCAAAATATGAACATGAAAGAGTTATTATATCATATTTGACCATCAATGTGGAAAGCTACACCCTTATATTTTCTTTCAAGTTCATATAATATTTTGACAGTCGAAAACTAGTTACTAAGATATATGCACTTTTTTGAAATTGCAAAATAATGCAATAATCTGACATGTCATTTCAAAATCATCTTCTGCAGTAACTAAACTAGTCCAGTAGTGGACTAGGTACTGCAGGGGATGTAAGTAAGTTAAACAAAATGTATTCACGTCTTTACGTATTGGCCTTGTTTCTGTAAGCTCGAACGAGCTTGCAAATGTGCCGTTTATAAAGCTCCATAGAGCCGCCTTTCAGGAAAAAGTAGTTTGTTTTTAGTTCAGAAATCTGCAGCTTACCAACTTGAGCTGTGAAAATGTTATGATAAAAGTTTCTGCTTATCTTTACCTTAATTTTTGGGTTGTTTGTTTGTCTTCGTGTATGTAAGTGGCCAACACTGGTGTCAGATTTTTCAAGCTGCCTAAAGGCATCTGACATCTAATTTAAGGGTAGTATTATTACATACTATGTATGTATGTATATTGTATATTTGTTCGGGTCAAATATTGCAAGTAAAATTTGGACCACTGATTTGGTTTTTGGGCAAATAAACCGGCCACGTGCGAATTAAACTCGCGTGGAGAGCGTTCCGTACAATTTATTGAATTCTTATAGGTTTTCCTGTAATCTACAAGCAATGAACTATATGTTGTATGTTTTCAAAATTTTAGGCTCAGTACTTTCGGAGATTAGGGGGGGGGTGGTAAATTTTCGTTTTCTTTCTTGAATAAAATCAAAACTATTTATTTCCTAATTTTTCCCCCGAAAATGACCCTTATTTTAAAATATTATTTATTTACTTTGCACATATGTGTTTGGGTCATAGGATTACATCATCCTACCAAATTTAACTTGATTCGGTCTAGTAGATTCGAAGAAAATTGGCTGTGACAGACGGACGGACAGACAGACGCACAAGTGATCCTATAAGGGTCCTGCTTTTTAATTGTGTTGTATGAAACCCTAAAAAACAACAAACGGCAAGCTAAATAAAAACTTGTAATAAAAGCTAGTAAAAACATTGTTCCCAAACGTGATAGGCTAGCAACTCTTTACAAATAAGCACTTACGTTAATTCAAATAACGTCTTATGTATATTCTGAGAAATTACGTAAAATAGAGCTTATCACAAAAAAGTATTTTCAATCACGTAAAAAGAAAAGATAGACTTGTAAAGACATTTTGTTCGGTATCTTTTAAGCCAGCAATAAGTAATTCTGCATCAAAGCCTCGGGCCAGACGGTTTTCAATCAATGTAAGGTGACATGGTACAAAGTCAAAGTTAGTGCTGGTTTGACTAACACTGGCGCCCATAGGTAAGGCTGCTAAGATGGCCCAAAAATTTGTTGTGAGAACCGATATAATTTGACAAAGTAGGTACCTATACAGAATAATTAATTTTTTAACAAGAAAAGAAACAACCGACTTCATTTTTTTTAGAAGTTTCTTCCATATCTCCAAAAATCTTCATTAAATCTTCACCAAAATAAAATGGGATGAATTTGATAGTAAAGGCTTTCAAATAAAAACAGAATGATTAAAATCGGTTAACAATTGGCGAAGATATCGTGTAACAAACATACATAAAAAAAACATACAGTAGAATTAATAACCTCCTCCTTTTTTGAAGTCGGTTAAAAAAGCTAAACCACTTTTCAAAAAACAGTACTTTTTTTTTTAAAACAATGTTAAAATTATAATTGTTGAAGGCGTAAGTAATTCAAATAGATACAGGGTGGCTTTTTAAACACCAACAAAATTTTTAGAGCATGTTCAGTCCAGGATATTTACAACTTTCTAAAAAATATTTGAAAAACAAAAACTCATTTGTGTCAGCGCTGATTTAAATGTGAAGGTTAAATTTCGTTTTTCGTTAATTGTTTTTATGGAAAGTAGTTCTGTATCATGGATTGAACTTGCTTCAAAAATTTTGCTGGTCTTCAAAAAATTGCCCTGTAAGTATATACAAACTTAAGATGCACTTTTGGCTGCTCAAAAGCTTAAAAACAATAAGTACGTCTTAGATAAAACTACCTGGCCTTTTTTATTAGTAAATATTAGTAGGTAGTGTAGTGAGTGGTGGTTTTATCTTTATTAAAGGTTTTAAGAAATGTTATAAGTATATTTTTAGTTTTCGTTGCTGCAAATAAACAGATTAAAAAAAAATATAAATACAAAAACAACGTCTCCAGTGTCAATGCTTTAAGGTGAATATATAACGTCTAACAAAATATACTGAAACTATTTTAAGGGTGAATTCAGCCCATGATACCGAATAACTTTCTCCAAGGAACATATATCGAAATATGAAAAATATTTTTTTGACTTTACAAACTCGGATCAGCTGATCGGTCAGCTTGTATGGGGAAAGTTGATCAGTATCATGGACTTAATCTTAAAATAGTTTCAGTATAGTTTGTTAGACCCTGTATAAGCAAATGGCCTTAAAGTGTGAAATAAACTGTTAACTCGTAAATATGGTGATAATTTCCATATTATCACCATATTATATCTCACATATCTATACATATATATATATAACAATTTATATCACACAAGGCCATTTGCTTATATATTTACCTTTAGTAAAAGCAGCGGAACCTTACACGTTTGTTTGAATGAAGCTCATCTGTGCTTCACGTCGATGCCCCCCTTATTCCTGGAGCCCCGTGTTTGTCAAAAAACCACGCTACATCGTAACATCGCTACTGTTTTAAAGACAGTAACAGTGTGCAGTCATGCCAATAAAACCTAATGGAAATGTTATAAAAAAGACATTGTGATAGAGGATTTTATTTAGAATCTCTTTATTAGGGTTGTCTCAAAGTTATGAAAATAATTTACTCTTGCATTTAATTATCTTTTTTTAAACAAAGTTGCAATGTTTAGAAAAGATAGAAAGATAAGCTCATTTATTTGCTGCTATAACACACATACAAGAAAAGCAGACAGTATAAAAAAGACATGCTTACCATTTTAAATATGTGTGCTACAGCAATACACAAAGGAAACAGCTCAGTGGTAATATTGCCCAGGAGCAATACACTGATTTTCAGCTGTGACCTGAAGAGATGCTTGCAGTGGATCCAATTCTGAATAATGTAATAATAAAGAATAAGAATTAGAAATTATATAAGTTTTTATAAATAAATAGTGTGATAGAATAAATGAAGGAGTTTTAAATACATATAGGTATATTATATTGCATTGGTGATGTTGATGGCACCATATTTTATCCTACGACTTCCAAGAATGACTTTTGTACCACCAAAATTGTACCACATTTTAAGCAATAAACTACATTTCATTTCATTTCAAGAATTTAAAAGTAGTAATACTCGTATCAATGGTGAAGTTTTCAAATGTAAAAGATAGAAAGATGTTATATAATTTTATTTAGAGATTCAGAGATATGGAACAAACAGCATTAAATGTTGTTTTATAATCAAATGTGTTGCTCTTGGTTCTCTATTTTGTCTCATAAAAATTTTAGCTATAATTTAAGGTCTCATAATTTTTTTTTTCATAATCATCATGTGTCATTTTTAATGATTTCTAGCCCTGACATAATGTCTCGCGTGCCATAAAGTTGAAATCCCTGAATACGAAATGCCCTAAATTTGTTTTCTATAAATATTACATTTAATAATATTTAATTTTATTTTCCATAATCATCATGTGTCCGAATGATGACTAGCCCTAAGTTAATGTCAAATATAATATAATGTGCCCTAAAGTGGGAATGCAATTAAGCATGCAGCATGCAAGCGGTTGTCTATAATTAGAATACAGTTTTTTTGGCATCGAATTTCATTTCCCATAAAACTATTCCACGATTTTTAATATATATTTTTCTTAAGAAATCGAATAGTATATCATCGCAGTTTCATATTGTCTAATAAAATTTCATTACTAAAATATTTTAAAATTGATTTTGTGATCAAGAAAAACGGTATATCAAACTAACATTTCATATAAACTATTAAGTTATTGATAAAACTGTTCATAAAAACATGTTTCAATATGTAACCTAGTAAAATGGAAAAAACTATCCTAGCGCTGGTCGCAGTTTCTAACCTAACCTAACCGATATGTTTGCCTTAAACTGTCCTAGCACTTGTTTCAAATGCTTCAACTATTTTGCAAACTGAAACTTACGTGGAAACAAAATTATTGTAAAAAAACTTTAATGTTACATTATTTCGCTACATTATTACAAGACTACGAGGAGTCGGTTTTACAGCAATTCGTTTCTGTCACTGTAACCTAATTTTTTTAACCTTATCTTTTTAGGACTACAATTTTATTATAAATTAACATTCGGACTAACACACATTAAACAATACAACATTTAGGACATGTGACTTTATAGCATGAAAAATTAGAATATCCAATTATTATAGCACCTGACATTATGATACGAAACTTTAATGACTTAAGATTATTCTGTAAAACAAAATTTCGGATATTCGAACATTATTGCTACTGAAGTTTATAGCAAATATTCGGACAAAAAAATTTAGGAAAATAAATAGAGTACCGTTGATCTTAGAGCGACACAAGCTTTTATTTCACAAACCCTACAAAAAAAATTATTGTAAATAAGACTACATTATATGCATATCACAAAAGAATATTTTTATTTAGATTCTTTTAAAAATATTGCTGCATACAGATTGAAACTACCATGAAATGGATACAAAATAATTATAAAAAAAAACCTCTTGCAGCATCGTCTCGCCCGCATAGTGGAGCTGTAACGAGGTTGAACGAAAATAGAATAGTTCTTTGAGATAGATCTTTGTAAATTCTGAAGCCTCGAGAACCGGCAAAGGAACCTTTGTGCTGTAAAGTCCGCAAATTTGAGAGTTGGTATTTTTAATTTGATTTTGAAGATATGAAAGTG
The DNA here is from genome assembly GCA_963576875.1 of Acrobasis repandana. Taxonomy (NCBI): domain Eukaryota; kingdom Metazoa; phylum Arthropoda; class Insecta; order Lepidoptera; family Pyralidae; genus Acrobasis; species Acrobasis repandana. The sequence continues at coordinate 6,070,027 of OY756223.1, read as the reverse complement.
ACCTTTTTGTGAGCAGTGGCTATCGGACCTCCTCTAAAATGTTCTAAATGCAAAATTAGAATTAAAATATTTGAAGATCTTTAACAAGCAAGGAAACCAAACAAAGGGCGTGCGTCATAAGCTCATAAAATCAGACCAAACAGAGTAATACTTTGAATTGGATTTGGCAAACAGATGGCTGGCTATGCTGCTCCCGGAAGGGTAGAACCAAGTAACTTGGACACGGATATAATCCGCTAGTTGCCAACAAGTCAAAACAAATAGGTACTTTTTTCTAAACGTGAAAACGAATATTTTCTATGGGATTTTAATGAATACGGTACCCTAAAAACGCACGGCGTGACGTCATAGTTTATCGGTTTTCCTGCATTAATAAATCTTAAATCATGTTCAAAATGGATATGATGAATGACAAGTGACATTATTTTGTGACGTTTTAGTCTCTTATCATTACAAATAATTTATTTTTGACCCTGGATACTACCCTATTAACCGTGCCAATGGTCTTACACCCAAAGATACCAAAAAACGAGCGAAGTGGAGAAGAAAAAGCCGAAATACTGATGTATGATATCAGTGCAATAAATAAATTGAATTGAAGCAGACTCCGGGCTTCGAGGCGACGCAGCTGAGAATGCAACAAGGAACGCTCTAAGATGGGAGAGAGAGAGACTATATTTATTTGATTAACTTTGATCACAAAATAACACTCAGAAGTCTAGAGCATACCCATATTTTAAAGACGTATAAAAGCCTTTAAAGTTCAGGCAATGCAACAAATGTAGAAGTCCGTCAATCCTCTTAACTGAACATCACTTCTTTCAAAACTTTATACCTTTTACCTACAAATCCAGCGAACGTAATGTAGTAAACTTTATCCATATTTTCATAAGAACTATGACAAGGAAAAAGTGGGGTCGAATCCAAAAGCGTCTCAAATACGAAGATGTTATAATTTCTCAAGATGTTGCAGTATAAAAGTACAAATTTTAAATTCTTACCCAACATTTTTTTTATTGGCCTTTTCGATTGTCCTGCTGGGTAAAGGCACCTACCTCCGACCAATTGGACGCAGAAAGGAGAGGCCTTTCTGCTTACGATTGATTCGAGTTTCAAATAAGAAATTTTATAAAAAAATTAAAATAAATATTGCAGCGAGCCACTATTCTTGATTCTTAATTTATAATGTAGTTACATAAACTATAGAATACGTAACAAAAACACATTTTATTTAAATATTCAAATCTGTTAAGGCTATAAAAACATAGTTACGCGTAATTATGCACTAAAATATAGCTCTTCGGTAGGCTACTAGAAAACGTATTCCACGCTTTACTTTGGATTGTTTCAAAAGTAAATTTTATTAGTTTAATACAGAGTGCAAATGGCACACTCTGTATTTTAATTCTCCATCGATACTCTTTAGCCGCTGATCCTACATCTACAGATTTCTATATCGAAGCTCAGATAACTGAAGTCCTGAGTCAGTTCTTATCATAAGCATTGCCGGTTCACTGACAGGGGTCTTCATAAAAATTTAATGGCTTTAATCTTTTAAAGCCGAAACTTTAGGGTCGATGATAGCAAAGCATTTACGACGATCTCGTAAAACTTCCGCCGGGTTGCAATTGCTACTTTGTCAAGTTATATGATTATATATAATTATAAACATGGGTGTACGTGGGGCGCGGGGTTTCGATTTGCATTCAATAGGAACAGCCAACGGAGGGTCAAGTCGTAAAATAATTGAATCTTATCTTGCAACATATAGGAAGTCTGATAAGGACTGTTTGTTTTAATCATTCGGTTTTATTTATCGCTATTTTACTTGAACTCATGAAATACTAAAAAAAATATAGCGCCTTTCAAAATTATAAGAGCAAACTTTTGTTATTTCTATTTCATAGATTAAATATTTATGTACATAATTTTATAAGTAGATATCTTTTGAATAAATTATTTACAAAAAGTACGTAATCATATCTCACCAGAAACATAAATGTGAAAATGAATGCCACGTTCAATATCCGACAAATTAATTCAGATGTTTGGCAAGTTCTGTAGAGAATGCTGAAATATAAAAGAATTGCAAGATAGGTACTAATCTACGCAAGTTACTGTTTTTACATTGTAAGGTTCTATTCTTCTAAACATGTATCAGATTTGCAGGCAATAAACTAGCCAGGTCAAATGTTGTGATTCTCATAAATAAATTTTAAGATTCTCTACAAAACTTGCCAGCCATTTAGATCTTTTGTTGAATATCTATTAAACTTGGCTCCCGTTTTCACATTCATGATTTTGGTGGCATATTAGTTAACAACTAAGTCTAAACAATTCTACCCTGCCAGTTTCACAACTGAAAACTGGAAACCCCTCAGCCGCGTATGAAACCCTGGTATACGTAACTAGTTTCGTACAAACTAGCAAGTTCGCTGAAAATGTACGCCTAGATAACAATACACTCATGTCTGGATAGCCGAGGATAGATGGCGGCTTATTCAGAATAAAATAATACAAGTATAAGAAAATTCACAAGGTTTTCTTTGATACTATATTATGGCGTCTGTGTCTTATTTATGTTCTCTTTATTTATCTTAATTCTTAAATTAGGTTTTTTATAATAAATCTATAAAAAGTAAAATAGAAAAATACATAATACAAACACATTATAAAAAACCTAACCTAGCTGCCCACTGGCGGCGAGGCAGCGTATATGGAAACCCTTCCAGTACTCAGAACCCCAGTACTTCTGAGCTGCGGGAGGGTTTACTAGCATTAATTTATAGAATGTTGCCTTAAACCATTCCGCTATTCAGAGTTGCGAACGATCTGGATTCGCGTATTGTGTCCGGTGTAGTATTCAATACTTCATAATAAAAACGCTTCCTCTACTCAGATCCCTAGATCACGCGGGAGGGATTTCTGCGCTATGCTCCCCGATCTCAGATCGCAAGCGGCACGTGCCAAGAGAGAGAGAGAGAGATGTACAGACATCTGCGAATTCTGCGATCCCCAATTACACTGATAGACAAAAATGACAAGTTAATGAAAGTTAAATGTAATTGAATAGGTTATTTTGTATCTACAACTAGTCTGTAACTAATCTGCATTTTTAGAAAATTTCGATCACCCTCAGTTTTTATTCAACAGCAATTAATCTTTTTTTAAATAAAAACGGTAAAAAAATGTTCCAAATGAAGAAAAAAATAACTTATACGAATATATCCTTATATATACATGCATACGTACATATGTTTATTTAGAATTTTCGGGAATATTTAGCGTCAGGTACATCCCTTTTGAGTGTCCAGCAGTAGTCAGCTAACATGTTCGGACTCCACTTGCCTTGGTACCTTTTTTCCATGTTGTTCACCGTGTTCGTCGCTAACGGCTCCCAAATTTTGAGGAAAAAAGTCCAAATGCGAGTGTAAAAAGTGAATCTTGAGCGACATATTGCATCCCACGTCCTTGTAAGCCGCTAAGAGGTTGTTGACTAACTCTTCATAGTTTTCGGCCCTGTGGTTTCCAAGAAAATTACGAACAATATTTCGAAAATATGTCCATGCGGATTTTTCGATTGGATTAAGTTTTTGTTCAAACTCTTCATCAGCCAGTAGGTGTCTTATTTGTGGCCCTACAAATATTCCTTCTTTTATTTTGGCATCACTGATTTTTGGGAATTTTTGTTTTAAGTAACTACGACATTGACTTTTAACAGTAAGTTGACCGCAAATATAACAGAAGTTATCAGGATGGTTTACACACACTCTAGGCATCTTAGTATGATGTATAACACTAATCTAAAAAAAACTGTTTTAATTTCAATATTTTTTCGTTAATTTATTCGGAAACACACGTCGGTAAGCAAAATTCGCGTAATCGAGTAAGTCGATGTTTTATGAAAACTGAGGGTAATTGAACAAAACTGAGTATGGAGTTTATATGCGGGTAGGTAGTAGTGTTTGAAAATATGACTTGATTTCGTTTAACAAATTTACTGTTTATCAGTGTTATTAGCCACCGGTCAGTTAATTCTTTCGATGGATCACGTTCATTATTTATTTACAAAATGGAGAAAAAACAAATATGGTGATCATTCAGAGACTAATTTGCACGACATTATTTTGCAAATAATAATTCAATATTTTTTTGGATTTTCTTCTATATCTCCAAAGTTCTTCACCAAATTAATATAGGACCAACTTGGTAGTAAAGGCTTTTAAATAAACAAAGAATCATCAAAATAGCGTAAAAAAATATACAGTCGAAACCTCCTCCTTATTTGAAGTCAGTTAAAATAAGAAAAGTTAAAAGAAAAAGGTTCACAATCGTATGCAGAGAGCAACCAAGAATAATATTTATTTTATCACCTATAATAAAGAGAGCATACTCGCAAGGCTTGGCCGATGGGGCCAACAGTTGTTATTTCTTACTGGCGGACGTCCGAACAAGATTCTTAAAAAGATGCATTCATTGTTTAAAAACATGAGCAAGAATGTGCTCAAAAATTTGGTTTTAGGTTTTTTATTTTATGATTATATTATCATAAGTTTACGCAATTAATTATTATTTTTATTTCCTTATTGTATGATATTCATCCTTTCTTAATCTTCGCACGTTTACATAGAAGTCCTTACCGAGCGTATTTTGTTAAACAGTCAAATTTTAGTCTGAGTAGCGGTAGGAATTCATATCCATAACGCTAATATTGCATTTGTAAAGCCTCCCGCATTACAGAGCTAAAAGCAGGGTAGCATTTAATCTATCAAACTGCGCGTTTAATCGCTTAAAGGCTCCCGCAGCTCAGAAGTACTGCGGTTCTAAATACTGGAAGGGTTTCCATATACGCAGCGAGGCAAGGCCCAAGCTACCGGCGGTTAGGGCCGCAGAGAGAGCAACCTCCTGCCAATGCGTGCCGTGCGTGTCCAGGAATATTCCCTTCTGTATCTGACCGTTGATCCAGCCATCTAGCGAGAGAGTCCTTAGATGTTGTTCAAGACTCTTCGCTATAAGACCATTATTGATATTATTATTACACATTTAAAAAAACACAAAATTCACATCGATGGTTATCCCTAGAGGCTAAAAAATCTTGACGACGCACTCTGGATATCAGAAGTCCATAGGAAACTAGTGTGAAATAGATTTACGTGGGTATTTTTAACACATTGAAGGACAGTAGGATGCCTATAGACGTAATCAATTGTTATTTCTATTGTGTCTGGCTTAGTGTCCATCATTGAGTTAATTTAGATTTTATAAATTTTTCTCGTGTTTAATTTACCTATTCAAAACAAAATACAAGAAATACTCGTAAAGTAAGTAAAACTAAACTAAATTATTATTATTACAGGGTGTTTTTTAGTCATTCAAGATGCAATACTAAAGTACTCTAATGAAATAGGAAATGGTGAAAAAATACCACGTGAGCTGGACTTGAATCCGCGACCTTGGTCTCAATACGACCATGCTCTAACCAACTGAGCTCAGTTATAAAACGAATATTGTATGTATTCCAGAGATATGTATGATCTTTTTAGTATCAGATCCAGCACAGCTCTTGCCTTTGTGGGCTCTTGCCGCGGGCTGAAGATAACAAGGGACTTCGGACTATCCATCCAATCAGTTTTCCCAGGCAATATATAAAATGATCCATACATACATATCATGCAAAAAAATCTGATCCTTTATTTCTTCGTGGGATTTTATTTTATATGAAATCGCAAAAAAGGAGTTTTATTAACACATTGATTATAGCAGATTAAAATCCAAATATAGGTAGGTACTTACTTGCTTTTTAGGGTTCCGTACCCAAAGGGTGCAACCGGGATCCTATTACTGAGACTCCGCTGTCTGTCCGTTGTCCGTCTGTGCGTCTGTCCGGCTTTCCGTCTGTCTGTCTATCCGTCTGTCACAGGGCTCTATCTCTTGAACCGTAATAGCTGGACACTTGAAATTTTTACCAATTATGTATTACTGTGGATGCTATAACAACTAATACTGAAAATAAAAAAAAGTTAAAAATTAAAGGGGGTCGTCATACAAAAAACGTGTTTTTTTAGCGTTTTAAAACATTGTACGGAGGTACGGAACCCTTCATGTACGAGTCCGACTCGCACTTGCCCGTTTATTTAATAACTAGTGCTAGGTCTTATAAGTTCGGCGTATGGTTCCCGGCAGAGTAGAATAGACCTCTCCATCTCTTTCTGTGGATGTCGTAAGAGGCGACCAAAAGACTTAGCACAAACATCTCGTGCTGCGATTGCATTCCCGAGGAGGGTTAACGTCGGGCGGCAGCTAGTTGTAAAACTTTTCGCAAAAATACATTCCCAAAGTGGGATGACGTCAGGCAGGCGGTCGGAAAAAAACACTTTTTTTGCTACATTCTAAGTTTGCTTTTCTTCCAGAGCAGCATGGAAGTAGGAATTATACGCATTCACATAAATACCTAAAGTTCCCGGCAGAGTAGAAAAGGACCACTCCAAATCTTCCTGGGATTGTCGTAGAATTAGACGACTAAGGATATACATACAAGCTAAGCAAAGATAAGCTGAGTGTATTATTATAATTTAAACGTTATTTTAAAGATAGCAAAACTGAAACGGTAATATTTCAGTCGGAACACTGCTGAGATGAAACGCCGAATGCAGAATTGCTCGCTTACTCGTTGTATTGGGCAATCATATACGGATACAAAGCGTTACTGTCAGCCACGTGTCGAAATGCGAAATGTTAGTCGGTGGATGATTCGCTGGACAAATGAATGTCGGAAAACGCCAGAGGAGCTTTTTCACATGTCTGTCAGTTTACAAAAATAAATAATTAAAGTTTTAAATGGTTCAATTAATTAAATTAGTGAAATCCGTGATGATCGGTGCATATGATGAATTGAGGGATTTAATAATTTATGTTAATTAATCAATTTGGGTTTTACTGATTGTGAGTAGGTAGTTCATTGTTTAATTGAAATTCGTAGTGAAATCTATAGTCATGTAGGTCAAGTAATGACATTTTAAGGCTTGGTAACGATAGGTACAAGCGGTCCGCCCCGGCTTAGCTACTAAACTCAATTAAAAAAAAACTGTTTCTCGAGAAGACTTAAGGATTCTTTTTGGTAACCTATTTAAGTTTTTTTGAGACGTGGTGGTGGGACGGACTCGTATAATCAAAACGAAAGAAGTTATATGTAAATTAATTTCATGATAGCATACAATTTAATACTATTAAACATTGCTCTGCAGTCTATCAGTCCTGCAGTACACATCATTAACAATACATCGTACAATACGTATATAAAGTCAATCAGATAAGAAAGAAATAAATATATAGGGACAAATTCAAGTAAAACAAAGAGTAAGTTTAAACTTGAGTTATGGGGTACTAACTCAACAATACTATATTTTATAATAAATACATACATATATAGATAAACACCCAAGTTATTTATTTATCTTTGGATGCTTGTAAGATTTGATAATTGTCAATTTTTTTTTTCGATTTCATAAAAGTGGTTGACGTCAGATCATTTTCTTACAGGACAGCTTACAGTCAATTTTAGAGCCGCTTTCTAAGCGCAAGTCCAGAAAAAGCAGCAAAAAACTGCACTGCAGAATTTTCTCCAAATACGTTAATTTATAATTAAAGTGATATTAACATTAGATTAGATATGTGGATTGACAATATTATATATTGTAATGTTATAATAAGTTAAGAAGAGGTATTCATGATTTCATAATGAAATTAAAAATAATGTTATATTACCTTTTAAGTATATTCAAATATAGCCAAATGACGGCATTTGTGAGTGTACAATATTTTAAGGCGATTCCCAGCGTCTGTTCCTTTGTATGTACGCTTAGATCTTTTAAACTACGCAACGGATTTCAATGCGGTTTATATCAATAGAAAGAGTGATTTAAGTGGAAAGTGGATATGCATAATAACATAGGTACCCGTCGAAGGTTAGGGCGGACCATTAGTAAAGAAATAAATAACATTTCCTCTCCTATAAATTGCCTGACGTGTTCCAGGTTCCAACCTACAGCTTACAAGAATCTCGAAGTAAGAAGTAGTTTTAACCGTAGTTGGTGTCCTGCCAAAACCTAGTTTCACAGCCTGAGACCACCTGATTCGGTATTGACACATAGAATAACAAAGTTTGAGAACTCAGACGTTTCTCGCATTCAAACGAATGGAATGAAGAGTAGGTTGGTAGAATACATTATTTTTTTTAAATTGGTTCTTTTTTTAAACTTATCTAAGTATTTTTTTTTTTAATTGTGATTTTTAAAAGGGCTTTAAATGTATTTTAAAATTTAAGCGCAATTTAATCTGTACAAACTATATCAGTACCACTGGTAGGACTCTCCATTGATTCAGAGTAATATATATACCTACTACTACTACAAACGAAACAATTTATCTGTACACACGTCGATGTGTGAGTTTTATACTTAGGGTCGCACCGCAGAATTAATTTAATACTTACCTACTAACGAGTTCGACATATTTACGATTATATTTTTCCATACCTGAAGATTTGCGAACACTATGACGTAAAAAATATTCTGTATTATATGTATCAAATGTTACAGAAAAGTCGGAAACAGCTACATAATATCACTTCACAAATATTTTTCATTACTTATGTCCATTGTCCATTTCACCATTAGTTCACTTTACTGATTATTATTGAGTCATTTATAATGTAACGCACTAATTCACTATTGTAATATAGTAATTTGCATATTCGGTGCAAAACTATACGGTAATTATATAAATAAATTCAATAAAAATAAACAAATGTTTATCACATTTTCACGCACAGCATGTCAAGTTGTCATTGTCAACAATGGCATTTACACTATAACCCGCGGAAATCTATTTGGCATTTGCGTGTATGTGATTACCTGTGAGCGAGGAGCCAATGTAACATTACCGGATTGCTAATACCCCTCTCGCTCTTGTGTATCTTCCGCCAATGCGAGAGAGCGAGAAGGGTATATATATCAAAATGGTTGCTGGGTAATAACGTGAAATTATATTGTTGCTTTGCTTACCTGTTTTCATCATTTGGAAATGTATGAAATATACGTTCTTTAGAGTATTGGGTGGATAAACAATTATTATACGCGCACCTTCTCACCATGATGGTTACTATTGGTTGACAGTTCTCAAGACAACACACGTCGCGTATTGCGTGCGGCTAGTAATTAAACCCTGGTTTGGAGCCGTCAAAGCTCACAAAGTGCGGGGGAGAGGTGCGGGGATGCCAATTTGCTGGAGACGCTGTGAGAGACCATTCTGTTTGACTCTTATGTATTCTGTGTCAGTACTTAGATATTTTGACACACACACACACACACTATCACGTCTCTATCCCTAATGGGGCAGAAAGAGCATTTTGCTTTGCAGCTCTAATCAGACAGAGCCCAGGGCTGCAAGACCCCAAGGCCACTTTTAGCATGACGGTGGGCGAGAAGGTGTTAAAAGGAATCAAAATAGTGATGTATGCCTAGCCGCGTCACCTAATAATATGGTTAGCTTTGTTGCCCATTCCCTCGATTGCTTTTACGATCTGCGTAGGAAGAAAAGAAGTTGGCACATTCTAAGTTCTTTCTTTTCTCCCAGACCAACATTAAAGAAGTCTTTCTACTATTTAGCAAAGTAAAATTATTTTTCGAGATTCATGAAGTTCATGAACTCAAACTGTTAAAATTTTATCACTCCACCTTTCATATACAGGCTGACTATTTAACCACCAGCCAAATTTTTGGAGCAAGTTCAGTCCATGATACTGAACTACTTTACATAAAAACTATAAACGAAAAACTAAAATAAATATTCGCCTTCCCATACAAATCAGCGCTCAGCCAAACGGGTTTATGGAAGGACGAAAAATTTTTAACGATTTTTAATAACTTTTTTAATAGAAAGTAGTTCAGTATCATGGACTGAACTGGTTGAACATGAACAAAAAATTTTACTGGTGTTTAAAAAGTCATTCTGTATAAGCTTAGCTGAACACGCTCTTGACCGGTTGATTATACAAATGAATACACTTACCCACTCTTTTTAGTAATTTGGCTAAACATACCCCATTATTGTGCGTAAATGGAGGTGAATGGCCGCGTTATTATAACCAAAGTTAATTTCAGAGTTATTAGCAACCATACGGTTTAATTATCCGCATTATTTGGATCAAAATTTTAATTAAAAATTTTCAAAATTATATTAGGTCGTTTTAAATGACGTTCCTATACAGGATGATATTGAACCTGGTAACTATTAAAGGTAAGTACTCTTTAAGCGAATTGATATGTCACACGATGAAGTTCATTAAACTTTTTTTTAAATATCTAATTTACTCCATAAAAGTGGGGGCCAATTATAGGGAGTAAATTGCACATTTTTTAATTTATTCATTCACGCTTTACTTCCGTCTTTGGGTGTGTGGGGTGTTTGTTTGTTTGTTTGTTTAAACGCGCTAATCTCAGGAACTAATGGTCCGATTTGAAAAATTCTTTTTTTTTTGGGTAGTCCATTTATAGAGGAAGGCTTTAGGCTATATAACATTCCGACAACCACGCGAACGAAGTCGCGGGCACAGCTAGTCTTACATAAGTGTGCACCATATTTCAACTCAATCGGTCCAGTAGTTTTGTAAGGAAGGTCCATTTTCGCCTATTTTCTTAGATAACTTCAAAAATACCGACCTTAGAAATGATGAAAAAAATATATGAAATTCGCATGAACAGTTCTTTCATTTGATATGTCACGCGATATTGTTTACGAAACTTCCTTTTCATGTTAATTTACTATTACACAGTTAATTACATTGAGTGGCCCCCTTTCTTGAAATTCATTTATTTACGTTATATGTCCATCTTTGAGTACCTGAGTTACATATGTGAACCAAATGTCAACTTAATCGGTCCAGTAGTTTTGTAGCAAATTGGCTATGACAGACGGACAGACAACCAAATGAAATGTTTTTACCTTTAAGGTGCGAATCCCCAAAAAAACAGACATATATCATACTTATGTATAATTATAGACAGTGCTTGGGTACATTATTATTGTTCAGAATTTAAAGTAACGATAACTAAGTGTTCAACAGATTTAGATTGTATTTGGGCGGAGGCCGGTTGTAAAACTTTTCGCACAAATACATTCCCAAAGAGGTTTGACATTTATATCATAGCAAGAACCTAAAATACAAACATTGAAAAGAATGCGCAAATAACATTAGCATTTCCTTTCGTGTTAGGCCGTCAGTCGAAGAATGTGAAACGTTATCCATCGCGGTCACGACTGACTTATAACGAAGGTATTCTTTTATTAAAAAGGGCGTCTACTAGAAAATAAACAGAGCTATTGACACATCGCAGCCAGGATCCGTACCAACAAAAATTTTTTCCGCGGTAACTTTTCATTATAACTATCCATCGCTGGCTTTTATGATTAAAATTATATTAGCATCTAGGAAAAGAAGTAGTGTATGCAATGTTATTTTTAAAAGGTAAAGTAATAGGCTACTATGGTACCGTAGTCAGGTCGCGTGCTTGCTTCGCGTGATTTGTGCGAGTCAGGATCGCGCATGACGTCGCTTAGGGGATTTTCCTCCCTAAGGGGAAGGGGGTCAAATATGCCCCGCATACCATACCCGGGTGCAGTAACATGTCCGACCCCATTTAACTATGAAACGACAGTTTTATTTTCCCTAAGCTAGACAAGAAAGAGCACGAAATCAGATCAGTCGCATTCATATTAGGCATAAACACGAACGAAAGTGCTGACCTCATTCGTTAAATATCTCGGAAACGAAGACTGAAATTAAATTTTCAGATATGTTTAAATTTACTCTTACACTATCACGTCTTTATCGCTAATGGGGCAGACAGAGCATTTTGGATCTACCCAGATAGAGCTCAGTGCTTGTAGCGGGCGAGAAGGTAGTTTAAGGTGAAGAGATAAGCAAATGGCCTTGAAGTGTGAAATAAATTGTTAACTTGTAAATATGGTGATATATATATACATATTTCCATATTGCTCTTCGTCATGCACTAGATAGCCCTTTAAATTATTTTATGAACCACCGTTGAAAGTATTTACATTAGTCCGTCTAGCTTTAAAACTTGCCTCCGCCAAAAGTGGCCAAGGTAAGTTTTGAAGCTAGACGGATCACCAATAATAGTTTCAGCGGCAGTTCATAAAATAATTTTAAAGGATATCTAGTGGATGACGAAGAGCAATATGGAAATTATCACCATATTTACGAGTTAACAATTTATTTCACACTTCAAGGCCATTTGCTTATCCCTTCACCTAAGGTAAACAGTTTTAAAAAAACTTAATGAAATTAGGCTTCTAGCTTTAAAATCCGATTCCAGTGTGTATGTTTGCCATCATGTGACCACTTTTTGACACAAAACGAAAAAATATTTAAAGCTTAAGCTGGAGGTTAATGCAATACTTACAAACGCTAGCCAGCTTCTTCAAATCTCAAGTAAAATCCCATTTTCTATTCACAAGAAATTTTAAAAAGGTACTTTTTATGTGTAAGTTGTATATATTTAAGTATTATGTATATGTGTGGTAATTAAAGTATATAAGTCTGTTTATTATATTGAACGCCACGCACTTCCTAATTTTCCGTTATTTTTTCTAGGCGAGATTGCCTCGAAGAAATTGCTTAGCGATAAGGCCGCCTTATGCGCATTTCCTAATTTTTAAGATTATATCCTGTATTTTTTGTGCAATAAATGGTATTTTATTGTATTGTACTTAGATAATACGAGTAATAACAAAAGTACATAGACGGTTTCTATACTGTTGAACTATACTGTCGAAACTTGGTAAGAAGATGTTCTCTGTGAACCGCATTAAGATTTTCACACAAAAATAAGAAAAAAAAAACAATAAATTTTGGGGTTTCCCCATACTTAGAACTGAAACTTAAAAGATTTTTTTCATCAAACCCATACGTGTGGGGTATCTATGGATAGGTCTTTAAAATTATATTGAGGTGTCTAATATCATTTTGTTCTAAACTGAATAGTTTGCGCGAGAGACACTTCCAAAGTGGTAAAATGTGTGTCAGGGGCTTCGAGTCAGGGGACACACATTTTACCACTTTGGAAGTGTCTCCCCCTATAACTTATAAAATAAGAGAATGAAAATACTAAAAAAATATATATTATGTACATTCAAACTTCCACCGAAAATTGGTTTGAACGAGATCTAGTAAGTAGTTTTTTTTAATACCTCATTAATCGTTAACCTCAACTAGGTAAATTGAATTCATTCAATTAACAACGGACTACAAGAACTTTTACATTATGTTACTTGCTGCTACAGAACCCTTCATGGGCGAGTCCGACTCGCACTTGGCCGCTTTTTTATTTTATAATAATATAATTAATGTAGTATAATTAAAGTAGATATGTATTTATTTTTATAAATGTATTGTAAAATAGCCTAGCCTAAGAAATGAAATTAATAAAGTGAATAGTAGATAAAAAAAAAAATTAAATATTATTTAAACAAACATTTTTGAAAGATCATTTCGATAAAATAATTTATTTCAAATGAGGGCAGCACTTTCGTTCATGCATTGGCTTATTTACGTTACACCGTGCACCGTACATCAACTAGTACAGTCATGTTGTAAAACCGACTCTAATACAATGAAATAAGGTTTGTAGCTGCTACAACTGACGTGTAGAGGACAGTACGTGAAATATTTACTTTTAATATTTTTTAACGAGTCATTTTATTTCGTTTTTACGGGGTGTCGAGTTTATGAAGCAGGTTAATAGGGTAAGAAAATGGGGAACTTACATTGGAAAATGGGAAATTGTTTGTTTTAGAGTTCATTGCTTATTACATTACGTTATAAATTGTTTTTTTTTTTTAAGTTTATGTAAGTAGGTAATAATTTAGCATATTTACATTAATTTATGACTCAGTAAGTTTGGGTTAACTAATATTTGGTTATCTCATACATATAAGAGCTAAGCTCTTGTCGGTGTCATTGTATGACAAGAAACACACACTTTCGTATAATTTAATTATGAAATAACAAACAATGTAATCTCAGTCCATTCACATCTAATTATAAGTTGGAGAAAATGCTGCAGTGCAGTTTGTTGCCGCTTCATCTGCACTTGCACCTAGGAAGCGGCAATAAACTTAGCTGTAAGCAAGGGCGGATTCAGGGGGGTCATGGCGGTCATGACCCCCCTTGGCTGGGTCCAGGACCTAGGTGTATTACTAATTAAAATTGTTAAACATAATGTTTTTAAATATTTTTTTTTGTCACAATATAGATTTTATGTAAGTACCTTCAGTGTTTAATGTTTAATTAATTGTATCTATGATTATTAAAATTTAATTATAACTTCTTGTGACTTTATTACGACTCTGTGACCGCAACCCCCTGGCACCAAAGCTGGATCCGCTGGCTGTAAGTAACGATTTAACGTCAAAATTTGGCAAAACAAAACAAAGTGACTATTATTAAGAGATATTATACATATCCTATGATAATAAAGATATTTTGGATTGAATTTGACACAACAATTTTATTTGCCAGACAAATTATAATACCCCGACTTTCAAGCGTTCACTTCCAATATTTTTTGAACGGCTGAACCGATTTTCATCAAACATAAGCTAAGAAACATCTCGACACGCAAGGCTTTTGAATTAAAAAAAAACCGCATCAAAATCAATCTGTTTGTGTAGGAGCTATAATGCCTAGACATGTCAAACTTATAACACGCCTTTTTTTCAGGTCATTTTAATAAAGGCCATTTTTAGGGTTACCCAAAGGGTGCAAACGGGACCCTATTACTGAGACTCCGCTGTCTGTCCGTTTGTCCGTCTGTCTGTCTGTCCTTCTGTCACAGGGCTCTATCTCTTGAACCGTAATAGCTAGACATTTGAAATTTATCGTTTCACAACATTGTACGGAGGTACGGAACCCTTCATGTACGAGTCCGACTCGCACTTGCCCGTTTATTATTTATTTTATTTTATAGTGTACAGGTTTCCTCATGATTTCCTTCACCGAAAGCAAGTGGAGGTAGTTTAAAATGACCGTACATTGTAGGTACTTAATAAATAACATGTTTATCTGTAAATAGGTACCTACTTGAAATAGTCACTTTTTGATTTCTTTTCTAAAAGGTGGAAACATTTCGAAGCTTCGATTAAAAAGTTTAAATATGTAATTATTAGCCAAAATAGGGCGTTGTCATGGTGAGTCCAAGAAAAGTATGACAATAGTACGTACATAGACCAGTCACATGTATAGATACGCATGACGTTTACAATGACTACATTACCTTATTTAAATTATATATTGCACGCCTCATAAGCGGAGCGTTGAGATAGTGCTCTACTCTCGACATGTCAAAAAACCCAGTCTTTCGAAACTTAAATGACTTTTTTTTTTAATATAACACTTACAGGATAATATGAGTGCACTAATATGAAGTTAAATAATCTGTCTAGCACATATGGTACATTTTATAAACAATTAATTTGTTTAATATAATAAATAATAACATTAAAACTAATCATTCTTGGACGTCCGTGAGTCTGTGTTTATGTGACCATGTATGTGGCAGAGAAATTGGTCGAAAAAATCATCTTACCGGAATACTTTTGTTTTTAATATATAAAGTATTACACTGTGCTGATTCCTAGTTAATATTAGCGTTCTAAGTACTGTCGTTTAATTATAATTTATAAAAAACTAATATACCACTGTATAAAAAAAATTAGATTATGAGGCGTGCACTTTTGGATTTTCCAAACTATATTTTTTTTACTATAAGATCAGTTGTATGTAATTCCTGAGTATGGTTAGGTAGGTACTTGTTGGTTGGTTAGAGATTACCTTATTAAAATTATATTTTTTTGACTATTAGATCTTTTTTAATTCCTGAGTATGTTTAGGTAGCTACTTGTTGGTCGGTAAGAGCCGCAAGATCCAAAATGTTCTAAAATAAATTTCTGTCTACCCTATTAGGGATAAATACGTAGGTAACAGTGTATATAGTGACGTGTGTTACGCTCAAAGACCTTTTTCGGTCTTTGAACGTAACATATGCATTTACAATTTGTAAGAAATATACATTTAAGTATAGAATAAAATAATGAGCCCCTTAATTTTCCAAACCTCGCGATAGATTTTAAACAACCTCCGTGGCGTAATGGTCAGAACGCTAGTCCGCCAATCTGAAGGTTATGGGTTCTCAGCCAGGGAAAGTTGTAAATAGGCCTTTTTCAAATTGTCCTGGGTCTTGGTTGTTTATCTATATGTATGTATATATATCGCGGGTCGCACCTGGATGTGAGCAGCACAGGACCATGATGGGTGGCGTCGATGAAGAGAGAAGAGAGGCCTATGCTCAGCAGTGGGCGGAAGAAGGGCTGGGATGATGATGATGATGTATATATATATATATATTGTCCATCAAATACAAATTGTACAGAACAATAGGCAAACGTAACGCTAAAAGCTTTGTATACCAATCAGCCTTTGGGTTATACAGGAAGTCTAAATGTGGGTTGCAAGATAAAATGTGATTTGTCCTTAAGATAAAAAGATATCGTATCTATTCGTATCTAAATCAGAGGGCTTCAGGAAGAAGCATTAATAAAAGATACTTAGAAGGAATAATTCCCGCCTTGTCCGCGGGTGACGTCGCGAATTCCTGAAGACACTTGATTATCGCAAAACGAGTTTCATAAAGGAGGATTGTTAGGGGCGAGCTACAGCTATGTTACTGGATGTGGCATTTTATACTTTACTTAAACAATGCTTATAATGCAAGTTTTATTCATAATATGACACAAAATATTTAACTGTGATGACAATATATTTTTTTTTTATGTTATTTCCTATTACGAGCACAATAGAAAGGTAACGCCAAATAAAACATAGTAAGAATAGGTATTTATTACAGGAAATGCATCTCTTCATAATCAGGTCTTTTATTCGTCTCCACTGCAGGAGCACGACCCTCTTTGTACTACCAGAGCCATATACAAAGTGGAAGGGACATATCCGTAATAAATCAAACCACGGGCTATACTAGATCACTATAGTATAATGTGGTAGAGCCACGCTACCGGCAAAACTCTGTTTTGCTAGTAGCATGAATGGGCCGGCTCGTCCGGGGAAGTACCACACTCTCACAGAAAATCGACGTCTGAGTAGTAGCTTCACCGCTTCTATGCTTCGTTCAGTGAGTGAGAGAGCCGGAGCCCCCCCCCCCCTCCCTTCCCCTATAATGGCAGCGGAATTTAAAAGAAATAGAGTACCCCAGGAGGGTACCGGTAAATGTACCGGTACCCTCCAGATACCAGAGAATCCCTGCCTAAGCATTCTTGCTTTGGCTGCCCTACGTATTCTGGGGAGGGCAAAATCCCGCTCGTCATTGCTCAAGATGAGGCTTCGGCAACCCCACATGCACTTCACGTCCACCTGTGCAATATCAGGGGTATTCACTCTAACCTCAACTCTGTCCACTACCATCTTGAGACAGAAAAGCCGGCCTTATTTTTTTTGACGGAAACCCAAATATCGCCTCCGGCGGATACGTCATACCTTCATTACCCCGGCTACAAAATTGAGCACAAATTTGTGCCACACGCTGGTGTATGCGTATTTGTCAGGGACGATGTCTGTGTTCACCGTCTGTGCAATATTGAAGGTAAAGACCTGTCAACTTTGGCTTCGTATAGATCGCGACGACCACCCACGTGTCTATGCATGCCTCTACAGATCTCATAGCGGTGATGCCGAAACTGACCGACTCATGGAGAATATTGGTACGGCGACAGATTACGTGCTACAGCAAATTCCATCCGCTAAAATAGTTATTCTTGGCGACTTTAATGCTCACCATAAAGAAGGCTCCATTCGGAGAAAACCGATCACGCGGGTGAATCTGTTTTTGACTTTGCCACGGCTTACAATCTAACACAGATGGTTTCAGATATAACACGCATACCAGATGTGGAAGGCCACACGCCTTCACGGCTTGATCTCCTGCTGACTTCTCATCCAGATGGCATCAAAGTCTCTGTGAGTGCCCCTCTAGGCTCATCAGACCACTGCCTAATCCGGAGCATAGCTCCACTTACACGCCAATCGCAGCCTCGTTTTATAGATTGTCGTCGCGTTTGGCATTTTAAGTCAGCAGATTGGGATGGGATGCGGGCTTTCTTTTCATCCTACCCCTGGGGCAAAGTTTGCTTCTCGCTTCAGGATGCTACTGCCGTCGCCGACTCTGTTGCTGAAGTGGTGCTGCAGGGAATGGAACTATTCGTTCCAAGTTCTGTTGTGCCTGTTGGCGGCAAGTCTCAACCTTGGTTTGACCGTTCTTGCAAAAAGGCGTATAGCCAAAAGCAGACAAAATATCAGACCTGGTCCAATGCAGGGGCAGCTAAGGATCCAAAAGCGAATGTTCTTAAAAAGGAGTATAACTTTGCCTCTAGATCCCTCAAAAAGGCTGTGGCTGCGGCGAAGGCGAAACACATTCGAAGAATTGGTGAGAGACTGGCTCATCTCCTCTCAGGAACACGATCATTCTGGTCTCTTGCCAAGGCTGTTCAGGGTAATTTTTGTCAGCCGTCCTTTCCACCATTACGCACGGCAAATGACGTGTTGGTCCAAGATGCAAAGGAGAAAGCCGATCTCTTGAGCACATTCTTTGCAACTAATTCCACTTTGGATGACGGGGAGAATTTACCACCGAATATATCACGATGTGGGAGTACTATGCCAGATATTCGGTTTACACAAAAAATTGTTCGTCAAACACTCTTCTCCCTAGATGCTCACAAGTCTAATGGGCCTGAGGGTATCCCTGCCATTGTGCTCAAAACCTGTGCTCCTGAGTTGGCTCCGGTCTTGACGCGTCTTTTTCAACACTCTTATTCTACAGGCATTGTCCCGTCAGCATGGAAGACTGCGTTAGTCCACCCGATACCCAAAAAAGGGGATCGCTCTGATCCTGGCAATTACAGGCCTATTGCCATTACCTCCTTACTCTTCAAAATAATGGAGTCCATTATTAACCGCCAGCACCTCCTGTATCTCGAGGAGCACCAGCTTATAAGCGATCGCCAGTATGGTTTTCGTCAAGGACGGTCTGCTGGCGATCTTCTGGTATACCCGTCCCATAAATGGGCGGAATCGGTTGAGAGTAAGGGGAAGACCTTGGGGGCTGGCCTGGACATGGCGAAAGCCTTCGATCGGGTTTGGCACAAGGCACTTCCATCAAAACTTCCGTCTTTCGGGTTGCCTGAGAGATTGTGCCAATGGATTACCAGTTTTCTCACAGGGCGTAGCATCAAAGTCGTTGTTGACGGTTCATGCTCTAAATGTAATCCCGTGAATGCTGGTGTCCCACAGGGCTGTGTTCTGTCTCCTACGCTTTTTCTTCTGCATATCAATGATATGCTGCAATCCAGCAGCACTCATTGCTATGCGGATGATACCACGGTAGACACTTTTTATTCCGGCCAAGCCAATATTTCTCGGGCAAGCGTCTCTGAGTGTCGTACAAAACTTGTTTCTGATATCGAAACTTCGTTGAACCAAGTTTCAGATTGGGGTCTATCCAACTTAGTCCAATTTAACCCCAATAAAACACAAGTTTGTGCGTTCACCGCTAAAAAAAGTCCCTTTGTCGTATCTCCCTCGTTTCAGGGCGCTTCCCTCGATATACAACCGAAGATCGGAATTTTCGGCGTCGAGATTTCAAGTGACGTTCAATTTCGCGGTCATCTAAATGACAGGGCTAAGTTGGCTTCTAAAAAACTTGGTATCCTCGGTAGAGCAAGGCGATATTTCACACCAGCACATCGCCTTCAGCTGTATAAGGCACAAGTTAGGCCGCATATGGAATATTGTTCCCATCTCTGGGCCGGGGCACCTAAATACCAACTTCTTCCTTTTGACCGTATTCAAAATCGCGCAACTCGTATAATCGATGATAAGACTCTCGTCAGCTGTCTCGATCCTCTGGCTCTACGTAGGGATGTTGCATCCTTGTGCATTTTTTATCGCATTTATCATTGGGAATGTTCTGAAGAATTGTTCGACCTAATACCTGCTGCAAAATTTCACCACTACACCACCCGCCTGAAATTAAAATACCATCCACACCACTTGGATAGTTGGCAATCAACCACCGTACGTTTTAAAAGGAACTTCCTGCCACGTACGACCGAACTGTGGCATCAACTTCCTGCAGCGGTGTTCCCGAACCGATACGACATTGAAACCTTCAAAAAACGAGTCTATATCTTCCTGAAAGGCCGGTAACGCTCTTGTTACACCCCTGGTGTTGCAGTTGTCCATGGACAGTGGTGATCACTTACCATCAGGTGACCCGCTTGTTCGTTTGCCGCCCTATAACATAAAAAAAAAATGAAATTAAAAACATGGCCAAAAAACAAAAAAAAATTGGCGTTTCCATACAAATCGTCCGGCCGGCCGCACACTGGTTCGATTTATTACGGGTATGTCAAAGTGGGGTTGCAATTTATTAAAATCCAATTAATGGAATATTATTTTTTACTAACCACTAATTCAAAAATGTCATGTATCTTCTACGAACAATAATTCTCTAGAATTTTTTCATTTTTTTTCATTTATTTATTACTACGAACTTTTACATTGTCATAACAGTTTTCCACCAATGCGACAATATAAGATAAAAACTATTTACTTACAACTAATAAATTTCTCTGCAATGTTTGCGAATTTTGCCAGCGATAATGTAAATAAATCTAAGTCTGGATACTCTTCGTTTATCTTATTTAACAAACGAAGAGCCCTGGTCAACGGCGCTTGATTAAGAACATTTGTTCTTCCTCGCGGCACCACGAATAACTCGTGCCTGCGTGCGCGGAGATAGTTGTCAGGTACGTACAACTCCAAACGTGACAGTAATCTAGGATTAAATATTACACCTCTTAAAACTTTAAATAAATAAATCAATAAAAACATTTCCCTCCTCACTTCTAACTTAAAGCATCCAACCATTCCCATAACGAAAAGTGTAGGATACTCTAAGGGATAATAAGGGTACACACCGTATTGTTTTAATTAAGAAATCTAGAAATTTATTTTGAATTTTTTCTAACATTAACAGGGCTCCATATGATTGCATTGCTCTCGAGGCCGCTCCTCACTAATGCATTAAACAGAGATTTTACAGCCTGTAAGTTTGAGAAACCTTGACACTGCCGAATAACAAATCCCAAACTTTGAAATGCTCGCTTGCAAATGTTCACACTGTGACTCCTGAATGTCAGTTCTTGATCTACTTAAACCCCAAGGTCTTTTTTGGATGTTGTACGAGCTATTAAATCAGTACCTATCTTATAGTAATTGTAACTAATCCCGAAAAATTATTCCACGCGATATGTACCGCGGCGGGCGGGGCTTAAAATATGAACAGCGCGGCGCGACAGTTCGCCGTGGCACTCGAGTCGTGCGGTTGCGTCGCAAGAAGTTTCCTTTGAGAATATTGCTGTGTTTTTGCGATAATCAATTCATTAAAAATGCTGTCATGTGCCGTGAAGTGGTGTAGGAGCCATACAGACATTAAAATTAGTTACTTAAAAATAAACGGGCAAGTGCGAGTCGGACTCGTACATGAAGGGTTCCGTACCACCGTACATTTTTTTAAAAAGCTGAAGAAACACGTTTCTTGTATGACGACCCCCTTTAATTTTTAACTTTATTTTATTTTTAGTATTTGTTTTTATTGTGGTCATAATTATACATAATTGGTGAAAATTTCAAGTATCTAGTTAATGCCATTATGAAGATCAAGTTGAAAACGCTGAAAAAAACACGTTTCTTAAATGACGACCCTCTTTAATTTTTAACTATTTTTTATTTTTAGTATTTTTTGTTATATCCGCTACAGTAATACATAATCGTTTTTTGTAAATTCAAGCTGTCAAGGAAAAATTATAGATGTGCCATGTGTTAGCAATGATAAATATTTACTAAAAATCTGCATGCTGTTCCATTGTGAAAACAACACATGGCACATCTAGAATTTTTTCTTTAAACTTCACTGTCACTACATCTTGAAAGGCGTCCACAAAAGCAAGAGTAAAAAAGAAAGAATATTACAAATGATTCAATTTAGAGAGACATTATTTTTTGTTGCTTCCTTTACCAGGACTCGTGATTCTTTAAACGGAATCACTTATTCTTTGCCTAATGACTGTAATGGAATATTGCTAAGTTTTGTCATGTTCATGAAGGTTTAATCAATAACTGAGTTAAATGAATAACTTCACTTAAGTCTACCTACTGACTTAAGTATATTATGTAGGTAGGGTAAGTGTATGTAACACTAAAAAATTAAGTGCCCATATAAAAAATACATCAAAGAGATAGGGAGAAAACCCGTGTGATTCCGGGTTAGAATAGGACCACTCTATTTCCTTCTGCGGATATCATAAGAGGCGACAAAAGGATTAAGGCCGTACCTAAATTTTCCGAGGTCCAGTGCTGCCCCCATTTTAAATAAATCATTTCAAAGAAAACGGAGACATCATTTGAAATTTTGCTACTACCAAGTCCTAGATAACCCTTCAAAGTATTTTATGAACTACTGTTTACAGTTTAAAGTGAGAATGTTAAGCTTTACTACGCACATTTGCGAAAAACGGCCACTTTTGGCAAATGTGCGTAGTAAAGCTTAACGTTCTCACTTTAAACTGTAATCAGTAGTTCATAAAATACTTTGAAAGGTTATCTAGGACTTGGTAGTAGCAAAATTTTAAATTATGTCTCCGTTTTCTTTGAAATGATTTATTTTAAATGGGGGCAGCACTGGATCTCGGAAAATTCAGGTACGGCCTTAAGCACAAACATCTCGTGCTACAATTGCATTCCCAAGGAGGGTTAACGTCGGGCGGCGGCCGGTTGTAAAACTTTCACAAATACATTCCCAAATAGGGTTGATGTCAGGCCGGTCGTAAAACTATATTGAAATCTTTAAACTCTTCCGGCTATTTCTT
This sequence comes from Acrobasis repandana, assembly GCA_963576875.1. Lineage (NCBI taxonomy): Eukaryota > Metazoa > Arthropoda > Insecta > Lepidoptera > Pyralidae > Acrobasis > Acrobasis repandana. The sequence goes on along the minus strand of OY756223.1, from coordinate 6,046,951 downwards.
CTCCAACGCAAGGTCATTGGCATCCTTGGGCGACCATTGACATGTGTATTTGGAGAAGAAAAAGCGGGAAAGCGCACCCCGGGCTACAAGGCAGCACGACTGTGCTCCTTTGTACCCAGGGTGCGCTGATGCAACGATGTGGTCCCGGGTGTCATCATTGAATGGCAGTCGTCAAGCTATATCAGATGCCTTTAGGCAGCTTTAAAAATCTTACAACAGTGTTAGCCACTTACATACACGAAAAACAAACTAACAACTCATAAAATTAACAATTTAACAGTATCCCGGAAGATTTTTCTAGACCAATATTTTATAATGATATAAATTTTTAATGATTATCACAAACTATTTTTATACATTTTTGCAAACGGCTAATTAGGCAAAAAAATATGATATTGTATTTTGCCATGCTGGTCTTAGAGAAAAGAAAAAACTTAGAATGTACCAGCTGCTTCTCTTCCAGCGCAAATCGTAAAATTCGATCGAGGGGATAGGCGAAAATGCGAATCATGTTAATAGCCGATGCGGCTAGCAACCCATCACTATTTTGATTCTTTTTTCCACCTTCTCCTATTTCTTCTTGTAATTTAAAAGCTTGCTCTTATCGGTGCAGTTAAGTGGAGATGCCTACGTTCCTCTTTTCTCTCTGAAATTAAATAAAATAAACTGGGCAAGTGCTAGTCGGACTCGTACATGAAGGTTCTGTCCGCACAATTTTTTAAAACGCTGAAAATACACGTTTTTTGTATGATGACCTCTTTTAATTTTTTACTTTATTTTAGTTTTAGTATTTTTTGTAATAGCGACTACAGTAATACATCATCGGTTAAAATTTCAAGTGGCTAGCTATTACGGTTCAAGAGATAGAGCCCTGTGTGTGACAGACGGACAGAAAACAGACGGACAGACAGACAGACAGACGGACAAACAGCGGAGTCTTAGTAATAGGGTTCCGTTGGCACCCTTTGGGTACGGAACCCTAAAAAAGAATTCATTACGAATCCAGAGTCAATTTACCCGCGCAAAGTAGGTTAAAAGGCAGAGGTCATAAAAAATCCACGCCGTTTATTCGTCCTTCTTACTTATTCTAAGCGCACTTTTGCTGCCAGTAATCAACAAGAGAAAGCTCTCTGGCCTAATCTTATTGGGAAAATATTCAAAGAATAGCCCTTCACAGCCTTTGACTGAGATAGTAGGGATTATACTTAGGATGGGGACACAGTGTCATGATCTATAAAGTACTTAGTAGGTAATGTTCTAAGTAATTTTTAAAATATACAGAAACGGATTTTTAACTAACAGATTTTCATGGGAAAAAAGATCATTTCTGGGAGAAAAAAAAAAACTTAGAATGTGCCAGCTGCTTCTCTTCCCGCGCAGAACTTAAAAGTCGATCAAGGGAATGGGCGAAAATGCAACGAAAATGCAAATCGTGTTAATAAGCGATGCGGCTAGCAACCCATCACTATTTTGATCCCTTTTTCCACCACCACGATAAAAGTTATAAGTATTTGGGTTTTGCGGCCCTGGGCTCTGTCTGCTTGGAGCTGCAAGACTGAAAATGTTCTGTCTGCCCCATTAGGAATAAAGACGTAATAGTGTGTTTGAATAGAATAGAATAGAAGAAATACCCGTGTGGTTCCGGCCTAGAATAGGACCACTCCATGTCTACCTGTAAATGTCGTAAGAGGCAACTAAAGGTTACATAAACATCTCGTGCTACAATTGCATTGCCAAGGAGGGTTAAAATTGGGCGGCGGCAGGTTGTAAAAAAAATCGCACAAATACATTCCCAAAGAAGGTTGACGTCAGGCAGGCACCGGTCGCAAATATATAGCCAAATCATCATTAATTATACAAATTAAAACATAATGTTATAAATGTGTGGTGGACACTATACAAAGTGGATGGGACATACCCGTAAAAAATTTAACCACTGTCGATACTAGATCATTATAGTATAATGAAATTAAAATAACAGCCAAAGAACAAAAAAAAATCAGCATTTCCATACAAAAGTGTGCAGCCGCTCGAGCAATTTGTATGGGAATGTCGAATTTTTTTTTTTGTTTTTTCGACTGTTTTTTAAATTTCATTATACCATAATGATCTAGAATAAGCCCGTGGTTTGATTTATTAGGGGTATGTCCCTTCCACTTTGTATGTGTTTTATGTTGGGTGTGTATTATCAGAACAGCTATCTTTTATTCAGGCAAAATCCGCTAGCGACTAACCTCGTGGTGAGAGGTGTGAGTGTCTATTTATTTATTTATTTATTTATTTATTTTTTACGGACAAATCACACTGATTAAGCTAGCCCCAAAGTAAGTTTTAAACTTATGTTATGGGATACTAACTCAACGATACTATATTTTATGATAAATACATATATAGATAAACACCCAAGACCCAGGACATTTGAAAAAGGCCATTTTCCAACTTGCCCTGGCTGGGAATCGAACCCAGTCTATGAAATAGTTATTTAATTATGCCACTTTTGGGAGGTCTTCTTGTACTTAAGAGCCGCGCTCTTGTGTGTGGAGTGCTTTTCATGTCTCTCTTTCCTTCGCTAAGTTCTTAACGTCCTTATATGTTTTTACATTAAATTTTGTGTTTATTTGACCAAAAATCTTCTGGGTTTTCCTACTCCTTTTTGTATTTATTTTTATTTATTTAATTTTTTGCACTTATAAGAATAATGAGTTCATAATAGGAGCCTCCCCGCGGCGCACCTGGAAACAGCTGGTCTCGGTAACACAGGGTCCAGGCTGGCCAATCCTATCACCACAATCGATGGTACACCCAAACATAAGAATAATGTACGAGTACAATACGTATAATCTTATAAGCTATATACGCTAAGCGCTGTCTACTAGAAAATACCTTTTGCCTTCTATTTTTCCTTCAATTATTTTTAACAGTAGATGCCAGTAAAATATATTTTGGTGGATATTTCTTGAAAAGTATTTCTGCACGTTTAGAATAATGTATGCGCCAATATTCAGGTTTCCATTCCTCTGAAAATATCTGAAAATGTTTACCAGCGGCTGAAACACTTACTCGTGCGAAAATATTACGTATTCAGTACTCGCCACCCGGTGGGAATTTTAAAATATCCTTAAAATTGTATTGGCCGCTTCTTTACATAAGCAACCCGTAATTTGGAGGTTGTGGGTTCAATCCCCAGCGAGGACAAGTTGAAATATGTCCTTTTTCAATTCATGATACTGAACAGCTCTCTAAGGAGCATAATTAAATATTATTTATTTATTTATTTATTTTTAAACTTTATTGTTCCACAATCAAATTGTCTTACAATTGGCGGACTTAACGCTAAAAGCGTTCTCTCCCAGTCAACCATAGGGATAAAAAGATAATTTGTTATTATTATATCGAAAAATTAAAAATAAAATATTATAAAGCGGAAGAGTTTGTTTGTTTGTTTGTTTGTTTGTTTGTTTAAACGCGCTAATCTCAGGAACTAATGGTCCGATTTGAAAAATTCTTTTTTTGTTGGGTAGTCCATTTATAGAGGAAGGCTTTAGGCTATATAACATTACGTTCCGACAACCACGCGAACGAAGTCGCGGGCACAGCTAGTTAAAAATAATTTTTGACCTATACAAGTTGACCGATCAGTTGATTCGAGTTTGTATGAAAATTTCCCAAACGGATCCCTAAATCATAAAATGGTGTTGGCAAACACAATATTTTTATAAGACCCATTCAACAAAATACACAAAATTTTTTTTTGTTTGTTCACCTATTTTTTCCCTAACGGGCAAAGGGCAAAGGGTTAAACGTCCTACACATCCCACAGGCAAAGAGTTAGTCGAGAAAAAAAAAATGTACACCACCACTTTATATGTATGGGAGCTATCTTAAAATTTTCTCTTTCAAGATTTTATTTTATCAATTTGTCGGCGTGAAAAATTACAGTTTTCTAGTACTAATAGTCTGTGAATAAACCCGCGGACAGACAGTCACATGGCGAAACTTTAGGGTTCCTTGTTTACTACGGAACCCTAGAAAGTAACTTGGTGAAAAAGTTTCCATTTACTCACGCTACTTCTACCTCTAACTAAATGAACGTTACATTTTCTCAAAGCAATTTGAAGTAAACCTCTTAACAAAATAAACAGTATTAATCTTGCAACCTTATAAGTTCGCGTTCACTATATCAAACTTAAGAGTATTAAATGTAAAAAGACTGGGTTCACTAGTGTTGTAAAGAACTTGAGTCTCTTAGTCCCATTATAGGAGTCTAATAAAATATTTTATATTTAATTAGACTAATGTAAGAGATTAATTAGGAAGCTGGCGTCTGACGTAATATACTTAACAGGGTAACTTTTTCAATCACCAGCCCAAGTTTTGGAGCAAGTTCATTCCATGGTACCTACTTCATACTGAACTAATGTCTACAAAAAAAATATTGAAAATAGTTTGGACCGATACGCACTTAGCCGGTTTTATTTTTTATCTTGGGAGCAAGTTCATTCCATTATACTTCATACTAAACTACTGTCTACAAAGAAAAATATTAAAAATAGCTTGGTCTGACATGCACTTGGCTGGTTTTATTTTTTATTTTTGGAGCAAGTTCAATCCATGGTACTTCATACTGAACTAATGTCTACAAAAAAAACATTGAAAATAGTTTGGACCGATACGCACTTAGCCGGTTTTATTTTTTATCTTGGGAGCAAGTTCATTCCATGATACTTCATACTAAACTACTGTCTACAAAGAAAAATATTAAAAATAGTTTGGTCTGACATGCACTTGGCTGGTTTTATTTTTTATTTTTGGAGCAAGTTCAATCCATGGTACTTCATACTGAACTATTGTCCACAAAGAAAAATGTTAAAAACAGCTTGGCCCGACACGCACTTGCCCGGTTTTATTTTAATTTATGTATTAATAATTCCTTGCTGGTTTAAAATTAATGAATATCGAACATACCAGCTGCTTTTCCTTTCGCGCAAACTTTCGAAGGCATTGGCTTCATCTTGTTACTTTACATTTGTGATAGTTTATTTACCAACTCACATCTCTCGTGACAGTCTTCCGACCTGGCTCTGTCTGCCCTGAATAACATAAATATGGAACAGTGTGTATGTTTGTACTTGCAGTATTAATTTAAAAAGGTGTACGGGTTCTTTCCTGCTGGTCTGGAAAAAAAAAGAAATCGTGTGACAAACATGGAAAAAAAAATGCTTTTTTTGTTTTTTTTGCTGTTTTGCTTTAATTGCTGAATTATTCAAAATCGGGCTGATTTTGAATAAAATAAATTTATTTTTAATTTTATATTTTTAAAATATACTTAGTTATCTTATCAATTACATTCAATATGTTTTATGTCAATCGGACAATTTTAAGTATCGATTTTATTATTATTTCAAACTGGAATTCTGCTCTATGGTCCACTGTCACGGAAAAGTTGACTTTGCATTTACTAAATAGGTAACTTTACGATTTTGACACCATATGTAATATATTATACCCATGTTATGTAATACTGTTACTGTCTTCTGTGCCCATGTGAAATTACAGCTGTATAGTACTATCAGTCACTGAACAAAGTCGCGGACGTATAGACCGGACAATCCGGACATACCGAAACTGACGACCTCCGTGGCGTAATGGTTAACACGCTAGACTGCTAATCCGGAGATTCTGGGTTCGATCCCCAGCCAGGGCAAGTTGGAAAATGGCCTTTTTCAAAATGTCCTGAGTCTTGGGTGTTTATCCATATATTTATTTATCATAAAATATAGTATCGTTGAGTTAGTATCCCATAACACAAGTTTAAAACTTACTTTGGGTCTGGCTTAATCAGTGTGATTTGTCCTTATATATTTAATTTATAAAAGTTCCATTGAGAGACTTCGGAACTTTAGAAATGGACGTATTACCTAATGAATATTTAATATATTATTCACTCTATTTAATATATATCATTACACCTTATCATTACGACTTATTATTACAAAAATTTGGAACAAATAGGCATTAGAGGCCCTGCTCTACAATTGTTGTCGTCTTAATTAAAGGACAGGCAAACAATGTGTTATGGTTAATAAAATTGGTAAAGAGACGACATCATACTCATTTGAATATAAAACCAATGAATACGTACGGTGTTCCTCAGGGAAGCATTCTGGGTCCCATTCTCTTTCTAATCTATATTAATATGCTGAAAAATTACATGCGGGTGGCCATAGGGGGTCGCATTTAACTAAATATAATTTTATTCTTTGTAATTGTAACTATGGAGATATCCGAAATAAAGTATATATTATTATAATAATATTACTGACATTATAAATTATAAATGTATATTGTACGCTGATGACATATCAATTATTGTGACATGCAAAAATCTATTGACTGGAAAATACGTCATGAAAATGATATTAATAGTACGTACTATTGACAAAATTATAGAATGGCTAAATGTAAATCTACAAATTTATCTAAATAAATCTTATTTTGACCAATTCAAAAAATACTCAAACGTGAAACAAAATTTTAATTTAGACATACCTATGTCTAAAATATAATTTTCATCAAACATTAAAGAAGCAAATCGAGTGAAATTCCTAGGTGTGACTCTAGATCAAAGCTTAAATTGGAAAGATCAAATAGATGATATATGTTCTAGGATTAATAAATTTGTTGATGCTCCAAAGCAAGTAAAAGGTGTAACAAATAATGAAACGGCCATTACTACCTATCGTTCATACACATTCTATATTACGTTATAGTATTATCGCATGGGATAATAGTACAGAAGTCCTAAGAATAATTTATTCGTGCCCAAAAAATGCATTCGTGCGATTTGTAAGCCACAAATCGCACGAATGCATTTTTAGGGTTCCGTACCCGAAGGGTGCAAACGGGACCCTATTACTCAGACTCCGCTGCCTGTCCGTCTGGCACAGGGCTCTATCTATTGAACCGTAATAGCTAGACACCTGAAATTTTTACCGATTATGTATTACTGTGGCCGCTATAACAACAAATACTAAAAATAAAAAAAGTTAAAAATTAAAGGGGGTCTTCATACAAAAAACGTGTTTTTTTCAGTGTTTTTAACTCGATTTGTCACAGGGCTCTTTTTCTTGAACCGTAATAGCTAGACACCTAAAATTTTCACCGATTATGTATTACTATGACCACTATAACAACTAATACTAAAAATAAGATAAAGTTAATAATAATTAAAAGGGGTCGTCATACAAGAAACGTGTTTCTTCAGCGTTTTAAAACATTGTACGGTGGTACGGAACCCTTCATATACGAGTCAGACTCACACTTGCCCGTTTATTTAAGAAACTTGGTTTATTACCCTTCCCGGCACTCTCAATATATGAAGTTTGCATGTTTTTAAGCATAAAACGCTTTTAAAATAAGCAAGGATATCTCTTGCTTCTATCTACGCTGTAAAAGAAATATAGATAGACTGGTTCCGGAAGATACTCCCAAATATGAGACGTACAAATATAATTGTGTGTATAAAAATTTATAATAAAATACCTGACGAAATAAAAATGTTGAATATCACACTTTTTAATTTTAAGTAACACCATAATACGAGTATCATGTACAATGTTTTCAAGCAAATAAAAACAGCTTATCCTAAAGAAAGTGTTGTTTACATTACAATATTAGTGCGGCAGTGCAACATTGCGCGTACTATGTTTAGTTCTCCCGAATGACAATAGATGGCGTTGTACATTTTACTCTGTATGTGAATCGCGCTATGGTTTGTTTAATTCCAGAATACTAATAGAAATTGTTACCCTTGATAACTGCTTGAAAAATCTGACTTCCGGTGGGCCAGGTCCCGGTCCCACCGGAAGAATTTTTTGATGGATGGTTCTTCTGCATAAGTAGAACCATCATTATTATTATGCAAATATGAATGAAAGTAACTAAATAAATATACAGCTTAGCATGGCATGCAATGCATGTCTTGCTTGTCTATTATTAAATATGATATTATTAGTATTATTACATATTTTTATCTTTCTTTCAAATACCTATTTATATCTAAGTATGTTATAAACTTTAGAGTATAACAAATATATATCAAAAATCACAGTCACACCACACTTCTTAATATATGTCATAATTAATCTGTTCATTAAAATTTATTGTTAGACAAAATTAAGTTAATTGTATGTAGGTACATAGTACTAAATAGGTAGTAACTATATATTAATCTGTGACTATTAGTTCTATTAAGAAGGTAATTAGTTTCCTGACAAATGTTGTCCTAATAACAACAATAGTAATTTAAAATAGTTTCCTCCTTTAAAACCTTGTAGCTTTGATAAATACTTACATAACTACACGTCTTACGGGGAAGTTAGAGCCTTGAGTCATGAAACCTTCAGCCACTTTCAGCTTTCTTTCACTTTCAGCTTGATGGCGGTCGTGTATATGGAAAAGGGAATCAAAATACGTACGGGTAACTAGCTGCATCGCTAATGACGTCACCAATTTATGCCGGACTCGGAAAGTAAAGTAGCTGGTACAATATTCGTGTAAATTCGTTATTAATAGATAAAACACGAATATAATTTATTTAAAACGACAACCGACAAGACACAAGCACACAATTCTTATGAAAACAAAAAGTGACAAGGTTCCATGTAACGTGTAATCTTCGTCATGCAAGTAGGTCAGCGCGGGAGAGATCCCTTGTCAAATTAACGCTTCCTCTGTCTAAGTGACAAACGACGCGGGCATAATAAAAACTTGTTCATGACTGCTCCGCACCGGAAATGAAGCCATTTTCACTGGCATTTACATGAAACGGAAGGAAATGGAGGAAAATTAAAATTTTCGCTCAACTAATTGATGCGATTAAGTTGGACAGCCACATCGACTTTGATATGAACTTTTGCTATTTCGAGTCTATTATCGTTTGGTTGGTTCCTTGTACTGTGTTGCTCGGTCAATCCTAACACAGTTATACATCATCATCAGGTCTTTTTTAGTCTTTCATGCAGGAGCACTACCCTCTCTGTACTACCAGAGCCAAATATTAGCCTAGCAGTCAGAGGATTAGGCCTACACTCTTCACGCTGGCCAGACGGATTGGAGAGGTCTCATTTATATTTATAGGTAAGCTTTGTTTAGCTTGTGTTTCCTAAGTCGCCTTCTACGACATCCACGGGAAGTCTTGGAGTGGTCCTATTCTAATCTACCGGGAACCACATAGCTAAGTCTTATACAAGGTGACTTTTTAACGACCAGCCAAACTTTTGGAGCAAGTTCAATCCATGATTCTGAACTACTTATGTACCATGTTTCATAATAAAAACTAAAGATATATCAACCGACAAATGCATTCCAAAAATCTCCTATTTGAATGTCACCGCCCTCTTATGTATGTCACAGCACAGTAACCATCAAGACAAGAGCGAGCGAGCGAAACAAGCGAGCGTCGACTAAGTGACGGAAGCTTGCATGTTTTTAATGTGATGGATTATATACATTGCCGATAACTATTTAGGAAATGATATAGAATAGATTTCCTAGGATTTGTATACAGTGATAATAACATACATTTCAGTTAACATAAACAAGTATATACATTATTGCATTATGCTATAAACGAATATTCGTTTATAGCATAATGCAATTGTAAGCCTACTACTTGTATATGTTATATAGCAGTTAGCATATATATGCTCCTATCGTTTTTTTTTCACGTTACAAACATCCAACACGCCCAAATGTATTTTTCTTATTCGTTTCATTTCGTAATAGGTATTTGTAATTAGGCTTCTTAGCCTTATTACAAATAGGCTACAGCCCAGCTGATTTTCACTGTACACAAGTAGCAACCGCTGATTTTCAGCTGTCACCCATAACGAGATAACACGAATAAGCACAATAAAAAAATACACTAAGAAATAACAATAAAAATCAAATACATTCTTATCTATTTGATTTTAATTGTTATTTCTTTTGTAATGTGTGTGACAATGGTACAAAATAAATGTTTTATCTATCTACCTATTTAAAGTTAGTCTCTGAATCACGGCTCAGAGACTCGAGTTGTTCACAACACTAGCCGTTCGGTACACAAGTTGGCAACCTGCCCGTTTCTGCCTGATTTTTCAGAGCTTAGCAAGTCCAATGGAATTCGATTTCATATAAGTAGACTGGGAAGTTAATGATAAAGTCATTTGCTTAAGTTACATTCTGAGTTATAGTACTATCTATAAATAGAACTATACTTATTATTACTTATATATTAATAAGTAATACACTAATTTTAAGTTTTAAGTTTGTTAGTTGACGTGTTTGGAGAAAATGCTGCGGTGCAGTTTGTTGCCGCTTCTCCTGCACTAGCACCTAGGAATTGGCACCAAACTTAGCTGTAAATCACGATTTGATGTCAACATTTGTGCAAAACAAAACAAAGTGACAACAATTAAGAGATATTATAAATATCCTATGATAAAAAAGATATTTGAAATTAAATTGAATTGAAATTCGTGCACGCGGCTGATGACTCCCCAGACGGAACCGGAATTGGAGGAATAGAGCATATGTTTAAACTTTGCTAATAACTTTATTTACGGTCAGTTCATATGTTTCATAATGAGATATTATCCTAGCCCTTAAACGGGTAAAATGTCCGATTTTCATAAAACTTACAATATGGTTCAAAAATATTGTAACAAACTATTTTGGACCCCCGACAAAAAGAGGGGTGATATAAGTTTGACGCTAATGTCTGTCGGTCTGTGGCATCGTAGCGCTCGAACGGATGAACCGATTTCGATGCGGTTTTTTTACGTGAAAGCAAGTTCCCTTGCGGTGGTTCTTGGCTACGTTGATGAAAATCGGTTCAGCCATTTAAAAGTTATTGTGGGGCAACGCTTGAAATTCAGGGTTTTCTCTAGCAAATGACAGATGGTGCTACGGATATCAAGTCGTATCGTTAGTTCCGCTACTCATCACTAGATTACGTTCTTGACAGTCGGGGGTGTTTTTAATTTGCTTAAAAAATAAACTTGTTACGATTATTATTTTTAATAGAATTACAATCTAAATTAAAAATATGTTACTCATGCCTTGAATGCGTGTACTATGTGATGAAAAAATTCACCGGAGTGATTCGAAGTCACGATAGCACAATTGGTAGTGCACTCACGGCGTTAACGACAGGAACGCCGTGAAAAAATCCGCCACGAGTTGGATTCGAACCCACGACGGGTTCGAATCCAACTCGCGGCGGATTTTTTCATCACATATATAGAATTTACGAACCCACGACGGGTTCGAATCCAACTCGTGGCGGATTTTTTCATCACATAGTTTCAATTTAAACTTGTTACGGTTTCGTGTTCTTTTAGTGATTCTGATTCTAAGATTTGAATAAGCTTAGGCTTAAAAAAGAAAAATGGCGAATGGAGACCCTGCGGCGATTATCGCGCTTTGAACAAGATTACAGTTCCAGATAAATACCCACTTCCGAGATTATTAGATTTTTCGTATATTACGAGTGTAAAAAAAGTTTTTAGCAAAATCGATATTGCTGAGCCTCAAAAAACGTCGTTAATATGTCCTTTTGGGCTTTTCAATGTTTTAAGAATGCCCTTTGGATTACGCAATGCGTGTTATCAATAAGTTCCAATGCCGAACTACTACCGACTTACACAGTGGTATAGAATAAAATCTATTATAATATTATGGCAAACAAGGGACAAACAAAAATTGATAACTATGAAGCATGCAAGAGAAAGAGCGAGCAACGTTAAAACGGAACAGCGATCATAATTTTGACAAGAAAACATTTAAGTTTAAATGCCGATCACATAAGCTCTCAAGATGTATCAATTGGTTAGCAGCAGGCAGTCTCAAGAGCAAGCCAGCAAACGCATACATCAGTTCCACAGCAGCCGACGCATCGTGCTCCTGGTCCTGGTACAAGCACCCACAATTTTTATTTTTCGACCAATATAGCGTCCGGCACATCCGCCTAGCACACGCTTTGGATTTTATAAAGAGTAGCCATTCTCCAGCGGAGCACTTTGGCAGGACTTCCACCGGCGCTAGTCGACATCGCTCTCTACAGTCTTATGAAAGACTACGAGCAGAAATTATCTCCCGACTCACTGGGATTGAAGCAACTGGCCCTTGAAAGCTTAATAAGAGTGAGAATAAGAGAAGCACAGACTGCATATGAAAACCATATTTGAGAACATATAAAGAGAAATGAAAAGTTTTTAATATCAACAAAGTTAAAGAAGAAATTAATTTGGTCAAACGATGAAAATAAATGGTGTGACTAACCCACCTTGTCAATATTGCAAAGTACATAGACGCACAATTTTGCCGCGCAGAAATATATGCCTACACAGCGTTTTTCAGCACGTGCAGTGTGCGTATTGTCAACAAACGAGACATCGCGGGATTACAAGATTTCCTCCTTTCTTTAAAAAAGGGGGAGTATTATGGCGGTATCCTTATAATAGAACGTGATGTGAACTAGGATATGTATTTAATGTGTAAGCAATTTATATTTTGCTAATTTAGCACATCACGTACTAAACGGACGTGTAGATCTATTGTAAATATTGTTATATAAAAACATGTTATTTCACAAAATAATCATCCATTATCCCGTCGCCACTACTGGCCCATAGACGGTGATGGATCAACCAGATCCATTGGGTTTCATTAGCTCACCACTATTCAGTGATGCACCTTACTGGTCGCAATAGGGTACAAAATCTAATAAATTAAAAAATAGATAAATAATTAAAATAAAATTATAATTCTCACCAATTGTCCTGTAAAATACATTGAAAATTTAACTTATTTATATATTTAACTAACTTATAACAAAACTCATAAAACTTAATTTTTTATGTTAATTATATTATTCATGCACCTCTGATAAACACGCTGATTGACAGGTTCTGTGAAAACAAACTTAATTAAGACTTGTTAAGACAATGAATGTTAAGAAAGTGTATTGAGTTTCGGTAAGATTTCCAAAGAATTGAATAGATTCGATCCAATACAATCCAATTTTATTATTATTCTAATTACTTTTGATATTTTTTTCAACTTATTTTACATGAATCTTATTGACAAAGTTGAAAAGTTGAAAATTGGCCTTTTTCAATTGTCCTGGGCCTTTGGTGTTTATCTTTATATGTAAGTATTTATAATAAAAAGTATAGTATCGTGGAGTTAGTATCCAATAACACAGTTTTATAACTTACTTTGGGGCTAGCTCTATAAGTTTGATTTGTCCTTATATATTTATTATTATTAAAGACAAATCTAATCAATAACAAAGCGTTGAAGCCGTACAAAAAAAAAGTTATAATGAAGTTTTGGTGGTGGCCTAGTTAACACGCCAGTCCGCCACTCCGGAGACAATGATGATGATGAAGACAAAATCAAGAATCAAAAATTTAAATCAAATATTTATTTAGTAATTAGGCCTTTGCAGGCACTTTTACAGGTCAATATTTTTTGTGTACATTACGTGTAAATGTTTATTTATATCTAAATTATTTTTTATTTGTTTCAAAGCTACCGATATTAGCGTTTCGCAACGACTACTGCTGAGAAGAAACGCCGAAAGAAACTCATTTACACAGTATTCGTCGCCTACGCGCCAGGAGGGCTTTGTCAGTTTACAAAGATATTATGCCTAATACAATGTTATCACAACATAATATATAGGTAAAGCTTGCGAACGAGTGCCAAATCCAATTTACAGAAATAAGTTACACTAAATAGTCTCAAAAAAAACGGAGCCGAGCTGACCCGTCCAGTCCAGTCCAGCTGTCTGCTGATATCGGCTGTGAAGAAGAAAGAAAGAATACGATAGACAGCTTCTCAGTGCTTATAAGTTTTACTTTTTTGTTTTTCATATGTACTGCTGTCAGATTATTCAAGCTTGAAAAATCTGACACCATCATCATTATGACAGCCGGGACCAACGCGTTGGTCACAGCTGTCATCAATGTATGTGTGTATCTTGTACGACAAGTGCCTTGGAAGGCACGTAAAGCCGTTGCAAATGATTTACGTGCTTTCCAAAGCATAGATTCAAACAATCGAGAATTGTTATGCAACTTGTGGTCACCCATCCAAGTGCGGTCCATGAATACGATATGCGGGTTGCTTAACTTGAGAAAGCGCTAGCAATGCGTACTCCCACCGGGCCAACAAAGTGCTCATGAAGTTTGACTAAGTTAGCAGGTACTTTTCAATTCAATTTAATTTAAAATATCTTTTTTATCATAGGATATTTATAATATCTCTTAATTGTTGTCACTTTGTTTTGTTTTGCACAAATATTGACGTCAAATCGTTATTTACAGCTAAGTTTGGTGCCAATTCCTAAATGCTAGTGCAGAAGAAGCGGCAACATACTGCACCGCAGCATTTTCTCCAAACACGTCAACTAACAAACTTAAAACTTAAAATTATTGTATTACTTATAAGTAATACACTATTTTGTATAATTTATATAAATATGTAAGAATGTATTTGATTTTTATTGTTATTTCTTTTGTAATGTGTGTGACAGTGGTACATAATAAATGTTTGATCTATCTACCTATTTAAAGTTAGTCTATTTCTTCTTTAACTTTGTTGATATTAAAAACTTTTCATTTCTTTTTATATGTTCTCAAATATGGTCTTCATGTGCAGTCTGTGCTTCTCTTATTATTTTATTTTCACTCTTATTAAGCTTTCAAGGGCCAGTTGCTTCAATCCCAGTGAGTCGGGAGATAATTTCTGCTCGTAGTCTTTCATAAGACTGTGGAGAGCGATGTCGACTAGCGCCGGTGGAAGTCCTGCCAAAGTGCTCCGCTGGAGAATGGCTACTCTTTATAAAATCCAAAGCGTGAGCTAGGCGGATGTGCAGGACGCTATATTGGTCGAAAAATAAAAATTGTGGGTGCTTGTACCAGGACCAGGAGCACGATGCGTCGGCTGCTGTGGAACTATGTATGCGTTTGCTGGCTTGCTCTTGAGACTGCCTGCTGCTAACCATTTGATACATCTTGAGAGCTTATGTGATCGGCATTTAAACTTAAATGTTTTCTTGTCAAAATTATGATCGCTGTTCCGTTTTAAGGTTGCTCGCTCTTTCTCTTGCATGCTTCATAGTTATCAATTTTTGTTTGTCCCTTGTTTGCCATAATATTATAATAGATTTTATTCTATACCACTGTGTAAGTCGGTACTAGTTCGGCATTGGAACCTACTGATAACACGCATTGCGTAATCCAAAGGGCATTCTTAACACATTGAAAAGCCCAAAAGGACATATTACCGACGTTTTTTGAGGCTCATCAACTGGTATACAGTAGTATGCTTTTTTGATATCGATTTTGCTAAAAACTTTTTTTCCACTCGTAATAAACGAAAAATCTAATAATCTCGGAAGTGGATATTTATCTGGAACTGTAATCTTGTTCAAAGCGCGATAATCGCCGCAGGGTCTCCATTCGCCATTTTTCTTTTTTAAGCCTAAGCTTATTCAAATCTTAGAATCAGAATCACTAAAAGAACACGAAACCGTAACAAGTTTAAATTGAAACTATGTGATGAAACGATCCGCCACGAGTTGGATTCGAACCCACGACCCTGTCGTTAACGCCATTTGTGCACTACCAATTGTGCTATCGTGACTTCGAATCACTCCGGTGAATTATTTCATCACATAGTACACGCATTTAAGGCATGAGTAACATATTTTTAATTTAGATTAATATTCGAGCATTGTAATGCTATTAAAAATAATAATCGTAACAAGTTAATTTTTTAAGCAAATTAAAAACACCCCCGACTGTCAAGAACGTAATCTAGTGATGAGTAGCGGAACTAACGATACGACTTGATATCCGTAGCACCATCTATCATTTGCTAGAGAAAACCCTGAATTGCAAGCGTTGTCCCACAATAACTTTTAAATGGCTGAACCGATTTTCATCAAACATAGCCAAGAACCACCGCAAGGGAACTTGCTTTCACGTAAAAAAACCGCATCGAAATCGGTTCATCCGTTCGAGCGCTACGATGCCACAGACAGACAGACATTAGCGTCAAACTTATATCACCCCTCTTTTTGTCGGGGGTTCAAAATAGTTTGTTACAATATTTTTGAACCATATTGTAAGTTTTATGAAAATCGGACATTTTACCCGTTTAAGGGCTAGGATAATATCTCATTATGAAACATATGAACTGACCGTAAATAAAGTTATTAGCGAAGTTTAAACATGTGCTCTATTCCTCCAATTCCGGTTCCGTCTGGGGAGTCATCAGCCGCGTGCACGACTATCGGGCCCCCGGGGACCAATTAGTTTTCCAGTTATGAACTTTTGAGCCCGTCAGATTCACCGCCTTTGGGACTGCTGAGCCCAATTACATGAGAATTTGAAAATAGACCACTCAAATGTATGTCTTACATACAGATACAAATACATTCATCATCATCCGAGCGTATTCCCGGTTGCATCATCAGCTGTAACGCTTCAGAGCCCGGGGTCCGCTACCTAACCTAGGTGATTTGACGAGGTTGCCATTACATATTAATATTAATGGAAACAAAATAAAATAAAACAATGAGCATAATGCGAAAGAATCCACTACAAACTAAATCATAAGTTGGTTTTTAAAACTGCACAAAGTTTTGGCTTTACGGGTATTAATAGACAAAGAATTCCTTAGTCGAACAGCTTGAACGGAAAAGGTCTTTGAGTAGTTTTGGTTTTGGTAGTATGTAGAGGAGTGGCGGGGAATTTCAAGACCCAGATTGTAGAAGCTGCGTAAGTTACGATTTGAGACATCACTTAGAAACGTGAATCGTTCATTATCACGTCCTTATCCGAAAACTGAGCCTGGAACCGTAATACCAGGCCTGTGTCACTCCCCGTTTAGGTAGCGAAAATGTACCTACATTATTACTATGCGCGCAGCGGCCCCTCGGATTGGTAAATTCAGTTATATGAATCGTTTGTCCAGAGTAATAAGAATGAAATTGGCCTGCAATGGATGTCTAGGTTTCTAAACGAAATGGTAGTGAGTTCTGATGTGAGCTAAAGTAAACCATATCGCTAACAACATTGAGTAGATATTTCTTTGAATTTCTTTGCTTAGTAAGTCTTCTGTACGTAAGTACTGGTTCTTATGCTGTGGTAATACTAAAAGGTTTGAAAGAAATGTAAATGGTATGGTATATACAAAATATATAAATCAATGGGTATATACCACTGCTTTTCTTCTTGTGCAAATTGTAAAAGCCGATCGAGGAAGTGGGCTAAAATCTGAGGCATCATCAATAGGCGATGCGGCTAGCAACTCGTCACTATTTGACTCTTTTCCACATTTATATGTAAATGTATATATTTTTCCCATCATTGCTGTGAAGGATGTTTGTCTGAATTAGACTCTTCCTTTGGACTCTAGTTGGACTACCTGCCGTTACCGGGGTTAGTCACAAAGTAAATACTTCGCTGCGCTCCCTCTATTCTCAAGAACTTTCTTCCTGTCAATACTTAAATAACGCTGACACAAACCACAGAATAAATAATACTAACGTACAGAAGTCTCACTCAGCAAAGAAATTCTAAGAAATATCTACTCAATGTGGCTAGCGATATGTTCTAATTTAGCTCACGTCAGAACTCAGCACATTTTCGTATAGATACCTAAATATCCATTGCAAGCCAATTTCATTCTTATTACGAGTACTCTGGACAAACGATTGAATTTACCACCCGGAGGGGCCGCCTGCGCGCATAGTAATAATGTAGGTACATTTTCGATACCTAAACGGCGAGTGACACAGGCCTGCTTAAACTTTAATTTTACCTATTCTCGATTAAGCTGATGTATGTTATTGTGACCTAACACAAGCTGTCTTTAAATAAGATCGATTGGCCAATAATTGCATCAGATTCATTTTCAATATACGTATACATTTCTTCATTTCGCTCTCAGTTAGCATGACTCCCAATAACCTTACGTCGCAACGCTAAAATTCTATCTACGCTTTATTCTATCCTAGACGATCCACAGTCTCCTAGCTATCTTAGATCTAAATTTAACCTTCAACTCTTTCTAGATTAAGGCTATCCGGCTATGGAATGCCCTGCTAGAGTCTATTAAAAGGGTCGCATGGCAATCAAGCGGGCGGTACATAATTTATTTCTCCAGCAGTCCTAGACTAGTACAGTCATCCTAATATATTTAATTATTTTGTATTTATTGTATATGTATGTCGCAGTTAAATGGTATAACCCGTAATTCACTAAATCTCTAGCTGTTTGGCATTACAGCTCGGTTTGGTTAAACAGTGTTAAATAACTGACACCTCATACGCAGAATGGCATAAACGAAAATGACATAAATGTCGCGGCTCAAGACGTAAGATTGTAGATTTAGTTCGGAATTCTTCACAGCGTTCCGAGAGTAACCTGTTTTCATCGAGAGATATCAGAGACAGTTAGGAATAGTAAAGCAGATCAAGCTTGCTTCCCAAATAGTTATTTCGACGCCCGCGTTCCGACAAAATGGAGAATTTACGTGAATCAAATGAAGGCCGAGAGAAACCGCTACGCCGCCATTGAGATTATGTCGCGTTAACAAACTTTTCTGTATCCACTTGCATCGAACTTTGTATCATTCTTTATTGGTATTCTATGATGTAGGTGACTAGATTACATAGGCAAGAAGTTGAATTGAGGTTTTATTTTAATGCCCCGTCATACATTTGTTTGTTTATAACTGCCTGCAAATAATCTATTCTGCGGTCTAAACATGGTTAGCTATAGGTTTGTTAAACGTGACACATTGACAATCCAGGTGAACGATAATCAGCTATTTAAGGCGAAGATATAGGCAAATGACCTTGAAGTGTAAAATAAATTGTTAACTCGTAAATATGGTGATAATTTCCATATTGCTCTACGTCATGCACTAGATAGCTCTTTAAATTATTTTATGAACTGCCGTTAAAACTATTATTGGTGATCCGTCTAGCTTTAAAACTTGCCGTGGCCACTTATGGCGGAGGCAAGTTTTAAAGCTAGACGGACTTATGTAAATACTTTCAACGGTGGTTCATAAAATAATTTAAAGGGCTATCTAGTGCATGACGAAGAGTAATATGGAAATTATCTCCATATTTACGAGTTACCAATTTATTTCAAATGAGGGCGCCACTTCAAGGTCATTTGCCTATATCTTCACCTTAACAAAACCGAGCTGGAATGCCAAACACCTAGTGGTTTAATAATTTAGAGGTTATACCATCCAACTGCGACATGTATAATATATATTTAAGTAAGTTTATTTATATGTTTAGGTATATATTTGTTCAAGGTTTCGGTTGTTTATTTTTATCTATAGTTACTATATATTATTGGCACAAAAAGATAAATACTTATATTACAAAAAAAATACAACACTGCGAAATGTCGTCGAGCACGGCTCCGGGGCTTTCTTTGCTCTCGACGAATATTTCACTGTTTTATTTATTAATTTTTTATTATTATTTTTATATTTTTTTTTGTAGCGAAAACGACTAGATATTTAGATAATACATTTTTTGGTATAATTTTCATATAAAAAGGTGATTGTATAAAATAGTACGAGTAATATGTCTTATAAAGGTAAATTAAGACAAATTTAGAGGTAAGTATGTTTGTGATTTTTTTCTATCGAGCCAAAATTGCTCAATCGTGTTTTGGCTATTATGGGTGTCTGTAGTTATTTAAAATCTTTATTGCACCAAAACATAGAAAATTCTAAAAATTCTTATGCAATTTTTTCGAGAAATAAACTATAGTAAGTACTTAGTGTAATTTAATAACAGTGATTTTTCAAAAACACGCACAGTATTGCAAATTGTGAACCCATCTCGCCTTAACATGTGTTTCACGCGTTGTATGGTAACAGTTGGTAATGATGGCGTAGTCCACACTTCAATAATATCACTTGCAACTGCATCAAAAACTTCGGAGATAGAAAGCTGTTTGCTATTACTTTTTATTTTTTCTTTCTAAAAAAATAATAAGCTTCAATGTGGCTGTGGTTGGAAGCACTGATTTATTTATCAAACGTACTCCATAAAATTAAAAAGTCGGGTGGTGAGTTAACAACAAAAAGTAGGTATAAATAATATTATTTTTAAGAACAACCCTTCTCCGCTATGAATAATGGGGGCTATATTTACAACAAAAAATAAATTAAAATATTATAGATGTCGAAATTACACGTAATTTTTGAAAAGTCCCCGTACCCTAGGCTTTTCCATATAAACGTAGTCTAGCTTTTATTTTGAAATGTCATGTCAGATTTCGGCAGTATGTTGTAATTATTTTCTTGGGGACCTTGCCTGCTGACGGTAGCGATTTGGGTAATTTTTTTTATATAAATATTTTTTGTTGTTTTTAATATTAGTTTTAGACTTAATTTACTGTGGTTTATATGAATAAAAAGTTATATATTTTTGCCTAGATATAATATTATATAACGTCTAACAAAAATAAATATTTTTGGCATTACATACAAACTCGGATCAGCTAGCTGATCGGTCAACTTGTATGTGAGTTCAAAAAAAATTTTTCATATTTCGATATATGTTTCTTGGGAAAAGTTGTTTAGTATCATGGGTTAAATCCACCCTTAAAATAGTTTCAGTATATTTTGTTAGACCCTGTATATGCAATTTCGTTAAAATTAAAAAAAACCGTAATCTAACATGTATTAAAGTAATTATTATGTATTAAAATAAAAGCTAGACTTCGTTTAGAGTAAGGGGACTCTGAGGGCGCTGTAGGTTCACAGCTCACAATATTGTTAGTATTTTAAAAAAATCAAGGTCAAAAAAAAAAAATTTGTAGACCTCTTTTTTTATTTATTTAAATAGGAGTCTTACGGCTTTTCTACAGGCATACACAATAACCAAAACACGATTGAGCATTTTTGGCTCTAAAAAAAAATATACCTCAGTTAAAAAAGTGATGAGTTTACAACAACTCAAAGATTATACCTTATGTAATCGTAAAGTTAGGTATTCGTTTGACCGCTGGCGCTAATAAAAGGAGGGCACGCGTTAGAAAATGACCCACTCTATAACAACCTCGGTACAGAAAGAGTACAGACTACGTGAATATTCATATATTTTATCAAGGTACGTGTTATATTTTAATAAGGTATATGTTTCAAATGATGAGAGGTACACAATAGACCTAGATTTTCTGTGTAAAAAGACCGCACTAGCAGAGTGGGACAAATAATACTGTATATATATTGTAGTTTAAGATCGTATAAATGATTCTTTCTTTTATTCTATGTACACACTTCTAACCTTCTTATGAGTAATTGTCCTATCTACTTACTCGCCGGTTGACTGGAAGAGAATCTACTATGGGATAAGTCCGCCGTTGTCAATTTACTCTTTATGTTGTTTTTGTCTTTAATTATGTGTTTTCAAAGTACAATAAAGTTATTACAAATAAACAAACAAACTGCACGTAAGTGCAAAAGAAATAGCGATCAAATTTACAACTTTTCATACAAAATGTGGCAGGTCGTTGTGACCCGCCCGGCACGAACTTGGATTCTCCTAATTGTTAACTGTGTTAATTTATAATTTATCTTATCTTGGAAAGACAATAATTCGTGAAGTAGGTACAAATACAACCTTTTTAAGGCCACACAAAATATTTTATTTTTGGTCACTTTTTTCATTACACTATGCCTATCTTGTACCTTTAGGTCTATGGAGCAATACCCATTGCAATTAATAATAAAAACATTTATTTTTTTCATTACAATTGTCATTCAAAAAAACTGTCTAAGAAACTAACAAACTACAAAACTAAAATTGGATTCCACTTATAGATTCCATGATAATGTCTATAATATATTCGTAAAAGTTAAATATAATCGTAAAAGTTAAGTTACTAAACTGTTTAATGTGATAAAATGCTATCTATTCTTGGTTGAATTAAGGCCCCATCAGTTCAGAGCCAAGAATACTGAGTGTTTTTGAAAAATCACTGTAAATTATAAACTACTAGTTTATTTCTCAAAAAAAATTGCATAGGAATCTTAAGGCTTTTCTACAGACACCAACAATATCCAAAACACGATTATTTATTTTTAAATATTATAAAAAAATATTTTTTTTTTGTATAATATTTAAAAAAAACATTTTTTGGTATAATTTTCATATAAAAAAGTAATTGTTTAAAGTAAAAAATACTTAATCGTGTTTTGGATATTGTGGGTGTCTGTAAAAAAACCTTAAGATTCTTATCTAATTTTTTTTGTCAAATAAACTGTTTATTTGTTTATTTACAGTGATTTTTCTAAAACACAGTATTGCGGGCTGTGAACCCATCTCGCCTTAAAAAACTAAAAATATGAAACTACAGTAGATAAAAAAATATTGTGAAGTAAGTACCTACTACCATCCATAAGTAAAAACTTACTTAAGTTTTAATACAGTGCTGACATCTAGTCTAAACAGTTAAAAGTTGCGATTTGGAGTTTCACCACAAGTTTTTAGAGTTCCGTAGAAAACAAGGAACCCTTAATAGTTTCGCCATGTCTGTCTGTCTGTCCGCGGTTTTATTTAGAGATTATTAGTAAAGGGTGGGTAACTTAGAGGTATACAGCTTTTTTTTGCCGTTATTTTGTTTTGGCGGTAAATACTCGTATGACAGTTCATTCATGAAAATTATTTTGTGTTGATACGGAAATTTTGATATACTATGTTTTAATTATAAAAACATTCTACTCGGCCGAATCATGTATTGTGGAAACTAAGAAAATTTCGGTCAATTTATGGTACAAATTACTTACCTCCGCGGCTAACAATAACTCGTATGAGTTAAAATACGTCAAGCATAATCAAGAATTATTATTTTCGCCAAAATCTTCTACCATATAAGAAAACCAGGATTGCCTTGCAAAGATGTTCAGCTCACGTTTTTTCACTGGGACAGCCCAGTGAAAAAACGTGTTTTTTCAGCGTTTTTAACTAGATCTTTATAATGGCATTAACTGCAAACTTGAAATGGCCGCTGTAACAACAAATACCAAAAATAAGAAAATGTTAAAAATTAAAGGGGGTCATCATACAGGAAACGAGTTTTTTTCAGCTTTTTTTATTAGATCTGTATAATGGCTTTAACCAGATACTTGAATTTTTCACCGATTATTTATTAATGCAGCTATTATAACAAAAAATAAGATAAAGTTAAAAATTAAAGGGAGTCGTCATATAAAAAGCGTTTTATAACATTGTACGGAGGTACGGAACCCTTCATGTACGAGTTCGACTCGCATTTGTCGTTTATTTACTATACATTTCCAGACAGGAAAGTTCAACGTTACATTTCCTTGATTATGCCGGACAGAAAATTCAAAGCCAATATAAAGAAAGTACTTCGTGAGCAGGCTCATTATGGGACCATGAGTCTATCTTAAAGACAAAAAAGACTCTGGCTTGAGCTTGGCGCAGGTCCCTCTTTGTATACTTTAGACATGTCATAACCTAATTTAGGTACATTGGTACATACCAAAGTAACAATTTGACATTATTTTGAATATTTTAATTCTTACATTTGAATTTAAATTATGACAACAAACAATTTAATCTCAGTCCATCCACATGTCTAATTTTAAATTTTAAGTTTGTTAGTTGACATCTTTAAAGAAAATGCTGCAGTGCAGTTTGTTGCCGCTTCTTCTGCACTGGCGCCTAGGAGGCGGTACTAAACTTAGCCGTTAGTAACGATTTGACGTCAAAATTTGAGCAAAACAAAGCAAAGTTACTATTATTATGAAATTATATTTATCCTCTGACAATAAAGTTTTGCAACAATTGCATTGAATTGACTAAGAATATATTTCGGGCCAACTCGACCTGAAGTTTCTGGTACTTTTTATTTAATTTTATTGCGTAACATACTAGTTCTTGGTATATTGAGTTTTTTATTAGCTACTTCAATAGGTATATAAATAAAAAAAAATCACATCTGAATTGAAATTCATTAATCGGTTATTTAATTAAATACCTACATATATAAGCGTTATGTGTTTTGGCCACTTTTATAATGTTTGCTAATTGGCATGATAATAAATTAAATAAAGTATTAGCTAACTTTAGAGTTCCGTACGTACACGTACAAAAGTTAAAAACGGATTCATTGTTTGAAGTTATTTAAGAAACTAGGTGAAATATGACCACTTCCCCCCATGGAGATAAGGGGGGGGGCCTTATCTCCAAAACCACTGAGCCTAAACTTTGAGAAGTACGGAACCCTCTTCATGCAAATTCAACTCGCACTTGACCGGTTAATTTTAATAAAGACCTCTGTTTTTTATAGGGTTCTACAAAGTACTGGAATTAAAATGGCTGACTACGATGAAGACTTGACACTTTGGAAAAACATTTTAATACCACTGGTACCGATAATATTGTTACTCCTTTATTTTTATTGTCGTTACAAATTAAACTACTGGAAAAGACTTGGCGTATTGCAGTTTAGTAACACAAATTTTATCTTTGGTGATTACAAAAATGGAATATTGTTGCGCACTCCGCCGTCATATCATTTAGCGGATCTATACCGCTTGGCACCTGAAGACGCTTCATATATTGGATTTTACATTTTCCACAAGCCGTGCATTTTAATAAAGGACCCGAAATTGATAAAACATATCCTGGTCCGTGACTTTGACAATTTCCACGACCGATACTTCGCAGGAGAATCACAAAGGGACAGCTTTCAATTGATTAATTTGTTCGGATTAAGGAATCCTGTATGGAAATACGTGAGAAGCAAAACGATTCCGACATTTAGTAGGACGAACTTGAAGAAAATGATACCGCTGATGATTGAAACTGGGAAACCGTTGGTGGAATATTTAAAAGAGGAACCTACAAATGATCGAGGAGTTAAAGTTTTTGATATTCAGGATTTGATTTATAGGTATGCGTCGGATCTTATTGGAATTGTTGCACTTGGTGTCAACACAAATTCTTTTAAATATCCGAATTCTGAGTACACTAAATTTCGTAAGTTTATTTTTTTGAGTTTTTTAAATATCTGTGAGTACCTAATTACCTATATATTAATAAAATGTATTTTTTTATTTTTAGTAATGAGTTTTTTCCGGGGATTCAAACGCATGACTGCATTAGTAACTGTATTTTTCATGCCTAAATTAGTTGACATAATTGGATCTAAAATATTATTCGACTCTACTTATTTGCAAAAAATTTTTAATGCAACACTCGAGTCTCGTGAAAAAAGTGGCGTTACCAAAGGAGATTACGTTGATTCGATAATTAAGTTGAAAAATGGAGAACAAAGTAATATTTGGAGTAAGTAATTAAAATTATTTATATATATCCGGATCTATACCTTTAATTAAATTGTTTAATAAATATTAATTTTGTTCCAGAATTTGAAGGTGATAATCTTTTTTATCAATCAGGATTATTTTATTCAGGATTTGAATCGAGTTCCGTAACAACAATTTATATTCTAATGGAGTTTGCGAGAAATAAAGTGTACCAGGACCGCGCCAGAGAAGAAATTAAAGAAGCTATTGACAAGCATGGATGGACCTATGAAGCTTTTAAAGACATGAAGTTCTTGGACTTATGTATCGCGGAAAGTGTCAGATTGTACCCGTCTGTTGGTAATATTGATCGTTTAGCCCACGAGGATTACAAAGTAAGTCGTAATTTTTTATTAAATTAAATGATGTTAAATAAAATTTGCGCTAATTGATGTTTTTTTTAGGTTCCGGACTCGGATCTTGTTCTAAAAAAGGGAACTCCTATTTTTGTTTCAATATACGGATTGCACACTGATCCAAAACACTTTGACAACCCAATGGCCTTTATTCCTGAAAGATTTGAAGATGTGAAAAAAAAATCTGACGCCTACATTCCATTTGGTGTAGGGTACAGGATGTGCTTTGGTAAGATTTTATAAAATAACACTTAAGATAATTAACTAAATGAAAATCGGTTATAGATATCATTATTTATTTATTTATTTTAGGTGCAGAAATTGGAGAGATGCATGTTAAAGTTTTACTCTCGACAATTTTAATGGAATTCCAAGTTTATAAGGATCCTACAGAGATTCATGGTTTGGATTCCCGGTCAACATTTACAGCCTCTGCCAATGAAATTAATGTTGAATTCAAGCGATTAGCAGGTTAATTAACTTTGAAAAAGGTGTAAAACAGGGTCATCCCTGTATTGTGTAGCGTCTTATTGAGTTAGTCAATAAATATCTTATATACGCAGGAAGAGAAGCAACTAGTAGGTACTAGTTGCTTTTCTTCGTCAATAAATAAATTTATGAGACTAGTACCTATGTACTTACTTACATTCTATATTTTTTATTTTATCCCAAACCAACATTGAATAATACACAACACACGTACCTAAGGATTTTTTATTATGAAGTGTACAAATATTTAAAGCAATTTCACCCAAGACCCAGGGTCTTGGGTGTTTATCTATATGTATCCTAATCCTTCCTAACTAATATTATAAATGCGAAAGTGAGTTTGTATATTTGTTTGTTTGTTTGTTACCTTTTCACGCTTTATCTACTGAACCTATCGTCATGAAAATTCACATACACATAGTTAGGAGTACTGAGAAGGATATAGGGTACCTTTCATCCCGAAAAAAGTAATGTTCCCGTGGGATTTGGGATACGCGAGCGAAGCCGCGGGCAAAAGCTAGTTTATTATAGAATATAGTATTTTTGAGTTAGTATTCAATACCAGAAGTTTAAACTTAGGGGCTAGCTAGCTCAATCAGTGTATTTTGTCGCTATATATTTTTATTTATCCAGAAAATATATTTTTTTCTACAATTTATTTATACGTACAGTACGTACAATAAATTGATCCACCCTTTAACAACTAGGTGCGCCCTTGAAAGCGAGTGCTATTTTATGATCCGTGAATATCGCGCAGGCATTTCTAGACGCTTGGATCACATTTTTATTGTTATGGAAATACGAATTTCCCGTTAGTTGGAATTTCAAAAGGGTCGATTAGGACGTCTGGTTTGGAAGGTTGTGCACAATAAGTACTCCTTCTCCCCTATTTGTAAGATGTACCCTCGGTTGCATTCCGTTTAAGGGTTCCTGAATTTTTGCTTCTGCGATTTCTTTGTCGAAAGAGCGACTTTTAAAGTTCGCGGTATTGAATTATGGCTCGTACGCTCCATTGACTTTTAGTACTGTAAATCCCCATACATTATAAATATGAAAATTTACTGAGGAAGTTTTCAATTGCATCGCATTCGATTTTATGAGCAAAATTCACTAAAAAGTGGTCGCAGTGAGCGAATTTCAAGCTACGTTTAAAATCAAAATAAAATAAAATTTTATTCTACTGTTTTATCCTTATCCCACTCTAAATGTGGGGTCGGCAAAGCATGTCAGTTTTTTTTCATCGTGCTCTTTCTCCAGTTAATTTGTCCGTCACTCCCTTTCTACCCATATCCTCCTTTACAAATAAATTAAAAAAAATATTTCAATGCAAAATAAATATTATCTTTATAATAACAACTGTAAATAAAAAAAAACTTTTTAATACGAGTATTAGTAAAAAAAATTTAGTCAAGTAAGTACATACCAAGATGAGGCTGTGGTTTATGGACTTTTTAAATTGCTTCGTCAAAAAATTATTTTGAAGCAAATGGAGCAACGCAGCGTGCGACTGAAAACTATGGAATCGACTGATAAAATTTTATTGAATTTTCCGTTCAATATGAAAGTCGAAGAGTTATTGATGGGTGCATCGTGACGCGGCTGGAGCGCTAAAATTCTACATCGGAATATATACGGGGCTGTGTATCTAGGCAGCTTTACGTGCGGAATTGGTTTGGATAGATTTTTTATGATCCAAATTGAACGAGAGTTGACTAGACGAGCTAGGTAATAATACTCGTGACAATGTATTAATATCTTTTTAACCCCCGACAAAAAAAAAGTGGTGTTATATGTTTGGCTGTCTGTCTGTGGCATCGTAGCGCTCGAACAGATGAACCGATTTCGATGCGGTTTTTTTTACGTAAAAGCAAGTCTCCTTGCGTTGGTTCTTAGCTACGTTTGATGAAAATCAATTAAGCCGTTTAAAAGTTATTGGGGGTTAACGATTAAAAGTCAGGGCTTTCTCTAGCAAATAATAGATGGCGCTACGGATATCAAGTCGTAATCGCATTGCAGGAGCATGACCCCCTCTATACTGTCAGAGCCATACTTGGACAACGCAGCCAGAGGATTTGGCCTACACTCTCCACGCTGGCCAGACGGGTTGGAGAGGTCTCACTGACGTCCAAGCTTTGTTTAGCTTGTATTTCCGAAGTCGCCTTCTACGACATCCACGGGATGACTTGGAGTGATTCTATTCTACTCTGCCGGAAACCACACAGCATAAATAAACTTGTTTAAGACGAAGTTTTTAATTTTTAAAATTTATAAAAACGTGATGATGGCAGAGAAAAATACCATTTTTCACCGTCCCTTTTCCCCCTCCCACGGGTGTTGTCGTCTCTTATGGCACCTTAAATGAGCAGCAGCGTTCTCTGTGCAAAAACTTTACCATCTTCTGCGATTACCAATTCGTCTGCCTGGCGTAATGATTACGGGTAAATCTTCCCTTCCCTTTCTTGGGAGAGGCCTATAGTCCAGCAGTGGACTACAGGCGGAAATTTGACCAGCCTTATCTCCGAATTTACTGGGCCTAAAATTTTTACCTATCGATTTCAGGAAAATATATTATGAGAAGTACGGAACCCTCTTCGCGCAAATTTAACTCGCACTCGGCCGGTTTTTTCGTTTACTGTTCATGCGGTAAAACTTTGGAACACGCTACCAATGAATATTCAGAAGGCTCGTTTTCGTGTAACGTTCAAGAGTGCAGTTTCTGCAAATTATCTTCGGGAGCTCAGATAGAATATAGTTAATAAGATATATGTACCTAGTATACGTATAGTTTATTATATCTTATATCCATGTATATTTTGAATGTAAGTGTATTGATATATAAACTATTATTTCAATAAATATACATTTATAACCACCACCGGCCAAATTTTCGGAGCAGGTGCAGTCCATGATTTTGAACTACTTTCCATAAAATTCGATATTTCTGTAGTAGTAATCAGAGGAAACTTTATTGGTTTAGGTATTTTATTTATGTTTTGTTAATATTGTTTATGTAACTGTTTGTTTCCCAAATAAAGTAAAATAAAAAAAAAATAAAAAAAAAAATATTGAAAATCGAAATAAAATTTTAGTCCTCCCATAGAAAGTCCGTTCGGCTGAGCGCTGATTTGTATGGGGGGCCGAAATTTTTTAATCGTTTTTAGTAATTATTTTTATGAAAAGTTGATCAGTATCATGGACTGAATCTGCTCCAAAAATTTGGCTGGTGGTTAAAAAGTCATCCTGTATTATTATTAATATCCTTTCAAAGTAAATTTTACATTACCTATATAATTTTTACCTACTTCTAAAGCTTTCTTTTTTCGGCATAACTAGTGGGTTGACTGGTAGATAAAGCCTATGGCTTTGAGCCCGCCTACATACAGGGTCTAACAAAATATACTGAAACTATTTTAAGGGTGCATTCAGTCCATGATACTAAACAACTTTCCCCAAGGAACATATACCGAAATATGAAAAATAATTTTTGAACTCCCATACAAGTTGACCGATCAGCTAATCCGAGTGTCTAGGGAAAGCCAAAAATTATTTTTCATATTTCGATATATGTTCCTTGGGGAAAGTTGTTCAGTATCATGGACTGAATCCACCCTTAAAATAGTTTTAGTATATTTTGTTACACGTTATATATAAATAAATATAAACACCATGCCATCACATTTTAGCGCCTCGATTTGCAACTGAATACGGAACAATGATTCATATCAAATTTTTTGACAACTTTGTTTCTTTTTCAACGCAGCGAGATCGATGGCGATAGAGAGTTTAGAATTTCTCATACTTTGGTCCTGATGTGGCAATTCAATAGGTATGACGGATTAAGGCTCGAGGTCTACGCTAGGATGGACGAAGGACGTCGAAATTGGTTATCGTTGACAAGTTTTCTTATAGTGATGGATCTAAGTTGTAATTTTCGAATGGATGTCATACTACCTCACCGATTTATATAACGTCTAATAAAATATACTGAAACTATTTAAGGGGACATTCAGTCCATGATACTGAACAACTTTCCCTAAGTTACATATATCGAAATATGAAAAATATTTTTTTGCTTTTCATAAAAACTGATCAGCTGATCGGTCAGCTTGTCTGGGAGGTTAAAATTATTTTTCAAACTTCGATATATGTTTTTTAGGGAAAGCTGTTCAGTATTATGGACTAACTTCACCCTTGAAATAGTTTTAGTATATTTTGTAACACCCTGTTTATTATTTCTAAGAAAACCCAAAAACTCAGACAATATCTAGGTATTTCAGATGTTCGTACCTTTTCCCTTGCTATGTTTTTATTAAATCAAACGGAGGTATAATCTGTGTTAGCTGAAATTTAGTATTTTAAACACGTCCATCTATTTGGACACTGGGCAGAGCAAACCAAAACGTTTATAGACCGACATAGGGGTTGTTTTTCCATAGCTCCAAATTGCTATCTCTTTCCGGCTGAATCGCTTGCATAAATTGCAACCTTGATGCATAGCCGTCCGCGCTATGAACATAGTAAAGATACTAGTAGGGCAACTCCATATCGTCGGAGTTATCTATTCTTTTGTTTGTCCTTTTTAGGGTTCCGTACCCAAAGGGTGCAAACGGGACCCTATTACTGAGACTCCGCTGTCTGTCCGTCTGTCTGTCCGTCCGTCACAGGGCTCTATCTCTTGAACCGTAATAGCTAGACACTTGAAATTTTCACCAATTATGTATTACTGTGACCGCTATAACAACAAATACAAAAAAAAGCTAAAAATTAAAGGGAGTCGTCATACAAAAAACGTGTTTTTTCAGCGTTTTTACTAGATTTTTATAATGGCATTAACTAGAGACTTTGAATTTTTACCGATTATGTACTACTATGACTACTATAACAACAAATACTAAAAATAAGATAAAGTAAAAAATTAAAGGGGATCGGCATACAAGAAACGTGTTTCTTCAGCCCTTTAAAACATTGTACGGAGGTATGGAAACCTTCATGTATGAGTCCGACTCGCACTTGCTCGTTTATTAAAGTTCCGAAGAAAATCAGTTTAGTGGCGAGCAATTTATTATTTATCTTACGCTTTTTTTACAGGTTTAGCCAATAGGCTATGCGGCTGGCAACCCACTATTTGATTTTCTTTTTAACTTACACGCCCACTACTACGTTATGGATCTTATAGCTCTTTCTGACTATACAGTAAGACGAAAAGACGTTGCTAAATGTATGTATATTTTTGTAGTTCATGATGTCACACTTCTAGGTTTATTTTTACTATGGTGAAACCGTTTTACACAACAGACCGCATTTGATTTCACAGCTCTGCTACGTAAGTACTAAGTTTACAAAATAGATGTATTGTCAACATCGTAAATTTGGGGTCTCGTGTTTGCCATATCTATTTATCTAACAAAGAGTGAGTACCAGGTAACCAACAGCAGGGTTAAAAATATTTTAAAAAGGTAGGTTTTTCTACAAAATAAATTTTTTTGAGAAGCATTTATTATTATCCTTCAGATTCATCATCAGATCTTGGATATACAAATGAAACAAGCCGAAACAGGTTTGGCGTTGTAATGAAAAAAAAATTGTATTGTCATCCGAGTCAGTCACATTAATTAAATTTAAAATTTTATTCCACATAGATTAAAAAAATAGTTTTCAAATTTTTACATGCATACATATTATTGCAAGTTTAAAAAATGCTTGGAAGAATAGCAAATTCCTTGAGCGGAGAAATATTTTGGACCGAGCTAGCATAGCGAACGACGGCTTTAATTCAAGTTGGGGCGAAAACACATTGATTGTATGTATGTAGGTTTGTTCCGCGACAACTGCCGAACCGATGATCTAATTTTGATGAAATTTATTTATTTTTTGAGATACGTTTTTATTTATTTAATGGGAACAACAAACAGCTACATTATAAATACCAATACAATATACAATTTATACATAAAAAGAGTTATCAATAACGTAGCCCACAGCATTGTTCACAAAATAACAAATAGGGTTTTGGGCTTTTTTGGCAAATTTGGTAGGCATGTAGGAAATATCAACAGAATTTTCAAGTTCGTTGGGCATCAAAATCGGTTCAGTAGTTTTTGAAATATTAATAAAAAATCGCGAGGTCTAAGTTCGCGGCGAACTACTAGTTACTTAAATTTTAGATTCTCACGAAGCGTAGAAACTACATACAAAGTTGTATTGTTAAATTCACAACAACCTAGTTCTAACCAGCTAAATCCAGACTGAACAGAAGTAAATCAAGCATTATGAGCGTTATTAGTTCCATTTGGATTATAAGCTTTGTACAGCAATACAACAACCGCCATTATGAAAGCTAACCGCATGTAACGGGCCATTTGTATGCTAATTGGCTGTATACAGATAATTTAAAGGATTCCACTTCTTAAGATGGAAGGTCACGACCTGAGATAAATGGAGATCATAAGTTGGTTCGCATTGTCTTAAGTCTATGATAAATTGTTGGGTTATCTTAATCTGTAACTGTAACTTTCAACATTTCGATTTACATGTTGATCAGTTTCTAATAGGGTATATTCATGTCTTTTTTTATTTTTTTAAATGATTCTATAAGTTATTATATAAACGGAAAAAAATATCACACTCACAGAATATTATTAAATAAGCTTAAAAAAAAAATTAAAACTACTATCATTTTCGGACGACTTAAACGCGGTGCCATTTTGCGCTTTTATTCTGTGACGTCGCCGCTCACTGTCAATGTCAGTCAATGGAAATCAAAAATTAGTCGTACCATATTTTAGGTTATATTTATTTGATTGACTTGTCTCATAAGTACAAAACTGAGAAAAATGGAAATTTATCAAATATCTATAAATTATTTACCTCGCGGCTTTTACTCCTCTAAGTTCAAAGGATTAAAATTGGAATAACTTGCGAAGTACGTAGTCATCATAAACACATAAATTTTAAGTAGATTATCTGACTGTATCTGCCAAACAAAACCGCTTTCAATGATTGTAGCAAGTCTTCTTTCACCAGGAGTCAGACTTTCAGCTAATAATTCTCAAAGAACACTAATAATTTAGCAAAACAATGAAAATAACCTCCAACAATCATACAAATTACAAACAACTTATTGACAGTGACAGATTCTCCTTCTTTCTAATTTGTGGTTAACAGTACAGACTATTTAGAAAATTAAGTTTGACAGTGTTTGGTGTCGTCACGTTTCATTCCGCCAATAGCGTTGCGTTTCGGAAATTTGCGCGGGAATTTGAAAAAGACAACTTTTAAATCATTAATTTCTCAATGGAAACATGTTAAATTGAAAAAAAAAATTATATGGGTATTTTTCTTTAGCAATAAAGTTTACACATATTTTTTTTTGTTCGTTTCTGAATCACATGCATATTGTCTATTATTAATGCTTTTAAAATTTACTTTCACTAATTATAATAATTTTAGAACTAATAGAAAACTAATTATAAGATTTTAATGAATTTATGCGTGGTGGAACCACACCTAAATTCGTCGGAAGAAAAATATTAAAATTACTGATTTCGGCAACTGGGACCGCGGTCTGAGTTAATGGCGGCCCCAGTTGCCGGTAACCTCAAAATTTCCTGCTGGTGTACCAATATCTGTGAGCTGGTGTATACTATCACGTCTGTTGGGTCGCTCAGCCTCCTTTCAGACTGACATTTACGACTTATTTCTTACGTTTGTTGATCATGACTATGCATGCCTAGAGGAAATTGGTCGTAATGTCTGTCTGAAAGGAGGCTGAGCTAATGGGGCAGACATAGCGTTTTAGGTCTTGCGGCTCTAAACAGACAGAGCCCAGGCCACTTTTAGCATGATGGTGGAAAAAGAGATCAAAATAGTGATGGGTTGCTAACCGCATCGCCTATTAACGTGATTCCCTCGATACTTTTAGGAGCTGCGTCGGAAGGGAAGCAGCTGGTTCATTCTTAGGTTTTTTCTTTATTCTCAAACCGTCCAATCAAAATTATAACAGACTCAAACCAAAAGAGCTAGTTCGATAATAGCCTAAACATACGACGGGTGCACTGCAATCTAAACAAATTTAACACGTCATCAATCACTCCAAATTGATGGATCATTGCTAGTTTCACATTGGCACAACAGAATGGGAGAGTCGGAAGCCAGTGAACTTAAAGTGAAAAATGCTTAATTGTTAAAAGAGATTGTAGTCTATAGTATACTATTGTTTTCCAATTATTTTACTAAAACTACGTAAGATAATTCCATTACTAATATATTACAAATTAACAATGCTGAGTGACATCGTCGGGTCGTCGTTTCTGGCACTCGCCCTGAAGATGATCGTCTAAATCGATCGTAACCAGGTCAGCCTTTTCCAACTATATTACGTGAGTCAACCGGTTTAAATAAATTAATTATTGTTTACAATTTTTGGTTTAAAAATTATTTAATAAATTGGACCCAGACTTTTATGCATAATAATGCAATTTAATTACATATGATTTTAACTTTCTTCCAATGAGAGTAAATCGCCAACTATGTGTAAATTTGACTTATCGTCTGAGTGTTCTGTCTAAGGACACACACATACATCAAAAAAAGTATAGATCATGTAGGTAGAGTAACAATCATTGCCTGGTGTTAGAGGAGCAAAAGATTTAAAAAGAGTAACTGTTACTTTTTGTATGAAGCATATCCAATCAAATTTGCCCAATAAACTCGACCTATGTAAGACTTGCTACATTGACGGATCGCTCTGTTCGACATCGACAGTAATGAAATTTTACGCCCGCATAGCATTCGGTACGGTAATTACGTGTTTAGTTGTGTGATGAGATTTTTTATTCACTAGAAACTGGTTAAAGCATTTGAGGGTTAGTTTTTAGAGATTAGATTGGTATGACCCCAAAGCTTAGTTGGGTATTTGTTTGTTTAGTGTTTTAACAAGCTTTGCGCAAAAAATATAAATAAATCAACCCATGCAATTGATTAATAACCAAGTTACAATGAAAATCAGTAGTATAATTTTGGTCTCAACGATAACAGGTTAGTATTTCTTTTTTGTAAAAAATAATAACAATAGTATCTGCGGGTGATGGAAGCTGTCTACTGGCAAGATATCGCTTAGAATAAGAAATTGTGGCGCTCTCACGGATGCCAATATCGGTCGCTAAGCCAGCGAAGTGAGAAGTATAGGAAAGCGCTAAAGAGACTAGGCTTAAACTTTGGAAGAGAAGTAACTCTTTGACCAACTTTGTAACCCCGCACGAAGAATTGCGTCGCCATAATCTTTCTTGATCCACCTAGAAGCCTCTTAATAGCCGCTTCAATTCAATTCAATTCAAAATATCTTTATTATCATAGGATATTTATAATATCTCTTAATAATAGTCACTTTGTTTTGCACAAATAATGTTGACGTCAAATATTTACTTACAGCTAAGTTTATGCCGCTTCCTAGGCGCAAGTGCAGAAGAAGCGCTGGCAAGATAATTTGAGCAGATGGAAAAAAATCGACCGCTTGCACAATATCTGTCAGTGTGCCTACACTCTAAAAACGATGGCGCACTTACTTTAGTCACAGCCAACAAAAGAGATCTTGAGGTTGCTCTTTACTAGAGCAACCAAATATAAGTACCATTGGCACGCTAAAAAGAAGAATAACAGGTAAATAGTAATTTAATTTTTTACCCGTGTGGTTCCGGGTTAGAATAGGACCACCCCATCTCTTTCTGTGGATATCGTAAGAGGCGACAAAAGGATTAAGCACAAACATCTCGTGCTACAATTGCATTCCCAAGGAGGGTTAACATCGGTCGGCGGCCGGTCGTAAAACTATAGCTAAATCATTTAAACTCTTCCGGTTTTTTCTTCTCCAACGCAAGATCTTTGGCATCCTTGAGTGACCATTGACATGTAATGTAATATTTGGAGAAGAAAAAACGGGACAGCGCACCCCGGGATCCGAAGCAGCATAGCCGAGAAGAGATGAAGAAAAGTAATTTAATTTTTTTCTGATAATTAATTAGAAGAAAATTGTAAAAACGGATTGCTTCCTATTTACCTAAGTAAATGACATACCAATATAATAAATACCTAATGATAGCACGATAAATTCAAAACAAAAAACGCGATCTAAATTTCTGTTAAGAAAAAAATATACCTATATCATATTACGAATTTAAATAAGTGCGTATGTCAATGAGAATGGAACACCCTCGAGCTAATAAGACATGTATTAAAAAGCTTTTAAAACGAAACGACTACACAGAAGCAACAAAACCTGACAGCGAGACGTGGATACGAATAAAGAAGACGCGCTGTGACAGGCCAAGATGCCAAGATATAACAAAACAAACTTAATACTAAACTCAACAAACTAATATTCAAGTGAAAATAATCCTTATTATGATAAAATTAAGACTGTAGATGCTAACGAATTTGGTGTAAAGGATTTGTAATTTTGAGCCTCCTTTTCGCTCGTCTTTAGGTGTAAATTATTCAAAGCGGCTCATCCGAGGACGGCCGCTTGCTTCTACTTTTTATCATCGTAAGCCTGTCTTTAAACATAAACGAAGGAATTATTTAAAGGGCCCGGATCAAGAATTAAACCACGAGATGTCATTGCTGAATGCTGATTATAAACCTGGGTCGGGGAATTAAGCAAAGGTTTGGTTTTCCTTTTGCGTTCGTCGAGTCATATAAATTCTTTGAGTAATGAGGTTTTATGGGATTAAGTTTTGAAGTTTTAATATTCTAATTGATCCTTATAAGTAACACTACAGTGATAACGACAGTTCTAATGCTAGATGCAACGTTACATGTTTACATGTTTAGTACAAGTAGTAAGTAAATTCTTATCATTATTAGATAACATTTCACATGACATGAATTTTTTTTTTGTAAATTTATTAAAATATATATTTTATTATTTTTTTGAAAAATTATTTTTTTAATATGAACTGAAATTTGATTCAGGTGTTCAGTTTTTTTAGAAGTGGCTATCATACGTGACTTTCTATTTAGTATCAGCATGTAAAAAAACACTTTAATCCGTTTTGCCGAACGGACGAACAAACATTTAAGCATTTATAATAATAGGTAGCCCTTAATAGACAGTTGAAGAGTTGGTCATCCAAAAGCAAGATGGGTCGACGATATTCGATAAATCGTGGCTTGAAACTGGATTTTTAAGGCTTCGAACAGAAACAGATGGCATAAATTATGAGAGCCTTAATTCCAGTAGTGGGATGTAGAGGCATAGATGATGATGAATATTAGGTAGTTTAAATTGCGAAAGCTGAATACTGGCCAGTAAATAACACACATCTGCAAAAACTTCACACTAATGAAATGAAGATACTGCGATGGGTGGGAAGTGTGACCCGATTAGACAATTTATTTATTTAATGCGGAGAGACGAACAACACGTAGTTAAAAAGCTCTTTTATTCTATATTATTATATTTAGATCTTTAGACAAGATCTCTTTTACGTTTAGGTATGTTCGCCGTAGGAAACCCGAATGAATGCGGCGCGGCGGGGCCTCGCGAGCAGGGCTTGTTAACGATACCAAATTCAAACTAAAAGTAACAATAAATAACGTTATTTTCATACAGGTATTAGTGGTAACGTTATAAGGGGTATACATAATACAGTAATAAAACGTTATAATAACGTTATCAATTAACGATATAAGTAACGATACTTTTTTCAATAGTTGTAAAATGTTATATAAATATTATACGAGTGTATTGCATCGCGCTGGGAATCGAACCAAAAGCACAGAATAAATACCAGTAGTACAGAAGTCTCACTCTGCAAACGTTTCAAAGAAATATCTACTCACAGTGGTTAGCAATATGGTGTAATTTATCTCGCGTCAAAACGCAGCACCGTTTTGTTTAGACACCTAAAGAAATCCATTGCAAGCCAATTTTATCCTTATGACTCTGGACATACGATTCATAATACACACAAAACCGACTAAAGTAGACTCAGCGAGCGACGTGCTAGGGTTGACTACTACAAGAAGCTACTATCGCCATTTAGCGCACCGTATTATCGGTCTTCTATGCTGGTCTGGGAGACAAGAATAAAACTTGAATATAAATATAAATAAATATAAATATGTAAGGACAAATCACACCGATTGAGCTAGCCCCAAAGTAAGTTTAAACTTGTGTTATGGGATACTAACTCAACGATACTATATTTTATAATAAATACATATATAGATAAACATCCAAGACCCAGGACAATTTGAAAAAGGTAAATTTCGAACTTACTTCTGTGTTTCGAACTTGCCCTGGCTGTGGATCGAACCCAGAACCTCCAGATTGGCGGACTAGCGTGTTGACCATTACACCACGGAGCTGGAGGTCATACGAGTAGCTGCTTCTCTCCGCGCGCAAATCCTAGAAGCCGATCGAAGGAATGGGCGAAAATGCTAGGCGATGCGGCTAGCAACCCATCACTATTTTGATTCCTTTATCCACCTTCTCGCCCACCATCTCGCTAAAAGTTGTTTAATCTTTTCTTCCATAAGTCATGGACTTACATGTCCCTTTGTCTCTGCTCTGACTCTTTGCGTCGCTGCCGAATGCTGCCAGTCCAGTGTAGCGTGAGCCATTGCGTCCTTATGATTTAGTTATTGAAAGTTCCTAAAATAGGTAGCATAATCGCGCTCATTATGTAACTCTGGAGTCGCCATTTCCTTTGTTATTGTTATCGACCAGATTGGACTATTTCAGGACAACGTCGGCTTCACCGTAATCGGCCTTATTAAAGTCGTTTTCCATAATTATCTGAGCCGAGGTAACCTGGATTCGTAATGATAGTATGTAAAATTGAATTTCTAGCTATTTTTATTATTGAAAAGGCAATTGAAGCGATAACTCTTCTGAAACGCTGGTATCGACAGTTTTTTTTTTAAATAAACACATACACTATCGCGTCTTTATCCCTAATGATGTAGACAGAGCGTGTTAGAACATGCGGCTCTAAAGCGGGCAGAGCCCTGGGCCGCCAGACCCAAAAGCCATTTTTAGCGTGATGGTGGGCGAGAAGGTGGAAAAAGGAATCAAAATAGTGATGGGTTGCTAGCCGCATCGCCTATTATCATAATACGCATTTTCACCCATTCCCTTAATCGGCTTTTATGATCTGCGCGGGAAGAGAATCAGCTGGTACATCATTAGTTTTTTTTTCACTTCAAAACGACAATATTTAATAATTAAAATATAATCAAACTTCTTTTTCAGCCAAGTATGAAGTCCTAAGGTTTTTTAGTCTGAATTTGTATTATTACGTGTTTTATGCTAATAATGGTCCCACATCGAAAGACTATTTTGCAATTTATTGAAGAGAACATAGATTTAACAAAAAAGTTGCACATATTACATATATCTATCAAATTGTGACAAAAGGCGATTTATAATTCTTAAACACCCTTTCCTTTTTAAAACATAATAGTTACACATGAAAATATACTATAAACATATACGTAATCATACAATACAAAGTGTCTACTACTACCCTTTGAATACAACTAAGTTGAAACGTCAAGGAAAAAATAATGCCAATATTTCAGAATTAAAGTGGGAAGATCTCAATTAAGATATCCTATTCTATACGTTCCTAACTCTATCTTCGATGGAAAGGTATAATAAAGTTATAAATATGACTTAGATACCGTTCGATTCCTCATATGGTCATTACTGCGTATCATTATAGAGTTAAACATGAAGAGAGCCGGCGGGCTCTACTTGCCAAAACACGTCATGTTTTACACTGTGACAGCACACCGACCGATTCACCGATGTATGGTCAAAAAGGACAGTTGATCCCTTTGGGACCAAAACCTTCTATTAACAAATTAAGCATATAACTTATTATAATAGGTAAAAAGTATGCTGAAAGTATATTTTTAAGGGTGAATTCAGTCCATTATACTGAAAAACTCTCTCCAAGGAACATATCAAAATTTGAAAAATATATTTTGCTTTCCATAGAAACTCGGATAGCTGATCGGTCAACTTGTATAGAAGGCCAAAATTTTTCATATTTCGATAGGTATATGTTCCTTGAGGAAAGTTGTTCAGTACCATGGACTGAATCTACTCTTAAAATAGTCTCAGTATATTTTGGATCTTGTTGTGGATCTCAAGTGGAGTTGGGCAGGATACCTGGCAAGACGATATGATGACAGATGGAGTAGAGTGCTGACAGATTGGTGGCCCCTAAAACCATTTAGGGGCCACCAATCTGTCAGCACTCTACTCCATCTACGTTTACCAAAACGTATTGTGGGTCGTCCGAGAGCTAGATGGGTCGATGACATAAGGAAAGTCGCGGGACGAAACTGGTTTCGTAAGGCGCAGAACCGACGTGGTCGGCATACATTGAGGAAGGAAGGATTCCCAACAGTGGGATATAGAAGGCTGCCAATGATGATGATGATGATGATATTTTGTAAGACCCTGTATAAGTATAAGGTCTAACAAAATATACTGAAACTATTTTAAGGGCGCATTTAGTCCATGATACAGAACAACTTTTCCCAAGAAACATATATCGAAATACGAAAAATATTTTTGTTGGATTCCATACAAACTCGGATCAGCTGATCGGTCGAATTGTATGGGAGGCCAAAAATATTTTCTTCTGTGGCATCGTATCTCCTTTACAAATAGACTGTTTTCGATGTGGTCTTTTTTTTAATCGAAATCATAATCGGTCGAGATGTTTTATAGCTATGTTTTTAGAAATTCGTTTCAGCCGTTCAAAAGTAATTGAGGGTGAACGCGGAAAGTCGGGAGTATTTTAATTATTCAGGCAAATAACTGTATAATAAGACAGTTGGACGGAGAGGCCAAGTCGAAGTTCCTATTGGAATAAACCTATAGAGCCATCTTAGGAGCGCTCAAGGTGCGCTCGTGACCAAAAGACTATTCGATGCATACTAGTTTATGGGACAGCCCTGGGCGACTATGTGCCCCCGTTACGTCCCTGATCGTGGCCACCATTTTCGGTATGGAGTCCTGACATTGCATTTAGTGTGGGTATAAACATTTAGAAAGTGGAGCAGTTGGTACAAAGATGCTAGTGCTGGGTCAAATGTTTGGCTGTAAAACTGTAAAAAGTCTAGGTACGAGTATGTTTGTAATAGCATGTTATAATAAAACAAGGCTCTATCCGCGATGGCTCAAGACTACGTCACGAATGTCACGTTACCACTGACTGTTCTTTTCAGTTAATGTAAGGCGCTGTGCATCGAGGAATACCGTAAAACGTCTATATTTTCGTCGCGCAGTTAGCCTTATTTTTCATGGAATACTAGTATGAAAAAAATATGAAGTTCAGTTTAAAGATCAAAAAAGATGATTTTAAAGCCTAGCAAAATAAAATAGCAAAAAGCTATATCCGGAAAAAATTTCGTCAACTACCAACTTTTTTACGTCTATAAAAAGTGTAACTTAATGAGCAAGAGGGATACCTAAAAAAATTACAATATTTGGTTATAATTATTGAATTATTAAATTAAAACTGAAAAGTAACGACCGAAATAGCAGACACGGGTTTGAACTGAGACTGGTACAGGCCAACCGGTATTCCCACTTTCAACCTTATTTCATTAGGTATGGGTACGTACAATATCGCGCTATTCTCAGGTAATAACCTCAAATACAGAAAGTTTGAGGGATACAGCGCCTAAGCGATCGAAGCAAGCGAGGACTACAATCCAAGTAGGGCCGAAAAAAACCTTAATTTTTGTATCTATGTATTTTTCGCGATAACTCTCGTACCGTTGAACTTATTTTGATGATATTAAAAATGTGTGGTTCCGGGTTAGAATAGGACTACTCCATCTCTTCCTGTGGATGTCGTAAGAGACGACTAAAGGACTAAGCACAAACATTTCGTGCT
Source organism: Acrobasis repandana (assembly GCA_963576875.1). Taxonomy (NCBI): domain Eukaryota; kingdom Metazoa; phylum Arthropoda; class Insecta; order Lepidoptera; family Pyralidae; genus Acrobasis; species Acrobasis repandana. Next base: position 6,004,755 of record OY756223.1, on the reverse strand, counting down.
ACAATTGCATTCCCAGGGAGGGTTAACGTCGGGCGGCGGCCGGTTGTAAAACTTTTCGCACAAATACATTCCCAAAGAGGGTTGACGTCAGACAGGCGGCCGGTTATAAAACTATAGCCAAATCATTGAAAGTGTTCCGGCTATTTCTTCTCCATTTTACAAGGTCTTTGGCATCCTTGGGTGACCATTGACATGCATATTATATTTGGAGAAGAAAAAGCGGGAAAGCGCACCCCGGGCTCCAAAGCAGCACAGCTGAGGATGCAACCGGTAATGCGCTTAGACGAAGAAGAAGATTATAAATGAGTGTAACAAGTATTCATAGAATATTTAAGTTCGTTGGGCATCAAAATTGGTTCAGCCGGTTTTTATATATATACGCATTTTGGTGAACATAATGATTGCTCTACGACTTTCGAACCGGTAATCAGATTTAGATGTAATTTAACATTTCACTAGATAGTATTGCTGTATTTAAATTTTCACTATTAGAAAAATAATAAATAAATATATACGGACCAATCACACTGATTGAGCTAACCCCAAAGTAAGTTTTAAACTTGTGTTATGGAATACTAACTCAACGATACTATATTTTATAATAAATACATATATAGATAAACACCCGAGTGAATCATTTATTACGAAAGGTTTGGTTGGTACACAAACAGTGAAACATGTACATTAAAAACTGACATATTCACAAAAAATCTGCCCCTCCTAAATCCGTTATAGGTATAGAAGAATACTATCAAATTAACGAGTGCAATGTTTTTATGATTTTGACAGAAGAAATCAGCACTTATTAAATCGGTAGCATTGTTTTGACTCTTATGTATTCTGTGGCATTGTGGTACAAATACCTACTTTAATGTACGGTAGTGAGTGTTGGGTATGGCAGAGAAAGCATGAAAGCAGAATAAATGCAGTTGAAATGCGAGCGCTGAGGAGTATGTGTGGTGTTACCTTGAAAGACCGAATAAGAAATGATGTTATAAGGGATCGGTGTGGAGTGAAAGAGGACGTAGTGACAAAAGTAGAACAAGGGATGTTAAGATGGTTTGGGCATTTAGAAAGGATGGATGAAAATAGATTAGCAAAAAATATTTATAAGGTAAGTGTGAAAGGAAGAGCGGGATAGGGTCAACGTCGGCGAAATTTCTGCGATCAGATTGCAGACGTTCTGAAAAAGGGAGAGGTAAGAAGTACACGTAACCGAAGGGCATGTATGAAGAGGTTGATGAGTGTAGATGAAGCGAAAGAGGTCTGTCAAGATCGTAGCAAGTGGAGGTCCATAGTCTCTGCCTACCCCTGTCGGAAATAGGCGTGATAGTATGTATGTATGTATGTGGTACAATAAACTGAATTTTATGAATATAGCGGAAAGAAATAAATAATAATGATAATAAATGTCACACAACTACATGCAGTCTGATGACAATCACTCTTTGTTTAGAAACCAAAAACAAAACTATAAAATTGAAGCAGAAATACAACACATATTTTATCGATTGCCTCTATCAAAAGCGGCTGCAAATAGTGCGAACACAACGCAAACAAAAAAGGTAGCATTTACCGCTTTTAGAGCATAAATTCCAATTTTGAAATTTCCTGCATTGTGTATATTTAAACCATTTCCATTCCACGCCATTTCAGTAGTTGCTCCGCAGCGGGCGCCGCGGGAGGTAGTATGAATGCACAGTACAAAGGTCGGCAGTGATATGTTTTCCTTTTATTTATATTCGTACCAGCGTGGTACGTGTCGCCGCCACCACATCGACGCCATTTGATGAAAATAAAGTTTTGCGTCTTGAAATACCTTTGTGGCTTTTTTGTTATCGACGTTCAATTTTAAAACATGTTCCGTAAAACTAGTGGTTCTTTAAAAAAAAAACAGTAGACCTCGCCAGCTCTTATAACCATGCAACAACTGACATGTTTCCCTGTCTCCTGGCATAGCAAAGCCATTTCATTAAAATTCGTCCATATACAGGCTGACTTTTTATCCACCTGCTAAATTTTTGGAGCAAGTTCAGTCCATGATACTGAACAACTTTCTATAAAAAAAAGTTATTAAAAATTGATAAAAATTTTTCGTCCTCCCGTACAAATCAGCGCTCAACCAAACGGATTTTGTATGGGAGGACGAAAAATTTTTATCAATTTTTAATAACTTTTTTTATAGAAAGTTGTTCAGTATCATGGACTGAACTTGCTCCAAAAATTTAGCAGGTGGATAAAAAGTCAGCCTGTATAATGCAACAGCGAACTTCTCCCTTTTTCCCCCCTACACTGATCTCATTTAACTCAGTCCTTAACCCTAAATTTATAACTAGGCATAACTTATTATCAATTGTGTAGTCTATAATTATATGACAGGAAGGTAAATTATTTTATGAAATCTTCTTTCCCGGACAAAAAATACTTTGTGACAAATCTTAAAAGGGTTATTGGGCCTAAATTGTGCAGACCGGTTCCTCACCCTCTCGCAATATTTCTCTCATTCTCTATCTAAAAAATCCAATTTCGCATCCGTCTACAACACGTGACGCCCGAAAAAGTCGAGCTTGACAAAGCCGTCATAAAGTTTCTGAGTAATTCCTAAACTGGAAAAGTGCTAGGCAGAGGGCACACTGACAGGTTCCGATAGCTTCATGACAGAAAATAATTGTGCCGGCCTTAACTACGTTGGAATTCGGACTTTTAAAGTACTACTTACCCTATGATAGTAGTTCGCCCCGAACTTATGTCGCTTTTACATACTACATAACAAAAAAAATAAAAAGACAAAAACTCTTTCTCAAATATTCCGCCATCAACAACAACCTGTAAGGCCTGCTCGTTTTTTAGGGTTCCGTACCCAAAGGGTGCAAACGGGACCCTATTACTGAGACTCCGTTGTCTGTCCGTCTGGCCGTCTGTCTGTCCGTCTGTCTGTCTGTCCGTCTCTATCTCTTGAACCGTAATAGCTAGACACTTGAATTTTTCACCGATTATGTATTACTGTGGCCGCTATAACGACAAATACTAAAAATAAAAAAAAAATAAAAATTAAAGGGGGTCGTCATACAAAAAAATGTGTTTTTTCAGCGCTTTTAACTAGATCTTTTTAATGGCATTAGCTAGATACTTGAAAATTTCACCGATTATGTATTACTATGGTCACTATAACAACAAATACTAAAAATAAGATAAAAAATTAAAGGGAGTCGTCATACAAGAAACGAGTTTCTTCAGCGCTTAAAAACATTGTATGGATGTACGGAACCCTTCATGTACTAGACCGACTCGCACTTGCCGGTTTATTCGTTATTAAATATGGCCATGTGACAAAGGAACATACAGACAATAAACCAAGGATGGCGTTTACATCATTTCAAACTTAAGAAAATATTAATTGTATTTCAATATTATTATTAATTTTAATAAATATCAATTTTAATTGTATTTAAATAATATTTACAAATAATTGTGTAAAATCTCTATATTACTAATGAAGTGACAGATTTGTCCTACTATCTAAGGACGCTCCAAAGGAACCAGGTTCTCTTCTTCATAATCTTAGCGCGTTCCCGGTTGCATCCTCAGCTGTGCAGCTTCGAAGCCCGGAGTGCGCTTTACCGCTTTCTTTCTTCTCCAAATATAATATGTATGTCATTGGGTCACCCAAGGTTGCCAAAGACCTTGTAAAGTGAAGAAGAAATAGCTGAAACAGTTTAAATGATTTGACTATAGTTTTGCAACCAGCCTGAGCCAGGTTGATTTCTAATCATCATCATCATCACCGGGTCTTTCTAGTCTCCACTGCAGGACCACGATCCTCTCTGTACTGCCAGAGACATACTTTGCCAGAGCAGCCAGAGGATTTTGCCTTCACTCTCCTCGCTGGCCAGACAGGTTGGAGAGGTCTCACTGATGTCCAAGCTTTGTTTAGCTTGTGTTACCGAAGTCGCCTCTACGACATCCACGGGATAACTTGGAGTATTTCTATCTACTCTGTCGAAAATCACACGGCAAAATTTGTTATAATTTCAAGTGTAATGCGTCAGTGTATCCCAGGCTTAACCGCGGTGCCCGTCGATTCGCGCCGGGCGACAGACACCTATTAATTTTTACGATCCATTTAATTCTTTAACCTGACGGTTTCGATTTATAACAGTTTTATCGCCTGTGAGATTTACCGAGCTCCTGTCGAAGTGTCGCGACAGCATTGGCCCTATTAGCCCGAGACATTGAAAGCTAAAACACAAGTTGAAGGTAAACAGAAGCGACACTTAACTTCACCCTTATGGGTTCCGACCTAGACAACTTTCTGTTATTCGTGTGTGTATGTAGCTAACAGTCCGATTTTTCAAAGGCATCTGACATAGTCGAGCGCTGGTCAGATTTTTGAAGTGAAAACTTCTTTAGCGGCGTTGTGCATTTTTTTGTAATGGGTAAAAAAATTATACTCGCGTCAGGACACGTGTCCTGATCGAAAATTCGTAAGACGAAATGACAGCCGGCGCGGCGTAGGGGAGGAAGTATTTATACTATAAGTCCCGGGTTCAAATCCCGGACAAGCCCAAACCTTTTTGAAGTGAAAACTTCTTTAGCGGCGTTGTGCACTTTTTTTTAATGGGCAAAAAATGTTTAACTCGCGTCAGGACACTTTTTATGTAATATAAATTGTCATGTTTGTGTACGATAGCGCAATAAATAAATATTGTATTCTACCACATAAATGATAGTACTTTTATACTGATAATTAAAGCAATTCGTGCAAAATTATTCCCTAACCATTCTAAAATATCAAAAATTCACAACGTTAATATTCAAGTTTTCACTTCTGCCGGCACTCCCGGAGTGCAACCCGTCGTTTTTTTTTACACAGAGGCTTTCTGATGTTGAAAATGACCGTGCATTAAGAACGCGTATGTATGACCCTGATAGTACTTAGAGCGATCTTAAATATTATCAATATTAACGAAATACTCACTTTGAAATAAAAACACAGCAAAGTTCAGGAATAACTCTACACATTCCATGTTTCAAAAACACGATTGCTTTAAATTTAATCGATACAAAAAAATTGCGATGTTGCCTCCAAATCACCTCAGAATTATACTAAAACGGAATGTATTCAAGAAATACAATAAATTAGCCCTTGTAACTTTGGATTATAATTGTATTAAACATAAGGCAGCCATCTTATGTCTTATTTTTTAAATAACTCTTTAATATTCTTTGTAAAATGAAAAACCTCAAAAACCAGAAACGGGTAAAGCAGCCTCATTGACCCACCGCGATCTTTTCACCCCGCATGGTTTGCTGTCTCGCTTTGGCTAGAGTAAATTTGTGTGCGTGGAAGCGGGAGCAAAACTTTGATTATCCGCATCAGGCGCAGTCTTAATACAAACTCAGAGGTACAAATCGCGCCTCGTGGGGATTGAACTCGTGCCTCTCAGTCGCACGGTCAGACGTCAGTTTGTCTGCCGGTCGTAAAACCAGGTCCAAATCGTTTTATTGATTCTGGTTTTTGTTCTTTACTTATCTTGTGAGGGGAAAAAATAAGTGAGCCTGAGGTCCATTTTCAAACTTTGTGAGAGGAATATGCTTGAAAATTGACCCCTGGTTCAGCACTACAGTCACCTTCAGCTAAAGATGCAAACGAAAAACAAGATGAAGAGTATTTCAGTTTGATGTGAACGTGCAACGACTATGCGTAATAAAAATATATTGAAGATTTTTTTCAAACAAGTACGACTATCTAGTCGACGTAGTATATTAATTATTCTGAATTTCTGCGCTTTATTCTGAAATTCTGAATGCTTGTTTTACCTTCTTATATAATGTCTCTAATTTTAGTGTGCCTCCTCTTGGCATGAGCCTTCTCTAGTGACTTCCATTAGGCTTTGTCTCTAGTGACTCTCCTCCATTTAGGACTTGGAGTCAGCCTAAGGTCGTCTTCTTATCTTTTATTTTTGTCTACCTCTATTTCTTTTTCCATTCCTTGGATACCACTCTAACACTGCTTTGCTCCATTTACCCCTCGTGTCATGTCGAAGTGGTTATAATCATCATCAGGACTTTTTATCTCCGCTGCAGGAGCTCGACCCTCTCTGTAGTACTAAAGCCATTCTTAACCCGAGCAGCCAGAGGATTTGGCCTACACTCTCCACTGTGGCCAGACGAGTTGGAGGGGTCTTCTTGATGTTTAGAAGCTTTGTTTTGCTTGTATTTCCTAAGTCGCCTTGTACGACATCCACGGCAAGACTTGGAGTGGTCCTATTCTACTCTTCCGGAAACCACACGGCTAAGTCAAATTAGTAATAATCATAAAATCAACAAGACACTGCTTAAACTTAACTTGACAGATACCAACTAGGTAGTTACTGCAGGTGCAGTAGCAAAATTTACCGTGAGTCGCCAACTTGGTTATCTCTCTGTGACACATTCTACTTTAAGCCTTAGGCATTGAAAACTACCACCGCGGCTAGCTAATTGGATTTCTACTTTATACGGAACCGAGGAGACGTCAAACACATTTGTGACATGTACTTACATTCCGCAATTGTAAAAGAGAGTTAAATGATAGAATAAGTTTCTGGTTTTAATTACTCAGACAACTCTTTCTAATAAGACAAAAAATATTTATTTTAGTTCTTTTTTTAATTCTTTACTTATGTGGTAAGCGTAACTGGACTGCCTCCGTGGTCCAGTGGTCAAGGCGTTTGCCTTGTGATTCAGAGGTCATGAGTTCAAATCCCACTGGGAAGTATACTTTGTGAAAAGTTGTTTCCAGATTATCCGAAAAGAAAGATGATTCCGTGCTTCGGAAGACACGAAAAGCTGTGGGTCCCGAACGCTATTTAGCGTTTGTTAAAAACAATCCTAGAATTGGTTTATGTCTACCCTTTGGGTTGCGGAGGTCAGACGGCAGCCGCTCTGAGTAAAAACCAGTTACCTAATCAAATCACCTAGGTTAGGTAACGGACCCTGAGCTACTTGTACAAGGCCTGTGTCACTCCCCGTTTAGGTATCGAAAATGAAATGTACCTACATTATTACTATGCGCGCAGGCGGCCCCTCGAGGTGGTAAATTCAGTTATACGAATCGTTTGTCCAGAGTCATAAGAATGAAATTGGCTTGCAATGGATGTCTAGGTATCTATACAAAAAGGTGCTGAGTTCTGACGTGAGCTAAATTAAACCGTATCACTAACAACATTGAGTAGATATTTCTTTGAATTTTTTTGCTGAGTAAGACTTCTGTACGGAGTATTAGTATCTATTCTGTGCTTGTACTAATATGTATTGCCCGGGCTCTGCAAACGGCTGAGTCTACAAGTCCACGACGTATGACACAGAGAATGATTATAACATGTGTGCCTGTGTAAATCAATTGTATTGCAGGTTTATACCTATTGTGATTAGGAATCATGATAGTTTATGACTAATATGGTTAAATTTATTTTCTTAATAAAATACAATGTGATATTCACTTAAAGAGAAATAACTTATTTTTTTTTTTTATATGTTATTTGCACTAATGTAACTATATACATACTTATGTAACTAAAAACGACGACGGGCTTGGCATAAGGTAAAACATAACTGATTATGTTAAATAATAATGATACATTAAAAAAATTGGTAATTGAGTCACAATTGCATAGATAGAGGGTAGTTACGAAAAACCGGCACGCAGCATAGGAGTGTTCGTTCGTAGTCGTAGCGCGTTCATTGTATGCGTAGTTAATTTCGGCCCAGACCATAATGGCAAGTGTATCTTATCTACAGGGATACTTTTAAAACACCGGCAACATTTGTGGAGCAAGTTCAGTCCGTGATACTGAACCAGTTTCCATAAAAACAATGATATCGTCGTAGCGCAGTTTGCAGCATGCATTTCGCTCGTATATCAATACTTTGTGTACCTACCCATTAGCTCGTCAGGGGTGAACCTTCCACCTTAGCTACTGCTTGCTTGTCGGAGAAAATTATTTACTTATGAAAATTAAATACTAATGGAAATATAAATTTATATATATATAATATATAAATAAAACCAACTATAAGAACAACTTATATCTAAACTTAAAATATAGGTAGGGTCGGACTTATCACTAAAGCACAGAATATACATAAGAGTGAAAACTAAAGAGTATAGGTATTATTACTCTGTGTTACAGCGAAGTTTTTTTTGGCTTATTTTTAGGTAAATAATATATTGTGTATGAAGTACTTAGTAGTTTTTGATGTAAGTATATTTATAGCTTTTGCGCCGCACAATTTTCTCTGCTTATCCCTATGGTTGACTGGGGGAAAATGCTCTTAGCATTAAGTCAGTAAGTAGTAAAGTTTGATAAATAAATAAATAAAATAGTCTTGCAAAAAGGCAATCTTGAAAACAATAATAAGGTTTACATAATCACTTTAAGATAATATTTTCATCAATAGATAGAGTGATTGAATAATACATACCTGTGCCAAATTGGGGCGGGTAAATAAATAAATATTTACGGATAAATCACACAGATTCAGGTCAATCTGAAAAAGATCATTTTCCATATCTTGACCTGACCGAGGATTGAACCTCCGATGTGACAACCTGGCATGATGCCACAGAGGTCATGAGTTATAGTCATATAAATCACTTCATCAATGAAAGCCAATACAATCAAAGTCTCTACAAAAACTAATTGAATATCTCCAGTTATAACAAAAAGTCACTTCAGGTTGCCCATTGTGTACACGCATAAGTTATGACTGATGGCGGAAAATCAATTTCCATCGACCCCTGACGTCTCACTTACGACCCTCGAGTATGTCCCCCCTCCCCCACTTCCGCACCCCGCTGATCTAGCTGTTTTTCGCCTTCGTTGCACATGTCAAAATAACAAAAAATGATGAATGTGTGTAACATCACTTATGAGGAAAAGTTTTAGGGTGAGTAGTTATTGGGAGCATTCCTGTTTTTCGACATATTGATGGTATTATTTTAAGTTAAAAGAATTACTCTACTCGTAATGCACAAAGAGTAAATGAACTATGTGTCTACCGTTCACCGAGATTTTGTCTGTCAGAATACAATGGTAGACTCATTTAAAAGTTTATAAATAGATAGATGATTAATTTATGTTTGTTAGCCTTAAATTAATAGAAATCAGCTAACATAGGATTTTGCTGTGGTAATAATAAAAATACTTTTTCCGGCTACACTACACGGGATGGAAATCTTATTTCGAACGGTAGGTACCTATTTCAATTACTTAAAATATTTTCTTACTTTGTCTTCTCTTCATATTAGGCAAAGAGTCTTAGACAAAACAAATTAAAGTTATGGGAATAGATGTTTTAATTTTGTAATAAATAATCTTCTAATATTTTGCAACACAGTAAAGTATGAGTAAGTACCCTTAGTGTTGATCGTAGATAAAAATTTTCGTAACCAGAAAGGGTAGAGCTGCATTGTGTTGAAGCGTGTTCGCTTGCCCTCTTTTTGTTACAGTTCACCAAAATTCGTGGTAACTCCGCACCCGAATATGACTTATGAGGAAATCTTCTAATGCATGTTTAAATATGTTCATTATATAAATATATAAATTTATATATAGGCTAATGTGCGTGACTTGTGTTGGTATTTAATCGTCTACGAAAATTTATTCGCTTACAGTATAAGAGGGTTCGTCGAATGCTTTTATTAATAACCCGAAAATATGGAGACTTGAAATATAAATTATAATTGGTACAGAATTTACATTTCTCTTAATCTGCAATAATTTTAACACGTAACGTTAAAAGGGATTGAATTTTTAAATACTTTAGTTACATGTTTACTTTAGTTTTTAAAACGGAACTAAATTTGAATCACTTGATTGAGATAGTCAGTCAACTTAAAGGGTAGGCTTTCAATACGCCAAGTTGTAAAACGATGAGTGATTCTAGGTCAAGTAACTATTGGCTTAGGTATTCAATTTTAACCGGGTGGTTCACGGCAGAGTAGAATAGGACCACTCCAAGTCTTCCCGTGGATGTCATAGAAGGCGACTTAGGAAACACAAGCTAAACAAAGCTTATAAACATCAATGACACCTCTCCAACCCGTCTGGCCAGCGTGGAGAGTGTAGGCCAAATCCTCTGACTACTCTGGCTAATATATGGCTCTGGTAGTACAGAGAGGGTCATGCTCCTGCAGAGGAGATTAAAAAAGACCTGATGATGATGATGATAGGCATTGAATTTGATGCCAGTGGTTAATAAATCGCCTAGACGTTTAATTAGCCGGCTAATTTAACCAGATGGCTGCGACATTTATACAGCTAATCATCAAAACTCTATAGTATGTATGAGATTAACGTTGTTCGGTTACTCAATGCCATCTTGCTTAATCTTGGCTTCACTCTTTGCAGTTCTGCTTTGTGGCGTAAAGGTCACCAACTCACCACACCTACTTATGTTATCCTTTCTGACTTTCCTTATTTTGTGAGCAGGGTTCGTCAAATGGTTTACTTAATAACCCGAAAATATGGAAACTCGAAACTTCTAATTGTAAGCGTTTATCGCAGTGAGCTTGTATAATTTGATCGCGATTTTATGGGTTGTGTAAGCTTTGAAATGGTAAAATATGGTAATGATCTTCATGGTCTTTCAATCAAACGGTCATATAATTTAACGAGGTACTTGAGAATAAAGTGCGTCATAATACCGCGTCATGCGACGTTTTTGTGGATGGAACAAAGAGCAATTCAATTCGAAATATCTTTATTATCATAGTATATTTCTAATATCTCTTAATAATAGTCACTTTGTTTTGTTTTGCACAAATGTTGACGTCGAATCGTTACTTACAGCTAAGTTTACGCCGCTTCCTAGGCGCAAGTGCAGAAGAAGCGGCAACAAACTGCGCTGCAGGTTTTCTCCAAAGACGTCAACTAACAAACTTAAAATTAGATAAATGGAAAGAATTAAGAAATTTAAAATAATGTCAATTTGTAAATTTAGTATGTACCAATGTACCTAAATTATGACATTTCTTTATACAAACCTTTAAGAGGGACCCGCGCCAAGCTCAAGCCAGACTTTTTAGCGCACTGCATTTAATAAAACAGTTCTCATCATTATTATGAGGTCTTTTTTTAGTCTCCATTACAGGAGCACGACCCCTTTCTGTACTACTAGAGCCATACTTGGCCAGAGCAACCAGAGGATTTGGCCTACACTCTCCACGCTGGCCAGACGTGTTGGAGATGTCTCACTGAAGTTCTCATCATTATTATCAGGTCTTTTTTTGTTGTCTCCATTACAGGAGTACGACCCTCTCTGTACTACTAGAGCCATATTGGCCAGAGCAACCAGAGGATTTGGCCTACACTCTCCACGCTGGCCAGACGTATTGGAGAGGTCTCATTGATGTTCATACGCTTTGTTTAGCTTGTGTTTCCTAAGTCGCCTTCTACGACATCCACGGGGACACTTAGAATTGTCCTATTCTACTCTGCCGGAAACCCACGGCAGATCGCAGCTTGACAGCACGGCAGATTTCTTTGTTTTTCAAGTTTATTAGTGCAGTTCATAGTTACTTATACTATGAAGTGTCAGATACACTATCACGTTTTTATCCCTAATGGGGCAGACTGAGCCTAGGGCAGTAAGGCCCAGACTATTTTTAGCGTGATGGTCGACATGAAGGTGGAAAATGGAAATCAAAATAGTGATGGGTTGTTAACCGCATCGCCTATTTATATGATTTAGATTCTTGCCCATTCCCTTGATCGGCTTTTACGATCTGCGCGGGAAGAGAAGCAGCTGGTTTATTCTATGTTTTTTCTTTTCTCCCAGACCAGCAAAGAAGTATCCCAAATGAAAAAATACGAGTGGTCATTCATCGGCTTGACTCGGGTGGATGTTTGTAATGCCAATCATCTGAGGTGCCTAATAAGCATTAGGCATCTCATTTGAGTTGCCTTATGCTTATTAGGCATCTTAAATGAGTTATTGATACCATTATACATTAAGATAACATTAGTTATAGAAACTAGAGCTTAAAATACATATATTTTAGGTAACATACAATAACTATAATTTAAATAAAATGACAAGAAAAGTATATAAAGCATAACTAAATCAACAAAACCGTACACAATCAAAGAACCATTCAACCTCGCATGCAGACTCCAAAACTGTCATAACACGCGCTACAAACGTAACAATATCCACACCAGCGGAACATTTGTCGCCTGCACCATAAGTTTGACAAGAGTTGGTCGTCAAGAGGGAAAAAATAAATATTTCACTCCCCGCTTGCACCCTTGTTGTTGGAATCACGCGTTGCTGCGCGTGTTTTCACGAAGATGGATCATCGGTACGCGCGACATGGGAGCGGTAGACAAGCGATTAGTGACTAGACGTCTACTTTGCCAGAGCGTTTAATAAAACGATGATTTCAAATCATTACTAGTAGTTTGCCTTGAACAGTGAATTCGTGATTTCTCTTACATAATTATATCTCAGCAATCCCTTCACCAATTTGGCTAAGTTCAGACATAAAAATTTTATTAGGCTCATTTACTTTGTTTAGTTAGTTTAGTTTAGTTTTTATGAAATTTAAACAAAAAGCATTCGAGTTATCATCGGACGTACATACATACAAACGGACTCGGAGAATATCATTGGCTTCGCTCACTCATACAACTATTTAGGATGGACGCTATTTGAATTATTATTTTTAAATTTTTTCTAAGTGTTTTTAACGATTTTTTAAAGAGGGCTTTCTTTCTTATATCTTCTAAATTTTATATACTAGTGAATAACCAACTTGAACAGTAATTGAACTCTTGCCCTAGTACCTACTTGGTTCCATATGTTGTCCTTGATGACGTAATGATTCTTTTTTTTATGGTGTGTGTAAATGGCCAACACTTGTGTCAGATTTTTCAAACTGCGTAAAGACATCTGACATAGCTTGACGACTGTCATACAGCGATAACAGCCGGGACCAACGACTAAAAATGCCTTCCAAAGCACGGAGGAGCTCCAGATATTTTAATGCCACTTGTGGTCACCCATCCAAGTGCGGACCACGTCCAGGGTCGTTTAACTTACGAAAGCGCTAGCAATGCGCACTTCTACTAGATTACCGAGCTCCTCATGATGTTTCTGAAGATGGTTGTACATGATTAAAATGATAAACAGATTTAAGATTTAATCAAATAACCGCTCGTCTACAAAGCACAGCTCTTTCGAAGATGGATCATCGAGAACGGCAGGGGGCGTCGATCGCGCGATAAACCGGCGCGATATGGAAAATACGGAGTGCAACGATTCAAAACGTAGCGTTTAAACCGCCGATGTGAGGTAAACTTTTTGTCAAGTTCCCTGCATTGTTTGAGTTGGGTGGGAGGAATGGTTATTTTTCGTAGTGAAATGTGCTAGTCAGAATAGTTTCGAGAACATTTAAATATCAAACGAGAGAACTGGCTATCTATTTTAAACTGGTAAATATTTCTTGAAAATCTAGTTACCTATAAATACGACTATTTTGTTGGTTCATGGAGATAGAGGATCCTATATCGGTTCTGTTGTATCAAAATGTTGAATTATGATAGACCAATGACTCTATTTTTGTACTATCTACATAACTAAGTATATTATTATAGTGACATTCTCCTAGAAACAAATAGCAGGAAACGAAAATAGGTCGGCTTTCCTTATCTAATTTCAACATCTTCTTGCGCCTGCGCTCTGTCTGCTTACAGACGTAAGACCCAACATGCTCTGTCTGCCCAATTAGGAATAAAGATAAAAATATACTTTTCATCTCATTTATTCGAAAAACGATGTTTTCATTCCAAATATTTGGGACTAAAGTCACTGGTAATTCTCTAGACACAGAAAAGTAAAAAGTAAATTCCCTAGGCGTTAAAACACATTTGAAAACCGAACACGAATGTAGAATCAAAAATAATATTGGCAATCAGCAAAAAAAAGACGAATTTAGTTTTAAAAAGTATAAAATATAGGTAACGGCGTCGTAATTTTTTAAAATTAAAATACAACATGTTTTACATGCATGACTGTAGGTCAAAATTTTTTGGTTCTCTTGATTCAAAATAATAATTTATTAAAAACCAATAAAAACCCGCAATTGTTGTCTTTGATTAAAATAGTAATTTTATTATGAAACTGTCAGGTTATTTTTCTTAAACTATTTTAAATGTTAGTAATTTCTTGATGAGGCCGATAGTAAATAAGTATGAAGTTTACGTAAAATAAACATATTTAAATATATTAAGAGTTAAACACAAGGAAAAAGTAATTAAATAATTCTAATGAGTAAAAAATGTATAAGATGTGGTGGTCCTAGAAAAATATTTACATAGTACTTCTTCATTGAAAACGCCACCAAATAAAGGTTAGTAACTGTCTGTTAAACTCTGATTAGGTATATGTAGGTATACTTCTTTCGTTATAGGTATATATTTGCTTTTTCTCATAGATGGAGACGAAAAGAAGAATGTGCTACACGGTGTACTGTAATAGTTTTATCTCGGGCGATATAATTGAATCAAAGTAGCGCCCTCGCGTTAAAACTATTACCTTTACGCCTTGTAGTACAATCTCCTATTTAACAAATAGCGGACTTAATGCTAAGAGCATTTCCTCCCAGTCAATAATAGGGATAAGCAGAAAAAATTATATGGCGCAAATTATATATATTACAGACAAAAAAAAAGAAAAATAATTTATACAAGCGTAATTTAAAAGAATAAGCAACCTTAAACCTTTAACCTTCTAAACTTTCAAACTGGAGTACTTAATTTTCTTACTTGTATTGGTAATTCGAGATTGCTGTGCGGAGCCCCAGGGCGCCATATTGATCGGTAATATTAAGTGACAAACGTTGTTAGGAAAGTTATAGGCCACATCTTGTGACGTGACGACACAAATTAATTTACTCTAAAATAGTTTTTATTTATAGTTTGATTACTATCATATTTGAGAAACAAGGCTCATTTTTGACCGACTTCATTTTCACTGTCACATATATACATAGTCACAGATATAGATATACCTAAACATCATTTTTTTTTAAATTAAACTTGCCTGTCATTTTAGTTATTATTTCGTTATTTACAGTCTCTTGATTAAGGCCGTACCTGAATTTTCCGGGGTCCAGTGCTGCCCCCATTGAAAATAAATTATTTCAAAGAAAACGGAGACATCATTTAAAATTTTGCTACTATCAAGTCCTAGATAACCTTTCAAAGTATTTTATGAACTACTGTTTACAGTTTAAAGTGAGAACGTTAAGCTTTACTACGCACATTTTCCAAGTGGCCGTTTTTTGCAAATAGGCGTAGTAAAGCTTAACGTTCATACTTTAAACTGTAAACAGTAGTTCATAAAATACTTTTAAGGGTTATCTAGGACTTGGTGGTAGCAAAATTTTAAATGATGTCTCCGTTTTATTTGAAATGATTTATTTTAAATGAGGGCAGCACTGGACCCCGGAAAATTCAGGTACGGCCTTAAGTATGTAAGTAAGCTCCGAAAAATTCTAGGAATTATTTTACTGGATACATTACGAGCAAAAAAGAAATAAATGTAATGAATAACGTTTTCTATAATAAAAAAAGTGGTATGATTCAAATAAATACGAAAATAGGCACCCAGTTTGAATTCGTTTTGGTTTTATCTCCTTGATCCTTTTAAATTGATTTATAAGCCACTCCAAGATCGAAAAGTGCAGTTAGATCGAAAGCAAATTCAAACTAAGTGCAAAGTTTGCATCTGACACTTTTCTTATAGACTTAAGCAAATATTAGCATTTACTTAAGTTCCCCACCCTTCAAATTCATACACACGAACTTAGAATAACTTTGGAAGCAAAGAACGCTCTCAAAATAACATAACCTTCTTATTTCGATATTAAACGTGAACTGGCATCTTGTAATCGCCTTAGCTCAAAAACAGCTGTTGCCAAAATGTCCCCTCGGAAATATTTCACAATATTTTTAATCCCACTTTTATTGTTGTTGTGACGTTTACCAAAAATACGGGGAAGGAATTGAGTCTGTCTAATAGAGTAAGCCCTTTTTGAAAATAAATCTTAAAATGCTACGTTAAACGAACGACATTATAAACACTGAACAACTGCAAGTTAAACTGGCGTGGGTTCCGTAAGTTGATATATTTTTCTAAAGTGACAACTTCTTTAGGCGTATTGGACATTTTTTAAGATAGGAAAAAACCATTGAACTCGCGACACTGCTACCGTAACCGACCCCACCTTATTCAAGTTTCCACTTCTATCGGCACTCGCGGAGTGCCAGTTTTTTTTTTTGTTGTATATATGGGCAGATTTCAATACCTATTTGTTTTTTTTTTTTTGGAAAATATATACCTACCTACACCTATACCAATCAAACTACGCAATCCTCTCCGTCTTCGCAAGACAAACCTGTAAACATTAGATTCAACCTAGGACCAAGGGGACGCGACGCGAGTAATTGCTAAAACTTATACCCTTAGTTTGCTCAAAAGTCTAGCGCCTACTAGAAAATTCAAGTACCTGAAAACTAATTTTAAATTGGACTTCTTTCGTTAATTTTGTTGCGCAAATTACTTTTTTAACCTTGTGTTCACATTATATTGGTAAGCCAGTGGATAGGGGAAAGTGTCGGTTAATGCATGGTTATAAGGACTCGTGAAGTCTACTGCACTTACAGAACCACTACTTGTACTTGTTAAGATCTGAAATTAAAACGCGTTACAATGAAAGTACTTTCAATCTAACTGGGCCATGTTTATGTTTACTCAATGCTGCCTCAATTTTCCATGCCAATAGCCTCAGTTGCCAATAAGCAATATCTTCCGGATTGCTGCACCGGAGCCGAGGATCTGCTAATTAGGGACATGAGAACCGATCAAAAAGGCCTTTGATGAAGCTGACAAGGTGACAATGGTGGCTGGTGAAGCGTGCGCTATCATGTTTGGAGATTTATGTACAACCATTACAGTAGGTATTATCCTACGAATAATAAATTCTCTAGAAATGTAACGCTCCTACATTCACCGCTTCGATTCTGATTCCATTTACGCAAACAAACTAACAGTAATAACAACGAAACACTCAAACACACAAATATGCATGCGATTGGTCGCGACAAGGTCACGCTTCGTCGTCGGGTGGGGGCGGTCATCGCAACGAGCGGTGAGGTACAACGCGTGGCGTAGGTACATCTTGCATAACACTTTCCACAGATGTCAAGTATGGATTATTAAAATGTTTATGAAAGGTGAGTCCTGTGTTTTTCATGTCTGTATGGCTTCTACACTACTTCACGGCACATGACGGCATTTTTAATGAATCAATTATCGCAAAAACACAGCAATATTATCAAAGGAAACTTTTTGCCACGCAACCGCACGCTCGGGTGTCACAGCGAACTATCGCGCCGCGCGGTTCATATTTTAAGCCCCGCCGCGGTACATATGGCTTGAGATGATTTTTCGGGACATAATTTAAATTTTCAATTCAAACATAACTTATTTTATTTTTTAATTTTTTGCACTTATAAGATTATTGAACAATAGGTATTATCTTATTGCTAAGCGCTGTCTACCAGAAAATACCATTGGGACGTTTATGCGAAGGAGATAAATGGGGTACCAGCGTATTCAATACAAAAATATATTTATATGTTACTGCTAAGATACATAAACTACACCTACATATATAAAATTAAAAAACAATAAGTCATAAAATAAATGAAATACAGGTAAAATATACTCTATATGTATCTCCAAATATATATTACATAAATATTCTAAAATAAATAAACTTACATACTACAGTGCATTGCTTGATCATAAAAGTGTCGAACTACAAGTGATTTAAATTGATTCTGCGATTGTGCTTCCATAATGTTGTCAGGGAGGGCATTCCATAGTCGTATAGCCTAAACGGAAAATGAATTTGAGAGAAACCAAAACACGCTATTTTTATTGTTTTATTATATATATGTGTGATGATATGATATTAGTATCAACAGTGACATAAACAGGTCGCGGGTCAATTTCGATAAACGATAATTTCCGCATGGGTGACGTGATCGCGTAGTGGTTGCGGTGACTGATCAAAGCGGATTCATCTGGTCCTCTGCCGCATTTGTTAGTTATTATATTATACACCTGACACGTTTATTCCAAGTAACTATGTTGACATACTCGTAGGTGAGTTTTGGATTGAAACAGGTACAGATAATATCAAGGTAGGGCAGCACAATATGTTACCGGAAACGACTCTTAACTGTAACTATTAAAATACTTTACTACTTGACAATACTATTTGACATAATTTCGATTCAAACTTACTTACTTGTTATTAAAATTTACGAAAAATATACAAAAAAATCAAAGAAAGTATAAAAGCTAAACAGGTGATACTTTTGATATAATTCGCTACTTGACAGTTTTTCGGAAAATATTTTATTATTTACGTAGGATTATCTTCTACCACTCACAATATTTTTTTTTCAAAAATACCTTATTTTATTACGAAAATTAATATTTTTATCAATTTAATTCAAATTCGCGCAAAAAACTGTCGGTCACGTGACATTTACGTCAAAAAACGTCACATTACAAAAAATAAACGGGCAAGAGCGAGTCGGACTCGTACATGAAGGGTTCCGTACCTCCGTACAATGTTTTAAAACGCTAAAAAAACACGTTTTTTGTATGGCGACCCCCTTTAATTTTTAACTTTTTTTTATTTTTAGTATTTGTTGTTATAGCGGCCACAGTAATACGTAATCGGTGAAATTTTCAAGTGTCTAGCTATTACGGTTCAAGAGATAGAGCCCTGTGACAGACGGACAGACGGATAGACGGACAGACAGCGGAGTCTCAGTAATAGGGTCCCGTTTGCACCCTTCAGGTACGGAATCCTAAAAAGCAAAATCAAGTGGCACACTACAAGACGTGTGCCGTGCCCATGTGTAGATGTACGACGAAAGTATAGAAATAAATAAAAACTAACCTAACATTTTGTACCTAACTTAAATAGTTGAAAGCTTGTTTATTGAAATGTTTCGTCTCACATGGCCGCGTCGCGTTTCGTTCCTTGTCATCCACAGATAAAAAAAATCAGATTAATTTTCCAAAAATAAAATATTTACACTTTACCTTATCGCATAAAACTTAATGTAGAATTATTTTTACCTATAAACTAGCATATACAACATATTTCATATTATAATGTTACATCTGTCAAGTACCGAATTCATAGAAATATTACAAACTAGCAGTCCACCCCGGCTTCGCCCGTGGTACACACATAGCCTATGTCACTCGGGAATAGTGTATCTTTCCAACGGTGAAAGAATTTTTTAAATCGGCCCAGTACTTTTTGAGCCTATTCATTACAAACATACAAACATACAAAAATAGGTACAAATCTTTCCTCTTTATAATATTAGTATAGATATAGATATGTTTAATATGCTTTTAACATGTAATTCCGGAACTAACAATATTTCTAAAAGCTTCTTGTCAAATCTCAAAACATTTACACTTGCAAAAACAGATTCACTTAGAATTGCAAATTTGACTAAGCTGTTCACTCCAAAATAGGGTTATCATATCCCCAAGTACTGCAGTGCTGGATTAGGAAAAATGCCAGGACATTTTCTTTGAAAAATAGGATGAAAAAGTTATAACAGAATTGCACTGTCTCACATTGGCATATTCGTATTTTTGGGTATCAGGAAAAATATAAATTATTCATCTTATTGGCTTTTGTCCTTTTATATCTTAATATTATGCTTTGAGAGCATTTTACATTTAGGTTTTACATAAATTATTACCATGATATAAGTTTAAAAAACTAATAGCCGAATTCGGGAAAATTCTTGCTGAAAAGTATGAATTATCCAATAATCCAAGGTCGGCAGTCAATTGAGACCATTCATTTGAAACCCACCAAAAACACACAACTCTTTTGTACCTATACCGTTTGTATGAAT
Source organism: Acrobasis repandana (assembly GCA_963576875.1). NCBI lineage: Eukaryota > Metazoa > Arthropoda > Insecta > Lepidoptera > Pyralidae > Acrobasis > Acrobasis repandana. The sequence continues at coordinate 5,984,743 of OY756223.1, read as the reverse complement.
TTTTAGCATACAAATTGTAGCCTATATCACCCGGACAATAATGACAAATCGATTGACATCTCATTTGTGAAAATTGGACAAGCGATTCGGATGCTACGGTGGAACACACATAGATACAATACAATACAATACAATACCCTTTATTGCACAAAAGTAAAAAACAGAACATAATTATCTTAAAAAATAGGAAATGCGCAAAAGGCGGCCTTATATAGATACTAGTTATACATACACGTAGATACTTACATGCATAGACTGCTAAAATTATTACCCTTCCTTTTGGCTTTGTCGTAGTCATGCAAAAATAGGACGCTACATATAAAATAATGATCACGCCTTCTTCTTGTATATTCTGTCTAATTATGGCCATCCACTTGCTACGATCCTGATAAATCGCTTTCACTTTATTTATCTACAGTAAAATATGTATATATTATTATTAGCATTAAGGTTGACAACCCTACCTAACAGACGTACTTTCGGACATGTAAAATGAGAATGCATTCTATTACTAAGTAGGAGAGGCAGGGGTACAAGAAATTCATATTTTACACTTTTGACAGATCTGTCCTTCACACAAGATTTATCGCGTTCGTAATAGAGTAGCATTTCTCCGTGTGTGGAAAAGATTTCGCGTTGTTTTCCGAGATAATATAAAAATAAGTATTCGTTGTGACGTCGCACGGGAAACGGGAACGTATAAATCAAAGCTCTCCGTACGAATTTATTCACTTATGAATAAAGTTTGTAGGCGGATGTTCCACTGACTGTGAATCGTAGTTATTTTATCTGAGTGTATTCTTTGAATGTAACTTGAATGAAAACTTGTTTTATTCATAAATCGAATGGTTTTCTAAAATGGCTTAAAAATCGTCGAACGGCCAACTATAATACATCAACCTGTACCCCAAGTATAGGTTTATGTTGGCGATAAAGTTGATCAAAGTCGCGAGTTGTTTTCGTGTGGTCAACATTGGTGTCAGGTTTTTAAGCTGTCTATAGGCATCTGACATAGCTTGACAAATACCAACAGCTTGTGCCTTCCGAAGCATGGAAGAGCTTGGCGGAAGTATCTTTGGAAGACATGTTAAGCCGTTGGTCCCGGCTGTCATCAGTAGATAGCAGTCGTCAAGCTATGTCAGATGCCTTTATATAATAATAATAAATCATTCAATTTCAGGCAACGAAACGAACATTTACATTATAACCCCAAGCCCATATTTATTCATACCTTATAGACTAATATACATATAATATAAAACTTAAAACTAGCTCTATTTGTACGTATAGTCTGACGCACTGCACAATGTCGCGGAAGTCACTTTAGGAAGCTTGAAAAGTCTGACAGCAGTGTTAGCGACTTCATCATCATCATCATTAGCAGCCTTCTATATCCCACTGTTGGGAATAGGCCTCCCTCAATGTATGACTTACTCACACGAAAAAGATACAAACCAACCTTCATACTTGAATGGAACAGTACAAGACCAAAATGGGTGGCGTATGTTCAGCAGATGGATTGCAGGTCATGTTGAAAAAAGTACAATGTCAAATATTTTATAATAAATTAATATATAGGGACAAATCACTCTGATCGAGTTAGCCAAATAAATTTAATATTTAAACTAAATTTAAACTTATGTTATGGGATACTCACTCAACGATACTATGTCTATAATAAATACATATAATAGATAAACAACCATTGACTGCCTTCGTGGTCCAGTGGTCAAGGCGTTTGCCTTGTGATCCGGAGGTTGTGGGTTCAAATCCCACTAGGAAGCATACTTTGTAAAAAGTTGTTTCTAGTCTAGTTAGGATATTGCAGGCTTGAATCACCTGATTATCCGAAAAAAAAGATGATTCCGTGCTTCGGAAGGCACGTAAAGCTGTTAGTCCCGAACGCCATCTAGCGTTTGTACCTATCCTAGGATTGGTTCTGGTCTACCCTTTGGGTTGCGGAGGTCAGACGGCAGTCGCTCTGTGTAAAAACCAGTAACCTCGTCAAATCACCTAGGTAAGGTAGTGGACCCCGGGCTCTGAAGCATAATCACTGACGATGCAACCGGGAATACGCTTGGATGATAATGATAGATACACAACCAAGACCTAGAACCATTTGAAAAAGACCATTTTCCAATATGCCCTGGCTGGGGATCGAACCCAGAACCTCCGAGTGACGAATACGCCACGGAGGTCGAAACTAGGTCCAAATCTGAAGTCAAGGTCGAAAAAAGATATCTGCTAAAGCTCATATTATTATCTCATGGGCACGTTATTTCCAAGCTTAACACGAGAAGCATGAATAATGTTATTTTACAAGTACTGATAAATACAAAGATTTATAAATCTAATCAACTCAGAAAGACTAACTGTCTTAGAAGATACAATTAATATAAATGAATAAATTCCGGAATAGGTTTTTTTTTAAGTGAAAACTTCTTCAGCGGCGTTGTGCACTTTTTTTGTAATGGGTAAAAAATGTTAAACTCGCGTCGGGACACGTGTCCTGATCGAAAATTCGTAAGATGGATGGAGAGTAGACAGCCGGCGCGGCGTAGGAGAGAAAGTATCCCCATCTCTTTCTACGGCGCGGCGAAAATTTATGCCTGCGCCTGCTGTTTCGTTAAGCTGAGAGATAAACTTTTAATGTAATATAAATTGTCATGTTTGTGTACGATAGCGCAATAAGTAAATATTGTATTCTACCACATAAATGATCGTACTTTATACTGATAATTAAAGCAATTCGTGCAAAATTATTCCCTCACCATTCCAAAATATCAAAAATGCACAACATTAATATTCAAGTTTTCACTTCTGCCGGCACTCCCGGAGTGCAACCCGTCTTTTTTTTATTAAAGATTTAAGTGCGTTTGACCTCTATCTAGCCTGATGGGAAGCTAAGATGAGGTCTAAGGTGTATCACGCAGATTCAAAAAATGCCTATTCACTCTTGCCTTAAAAATCCCTAAATCATATGTATGGGGAAACATCGACGTAGGGAGGGAATTCCACACCTTAGCGGTTTGCACAATGAAGGAGGAGGCGAATCGAAGTAAGTAAGGTACTTAGAATCAGAAGTCTTTGCATCTTACGAGTGCCTACAAAATAATTGAAGTGGTGGTTTGTAATATAATTTTATTAAGAAACAATTTACTTTGGGGCTAGTTCAATCTGTATAATCTGTCCTCACATATTTATCTATTACCTCTCCAACCCGCCTGGCCAGCGTGGTGATTGTAGGCCAAATCCTCTGACTGCTCTGGCTTATATATGGCTCTGGTAGTACAGAGAGGGACGTGCTCCTGCAGTGGTGACTAAAAAAGACCTGATGGTGATGATGATGAATGATGTGCGCAATAACACAAAAGTATAAAATAAGCTACACTGAATTAATGTACAAAAATTGACAGAAGCACTGAACACCGATGAAGGATATTCCATATATCGACTTCCTCACAAGAAAAATGATCACACGTACTGCAGCCCAAACTAAAGAATTGTTTTGCAACACATTGCCCTCGCCATTCAGCGTGACAATGCGGCTGGCGTTATGGGTTCTTTTGAGCCCGGTATGCTCTTCGATTAGCCTTATATTTAATATTTTTATTATTATTTCTTCTTCTGTTTTGTTTTCTTTTTTTAATTTTAGTTTAGTTTTCTATTTTGTTCACTTATGTGTAAAAATTAAAAGGTCAAATAAAGTTCATTGTTTTGCTACTGCAAACATGAAAAATCCTCAAAAAGTGAACGACGCCTTATGTGTAAAAGAGAGATATTGAACCTTCAATATCAGTGAAATGTTGTGAGCATGCTAATGTGTGTAATACGCCCCTCAGGGGTAAGTTTCGGTTGCCTAGACACATTAGGGATAATGGCTATCTGTCTAGAAGGTTCCAGTTTCTTAAAGTTTATAGATAAAAGAAAGGATGTAACTTGGTTCAATTTTGGGACAATTTTCTATATTTTCTGGAAAAGAAAATTTAGATTTAGAAATCTTAGTAACAAAACCTGCACGATATGTAGTGACACTAGTGATTGATAAGTTTACTAGTATGTAAAATCACAGGATACATGATTAGTACAAGTAAAATGGAAAAGCCAATACAAACCACTCCATTATCCATATACCATTGTACTATTACCTATGTAAATATTATGTTTTCTCAGTAAGTGAATTATTTCATGTAATTCTTATGAGAAATAAAGTTATTCTAACCTAATTATCTCTGCCAAAAAATCATTGTATGCATCAATAGGCATGATTACTGGTAAAACATTTTTGGCCCATCGGTTAGATTAATATAAAAATATAAGTATTTGTTTTCCTGAAAAACAAAAAGATGAGAAGATACAGCACATTTAAATTTCGCATTGCGTCACGGCTTCGTACGATTTTTTCCATGACAGTGACGTCACAAGCCCCCACTCTGGAACTTAGATGCTAATTTTTACTTTGATAAACTGAAAAATATTTTTGGATAATCTAAAAGACGGATTAATAAGAATAATACTTTTCTGACCCAGTAATTATTTCTATTCATCGGTGTCACTCTTTCCATTAAATGACATCCACAAGGCACTGGCTCTTCAATGTAGAAGCTAGTTGGGGCCTAAATTATATAATTAAATAATGTCTTGAAATATGATTTATTTGAAGTAGAGATTTGAAACCGGCTGGCATTATTTAATTTATAGTACAATATACACATCATGCAATAGTTACTTACTTATACCTATTGCATTTTTTATTTCTAAATGTATGTAAAAATTAATTTTGAACCTAATTTTAATAATTTAGTTTTTTAAATTGACTATAAAACTCGTAACATATTAATTTAGGTAGTCGAATTCGTACATGAAGGGTTCCGTAGAATGTTTTAAATGCTAAAAAAAACACGTTTCTTGTATGACGACCCTCCTTTAATTTTTAACTTTAATAATAGCAGGTGAAAATTTCAAGGGTCTAGCTATTACGGTTCTAGGGATAGAGCTCTGTGACAGACGGACGGATAGACGGACGGACAGACGGTCGGATAGTTAGACAGACAACTGACTTTCAGTAATAGGGTACCGTTAGCACCTTTGGGTACGGAACCTTAAAAGGCATTGAAGTATTTCCAGCAATCATATTTCTTGGTTATTCAGATCTGAGTTTATGTTTCGTTGTTCTAAGAACCTTCGGGAATAGTCAAAATACGTTAGTTTGAGAACAAGTTTATTAAAGTCTAATGAGCCTTCATGTGGATAAGTGAGCCTTAAGTTTGATGACCTCTGAGAACGTACTAGTAATAATTAATTTGAGTTCCACGAATCAATTAACACATGCCTAAATCCATCTCGCTAATATTTAATCGTGTGATCAAAATGTAAGATTTGAAAATAAACTCATTTTTAAAAAAATAAACCTTTCTTATGACGTCGCAATGAGTAAAAACGTTATATCGATGTTTAGGACTAAAAAATATAGCCAAAAAAGAATGAAATTATTACTTATAAAAAAATATCCATAAAATGTTTGAAACTAAACTATCAATTTTCTAATATGAACTTTTTGCACAAGTGAGTACGTCTTCGTAATATTCGACGACTATTTACCATAAAATTTTCAGAATTTTTTTAATAAATATAGTCACATTACCGCTTATTGACATGATTCAGATTCTTTTTCATTCCCCTGATCGACTTTCACGATCTGCTGGGGAGAGAAGCAGCTAGTACATTCTTCGCTTTTTCTGTTCTCTGTTCTGTATGACAGTAATTATCGACCAAAAATGAAGAAAACAAACTCACTATCACGCTAAAAGTGGCCTTTGAGTCTTGCGGCCCTGGGTTCCGTCTGCTTAGAACCGCAAGACCCAAAATGCTCTGTCTGCCCTATTAGGTATAAAGACGTGATAGTATGTATTGACCAAAAACAGAAAATAAAGGAATAAATTAATTTAATCCCATGACTAATCACAATCACAATCACACCCACTTCTACACACATACATGCCTCATGCTTGTACAATGGTCATGCACCGATGTATTTTTATTTATCTTTAATTTTTTTTATTTTTGTTTTTCTAGCCCTTCGTTAGTCTTTTTAGCCTAGGCACCTAAATTCGTACACTTCATTATGTCCTCTCTATTTCAAAATACGGTCAAACACTGAATACCAAAATACAGGCGCCAGCCTAGTTTAGAAATCAGGGTTTAAAAATACTAATTTGTACTACCCATTACAACCTTTTTGTGTACTAACCAACTTGTAAAAAACTGTACAAATCTTTAAGTGAATAAAGAATTTATTAATTATTATTATTCTCTTTATTCATTTTTTTACTTAGATTAGGTTTTGATATAATACTAGCAGTCCACCCCGGCTTCGCCCGTGGTACACACATAGCCTATGTCACTCGGGGATAGTGTAGCTTTCCAACGGTGAAAGAATTTTTTAAATCGGCCCAGTACTTTTTGAGCCTATTCATTACAAACATACAAACATACAAAAATAGGTACAAATCTTTTCTCTTTATAATATTAGTGTAGATTTATAAAAAGTAAAATATAAAACATATCTACTACAAAATATATATACATTATTACTAATTAAAGATGTTTTTCACAACAAGTAACATATACACGTAGCTTCAATAAACCACCACTAACAAGGCGAACTCTTCAATAAACAGCTGATCCTCAAGAACCAGCTGAATAAAACATAGGTGTGTCCAGGAACGTCCTCTAATAAGAAAACTTTTCTGCCGCCATGCCATAATTAAAGAGACTGTTACAAACTTTTGTAGTTTATTAAATTAGCTAGTAAGCCGTTTTAGCTTTTGCTGCTGTTTTCTTATGGGAACTTTGCCTATTTTGTGATCGAGATATAGATGATAATTATTTTTGAACATATACGCTTTTTATAATGTAAAATTATGTAATTATTGATTTATACAGCATAACAATGCTCGAAACGATATTTAAATTAAAAAATGTGATGAAAATTTCGCCATGAGTAAGATTCGAACTCATGCCCCTCACATTTTTACTGTGAGTGCACTTCCAATTGTGCTACCGGGTTAATTAGTTCAAACCATTTTACTTAATGAGATATAATCTGTCATATAAAACAATATTTATATTTTCAGTAAAATTTGTAATACTTTGATGACAAAAATATACTAAAAGAATTCATTAGAGACAAAAAGGTGATAATTATGAAACAAGCAATTATTTAAAAAAAACCCGACCGCCAACATATAAATTGTATATATTTTTGTAATCCTTGTATAAAATCTCTCGATAGGTTTTGTGTAAATAAATTTTTCGAGGACTCATAATTTGGCGCGAAAATCCTCTTTTTCGATTATTTCAATTTTTGATATACCCAGTGTCACTTTTAGAGTTAGGACAAATCTAACGACAGCTCTCAAGCTAAAATCCATCAAGCCGTTTAGGCTGTAGAGCGTGCCAAAGAAATTTACATACATACATACACTCGAAAAACATAACCCTCCTTCTGGCGCAGTCGGGCAAAAAGAACACGTATTTTCTTTTGATAACGTTAGAGTAAAAAAGTTTATCTTGAATTCACAAAGAATATTCTCGTACATTTTTAAAATAAAATATATTTTTAAAGGAGTGCTTACAAAAAAATAGGTACCAGTACAATACGATAACATAAAACTGCAATATCTGAAATTACTTGAATAATCTGTTACGGGAATGCAAAAAAATAGTTTTTATTCGACGTGAAGCTTTTAAAATAATGAAAAACATACCCTAAGTTAAGCCCTTCTTTACAATTCACTCAAAAAATGTCCACGAGATAAGTACGGATGTATGTACATAATTTGATACCCCAATATCGACCCCTATCACCGTTACGACCTCCATGAATTATACAAAGCAATTTGTTTCCAGATAACTTATCTAGCGGTTGCTGAAAACGTACGTGTTCGGAGCCACTATTACATTGAACGTGATACTGATACTGGCCTCTAAATGAATTAGGAAGACAAAGTTTGTACGAGTATTTTGATCATTTTTCAGTTTTCTTTTGGTGCTTAATTAACGTCCACTTTATCATTATAAAAAAGCGACGTGTTAATTAGGCGAAGAACAAATCAAGACTGTTAATTTTTTCAAAAAGAAAGTTGTAAAAAATCTTTAATGGTTCCCAAGACTTCAATGGTTACCCATCCGTCAACGTCGCAATTTGCATATTCTCACTGCTGGTGTATCTTAAAAATAAATTCACTTTCCTGAGAATCAACCCATCTAAAAGTAAGTGAAAGTAATTTAAATATATGTTTTAGGTACATTTTAAATACCTAATTGATAATATACCATTATTATTTATTTATTTATTTCCAGCCATTACGTGTCCCACTGATGAGCAAAGGCCTCCCTCCATTTTTTCTATTCTAATCAGTCTTGTGTCTTCCAATCTTTCCATGTTTTATCAAATCTGTCGAGTTCATCACTCCAATGTGCCATAGCGTCCAAACCTACCAGTAGGTTAACTGGTAGAAAGGCCCTGGGCCTTAAGTCCGCCTATTACATCATACAATCAGGTAGCAAAAAAAAGCTGTATTTAAAAAATATGTTTGATTTTATAAATTCTACGTTTTCACAGTATTATTAACCATTTTACCTATCTTGCATTCATGTTGCGAACTACGTAACCTAATTCTTAGTTACCTAGTTCGAAAGACTATAGTAAAGTTTTTAATTTAAATTTTCATACGAGTACAATGTCGGGTTTTAAAATGCCGAGTTTACTTTTGCGATGCTATTATATGACGTCAAAAACATTGCAGGTTTAATTAAAAAAAGCTGTGAAGAAGGGCCTGCAAAGTCTTTCTAACTTCGGAATCTTCTTCTTTTCGTTTCTTTTAAACAATTATCTTTTTCCCTCCAGATGATGCTTCCCTAACAGCGCTGTCCGAGGCTTCAGAGAGAAGGTATGAGGTGTAACATAGTCTAGTCGGTACCTAAGACCACACTGGCACTGTGGTATTGATTGATCGATCAATGTAACGCCATCGTAGCCATTTAACAGTTCGGAATAAAGCTTGATTTTTTAAATAATATAAATGCCTTTGTTTGTCTTCTAATTTTTTTGCTCAAGCATTGTAAAATATATATTCGATATAGGCCTAATCAATCAATCCTAATATATCATTTTACTTTTTTAATACAGAAAATACGTTAGTAAATGTAACATTTTCTAAAAAGAACCAACCTATGAAGCTTCGTATGTAAAAAAGCTATATCATTATACAAAACGTCCGTTGTGAATGTCCAAGAGATGAAAGGTATATTTGATTATAGTAAAAGGGTTCCGACATATATGGATAGCACGAATTGAAATGGGGTCGAAGCTATCTGTTAGAGTTATGTGAAGGAATATTGACAGATCCGGTATATTCTTTAGGATTTGACAGCTACAATGAAGATAGAATTTGGTATTGTTTTACGTAGGAGTACCTATTTGTCTTTATCGATAGCCCCGGCTTTTTGTGATTTTGTGTAGGTATGAGTTTGACTACTCTGGCTAATATCTGGCTCTGGTAGTACAGAGAGGGTCGTGCTTCTGCAGTGGAGACTAAAAATAGTTTGGAAAATCCAAAAGTGCACGCCTCATAATCTCATTTTTCACAATTAAATTGATTTTGTTTGTTTTATTGCTAACTTAAAACGAAGAAAAGTATGTGTCGGCTTTAACGCACGACTGGAGATTATTTTTAACTTTTATTTTTAACTTCCCGCTGAGTAAATTGAAAATTTTCAAAATTCGGTACGTTATTAGTTTCACCCCGTTTTTGAAAAGTCGAGTTTTCATCAGATCTCGACGTTTAAAGGTCTCAGGAATCTTCCCTGACCACTCACGAACAAGTGTCATGCACCCTATCCGTATGTGTGTGTGGGTGTGTATGTGACCCGCTTATAACTCTTGAACAACTAAACCGATCGGAACCAAACAAGTAGCTTTACAAAGAGTTCTATACAACTCAGATTTCCTGTGAATTTAAACCGATTCGGACCAGTAGATTTTGAGAAATCTCAAAAAAAAAAAAATGGTTGCCTGTAAAGTCGGTTTTACGGGCGAAGATTTTACGTGACAACGCGCGCGGCAGACCGATCATAGTTGAGTGGGAGAGAGACGCAAGGCATTCGGTGGGCCTCTCTCTCGTTCGGTGACTCATCGTAACGTTACCGAGCGTTACACTTTTTCATAAGTGACTCCCAGCCGCAACCTAATTTAAGACGTTGTCACGTCAAAAACTAAGCAAAAACAAGAAAAAGACACAAGACTACGTCACGAATGTCAAGAAAAGTGTTACCACTGATTGTTCTTTTCATTCTAAATTAGTTAATGCAAATTAAATAAAATATTAACTAACTTATCGCTTCTTTTACATTTATTCGTCTTTCATATTTAATAAAACAAACAAAATCACAACATTCTTTATTCAAATTTCTTTTTACTTCTTTTCTTACTTGCCAGTTACACATTCGTACTCATCATACATAGGTATTAACTCTTTCAACAAACCTCACATCCAAAATTATTTTTAATATGTCACCTGTTTTTGACGTGACAACGTCTTAAATTAGGTTGCGGCTGGGAGTCACTTATGAAAAAGTGTAACGCTCGGTAACGTTACGATGAGTCACCGAACGAGAGAGAGGCCCGCCGAATGCCTTGCGTCTCTCTCCCTCTCAACTATGATCGGTCTGCCGCGCGCGCAGCACTAGAGAATTAGATATCAATAAATATTCTACCGAGAAAAAGACGTTGTCACGTAAAATCTTCGCCCGTAAAACCGACTTTACAGGCAACCATTTTTTTTATAATAATAATTACGATTAAACTACATTGAATTAGACCGTGATCTTCGAAAGGACTTAGTTTTGGATAATACTGAAGCGTATAAAAAAAATGGACTTGATCAGATAAGTTTTTCGGGAGTTATCGTGACCACGCCAGTTTCCATACATACAGACACACGGACGTCCACAAAATGATTTTATTAAACATTGTTTTTATTTATTTAAAAGGCAAAATGTCTTTTAAAAATGTCATAAGTGTTTAAACTAGTGTTTTTCCTTGACATTTATGTGTAAATATTATTGTACAAGTGCTATAGAAAATAAATAGAGACACATTTAGTTAAAAAAATCACTTGATTTTTGTAAGGCGAGAGTAGAGCACTACCTCATGCGCTTCGCTTATGAGGCGTGCAAAAGACCTGATGAAGACAGTGAAACATTAGGAGACAGTAGAAAGACACATTGTACCCAAGGCGAGAACGGGGGAGAGGTGCGGAAACGGGGAACGGGGACGCATATTGCGCGGGACCTTAGGAGATTCCACTCTGTATGAAATACTCTTATGAAATACTCTGTGGTGTTACGTCGCGTCGTAGGTAGCTACAGAGACCCGTGTGGTTTCGGGTTAGAATAGGACCACTCCATTTTTCTTCCTGTGGATGTCGTAAGAGGCGACTAAAGGACTAAGCCTAAACATCTCGTGCTACATTTGCATTCCCAAGGAGGGTTAACGTCGGGCTGCGGCCGGTTGTAAAACTTTTCGCACAAATACATTCCCAAAAAGGTTTGACGTCAGGCAGGCGGCCGGTCGTAAAACTATAGCCAAATCATTTAAACTGTTCCGCTATTTCTTCTCCATTTCGCAAGGTCTTTGGAATGGAAGGATGGATGTGTTGGAGAAGAAAAAACGGGAAAGCGCACCCCGGGCTCTGAAGCAGCACAGCTGAGGATGCAACCGGGAACGCACTTAGATGAAGAAGAAGAAGAGTAGGTAGCTACAGAGAAAACAAAATACTTAGGTACTAGAAATTCCACTGTCACTCAATGAAATGCAAGTGGTTCATAATACATGACACTACCATTATATTGTATAGTACCTTTTCATTTCCTTGAAGCGGTAGTGGCAACGTGGTTTAATATCTTAAAATATATTCTTGAGATAAGTACCTTAGACACTGTCTAAATTTTAGACACTGGACACACTTAATTGTCCGACTGTTTTCAGCCTAATCTATCTCAAGAATATATATTTTTTCTCATATAAACTATAATACCGTATTATGGGCAAATCTTCCCTTTATTTCGAGAGACCTTTAGGGCTGCAGCCTAGGACACGAGGATCTGGGCGCCAGAGGCGGATAATCTTAGACTTTAACTTTTAGGAACTATCTGCCTCTAGTGCAACCCCCCCCCCCCCCCCCCCCCCAAGGCAAGTTCTGAGGGGCGGCGAAATATGATTAGCCTACGAGCGCTAAATGTGCTAATCAGCCACTGTCAGCAGTGGACTAATATAGGCTGTAAAAAAAGTCGTAGACAGTGGGCGTACGAGTAAACCTAAGTCTGACTAACTATTACTACATTCTGACACGAAGAAAACATTTAAAAAATAAAACTTTACAAAAGAAGGAAATTATTCTATGAAAATATCGTGCATTATATCTGGAACTAAGTTTTAAGCCTGTCATGAATACCTGAACGGCTAGCGCCCGTGAAATATGCGGAAACTAAATATAACTTGCAGGTGTTCCGGAAGATTATTATATAACTTCTGTTTGGTTTATAGAGCGGGTTATAATTTAATCCGTGTTTAGTTAGGGAATTCAGTGAGGTTTACTTAGTAATAGATATGTAAGCGAATTATGGCAGCAATGTTTATTGACACAACGAAGAAGAAGATAGATAGATAAACTGATATATTTTCTGCTATAACACACATACAAACAGAAGAGTAATGGATGAAAAGAAGGATAGCAAATTGTAAAAAATGAAGAAATGTTATTAGAAAATATAATAATATTGTGTTCCCTTACTATCATGGGTCTCATAAGAAGGCTCAAGGTAGCTCAACGCGCTATGGAGAGGGCTATGCTTGGTGTTTCTCTACGTGATCGAATCAGAAATGAGGAAATTCGTAGGAGAACAAAAGTCACTGACATAGCCCAGCGGATTAGCTCATTGAAGTGGCAGTGGGCGGGACACATAGCGCGAAGAATCGATGGCCGATAGGGCAAAAAGGTTCTCGAATGGCGACCATGTACTGGCAAGCGAAGCGTAGGACACCCACCCACAAGGTGGTCAGACGACCTGACCAAGGTCATTTTGAAAAACCTAAGGAGAGGCCTATGTCCAGCAGTGGACGTTATGCGGCTGAAATGATTATAATGATTATTTTAAGAAAAAATCGGCTCAAAAAATGGTTGTAAACTTGTGTAATACTAACACAAATACAACGGTACCCTGGTAATTTATGGGACTCTAACTCAACGATAACATATTTATTAATAAATACATATATAGATAAATAAGAAGTCAAGGCGTTTTTTTTTTTTTTGTTTAATACTTCACCTCCAACATAATCGGAGACTATGTCCTCATTTTTTATTTTTACAATATTTATTATGTATTTTTAGATTTAAGATATAAGAATTACATTTTTTTAATTTCATTTGTTATGTTAGCTAGTTTTTAGTTTACCAATTTTCAAGATATATTATTTCCAATTTAGAATTTAAAATGTACATTGCATGAATAAAATTTTTATTTTCCTGTTTTACTTTGTAACTCATTTAAATTTACACTTTTTTTGCACTTTATCTCCATTTTATATATATTTTGATGTGATTCAATTTTTCAATTTTTTATAATTTAAATTTTATACAATGGTTTTTATTTAATATTTAACACTTATTAGACAAAATTTATGTTTTCCGACAGTCCAGTATATGTATGTATGTATATATATACATATATATGTTATACATACACACACACACATAGCCAGTCATATAGCACATTTTCTCTGCATATACTTGATTATATGCACAAGCAAGCACTACGGATTACAGTTCATTTTATCCTCGAAGACATATGACATTTAAAATATTACAATATATAAATATTATTTTATTTGTTACAATAATAAAATATAATACAAAATAAATTTAACCAATTGTTACAGAATATGATAATATTTACCTAGAGACATATACAGCTGTTTTTTGCCTGGTTTCACCGAAATTTTTCCCGAGACTTGGGTCAGGCTTTTCTCCACTTTTATACTAATTTTATTGTTACTAAATATGAGCTATTATTTTACGATAACATTCATATTTTTATGTGTTACTAAGTGGCATCCACTCACTCCGCACTCGAAATTCACGCACACAACGCCCACGATGCCTACCTGTTACCCATGTGTGGCCGGGCCACGGCGCCTTGCATCATTTTTTGCTCGTTTTACATGACAATTTGACTTTTTACAAAGTAAATTGTATGACTTGTGATAATTTTAGCTTCCACGACCCCTCCACACACTGGGTTACATAGCGATTGCAAGGTCAGCAATACGCAGTTGCTGACCTTGCAATCGCATCCCACTTTTTACTCAACTCGCAATCGCTACTAAAGGCGTTGTGGCCTGTCTGCTACCTGCCTGCTTTGGTGCAGTTTCTGCACGACGGTTTTTTCCCCGCCTTGTGGCCAGCACATTCCGACCTTAGGTGCGGACCCCCGCAGTGGCCGCATGAGTCCTCCGCCTCGCTGCAATACCGCTTGCTATGGCCATAAGCCAGGCAACGCGAGCACTGAACGAGGGGGGACTGATCGGCCACCCTAACTTGCTGGAGGTCCACACGGAGGGAACCGGCGTCTACTGCCCTCCTCCATAGTGTCGGGGACGTGCTAACCACAATGTGGGAGACTTGCGGGTTTCGCGCCCTCTTTCTATATTTTATTTGCAAGCGGTCTTCCCCCCTGTCGAGGTCGTGAAAAATTTCGGAGTTTTGTCTCCTCACCGCTTCAGTGACGTCCTCATCAGTGTATCTGATGTTGACGCCCCAGAGGATGAGGAGCGGATCCTTATTTTTCACTTCCTCGACAGCGAGGTTACCGCCTGCCCCCTCGATCCTTTGCCGCAGCTTGTCCCTCTCAGCCTCTGTTGCGCAGTTCATGATGACCTTTTGGTCCCTCGCCTTACGCACACGCTTTATGCGGATCCACCCCTCCCTGGCATCTACAGCTTCACGTATCTTGTCGAGCACCTGCTCTCCCGTGTCGCACACATCCTTGGATGTGACGACCAGGGACAGCAGGGCCCCACGCTCGGCTGCTTTTGCCTTGGGTGGGCGGGCCGCTACGTCCGCGTAAGACGAGGTACCAGACTGCTGCGTCACCAACTCCCTGATCTCCTCCAGTTTCCTCGCGTTTTCGGCGATCAACAGGGCCTGCTCGTCCATCTTTTTGGATAGGCCAAGTCCTGCCGACCGCTCGTCCTGGATGGAGGTGACCTCAGCGGGGGAGGTCTGAGTGCGGGCGCACGGATTATACCCAGGAGTTATATTTGGAGCTTCGACAAGTTCGCTCAAGTTATATATTTTGCCAGACAATATTTTTATTTTGTCCTTTATACCGTTTTTAATTGTGTTCTTGATGTTTCTTGCCGTCTCAAGCTCATCCTCAATTTCTCTCAATAACTCTTGGCATTCTGAGCCCAGTTTGTCTCTTCTGTCGTCCGTCATTCTCTTCTTTCTGTCAACGGGATGCACAAAAGGCGTGGCGATTGTCTCTTTCCCGAATTTTCTTCTATACTGGGATGAGGGGGACATCCTGTGTATCTCGTCGTCGCTCTCATCCGAATAATTAAGGCGCCGAGCAAAAGACACCGATTTTGGGGTCCTGCCAACAGGCTTTATTTTATGCGGAGTCCTTTCGGTAGGCATTGCCGAAGGTTGCGTCAGTAAATTAAATTAAACGTTAATAAATTCTTAAAATGTAATACAATTTCTTGGCCCTGTATACGGTCGTTAAAAATGTAAGTTTGTATAAGTTATAAAATGAGTCAGATTAAAAACACAAAATAAGAAAATATCACAAATAAAAAACTTTCGACACCCTCTTAAAAGTTAATATACCTAACGAATAAAATCGAACAACAAAATTACCTTTTTGGTGGAAAATTTTGAATTTTCCACCAAAAAGGTAATTTTGTTGACCAAATTTGTGAAAAATTTAACTACTGCAAAAAGTATTGATTCTATCAAAACGTAATAAAGGAGTAAAAGATGCGAGACTCAACGAGTTCTATCAGGAAAACGCACAAGCCGATCGATACTTATGGGAAAATTTAAATTTTAGTGAGTTTGTATAAAAATGTAAAATGTTGACTAATAAATGTATATTTTTATGTTCACAGGTACTATTTTTGGCGTCCTCTGGAGGAGAAGCAGCACACGTATGCAGGACCGCCGCCGGAGTGAATCTACAGCGACAGATCGCGCACCAGACGTAAAGACAGTATGTAAAAAATCGACTTTTCGCAAAAAATTTGCTAAAATTCGTCAAAGTATAGGATTTTTGGAAAATTGTCAAAGGTGAGTGAAAATTCTGGAAAATGGTGTCGGAAAATATTTACTAAATCCAAGGGTAACTATCTTGATACAATTCGTATGTTAAATTAGAGATTTGAGCTCAAAAATTTTTGTGTTTCTATAGGAAGTCAAGGCGTTTGCCTTGTCATAGTTGTGTCCGGAGGTCGTGGGTTCAAAACCCACTGGAAAACATACTTTGTGAAAATTTATTTTCAATCTGGTTAGAGTATTGCAGGCATGAATCACCTGATTATCCAAAGAGAAACATGATTCTGTGCTTTGGAAGGCACGCAAAGCTGTGGGTCCCGAACGCCATCTAGCATTTGTACCTATCCTAGGATTAGTTCTGGTCTACCCTTTGGGTTGCGGAGGTCAGACAGCAGTCGTTCTGTGTAAAAACCAGTAACCTCGTCAAATCACCTAGGTTAGGTAGCGGACCCCGGGCTCTGAAACGTTACCGCTGAGGATGAAACCGGGAATACGCTCGGATAATTATGACATAAAAAGATAAACACCCAAGACCCAGGCCAATTTTTAAAAGGCCATTCTTCAACTTGTGCTGGCTGGGAATGAAACCCAGAACCTCCTAGTGGTGGACTAGCGTGGTTACCAATACGCCCCAGAGGTCGTCAAATACCTATAGTGCCTTTTGGACACTATAACAACGCTGTTTCTACAAAGATAGTATCATCCACATATTTCAGCTGGAATAAAAGACTGCTGCTAGAAAGTTTTAGACCTCTTGAATCAAACCTTAAGGCTGAGCCTTAATTTACTCTAGCCGAAGCGAGACAGCGAGACCATGCGGGGTGAAAAGATCATGGTAGGTCAATGAGGCTGGTTTTGAGGTTTTTTTCGTTTTACAAAGAATATTTAAGAGTTATTTAAAAAGTAACACATATTATGACTGCCTTATGTTTAATAAAATTATAATCCAAAGTAACAAGGGCTAATTTATTGTATTTCTTTAATCATTTCCGTTTTAGTATAACTCGAGGTGATTTAGATGCAACTTCGCAATTTTTTACTATCGAGAAAATTATAAGCAATCGTGTTTTCGAAACATATTATGTATAGAGTTAGTCCTGAACTTTGCTGTGTTTTTATTTCAAAGTGAGTATTTCGTTAATATTGATAATATTTAAGATCGCTCTAAGAACTTTAGGGTAGTATGGGCTCTAAAATATAAAACCCCCTCAACAACAAGTTGTTGCCTTTTGTTTCCGAACCTATGTGGAAGATGTATATAGCCATAAATAAATTAGCCAGTCTAAAAGTCCGCTCGTTCAGAAGATATTGCTTATTGGAAACTATTACAACGCTACAAATATAGCATTCGTCCAAATATTTCAGCTGGATTAAAAGACTTACATGTTGTAACCTTTTGTTTCCGAACCTGTATGGAAGCTGTAGCCATAAATAAATTAGCCAGTCTAAAAGTCCGCTCGTTCGGAAGATATTGCTTATTGGAAACTATTACAAGGCTGTAACCACGGAGATGGCATTCATCCAAATATTACACTGTATTTTTGATGGCAGAATAGAGGTAACCGTATATATGATGGAATTGAAAGGGGCCTTCGAGGGGCATTTTAATTCTTATTGATAGCTAATATGGCATCAGATTTTTAGTTCAGCTATTACGTCAAGAGAGTTTTTTATGTATCGACTAGCTGTTAGCCCGCGGCTTCGCTCGCGTAAATGTCGGTTTTATGTACCTAATCCTATTTTCAAAAACTGAGCAAAATGAAACCGATCACCTTCCTCTATTTATAGTTCTGTAATCCAGCTGGTAACTTTTATGTAAAGGTTTTTATGTATATGTATCGATTTTATATATTTTTCTTTTTATTGTAACACCGTTTTTCAGAACATATTCCTAGTCATAGTACATCTGTTTGGTTAATTTGAGTTGGTTTATAAAGTGGATATTGATTCTTATGGTGAGAATATTTTCATTAACATAACAGTTAGTAGCCGTAAGGTGACAGCCGTGTATTGATGACAGAGTAGGTATAATACAATTTTTCATTACCCCTTTCTTCTCCCAGTAGAGTATAGGTACTCGTATAACCCTTAGTCGCTTTTTAAGACAACCATCTATTACCTGGAAGAAAACGGGCAGCAGCGTCCTATGTGCAGTCTTTAAGTATTAAGGCTAAAGTAAATAGTGTTTGTTTGTCGTGTGTATAAGTGGTCAACACTGGTGTCAGATTTTTCAAGCTGCCTAAAGGCATATGACATAGCTTGACGACTGTCATACAATGATAAAAGCTGGGACACAGAGGAGTTCCAGAAATTTTTGTGCTACTTTTACCCACGCATCCAAGCGTGGACCCCGCCCGGAGTTGCTTAACTTGCGATAGTACTACCAATGCTTACCACCGGACTACCGAGCTCCTCAAGGTGTAGATAGTAATCAACTGCGATCACCTGCCCATCCGCCCAGTAGCGTGGTGATTACATTGAATGTATATTATGATGCTATTAATACTCGTACATAGCATCATGTGGCTTACCACAATAATTGTCTCCGTCCATAGTGAATAGAAACCCGACACAGCTGCATCTGAAGCAAATCGTCGAACTAAGCGCCGCTTACTGGCATGGACAAGGCTATTACCGTTTCTGTTATGTTAGTTGACTCTCTTGCCTCGGTTATGTCTTGTGTTTGTGGTACTTGTTTGTGTTCATCCGACTTAAAAAAGAGATTGTCAACTCAGTTGTAAGTTTAAATGTTTGATCCGTCGTTTATAAATTGAATAAATTTCTTAAAACCTTAATTTTTTTTTGTTTGTTTAAAAGTATAAATTGTTTTTTATTAATTCCATAGAATTTTTATCAAAATCGGTCAAGTAGATTTGTTTTGAAAACCATAATAATTGAAAAATGTCATTTTGTTAACGTCTTCTTGTACTACATCATTTGAATTATTGCTAGGATTGTTGGACCTTTCACGATATTTTTGAATGTATTCTAGAAAGATTTTAGAATAGTCGTTCCAAAAAACATGTGTATATTTTTTTACAATACTTAATATTTGTTACAATACTAATGATGGTAAATGATTATAGAATCTCAAGAGATACAAAAACATATTTATGTTTAGTATACAAACAATCGAATATAGGACCTCCCACTTATTTTTCGCCAATACATCCCACTGTTAAAAAAATATGTTTCTTATAAAATTTTACACCCACATTTCTCCCGATCACATCAATTATTCATACCAACTTCGTTTCAATAAACTCCTGCATGTTCCGAGAATCCAAAATTTTCTAAAATTGTAGAAGTTTTAAAAGCAGTGGTTGGTGGCCTTCTGTGAAGCACGAGTTGGATTCTTACCAGTCGTGACTTGTACTTTTAGTTTGTATTCATCTTCAACTATCACCTCTTGCTTCTTCCAAACATCCCGAGACAAAAAGTTGGCCCAGGGCAAGTGAAAAGTTGGCCGACCCAAGCAGACCTGGGGGCGCGGCGGAGATAAAGACAATCCGCTAGATGACAAAAACTCAAATCAGACACTTTTTTCTAAACGTCAAAAAAAACATTTGCTATTGGATTTGTATGAATTACAAAACCGTGACGTCATAGATTTTTCGAGTCAAATAGCGCTCTTAATATAAGTTTTTTTTGCATTTATAAGTCTAAAATCATGTTAAAATGGATATGATTAAGTGCCACTATTTTGTGACGTTTTATTCTCTTAACAGTAGCAAATAATTTATTTTTGACCTAGTCATCTATCCAATTGGGCTAACCTGGCCCGTAACCAAAGACCGATCGCGATGGAGAAAGACTATTGAAGCCCTCTGCCCCACCCCTTCAAGCTCGCCCCTGCCCGCGGTTCGACACACTGACGCTCCCGCGCGCACGTTGACGAGTTTTCAGTGTGTTGGACTAGGCGTGTTTTCTATACAAACTGAGACACTTGCATATAATGTTGAAATCTGCCGCCCCACGCTCGTCGACGGTGCGCGGTGCAGTGGAATCTCCGCCTAAGTCACCTCTTGCTTTTGGTGAAGAAAAACATCATGAGAAAACCAGCATGCATTAGCATGCTGGTTTTCTCATGATGTTTTTCTTTTTTTATTCGTTATGTTGTAGTATGTACGTAAATCCAAACGCAGTTTTTACTCAACGTCATATTTGACATCTGTTATGTCAGTCGTGTTTTTCCCGCTAATAAAGATATTTCGTCAACTACAATATTCTTATATTTTCTGCTCCCTGTAGGCTTTCTGGCTCTCTGCTATTTGCTTTCACAATTATCATTAGATAATTAATTAGTGTGTGAATTGGAGAAGGCAAGGCAAACCGCTCCATTATGTATCTCATCCAAAAAAATGTTACTGTATACGTCCCTTACCATACAATGACACCAACAAGAGGAAGCACTATATAGCCTATACATCTGTAACTGCTATCAAACGCTTTCATAAATTTTTAATTATGAGAAATGGGAGCAAAGTTTCAACGATAAGAATCCGCGGAGCCACTTCAAATTTAGTTCCCAGTCTCAGTATTGATATCTGACTCAAAGTTTTATCTGTTTTTGCTCGAGGAGTTCACAGCGAGCAGTTTTTATTAATAAAAGATTTCATTTTCTTCTTAGGGTGAACTTTAGTTTTAATAGGTATTTCGTATATTTCATTAATTTACCTATTTAAGATCTAAGTGTATGTTGTTGTTTGCAGTCATTTTCTAATTGTGTTACAAGTATTTTCTTAGTTTAATAATGAAACAACGAAAACTTATCGTGTTTGGGATTATTTGATAAAACTTTAGAAGTACTTTAGTTTCACAATAAGGCTATAGATAAACGGACTCCATTTTGATCGCCAAATTGCAGTTCAGATATACTACTTGACAAATGCAGATGTAAATTGATTGCAGTTTGCACGACTGCAATAAAACTTTTAACTACAGACTAACAGTCCAGTTCAATTGCAGTCAGTGTGCAATTTAGGAAACGAAACAGTTTGTATAAAAAAACAAAACATTTTCAAACACTTACGTAACCATAGTTTTATAAGGTACTTACCATCAGACATAGGTATAGTTAGTATGCAGCCAATGACTTTTTTATGCAGTTGATAGAAAAAACAGTGTTTCATAAATCTGTAGCGTTATAGTATAGGTACTATGTTTCTTTTTATAACAGTTAATATCTTAAAAATGTGCTCTTATTGCAACAGTATCCGTAAAGTTTAATATTAAATTAGAAAATATACGCCATTAAAAATCTCACCCTCACTGCTGGAGTGTACCTATCTAATTAAATTTCCGTTTCTTGCAATAAAAGCTCACCACGTGGTATTTTATTACCAAGTCTTGTACTGATCAAAATTTATTGTCAGTTGCCTAGATTATCAAATTAGGTGGAAGATTTAGAGACGCTTTTCGCAAAAAAAGTTACAAAGAAATTAAACTGAACCATTTATTTCAATCTACTTATTAAAATATTTGGCAAAACAATAAATAAACAGTTAAACTAAAACCTTACATACGAGCTAAATTAAAATAAAACTAAAATTAAGTATACTTATCTAAAATAAATACTGAAACTTTTCAGGCACTTTTACACGTCAATAATTTTAGTGGGAATCTCGGGTCTTTTTACCCGGTTCTTTGAGAGCTTGTGTGAGGTCCAATAAGTCCCCTTTGGAAAGGTTGATGTAATGTGGCGCTCCCGCTATTATTATTATTATTATTATTATTTTTATATTTGTTTTATTTTTTAATGCTGGTGTTTTAAATGAAAGACACGGGCCTAGGCCAGGTGGCTAACATTAAGAAGGATTATTTGTTAGTCTGTTTTGTTGGTGTCGTAGTTGTCATTATCGGTAGCATCCATAAACTTTCTCACTATTCGGATGTGTATAATTGTATTATTATTTTATTTTTAAAATCTACCTATACAACCGTTTCGCAGAAGTAGAGTCAACATAATGATGGTTAACGCTAATTTCCTCGATTAGCTAATTTCCGTAAAACCCAAAATGCTCTGTCTACTCCATTAGTGCTGAAAACGTGATAGTGTGTGTGTTACTTTTAAGTGTGTACAATAAAGTATTTTTACTAACTTACTTACATATTTTTATGAAGCTATGCCTCGGTCTTCCTGGTCCTCGTTTTCCTTTTATCTTTCCTTCCGTGATGGTCTTTATGAAGTCGTCATGTCGTAGCAGATGACCCAACATCTTTCCTTGTCTATTCTCTATCATATCCAAAATGCATCTTTTCTCTCCTACTCTTTTCAGGACCATCCTACGCCAGCACCACATTTCAAATGCATCTATTTGTTTTTTTTTTTTTTGAGACAAAGTCCAGATAAAATTTAGATAAAGGAAAAGGTGAACGTCGTGTCGTACAGCGAAGTAAAACAACTGGCAGATGCGACATACAAATGGAAGAGAATTCATACTCCACTGACAAGAGCATAGCTCTTAAATATACATAGATAGACTTACAATTCCCATTTTCTTTTCTCCTAGACCGACATAAAAGGATGTTGGTCACATACACGAAAAAATCTATACAAGTAGGTACGTTTCAGCCTCCCTGGCATCGATCGCGACGGAACGATTCGACAGGGACCACACTTCTTCAATTATTCAACCGGCTTCTTCCCGTGTTGGTTATACGAGTAGCACTTAGGAAGATTTCACATTATGCTTTGGTATTTTTAGAATATTCTAAATAATGTTAACAATGATGAAAGTTTATTCTGAAGCTGTAGTGTTCAATTGTATTTAGATTTTTTTTTATAGGACGGCAAACGAGCAAGCGGGTCACCTGATGGTAAGTGATCACCGCTGTCCATGGACAATTGCAACACAAGAGCGTTAGTACCGGCAACATCTTTGTAGAATGAAGTCCTTAGTGTGCCTCTCTTTGTTTCTCAAATTCGACAATAAATAACACTATAGCAAAGTTCCCCTCTTTTCCCCTTATTTCTCCCCCTTTTTCTAAGACGCTTCGTATTTCCCAGTCAACCTGTATACGAGTAAATTATATTGCAACTTGTACCGAGTGGACAAAAAACCATTATCGTGTAAATATTGAGATTCAACGAGAATGACGCAACAACGTGACGTTATAAAGTTAAAAAATATATACGGAGCTGGGCGTGACATGATGCGAAAATAAACGGTCATAATGAGTAATATACTTTAAAATTTGTTTGGAAAGTTACCTCTCATTTCCAGGTTGACATCCTTATCTGGGATAAGTCTGCCTTTGTACGTCTCTCTTCTGATTTGTGTTTTTGTTTTATGTTTTTGTGTACATTAAAGTTTTAATAAACAAACAAACTTTTAAGCATGTAACTATACAATTTTGTGCAGGAGACACAAAATTGCATGTTTGAAAAATCTGACAGCAGTATTGGTCACTTTCAAAAAACAAAGTCTGTTTTTAGGGTTCCGTATCTCAAAAGGAAAAAACGGAACCCTTATAGGATCACTTTGTTGTCCGTCTGTCCGTGCGTCCGTCCGTCTGTCAAGACCCTTTTTCTCAGGAACGCGTGGAGGTATGAAGCTGAAATTTATATCAATTACTCAGGTCTACTGTCCCTTGAAGCTGTGAAAAAATCAAACTTCTAAGCCAACGCAATCAAAAGATACAGCCGTTTATGCCGCAAATTTTCGACACTTGCAAGGGAATCAAAACCTACAGGGTGCTTCCCGTGAACTCAGAATCTTGAAATTTGGTACGAAGCAACGTCTTATAGCATAGATAAAGGAAAAATTACGAAAACCATAAATTTTTAGTTATATCACATAATATATATTTTTTTAATAATTTTAAACTTACTACCCATTTCCTCATAAACGCGTAGAGGTATTAAATTGAAATTCATACCAAATACTAAACCTTGCAGGTTTGTACGGAACCCTCGGTGCGCGAGTCCGACTCGCACTTGGCCGGTTTTATAGTGATGAAAAGAAATTATAAGAAATTAAATATTTTAGTTGTTTTTTGGTTACGTTTCCAACATTAACATTATTCCCTGCGTTATAATCCCACCTGCACAGTATATGCATAAACTGAGCTTAAATGAGGATATTTGCATGCGATTGGTTCTGAGCAATATTGAGCAAATTCTGCGTATCACGTATAAGCACAGGTATTACACTGAACGCAGTATTATGCAGATGGTCAATGTTACTACACGGTATAGTAGTAAAGGTTGAGTCTCACTAACAGCAAGTTTTAAAAATTATGTACTAAGAATTTCGAGAATTTAGGAAGAATGGAAAATATCCTGAAAAGATCGTATAACAAAATCTGTAGAAGATTTAGAGATTAATAATTCTAATACAATAAGATTCAAAAACACAATACTAACTTTTTTTAAAGTATTATACAATAAAAAAAAATATTTGAGTAACTTTCTTCGCCGTTATGATTTTTGTTTTCGGCAATTACGTACTTACCAATTAGGTGGTTAATATTCTAGAACCTTTCTGCCAACATTCGGAACCTATAAGTAGGTATGGTCTCATTTTGTGCTACAAATTCTGGTAGGAGGTAGCATTTGAATTTCGCGTAAAGAGGCGTGTAGGCAAAGTATTTTTAAAGTAAACAAATAGTACGCGATACACAATTATCTTCTACGGGATGTTGTCAAGTGTCTCTTTATCGAAAATTTGTTATTGAAGTTTTCTCGAAAACTAACCTGCCGATTTCTTATTATTTGCTACTTAACATTTTCTTAGGGCTCCGTACCCAAAGGGTGCCAACGGGACCCTAATTCTGAGAACACAAATCTCTACCACCAATCCATGACTACTAAAATATCAGTCGGCATTTAGTCTGTGATGCGTCGTCGTAAATTCGTCTTATGAGTTTCATACTCATAATGTCCGCCATCAGTCGTTTGGACTAATTTTAGGCTAGCTAGATTATTGTGCAGTTTTGTATTTTGGGAGTTGTGATGTAGCAAGTGTAAGTTATGGATTGTTTTGTGACCATACCACACTGGAATCATCATCATTATCATCAGGTCTTTTTAGGGTTCCGTACACGAAGGGTGCAAACGGGACCCTATTACTGAGACTCCGCTGTCTGTCCGTCTTTCCGTCTGTCCGTCTGTTACAGGGCTCTGTCTCTTTAACCGTAATAGCGAGACACTCGAAATTTTCACCGATTATGTATTACTGTGGCCGCTATAACAAAAAATACTAAAAATAAGATAATGTTAAAAATGAAAGGGGTCGTCATACAAGAAACGTGATTTTTCGGCGTCTTTAGCTCAAACTTTATAATAGCATAAACTAGATAGGTACTTGAAATTTGACCAATTATGTATTACGTACGTACCTTGGGCGCTAGCTATAGTAAAAAATACTCGAAATAAGCTAAAGTTAAAAATTAAAGGTGGTCATCATACAAAAAACGTGTTTTTAGTTTTAAAACATTGTACGTACGGAGGTACGAAAGCCTTCATGTACGAAGTCCAACTCCCACTAAACCGGTTTTTTCTACTTATATGAAGCAGTGCTTAAATTATTTGTTCTTGATAAAAGGAACGTTATATAGATAACCTTAATACGCCTTTGTAGTACCTATAAACCTTTTCTAAGTTAACCCGCTACTCGCTAAAAATGGGGCAGGCTTCCTCAGTAACGGTTATAGACTTGTTAGCCTGTAGTCTTATAACCATGTTATTGGTTTATTAGATTGGATCGTGTTTATATTTTATTAATTGCTATTTTGTTATTGCTAAAGTGGGTATGAAATAAAACCTTTAATATTGCTTTATTGAAGGTTTTCATTTCATACCCACTCCAATTCAATCTTAGCGCGTTCCCTGTTGCATTTAAGCTGTGTTACGCGGATCCTGGGGTTCACAATCTGACTTTTTCTTTTTAAAGTCACTTTGCATAGTTTTTACCATCCTTGTATCTTGGTTTTTATCTGTATTTTTTTGGATACTTATGGGAGAAAAGAAAAAACTTAGAATGTAGCAGTTGCTTCTCTACCCGTGCAGAACGTTTTAATTCCACTTCGCAAAATTTTTTTTTTACCTATGCGTTATATCGCTTGAATAGGTAAATGCAATACATTTTCACAAATCAGATAACCTTCGAACATTTCTCCTAAGCAAGTAATTATTCAGCTAGTCATATTTACTTGAAGCAAAATTATTTCGGTAAGAAATTCCTTAAAAATTTTCAAATTTCGAAACATACCCAGAATTCGCTTAAAGCCGTACCTGAATTTTCCGGGGTGTTTTGGATAAAAGTACTTATTGTTAGGAGACTAGCGCCATCTGCGTGTGATCTCCGCAAACACGGGCAAGATTATCGATTTAGCAATATTCCGGCTGTGGGTGCCCGCCGAGCGCGGATTGTCTTTGCCCGGCCAGGAAATAATCTTTGTCTATGGGTCGCGTCAAGCTCGACCGACGCCATTAATGACAGGTGTTCGCTGACCTGTCGCGATAAAGCCATGCCGGCATTTTGTACTTGATATATTGCGAATATTTCGTGAAGAATTGTCGCTAATTGTTGTTTGTTTGTGTGTGCCCAATCTGTTTGAAATGGCGTGGAGCCGGGAATAGTTTGTAGTACGGATAAGAACAGTGATTTGTGTCGGGTGCGAAACGCGTGCCATTGCGTCATTATAAATTGTTAGTTTTTTGCCTATAGCCCGTGTGGAACGGAAGTATTTGTAAATTGACTATAAAGGGAACTAATTTTGGTGGCATGGATGCCCATAAATGTATAAACAGTGATAAATGTTTGAATCGGAGCGAGGGACATCCCATGTTACGTTCCGCTGTTAGGTTATACCAATAATAGGTACTTAATCTTGAAGTGTCAAGAAGAAGATGAAATTTGTGGTGCTGTGGTGAAGTGGTGCTATAAATACGACGTATTCGTTTGGGGCGACATACATGAGCTCATGGGTAGGTTCGCATAGGGACCCCATTTTCTTCACCACTGACTTGGGACCCGTGGTGGGACCTAAGGCCGAGGTGGACTTCGGGCTCGACGCGAAGGCCAGGCGAGGCTGCCTGAAGACGGCATGGATGCTGTAAGTTTTATCTTAAGTTATTTCCCATTTGTAATTAGTTTAATTACTTTTAATTAGATTTAAGTTTAAGTTATAATTAGGTTAGGAGGTTCCCTGGACCTTATCTAGGGTGGTAGCAGACTGCGTAGGTTTGTTTGTGTGTTTGTTTGTTGCCGGTGGGATTGCCGGACTCGTACCAAGAGCGTAGTTAGTAACATCTTTGGTAGCAGAACGTAATCTTAGCTATCTGCGCCAACACGGGGTCCAGTGCTGCCCCCGTTTAAAATAAATCATTTCAAAGAAAATGGAGACACCGTAAACAGTAGTCCATAAAATACTTTGAAGGGTTATCTAGGACTTGGTAGTAGCAAAATTTTAAATGATGTCTCCGTTTTCTTTGAAATGATTTATTTTAAATGGGGGAGCACTGGACCCCGGAAAATTCAGGTACGGCCTTAACCTTACAACGCTTTCATTCAGCTTCAATTGAAAATCAGTTATCATATGTAGCTTTTTTTCTAATTCTGCAAGAAATTCCATATGCCAACACAAAACGTATTCAAATCAAATCGGCTAACTTTTTAGCGCTTCCATCATAATTCAGCATACTTGAAGCGGGGTAATGTAGCGCATCGGTGTTGCAAAGTGGCCTGCGACATTTTTCAATCGCTTAATGGTGCGACATTATTGGCTCATGCACCCATTCATAATGGCGTAATGTTAGGAGCTCAACATTTAACGGAGAGTGCGCCGACGTAAAATAAATATATTACAATATTATATATCGTGTTAGTGAAAGAACGCAAAACCTCTCAGATGGTACCTCAGCCCATGTAACTGAACAACTTTCACGAAACTAAAAAAAAATTTGAATTTTCATACAAACTGATCAGCTGATCAAGTCAATTTGTATGAAAATCCGAATTTCTTTTCATGATTTCGTGAAAAATGTTGAACAGAAGTTGTTCAGTTACATGGGCTGAGGTACCATCTGAGAGGTTTTGCGTTCTTCCACTAACACGATGTATATGAGTCCGGTGACAGAAAAATGAAATGTTTCAGAATTATTTCAAAGTGTGTGTAGCTAAGACTAGACACACTTTGCCACATTGACAATTATAAAAAATAACTTTCTTAATCATTTTACGATTGCGAAATACGTTTCGGAATCACATAATGATTAAATGAATAATAATTTTAATTTTTATGAGTATAAAGGTTTAAAAAAAAAATTTTGTATGTGTCACTTTTTAGGCATTTCATTACAAACCTCAGTGGTTTATAGAAATGTCGTGTACTTAAATATTCTGTTGTACTTAGTGTGTAATATTAAAATAAATAAATAAGATTAAATGAAAGTTATTTTTCTTTGCAAGGCAAATACCACTAGCGAAAACCACTTATTCAAATAAAAAATATAGTAAGGGTGAAGAGAGAAGCGTTTGTTAAATTAGTCTTCATTGCAAAAATATTTCCTAATAATAGTCATCGTTAAAGTTCATCTTTACTTACGGCAAATGTTACAATTTGTCATTTGTCACAGCTTATACTAGTGTTTTAAATTAGAACATCTTATCTCATTAGTTTGAAAGTCAAAAAAACTACTCTACACCTTTTTTGTTATAAAAAAAAAACAAATTACTACAGAAGCAGTTATGGTGCTATTTATTTATTTATTTAATTTATTGCACTATAAAATTAATGTACAATAGGTATAATCTTAACGCTAAGCGCTGTCTATCAGAAAATACCTTTGGGACGTATTTGGGATGCTATTATAGTATTGTAGGTACTAACAGTTTATGTATTTTATAATTTGGTAAATAGGTTTGTTTTTATTAAACCATTATATTGCAACCTTCATTTGGTTCTACCCTCTTTGATAATGGTATAATGTCCTGGGGAGACTGCGTAAGATGGCTTTCGAAGGACAATTTCGTGGAAGGAATTGATTCGGAACTGTTTTAGTATGCAGCGTGTGTAAAAAGTAATTGAGAGGAGAGGGTCGTTTAAGTAATGTATTTTGTAATCGTTTTAAAGTCAAGGTGAGCTATAAAGTAAATCTGTATTAGGAGTATCTTTGAAGCGGTAGTGGCCAAGTGGTTAAGCACTAGCTGTGCGTCTGTGAAGCATGAGCGAGTACGATCCTCACTAGGCACGATTTGTACCTCTTGATTTTGTAAAAGGGGATGTTGCACAACAGGCTAGGTCATGAACACTGCCCCAAAAATCAGAAAAATATCAAAAACCGATTAAGAGCATCATATATTTGTTTTTTCGTGATCTTGATAGTGTACAAAAATACATTAAAAATCGCTTATTATCGTATAATGGCGATACTGACATGGCGTATACGTACGCAACCTAATTTAAACGTCACTCGCAGTTACTGTAAATGTCAGGTCAGTTGACATAATGGGTTTTGGCCAGTTTTCGTAACTCATCTACCCTTAATTACCATATTTTGATCCAAATTTACCATAGAAAGGCTATGAATTTATCGGATTTATTTATTAGGCATCGATACCGATCCAAAAATGCAAATTTTAGGTATGTGTTTATATTGTGGTACCTAGCCGGCTCTCTATACATTTGTGCAACGACCCCTTTTTAACTACCATCACTTGCTTCCAGTGAAGGAAAACGTGATGAAACCTAGATAATAGTTCGGTAGTGTGTTATAATGACTTGTCATTAGATGACAGTCATTGAGCTACGTCATATGCCTTTAAGCAGCTCTAAAAATCTGACATCAGTGTTAGCTATACACTCGATAAGAAAGAAGAAATGTATTTGTTTCTCTGGTATAATTTACCCGACACTTCATTGAACCTTGTGTGTGAGGATTGCTGTGTTTTGATAACCAATAGGATTCTGATAGATATACCTACTACATATAGCGATGGCGCGATAAACTTGATAAATTTGATAGCGAATGGAAGGATAAACAAGGATAGCGCAAGACTGGACTGAATGGAAGAAGTGGAGAGAGGCCTTTGCCCAGCAGTGGGACACGTGCCAAATATATCTAGAGCTGTTTCAATGTGTCAATAACGAAATGTTTGCACATCCTCGTCAGCTTTAAGAGCGTTGGCCTTTGCTTGCTTTTCAGCTAAGTGAAACGGCTGCTTGATTGACTTTTAACATCTGTGTTAAGATAAGCAGTTACCTATTTAACACTATCTACTTTTCTTCTTTCTTCCCAGATTGGAATGGAAAAAGTACATTTCTTATTTAAAACACTGGTTTTAAATGTGAAAATTTGTAAAACTTATACAATAACCAAGGAATCTTGTGCTCAATGTCCTCAATCGACGACTGAAGTTTTATCTGTTGGCCCCGAGCCGCTACTGTTCAGCTAAATACCCAACTTTGCTGTAATCGACGAACTTGCCCAATTGGACACTCGCCGCCGAGATACTGCTAATGTCCATGCCATTTTTACCCGACTGCACCAGAAGGAGGGTTATGTTTTTCGGGTATATGTATGTTTGTATGTATTTTTTTTCGGCACGCTCTACTGCCTAAACGGCTTAATGGATTTTAGCTTAAGCGGTGTCATTAGATTTGGCCTAATTCTAAGAGTGACACTGGGTATAAAAATTTAAATAATCCAAAATGGCGGATTTTCGCGCCAAATTATATGTCTTCGAAATCTTTTTTTATTCAAAACCTATCGAGTATCAATTTAAAAGATTTTATAAAAGGACATAACTAATATGTTCGTAGTCGGGTTTTTTGTTTTTTAATAATTATTTGTTACTTATAGCACTGTGATGATTTTCTTACGACCTTCGTGGCGTAATGGTTAACACGCCGGATGTTCTTAGTTCAGTCCCCAGCCAGGGCAAGTTGAAAATCGTTTTTTTTTTAATTATTCTCGTTCTTGAGTATGTATTTATTAGCATTGTTTTGAGTATCACATCTACTATTACTTTAAACAAGCAATTCTTGAATAACTATATATAAGTATGTAGGGGGTTTCGGGGATGAAAAATCTATCTAGCTATGTTTAATTTTTATAGAACCTCTTTTTCCCCGTGTTTTTCTTCGAGCGAAGCTTGGTCGCTCAGGTCGTGTATTGTATAAACCATTACCCGCCCAAATCAAGTTGACATCTAGATATTACTAGTTATATCACACTATCTCACCTATCAATGTCAACTTGATTTGGGCGGATAATGGTTACCTAGTAACAAAGTTAGTCCTGTTTTTAAAATAAGACGGTTTAAGTCAAGCGCAATCAAGTTTAAAAAACAAAAACCCAACTACGTAAAATTTCTTACTACATTTATCCAGTTAATGTAAGCGAAACAGTAACAGGTAATGTATAAATCCTATAATCCTAACTAATATTATAAATGCGAAAGTGAGTTTGTATATTTGTTTGTTTGTTACCTCTTCACGCTTTATCTACTGAACCAATCTTCTTGAAAATTCGCATACACATAGTTAGGAGTACAGAGAAGAACATAGGGCATCCTTTTATCTCGGAAAAATGTAATGTTCCCGTAGGATGTGCGAGCAAAGCCGCGGGCGAAAGCTAGTAGCATAATAATAATGTATATATTTTTGGAATGGACAGACGGTTGATCAGATACCTGTGCCACCGCGCGCGTCGTGCACTACATGAGGTGGCACGACTATGTACCTAACCCTTTCATTTGATATCCTACATGGTGTGATTGGATTTATTTTATTTTAATAGTTTATGGCCTATAGAGGCCGCCATATTGGATTTATTTTGTAATAGCTTTTGCCCGCGGCTTCGCTCGCGTATCCCACGGGAATATTACATTTTTCCGGGATGAAAGGTACCCTATGTCCTTTTCAGTACTCCTAACTATGTGTATGCGAATTTTCAAGAAGATTGGTTCAGAAGATAAAGCATGAAGAGG
Organism: Acrobasis repandana; assembly: GCA_963576875.1. Lineage (NCBI taxonomy): Eukaryota > Metazoa > Arthropoda > Insecta > Lepidoptera > Pyralidae > Acrobasis > Acrobasis repandana. The sequence continues at coordinate 5,952,405 of OY756223.1, read as the reverse complement.
TAACAAACAAACAAAATATACAAACTCACTTTCGCATTTATAATATTAGTTAGGAAGGATTAGGATGGTCTACGCCACATAGCCAAGACGCTTCCAACACTACCTCATTTGTCAAGGTATCAAGGATATCAATAAAGATATGAGGGAATAGATGAACCTATGTGTTTTATGTGGTATGTAACATACATAGCGGCGACACACATACCCTCCTTTTGGTGTTACCGTAGTCGGCTAAAAAGAAATTTAATACTTACCTCCGAAATACTATCTAAGTACTTATAACATTATCATTTTCCTTGATAATGTTGATTACGTCTTCAGCTTAGTTTTAATTATGATAAAATCGGCCATGTCAATTTAATTACGATACCTATGTTTCGGTAGGTACCTACGAATATCCGCACTACACGAGTTATCATCAGATTTCTGTGATTTGGATTACCACGAAACGAAACAGACTTGTTTTTTTTCTTCTTCTTCATCCAAGCGCATTTCCGGTTGCATCCTTAGCTATGCTGCTTCGGAGCCTGGGGTGCGCTTTCCCGCTTATTCTTCTCCACATATATTATGCATGTCAATGGTCACCCTAGGATGCTAGAGCCGCTGCCTGACGTTAAACTCCTTGACAGACTTAGGTCTACTCTCCTCCAAACTACTCAAGAGTATAGTATAAGCGGACTACCGCTTATACTATACTCTTGAGTAGTTACCACTACGAGTACTCGACCACTAGGTCGAGAGGTTTAAGAGATTCAAGTTGACCGATGAGTTGATCTGATTTTGTATGAAAGCCAAAAATTATTTTTCATATTTCGACATAAAATAGCTTTAGTATATTTCGTTTGACGTTATATTTGTTAGGCTACGTATACCATAACATTATTATACCAATATATCAGCTGGTATAGAAACCGCGCAACTAATAATATTATGTGTTAATTTGCATATAGCTGCTATTTGATGTTTGCTCTCCATATAATAGGTTGCAAATGATCCCATTTATTGTGTGGACGTTCTGAGCATTTAAATCTGACTGAATGAAAAATTAAAAACATCTATCTATACATACAAATTAATTAACAAGTGCCTCTGTGAACTGTAAACTTCGGGACTCACCCCCAACCTGGGACCACGTTCGGTGAAACCCGGATGGAACATCAGCAAAATAAATAAATAAAGGTACGTTTCGCGTTAATTCCCATATGCATTAATTTCAAAACAAAAAGTTATATGACATATTTGAAAATTTCTCAAAATGGCTGAAAAAGTTTTCTTAAAGTTTCAAACGCCCATAACTCCGCCATTTTAAAAATTTCCAAAAACTGAATCGAACAACGAAATCTGTAGAATTATCGAACCTGCTTATAAAATTTCACGAGAATCGGGTGATAAATACGACCGGGAACAAACCGACAGACAGACAGACTGACGGACAAAGCAAAGCATTTTTAGCCAATCTTGAAACTGAGACGTTTCGCTCGCTGGGTCAATAAATATAAAAATAGTTTGGAAAATCCAAAAGTGCACGCCTCATTCTTCTTTTATTACTCCTAACGATAAGATAACAAAAAATGAAAATAAAAATAAAAAATATACATATAGATATACAGTATACAGTGGTATATTAGTTTTTTATAAATTATAATTAAACGACAGTACTTAGAACGCTAATATTAACTAGGAATCAGCACAGTGTAATACTTTATATACCAAAAACAAAAGTATTCCGGTAAGATGAATTTTTCGACCAATTTCTCTGCCACATACATGGTCACATAAACACAGACTCACGGACGTCCAAGAATGATTAGTTTTAATGTTATTATTTATTATATTAAACAAATTAATTGTTTATAAAATGTACCATATGTGCTAGACAGATTATTTAACTTCATATTAGTGCACTCATATTATCCTGTAAGTGTTATATTAAAAAAAAACGTCATTTAAGTTTGGAAAGACTGGGTTTTTTGACATGTCGAGAGTAGAGCACTATCTCAACGCTCCGCTTATGAGGCGTGCAATAATACCTCAACGCTCCGCTTATGAGGCGTGCAATAATATAGTCTTTATAGACCTTGACTGATATTTTTTCTATCCACATCATCGCCAGCTTTGTGCTTCTGGAGGCTGCGTATATGTCATGATTGGTACAGCTGATGAGTATAGAGGCCACGCAAGGACGTACAGCATGAGCTGAGATAAACATCGTGTTAATGAAAGAACGCAAAACCTCTCGGATGGTACCTCGCCCCATAAAACTGAACAACTTTTGTTCAACAACTTTAACGAAATCCAAAAAAAAATCGGATTTTCATACAAATTGACTCGATCAGCTGATCAGTTTGTATGAAAATTCAAATTATTTTTTTAGTTTCTTGAAAGTTGTTGAACAAAAGTGGTTCAGTTACATGGGCTGAGGTATCTGAGAGGTTTTGCGTTCTTTCGTTAACACGATGTATAGATATATAGATGCATGAATTATAGTGCCAGTGCGCCAGATTTTGTGACTTCATTGAACCACCTAAGTTGCACATTCAAGTGATTCATGTGAGTTTATGATTTTGTGTTAGCTCTACAGATATTCCCCCAGATAGTCCCCTTTTAGGTCGTCCATCAAAACCACAGCGCTAGTTATTGCCATTATCATTCATTCATTCTTCACTTTCATAGACTAAACACGAGAGTAGTACAAAAAGGTCAATACATTTTTACCTACCTACAAATACATCAAAATCAAAATCAAACATTGATTCAGTAATCAGGCCTTGCAGGCACTTTTACACGTCAATAATTTTAGTATACATTACGTGTAATTTTTATTTATATCTAAATAATTTTTTTCTTTGTTTAAAAGCTACCGATACTAGCATTTCGCAACGACCACCGCTGAGAAGAAACGCCGAAAGAAACTTATTTACACAGTATTGGTTGCTTACGCGTCAGAAGGGCTTTGTCAGTTTACAAATATATTATGCCTAATACAATGTTATCACAACATAATATCTAAAGCTTGCGAACGTGGTTCAAATTAAATCCTACATATATTATAATAAATGCGAATGATGCTAAGTATGGATGGATGTACGGATGGGTGTATGGGTGGTTGTATGGATGGATATTTTTAGTAAGCCCTTATTACAGTTAAATGGATTGGAATGAATTTGGCACGTAGATAGCTAATACCCGTATTCAGGATCTTGGTGGCCCAGCGGGAGTACTTATTACTAGCTATTGATAATAATACAATAAATATCTCGGAAATATTAAAATATTGTGCTTATTGGGTAATAAAGAAATTATTTTAAATATTTTTATAAAATTTGTCAAATACCGTATTGATATGACTTCATTTTATAAAATAATTTATAGAATTTTAGTAAACTTTTACAGAGCATTTATAGCATACGCAGATAAAAATTATAAATATAAACATTTTTAAACGTTTCACGAACATTAATAACTAAGTAGTAAACAAATAGTTTTTCAATACTTCCATGAAGAAAGTGAAATGTAGGCATATTTATGATGTCTACATTTCACTTCTGTTTTTTTAGTCTACGACGAATCATTCAATCGGTTGACAGATGTCTTCTCGTCTTCTCAAAAATTTTGCAGGTGGATAAAAAGTCAGCCTGTAGATAATCATAATTATTTAGGATAAGAATTTTTTCATCTATTTTACGAATAAAGGTTATAAGAAATCAAATGAAGTATATAAAAGCACGAGTAAATTTATTAAAATAAAATAAAAACTCATTTAACTTATGAAGGTCACCTACGTCATCTTCACTTATGTCAGAGTACATCCAGAAACACCGGAGTCAAGATTTTCAGCCAAAGCAAAGCAGATCATGCTAGCAAGTCGCATCCTGGCTTCGTTGTGAAGTGCGACATCGATTTGGTCATTAAAAACAATAGATGGCACGAAATTAATAGCAGTAGGATCCATAACTGGTGCTATTGCTTCTGCTGCGTCCGCATCTAACGTATCAGCTTGAGGGTTGTTCACACAGTAATCGACTTCAATAAGATTCAAACCAACATCTTGAGCACAGGCATAACTAGCGTCCAACCACGCAGAACGCCGTGAGAATTCACAGTGCATGTATCTCATTTGGGCATCTTGGTTGCCACTTAGCATACTCAGGGCACACCTATGAACACGATTGGCCCAACAATCGATATAACCAGCTAGACAAGTGACTGATCCATCTTCATTCAATGTTGCTCTTCCCCAAGGAATAAATTTGAGCTCTAAGAAATCTCCATATAGTTCATAGGCGGGAGCCAAATGTTCTGAAACAAAGTTGACTGTATCACCGCAGAATGCTGCTGTTCCTATAGTTATTTTGATCTTTCCATCCACAACTTGCAGTTCGGCGTAAGCAAGTGGTAGTAGAACACAAAAGGCGAATGCAATAAAATTTTTGAGAGCCATTGCGTCTACTTTTGAATAAATTCGCGGAACAACTAACCATTCCTTAACGCCTAGTCTTCGAGTACTATCTTCAGAATCGTTTCCGATAAGGATATTTATTTATCAGTGGTAAATTCGGCTCTTTTGACGTGACTAGATTTATTTTGGATAAGTTAATCTTATCTTATAGATTACATGTTTTATTAATTATTCATGTTAATTCAGTATCGATGTGTGAATCAAGATCCAATGGTTATTAATTAAGTGATTAAAAATCATTTAAAAAACCCAAGTTTTTTTTTTGCATGTCAGCTGTACCGGGGCAGACAAAGTCGATTCAAGGGCAAAGTCCCAAAGGTTAGCCTATGCAATGCAAGTGGGAATAAAAAATAAAGATGTCAATCGGGAATTAGAAATATCTACAGGTTTCAAACCTATTGCCTACTTTTAATAAATGCGTGGGATTACGCCGATTTTCTCGGTCAACCTTTGCCTAAACTTTATCACTGTTTCTCTTGTAGATATCTAAATACCTACTGTATCTTTACAGATCAAGATGTTTTTATCTTATATAAAAATACTTAAGCATTAGGACAAAGAGCGTATTTAAATCTGTTATTTGTGTATAAACAGTAATATTTTTAACTTAACAGTTATCTCTGTTAAATCCTCGCTTAATACAATTACCAAGTTGTCCAAACAAAAATGCTTTTTAAACAATTTCCTATCTTCCCTCTTCCCTTTGAAAGTATTTCAAGGTAATCTCTTAAGATTACATCGCAAAAAACTCAAACTCTTTAAGCCCCCATATTTTCTTTATGCGAAAAATATGTTTTGCGGTGCCGTCTTGCGTTCCCGGCTAGAATAATAAACAGAGAAACTTATTAACTTTTCTAAGAAAAAATAAAGCAGCCATGTTATAGGGGACCGGTACGACGTAGATACTCGTTGCCTCCCTTAATTTATCATAAAACTTGCAACAAAAATAAATTTTCTTTTTGGAATTAGAGTTGAGGATTACAAATGAATAAGAATAAAGACAAGTTACAATTTAAATTGTGTAGGTACATTCGTTTTTTTTTTTTGTAAACTACCCAGAGCTTTATATTTAAAATTTACTAAAGTAAAATAAAGGTCTAAAAATCTACTTAACAAATATACCTAACCAAACTAGAAAAATAAGTATGTTCAGAAAATATTTTTAATTTACTTAACAATAGACTTCGTAAATTTTTTTCTGATTAGTGAGACGAATAAAAACACTTTTTCTCTTAAAAATATTGCGCTACTAAAAGGCTCAAATTGTCAAAAATAAAATATTCTTACCTTCATTAGGCATCTAAGAAAAACAGACTGTTCTCAATTACGGTTAATATGTTTAAAAATGTAGACCCTCCCACCAAGAGAGGAACCAGACCCAGTATTAATGAAATTGAGTCCCCCAAGGGCGGCCCAGGCCCTCGCGTGACGACCCTAGCAGAATTGTTGGAAGTTGGAAACAAAGGTATCGATGCTTTATCAAATTAACGAGAAAATCGCAGTTTACAAACATTGATCCTTACTATAATTTGGATTTAGATGGTTTGAAAATGTGATCCTTATAGATTTAATTAAACTGTAAAATATTAATCAAACTTAAGTAAATATTAATACAATACGAAAGTACATATATAGTAATTGAATATCTGTAATTGAATGATATTTTTTCCCATATAAAACGCCATTTCATATGTAAGGACCTAATATTATATTAAACAAAGTGTTTATTGAAGACTAGTGAAGAGAACCGTAGCATTGAAGGTAAAAATATTGATAGCAATTAAAAATATTTGTAAAAAATGCTTATGCCGCTGAAATGACGATGATGATAAATGAAAGATATAACAAGTAATTATTAAAAAAACAAAAAATCCGACTGCAAAAATGTAAGTTATATTTTTGTAATCCTTTTATAAAATCCTTTAATTTGATACAGCACTCGATAGTTTTTGAATCAAAAAAAAAATACGAAGACACATATTTTGGCGCGAAAAAAAGCAGAACTTAGTAATGAATAATAATCATAAAGTCTTTTTTAGTCTCCACTGCAGGAGCACGACCCTCTCTGTACTGCCAGAGCCATATATTAGCCAGAGCAGTCAGAGGATTTGGCCTACACTGTCCATGGTGGCCAGGCGGGTTGGAGAGGTCTCATTGACGTTTATAAGCTTTGTCTGGTTTGTGTTTCCTAAGGAGCCTTTTACGACATCCACGGGAAGACTTGGAGTGGTCCTATTCCAATCTGCCGGGAACCACACGGCTACTAATTAATATAATTTAAATTTATTTCGTAAATGAAGTGTAGCTTTATGTCTTCTCGATATTAGTCTGGGCACGTAGCTGAGCTAATTAATCTTACAGTTCGAGCTGTGTGTGATTTAGAGGGTCATATCGGGCGTCACGTGCGTCGATTCTTGATAGTAATTAATCGGTTGAAATAGTACGAATCCAAAATTAAATCTATAAGGCTCAATTGACAATGCCGTAGAATCAAGGCGAACTTTAAGAGGGTCATAAGCTTCTATATACAATCTAGGAGAATATTGCACGCATTCCGCAGAATTCCGCGGAAGTGGTTTTGATTCGCTGTCAGTCCGTCTGACACGGGGCTCTATCTTTAAACGTAATAGCTCCCACTTGAAATGTTCACCGAATATGCATTACTGTATGGCGTGTGGTTTCCGGCAGAGAAGAATAGGACCACTCCAAATCTTCCCGTGGATGTGGTAGAAGGTGACTTCGGAAACACAAGCTACACAAAACATATACACGTCAATGAGTACCCTTCAACCCGTCTGGCTAGCGAGGATAGTGTAGGCCAAATCCTCAAGACCTGATGATGATAATGCATTACTGTGGCCGCTATAACAAAAAATACCAACAATAAGTGAAAGAGGGTCGTAATACTAGAAACGTGTTTTTCCAGCGTTAAGGAATATTATTTTTAAAGGGTTTTTAAGGCATTCAAGATGCAGTACTAAAGAACTCACATTCAATACTGAAATAAGAAATAGTGAAACTTATGTGGGTGGTGTTTTAAAACATTGCACGGAGGTACGGAACCTTTCATGTACGGGTCCGACTCGCACTTGACCGGTTTATTTAATGTTATCTAACTCGTTTAGTTACTTATTTCCGCCCTGAAAAAGAAACCCCGTTCCTAATATTTCGTAGTGTACGTAGGTACTATTGATATTCAGGGCGTTCCTCCAAAATCAAGTGACGTTGCGCCGCAAACGGCGTAATGACTAACCGTAATCGAACTTAAAATGTACGCCTCCCTTCAAACCTTTGCCAATTTGACGCAAGATTGATTCAATTGAATTCCTGCCATTTCCATTCTCCGTGCATCCAGATAATACTTCAAGTGGTTCTGCTCATTGGACTCCCCAGTTTGACTGGATCTTTGTACTTTTTAACAAGTTTAGAGGTTAAACTGAAGGTGTTGAGTCTCGTTCAGACTATGTTACTAATGTTACTGGTAATAAAATAAAGTAAAAACAGATCACACACAAAAAAAGATCACACACAACACAAATGAATGAAATTTTCTGTTTTTTCTATTTATTTATTTAATCTTTATTGCACAATAAAATAAAAGTACAAGTAGCGGACCTAATGCCATATGGCATTCTCTCCCGGCCAACCATTAGACCAAGCAGAAAATATGTGTGGCTGGCGTAATAAAATTCACAAAAATAAGCAAACTCAATATAAATAAAATATATATAATCAAAAACACATATACTTATACTCAAATATACTTTTAAACATATAATAACTATACATATATATATATATATATATATATATATATATATACACGCATAAAATACAATAGATAATAATAATAATCGTGAATTAATAAAATTAAATAGTTCCTTTTACTATCTTTTGTTTATTTAATTCATCAAGTTTTACTCGAAATTTAGTTTTTGTTTTACTTTGTTACCATTTTCTTCTTATTTTTAACAATCTTCAAAAGAGGAGTTTATCAATTCGTCGGATTTTTTTTTATTATGTATTTTTATATATGTTCCCCGTTTACTCAAAGACGCCTGGAGTGCTATTTTTCATTCAGGGACTCACATTACGAATAATTTGCGCGAGTGTTTCCAAACGGGCGCATTTTTGAATTGATCGTATGCGAAGGATTTGCAACGAGTGGTCTGAACCACTCGTAATTTTGACATTTGTAGCGCACAAATGTCATAAAAACGTTCCATGGAGTAACGTTCCGTTCCACGCTGCTTTTTTATTTTTGCTGAAATGTTTAGAAAACCATTGACAAATTTATGATATTTTCTGCGTAACACAATATTACTTATCGCTCACACGACGGTTTCAAAAATACGATGCAATGCGTCGGAACGCGAGTTCGAGAGCGAATTTAAAAGTAGCCTTATTTATGTAACTATTTATCTCATTTTATCGTTTTCTTTGCGCCACCGTTTCTTTTTCACGTGCCTACATTTCTCTCCATCCACTGATTGTCTGGAAGAGATCGCTGTCAGCGATAAGACCGCCCATTGTACCTATGTATATTTAATTACAATTTGTATTTTTTTAATTTTTTATTAATTTTTTAGGTGCATTAAAGAGTTATTCATTCATTCATTCATTCAACGCGAGTGGTGAGTTGAAAAACTACACGTTTTATGTTTCGCTGAGTCTCTAAATGAAAAATAGCACTCATGGGTCGATTCGGAAAATTCTTTTTTAGTTTAAATAGAGCTTTCTAGGTGGTCCTATAGATTTTTTTTAAATCGGTTGTAAGGTTTGTTTTTTAAACGAAAATAACTAGGAAAAATATTTCGTCTAAGTTTACAATTGTTTGAAAATTTAGCTTTTCTGGTACTGAAGTCGGTTTTTGGTTTTGAAAAAATATCAATATTTTTTTTTTTTAAATACTACCTTATTTTTTAATTGAACATTTGCATGTTCGTATTTAGACCTTAGAGACTGACTAGAGAGTTTAATATGACATAATTCAAACTCAAACTTTCCACCAATACGGAAATAAATTTCGAAAAGAAATAGTAAAAGTTATTCAAAATGAACATGCGCTTTTTTTGTTTATCTGATAACCTGGATAGCGCAGTCTGAACGGATGTTATAGAGAGTCGGGGGTCTTTTTATGATGGCCGCTTTTGTGTCTCCTGACGTTTGAGGAGTCGAGAATCGGCCAAAACGGACCCCTTTGCTGGGCGTGAAATTGAATCTTGTTGCGGATGGAGGGTGCACAGAAAACTTAAATATTTTAGGGAAAATTACCATCTAGAGAGGCAACCCGAGGATTCAGAGGTAAGGTATTAATTTTACGATCCCCATTGTAACAGTAGATGGGTATGTATGAAGTCGTTAAGTTTTAGCAGTCGTTTGTACCAGGATTTAGCTTTGGGGTCGCCGTTGTGACTTCGCGTGTGCAATTTGAATTAATTAAAATTAGCGGAATTTCGGAGCCTCACATAATTCCCTTGTGTGACGTCAGTTGATGAGACTGTGTTCGCACTCGTAAAAAGTTTGAATCAAATTGTGGGAATGTTACTCAGTTGTGTGTTGCCGTTTATAATTTCTCGGAAGATGAGATTTAGGTTTCTCTACACAGACAAGAGTCAATGTTTTGTGTCCGTGTGTTTCTTTTACGCTGGTGAAACAAAGGAGAAATATACATTATATGTAGCTGCTTCTTCTCCCGTGTAGATAGTTGAGGTCTACTATCGAATCTTGTAAATTCTTCTAAACAAGTTGTTGCTTTAATCCTATTGTCTAATTCAGATTTTGATGTAAGTATTTATTTAATATTGCAACATTACAGCTAAACATTATTATTATTAAGTATAATAGAGATATTATCTAAACATCAGTCTGATATCTAGTTAAAATCGTAAAGTCTAGTTACAATGTAAGAATAACAGAAACCTAACAAAAAGTCGATACATGTTATCCGCGCACAGGATACAATATCCAGGGTTGTCGCCACATAAAAACAACGCGGCGACAGACGGACCGCATACTGCGTGGATGCGCGATAATGGGAAGTGACGTCAACATGATTTGATCCCAGGGCTGACGCTGGCAAATAAAATAAAATATCTTCAACAACATTGTTTTTTCGAAAGTAAAGCTTATCCATTAAACTTTGTTTAGGATTTAAAACAAAATAAATAGCAGTTTAGTATTAGGTAGATTTATTTCAATTAAATTCTATGGAACTTTTTCTTATAGTTTAATTGAATTTGACACTGAAACTCTTTGAAATTAGTAACGTGGATAAGTTTAATTTGATGTTCCAATAACACTATCTAAGTAATTAAACCATTGTCATATTGGACTTAAAGACAAAAAAAAATATTTTTATTGCACAAGGTAAATACATAATACACAACAAAAATGTTAAACAATTCCTAATTTCAAAGTCTTAAGGCAAAAGTACCTCAGCTATTATCTCGGACCAGGGACTGAAATAACACTGTGTCAGGCACTGCTTCTCCTAGGTAAGAGAAAAAACTAGTTAAATAAAAAGTCATTTTGTAGAGAATAATGAATAAAGAATTTTATGTTCTATTCTAACTACCAACCCTGCAACTCGCATGAAAACAAACGTTATTAGCATACAAAGAGGGCCATCGCGTGCGTTTTGCCCCGCGGTCCGACCTGATTGTGTTTGTACAGCCCTAATAAAAGTGCATAAAATTCTTCGTCCATTTGTCTTTTAAACGCTGTGAATTAGATTATCCCTACGTAAATGTAAAGTAGTTCGGACAAAAAGCAATCTTTACTACTACTGCGAGTTATTTTACGATGTCATTTATACCATTTATTTACAGGTCGTTGGGTTTGTGCAGATTTGTAGTTAGACTATGAAGAACAGATATTCGCCGTATGACTTCTGGGACCACTCTATCTCTTCTTGTAGATGTCGTAAGAGGCGACTAAAGAACAAAGCACAAACATTTCGTTCTACAACTGCGTTCATAATGAAGGGCAAAACTTTTCGCAAAAATGTATTCTCAAAGAGGGTTTACGTCAGGCAGGCGGCTGGACATAAAACCAGGCCTGTGTCACTCCCCGGTTAGGTATCGAAAATGTACCTACATTATTACTATGCGCGCAGGCAGCCCTTCCGGGTGGTAAATTCAGTTATACTTATCGTTTGTCAGGAGTAATAACAATGAAATTGGCTTGCAATGGATGTCTCGGTATCTATACAAAAAGGTGCTGAGTTCTGACGTGAGCTAAATTAAACCATATCGCTAACCAAATTGAGTAGATATTCCTTTGAATTTATTTGCTGAGTGAGACTTCTGTACGTTAGTATTAATTATTCTGTGATAAAACTACCAAATGATTTAAACTTTTCCGGTTATTTAGTCTTCGCTACGAAAGATCTTTGGCATCCTTGGGTGACCATTGATATGCATATTATATTTGGAGAAGAAAAAGCGGGACCGCGCACCCTGACTCCAAAGCAGCACAGCTGATGATGCAACCGGAAACTCGCTTAGATGAAGAAGAAGATCTAGCTAGGTATCTTTTTTTATGTCTGTGTAATATTCCTGTCATTTTTTTATAAATGATTCAAAATTTAATATTAACCCCTAATTACTCTCCGTCTTGTATCGCCTCTTCAAAACAGCAGAATCTCCACAATAATATTATACGAGAATCCCGCTCTGATGTCGAGAGTGTGTCTAATTACCGGGTATAGTTTCAAAGCCGACTTGAAGCCAAACGATACCAGAAGCTTAGCCAAAATCACGACAAGTGCTTATGCTTGCCTCTTGGTTTGCATGAACTGTTATAGAAGCAAGTTTAGTAAGTATTTGATTATTCGTAAGTGGAACAAATTTTCTTGAATCTTATTCTTTAGAATAACTGGGTAATTATATCATTAGTGAGTTTTTAGATCTGTTTTCATCCTTTATGGTCAAAATATGTAAATTCTTTGGTACATAAACAATAAGTATATAGAATGTTTCAAAACGGATAAATAATGTTCTCAGTTCAATATGGAACGGCTTACTTTCTTCTATTTTGGACTTTCTCCATTTTAACTCTTTTTTTAGGAAATCTAGTACGGTGGTTTTCCTATTTGCCTTCCGTACCGCAGTGCTTGGGTTTGATAAAAACCCTTCCAGATCCCGCATCTTCGGCCTTCTGCCAATACTGTCACCACTGCTGCCTAGTGACAGAGGAATGCCTATTTACTGGCGGCATTGCTTCGCCATGACACAGAGCAGTCTTTGATACTATGTGGCATTTTTTAGGTAAGCCCTCCCTAACGGACTTCCCACCACGTCCTATTAACCCTGGCTTACTTAAGGAAAGACATTTTAAAATATGAAAAAAAAACTTGCTTCCAGGCAACCTCGCTCAGATAGAAAAAGTGATGGGAAATTAGGTAGGTAGTGTGGGTGGTCAATATAATAAATGAAAGAAAATATAACAGGACAAAATTAAGAAACTAAGTGGAAATAACGGAAGGAGATCTACCATCCATAAGGATAGAAAATGAGATTTTACTTGGGATTTAAAGCTGGCTAGTGTTTGGGCGCATCGGATGGTAATTGTAATAGTGGGTTCCATAGACGTACCGGCCGAACAAAGAAAGACCGCGAATAAAAATAGGTGGAGCAGAAATTCTTAAAATAAGGTTTTCAGCGCTGCGTAGTGGACTACCTTGTGAATCACTAAAGAATATAAATAATTATTGTAAATAGTAAGGAGGTTGAAAATAATTGTGTATAACATAGACAGGGTATGCCAGTCACGGTAAGTCAAGTAAGCCATTTGTATTAGATGACTTTAATGGCCGCAAATAGTTTTGAGTAAATCTTGGCTTAAACTCTAACCATGGATTACCCTAACACACTCTCGTCGGCTCATTGACTCAGCTACGAGTGCTACAACCGGCCTCAGTAATCCTACAGATTACTCGTTTTATATTGTCTGACTCACATAGATAACAATAAATACCTATATCAGTAACTGTATACAGTCTTATACGTTTTCCACTTACACATCCATCACCATCATCGCTGCAGTCGATCTAATAGCCCTCATCATTATCCAAGCGTATTACCGGTTGCGTCATCAGCGGTAACGCTTCAGAGCCCGGAGTCCGCTACCTAACTGTGATTTGACGAGTTTACGGTTAGGTTTTTATACAGAGCGACTGCCGTCTGACTTCCGCAACCCAAAGAGTAGACCAGAACCAATCCTAGGATAAACCTAAACAAACGCTAGATGGCGTTTGGGACCCACAGCTTTGCGTGCCTTCCGAAGCACGGTATCATCTTTCTTTTCGGATAATCAGTTGATTCAAGCCTGCCATATCCTAACCAGACTGGAAACAATAGCTGTTCTAATGGCCCTGACCTCTACAAATTTAAAAATTCGAAAATTTAATAATACTTGAAAATAATTCAGTACCTAACTTTGTTTTCCAGAACAAAAACAGCAATCAGAAGTATAGTGAAAACGTAAACGTTCAATAACGTGTGCAGCAACGGGCATGGCCCGCAAACAACACATAGCTAACAATTGCACGCGGGTTTACGTTTGCAGGCAATATGATTTTACTGACAAGAACACTATCTAAATAGACAGCGAATGTACGTATATTTTTGTTGAAAACTTAAAATAGTTTGGGTCTACTAACTCGTATGGTTTTAGATTTTAAATTGATGGTGATACATTTTTGAAAAAGGTCAGGGCGTTGACCAAATAGTTGCCTAGATCAGGTAAGAGTCATTTAAATGTCTCTTACCTGATCTAGGCAACTATTAAAACTTAAAAATTAAAATAAAAAAAAAAATAAAGTTAGGTAGCAATCGCAGAAAATAAAGCAGAGAAACCAGTGCAAAATCAAGATGACGTCAACGAAGATTTATGCTCAGCAGTGGACGGAAAAAGGGCTGATGTTGATAATTATCTCATCAATTATTATTTTTAATAGCATTGCAATGCTCGGAAATTTATCCAAATTGAAAATATGTGATGAAAAAATAAAGTGAGGATCGTGGGTTCGAGTCCCACTCGTGGCGGATTTTTTCATCACATATTTTCAATTTAGATTATCTCAGCTATCTCAAAAATTTTTGCTTAATTAGATTAGAAAAATGTGAGTGGCCAAGCAGTTTATAAACTGGTTTTGCGTCTTTCAGGAACGAGTACGATCCTAACTAGATATGTGAATAGTGTGTGTAGAAATACATACTTATCTTTAAGCGCCTATCGCTAATTTCAATTTTTCTGTTTTTCCTAAAGGCTGACTGGTAGAGAATGCATTAGCATTAAATCCACTTTTTGTACCATTGTGGTCAATAAAGATTTAATAAATAAATAAATAAATAACTAGACTCGACTAGTACCTCACGTTTGGACTACCTAATGTACGGTCATTTTCACTTAATTCCGGCAAAGAAAACAACGTGAGATATCCCTCAGAGTAACCCTCCAGCACACTAGTGACTATTACTTAAGTTTACTAGTGTGTGTAATGGATAGCAAAGGCAAACCAGACCATTATCTTTACCAAAAAAGAGTCATCGTGTACGTCTCTTTCCACACAATGACACTGATGACTAGTCGTTCGCCACGAACTTAGACCTCGCGATTTTTTATTAATATTTCAAAAACTACTGAACCGATTTTGATGCCCAACGTTGAAAATTCAATTGATATTTCCTACATGCCTACCAAATTTCATCAAAATCGGACCATCGGTTCGGCAGTTATCGCGGAACAAACATACATACTTACATACATACGAGTACAAACTATGTGTTTTTGCCCCAAATTGAATTATAGCCCTCGCTCGCTTCACTCGCTCGGTCCATTAAATTAAATGCTTCACAGACAGATACGCAAAAAACAAGTGACAACACAGTATCAATATCAATCGTTCGTCTGCGTCTTACAACTTCTTCTTCTTCTATATTAATCTACTGCCAGACTAAAAGCTTATCATATATTTGATCTATTTTTATTTATATCTGTGTTTTATTCCGATGAATGCCCGCTATGACTGAGTAGCAATTAGATTGAGCAAACACATATGAAACCACTCGTTTGGAACAATATGAGAAAGGGGTGCTTGCAAAACAAAGCACCCGCTTGTATTGTAATGCCCAATCGCCGGTTCTGTAATCTGTATGGGATTGTGAACTTTATTAGCAGTAAATGAAGCGGAAAATCGATGCATTGCAGAACCTATTCACATCATTAATAAGTCACAAAAGTAATAATGAACGATTTCATTATAAAATCATAGAAGTAAGAAATATTTAAGAAAATCAATTACAAATTCAGACTGTGTGCCAAATAGCATTTTCTATTCTATTTTCAATTGACTTTAAAAAGGTTATTAATTTAGTTTTAAAAATATGTTAATTGAGAACACAATGGGCCGCATCTTCTTCGTCTAAGCGCGTTCCCGGTTGCATCCTCAGCTGTGCTGCTTCGGAGCCCGGGGTGCGCTTTCCTGCTTTTTCTTCTCCAAATATACTCGTAACATGCATGTCAATGGTCACCCAAGGATGCCAAAGACCTTGCAAAATGCAGAAGAAATAGCCGGAATAGTTTAAATGATTTGGCTATAGTTCTACGACCGGCCGCCTGCCTGACGTCAACCCACTTTGGGAATGTACTTGTGCGAAAAGTTTTACAACCGGCCGCCGCCCGACGTCAACCCTCCTTGGGAATGCAATTACAGCACGAGATGTCTGTGCTAAGTCCTTTAGTCACCTATTACGACATCCAAAGGAAGAGATGGAGTGGTCCTATTCTACTCTGCCGGGAACCACACGGCAAAGACAATAGGAGAACTGAGAACACAATAGGCCGCATAATGAGTGAAAAAATATTTTTGGCCTCTCTTCTTCTTCTTCGTCTTAGCGCATTCCCGGTTGCATCCTCAGCTGTGCTGCTTCAGAGCCCAGGGTGCGCTTTCCCGCTTTTTCTTCTCCAAATATACTATGCATGTCAATGGTCACCCAAGAATGCCAAAGATCTTGTAAAATGGAGAAGAAATAGCCGGAACACTCAATGATTTGGCTATAGTTTTATAACCGGCCGCCGCCTGACGTTAACCCTCCTTGGGAATGCAATTGTAGCACGAGATGTTTGTGTTTAGTCCTTTAGTCGCCTCTTGCGCCATCCACAGGAAGAGATAGCGTGGTCCTATTCTAACCCGGAACCACACGGGTAATTTTTAATTTTCAATTTTAGGCCTCTCTATCATTATTTTAAGACGTGTTAATGTCAACTTTTAATACCTTCAATCTATTATAACTGCACAAAGGAACGGGATCCTATTAAAGTTACCCCCAAGACATATGTAGCTTCTAGCTTGAAACTCGTTGATTAGTTTACGACTATCAGATACTGGCGCCGGTGGCATAAACTGCACATCTACCCGGGCGACGCTTGTCACGACACGCGAGACTCGGAAGCATTTTAATTTGCATTTTGATTAAAAACAGCCACCTGTCCGCGATAGCCGCAGGTGGACAGTTTTCTAGCAGCAGTGGTAAATTTACTGGATCAACTTATTATTTTTATTTCTTTTTTTTTCTTTTTTTTTACTATCATATTACACACTAAGTATATTTACACGACATTTCTATAAACCAATGAGGTTTGTAAGGAAATGCGTAAAAAGTTATAGGTACATACAATAATTTTAAACACAACTACAACGTTGAAGGGACATACCCGTAATAAATAAAACCACGGGCTATTATATACCTACTAGATCTAGGCTATACCCTCGTACTCATAAACATTAACAAAAAATATATAATTAAAAAATAATATATAATTGATATTACAGTCTATGAAAATCAATTTTCTCGCCCTCCCATACAAATTGACCGATGAGCTGATCAGAATAAAATAACCCTGTATGATACAGATACAATGTCACGTCTTCACCCCTGACAGGGTAAACTGAGCAAAAGCCCGTAAGGCTCAAAAACCACGTTTATCCTAGTGGTCGACGTAAAGGTGGAAAAGGTAATCAAAATAGTGACGGGTTGCTAGCCGTATCGCCTATATACATAGTTTAGATGAGAATCAGTTCGTAAAATCAATCGAGAGCTTCTGAAGCAGTACAGCTAAAGGTCCGAGAGCTGGCATTAATTTTTGGGTAGATATTTGAGGCAAGTTGAAAACTTATTACATACCTCTCCTATTATACCCCAACACGGAACTGCAGACCTGGCTGGTGAGTAGCGGGGCTAAAGCAACCTATAAATGTATAAGTTTTTTTTATTAAAAAAAAAGGTATTTGAGGCAATATGCATTTTTTATATGTTGTAGTTTAATGTTTAAATAATAAAAAAATCAATTAGCCAGATGATTAGTCGGGGCTTTGATATTGCCAGGCGAGTGCAAAAGTATTTTTAAAAAAAATATAAAAAAGGTATTTGAGGCAACGTGAAATTTTAATAGGGTATTACTTTAAAAAATAAGATTCTCTATAAGAAGGTCATTTTGATGGGACTTTCTACCTGCCAGGTCAATCTAAATAAATCAAAATAGTTTAGCCCCGCTACTCACCAGCCGGTTCTGAAGTTCCGTGTTGGGTTATAATAGGAGAGGTATGTGACAAGTTTTCAACTTGCCTCAAATACCTACCCAAAAATTCGTGCCAGCTATCGGTCTATAAGAAAGCAAGCGAGATATGGTAAGATGAGAGAGAATAAGATATATAAATAGGTAGACTAATTACCCATCACCATACAACTACAACTGTCTCTGAAACTTGAAATTCCAATTTGTCATAGAACGTACAGCGGCAACAAAAGACGCGCTCCCATTCGCTCCTACAGTCAGGCCATTGTTAGGAGAGATGCGATTTGTCATATTGTGTTACGTAATTGGATTTTTGTTTTGAAACCGGATATAGTTAATAAAATTTACTCCAAGTTTCTATTCAGTTCAAATACCTATATAGCAATCATCCCAACATCAACACATACGAAGTGGTCGTTCCGAAACGCTTTACAAAAAAAAACTTCAGGTAAATATAAGGGTCCAGTGACGCCCTCATTTGAAATTAATTATTTGATAATAGACATTGGATATATCGCAGTTGGATTGTATAATCCTCTGTTTGATAAAACCTCTAGCTGTTTAGCTTTACATCTCGGTTTTGTTAAACAGCTGAATATCGTTTACTTGGATTGTCAATGTGTTACGTTTAACAAATCTGCTAAACACGTCTTCAGAATAGGTTATTTGGCATGTTATTATCAAACAAATTTATGACGGGGACAATTTATTGTTATTCTTTTTAATCACGCGTGACATTGAAATAAAACCTCAATTCAACTTCTTACTATGTAGTTCAGCCTCCAACATAATAGAACATAAATAAGGAATGATAATCTACTCGATGCAATTGGATTTTGAAATTTTAAGTTTTCCATCTAGTCGAAAGGCGGGCGTCGAAATAACAATATGGAAACCATGCTGCTTTATGCTTTTCAACTATTTGCAGTCCAAAATCATAAACGATGTCTCCAATATCTCTTAATGAGCACAGCTTATAGATACAGGCCATATTTGTTGTTATGACGAATTCCTAACTAAAATCTACAATCTTACGTCTTGCACCACGGCATTGATGAATACAAATCGTTCATGCCATTCTGCGTATGAGAGTTCAGTCAGGGTCGTGCTCCTGCAGTGGAGAGTAAAATGATGATGATGATGGTGTAAAGCTTACCTGGAATCCGCTGAATACATGGATAATAAGAATTTATTAATTATATTACAACTCAAATGTAATAAAATTTAATTAATGGCGTAATCAGAAGATTAATAATATTTTAATCCTGAACAAACATTAATCAAGCTTCGATCAACTATGTCGAAATTGAATTTGAACAATTTCAACAAACTATTTCCATTCTAGTAGGTATTCGTAATTAAATTCGGCAAACGAAATAAAATTGGCTTTGTGCGCAGTTTTGTTTGTAGTTTCTGATGCTCGGTTGCAGGTGATATTTGGTGCAAATGTAATGGTATAAAGGTGTAATAATACGGATGATGACTGGATTAGAAAAATATTATTCTCCGTCAGTTAAATAAATAATTTACCATTTATCTAGTTTATAACCCGTTCACTGCGAGACTTTATATCAGTTGTCGTGCTCCCGAATAGTGAATATCCATAATCTATAGTCGGACATACATATACGACGCTCGCAAAATGGGCCTGAAAATGTTTGTCGAATTAATCCGACGTTCGCGGTTAAAGGGTTAAAAAATATTGTACACGTATTTTTACCCTCAAGGCTTCCGGATGAGGTCGAAACATGTCGGCAAGTTGTTGGCTTTTAACGTGTGTTACCCGTTAGTGAATCGCATATTAAGAATGATTGTGTCACACGTTAGTTTTAACCAAAAAAAACATCATCCACTGCTGGAAATAGGCCTCTCCAATGGATTTCCAAAATAACCTGCGTCCAGCGCTTTCCAGCGATCTTAGCGGCTTAGTCAGATCGTCCGACTACCTTGTGGGTGGGTGTCCAACGCTTCACTTGCCAATACGTGGTCGCCATTCGAGAACCTTTCTGCCCCATCGACTATCGGTTCGTCGCTTCATGTGTCCCGCCCACTGCAACTTCAAGCTAAGCTAGCAGCTAATCCGCTGGACTATATTAAATCAGTGACTTTTGTTCCGAATTTCCTTATTTCTGATTCGATCACGGAGAGAAACACCGAGCATAGCCCTCTTCATAGCGCGTTAAGTGACCATGAGCCTTCTTATGAGAGCCCTAGTAAGGGACCACGTTTCAGAGCCAAGTCATCAAAGTCAAAAAAACATTATACACAGTTTCTATTTATTTCAGGACTTATCTGATTTGAAATTGGTGTCACGTTTTTAACCGTAACATTTACAACTATGTAAAATACATAAAAATATGATATGGAAAACTGTATATTCTATTCCATACGCTACTGGGATGTTGGCACAACCTAATAACAATATAACATTTATAACCGAACCACGTTTCGGTTTTCATTGGTTTTATATCGGATCTTGCACTGTTTTCGATGTTAAACGGGAAAAATAATTTTGAATTTAAACTTTAATTTTCAAAAAATTATTTTTTCAACGAGCGTGCAAAGCGAGCGATGTTTTGTAATTTGAATTTGGGTATGTTTTTCCGAATATAAGTAAAACGGAGCTTTATGAAATTTGGAAGGCATGTAGATAGATATATATAGCAAAGAGATTTTTTAAGTTTGAACATGAGGCAAATCGATCAAGGGGTTGCCGACATTAGGATTTAGCAAGCTCACAGTTCCGAGCAAACTTCTACTTTATTTTGTGTTAAAAAGACAGGAAATTAAATTTATCTGTCGATGTCCTAGCGGCCTACCACATTTTAAAAGTGAAGTCTGAAGTATGAGGTATTTATACAATGTGTAACAAAAAAGGGGTATCAACCCGAAAGGGAGTAACGTACTTACCAATTTGAACAACTTTGACTATGGGACCATCCCTGAAATCGTGAAAGAAAAATCTGCTGCTCCATACATTTTGGCACAGTAGGTATTTAATTTTGTATGGCGCTGCAGATCTTTTTTTTGCGATTGTTTGGATGGTCCCATAGTAAAAGTTGTTCACATTGAATAGTATGTTTACTCCCTTTCGGATTGATACCCCCTTTTTGTTACACGGTGTATATATTGTACGTATTTCGATATTACATTGAAATCTGGCATCTGGCAGCATGCTATGAAGGTTATCAAGGTTTTACATTAAAGATAGGGACGGCATTCGTTCATACTTAGTTTTTGGTACCGCGGTACCGGAAGTAAATAATATGCCATGTGTACTAGTCTAAAATAGAACTCCATCTCTTCCTGCGGATGTCGTATGAGACATTAAGCATGTGCTACAGCTGCATTCCCAAGGAGGGTTTACGTGGGACGACGGCAGGTAGTCGGCTGCACCCCGGGCTCCGAAGCAGCTTAGTATTCAACCAAGAATGCGCTGAGATGAAAAAGAAGACCTGAGAAGTAAATTCTAACCCGTAACCCTAAATCAAAAAATAAAATAAGAATGCCTTACAAGAGTGAAATGAAATGAAGGAAATGGAAACGGTTCGGCGTCGCATCTCGATAAGTGCCGAGCCAGCACGGTTTCTGTTACACTCAGACCAAATCTAATTTACTTTCAAAGTTTTACGCGAGTCTAGACGGTCACCAGTTCGAGTTTCAATATCCTACAATTCCTACATGTTTGGAAACTGCTGATGAAAAAAATCTCTAGTATCTAAGAGTTTCTTGAGAAAACTTTTTGTTGAGACCCAATCCTGAATGCATTCGTTTTCTTTAGAAATATCGTAGACGTTGCCAAGATCTTGAAAATAATTCGCAATTTCACACATGATTCTGAAATCCAATTCCATGTGAAAATTTTATTTATTGTTAAAAGTTCGAAATTACACAAAGTGTAATATCTAGAACATGTAAGACAATCTACGCTCAAACTTAATGTAAGTACGAGTATATGTAATACCGTAGTCTAACATTTTAAATTCTTGTAATATAAGTACACCAAGTAATTATTAAAAAAATATTTAAAAATCTAGCTTTTATCAAGAAAAATCAATTGAGCCCAGACTCGGTAGGGTTATATCCTTTTATCACAGAGATGCAGTGGCTGCCTTCCGGCTTCAACATGAGATCAGGGCATTGCCATAATATTGCATTATCACCCCATCGAATTCCCCAGCTCCATCGGATAATGGGAAGTGGTTCTAATTTAGCTTGCAAGATTTGACTACGGACACACAGTTAACGGGACAGGTGAAACTAAATAAAAAGCTCGTAAAAATATTTTTGTCATCTATGGTGCCATGGTGCCTTTCCGATCCTCTTAAATGCTTGTTGCTCGATATTTCAGTGCTCAACAGCCTTATAAACAAAGATCTTCTTCCGTGCTGGTTTGGGAGAACAAAACAACGTAGAATAGACCAGCTGCTTCTTTTCCCGCGCAGAATGGGCGAGAATCTAAATTATATTAATATTCGATGCGGCTAGCAACCCATCACCATTGGGAATGAAGACGTGAGCATGTATCTGTAACTTATTCTAGACCGGAAATCAAACGGCACAAAAATATCGCAAAATGTCGTGAAAAATTGTAGCCATACAAATACGCGAACAAATGGCAAAGGCGCTTTGAATATCCTAAAAATATACTGTATGCAATTGGAGGAAAGTTTTTAAGGAGCGATGCATCTGCGCCGCGCAATATCGATTTGAGTCGCAGGCAGTAAATAGCGAACAGTATGAAAGTAGACTCCGCTGGGAACTGCGCGCTTATCCTTAAAGCATGCGAGATGTAAACTGTGCGCTTAGTCAATTTCGTAAAAATCTTACTAGAATATATGAGAGTTGAAGTGCCTTTATGTTGTTCTCTAGCTTTGAACGCGCTATATAATAATTCCTAGGGGAGAGTTTAGCTTTATCTTCTTGAGTCAATCAAAGCACTAGGATTAGGAGGTGTAAATAAACTTAATATGGCGAGCTTATATGAGACAAAAAGGCTCAAGGCTAGTTTACAGAACGGATGCAAGCCCAGCCTTATTTCTTCCCAGCAGTGGTAGCTCTTGGAATAAAATAATTTAAAACTTCAATAAGTGATATATTTATCCTAATTAGAATATTTTTTTTTGGACTTTGACTAACCCATCTCTTTGCAAGCCCAGCCTTATTTCTTCCCAGCAGTGGTAGCTCTTGGAATAAAATAATTTAAAACTATTGACCTTCAATAAGTGATATATTTATCCTAATTTAAATATTTTTTTTTTGCACTTTGACTAATCCATCTGTTTTATCGGTAGATTTCAGCGATTTCTACGATTGAAACGCTTATCCGTAACGTAGCAGCTTACGTACATGAACATCGAAATTGACTCATTTTGGACTAGCATTGTTGTCGTAGAAGTATGTCATCGCACTCAAATCGTCTCTTAGTTAAGTATGTCAAAGCTTTGTCGCAGTACATTAATACCGGACTTCAGATTTTTGACCTTAACTTTATTGTCGAAATTAAGAAGTATCGCAGTTACATATTGTCAATATAATATACGGTTTGTCGAAATTCAGTTTTGTAGTCCGAATCCGAAATATCATCACAACATTCACAACTATAATACGAGTACACGTCTAGTTTTCCAAAATCACAAAAGCCACCGATAAACCGCCAACCATAACCATTACATCTTATCAACGGCCATTTTGTCACCCCTGCAAGCTATGCATGAAATAACAATGCCAATCTCGAGCGGTGGCCAAATAGACACCCAAGAGGAACTTTCGACTAAGCTATCACATACTACACTCGCTATTTTGCCAACACTCCGGAAACACAAGGATTTGCAAGCTCTTTTTACTGCCTGACTTAAAAATAGGATATCTAAAGAAGGACTTTAAGTCGTGTTTAAAAAGTATTTGACTGAGAACGTTTTCGTTTATCGAAAGCTCAAACTACTTTTGGACGTAGTTGATTTCAGGCTTCAGAAGCGTGGTGGCCAAGTGGTTTTGGTACTGGCTGTGCGTCTGTCAGGCCTGATTTCAATCCCCTTTAGTAGTCTGAGTTTGAACACGTGTGTGGTCATTTTCTACTAGGTATCACTAGATTCCCAGTAAAGGTAATCATAGTGATGAAACCTGCACACTAGTTTACTATAAAATGATTATATCAGATACATATGTCACAAATAAATGACGGATATTAGGAGTGTAAAAGACCAAAAATCAGCGCTGACCAGTTTTTCGAAGAAAAAAAATCATTTTTGTACAAGCTTTTATGTGAGGCCTAAGTACTTATCGCGCGAGCGATGGTCGATGGGGTTGCGTCGTTTTATAACAGGGTTGCCACCTTCTGCTATCATCAGGTCAGCTGCTTTATAAAATAATGCATTGTCATCTGATTTACATTCGCATACAAATTTCATCTCAATCAGTAACCGGGAAGTGGCTTTGACCCAAAAAAAAACAAATTAACCACACAGAGGGCTTCTTTTTAAAAACCAACTTTTTTTATATAAATATTTAATAAATCCGACAAGACAGCTAAAGTTTTAAAATGAGCTTGCTTCATTTAATTGTATGCTTGCTTATTGCAGAAATAATCAAAACAACCACGCCTAGTAGGGCAGCCCATACATTTACGTTATTCATGAAGGGAAAATGAATATGTCACCATGACAGCCGCTACTCAGTCTTGACAACGTAATCTGTTTGAGTTAGTTCACTTTAATTAATTACTTGTTTATGTTAATGGGGGGGGGGGGGGGGGTAGTATTGTAGTTAAGGTTTTAAAAATTAACTCTACTTACAATAAAATAATTGAAGATCAAACGAACTTACAAAGTGAAGTTCGATCGAAATTATGACGTTTCCGGCAACTCGGACCGCGGTCCCAGTTGTCGGATCCAATAATTTTAATATTTTTTTGCGAAGTTGCATAGGGTATTTTTTATTGGATAGGACACTACTTACTTGTATCTGTACCCGAAATCACGAAAAAATCAATTTGAAAATTAAATACCTACCGTGCCAAAATATTTAAATCGATAGATCTTTTACGTTACACGCTGTTTATAATTTTTATACTTTTCTTCAATCAAATAGGTACTTCTATAAAATACTAGGCTATCTATAGTGTACCACAGGAACTCTAGTCGGTCTCTCACAAGAATTTCTAAAATAATAAATAGATCAGCTATTAACGAATCAAGGTAAGGGTGAGCAGCTAAGGCCGTACCTGAATTTTGCGGGGTCCAGTGCTGCCCCCATTTAAAATAAATCATTTTAAAGAAAACGGAGACATTATTTAAAATTTTGCTACTACCACGTCCTAGATAACCCTCCAAAGTATTTTATGAACTACTGTTTACAGTTTATAATGAGAACGTTAAGCTTTGCTACGCACATTTGCCAAAAGTGGCCGTTTTTCGCAAATGTGCGTGGTAAAGCTTAACGTTCTCACTTTAAACTAAAGGGACTTATACCTTCTGAAAAAGTATCTGAGTTGTATTGTTACGTCACAAAACATGCGGCTGCAATGATGGAGAAAGAAATGAATTCATAATTAAATTGTACATGCATCTACAAAAACAACATGGGATTGCCTGTAACATGTTTACATTCAAAGAGACGTAGTTACGAGCAAAAGCTTGTTAATTATGAATCAACTCCCATACACAGCCGCAGAGTCTCACGACCCATCCAGTTCTTTAATCATATTCGGTACCCTTAACGCGAAAGCAGCATTTTACACTAAAACAGAACACAATGACGGATTAATATTTATTTTGGTAGTAATTCACAGACAGTTCAAACATAACGACATATAAGGATTCTAGTCCAGGGAAAGTCCAAGACACTTACGAAGGAGTAACATTGGCTATTATGTTTTTTATTTAACTTGCTTTCGTAATTTTTCTGAATTTTCCAGGGTCCAGTGCTCCCATTCAAAATAATAATAAAATAATTAAAAAAATAAAATACATTTATTTCAGGTAACTATTTGACCTATAATACAATTTAAATAATAATTATGTCAGTCGCTCGAAAATTTATACAATTAAATACACAAAACACACATACACAAATTAATCATTTCAAAGGAAACGGAGACATTATTTAAAATTTTGTTTCTATCAAGCCCTAGATAACCCTTCAAACTATTTTATGAACTACTGTTTACAGTTTAAAGTAAGAACGTTAAGCTTTACTACGCACATTTGCCAAAAGTGGCCGTTTTTCGCAAATTTGCGTAGTAAAGCTTAACGTTAGGGCTTGGTAGAAACAAAATTTTAAATGATATCTCCGTTTCCTTTGAAATGATTTATTTAAAATGGGGCAGCACTGGATTCTGGAAAATTCAGGTACGGCCTTAATGAATTTACTCGAATTTTCTCATAAATATGATTATGAGAAAGTTAAAGGGAATTCAGGAATTTCTGTAAAAAAAAACCAAGAACAACGCAATTTGAGGTGGTATGGTATTACAATGATTTTTAAAGACAATTCGGATATTTATCAGATTTATTAAGTATATACAGGGACTAACAAAATATACTGAAACTATTTTAAGGGTGGATTCAGTCCATGATACTGAACAACTTTCCCCAAGGAACATATATCGAAATACAAGTTGACCGATCAGCTGATCCGAGTCTGTATGAAAAGCCAAAAATTATTTTTCATATTTCGACATATGTTCCTTAGGGAAAGTTGTTCAATATCACAGACTGAATTCACCCTTAAAATAGTTTCAGTATATTTTGTTAGACGATATATTTTTATTTAGTAAATTACTTTCTATTAATTATTGTCTTAATTAACTTTTTGTTGGCAGAATATATATGACAAACTAATCTAATTTTTCTTTACACAAAACTCCCTAAGTGGCTTGGAGTATTCGGACATCGTCAGGACTACCATCGAATACCAATGGCCCCCCACGGCGTATGCATTATTTATTCCTAAGCCCGCCCAAATGAATGCACCGGCCAAGAAAAACAACACAATGTAGGGACACTGGATGAGCCAGCTAAAAATAGCGTACTTAACTTCTTTGGTTTGTAATGCGATGCAGATGCTCATGTGCTGAAATTAAAGTACCTGTTTGATGTTTTAAGCTTTAGCTATACTACTAATTGGATGTTTGTTTGTTTGTGATAACTTATCTGTACCAAAATAATCATCATCATCACCAAAAAAAGAACAAATATACAAAGGCTGATGTACTTGTCCTATATAGTCCCGTTAATCTGCGAGAAATTGAGAGAATATTTACTCCGTTAAGGTAACGAAATGTTTTGGTCTGTTTTGCAGCCCGTGTCATAAAAGTCTGTTTTCTCTGGTATGTGTTGGGCATCATCATTTAGCCACACGCCGTCCACTGCTGGACAGTTGAATTGTCCCTATAAACAACTAAGGGATCTGTAGTCAACTTGTCGGTGTCATTGAGTGGAAAGAGACGCACACAAGAACTATTTTAGCATAGATAATAAAGTATTTAATTTGCATTGCATTCCCCATTTCACACACTAGCAAACAGGTTTTTTTACGATGTATTCCTTCACCGAAACTAAGAAATAGGTGATATACTCGTATTAGGCGATGAGCTCCTGTCACTAGTTCTGATTCTCTTTATTATTGTTATGCCCATCGTTTAATTTTTGTTAACATGGCGATGCTTAAATAGTTAATATGGTGTAAGACCGCGTGAGGAATACCCACATCCGCAGCAGCCTTCATGTCCATGACATAGCAGACAAAATGCAAGAGAGTTGCTTACGCTGGTACGGTCATGTCTTGCGGCAACCGGCAAGTTACGTAAGAAACGAATGTTTAACTCATTCCGGGACACTTACGGCTGTGGATGTAATTCAATTGTTATTTCTATTGTGTCTGGCTGAGTGTCATGGAATGTGTTAACCAATCCGTCACCGCCGGGGCCCGGCAGGCTTGGAAGATACAAGAAATGCTGGCTTGACGTAGTCAAGGATGATAAGCGTGTCAATGGTCGCACGCACTGGGCACGACGTGGTTGTAAGAACAAAAGGTATGTGGTTGTAAGGATGCTCAAAATCGTGCGAAGAACTAACGTGATACACTGAATATAAATGTAATATGTGTTGATAAATAAATGAATATTAATATACGAAACACAGGTATCTCATATAAAAATTCAGCTACTGGCCGACGTGTTTTGACTGCATAATACTTTCTGTATGATTAATAATGCAAATGAAAATAAACAAATCATCACCGGTTGCTCCCCTAGCTGCAGTATCGTGGCCTTCTTGTTCGCCTGCCACATCCAGCACTTGAACATCGCCAATGTCCCTTCGTCTGTGAGGTGAATGCGAGGCTAAACGACGGAAATAAAACTCCTATAAATATTGAACAACCATATTTTTCTCACTTTGTCGCGTCGAGAACCCGTGACCGTTGCTACTGTTGTGTTATGTCATTGAATAAAGATGGTACAGAAGAAGAACTCGGGTTCACTTATTATCAGAGTTCCAAATGTAGAGTTGGTAAATTTTTTTTTACAAGGCATCTGGTAATGTCACATAGTTGGGCAAAGACTCTAGATTTTCACCAACTTCTATCAGTGGCGATAGTTTGCCAGCTCTTTTTGAATGTTCTTAGATCATCTGCCCAGCGTGTTCGAGAGCGGCCTCTTTTTCGTCGCCAGCCTGCTATAGGTGGGCTAGAATAACAACAGAGTATCTATTGTTATTCTAGCCCACCTATTCGGGTGCATTCTGATCACATGACTAGTCCAGTTCCACTTGAGCCCGGCTGCTCCCCTATAAAAATAGCTTATCTAAGCTTACCTTTTATTTTGGTCTTGGAGCGAATGGTGGTATTTGTTTGTGTTAGTTTGATGCGCAGTATACTTCGCTCCATGGACCACCACTTACATATACAAAAAAAAGCGGTCATTGATTTTTCCTTTCAAAATTTTGATACAGATCACGATTTTTGGATGTGGATTCACTTCCGTGTCATCTTAATCGCTATTAAAATAGCCATTTTTTTGTAGCTTCTTCTCTAAGAAAAAAAAATCAATAAAAAAATCTATTTGACTTAGACTTAGTCCGTCTAAAAACAACTTCTAGCTTTTCCTCATTTTTGCTACTGCAGAAATTAGTAGTAGCAGTGCTACTGATAAGACATTTTAAGGAAATGGATGATATGCGCTAAGACGGATCAACCATGTATTACCTATGTACTTACACAAAAGTTACGAAGTTGTTTCCGTGAACTTAATATTTGTTCCTCTGTAGTGGCATTCTTCGTGCCATCTACGGAACGTGTAAGACCGGGTACATACGATTGAGCGTCGAGAAATGCGTTATATTTTTTGTGCAATTTTTTTTGTTTTTTGCTTATGTTAACGTATACGATACCTATGACAATCCTAATGAATGAAAATTGAAAATCAAGCACCTCCACGGCATACGCATCATGCGATGCAAGGAAATCTAAGTATTGGATGCTGAAAAGATACGCCGAAAGATATTCCAGTGCATTATTATTAATCGTTATCCGCAGTTAAAACATCCAATTTTACACGGTGCAGATTATATATACTCTAAAGTAATTGATGTGCATTTTTGAATTCGAAAGAATCTTTACCGTTTACTATAAAATCAGTGTCTTATTTTGTTTTCAAATTTGACAATGATGCTTCTGTTCTGTTCTGGGGCCGCCCAGCCAGCAATTACGCTACAAGAGTTTATGAATGAGGTCTACCTTGGGAAGTGCATCATCACGCTTACAGACTAAAGCCAATACGCGTACCGAACTCAGTTCTTTGAGTACAGTGATGCCAAACGTTGTAATACCACTCTTATAGCTCGATAAACCAGTTGGACTCGTAATCAGGAATTGAAGAGTGTAAGTGATATTCGCAGTCAGGATGTAGGAGCGAGAGGGAGTTGTAAAAATGTGACAATGACGCTTTTATATTTATTCCAACAAGCTCAATTATCCAGAAATCTTTTTAGCACGTACATTTTGCACCGATGACACGTGTAAATCTGCCCTTACATTACAACCTTCACAACATGCACCGCTTGTGTCCAATTTTTGGGGGTATCAAAAGGGACTGCGTTCGGTTTATAGGCGATAATTTTTGTGGGATCAGCGAAGATTGCCTGCCTGAATGCATCGGGGGCGATATCTTACAATATGCGGTAAGCCAGCATACGTGCGCTGAAGTGACATGGGGGGTCGAGAATGCTTGTATGGCACGTCAATATACCAATAAAATGGAACGATAAGCTTTGGACGCGTTTGAGATTTGTGTAATCTGAAATGCGTTTATTTAAATAGGTACCATTATTATTACGGTATAATAAGAATAGAAGCATGCCTTACAGTCTCTTTATCTTAGCACGTTCCCGGTTGCCTCCTCATCTGTGCTGCTTCGGAGTCTGAGGTGCGCATTCCCGCTTTTTCTTCTCCTAATACTTATAATATGATTGGTGATGGTCACCCAAGGATGTTATATAGAGATGAATTAGCCGAAACTTACCTTACCGTTTTACCTGCCTGACGTCAACCATCTTTGGGAATGCATTTGTGCAAAAAGTTTTACAAACGGCCGCCGCCAGCAGGCCCTGTTGTCATGTAGCTAAATTTCATAATAAATAAAGCTCTTTCAACACAATTACAAGAGCCTGGCTTTTAAATATGATAGTAGACGAAATAAGACATTTACGAAAACCAGTTATGACTTTGAATTTTAGTTCGTTAAAATGGTTATTGCACCAAAACATTATGCTACAGAACAATATAAAACATAAAACAGATGTCAAAAAGCGGCCTTATCGCAACTGCAATCTCTTCCAGGCAACCGAGTTACCTAGAGATGTTTGACGAAAACATGTGTTTATTTTTGTTTTAAAAGTAAAAAAAGTAAAGAATAATAATAAAAGTGAAGTTTAATTGTGTTATCTACGGCATTAACTCAAAGGGAACCGAGTAAGTCGGGTGTATCCGATACCGTATCGTCCCCGTGGTATCGTCTGTCGGGCCACCCGCCTGCTGTAAACATTACGACTTAATCTCGACTAAATTGCCAGTATCTGTCCTAGTGCAGGCGCGAGTATAATTGCATCTTTTAGGATCCCGCAACGAAATTTTAAAATCGTATTAGGTGCTTACTTTAAAAAATATAGCAAATAAGTTTAGAATTCATATCGGATTCTTTTCGACTGTCTTATAGAGCTCATCTATTTTTTTATTTAGATACAGACATACTCGTACATTATCACATCTTCATTCCTAATGTCGATAATTCAATCGTAAAAGCCGATCGACTGACTGGGCAAACGTATGAATCATGTTAATAGGCGGTGGGGCCAGCACCCTCACTATTTTGATTGCTTTTTCTACCTTCTCGCCCACCATCATGTTAAAAGTGGCCTCTGGTTCTTGATGCCTATGTCTGACGCAAGATCCATCATGCTCTGTCTGCCCCATTAGGGATAGAGACGTGATAGTATGGATGTACGTATGCGTTAACGCTATCCATATAAATATTATGTTGCTCTTACCGATGCTGATCCCCTGGACGGGGGATCAGAACGGAATAGAAAATAATTAAAATAAAATGGATCCACTAGGGTATCATATTTTGGGGATCAGACCGGAATAACTCGCTATTTTAACTCTACGGAACTCAAAACTAAAACACCGGAATCTTTTCGATTTTGTTTTTACGAGTAGCAAGCCGCAATTTTATGCAGTTAATTAGTACAACGATAGCCTCTCAGAACGAGGCTATCTTATAAAACCAGATTATTTTTGTCTCGCAAACCGAATCACTTAATTGGTTTTGGATTACCTTTCAAGCTGGCATTCTTTAGATTTTGTAAAAATAAATCACAACTAATATTATACCTAAATGCGAAAGTGAGTTTGTATATTTGTTTATTTGTTTATATTTTTGATTTATATATTTTTGAATATATTTGAATATTTTTGAAAATTCGCATACATATAGGAATACTAAGAATGACATAGGGTACCTTTCATCCCGTAAAAAAAAGCAATGATCCCGTGGGTTACGCGAGTAAAACCGCGGGCAAAAGCTAGTTTAATATAAAGGTATTTTCGAAACTTTGTAATTATATGTATATATGTACTTACGCGTAGTATCGTAAGTAGCTACGTACTTACGCTACGCAACTTTTAATAAAAATTCTTCAAGTAACAGTAAGTATTTTAAACAAAAGAAGATATGGATGGACAGTCGGATACCTACGACTATGCTCTTCTTCTTCCTTCTCCTCATTCAAGGGTATTCCCGGTTTCATCCTCAGCGGTAACGCTTCAGAGCCCGGGGTCCGCTCCGCTACCTAACCTCAGTGATTTGACGAGGTTACTGGTTTTTACACAGAGCGACTGCCGTCTGACCTCCGCAACCCAAAGAGTAGACCAGAACCAATCCCAGGATAGGTTTAAACAAACTTTAGATGACGTTTTGGATCCACTGCTTTATGTGCCTTCCTAAGTACGGCAGCAATCAGGTGATTCAAGCCTGCAATATTCTAACTAGACTGGAAACAACTTTTCACAATGTATACTTCCCTTCCCAGTAGGATTTGAACCCACGACCCTCGGATCACAAGGCAAACGCCTTTGACCACTGGACCACAGAGGCAGTCCAATGCAGTAGTTCTATAACATGCTCAAAAGTTCGAACGCATAACCAACCTACTCTAACTCAAAAGTCAAACACATTTCTATACATCTCATTCAAAGCTCCAACTTACAATAGTTGAGCGTCCATACAGAACTGAAGAATTTCATCTCGCTCTAGTTTCTAGAACATACAGAATTCTAGCCAGCACAATGCATATTTCATATCACGTGTTCTTAAAGTTTTTATCTATCCCGGACTGTAGTGCGCTGATCTTGTGGATTCCTCTCATATTGAAGTCTGAGTCGTTCACCTTAATTCTAAGGGCGATGACACACAAAATACTAAAGGACTCTACTACATACAAACAAACAAGTTTATTATCTATGTATTTTCTTACAGGATACGTACAGAGCCTAGGGACCGATAGGTAATATCTAAACCCACTAATCCTTAATTAATTAATTTACAAACTGATTGACTCCTGTAATATAGTCACAGAATAGAGACTAATACTCACGTACAGAAGTCTCACTCAACAAAGAAATACGAAGAAATATCTACTTAATGTGGTTAGCGATATGGTTTAATTTAGATCTCGTCAGAACTCAGCACCTTTTCGTTTACATACCTAGACATCCATTGCAGGCCAATTTCATTCTTATTACTCTGGACATACGAATTTACCACCTCGAGGGGCGGGCAGCGCAATAATGTAGGTAAATTTTCGATACCTAAACGGCAAGTGACACAGGCCTGATATAGTCGGAAAAGGCCAACCAGTTTTCAATCGATTCAGACGATCCTCTTCAGGGTGAGAGAGAGATGACCGTTTTAATCGATCGAAACCTGGTCGGCCTTTTCCGACTATATTACGTGAGTCAATGTAATTATGAAGTTACCTCACGTTAGATGTTTATTATGGTGGCACAGGGATCTAAAGATCTTGGGCTCCGTCATCTAGATTTTTCGCGGTGTAATAACAGTTGTCTTAGATGTTTCAGTTATCTCAATATTTCTGCGATACTCAGGGCTTTGCATTAGATCTGGCATTTATTTACGAAAAAATTTTGTTCAACTTTGCGATATCTAGTAAGAAATCAAATTATATTTTGTGCATACCTCAATGTGACGCTGACACTTCGCTTGCTTGTAGTTCTTTGATAAACCGTCCAGAGTCCTGCTAGCAGGACTTTCTGTCTTGCTGGAAGGATGCAACATAAATTGATTATGGACACACAGACAACGGGACAGGTGAAACTAAATAAAATCTTGCAAAATAGTTATCAATAAGTGACAGATCTACATTATGAAGAAATCATAAACAACATTTTAAAGGAGTCCGACTATAAACCGTTAGGTCGTTGGTTCTAAATGCTATCACTAACAAGTGATACGATGCGTTTGAGCAGCTTCAAAAATATTCATCATCATTATGAAGTCTTTTTTAGTGTCCACTGCAGGACCACAACCCTCTCTGTGTACTATCAGAGCCTCTGCCATTGCTCTGGCTAATATATTTAGCCAGAGCAATCAGAGGCTTTAGCCTAAACTCTCGACGCTGGCCAGACAGGTTGGAGAGGTCTCATTGATGTTTATAAACTTTGTTTAGCTTGTGTTTCCTAAGTCGCCGCCTACGAAATCCACGGAAAGACTTGAAGTGGACCTATTCTCTTATGCCGGGAAGTACACAGCTCAAAAACAATACTAACACAAAAGAAAAGTTGATAATCAAAGCTTGTTATCTGAACAAAGCCCAACTCAAAGTCCGTCCGTTTCTACTGGCTATACGCAATAACTGTTTTATGTCCATTTCTTTCCACATTGGCATTCAGACCTCATGCATTCTACGTATTGCAATCCCAATTTTATGAGGAGCTTGTATTAAATTTCAAAGGCATTCAGTATTTTACGATGCTATATTTTCATAGATTTCATTTCAGAGGAAGATGCTAAATGATATTAATTTTGGACGTAATTGTATGAGTTCAAGATTTTTTTTCAATTTGATTTACTAGCGTCTCTAAATACCTACTTACTTACCATAACCAAGAACCCATTATGATGCTTCTGAGAGATACAGATTTAAAAATTACAATCAGAAACAAGTAAACTTTCACTAGCTTATTAACCCTAAATATTTTTAATCTTGGTTGTCCTTTATGAATGATGCAAAAGGATAGTCATATCTTTCACATTCTAGTTTCTTTTATTTCTTCGTAAGTTGCAATCAGCATAATGGAATAATTAAATAAAAGTATGCTATATTTTATTTGCTCTCGACTCTATCCAAATTTAGCGTAAAGTAGATCAAACTGTACAATTTTACAGCAATATTTTAAATAAAAAGCGGCCAAGTGCGAGTCGGACTCGCCCATGAAGGGTTCTGTAGCAGCAAATAACATTTTACGATTTATGACGTAAAAAAAATAACTATCTATGATACTGAGACCGCTATAGTTTTAATTGAAAGTACATACTTTGAGGTATATACCACATTTTTTTAGGAATTATTTTGGTAATATTTTAAAAGTTACGGTGGGGGGGGACCTCAAATTTTAACTTTGTATTAGTTTATCTCAAGACTGGGGGGTTTGATCTACATAATTTCAAAGCAGTTTTTGTTTCATTTTAAAAGAACTTTTTAGCGAATATTTCACTGTGTTTTAATAATAAATAAAACACAGTGAAGTATTCGACGAGAGCGAAGGAAGTCCCGGAGCCGTGCTCGACGATATTTTGCAGTATTTTATTTATTATTTTTTTTTGTATTATATTTATTATTTTTTTGTAGCCGAAACGGATAGATATTTAGATAATACACTTTTTGGTATAATTTTCATATCAAAAGGTGATTGTATAAAAAATTAATATGTATTATAAAGGCAAATTTAGAGGTAT
Source organism: Acrobasis repandana (assembly GCA_963576875.1). Classification (NCBI taxonomy): domain Eukaryota; kingdom Metazoa; phylum Arthropoda; class Insecta; order Lepidoptera; family Pyralidae; genus Acrobasis; species Acrobasis repandana. Next base: position 5,916,832 of record OY756223.1, on the reverse strand, counting down.
GTTTGTGATTTTTTTCTATGAAGCCAAAAATGCACAATCGTGTTTTGGCTATTGTGTGTGTCTGTAGAAAATCCTTAAATTTTTTATGTACATTTTTTGAGGAATAAACTGTAGTAGTTTAATAACAGTGATTTTTCAAAAACACGCACGGTATTGCAAATTGTGAACCCATCTCGCCTTAAGTTGAATGGAATTTTTCCCCGCTATATTTTCCATTCCTATAATTCTGCATTCGGCATTGAAGTGTGTCAGGGGCGATAAAATTGCGAGTGTTATCGGAGAATATAATATCTCTATTCGATCCATTACGCAAAAAGGCTTCACTCGTCTCATCTCATCGCATAACATTTACACATCTACTTCTATACCATATGTATAGCAGGGCTGTGTCTGAACATTGAAGTATTAGAAATGACGTTAGAATCTATAAATCCAAAAATACTTTCTATTGTCCGTAAGTTCTCAAATTTTTTCTTTATTGTAATTGTTCGAGAAAACCCCTTTTAGGGTTCCGTACCCAAAGGGTGCAAACGCGATCCTATTACTGAGACTTCGCTGTCTGTCCGTCTGTTCGTTCGTCTGTCACAGGGCTCTATCTCTTGAACCGTAATAGCGAGACACTTGAAATTTTCATCGATTATTTATTACTGTAGCCGCTATAATAATAAATACTAAAAATAAGATAAAGTAAGCTGTATACTAATTCTACGTTACAATTTATGATTACCTACATCTATTGTCCCGTTTACACATTATTAACTCTATGCAACTTCATCTTGACATTTTATCCCCCTAGCGGGAAAATTTTGCATATTTCAGAGCCAAATCCGACCACGTGGCTTTGTGCATACAGTCCTTAAGGCTTTTCTACAGATGCCCACAATACCCAAAATACGATTGAGCATTTTGAGCTTGATAGAAAAAAAAACGACGGGTTGCACTCCGGGAGTGCCGGCAGAAGTGAAAACTTGAATATTAACGTTGTGCATTTTTGATATTTTGGAGGCTTTGTGCATACAGTCCTTAAGGCTTTTCTACAGATGTCCACAATACCCAAAATACGATTGAGCATTTTGAGCTTGATAAAAAAAAAACGACGGGTTGCACTCCGGGAGTGCCGGCAGAAGTAAAAACTTGAATATTAACGTTGTGCATTTTTGATATTTTGGAATGGTAAGGGAATAATTTTGCACGAATTGCTTTAATTATCAATATAAAAGTACTATCATTTATGTGGTAGAATACAATATTTATATATTGCGCTATCGTTCACAAACATGACAATTTATATTACATTAAAAAGTGTCCTGACGCCAGTTTAACATTTTTTACCCATTACAAAAAAGTGCACAACGCCGCTAAAGAAGTTTTCACTTCAAAAAGGTTTGGGCTTGTCCGGGATTTGAACCCGGGACCTCTCGCACCCTAAGCGCAAATCATACTCCAGACCAACGAGCCGGCTGACAGCTTAGTTGAAATTATAGTATAAATACTTCCTCTCCTACGCCGCGCCGGCTGTCATTCCGTCTTACAAATTTTCGATCAGGACACGTGTCCCGACGCGAGTTTAACATTTTTTACCCATTACAAAAAAAGTGCACAACGCCGCTAAAGAAGTTTTCACTTCAAAAATCACAAACATACCTCCAAATTTGCCTAAATTTACATTTAAAAAAGATATTACTATTTTATACAATCACCTTTTCATATGAAAATTATACCAAAAAATGTATAATCTAAATTAATAGTCAATTTCTTACACAAAAAATAATAAACATAATACAAAAAAAAAAAAAACAGCGAAATATCGTCGAGGATGGGTCCGGGTCTTTGTTCGCTCTCGACGAATAGTAATTAAGATTATACATTTTTTGATATAATTTTCATATGAAAAGGTATATTTTTTACTTTAATCTACACTAATATTATAAAGAGGAAAGATTTGTACCTATTTTTGTATGTTTGTAATGAATAGGCTCAAAAAGTACTGGGCCGATTTAAAAAATTCTTTCACCGTTGGAAAGCTACACTATTCCCGAGTGACATAGGCTATGTGTGTACCACGGGCGAAGCCGGGGTGGACTGCTAGTATTTTATATTTTTAATAGTCTTTATTATTTATGATAGTTTATACGCCTTCAACCCTTCCCTGCCTACGGTCTTGGTGTAAAGTACCCGTTTAGACGAAGTTTATTAATTCGCGTCACGTCGCAGCCGGAAGTATGCGTTTAATGAAAATAATACCGATGTCCACACGTGACGGACCGCTTTAGGTTATTGGAGGTACATACGTATGAGTGAGTTATGTGGAAGCTACAGAATTTACTCATACATATAATTTGTATGAGTGAGTTATGTGGAAGCCAATAAGAAGGGATTAAAATCTCGAAGTGAAAACTTCTTTAGCGGCGTTGTGCACTTTTTTTGTAATGGGTAAAAAATGTTAAACTCGCGTCAGGACACGTGTCCTGATCGAAAATTCGTAAGACGGAATGACAGCCGGCGCGGCGTAGGAGAGGAAGTATTTATACTATAATTTCGACGAAGCTGTCAGCCGGCTCGTTGGTCTAGGGGTATGAATTTCGCTTAGATTGCAAGAGGTCCCGGGTTCAAATCCCGGGCGAGCCCAAACCTTTTTGAAGTGAAAACCTATTTAGCGGCGTTGTGCACGTTTTGTCATGTTCGTGTACGATAGCGCAATAAATAAATATTGTATTCTACCACATAAGTGATGCATACTTTTATACTGATAATTAAAGCAATTCGTGCATAATTATTCCCTAACCATTCCAAAATATCAAAAATGCACAACGTTAATATTCAAGTTTTCGCTTCTGCCGGCACTCCCGGAGTGCAACCCGTCGTTTTTTTAGCTATGAATAGACTTTTGCACTTGACAGTACATTATCTATGGTGCGATGCCTTTTACACTTTACGAGCGAGTTACGGCTATAAAAATTAATAAAAGAAGTTGGATAAAAAAAAGTAACAAAGGAAAAGGTATTAGAGAAAGAAAAGGCAAATATTACAAATCTTGGAAAATAGAAAAGGGAAAACATTCGGTCATCTACTACGACTCGATGCGTTCTTTAAAACAATATTTGAAGGAAAGATAAAAGGAAAAAGAGGAGTAGGAAAACCCAGAAGAAGATTTTTTGATGAAATAAAAGATAAATTAAATGTGAAAACATGAACTTATCGGAGAAGGAGATACATAGAAAGCACTCCACCGACAAGAGCGGCAGAACACGTACGTACGAACGTACATCAAGTTGTTTTAATTGTATCTGAATAAGTGTCCCGCATGGTATTAGCACAGAATAAATAATACTAACGTACAGAAGTCTCACTCAGCAAAGAAATTCAAAGAAATATCTACTCAATGTGGCTAGCGATATGGTTTAATTTAGCTCACGTCAGAACTCAGCACCTTTTCATATAGATACCTAATCATCCATTGCAAGCCAATTTAATTCTTATTACTCTGGACAATTCGAATAACTGAATTTACGATACCTAAACGGGGAGTGACACAGACCTGGTATTAGTTGGAATTTTTATTTTTCTACATTCAAGAGCCAGGCTCGCTAGCCAGACTTAGTCGGTGTCATTGTATGGAAATAGACGCACACAATGACGATTTTGACAGAGATAATAGAGTGGTTTGCCATTGCCACTCCATTTCACACACTAGTAAACGCGCTCTTGTACCAAGGTGTGTCGGTATGAAAATGTTTCCTCGGCCCCCGCCAACTCGTCGAGTGTCGAGACGACGTAATAAGCGCGTGCCGCGGCGGGTGGTCGCTAGACCAATACGCGCGTTCACTATCGGGACCACAGTATAGCAAAACACAGTATTATAATTATGTATGAGATTTGGGTTCGGATATATAATTTTATGTTATTTTAATATAGCTAGGTACTTACATCATTTACTTTAGCTAGGTACTTAGTCATTAGTGTACAGGTTTCCTCACGATGTTTTCCTTCACATAAGCAAGTGGTGGTAGTTGAAATTGACTGTAATTTAGCGCAAACTCAGCCGAATAAGGATCGAACTCGTAGACCATAGACGCCCACCAAGTGCCTCAACCGCTTAACTATCACCGCTTCTAGCTTGAAATCATTGCAATATCATACCTACCTACTGAAGGTAAAGGTAACCGCATCATTACTTTTTGGTTCCGGCTTAGAATAGGACCATCTCTACCTGTGGGATGTACAATTGCATTCCCAAAGAGGGTTGACGTCAGGCAGGCGGTCGGTTGTAAAACTACAGTCAAATCATTTAAACTGTTCCGACTATTTCTTCTCCATTTTGCAAGGTCTTTGACATCCTTGGGTGACCATTGACATGCATGTTATATTTGGAGAAGAAAAAGCGGGAAAGCGCACCCCGGGCTCCGAAACAGCACAGCTGAGGATGCAACCGGGAACGCGCTTATAGATGAAGAAGAACCGCATCATTACTTTCTTACGAAGATGACTAGTGCACGACAATGTCGTCCTTTAAAAATTCCATGACAACAAACTGACAAAGATATTTTTAATGTCTTTGGCTTTATGACAAGATACAATAATAAAAAAAATATACTTTTAATATAGGTATGTATAGGAACAAATTGTAGTAGTACAGAGAGGGTCGTGCTCCTGCAGTGGAGACTAAAAAGGACCTGATGATAATGATGATGATGATGAAAGGAACAAATTAAATAAATAAATATATAGGGGCAAATCACACAGATTGAGCTAGCCCCAAAGTAAACTTAAAACTTGTGTTATGGGATGCTAACTGAGCTTTACTAATAAACACCCAAGAAAATTTGAAAAAAGATTCGGTCGGTTCTTACAACTCCTTCTCTCTCCCACCTCCTGACTGCGAATATCTCTTACACTCCTCTATCCCTATCTACGAGTCCAACTGGTTTCTCGAGCTATGTGAGTGGTATAACGAGGTCTGGAATCGCCACACTCAATGAACTGAGGTCGGTACACGTGTAACGATGCTGCATGCCACCTGCATGCTGCATCTCTTCCAACCTCATTTCTTTCTCATCCTGTCCACTTTTCATTCCTCATTTCATTTCAAATTTCATTTCATTCCATTTTCAAATCATTTCTCTCTCGGTCATCTCACATTCTACCATCATCTCTCTTACTGTTCACTTCTGTTCCTACGTTCTGTCTGATCTGTTATACCTTATTATAATATAATATATATATATATATATATAGAAGTTATAAGTCATAAGTTTTGTGACAAATAAATTTAATCTAATTGTTGTGTCGAGTCTCTGTTCTCCACTCCATCTACTTCCTTATATGTGGAAACTCGACTAAGAGCGCCGAGACAGGTCGAGGTCCCACATTGGCGCCCAACGTGGGGCCAATGTGGTGGTGGTGGTATTAGTTCTTCAAGCAAACACTTTTGTGCTAAATTTGCACCAAAATTTATTAAATGTTCCATTGCAAATAAAGTCTCTCCTTTAATATACGACCTTATTGATTTAAACAATAAAGATCTAGGCCGTTGGCACATTAAAGATATTAAACCAATTCCCAAATTAAATACCTACCTTTCTTCTGATGTTTTATCTTATATTTTAAAATAAAACATCTTACATTCCTTATAAATATCCTTTCTTTAGTATTTTTTATTTTACTTTCAAAAACTTTTTCTTTTACTTTCTTCTTATTTGATAATATAATACTTTATAACCACATAATAATCTCAATTTCTTTTTATTCATCTCATTATTTTTGGGTCCATTACTTATTGACGGACGTCAACTCCAACTTTGGTCATCTTTCCTTATAACTTCCTTTATTTTATCTTCTTTTCTCTTTATTCTTTGCAGTCATATGATATTGACCTGCAATTGTTTTCCATATATTCAATTTTAGGTGTGGTTGATCACACTTTAAATAAGCCTTCGTATATCCTAATTAGCATTAATACTTGTTCTCTATTACCTTATAACGTAACACAATTATTAACTTTTTATCTATATCGCGTACGCGATAATACGCGAATACGTTAAAAACTTAAACAAATCAATTAAAAAAATAATATCATCGTGCGGTAGTAGCAACACATTAAATAAGCCAAATGCTCACATTAATTTAGAGGATACTAACTAAAAAAATAAGCCTTTACTAACTTAAGCAGTTTCTTGAGAAAATAACTAAAATATATTTTTATTTTCTCAAAAATGTTTAGTGCGTTAGTTAGTCGAAAAACTTAGACTTTGTTAGAGGATGAATGTTTGGAGAATAAATGATTGATGAATGAAAGGAGGAACTGACTTAATATAAATACACATTGTACATTTCCATTCTCACAACACAATTGATCACACATTTATGATTATTTTTATTTATTTTTTATTATTTAATTAATTGACCCTTAACAATTTAAAAAAAAAATTTTTTTTTTATTCCGGCCCCCCTGTATTGTAACGATGCTGCATGCCACCTGCATGCTGCATCTCTTCTAACCTCATTTCATTCTCATCCTGTCCACTTTTCATTCCTCATTTCATTTCTGTTCCTACGTTCTGTCTGATCTGTTATACTATCCAAGCTAGGTTTAACCCCAGACCATCGGAACTCAACAAACAGAGTTAAATATTCGTCGGGGCGCTAAACACTGCAGATAATCGGGCTATCACATAGATTTATAAACGATAGAAGTGACAACAATGCTTGTCATCAAATTACGTACCTATTTTATCAGACAAATTTTAATTATTGTTAAAAAGTAATAAAAAAAGCTTTCATCGATTAGAGTGAATAAGTCCAAGAGCTCGCAAGGGCCAGACCTTCGTTATTTTATCTCTTGTGCTATTACACTAACTCTATGATCCAGCCTCAGGCTGACCTTTAGTAATCAAGCAAAGATCAAAGTTCCCTAGCCCTACGAATAATACCCATTGAGGTATGGTACTGTTTAGTAACAAAATTAGAAACACACTTCTTCTTTTAAAATAAAATGCACATATTGCACCTTCCATTTACAAGTAACTCTATGGTCCAGCCTCAAGCAAACGTTAAGTAATTTAGCAAGAATTAAACCCTGTTCCCTTGCCCTAAAGCAATGCGGATTTATTTGTACGACTGTCTAATCGAATAATGCCCATTGAGGGATGGTACAAATACGACTGCATATTTACAGTCATTCTCTTTAGATCCCATTTTTTCATCCCTTTTAAAAAAACCATCGTCATCATCAGGTCCTTCCTAGTCTCCACTGCAGGAGCCAACCAAAAAGTAGGGTCTAAAGAAAATTACTATAAATATTTTACGGTAATACGGTATAATACGGTAAGTATTTTTTAACTAATACAATTGATTGGATATGGTTTGTCATATATTATATTTACAATTGAGATTAAGATTAAAAAAGAAGGCAACACAATCTATAAGTTAAAAATCTTGTTCTTGTGGATGAAGTATTTTCGTAGTCTATCTACAGCCACGGCTTTAGCCATACGTTGATTTGACCTCGCGTTAAGACTATATAAAATAAAATAAATTTGCTATCTTGAAAAATCAAAACTAATCAAATAAATATAGCTATTCTTTTGCATTTATCCGAATTAACATTGATACTTTTTTCGAAACAAGTGGAATTCATTATGAATCAAGTATTAATTTATTTTCAATGTATCATGATAAGGGCTAGGTCCTTTCCTAAGTATGTTTTGATTCAACGGTATCAAAGAGTGAGATGCAATGGGAAGAAATGGCATATTTGCAGACGGAAATTAATTGCATTGTCTCCAAGATCGCGTGGTGATGTTGAATTTTCATTCGCTCCCAGACATGTTTAGTTTGCAGATGAGTTGTTTAGTGGTGTAGTGTTATGTCAATAGCCTTTCAACTATTCTTGAAAGGATTTATTTATTTTATCATTATTGTCCACAATGTTACAAAGGGGGGCTTAATGCTACAGCATTGTCTACCAGTCAGCCTTTAGTAAAAACAGAAATTAATTAATCTGCCATAGACGCTTACAGATGACATGTAACACATTCACTATACATATACGTTAGAAAACCTAAGTACCTACATACATATAATAAATACATATAATTATATGCACACCTACTTAATATAAAAATAAAATACAAACAATTTAAGATACCTAATGACTAGGTAGTTCTGCTGAAACAAAATAGCAAAGGGGTGCGTGCGTGTAAACCTTTTTCCTATTTTTGATACCTTTGTTGCCTAAGGCATTTCAAATTCGCGTTTGGGCTTAAAGTTAGATCGAAATAAATAAATATGAAGAAGAATCGAGACCGACTGGAGCGAAGCTCACGGTCATGGCTTTCAGACTGATAGCTGAATTTTCTTTTCATGTATTGGGGAGAGAGATGATAAGAGAGATGTCATGTGTCTCCCATATTAATACCAGTCTTACTAGCAGAAGTACGCCAATTTCTGCTAGACTGCGTATTACTTACTAAAAACTTTGTATAATGCCCGAACGAGCGGAAAGCGCGAGTGAAACTTCTCCATTTCAGTTAGGGGGAAAAAAAGTCCATTCGGCTGCCCGGCTGTCTTTACTAAAGTTCGAATTTTAAACCGATTCTCGTGACATTTTGAGAGGAGGCATAAATATACGGAATTTATTTATCTATTCAATTTATGGATATTTTTCAAAATGGCGGAGCCATGTTGGTTTTAAAGTGCGCGGTGAACATTTATTCAGTTTTAAAAGGTATGCAAAAACAGAACTACAGCTCACAGAGCCCCTACTTATACTATTAGTATTCACATTTCATTTAAATTTATTCGATATTAGATACTAATTAGTATTATATTGTTAAGAAAAATAAAAAAATGCGCGTATTGGTCTTCTTGTGTTTCAGGCACCTATATATAACCTACCATACGGTAACCACTTATCATCACTTGGGTATGTTTAATTAGTAGTTTATAAAATTATCCGATACAAGTTGATACGTCTTTTAATAAACCAGGCAAGTACATTAAGGGCTCCGTAACCCCGTACAATGTTTTGAAACGCTGAAAAATATACGTTTTTTGTATGACGACCCCCTTTAATTTGAATCTTTATCTTATTTTTAGTATTTGTTATTATAGCGGCCATAGTAAAACATAATCGGTGAAAATTTTAAGTTTATAGTTAATGCCATTATAAAGATCTTTTTATTATTTTTTTGTATTTTTTGTTATAGCGGCCACAGTAATACATAAATTGATGAAAATTTCAAGTATCTAGCTATTACAGTTCAAGAGTTAGAGAGAGCCCTGTGACAATCGGATAGACAGCAGGACGGACAGACAGCGGAGTCTCAGTAATAGGGTCCCGTTTGCACACTTTGGGTACGGAACCCTAAAAATTATCGCGTGCGATACATGTTAATTTATATTAACAACTTAGTTTAATTACCAAACCAAACAATGTTTCATTAACTGCAATATTAAAATATGATGCCATTACATACAACTTTCATAACGTTTTATCTCATTGCTTCACGTAAAATAAAGGGGCTTTTGACAGTTTCAGGACTAATAGACAGTTATCGGGTTACGACTTTTTTATGTAACGCATTTTAGGTCATAAGTTAGTGGTCGTAAAGTTTATTATTGCTCGAATATAAAGCCCCATTGGACAATGTCGTTATTAACGCTATGACAGGCAATTAGTGCGTTTTCGATGACTGTCACGTTATTATTTTTGTGACAAAATGTGACCAGTGTGTATCGGGCTTAATTAAATAGTGGTATTGATTTTTGTCATAAATGTGCTAATCTACTGGTAGTTATGGACTGTGTTGGTGTTATGAAAAGTAAATAAACTTCACATATTTTCGTTTGTTATCTTCTACGCTGGTCTGGGTGCAAAAGAAAGAAGTTAGAAATGAAGAATACCAGCTGCTTCTCTTCCCGCGCAGACCTTAAAAGGCGATCGAAGAAAAGGTTCCTCGCCAAATAACACGAGAATCATGTTATTAGGCGATGCGGCTAGCAACCCTCACTATTTAGATTTTTTTGACATATTTTAGCCCATCACGCTGAAAACCGGCCTTTGGGTATTACAGCCCTGGGCTCTGTCTGCTTAAAGCCACAAGACCCAAAATGCTCTATTTGATCTAATAGGGATAAAGATGTGATATTTATACCTATACTAGCTTTTGCCTGCGGCTTCGCTCGCGTATCCCACGGGAACATTACATTTTTCCGGGATGAAAGTTACCCTATGTCCTTCTCAGTACCTACTCCTAACTACGTGTATGCGAACTTTTAAGAAGATTAGTTCAGTAGATAAATCGAGAAGAGGTAACAAACAAACAAATATACAAACTCACTTTCGCATTTATAATATTAGTTGGGATTAGGATTAGAATTAGGATATATGTATATGTATTTTTGTTTGATACCTGTGATTTACACCATGACATACTTATTATGAGGATTCTGGGTGATACAGAAGGTTATAAAAAAATACTCGTGATTTATTTTAGCCTATGTGTGTAATCGTTGGGCAACCCGAAAATCCCGTTCCCGACAAGACATCTCATTAATCCATTCAGGATTTGCGTGTTAAAGCAAGAAACGTAAAATATATTATCTGTATTCATAACAAGATAGATATAGCGAAAGGGTAGTATAGTAGTAGGTGATGGCACCCCGTCAGCAAATTGAGTAGTAATTGAATAAAATTGAGTGTAAACTGTTGCATACAATTAAATTGAAGTAATAGAAAACTTGCATGGTCTAAACAGAACGTCAGCCATACAAATCATTTATTGCTTCAATAAAATTGTATGCAACAGGCAAGAAACTTGCACTGTGTAAATGGGCCTTTATTCTTAGTAGCTGCGGTATTCACTGGAGCGGCGCGGCGGCGCCGCGCGCTTGGATTCGCGACTATTTTACTTGTTCACAAAAAGATTTACTTGTTCACTTTATTAAACAGGGCCCAGGGCCCTGTTTAATAAAGATAACAATCCGACAATATTGTAAATAAGTGACAAATTTGTAAAATAGCACGACAGTGCTGTTTAATAACCCTTACAATTATGTACGAATGTTACAAATAAAAACTTTACAAATATTGTAATTACAAATGCTGTTTAATAAATATTTACAACTGCAGAAAACACCTGTAGATTTCGATGAAATATTGTATTTACAAATTTGTAGTTGTAAGTTACAACTTAGATAAAATGTAATTTTTTATTTAAATTAAAGTTACACCGTGTGCATCGGCTATAACATGGTATTGCGAGCCCCAGCCCATCCAGTGCAATGCACACAAAAATTGCTGAGTGGGTGTAAGGGCTATATTGCTGTTAGAATCGTGTTTAAGATCATGTCCTATTTTTGTTACCAAATATTCGACGGTAGTTTTGCTGACCTGAAATTTTTCGTTGAATGTAAAATTTGTCACATCAAAAGTAAAGTTAATCCTTTTACGAAAAACTCGCCGTTGCCGTTCACTTACATATTCATCATTGCTACTGTCACTACTTCCACTACTAGTTGTTAGAACCATATTTTGTGTTTAACAAATAAATTTCTTTACTTATTATGTAGAGGCACTAAATTGTAAAGTTCTGACACACGACGAGTCCACCTGTCGGAATTGTAATACAATTTACAAAATATGTCAACTTGTCATTACAATTATGTGTTCAATAAAACAGTTTTTCCTACAAATATGTAAATTGTCACCTGTAAAGAGAAAATGTTTATTAAACAGAAATGTGTAAAATTGTAGGTACAATTTTACAATTTTGTAGATTTTCCACCATTGTAAATTTGTAAGTCGTAATTAAACAGAAACTTGTAGAATTTTAACTTGTAAAATACAATTACAATTTACAATTTGTAATCTTTATTAAACAGCGCTGTAGTTTTGTTACGCGGCGCGGCAGTTCTTCAGCGGTTTTTGCCCCTGCCACGGCAGCGCCACAGCCTCAGCGGCATCGTGTGAAATGGTCAGAACAAATGCATACAAAATCTTTGGGCGCGGCGCCGAAATGTGACTAGACTGAATTTCTCTCGAAGTTCTTACCAGGATTTTCCGCAATATAGTAAGGTCTACTTACTTACTGCCTCCGTGGTCCAGTGGGACTGGTCAGCTCGGCTCCGTTTTTTTTAACTACTCAGTGTAACTTATTTCTGTAAATTGGATTTGGCACTCGTTCGCAAGCTTTACATATAATGTTGTGATAACATTGTATTAGGCATAATATCTTTGTAAACTGACAAATTCCTTCTGGCGCGTAGGCGACCAATACTGTGTAAATGAGTTTCTTTCGGCGTTTCTTCTCAGGAGTGGTCGTTGCGAAACGCTGGTATCGGTAGCTTTTGAACAAAGAAAAAAATAATTTATATATAAATACACATTACACGTAATTGCACACTATAATTATTGACGTGTAAAAGTGCCTGCAAAGGCCTTAATTACTGAATAAATATTTTATTTTGATTTTGTGGTCAAGGCGTTTGCCTCGCAGTCGCTCTGTGTAACCAGTAACCTCATCAAATCCCTTAGGTTAGGTAGCGGGCCCCGGGCTCTAAAGCGTTACCGCTGAGGATGCAACCGGGAATACGTTCGGATGATGATGAGTAAGTTCTACATACTTATTTTTCGACCTTCACTAAACTTTATTGGAACTTTATTATCACATACATTACGAATACACAGATAAACTTTTTTTGATAATATATTATCGCCGAGGGGCCATTACTGGCAATTGTGTACCGAATGCTTTAGTGAAATTAAGTCGTTTCTCATTGAGCCTCCCCTATAAATTTATCTTAGTGGGGATTTGAATTAACGCAATGAATTTTGCTCTAGCTTCAATAAAATTCGATATAAAAGCAAACGTTTTTTATGAAGTATAGAGTTTAAGGTGAAGATATAGGCAAATGACCTTGAAGTGGCGCCCTCATTAGAAATAAATTGTTAACTCGTAAATATGGAGATAATTTCCATATTACTCTTCGTCATGCACTAGATAGCCCTTTAAATTATTTTATAAACCACCGTTGAAAGTATTTACATTAGTCCGTCTAGCTTTAAAACTTGCCTCCGCCAAAAGTGGCCACGGCAAGTTTTAAAGCTAGACGGATCACCAATAATAGTTTTATCGGCAGTTCATAAAATAATTTAAAGGGCTATCTAGTGCATGACGTAGAGAAATATGGTAATTATCACCATATTTACGAGTTAACAATTTATTTCACACTTCAAGGCCATTTGCCTATATCTTCGCCTTAAAGTGTTTGATGCAGGTTGGATTGCCCCATAACCAGTTTGTTTTAATTAAAAAATAACTAAGTTAACTTTTTTATTTTACACTAGCTGATACCTGCGGTAAGCCTCATGGGCAAATAGGCAGGGGCAAATGAAAAAAAAAAACAAATTCCCTCCATATATTTTTTTCGCGTATTTTTTCCTGTGGAAGTAATCGGTTTTTTTTACGGGTCTTTTCATCCCGGTCCTTTGGGAGGTTTTCGTGGGGATACAGATCCAACACGTAGAGGCCCTTTGGTAAAGTTGATGTAATATGGCGCTCCCGCCAAAACCCGTATAACTCTTTCAGCAGTAGAAAGATCTATTGCAAGAAACAGGAAAGGTTTATGGGTTATGGAATGAGGTTTGGATGAACTGATGCTGTTGTATTGCATAGAAACGGCACCTGCCATAATCATGGTTGAAGTAATCCCTTATTATTATGGACTGGCAATACTCTTCAAAAATGATTTTGTTTTCGACTCTCTCATTTTTTGGTTGTTGGACAAAATAGAACGCTGTAAATAACATAACCATTTCCGCCACGCAACCGGTTAAAAGAAAACATTTCAGCACCAAGGAAACAAAGAAAGGGAATAACAGTTATTTTTTATTTCATAAACAGATTTTATACGATTCCGTTGCTCAAAGGAGCCTCAAAGGACAATGGGAATAAAATATAACAAGGCCGGATTTAGATGAAATCACGATGAAATACGCGGTTATCGTGAAATTGTCGTCTTCGCTTGATTTGTAAAGCGATTGAGACACAAATAGGTATGGGTTATTTAAAATGAACAACTTTTTAAAAACAGTGGGTTTATAATTATGATTATTCATAATATAATTCATCTGTGGCGCCATATTTTAACTAGGGTAAAACATAACTTTACGCTTGTGAATGTAAAATGAACAACAAAACGCCCACCCTGTTAATATCTGCATTTATTTTAAGTAATTAGTGTGCAAAGTTATCCTCCGCGTCCCTGCACCTCTCCCCCGTTCTCGCCTTGTCGAGGGGCGAGAGCGGGCGAACACACTCTGCACGGCGCACGCGGGCGCGCAAGAACGGGGGAGAGGTGCGTGGAACCACAGAATAAATACCAGTAGTACAGAAGTCTCACTCCGCAAACGTTTTCAAAGAAATATCTACTCACAGTGGTTAACAATATGGTTTAATTTAGCTCGCGTCAAAACGCAGCTCCTTTTCGTTGAGACACCTACAGAAATCCATTGCAAGCCAATTTTATCCTTATGACTCTGGACAAACGGTTCAGATAACAAAATAATACACAAAAAGCCGACTAAAATAGACTCAGCGAGCGACGCGCTAGGGTTGACTACTGTAAGAAGCTACTATCGCCATTTAGCGCACCGTATTATCGGTCTTCCATGCTGGTCTGGGAAACAAGAATAAAACTTAAATATAAATATGAAAGGACAAATCACACCGATTGAGCTAGCCCCAAAGTAAGTTTAAACTTGTGTTATGGGATACTAACTCAACGATACTATATTTTATAATAAATACATATATAGATAAACATCCAAGACCCAGGCCAATTTGAAAAAGGCCATTTTCGAAATAGCCCTGGCTGGGGATCGAACCCAGATTGGCGGACTAGCGTGTTGACTATTACACCACGGAGGTCATAGCTGCTTTTCTCCCCGCGCAAATCGTAGAAGCCGATCGAAGGAATAGGCGAAAATGCAAATCATGTTAATAGGCGATGCGGCTAGCAACCCATCACTATTTTGATTTCTTTTTCCACCTTGTCGCCCACCATTATGCTAAAAGCTGCCTTTGAGTATTGCGGCCCTGGGCTCTGATTGCTTAGAGCCGCAACACTTAAAATGCTCTGTCTGCCCCATTAAGGATAAAGACGTGATAGTATGTATGTATGTATCATCGTTTGGTAGTAAACTATAACGAATGAAATATAATATAACATGTGCGAAATATCTAACCAGCTAAAATAAATTATTTAAAGTAGATACCGAATTCTATAGAATGTACTAGGTAGGTTCATACCATTTCTGTAACTTTCATAATTATTTTGCTAGCAAACAGAAAAGTTCCTAAGTAGGTGGGTTAGGTAGGTACCTACTTATAACGAAACAGATCGTCAATCTCAAACCAAACATCAGAAATTCGAAAGAATAATAATATACTTATATCTACGTTCCTACTTATTTTCATAACCTAAGTAGGTACCTAGGTCCTAGGTATTAAACCTACTTAGTGTACCTATCATGAATGACAACATAATAATAATAACCACTTCAAAGTAGATCTTACCTTTCAGCGTCCTTAGGAAGTCTAAAAAAAAGTTAAATTTGGATCGCAATCCTTGTTTAAACAGTTAAAAACTGCGCAGTATTTTTAAAACGGCCGGATCGGTGAAGTACCTTGGCGACGAACAAAGCTCGCGCGTGCGTCACTGCTCGCACGTCAGCCCCGACTGAATTAGCCACCCGGGAAGGCCGCCGCGCGTAAGTATATTTTTGATACCTACACGGGGAGTGACACAGGCCTGGTGGAAGTCTCCCCCGGTCGGGGAACGGGTACGCAAATTGCACGTACCTTAGGAGATTCCGTTCTGTATACTCATACTGTCTTCTGTGGTGACATGACAAGCGCAGTAAGTCCATCCTTTTTCTGTTAGTTGACAGTTTCCCTTTCCCTGAGACTTGAAAGGCTTAACTTAGTTATTTATGCGGATTAATATTTTTTTAATAAAAAAAGTGAAATCGAAGTATCCTATTATTTGAGTATGCATACTTTATTTTCCCGTAACAGTTGAATATCAAAGACGTCCAATTCAAGATAAAATTCAAGGAAAATCCTCGTACATCCTCACATTTCGTCTTCATAGAAATCCTGCACCTGGTCGCCGGATAAATTTAACGAGGTGACCCTTGTCAGCCAGTGTTGTGTCGCTGACCGCAACCTGCCTAATTTGACCGGAAAATGTCTGAGAAAATCTTGGGGCTTTTTCGTGTGTGTGCTTTGAGATAACATCTGTGTTTTGTACATGTATTTAATTATTTATTTATTAAATCTTTATTGACCACAATGGTACAAAAGGTGGACTTAAGAGTTCCCTTACCCTAGACAGAATTAGAGTTTCCCATACAAACGTAGTCTACGTTTTATTTTGAAACGACATGTCAGATCTCGGTAAAAATTTGTAACTTTAAAGAAATTGCATATATCTAGGGTTATAATTGGTTTTCACAGTCAAAATATGAACTTGAAAGAGAATATAGTGTATTATATCATTTTTGACCATCAGTATGGAAAATGTCTACACCCTTATATTTTCTTTCAAGTTCATATTTTGACTGTGAAAACCAATTATAACCCTCGATATATGCAATTTCTTTAAAGTTACAAATTTTGACCGAGATCTGACATGTCGTTTCAAAATAAAACGTAGACTACGTTTGTATGGGAAAGTCTAGGGTAAGGCGATTCATAATGCTAATGCATTCTCTACCAGTCAGCCTTTAGGAAAAACAGAAAGATTTAAATTAGCGATAGGCGCTTAAATATAAGTATGTATTTCTACACACACTATATACATATCTACTTATACAATAAATACACATACATACATTTACATACATACATAAATACATAATATAAAATACAAAACAATTTATGTTAATGATTAGTTCTGCTGCAACAAATTGGCCGCACAGAAAAGTCCAACCAAAACTATTCTATTAAAAAGGAACCTATTTGAGATACTTTTGATGTCTTCGGGTAAGGCATTCCATAGTCGCGTAACTTGAACAGTAAAAGAGTTAGACATAAAATTTGAACGAAATAATGGAAAATGGAGTATGACTGGAGCGAAGCTCACGGTCATGGCTTTCGGACTGATAGCTAAATTTGTTTTTCATATATAGGGGAGAGAGAGGATTCTTTAGTATAGAAAAAAGTGTACAAAGCATTATCTGCTGTCGACACTGACGAAAAGGAAGCCAGTTGAGCCATGTAGTATTTGAGTATTTATTTATTTTGAAGATAGAATCCAAATTAATACAAAAAATAAACTGTGTGCTCATTTTTTAATCTTCTTAAAAATAAAGGTTATATTTTAGGGTAAAACCAGGATAGTTGCCCCAGGGGTATAATTGCTCCGTAATTGTAATTACTTTAGCTTCGCGGATGAATTGCATGCTATTTCATTATAAAATTATAAATAGTATACTATCGAAAGATTTTCTTGAATTTTGTTAAATAATTTGACGACCTTCGTGGCGTAGTGGTTAACACGCCAGTCCACCACTCCGGAGGTTCTGGGTTCGATCCCCAGCAAGAGCAAATTTCAAATTTTTCTGTGTCTTGGGTGTTATCTATACATATATTTTTTGTAAAATATAGTATCCCTTAACACAAGCTCAATTTGGGGCTAGCTCAATCAGTGATTTGTCTCTATATATTTAATTATATGTTTATTTATTTAATTTTCCAATAATGTGGGTTGTTGAGTATTGTGTATTTTTAAAACCATTCCGTCCTTACTCTACTCCACCTGTGGTTACCTCGCCTTGCCGTAGTAATCACACGAAACTAAATTTATTTTTAACAAGTGATCAACTAAAGGTTAACCGTGTAGGGTAAAGGTACGCGCACATTATTTCGGGCCGCATCGGAGCCGAGCAGAACCCATCGCAGCGCAAAATGCTTACTTACCTACTCGTACATACTTTGGTGACGGGCTGGGTCGCAGCACTTTGACGGATTTTGAGGACAGTGTACTGCTAGACGTTGCGTGTAGGTGTAACTGTAAGTTATGGATAGATCTTTCGCAGAACTATATTTTTTTGCTGTTGTTAGAAGAAAAAGTAATTAATAGCTTAAAAGAAATTTTATAAAAAAAAGAAAACGTTATATAGGGGTACATCCGATTTTTTCCAAGACAAGGTATTCGTCCTAATACTATCATACTTCTCCTGATATTTTAGCAGACAAAACTAAGTTTTCGGGGTATTTATAAATACTAAAAAACACAAATATCGAAAAATTAACACGTGCGCGGCACGCGTGCTCTCCAATCACTTGCTATAGCACACTATGTTGGGGCGCAGCGGGGCAAGGCGGGCCGCATCACACGCAACCAAAATCCAAGGAGGAATATGCGGCCCGCTGCGCCCCGGCGTAGTGTATGATAATTCATATAAAATACGTACGAGCGACTTGAGTGGATTTTTACGCTGCGACCTGACCTGCTGCGGCTCGACATAATGGATCAAAAATATATCGGAAGCAACGCGTTAGACGTTAGATATTTCCTTACTAAAAGTTTAAAAAGAATAAAAAAATATATTTGATGACGTTTACAAATTATCACAAAAACTTTAATTTAATAAAAATAAACGGGCAAGTGCGAATCGGACTCGTACATGAAGGGTTCCGTACCACCGTACAATGTTTTAAAACGCTGAAGAAACACGTTTCTTGTATGACGACCCCCTTTAATTATTAACTTTATCTTATTTTTAGTATTTGTTGTTATAGTGGTCATAGTAATACATAATCGGTGAAAATTTCAAGTGTCTAGCTATTACGGTTCAAGAGATAGAGCCCTGTGACAGATCGAGTTAAAACGCTGAAATAAACACATTTTTTGTATGACGACCCCCTTCAATTTTCAACTTTTTTTTATCTTTAGTATTTTTTGTTATAGCGGCCATAGTAATACATAATCGGTGAAAATTTCAGGTATCTAGCTATTACGGTACAAGAGATAAAGCCCTGTGACAGATCGAGTTAAAACGCTGAAATAAACACATTTTTTGTATGACGACCCCCTTCAATTTTCAACTTTTTTTTATCTTTAGTATTTTTTGTTATAGCGGCCATAGTTATACATAATCGGTGAAAATTTCAGGTATCTAGCTATTACGGTACAAGAGATAAAGCCCTGTGACAGATCGAGTTAAAACGCTGAAATAAACACATTTTTTGTATGACGACCCCCTTTAATTTTCAACTTTTTTTTATTTTTAGTATTTGTTGTTATAGCGGCCACAGTTATAAATAATTGGTGAAAATTTCAGGTGTCTAGCTATTACGGTTCAAGGGATAGAGCCCTGTGACAGACGGACAGACAGTGGAGTCTCAGTAATAGGGTCCCGTTTGCGCCCATCGGGTACGGAACCCTAAAAAAGTGCCATTCTCAGCTAAAAAAAGAAATAAAAACGAAAGTCAGTGCTCATTGAGTAATGATGCTTGCAAGGTCCAAGGAAGCCGTAAAAACCTCAGTGCCACGGAAACATCGTTAAATTGAAAACGAATTAAGATACGCGCACATTATGTCGAGCCGCAGCAGGTCAGGTCGCAGCGTAAAAATCCACTCAAGTCGCTCGTACGTATTTTATATGAATTATCAGCGGGGCAAGGCGGGCCGCATCACACGCAACCAAAATCCAAGGAGGAATATGCGGCCCGCTGCGCCCCGGCGTAGTGTATGATAATTCATATAAAATACGTACGAGCGACTTGAGTGGATTTTTACGCTGCGACCTGACCTGCTGCGGCTCGACATAATGTGCGCGTATCTTAATTCGTTTTCAATTTAACGATGTTTCCGTGGCACTGAGGTTTTTACGGCTTCCTTGGACCTTGCAAGCATCATTACTCAATGAGCACTGACTTTCGTTTTTATTTCTTTTTTTAGCTGAGAATGGCACTTTTTTAGGGTTCCGTACCCGATGGGCGCAAACGGGACCCTATTACTGAGACTCCACTGTCTGTCCGTCTGTCACAGGGCTCTATCCCTTGAACCGTAATAGCTAGACACCTGAAATTTTCACCAATTATTTATAACTGTGGCCGCTATAACAACAAATACTAAAAATAGAAAAAAATTTAAAATTAAAGGGGGTCGTCATACAAAAAATGTGTTTATTTCAGCGTTTTAACTCGATCTGTCACAGGGCTTTATCTCTTGTACCGTAATAGCTAGATACCTGAAATTTTCACCGATTATGTATTACTATGGCCGCTATAACAAAAAATACTAAAGATAAAAAAAAGTTGAAAATTGAAGGGGGTCGTCATACAAAAAATGTGTTTATTTCAGCGTTTTAACTCGATCTGTCACAGGGCTCTATCTCTTGAACCGTAATAGCTAGACACTTGAAATTTTCACCGATTATGTATTACTATGACCACTTTAACAACAAATACTAAAAATAAGATAAAGTTAATAATTAAAGGGGGTCGTCATACAAGAAACGTGTTTCTTCAGCGTTTTAAAACATTGTACGGTGGTACGGAACCCTTCATGTACGAGTCCGATTCGCACTTGCCCGTTTATTTTTATTAAATTAAAGTTTTTGTGATAATTTGTAAACGTCATCAAATATATTTTTTTATTCTTTTTAAACTTTTAGTAAGGAAATATCTAACGTCTAACGCGTTGCTTCCGATATATTTTTGATCCATAATAATTTTACTATACTTTGTAACATTTTATTTGTATAGGTAAATAAAGGTTTTGATAAGCTCTTAATAAAAAATGTTCAACAAATATGATTTTTTCTGAGATACTGGAAGTTACTGTTATTATTAGAGTAAATATCAAATAACAGCTCACCACATGACCTTTTAATAGACGTTAATAATATCTAACGGTCGACGGTCTCTAAGGCCCAGGGTCTCTGAGTTACTTAGACATAGACATGAATAAAAATGGAGATTCCCTTTAAACTTTTTCCTATAAAAGATTTTGCTGTGTTGATGTCTTACTTTAATTAGGCTACAATCTTCCATAATGCAAAAAAAATGTACTAAATATACTTAAGGCGTTATTTCCGTGGGCTGCTCTTTATTTGATTTCCATGTTCATGTCTGAGAAAACAGTTTATTTCAATTGAGGGCACTATTACACGCAAAAGGTTCGTGCTTAATTTTATCAATACATAGGAAACAGTCATTTTAAATTTCCTCAGCCAGAGAAGTTTAAAAGATGCAATTGAATTCAAGAAACCTTCAATAAATTCTATCCTACCGTTTTTAGGGTTCCGCAGTAAACAAGGAACCGTTATAGTTTCGCCATGTCTGTCTGCCTGTGTCTGTCTGTCTGTCCGCGGTTTTACTCAGAGACTATTAGTACCTACTAGAAAGCTTAATTTTTTAGGGTAGCTCCCTCCTATACATGTAAAGTGGGAATCATTTTTTTCTCAATGAACCCATGGTGTGGGGTGTCGTTGAATAGGTCTTTTAAAAATATTCTGAGTTTTAAGACCATTTTTCGATTTAGGGTTTCGTTTGTAAAATTTTTGCTAGTCAAGTAACCCCCCCTCAGTCATCTAAACGGTTGTAAGTATATGGATACGTGAAAAACATTACGGCAGTAGTGTATACGAAGTTAAAAGGAAAACTATCAGAGCTAAGTAGGATTCACAAATGAAAGAGTTATAGTCGACCAACTTGAAAAATGCACTCGATAAAGGAAATTCTCATACAAATTCTGTTGAAAATTATTAGACGATTTTAGTCGTTAAACCGTGAAGCGTAAGCTCAATGTCAAAATTCGCAACTATGGAACCCTAAACTGAGCGTGGCCCAACATGCACTTGGCTGGTTATTACATACAGTATAAATGTAGTCTATACACAATTTTCTCTGTGGTCAGGATCAGTAGACAGCATGCAGCATAGCCAACCTATGAGACCTATAAATGTTACTTAGTATCGTATCTAGTATCAATATAAATCATAAAAGCAAATGTTATTGCAACGTAGTTAATTAGTGCACACATTTGCATCAACAAATTCGATGTATCGGTTCTCTTGGGATAAGATAAGATAGGATAAAACTTCTTAATTGCACCAACTGAGTAAAACAATCAAAAGTAAATTTAATATAAAGTAGATACAAAGGCGGGCTTATCACTTAAGCGATTTCTTCCAGCCAACCTTTGGGTAAATGTAGACTATTAAAAGATGTGGGGGAGTTGGCACAGTTTGAGTGCTAAACAAGTCAAAGTGTGAAAGAATTGGGATCTACAAATTTAAGCTACAGATTATTATAATATACAGCAGAAGTTGCTTATTTCTTTATATTGACGACCTCCGTGGCATAATGTCAATCACTAGTCACTTAATCCAAAAAACAGGCTAGTCAATCCGCCAATCTGGAGGTTCTGGGTTGTAAAATGGGCAAGTTGGAAAATGGCCTTTTTCAAATTCTCCTTGGTCTTGGGTGTTATCTAATATGTTTTTATATAAAAATATAGTATCGTTGAGTTAGTATCCCATAATACAAGTTTAGACTTCTCCACGAAAAACATAAATAAGCCCGCAGCTGAACATAGACCCTTCTTTGCTAGCCTTATCTACGGCTTTCCTGTCAAGCTAACAATTATCATCTACTGAACTAAGTTTCTTGCGGCGTATCTCTCCAGCAGTGGCCGTTCCGAAACGCATGTAGTATGTAGCTTTGGCACCAAATAAATAAAATAAAACCGGCCAAGTGCGAGTCGGACTCGCGCACCGAGGGTTCCGTACAAACCTGCAAGGTTTAGTATTTGGTATGAATTTCAATTTAATACCTCTACGCGTTTATGAGGAAATGGGTAGTAAGTTTAAAATTATTAAAAAAATATATATTATGTGATGTAACTAAAAATTTATGGTT
Source organism: Acrobasis repandana (assembly GCA_963576875.1). Classification (NCBI taxonomy): domain Eukaryota; kingdom Metazoa; phylum Arthropoda; class Insecta; order Lepidoptera; family Pyralidae; genus Acrobasis; species Acrobasis repandana. The sequence goes on along the minus strand of OY756223.1, from coordinate 5,893,895 downwards.
TTCGTAATTTTTCCTTTATCTATGCTATAAGACGTTGCTTCGTACCAAATTTCAAGATTCTGAGTTCACGGGAAGCACCCTGAAGGTTTTGATTCCCTTGCAAGTGTCGAAAATTTGCGGCATAAACGGCTGTATCTTTTGATTGCGATGGCTTAGAAGTTTGATTTTTTCACAGCTTCAAGGGACAGTAGACCTGAGTAATTGATATAAATTTCAGCTTCATACCTCCACGCGTTCCTGAGAAAAAGGGTCTTGACAGACGGACGGACGGACGGACAGACGGACAACAAAGTGATCCTATAAGGGTTCCGTTTTTTCCTTTTGAGGTACGGAACCCTAAAAATGACCATCAATAAGTGTTGTATTTTTAGTTTACACCATAATCATCTTCCTCGCCTTCTCTCTATTAGGGGTCGGCTCTGTATGTCAATTCTACATCGAATAAAAAAAATTACTTTGACTGATCTCCGAGCTGATGTGAAAAATACAAACATAAAATCACACTTAAATAGGTCACACACTATATTTCGGTAATGCAATGTGCGAGTGACACAATATGATAAGAACACGTCAAATCCTGTACAGAGCTAGTTGTTCGAGCGTTTAAGTAAGCGATGTGTGCGCCGGCGCGGAAAATTAAGAAACAAAACGAGAATCCTCTTTGAGAGGCGGCCATTGATGGTTTTGTCGACGGATGCGGTATACGGCCGACATAAATATTTATATTTGTCCGAGCTGCCCTACATCATGTACCATAAAGGACCTTAATGAGGTTAACGACAGAGGAATCGCCGTGGCCACATACTGGTCAAAGATGACTTGAAATTGAAGCAGTGAAATCATTTCGACTCGACAAGAAGAAGAAATATGTACTTACGCCATCAAGAGCATTACCTTTTTCTCTTCTTATTATTAGATACTAGCTTTTGCCCGCGGCTTCGCCCGCGTAGACTACACAAATTAGATTGTTTTTTTTAAAACTGGGGTTGCAATTTATTAAAATCCAATTAATGGATTATTATTTTTTTCTAACCACTAATTCAAAAATGTCATGTGTCTCCCTTCAAAAATAACGAAGATTCATACAAACTTGCAAACCCTATTTCACCTCTATTGGGATGTAATTGTCAAAATCTAATAAATGCATTATAATTTTCTACTAAATACTAAAATACATTAAAAATTCCATGTGTCTCACTTTTGAAATTACGAAGTTTCATACAAACTGCAACCCCTATTTCACCCCCTTAGGGATGAAATTTCCAAAAATCCTTTCTTAGCGGACGTCTCCTACTCACAATCTACCTTTCTGCCAAATTTCATCTTCATTGGATTAGTAGTTTTCGAGATTTTGTGATGAGTAAGTAATGTTCGCTTTTATATATATAGATAAAAGAGCTAAGCTATGGTCTGTGGACCGACGAGCTTCCATCTCTCTCTGTCCAAAGCCAATTCCTTTACACATCTCGAAAAATCTGACAGCAGTGTTAACTTTTATCACACTCGATAAGAAAAAAGCTATCTAATCGCATCACCGCAAAATCACCTCAGTAGTTTTTGAGTTTATTCTGTACAGATAGTCAGACAAATAGACATATGCGACAATAATTTTTCATATTTTTTTTTTAAATGCGTGTATGTATGTATATGCTATCATAGTTATGTAAACAGACTTGTTTAGGTATTGCCGCGTATAGTATCGATACTTACCGCATCCAAATAATTCAAATTCCTTGGCCCATTGAAGGAAAATCTTCATACGAAGGAAGTCAAAAGGAGATGCTTCTCCAATATTGGTTCTTTTGAGTTTATTGAATTTGAAATAACGTCTTTGTTGTTGGATTTTGTGAGTGCTCACGTTGTTCAGATGGACTGAAAAACTCTCACTTATTCTGGTAGACGTTTCAAAGACTTTTCTAGTTAAAAGTACATAGTTCGATAGATCTATCTACTTGTTATGTTTGCTTACACTATATATAATATACATTATCACGTCTTTATCCTCAACGGGGACGACAGAGCCTAGGGCGGCAAGGCCCAGGCCACTTTTAGCGTGATGTTGGGCATGAAGGTTAAAAAAGGAATTCATAATAGTTTCGGGTTGCTAACCGCATCAGATTCTCGCCCATTTCCTCGATCGACTTTTACGATCTGCGCAGGAAGAGAAGCAGCTGGTACATTTTATATGTTTTTTATCGTTTCTCCCAGACCAGCAAGAAAGAGCTTGCTTATACATCTTGTATTTTTATGCCAATTTATATTTTTGTAACCAAGTCATTGTTTCTTTCTCTTTGCGTAGCGTTTTGTAGATGAAGACGAAATGTGTTTATAAATCTTAGTAATGATGGTTACTCTATCTATACAAATTAACTTAAAGCTTTGCATTTTTTAAATAATAAAATCAACAGAAATATCTTTTACTCAAAGAAAATAACTCACAAAACTTTTTTTTCCATTCCATTGCGCGTGGACTTTGCTCGGGAGGTTAAAAAAGGAATATTTAAAAGCGAGCAGAAGTCAGCTAGAAAATGTTCTTCCCGCTTTTTGCCAGTCCTCAGTTATCGAGTGGGAAGTATTGCTTTTTAATGTAATTTCCGAAACGGAAGGCTGCCGTGGTGTGTTTCGACGGGACCCGCTAACTTCGACCCTACTGTTTATTTCATAAAATGATAAAAAAAATGTTAAAAAATTTGCGGCCATATATTGCCCCAAAAAAAGTATTTGTCTAAACAAAGAAACTGAGAATTTAAAAAATCCAACCACTAGCTCATTTTGCGGTCATCATTATGGTATACAATTCCTATGAAAGAAAATGTATGAGGAAACCAGCACACTAAGATCGACCACTAGTGTGTAAAATATAACAGGCAAATCTAGATATAGGCAAATATACAGGGTCTTACAAAATATACTGGAACTATATTAAGGGCGGATTCAGTCCATGATACTGAACAACTTTCCCCAAGGAACATATATCGAATTATGAAAAATAACTTTTGACCTCCCATACAAGTTGACCGATCAGCTGATCCGAGTTTGTACGGAAAGGAAAAAAATATTTTTCATGTTTCGATATATGTTCCATGGGGAAAGTTGTTCAGTATCATGGACTGAATTCACCCTTAAAATAGTTTCAGTATATTTTGTTAGACGTTATATAGGCAAATAAAAAATCATTTTATTGCGAATTATGTAAAGTCCACGCATACACATACTATCACGTCTTTATCCCTAAAGACGTAGACAGAGCATTTTGAGTCTTCTGACTCTAAGCAGACAGAGTCCAGGGCCACTTTTAGCAAGATGGTGGGCGAGAAGGTGGAAAAAGGAAACAAAATAATGATGGGTTGCTAGCCGCCTCGCCTATAAACATTTGCATTTTCGCCCATTCTCTCAATCGGCTTTTACGATATGCGCGGGAAGAGAAGCAGCTGATTCTTAAGTTTGTCTTTTCTTCAAGACCAGCATGGAAGAGATTGGATGGATAGGTTTTCAATATTTGGCCAATGAGGCTAGATTTCACAAATTGTAATGTAACGGTTATCGACCGTCAAGCGCTGCGTAGGACGCCTCGTCTATTACCTTAATTATATGTTAAAGATGATTTCCAAGGTAATTATGTAGTACAGAGCTTCTTAGTTCTGAACTGATGACGAACGATTACTCATCACTCAGGAACATGACTACGAGTATATTTGAGCAAAAGTTCCAGAGCCAGTGAGAGTATACCATCGCTGCAGAGGTCTCCTCAGAGAGATAGCTAATGGATTTTGTTCATACTTTTTCCTGAGCATCTATAAATTGTAGGTGTATAAAATCATTTTATTAATTTATTAAATGCGAAGAAAACTTCTTTGATGGACAGATTACATGAAAGATCGTACTCAGTGAAAGAGAAAAAAAGTTAAAACTGATACAGTTTTTTTTTCTTTGATACATCGAGTTTTTATTATCAACAAAAGTACATGTAACACAAAACAAATTTAATAAAAATCAAATCATCTTTTTAGGATTAATTTGTGCAAAAACACTTGCAAAGGTTGTTGCACGAAAAAATTTGTGCATTGAAACCTATAATAGTCCTTTACGGCATATCCACATGGAGTTGTTCTAACACTTCTAACCCAGAAACCAAACGGTACAACGGCTTAATGTAAGATGTTCTACTCAAGAAGAAGACTGTCAAATTGAATTCATTGCGCTAAAAATAATACTCAAGATGAAAATATAATAGAAGTGGAGCCTTGCTACATTTCATTTTCGAGCCATTCTTATTGTCGACTTTAGACCGAGACCTAATTTGACGTCACAATTTTCTTCCGTAGCCCACTGGGGGCTTCCTGTCATCGTGGGATTACAAATCACAAGTGTTATTTCATCTTTCGACAACCTTAGTTCAAATGAATAAAGTCTATTTTTAAAAAGCTTTGGATAAATCAAAGTTGTGTGTTTCAGTGCAGTGCAATGGTCATTCTGATTTAGATGTAACTTGAATTTCTTTTATGAAATATTTTGCTCTATATTAAATGGGGCGAGTATAGTTATGGCTTCGGCCTCCATTAGCTTTTTCGAAGAACGATTCGTGCGTTTAATTATATGTTATTGATGCTGATGTAAAATACTATGATATTTAAGGCCGTACCTGAATTTTCCGGGGTCCAGTGCTGCCCCCATTTAAAATAAATCATTTCAAAGAAATCGGAGACATCATTTAAAATTTTGCTACAACCAAGTCCTAGATAATCCTTCAAAGTATTTTATGAACTACTGTTTACAGTTTAAAGTAAGAATGTTAAGTTTTATTACGCACATTTGCGAAAAACGGCCACTTTTGGCTAATGTGCGTAGTAAAGCTTAACGTTCTCATTATAAACTGTAAACAGTAGTTCATAAAATACTTTGAAGGATTATCTAGGACTTGATAGTTGCAAAATTTTAAATGATGTCTCCGTTTTCTTTGAAATGATTTATTTTAAATGGGGGCAGCACTGGACCTCGGAAAATTCAGGTACGGCCTTAACTAAATAAGATGAAAAAAAATACCTATGGCTTTCGACTTATAAGTTATTTTATAATTATAAAGTTATTTTGAAATCTAATAACACTTTTGTGGTCATGTAGAATTATGCTCGCAAAATTTAAATATACTATACTCTCCTAGCTAATTTCAAGGAAAGTACTCTTTTAACGAAATAAAAAATACATATTCTGTCATATGCACCTTGTTTCGTAATAAAAGTCAAAGATATCAATCGACGAATGCTTACCAAAAATCTCCCATTTCAATGTCACCGCCTGCCACTAGGCTCAGTTAGCAGCTGGTGAGTGTAGTCATATAATATTTGTTCAAGACCTATTCAACACACTGCACACCATGGGTCAGCCAAAAAAAAAAGGATTCCCACTTTAGATGTATGGGAGTATGTATGTATGAGTATGGGCCTAAAATAATTTTTGCCATTTGGTCGGCGTGATTGATTACGTACTCATAATCACAGCTTTCTAGTATTAATAGCCTTTGAGTAAAACCGCAGACATATAGACAGACCGACATGGCGAAACTATAAGGGTTAAGATAAGATAAAACTTCTTTATTGCACCAACTGAATATAACAATAATCAAAAGTAAGTTTAATATGGCGGTTTACCAGGGAACCCTAAAAAGGCGTTTAGTTTCACAGTACAGGACATGCTCATAATTTCTAAATAGCTTGAGGCTACAGATGAGTCCACTATGAAGAGTATATTTTAAAACAAGTCTTCCTGGGACAAGAGCCTTGTTAACCTACGCAATACTGTCGTCTTATTTTGGATTTATGTGAATATACAGCTTCATTTGCATGATAAATACGATAAAAATATTCCTTAGAGACGAACTGAGATATTTAGATTATGAATATCTTATATTCTTCTTTGCTGGTCTGGGAAAAAAGAAAAAACATAGAATTTACTAGCTGCTTCTCTTTCCGTGCAGATCGTAAAAGCCGATCGAGGAAATAAGAAAGAATCTGAATCATATGAATAGGCGATGCGGTGAGCAACCCATCCCATCACGCTGTTGCAACCCATCACGCTGGCACCATTACGCTAAAAGTGGCCTGGGCCTTACTGCGCCAGCTCTGTTTGGATAAAGACGTTATAGTGCATATCTTACGGTACCCGTGTGGTTCCGGGTTAGAATAGAATCACTCCATCTCTTCCTGTGGTTGTCGTAAGAGGCGACTAAAGGGCTAAGCACAAACATCTGGTGCTACAATTGTACTCCCAAGGAGGGTTAACGTCGGGCGGCAGCCGGTAGTAAAACTATTCGCACAAATAAATTCCCAAAGAGGGTTGACGTCAGGCAGGCGGCCAGTCGTAAAACTATAACCAAATCATTTAAACTATTCCGGCTATTTCTTCTCCATTTTGCAAGGTCCCTGGCTTCCTTGGATGGCCATTGACATGCACATTATATTTGGAGAAGAAAAAGCGGGAAAGCGCACCCTGGGCTCCGAAGCAGCACAGCTAAGGATGCAACTAGGAATGCGTTTAGTTAGACGTAAATATCTTACGGTTTAGATGCGACCAGTATTGATTGTTTTAGACAATTATGATTAGGGCGAGTGTCAGGAGTGGTCACCGAACGACATCGCTTCACCCTCACCTTCAAAGCACAATCCCAAATTCAATTCAATTCAATTCAAAATATCTTTATTATCATAGGATATCTATAATATCTCTTAATAATAGTCACTTTGTTTTGTTTAGCACAAATGTTGACGTTAAATCGTTACTTACAGCTAAGTTTATGCCGCTTCCTAGGCGCAAGTGCAGAAGAAGCGGCAACAAACTGCACTGCACATTTTCTCCAAACTCTCGTCAACTAACAAACTTCAAACTTAAAATTAGTTATATGGATGGACTGAGATTACATTGTTTGTTATGTAATGTCATTATTAAGGTGAAGACATAAGAGAAACCGTGTAAACGAAGTGATTTTGGGCAAATATTTTGGCTTAAATATAGAACGTGAAGTTTTGAAATATTTATATACTGTATAGGATATCCTAAAGTGTTGCTTTACGATTGAAAATGCTTGCTTTTAGTTTCTATTCACATCCAGAAATAATTTGAAAAGCATCGATCTGTTATTTTTTGGGCAAAATTTTTATCATTATTACAAATCCATTTTAAACCTATACTGGATATATTTGTGACTTTAGTTTGTGTCTATTATTCAACATTCCAGTAGTTGGAAAAAGTAATCAAACAATTGAATAATTTAGAAAAAAGTATTTACGCCTACTGAAAACATGAAAACGTCAAAACTATATTTGCTTGCAAAAACTATCAGGCGCAAAAGCATTCGGCGGCGCGGCGTTGCCGATCTGTACACCACTTGTGAACGCGACGTTGTTGCCACCTCATGCATGTTTCTCTGGCATACATATAGATACATATGTATGCTAGGTATTCTACTAAATACGAGTATTTCGATATAAGTATTTGATGGGAAAAGTTAGGTACACTGTGATATATTTTTTTGGAGTTGTTGTTTAGAGTTTTGTGAGTTTAGTTTAGTGCTTTAGTGTTTGTTTTACAAAATGGGTAATAAGAAGGGAAGAATATCGAAAAAATCCATAATGCTGAATCGAAGAAAACAAATACTAAAAATAATTGATGAGAGAAAGCAACGATTCGCAAACGTGTGAAGCTAATAATGCTGGTCATCCTGCAGGGCAAGTATCTAACCTAATAAACTACTTAGAGCTCATACAGACTACAGCACGGCACTTTGTGAACGGCAGGTCGACGGGAGCAGTTGACACCGTGGCGGCAGCCATCGACTGCCATACCGTTGAAATGGTGTCACAAAGGCCGCGCCGGTCTTTGAAAAAGCCGATGCCGCTTTGTTGTTATGCCGACGGCAGTTAAAACGAATAGACTTCTTCATCTAAGCGCGTTCCCGGTTGTATCCTCAGATGTGCTGCTTCGGAGCCTGAGGTGCGCTTTCCCGCTTTTTTTATGTCATAGGACGGCAAACGAACAAGCGGGTTACCTGATGGTAAGTGATCACCGCTGCCCATGGACAACTGCAACACCAGGGGTGTAACAAAAGCGTTACCGGCCTTTCAGGGGGGAGGGGAGGGGGGATGGGGGGGTGGGCTCCGGCTCTCTCACTCACCGAACGAAGCATAGAAGCGGTGAAGGTACTACTCAGACGTCGATTTTCTGTGAGAGTGTGGTACTTCCCCGGACGAGCCGGCCCATTCATGATACTAGCAAAACTGAGTTTTGCCGGTAGCGTGGCTCCTTTTTCTATCCAAATATAACATGCATGTCAGTGGTCACCCAAGGATGCCAAAGACCTACCTTCCGAAGTGGAGAAAAAATAGCCGGAACAGTTAAAATTATTTGACTTTAGTTTTACAACTGGCCGCCTCTCACGTCAAACGTCCTTGGGAATGTATTTGTGCCAAAAGTTTTACAACCGGCCCCGCGCTCCTTGGGCACCTATACAATTGCACGAGATGTCCTTTAGTCGCCTCTTGCGACGGACACGAAACATACATGGAGTGGTCCTATTCCAACCCGGAACCACATGGGAAAGTGAAACGAATAGACTAAGTACTCGTAGGTACTCATGTTTATTTTGTAAGTAGGTGTTTGATAAGCATTCATCTGAATTGCAATGTAAAGTTAGATTTTCTTGGTCGTGACCGCGCGGTATAGGTACCTCGCGGCAAATTTCTCGAACATCGATTGATATACCTTTCTCGCTCACTTGCATTGGCGGGACAATACACAAGAGCTAGAAGGGTATATCAATCGGTGTTCAATACGAGTATGTTTGCTGGGAACTATACAGAGTAGTGTCGAACTGTCGATTCAGAGACTTCATTGTTTTTATAATAGGGGATCGGACAGGTCTCACCAAAAAATCTTTATTCTAATTAGAAATAATGTTAATTAAATAAACTGACCATTCAATGAGTATTTTTGTGAATAATAATGATTTATATTTTTAAATGAAGAAATAAAATGCGTTAATTGCAATAGGTATTTTTAATCTGTTCGCCACCTTGAACGAAACACCGATCACAGCGCGTTACGTCATTCGTTTGTTTGTTTGTTTTATATCTTTATTGTACAAGAAATAGTTACAGTTAAATAGTTAAGTAACAATAGACCAAAATATTTTGTACAATGGTGGACTTATCCCATCGTGGGATCTCTTCCAGTCAACCAAGTATCAGCGAAAGAATACAATCAATGGACATAACGGGCAAAAGTCAACGTACAATCGCAATAAAATACATTAAAATAAATTATATATCTATAATACATAAACTAATACATAAGAAAATAAAGTATCTATAAATATTCACACTCGTGTGATACTATTTAAAATCTCGCCTAGCGGCTCGATTTTTAAAACCCACACTCGTTTGTTATACTTATATCCCTCATTATGTGACAGTGTCATAAACTAGTATTGTTTCATTTTACATCAACTATCAACATACCCAGTTTTAATACTTTATATAAACACAATAGGGATGACTATGCAACATTTAAGGTGATACATGAAGCCCAGTTTCCTTTTAAATAATTTATTTTAAATAGGGGCACCTATTTAAAATAAATTATTTAAAAGGAAACGGAGATATGAAACTTTTTTCATTCAATAATAAATTAATGTCATCAATTTAAATACATTTCATTTGGCAAAATTCGTCAAATATATGTGAAATCATATTAACGGAGATATCATTAAAATTTTGTTCTAGTAAGCCCTAGATAACCCGTCAAACTATTTTATGAACTACTGTTTATTACAAATAATTTATTTCAAATGGGGGGCAGCACTGGACTTCATGTATCACCTTAATCACTGAACGCAAAGCATGCACTGGTCTTGATTGATTGATTTTGAATGCATAAAACTATTTAGGTAGTTGTAGCGAAAACTAAAAGAACTGTCGTAACATTCGCGGTCAGATTTTTTCAGATTTTTTTTTATCTATCAATTATTTATCAAGTTTAAAATAGTATTATTTATTTTTAAGCTGTGAATAGCGTAGTATTTTTTTTCCAAACGATTATTAGTTATTTTGATTTCACCACGAAGATGACGCGGAAAACGAAATTTGAAGAAATGCCCATGTATTCAAACTATTTTTTCCAAGTTATTTGAAATAAGAAATGCTAAAAAGCAAAATACTACCTCGTTCATCCGTACTTGTTAGTAACTTCCTAAAAATAAATACTGCTGTTGTATCACGCAGTAAGGTTTTTTTTTATAATTTCTTGGTTTGTATAGTCCTTTAGACATAACCTGCAGGAAATTTATTGTTCCGGATTTTTTTGTTTAAAGCAATATATTTCTAGCAACATAAAAGTAGTTTGAATTAATAGCAAAGAATGTAAAACGTTCGAAGTAAAACGTCAAAACATGGATACAAACTTTTGCAAAAAATCTTATACGACTAATCTCTGCAAAATATTTTGGGCGACTCTGATCACACGCCATTACTCTACAATCTGTGCTATCATACAATTCGGAGTGGTGCCAGCGAGGTCTTGTCAAAAGTTACCTAAATTTACAAAAAGTAACCTTTTTACAGGAAAAAAAACCATTTACATTTTTACCCTACTTCTAAAAAAGGAGGTTATCAATTCTTCGCAGTCTTTTATTTATTTATTTTTTTATATATGTTTACCATATTTGAAGACGCCTAGAGTGATTCGAAAAATTCTTTTTAGGGTTCCGTATCCAAAGGGTGCAAACGGGACCCTATTACTCAGACTCCGCTGTCTGTCCGTCTGTCACAGGGCTCTATCTCTTGAACCGTAATAGCTAGACACCTGAAATTTTTACCGATTATGTATTACTGTGGCCGCTATAACAACAAATACTAAAAATAAAAATAAATTGAAAATTAAAGGGGGTCGTCATACAAAAAACGTGATTTTTTTCAGCGTTTTTAACTCGATCTGTCACAGGGCTCTATCTCTTGAACCGTAATAGCTAGACACCTGAAATTTTCACCGATTATGTATTACTATGACCATTATAACAACAAATGCTAAAAATAAGATAAAGTTAATAATTATTAAAGGGGGTCGTCATGCAAGAAACGTGTTTTTCATCGTTTTAAAACATTGTACGGTGGTACGGAACCCTTCATGTACGAGTCCGACTCGCCTTTGCCCGTTTATTTACATAGACTAAAATATCTTGACAATTGAAAAAAAAAGTATTAAATTTTTTTAAGTTCAAAATTAAACGCAAATATCCTCTATCCTAATTAGGGTTAAAACAACAACTTATACAATAAAAAGGTAGCATGAGCTTATTAATGAAGTAAATGTTTTTATATTGATTAAAAGTAAAAGTGATATATTTCGTTCATGTACTCACTGTAAAAATAACATTATAATTATTTATCCCAGACCGACGATTGTTCTAATAACCCTTCTAATTTAGTCTACAAAACATTAAAAAATATAATTGAAATAAATATTAACACCAACTATAAAATTACTTTTTTCGCACTATGCTTTGTGTTACCAATTAAAGATTTTTTGAATTTGCCGCTCTTTTTTAATGCAGAGATATGCTGGTTTGACTACTAGAAAATTTAAAAATTCCGTTTTACGTATACTCCGAAAAGTCACCAAAATGTATCCTTTTGTGTAGTGTAACCTAGAAGTAACCTGACGGAGTTAAAAATCACCTAAACGGTTACTTATGTAACCTTCTGGCAACACTAATTATTCGGACAACAACTAACGACAGCTATATTGCCGCGCAACAAACAATTTGAAAACTTAAGTCTGCCTGCCGTCCATTGTATTTAATTCCTGGTTTTTTTAATAGATGGCGCTGGCTATGTGTCGAAATCGCCAAGGCCATTTGCCTATATCTTCGCCTTAAATTGAATAACAAGAATTACGAAATTTAAAATAATGTCAATTTGTTAATTTAATATGTACCAATGTACCTGCTACCTATGTAAATTATGACATGTCTAAATATACAAACCTTTAAGAGGGACCCGCGCCAAGCTCAAGCCAGACTTTTTAGGGTTCCGTACCTCAAAAGGAAAAAAACGGAACCCTTATAGGATCACTTTGTTGTCCGTCTGTCCGTCCGTCCGTCCGTCTGTCAAGACCCTTTTTCTCAGGAACGCGTGGAGGTATGAAGCTGAAATTTATATCAATTACTCAGGTCTACTGTCCCTTGAAGCTGTGAAAAAATCAAACTTCTAAGCCAACGCAATCAAAAGATACAGCCGTTTATGCCGCAAATTTTCGACACTTGCAAGGGAATCAAAACCTACAGGGTGCTTCCCGTGAACTCAGAATCTTGAAATTTGGTACGAAGCAACGTCTTATAGCATAGATAAAGGAAAAATTACGAAAATCATAAATTTTTAGTTACATCACATAATATATATTTTTTTAATAATTTTAATCTTACTACCCATTTCCTCATAAACGCGTAGAGGTATTAAATTGAAATTCATACCAAATACTAAACCTTGCAGGTTTGTACGGAACCCTCGGTGCGCGAGTCCGACTCGCACTTGGCCGGTTTTTTTCAAAGCATTGACACCGTATAAAATATTCAAAATTAATTCACATTCGTTGTAATGAGATATTTGAATTGTCTCGCGCCTACTAGGAAGAACGAAAATAATTTCTGCATGCGGTCGTAGGACCGCATGCAGAAATTATTTTCGTTCTTCCTCACTACTAATCTTATTGCATGAACAGTTTCATGCAATCATGGCACACGAATAAAGGGTATTCTCCTTCGGCGATGGCCCAAGACTACGTCACAAATGTCACGATAAGTGTTACTACGAGTACTATTCTTTTCGGTAAATTTAGACTTTTCAATTAGGTAATGAATATAAAATAAAATACCTACTAATTTAACTATTTCTTATATCATGTGACTAATCTGTTTAATTTTCAATAAATTTATATATTGAATTATTAGTTCATACGAGTAAGTTAAGTTCTTATTGACTTTCTGTTTCTTATGATTTGTATGTAATTTGTATTTATAGCTGTAAGTCTTCCTAAAATGTAATAAATCAATAAATAATTGGTTTGTTACGTTACAAAACGGATTTTGCTCGGAAAATTCCATCACACACAGTGGCAACACTCCCAACTGATGACGTATTCTTGGGCCTAACACGTGATCCAGCTGTCACGGGAAGAGAAACCGTGTTTTATTATACCATGCATGCAATAAGATTAGAAGACATTCTAAGACAAACTTAACCCAACACTTAGAACGTTTTTTTTATCCTATATTGGTGTCCCACTGCTGGGCAAAGTCCTCCCCTCCCTCCTTCCACTCATCCTCTATTCAGAGCTACAGCCCGCCAGTCTGATATGTATGTATCTAAGTCATCCCGCCATCTCCGCCTAGGTCTGCCTCGCTTTCGACGACGATCTGGTACCCTCTTAGAACGTAAATCGAATAAAGTAATGCGGAGTACGAGTAAGAGAGTGGGATTATATTTATTACGAGTACTGCTGAATATTTAAAGTTATGGGCGTCTGGGATGAACGCGGTAACTAATAGTTGATGACGAGGGCTCTCGGGCGAAATGCGATCAATTACGGCCGGAGCTGTGCAAAGCGATGTCTCTGTGCGCTCCCGGGAATTGGACTGATGCTCGAGTTTACTGTTTGAGAGCTAATGAATATGAAATAATGGGGTCGTAGGTCAAACTTGGGATGGAAGCGGGGAATTTGGTTTATACTGTTTATTTGGATCTTGCGAAGTTGTGCATAATCTAAATATACTGAACTACGAGTAGGTTGCTTGGCAGCCTGGTATGTAGTATCTAATAAGTAATTTATTTTGAAAGAAGTACCTATAAACTTTGATAACAGCAACTAGGGCTCTTTGACAACCTCCATTAAAACGTTTACTGTTTGAGAACTGTATGTGAAATAATAGGGTCTTAGGTCAAACTTTGGATGTAAGCGGGGAATTTGGTAGGACGTTTGTTTATTTCAATGTTGTGAAGTTATGCATCATATAAATATACTAAGCTAGGTTGCTTGGCAGCGTGGTATTTATCTATAGATATACAAGTAATTTATTTTGAAGGAAAAAGTTTGACAACAGCAACCAAAACTCTTACAGAGAGACAGAGCGACCCTGGTAGGCGACGGTAAGCGACAGTTGCCGACTAATGATAACTTAATGTTATTAAAATTTATCAAATGCATAATTTTTCTTAGGAAATTATATTGTTTGGAAACTTCTTTTTCTTCTTGAATTTTATTTTTGTGCCCTTGACTTAAACAAAGAGCTATCTAGTTTATTTTTAGCTCAGAATATATTATACTATCACGCAAACTAAGAGATTTTTGTGATAAAGTCTCAACGATGCTTCATTATATATGAAGTTTATTTCTAGTGGAACAAAAGCTGTTGTTGAAAATCATTTGGAGTACTGTGTCGCAATGCATACACTTTTATCGTCTTTTTATATAAAGTACACCTTGACTGTGGGTAGTATTTGAAGTAAGCGCATTAGCTAAGTTATTGTCACACTTTGCTAGTTTTCCGTTACTTTAAAAAAACTTAAAGAAGGAAAACTTATTACAAAATTATATATTATATATATTTATATTTCATCAGGTCTTTTTTACTCTCCACTGCAGGAGCACGACCCTCTCTAGAGGTATACTACCAGAGCCATATATTAGGTAGAGCAGTCAGACGATTTGGCCTACACTCTTCACGCTGACCAGACGGGTTGGAGAGGTCTCATTGATGTTTATAAGCTTTGTTTAGCTTTTGTTTTCTAAGTCACCTTCTACGACATCCACGGAAAGGAAGAGTGGAGTGGTCCTATTCTACTCCACCGGGAACTTTAAGGCTTTTTACACTTATATGTATTTAATGTGTTGTAACTCCGAGTGTGTATATCTACAGTTGTAGTATAATTAAGTATTTATTTGTACGCCTATCACGAAAGATTAATTACATTTGTACCATTTTGTTTTGAAAAATAAAGTTTAAATAAATAAAAAGCTGGTTTTAGGGATGGGTGAAAATCCGGATCAATCAACAGGCAATTCGGCTAGCAACTCAATTCCCTTTTCCCACCTTCTTGCCCAACACGCTAAAAGTGACCTTTGGGACTAACAGCCATGGGATCTCTCTACTTTACCCCGTTAGGAATAAAGATGTAATAGTGTATTTGCTAGTCTTAACATCTATTTTACTATACATAAAGTAAATAATAAGTTTTATTATAAAATAAATATTCTATTCTACACATAAACTTTTCCAAATTGCACTTTTCTAAATTGCTTTGGGTCTGGGCTATTATTTATAAGCTAGAGAAAAGTTATTGGACAATGCTATTTGTTTTATTAGACAGCTAGATTTTATTCTCAAATAAAATAAATCGGCCAAGTACGTGTTGGGCCACGCTCAGGGTAGTTCAGAATTTATTTTTCGTAAACCATCAATGGCTTTGAAATGCCTATCTAACGATACCTCTCAGTTTGACCAACCCTATTTTTTTCAACATTTTATTTCACGTTTATGTCAACATACGTAATAATATATATTACCCATGCAAAGTTAAAGCTTTCTAGTACTAGACTAACAGTCTCTGAGATAAGCTGCAGTCGGACAGACGATACCGGAACTATAAGAGTTCCGTCTAGGGACTTCGGATCACTAAAAATCTGCTTCAGTGCTATATTGTTAATTTTTTTAATAGTAGGGACATGTTATTTGTATCGATTTTTATTAGAGTACAGTAAGTACTTATTTTGTTTCTTTTTCCAGAAAAATAATGAAACTAAAAGAGATAGAGCAGTTCTATGCTAGGCCGAAAGCCACTTAAGCAGCAAAGTAACTAAACCTAAATACTAGCATGCTTCTCTTTATACACTAGCATACTCTAGATCCGCCTTTAGTTACAATGGCGTGACTTAAGCAAGTTAGGGCGAATTTCCACTCCGTTTTCCGAGTAGTCCGTGTTAATTTAAAACCTGGGCTTCAAACCCTAGACAGGTTGACGGGCTGGCGTGTTGTGTACACTGCAAGGGTGTGTTTGGATGGAACTGTCATATCGCATAAGTTGCCGGCCGTTGCGTGCGTATGAATAAATTTACTTCTATGTTTGTATAGTCTATTAAACTGTCTAGGGTATGTTTTAACTGTCGACCTAATTTGAGTTTTAAGTAGGGTGTAGTTAAAATTGTATATGCTTGTTTTACATGTATTTATGAGGCCAACACTTGTGACAGATTTTTAAAGCTGCCGGTACGTAGCTAAAGTACTACTCAGTAGCTTCATCATCATTATCAGGTCTTTTTAGTCTTAACTTCAGGAGCACGCCCTTCTTTGTACTACCAGAGCCACATATTAGCCAGAGCAGCCAGAGGATTTGGCCTACACTTACACTCTCCACGCTGGCCATACGAGTTGGAGAGGTCTCATTGATGTTTATAAGCTTTGTTTAGCTTGTGTTTCCTAAGTCGCCTTCTACGACAACCACAGGAAGACTTGGATTGGTCCTATTCTACTCTGCCGGGAACCACACGGCATTAGTAGCTTGACTGTCATTTAATGGTGACAGCAGGACCAACTATTTTATGTGCCACTACCCACGAAGGAGATCGAAATATTTTATGCCTGAGTGTACGGCGCAGGATTCGGTTGTCACCTAGACCCACGTCATACCTGAAGAGATATTGATGTTATTGTTGCTTAGTGATGTTGAGTTGGAGACACAAGACCACGTCACGTAGAAACTGTTCATTGCCAAGCCATAGGGTTACTTCAGCAACAGCTTTTTTGTGTGACTATAAGGTCTCTCAGTTCATGGACCACCTTATGTCATAACCCAACTCCCTGCACAAAGGAGATCTCAATTAGGCTAACGACAAGGCGATTACCGTGGCCAAATTTTGGTCCAAACAAATGTAATTTGGTTTGACTGCCTCCGTAAGGCACCTTCTCCGTGAGGTGGTTGGACCACGGGGTCCAGTGAATGATTCATTTGCCTCGTGATCTGAAGATCGTGTGTTCAAATCACACTGAAAAGCATACTTTGTGAAAAGTTTTTTTCAGTCTGGTTAGTATATTGCAGGCTTGAATCACCTAATTGTCTGAAAAGAAAGATGATGCCGTGCTTCGGAAGGCACGTAAAGCCGTGGATTTTGAATGCCATCTATCATTGTTTAAACCTATCTTAGGATTAGTTTTGGTCACACAGCATAGTGCATGTGGGGCGCAGATAGCTAAGATTACGTTTTTTGTACCAAGAGATTTTGTGACTACGCTCTTGGTACGAGTCCAGCAATCTCACCGGCAACAAACAAACACCCAAACAACCTACGCAGTCTGCTACCACCTTGTATATAGGTACAGGGGCCTATTTTAATCTAATTTAACCTAATTATGAGTTGAACTTAATTCTAATTAAAAGTAGTTACACTAATTAGAGACTAAGACTTACCGCGTCCACGCAGTCTTCAGGCAGCCTCGCCTGGCCTTCGCGTCGTGTCTGAGGTCCTCCTCAGGGCTGGCGACGGCCTCAGGTCTCTTCATAGATCCCGAGTCAGTGATGCGGAGAATTGGGTCCCTACAATAACCTAACCCCATGAGCTCATGTACTTGCCCCAAGATGAATACGTCGTATTTACTATCCCACTTCTCCAACACAATAATTTTCTTGTTCTTCTTTGGACACTTCACTATTATTCACATACAGTATCACAAACTAATAATTTTCCCAGCCGCATGACACGCGGTTCACACCCGACACAAATCAATGTTCTTTACGTAATACAAACAATTTCGGCTCCCCGCCGTTCCAAATGAATTGGCCACCAAACAATTACCGACGATTCTCCACGAAACTTTCGATTTTATATATCAAAATTACAAACTTAATGCTGCCAACGCACGAGAAGATGCCACACCCAAGGTTTTTTCAAAGGCAAGTCCATTAAAATTGACTCACCCGCAACTTGACATAAAGACAATGATTATTTTTCTGGTCGGGCAAAGACAATCCGCGCACGGGAAATCGATGAATCGATAATCTTGCCCGTGTTTGTGGAGATCACACGCAGATGGCGCTAGTCTCCTAACAAAGCACTTTTATTCAAAACAGTGCAGTTAATTAAGGCGCACAGAGGCGGCCGCGGGCGAAATGGGAAATAGCTAATTATGAAGTCGCGTGTGACGCCAACTACGAGAGATGTGCCTGTCAAAAGTTTACTAGTGCTTCCCGAAACGGAATGAGGTGCAGAATTTTTGTCCGAAAAGACATCATCATCAGAGCGTATTAATTCGCGGTTGCATCCTCAGCGACGCTTCGGAGCCCGGGGTCCGCCAGCTAACCTCGATGATTTGACGAGGTTACTGCTTTTTAAGAAAGCGCGGAGACTGCCACATGACCTCCGCAATCCAAAGGGTAAACCAGAAATAATCCTAGGATAGGTTTAAAGAAACGCTAGATGTCGTTCGGGACCTACAGCTTTACGTGCTTCGCACGGAATCATTTTCCTTTTCGAATAATCAGGTGATTTAAGCCTTCAATATCCTATCCAGACTGGAAGCAACCGTTCACAAAGTATGCTTCCCAGTGGGATTTGAACCCAACACGGAGTCAGTCACAGAGGCAGCCGAAACATTAATATAGATATTTTTCATATTTCGATATTTATGTTCCTTGGGGAAAGATGTTGAGTATTATGAACTGAATTTACCCTTAAAGTAGTTTCAGTATATTCGGTCAGACCCTGTATAAATCAACGAAAAGTTCTCATTTCGCTAAATTACTGCTTGATATTGCTAAATTTCACTACAAACGAAACCGCATCACCCCGCTCTCTGAAACAGTCAATGAAACTCAACCGTAATTTTGCTGTAATATAAGGGTTTCATCAAAATTACTGCAAAGTTTCCTTGAGAGTAACCATACGACGTCAAAGGAGCACCTTATACCGAACACTTTGAAACACGGCGAAGTGTAAATGTCACTCTATATGATAATCAGTGCAGAGATGCGCTGAGGAAAGTGTCAATATGCGCTTGGAAAATGTTGCTTCAGCGAGTAGTAATTACTTAATTATATGTTTCTCTTCCATGCTTGTCTGGGAGAAAAGAAAAAACTTCAATATACCAGCTGCTGCAAAATTGGCGAAATCATAGTTTCTTGGAGTCAAGTAGTGCTCTTAATATCAGTTTTTAGGGTTCTGTAGTGTCTGTCTATCTGTTTGCTTTACTCGGGGGCTATAAGTATAGAAAGCAGTAATTTGGTATGAGTATGTATATTAATCACGCCGACTAAGTAAGAAAATTTCATACAAATTCAATTGAAAATTAGTAACTTAGTTGTTAGTTACGAAGAAGAAATAGACTAACGGAACCCTACACTGTGCGTGGCCCGACACGCACTTGGCCAGATTTTCTGCATTATGTAATAAATCTAAAATCACATTCAAAATAGATTTGATCAATGACAAGTGACATTATTTTGTAACGTTTAATTCTCATAATTTTAATATTTAATAATTTATTTTTGACCCTACTACAATTCCGTTGTAATTTAAAGTAAAATACTATAAAATAAAATAAACTAGCCTTACAGCAATATCTAAGAAAAAGTTTCATCTAAATAAAAAGTTGAAAATCTTCATACAATCAACAAACAGAGTATAAATAGACGCAATTAATATTCTTATTTACGCAACTGCATAAGACATTATAAAAAACTGCAAATTCTTTGAAGCTAAACAAACATGGATGCAAAGTTATTTTATTTTATATGAATGTTTAATTTTAATTATGTCTCAACCTGTAGAGATCATAGGAAAAGAGAGATATTGGAAAATACAAGTGCTTTGTGATAACTTTTAATGCTTTAAATAAATAGATACGTTGTTTTTCTTATTGGTCTAGACGGCATGTGTAATTATCTGATTACCCTCAACGATTAGTGGATTGACTGCATTATCTATGTATACGAGTATAAAAGCGAAAATCACTCACTCACTCATCACGAAATCTCGAAAACTACTTAGCCAATGAAGATGAAATTTGGCAGGAAGGTAGATTGTGACGAGGAAACGTCCGCTAAAAAAGGATTTTTGGAAATTCTATCCCTAAGGGGGGTGAAATAGGGGTTGGCAGTTTGTATGAAACTTCGTAATTTTAAAGTGAGACACATGAATTTTTAAAGTATTCTAGTAGTTACAGAAAAGAATGATGCATTAATTGGATTTTAAATAGGGGATGAAATAGGTTGCAAGTTTGTATGAACCTTCGTAATTTTTTAAGCGAGACACATGAAATTTTTGAATTAGTGGTTAGAAAAAAATAACAATTCATTAATTGGATTTTAATAGATTGCAACCCCAGTTTAAAAAAAAAACAATCTTATTTTTGTAGTCTACGTGGGCGAAGCCGCAGGCAAAACTAGTATATTATATAAATATAAATTTTGGTTGGTGCGTTGTGAATAGTTGCAAAACAAGCTGTAAGTGAAATTTATTAGGAATAAAAAAAAAATTAAATATCTAAATAAAGAGTCTATAATTATAATCTATATCTGAATGCGTCAGATACTTAAAACTAACACATAATTCATCGATTTTTCCATGGTTTAGAAAAACAACATATAAGTTCAGAATTTGCAACGGCAAATTTATTTATTTATTTATTTAAGTTTATTGCACACAATCTCATATTTGATTGATTACAATGGGTCAAACTTAACGCTATGCATTATCTACCAGTTTGCCTTTGGGACACATCGAGAAGTTGGTAGAAGGGCAAATTGCCCTCTTTCCATCCATAGGCACGGTAACTATACAATCAGGTCGTCCTTGACTATGCCTCTTTACCTATTTAGTTAAATAAAAATGTTCACGAATTAACAACGTCGATTATATCGTCTGTTTTCTGTGACCTAAGCTCGCATCATAGAACTTTGTAATTAGTTATTACCGTTGTGCCCCGAGGTGTGGAGGGCGCTTTACGCAATTAACTTCAACGCATGTTGGTTGTAGCACAAAGTATATACTAGTCATATTGCAATATAGTGTAGAGCGGTGCCTGGAAAACGAGTTGTGGTTAAATGGAAATTCAAATTAGAATGTGCTTATTTACGCGCCACCTATTATTTTTCAGCACAATTGGGTAGATGACTAAGTCAGAAAAGTATTATTCTAATTAGTCCGTTAGTTAGATTATCCAAAAATAATGAACCTATACAAACCTATATTTTTCAGTTTATCAAAAAAGTAAAAATTTACAAAGATACAGCGTATCTAAGTTCCAGAGTGGGGGCTTGTGTTGTGCTGTCACCGATGTGTAAAAATCATACGAAAGCGTGACGTCATGACGTGACGTGACGAAATTTAAATACGCTGTATCTTCGTCATTTATTGTTTCTCAAAGAAAAGAAAAAATATGTTTACACATTTTTTTAAATAATCTAACCGATGGACGAAGAATAATTTTTCAGTCATCATGCCTATTTCTGTCACCCAAAAGTAGCCTGTAAGAGATTGCCTTGGCGATAAGGCTGCCTATTATTTTTACATAGTCACTGGTATGACTCTCCATTGATTCAGAGTAACATATATACCTACTACTACTACAAACGAAACAATTTATCTGTACACACGTCGATGTGTGAGTTTTATACTTAGGGTCGCACCGCAGAATTATTTTAATACTTATCTACTAACGAGTTCGACATATTTACGATTATATTTTTCCATACCGGAAGATTTGCGAACACTATGACGTAAAAACATGTATTAAATGTTACAGAAAAGTCGGAAACAGTTACGTAATATCACTTCACAAATATTTTTCATTATGTCCATTGTCCATTTCACCTATAGTTCACTTTACTGATTATTATTGAGTCATTTATAATGTAACGCACTAATTTCACTAATTCACTATTGTAATATAGTAATTTGCATATTCGGCGCAAAACTATACGGTAATTATATGAATAAATTCAATAAAAATAAACAAATGTTTATCACGCTTACACACAGCATGTCAAGTTGTCATTGTCAACAATGGCATTTAGCACTATAACCCGCGGAAATCTAGTTGGCATCTGCGTGTATGTGATTACCTGTGAGCGAGGAGCCTATGTAACATTACCGGATTGCTTATTAGCAATCCAGTAATGTTACAATCTCGTTCTTGTGTATCTCCCGCCAATGCGAGAGAGCGAGAAGGGTATATATATCAAGATGGTTGCTGGGTAATAACGTGAAATTATATTGTTGCTTTGCTTACCTGTTTTCATCATTTGGAAATGTATGAAATATACGTTCTTTAGAGTATTGGGTGGATAAACAATTATTATACGCGCACCTTCTCACCATGATGGTTACTATTGGTTGACAGTTCTCAAGACAACACACGTCGCGTATTGCGTGCGGCTAGTAATTAAACCCTGGTTTGGAGCCGTCAAAGCTCACAAAGTGCGGGGGAGAGGTGCGGGGACGCCAATTTGCGGGAGACGCTGTAAGATACCATTCTGTTTGACTCTTATGTATTCTGTGACATAGTATATAGTAATACTGTACATATTTTTGAATATTATTGATGTGGTTTCGGTGCAATAAAGTGTTACTTATCTAAATTAATAATATGCGATGACAATTTTTGCCATGAATGACATTCGGGCTCCCGACCCTCACGTCTGTACTGTCGAATCTAACTCGTGGCGAAATTATTCATAACATATATCAGTAGATATTGTTCTGAGCATTTTAATGCTGTATAAATCAATAATTAGATTGTGCTTGTAGTTGTAATTTTATAAACAAAGCAAAACATGTTACCTATGAAAATTTCTTATTCTACATCTCTCACAGGCCTACTGGAAGAGAGCTCTTTTAAGCTTTTATTTTATGTATTCTCTTTATACATTTCCGTATACATAAATTGGTAAATAAATAAATCAATTTGTAGAGGTTACTTTGTATATCTACTTAACGTGACAAAAATTATTTTTGAAGATATGTGATTTAGAATGAAAAAGGTTTTATAAGAAACATAACTAGAAATAAGTACTTAGCGGTGGTAAAAGACTTGAGACTTGGAACTCCACTGACAAGAGCGCAGCTCTTAAACACAGCTCTTAAAATACAAAAAGAACTAGAAATAGGTATTTAGGTAAGAGTGTCACTCAATATTTACTTACTCTAGTGAATCATTCTTAAGTACTTAACTTCAAGAATACTGGGGCATTTAAGATAACCCTGTGCTGTTAATTCAATATTCTGAGTTTTTATTCTCAACTGAAACAGTTCTACCGTTTTCTGTAATAAGATATTATTGCTACAAAAGTATTCCAAGTGCTTTAGATAAGAACACTTGAGTGATTCCATTAGAGTAATACATAGGCCCAAATCTGGCAGAAATCTATCCTGAAGAAGATGGAAAAACACTGGGTTTAGCCAGTCGTGTAAGTTTCACAAGAAACTACTATACTAGACTGTATAAAGAACATAAGAACTGAATGATTTCATTTCTTACCATTGAAATAAATGGCAGGAAATAACATGTTGTAAAAGGTTTTACATAATATATTAAAGTATATGGTATACTTACGACAAAAAAATCTTTTCGTATGTTATTTAGTTTTAATTGATTAGGGCTACCTAGGTATTAATTTTTTTTGAATTTCAGCTGATTACTATATATTATTACTATATTTTTTTCAAATTCACGAGGGGATTTTTATTTACATCCTAAATTAACTATAATAGGTACATACTTATGAAAAACTAAAATAAAAACAGTACACACTACTATACTATACTACTAATCTTTACAAGTTAAAGAGGCCGAGTAGTTCTTTACCCCCCAGCGGCATGCCCAAAAGGCTGGCAGCATTGTCAATGCTCATATTCTGACCTAGATGTAGAGGTAAATATAGACCAGCCCTCTGGTCTTTAATTTTTAATTAAAATTTGAAAGTAGTAGAGTATTCCCCAGCTATATATATACGACCTCCGTGGCGTAATGGTTAACACGCTAGACCGCTAATCCGAAAGTTCTGAGTTCGATTCCCAGCCAGGGCAAGTTGGAAAATGGCCTTTTTCAAATTTTCCTAGGTCTGGGTGTTTATCTATATATGTTTTTATCATAAAATATAGTGTCGTTGAGTTAGTATCCCATAACACAAGTTTAAAACTTACTTTGGGGCTAGCTTAATCAGTGTGATTTGTCCTTATATATTTATTTTATATTTTTATATGCGAAGTCGTTCTACTTCGGTACCAGGGGTTCGTTTTCAGACCTTTACGTCTCCAAGGGTAAGAAAAAGAAGAAAAAAATGCAACCCGATGATTTGGCTGAGCTTTTACAGTCGCTTGATGATTTTATATTTAGTTTTTTAATCATCACTTACGACATCCATGGAAAGGAGAAAAAAGGTCCCCTTGTTTATTCCCCTAGGTTTATTCCCCTTTCCATGGATGTCGTAAGAGATGATTACTGTTACCGAACAGCACGGCACAATACTGTCGTATATCATGTCGTATGGCTCATCGGGCTACGAGTTGGAACCTTAGCATGCCCGTTTTGTAGCCAGCTTCGAATCGGGATTATTTCTCCCATTTGGAAGCCAGCTACGATATCTGGCTTCGAGATGGGACTAAAGAACATAGTATTTTTTAAATTTCGGTATATTATCACGTCTTTATCCCTATCGGGGTAGACAGAGCCCAGGGCTGTAAGACCCAAAGGCCACTTTTAGCGTGAAGGTGGACGTTAAGACGGAAAAAGGGAATCAAAATAGTGATGGGTTGCTAGCCACATCGCCTATATGATTCAGATTCTCGCCCATTCCCTCGATCGGCTTTTACGATCTACGCGGGAAGATAAGCAGCTGGTATACTCAAGTTTTTTCTTTTCTCTCAAACCAGCATGGAAGCAATTTCTGTAGATATATATTATAGAAAAATGGATGTAGATTTAGACCAAGAAGATAATAGAGAAGGAAATTTAAAAAAAGAATCATTCAGCTTTATAAAAGTGGTCAGGGGCGTATAGTAAAAGCACAAAAGAATGTCTTTAGAACTACTAAAATAAAATAAAACAATGTCGTGTCTTTGAGGAAGTTATCTCATTGTACCGAGTAGATTCTTTCCGCGGAGCCGGCAAGGCGTAAAATTGGGAAGCAAACATGTTCATGTCTCTTTGTTCCCGGAGGATTATGTCTTAAAACCATTCCTTACTTTCCCTCAAAGAAATTCTCTCACGTCTTTGCTTTTGTTCAATCTTCGAGGGAAAGTATTGCTTTTGCTTAGTGAATTACTTCGTATGACCGAGATAGGGTCACAGGGGCGTATGAAAACTAGCATTAAGTAGCTATTACACCAGACTACTTATCGTATGCAATTTGATGTACATCGCGTGTTTTGAAAGATTACGTTCAGATTGTTCATTACAAGACAGGCAATGTATATCAAATCGCATACGATAAGTAGTCTGGTGTAATAGCTAGGTTCGATGGCATAACCCATGTTATGAGAAAATCCTGGATAAGAAAGGCTCAAGATCGAAGAGAATGGCATGGAGACCTACACTCAACAGTGGGTAGAGAAAGGTTGAAGTAGACAAGAAGATGTGTATGCCGTGTAGTTCCCAGCAGAGTAGAATGAGACTACTCCAAGTCTTTCCGTGGATGTCGTAGAAGGCGACTTAGGAAACACAAGCTAAACAAAGCTTATGAACATCAATGAAACCTCTCCAACCCGTCTGGCCAGCGTGGAGAGTGTAGGCCAAATCCTACAGCTGCTCTGACCAAGATTGGGCTCTGTAGTACATAGAGGGTCGTACTCCTGCAGTGGAGACTAAATAAACGGACAAGTGCGAGTCGGACTCGTACATGATGGGTTCCGTACCTCCGTACAATGTTTTAAAACACTGAAGAAACACGTTTCTTGTATGACGACCCCCTTTAATTTTTAACTTTATTTTATTTTTAGTATTTTTTATTATTGTGGTCATAGTAATACATAATTGGTGAAAATTTCAAGTATCTAGTTAATGCCAATATGAAGATCAAGTAAAAAACGCTGAAAAAAACACGTTTCTTGTATGACGACCCCCTTTAATTTTTAACTATTTTTTATTTTTAGTATTTGCTTATAGCGGCCACAGTAATACATAATCGGTGAAAATTTCAAGTGTCAAGCTAGTACGGTTCAAGAGATAGAGCCCTGTGACTGACGGACAGACAGACAGACGGACAGACAGCGGAGTCTCAGTAATAGGGTACCGTTTGCACCCTTCGGGTACGGAACTCTAAAAAGACCTGTTGATGATGATGACAAGAAGATATTATTCCGTCTTTCTTCATGATGAACTTACCCCACGTTACTTACACATATACTCGTAATTATTAATTTTTAAGCTATTGCATAGCTTTTATCGCGGGCTTTGAGCGCGGCGATCGAATCAAGAAATTCCGTAACGAAAATAAAACCTAACACCCCCCACTCCGCCTACCGACCGGCACAGCGGCGCGGCGTTAAAAGCCGTGCATCGTCTAACGTCGTATGCAATAGCTTTACCGCGGCAGTCCCCGATTGCCACACGTTTTTTTTATTTCATTTTTATTACACTAAATGTTAATACCTATTATAGTACTAAAGGTATAACTAAAGTTATACCTTTAGTACCGCATAAATGCGGAGCACATATTAAGGTGCAAATTTTATTCATCATCAGGTTTTTTTAGTCTCCTCTAAAGGCGCACGACAATCTCTGTGCTACCAGAGCCATACATGCCATACATATGTGTATAAGCTTTGTTTAGCTTGTGTTTCCTAAGTCGCCTTTTACGACATCCACGGGAAGACTTGGACTGGCCCTATTCTCTTCTGCCGGAAACCACACGGCTACAAACCATTACAGAAAGTATACAATACATACATATTCTTACATATAGTCGACTCATACTTGTTAGACGCGTTTCAGCCTGAAATTTTTCTAAGTGGAAAATACTGGGATATCGCATTTTCAACCAACTTATTCTGAATGGTAAATAATGGATCTCGATTTTTCACATTCTCAAACAAAACTATTCAGCTGACCGAACAATTTATAAATATTTATAGGGTAGATGTCAGTTGCGGTGAGGCTTGCACTTGACGCTGTGACATGAGGCGGTCGCATTCTGACACGAGCACATGACATGATGAAACTCGCATCATGAATTGGTCATCTCATTGCGTCCAACTGTGAATACGGTTGTAGGTACCCATGATCAAAGCATAATGCATATAACCACTATTGGTCTATGAGAACAGTTGTCACTTTCTCCTTTCTTTTGGCTTAGCAAAGCCATTTTAATGAAATCCCCTACAGCAAACTTCACCCTTCCCTTCCCAAAATCTTGTGTAGAATAAAGTCCTTGGTGTGCCTCTCAAATTTGATTAAAATCCGTCTTAATAACGCTACAGCTAAATTCCCCGCTTTTCTCCCATTGCTCCCCTTCGCGTGCTAATTTTCGTCAAAATCGAAAAAAAAATGTGACCTACAGGCGAGCACAGACAGAAGGACAATCACAAAAATCCGGAATCGGACAAGATGTCAAGCATTTTTGTCCAATCTCAAAACTGAGATGCTTTGCTCGCTCAGTTAATAATGCCGTCTAGATCCCTTTTTAAAACTTAATCTAAAAATAATAAATAAATATATATAGTGTGATTTGTCCCAATCACACTAATTAAGCTAGCCCCAAAGTAAGTTTTAAACTTGTGTTATGCGATACTAACTCAACGATACTATATTTTATGATAAATACATATATAGATAAACACCCAAGACCCAGGACAATTTGAAAAAGGTCATAATAAATAAACCGGCCAAG
The DNA here is from genome assembly GCA_963576875.1 of Acrobasis repandana. Lineage (NCBI taxonomy): Eukaryota > Metazoa > Arthropoda > Insecta > Lepidoptera > Pyralidae > Acrobasis > Acrobasis repandana. Next base: position 5,865,978 of record OY756223.1, on the reverse strand, counting down.
TGTGAGTTTAACTCTCGTGGAGAGGGTTCCGTACAATTGATTGAATTATTATAGGTTTTCCTGTAATCTACAAGCAATGAACTACATTTTGTATTTTTTTCAAAATTTTAGGCTCAGTAGTTTCGGAGATCAGGCGAATGGTCAATTTTCGTCTTCTTTCATGAATAAAATCAAAACTATTCTTTTTACAATATTAACAAAAATATATTTGAGATGCTCATATCGAGCCCTTTCGTTTGATATATGATACAGTAAAGATTGCAATTTTTTTTTTTTAATTTCCTAATTTGTCCTCCGAAAATGACCCTTATTTTAAAAAGATATTTAATTACTTTGCACATATCCAAACACGTAGAATGTTGTAAAACATTCTACCAAATTTCACCTGATTCGGTCCAGTAGATTTGGAGCAAATTGGCTGTGACAGCCGGACGGACAGACAGACGCACGAGTGATCCTGTAAGGGTTCCGTTTTTTCTTTTTTTGTACGGAACTCTAAAAATTAAGTAATCATATCTTAGAAACCCCTTGAGTCTTGACCTCTTGACCGGTTTGGGCAATGTTCGAACTTAAACATACTGTTTTTACATCAAAAAAATTGTCAAGCTGGATCATGTCATCACCCACCATCACGCTAAAAGTGGCCTTTGGATCTTGCAGCTCTGGGCTCTGTCTTATTGTAGCCGAAAGACCCAAAATGTTCTGTCTGCCCTATTAGGGATAAAGACGTAATGTATGTGTATTTGTACAAAATTTTATGAATTCTGATTTATCATCGAAATACTGGAGTTATCATAATAAAGAATGGGCAGCAACGTCCTCTATGCAACCCAAAGAAATTGTATACAATCTAGAATGCTTACTAAGTGGCAAAGCCGTTCCCAAAAAAGATACCTAAAGTTAAAAGGTCTCCCTTTCTACTTTATTGCACTGACAGTTTGCGGGAAAGGGACGCTTATAACTTTAGGAAAATTTCTGGGAATGTTAGGTATTTAAACATACCTAAGCATTATGAAAATATGAGCTTTATGAACGTGACATTAAGTTTAATTTACAATGTTGTTTTTTTGAGATGATTACTCGTTGTTATTCTAGATTGTATTATAAATTCTTTGATGCAACCATTTTATACGAAAGAGCAACACGTGCTTCTCAAATTATCTCGAGGGCCGCTGCATTCGTCAATGCTTTCGTATACGAGTAACATCTACTGCGATAACCAACCAGCCTGCCCAGCGTAATGATTATGCTACTTTTAATGCTTTATAATGATTACTTTACTCGTAGTAATTTATTCTTACTTCACTTCAAGAATGCTGACGCATTTAAGAACACCCTGTGCGTTTTATTATACCTACCTAAACTCATAGGTACTAAATCATGTGCAGTTGAAGAGCGACGTAACCGCGTCGTGTCACAAGTCGAGTGCAGTCAAATGACCGCAATTGTGCTGTCTGCTGCAGATACAGTGCAAATTATGATGATGTAATCTACATGACGAAGAGTAGGGGTCAGTTCACACCGAGACGCAACGAGACGCAACGAAGCGCGCACTTTGTAGAAATATAGAACTTGTGTACTAGAAAAAAAGAGTAAGAGCCCGCCGCGCCGCGTAACGCAGCGCTGCGCAGTGCGGCATAGCGGGCTGTCGCTGAAATTAGTATCTTTTTGTCTAGTTAACAAGTTCTATATTTCTTCCAAAGAGCTACGTCGCGTCGCGTCACGTCTCGGTGTGAACTGACCCTAGTTTAGGTGTGGTAAAGACCTTAGTTAAATTTCTGAGTAGGTATGTAATTAGACCTTCAAATCGGAATAAATTTGTCCGGAACACCATCTAGCGTTTGTTAAAAGCTCGAGAGAATTGGTTCTGATCTACCATTTGGGTTGCGGAGGTCAGACGGCCAGTCGCTCTGTGTTAATAACCAGTAACCTCGTTAAATCACCTAGGTTAAGTAGCGGACCCCGGGCTCTAAAGCGTTACCACTGAGGATGCAACCGGGAATACGCTCTGATGATGATTTAGAAAATTGGGGAAGGGGAATTCCTTGGGGGAATATATAATCGTGTCTCATCATGATGAGACACGACGACTAATCTCCTGTTACTTTTAACGAGCAACCATTGAAATTGGATCTTGAAATCGGCTCCAACGATTTCGATGAAACTTGTAGGGGTTTTGGGGGTGAAAAATCGATCTAGCTCGGTTTTTTATAGAATCTCTTTGTCTCGAAGCTCGGTCGCTCAGATTCTATACGTTAATCTATTTACGGCCTGGGTAGAGTACTAGTAACAAGAAAGTGGAAGTCTGTCTGTAGCCCAAGAAAAATAGCGTTAAAACCAAAATAACTCACGAACAGCCTGGTTTCCGAAAATAATTAAATATTAGGTAATTCTAAGACACTATATTTTCGAATCCAAAGTAATTTCTATATGGAAGAATTAAAAAAAAATGAAAATTGAAAATAGGGGTACATTGGGAGAGCGTTAACAATAACAGAGGTTATTGTTTTGAAACGTGCTTATGGAACCAAAATTATAATGACGACAATAAAATCCACTAATAAAAAAAAGAGGAAATGTATTTTTTTTAATAAATTTAGCTAATCAGCTTTATACCATTGTAAAAGCTATGGTAAAAATGATATATGCCGTTTTGAAGTATTTAAAAAAAGTAAATATTCTTTTAAGCTTATTTCTAAAAAAATCTAACAAATAACATAACTGGAAAGAAAAAAAAAAATTATGTCTTCTTTAAAACACAGAGCAAAAATATAACAGAAGTTATTTTTGGTAGACTTTTGGTTTCATATAAAACAAGATTCGGAAATACAAGAATCCATCAAAAAATCTAACAGCATAAACACAATCTTAAAACCTGGATCAGAGTGCACGTCACTTTGAATCTTAAACATAGAACGCATACGGTTCAATTTCGATCGCTGTGTAGCGCGGAAGATACACAGGGAGCGCTGACCCGCAGGAAGTAGCTTATGTGTGTAGGTATCATACGCTCTGACTATGATTTAAAGTGCTTGTCACCTTTACTATAGGGCAATAATATTATTAATATTTATTTCATGGTTTCATGGAAAAATCTATACCTATACTAATCTATACTAATATTATAAAGCGGAAGAGTTTGTTTGTTTGTTTGTTTGTTTAAACGCGCTAATCTCAGGAACTAATGGTCCGATTTGAAAAATTCTTTTTTTGTTGGGTAGTCCATTTATAGAGGAAGGCTTTAGGCTATATAACATTACGTTCCGACAACCACGCGAACGAAGTTGCGGGCACAGCTAGTAATATTATAAAGCTGAAGAGTTTGGTTGTTTATTTGTTTGTTTTTTTAACGCGATAAAATCAGGAACTGCTGAACCGTTTTCAAAACATCTTTCATAGTTGTAAAGATACGTTATCCCTGAGTGCTATAGGCTATGTAGGTAGGTATAATATTTTGTATTCATTAATGTTAGTGAGACGAGATGTTATCTGTAGTAGGTAGATAACCTACTATATATAATAAATAAAACATAAAATCAGTGCACATTTTCTTTATTAATTGTTAATCCAGAACGATTATAAAGGCTGGTAATTAATGGTAATCAAACTCAACATATTTATTGTTTGACAAAATCAAAGTTGTAGTAATATAGGTATAGACAAATTATAAAAAAAAAAACACATGGATGAATGATAGAAATGGTCGGTGATTGTTAAATTCATTTGGCAATCGGCATGAATGAATAAGATGAGAGACACTCTTCGATACATTACATATACGAGATATGTACTAGGTATAATTTGTTAGTTTTACCAATGTTTTGACCACAGGTTTTGACAGACTATTTCTTTTTAATTATTGGCGGCAAATGTAAAGACGTTGTAATGTAATGTAGTGATTATATTCTCTTTGATCAGTGTAAGGAAGGCCGTTCTAGAGGTCCATAAATAAAAAAATCATGTTCTATATTCATAAACCAAAACAATAGGATTTAAAAACAAAATATTCTTACAATGATTCATTGATTTTTAGATTAAGTCGATTAGAGGAGCTAACTAGCGCCACCATTTTTGTAAATTAAGATTGATCTTATTTTGAAAGTAAGCTTACTAGCGTCACCTTTTTGTAAATTCGTACCTATTTTAAAAAAGGTAGTGCTAGTTAGCTCCACTAGTCGCCTGAAATTAACCGAAATGTTAGCTAGTAGTTTTGAAATTTTAGAATAAGTAAGAAAAAATATAAAAATTAAAGATAAATTAAGTTTAACTTTGTACTGAACTGAATAATGGTGATGTACCACTGTCTTACAATCTTTGTTATTACTAGCTTTAAGGATCATTATTCAGATACCCAAGGCTCTATAGTAACCAATATAGTCTGCGGTTCAGTCAAAGTTTCATCGTCTTCATTATCGTGTTCATTAATTGAAATGGTAGTGATGGTATCAAAATTATTTTCATCATCTTCACTATCAGTATCTAAACGATTCTCATCTTCGGGATTATCATCTTCATAATCGTAATCAGAATATTCATCGTAATGCCGATCAGAAGTAGTTTCTTTACATTCTTTTCCCATGCAATATAAACAGAGATCGCTACATGACATCCCACATTTTTTGCAGGTGCAATTTTTATTACAAGAAACTTTACACTTACATGATATCAGGTTCAGTATTTTTTCAGGTGCAGCATCTAACAATCTCTGTATAGGCATGAGAATACCGTTATGTATTTTCCAGCCCCACTGGGTAGGATTAACATCAATATTTAACCATTTCTGAACCTGGAGATAAACTCTATAGAAGTGTTGGTTTGCTGCATCAATAGTTGGAGGAAGACTAGCCATGTTAAAGGAACTTTTAAGGGTTGACTGTGCAAAACGTTCATATCGTAAAATATTTAGATTTTTGGAAGACTCGCCGTACAGCCGACGCAAAAACATTTCCCCAGCTTCTGCTACTGCTTTTGGGTCTGCATTTGGATCTTTAAATATCTTAAGAATTTGTTTAAGTTCTAAATCTTTAACTACTGATAAAGCACATTTTTTCTTTCCTATACGGTAGATAGCAGATGTGGTATCGCATCCAGATACGGCATGAATGAATAAAATATGTTCTTTGAGGGATGGCTCCATTAAACTGTCTATGTTGTAATATTTTGTGGGTATTTTGCCTCGGCCGGGTTTCATTAAATATACGTTAGACTGATTTGTAGACGTCAAAATAACTAAAAGGTCAACGTTCTCTCCTACCACGACTACAATGTCATTCGAAACTGCAAGTTCAATAGCTTTTGATATTATAAGGGTATCCGCATCTTCATCACTCTGAAAAGTTGTTATTCCAACTTGCCTAAATTTATTTTTCAACATTGATATTAATCTTTCTTTGTTTTTATCGTTGGCTAAGAATTTCTCTTGGGTCACGGTGGCTACTGTGTTTTCTTCAAAAAGAATTTCAATATATGTTTTTCCTTGCATTCTACGAACTCTTTCAGCATTTTTAGTATTTACCTCTGTGTTTTCATAACCATCAAAAACAATCGTACACAATAATCCGAATGTATTTGTGACGTATTTTACATATCTATCACAAATATTGCTGAATGATAAACCTTTTTTCCATATTACTTTGTGTAATAAATAACCTCCGTCAATTACATAATATTTGTTGTTAGATTCTGGAATATTATCAACCGGTTGGAATAAATTATAAAGCGAAGACTTTTTTGTTTTTCTCATTCCACAGTCGTCAAAAAGTGATACAGGATAGGGGGTTAGTTCATACTCAAAATAGTTTTTAAGTTCTTCTTGGCTTTGTTTATTAAAACATATTCTCCTCATGATAGCATCTGAATCGATCGACACACTTTCATCATTACCAAGTTTTACTGACGATGTCATATGTTGTAGAGAAGTAACCCTTTCTTTTCTAGAAAATGTAACGTCGTTGTAATTAGAACCAACTTTGCCTGACATCATGATTTTTCCAATTTCTCGAGCTCGATGACAATTAATCTGGTCATCTCCAACTACACCTTTACTAATACATACAATTTTTTCTGTCTTACGAAACGGTTCATGTGTTTTAAGCCAACTGAAAAGTTTCAATATATCTCTGTCATCACGCTTAACTCGAGAAAATGTCGAGTCCATATGCTGTTCCGAAGTTTTAGCTTGTATTTTGCAAAAATCTTCAATTGTTTCCGAAACCTTTTGCACTACAGGGAAACTTAAAATCCATTTTGAAATTACGCTATCACCCACTCCCCTGCCGTGTGTGAGACCTCCAATTCCCTTCATAGAACGCATTAGCGTTTGTTCTATTGTCATATCGGACCAGACGCCTGACCAAAATTTGTTCGTTCTACGGATTGTAAAAAAACCATTGATAAATTTCTCGTACTCTTCGTCGGGCATGCGTTCGTGAAGACTTGCCATATCATCTAAATACAAAGAAGCACATTTTGCGTAATGAAAGTGACCACTAGAGTAGAAAAATGGCAACATATCTTTTATAGTTTCTAAATGTAACTGCCAATTACCTGTTCTTTCCGCTTCTATAAACTTTTTTATCAAGGTAGTCATTTCAAAATATTGCACCCACAATTGAGCAGTTGGACCATGCGATTTTAGTTCAATTAATGAACCTTCTAGTTTCTGTAGCAACAAAATAACAGCTTTATTATCATCATCTCGGTTTTCACAAGCACCATTTTGAAAATTTTTAATTGCTATGTCAATATCTGCTTTTTCTTCTGGAGTCAGCACAATGTTGTTTTCATTAATTAGTTTGAACAGCGATACATTTGTAAGTGTATGGGCTCTTACAGCTCTGGCATACGAATGTCCACTTAGCATTTTGTCTAAAGAGTTTGTTGCATATATACAGCTCCAGAGTTCCTTTAACCCGCTTTCTTTCATAAAATAACCTATTGCGCCCAGAAACGACATCAATAAATGAAAACCTCCTAGTCTCAAGATGACTGTTTTAAAATCGGTATCTGTAGATGTATGCAAAATTTCTTGTGCTTTAAGGTATAGAGGCTGGTCAAATGTTACAATACATGTCGCCATCCCTGCCTTTTGAGCGTTTTCCGATGCAATTTTTAAAGTCGTGTATATAGTGTCATATTCAGAAGGTGGAGCGTTAATAAACGGAAGAAATACAACTTCAGAAACACAAAACTCAGACTTTTCTGTAATTTCTTCCATATGTTCACTCCATCCAGGAATACCAACAAATTCTTCAGATTTAGCGTATACCCATAAACAATCCCCAATATTAGGTATAATAAGATCTTTGCATTCGTAATTTTTAATTGTTTTTTCTTTAAGTGTAGATGGTTTATTTCTAATGAAGTGCTTTATTGGCACATGACCGTAACATCCCACAATAGTAGAAGGAGGAATTTTTGTCACACGTACTATTTCTTGGTCAACCGTCTCTGAAAAAGGAGTATTACATCGAATACCTCCCATAGAATGAAATGTATTTAATCCATCTAAACTTCGAACATTATAATCAGCGTTATCAAATGAAAACTGCGCGAAATCAGGAAATTGCGTCGGCTGGGGGTGAACAACTGCAGATGTTTCAAAGTTCAATACATCTTTGTAAGGTGCGCAATAACCTAGATTAGAAAGTAAATCTATTAGATATCTCGAGGCATATTTATGATGAAGTAAACATCCTAGACCTAAAAGCAGTGGAGACTTGAATGAACGTGGCCTTAGAAGTGATATGATACTATGCGCTATACTTAGTTTTTTCTTTGATCGACAAGTATCATCTTGAGTATCATCTACCAATGAATTTAAAAAAAATAACAATGATTCAGGGACGTCAGACTCTAAAGATTGCAAAAAATTGTTTGGAGCTGGATATGTTGTATTATCATACACTATTTATTGATCGAATCTCGTTTCAAATTATATTACTCGCAGCTTGTACGATACGTAGTTTTTCAATTCGATCATTGCTATTTCTATTAGTATACCAGTTATCTTGTAAAAGTTCATGGCATTTTGATATAAAACACACAATAGTCTCACGGCTTCTGCTACTTGATATAACTATGTTGTCTCCATAGTTCTCTTTAAGTTTCCTTTTTATTGTATATTCATCAATTTCAATGTTGAGACGCTCTTTAATTTCTTTAATGCTGTGTTGGGAGTCTTCGTTTCTTTCTATATAATTATATATATTTGTCATTTGTTCCCTGATGTCTGTAGATTCAGGCCGGCCTCTTTTTTGACTAGTACGTACTGGGCTGAAAAAGAGAAAAAAATGATGCACAATGTAATATCATCGATGCTTAAGCCGAATAAGAAACGTCTTAAGAATAAAAAAGACCCAGTTCAAATACATTCATGATGAATAACAAAAATACTAATTATGGTTACATACCTAAAAAAAAGCGTGAAACAATTGCGGTGATATCTGGCGTTTTCTTCTATTTAGTTGACGTCACCAATACGTTCCAGAACCTAAACGTTATAAATTAGTTATTTTTATAAGTTCAGTACAAATATTTAATGTAAGTACCTATACAGACAGTACATTTATGTGATGTATAAAATTACACTACGATTGATTTTTGTGTTTGTGTGATTTTCAGTCATCCCTGCACCTATATTTATATATACACACTGTAAGTAATTAGGGTCCTTTACACATGAGTGAGGGTTTACAAACGAGCCGAAAGCGAGTTTTGTAACAGCATCACACAAATGTTTTAAGGACTAATTGCAAACAGTAACATAGGTACTAGGTATACTTTAACTACACACATAGCTAGGTACTTTTAAACATCTGATAAGCATACAAAAACTTGTCATATTGACCACCTTTACATCGATGTGACCACAAATATCCTTTCTGAAATTATTTTATAAATCCACACTCACATGTTAAGGACCCTTATTACTTAACAGTAACATAAAGTACTATTTATTTACCAATTTATGTACACGGACAATATATACAGAGAATACATAAACAAAAAGTTGTACAAAGGCACTACTTATCTCAAAAGAGATCTCTTCCAGTAGGCCCGTACTATTGTATGTTTATAACATAATATAATCATGTAAGTACTATAAAATAATAAATAATTATACATATATACTTATGTACCAACTACGGGCGAAGCCGTGATCGTTACGCACTCTTTTCTTTTATTAAATACTAGCTGTTCCCCCCGGCTTCGCCCGTGGTACATACTTAGTCTATGTGTTATTCTGATGTATAAGCTATATTATTGTAAAGTTTCATTAAAATCCATTCAGTAGTTTTAGCGTGAAAGAGAAACATACATACTTACAAACATACATACATCCTCACAAACATTCGCGTTTATAATATTAGTAGGACTTACGAAACTACACATCATTGGTAGGCACTTACCTCAGAGCCCCAGTGATCATTCCTGTTTGTACATCTTATTAAAATATTAGTTTTTGTCATATTTGTTTTAACAATCGACACATCTCGTCTAAAATTTGCAGATTTCTTTTTTTCTTGGTCGATAAATGCATTTGACGCATCTCCTTGACAAAAAAAACATGAAACAGTAAAATCAAACTTAGTCAGTTTTTTAGGTTCTATGCCAGCACTTAAACGTTTCACTGCCGCTTCAACACATTTTGGATTGGTGTAAGATTTTCTGCATTTCTTGTGTAATCTGATTTCTTGATTAACTGTTGTCAATGTAAAAAGTCCATCTTGTCTTGATTCACTTGCTTCCCAAAGAGTTTGTAACCCTTTTCCTCCGATAACGACTACATCAAAATTAAGACTGCAATCGCAGATTCTGCAACGCATTGATCCTGCCTCCTCCATTGATGACAGTTAGAAGTCAGTAACACAGCGTTAAAGACACTAAAACACAAAATACCTTCCGTTCCTTAGTTCCGAGCCTGACATTACGAATAATGCGTACGAGTTCCTTCCGCGTCCTGGAGTGTCCCCGCCCCGCCCGCACACCCGCCCGAGCATGCGCAGTACCAAGCGAGCCGCGAGCGGCCGGCCGGCCGGCAGACTTGTGACCCGCCCGCACCCCGCGTCACCCCCGCGATAAATCGCTACGAAGTTTTATTAAATTTTTTAAGAAAATAACACTCAATTTGTTGGATTTCACATCTGTCTGTTTATTGATAGTGTAGAAATAAAAGTCTACCAAAAAAAAATCCTGTTGTAATTTTTTTTCAAGCAATAATACTCATATTTTTTTACACATAATTTTTTTATTGGATTTAAAATGAAATATAAATAATTGTATAAAGGATCGTTAAAAAAGCCTTTTCTTTATTGTTAATACTTTTATCCTTAGAGATTTCATTTTTTGAAGAATAATTAAAATATTTATAATAAATTCGATGAGTTCCGAAATACAAAAAAGTTAGATTATTTTCTAAACAGAGAGATTTAGTACATATCTACCTTATAATAAATACATATTTCTGTTAGCAATTTTCTGCTTAATTGTTATAATTTTTTTTATATAATTTATTTATTTTTTCGCATTTGCGTGTCAATTTTTTTGTGGATTTTTATCACAACATGTTGTAAGATAATTTATCTAAGCGATAAAAAAAGGAAATCGCTATTCTAGAATTTTTTTTTTTCGCCATACTTAATAATTTTATTGTTCTCAGGCTACTGTGTCGCCGCTAAAGAAATTGTATACAATCTAGAATGTTTACGAAGTGGCAAAGCCGTTCCCAAAAAATATACCTAAAATACTTCTACTTTATTGCACTGACAGTGTGCGGGAAAGGAACGCCTATAACGATAGGTAGATTTTTTGGGAACGTTAGATATTTAAACATAAGCATTTTTATTTAGTTTAGTTTTATATACGTATATAGTTATAGATTAAATTAAATTAAAGCTAAATAATATATATTTTTTTACAAAGATTAGATTAGATTAGATTCCACAAGATTATCCGAAGTATCCCGTGACCAAAGGGCTGAAAATTATCTGGCACAAAAAATCAGCATTGCCATACAACGTGGCAATGCTGCCAGCCTTTTGGCCACGCTGCCGAGCGGTAATATTTTAGTGGGATTTCATAATTTGTAATTTTTTTTGTTTTAGTTCTTAGAGGTACCTATAATTTTTTATTTATAAAAAAAATATATATTATTTAGCTTTAATTTAATTTAATACATAAGCATTATAAAAATATGAGCTTTATGTGCGTGGCATTAAGTTTAATTTTCAATGTTGTATTTCTGAGATTATTTCTCGTAGTTATTCTAGATTGTATTATAAATTCTTTGGTCGCCGCAGACTGCGGCCGGTGCAGTCGAGCGCAGACGCCACGCTTGCACTTTTATTTGCTCACTTCATTTCAAATACACTTTTCTTTATTTTGTCATTGTATCCCTATTATAAGAGGAGCTCGCCTCACGTTTACTTTAATACCAGTATTACTTATGATAAATCTCTAAAGTTAATGATGTACCTACTCATAAATTACCCGTATTACAATTATTACAAAGTAATAGGTATTTCATTTGAAGGTACCTTTTTCAAAACAATTTTTTTTATTAAAAACATCGTAGTAGCCAACGAAAGTGCGAATCATATCAATAGGCGATGCGGCAAGCAAGCCATCACTATTTTGTTTTATTTGTCCATCTTCCCGCCCATCATCACGCTAAAAGTGGCCTTTAGATATTGTGGCCCTGGGCTCTGTATATGCTTAGAGCCGCAACACCCAACATACTTTGTCTGCCCCATTATATAAAATCTGCCCTGGATAAAGATAAATAAGGAAGTAATCTTTAAATAAATCTTGTATGTAAATCTTTATCTGTATCTTTAAAATCATGAAAAGAAACCATTTTTAACATTAACTTAAGATTATTTGTTTCAAATGTTTGCCGTAACTGCGGTTAACATATAGAGTATTCTACAGTTCCAATTTTTAATGACGCGTCCGTGACCCCGAGTATTTCGATTGGTATTTTCGGATTAGTTCCAACCCGCGAGTAATGTTGGCTTCCAGCAATCGTACCCGGCTTATCTACATAGACTTTATACTGTACATAGAAAGGAAAAAGTCTAGGATGTGATGTCACAGGTCTTTTCGATGGTATAGCGAATCGTGCGTTCTGTAGGCCGATTATGTGGACCATAAGTTTTTTTCGTTAAAGTTGCAATTTAAACACATGACATCATGCCATACGACGTCTGTGTGTGTTCTAATTTCTTTTTTATTTATATGCATTTCGTATGAAATTTGAATTGAATGGAAAGATTTCCACACCACGTCTCTACTTTTGCTTGATTCAGTATGGCTTTCGCCTTAGATACGAGAGAATGGTTAATATCACACCATACATCGCTTTTTTATGTTTTACGTAAAAAAGCATCAGAGTTCGCTAAACCAAAAGCGTCGTTGTGCAAGATTTGATTTCTTCAAAGAATTTTTTTGTAAATTATATCGGGAATCCACGAATACTATCAAAAGGTAGATGCAATATCTCCCCAATATTTCATAACCGAAGTTTAACTAGAAACTTAAGGCACAACACGTTGCCTCTGTTTAATTATGGTGAAGTTATTACCAACAATTTCAGATAAGGGAACTTTATGGAACGCGCTTGACTAATATTTGAAACTAGTTTGGGTTATTGGTTTGCTGCCTTTGGGAAATTATGTGTGCCGTGTTTACGTGGCTCCTATTAACAAGCTGTTGTGACGCAGTTATATATATAATTCGTTATTTATTGTAGTTTTGGACATTAATAATAAAAATAATCAGGTCTTTAAAGATGTGCACAGAAAAGTGCCGCCTTTATAATTTTCTTAAAAGATGTGCACTGGAAAGTGCTGCCTTTATTGTCTTTATAGATGTGCACAGAAAAGTTCCGCCTTTATTGTCTTTAACGATGTGCACAGAAAAGTCCCGACTTTATTGGCTTAAAAGATGTGCACGAAAAAAGTACCGCCTTTATTGACTTTAAAGATATGCACAAAAAAAGTGCCGCATTTATTGTCTTTAAAGTGTGTACAGAAAAGTGCCGCATTTATTGTCTTTAAAGATGTGCATGAAAAAAGTGCCGCCTTATTGTCTTTAAAGATGTGCACGGAAAAGGTGCCGTCTTCGATCGTAAAAGTCGATCGAGGGAATGGGTGAGAATCTGAATTATGTTAATAGGCTATGCGGCTAGCAACCCATCACTGTTTTGATTCCTTTTTTCTATGTTTACGCCCGCCGTCACGGTCTTACGGACATGGTTTCTGTCTACCCCGTTAGGGATAAAGACATATTTGTATCTGTATCTAGCTTCGAAATCCATTTCCGACGAAAGTGGCCTTCATCTCTATACACTACAACATTTACTACTAATTTTAACCCTTAATATGGCAATGGTAGAATAGTTACCACGTTAAATTAAACTTTATAAATTTGACATAAAATTCATATCTAATGAAAATATTATACCTAAAGGTTGCAATAAAATGCATGAATACCTTTACATGCACAGTTTTTCAGTTAGAAACGTTTTCAGCAACACACACAACCTTTGAACTAGGTCATGTACATTTTCGCCGAAATAAAGGCTGTTGCATTTTAAATTATTTGTTAGCTTGCACTGATTTTCAAGCGCCCATGCCCAAATTGCTCGGCTCGCCTCTCACTCGCCGTTCCATGAAACTTCGGGGAACTACAGCACATTTCCGTTCTGCCCCCGAGGCAAAACGAACATAACGCCGTTTCAATGCTGCTATAACTCGAGTTGCTCATGATCAGGTCTTTTTAGTCTCCATTGCGGGAGCACGACCCTATCTGTACTGACAGAGTTATATATTAGCCAGAGCAGTCAGAGGATTTGGCCTACACTCTCCAGGCTGGCCAGACGGGTTAGAAAGGTCTTATTGATGATTAGTTTGTGTTTAAACTTAGCATGGAAATACAGGGGTCTAGGCTCCGAATATGATTTTGTTCCATTCAGTGTCGAGACCCTTGGTCCGTGGGGTCCTAGCGCTATAAGGCTTTTTAAGGAAATAGCAAAAAGGTTAGTCGACATCACAGGAGACCGAAGAGCTGGCAGCTACCTCGGACAAAGAATCAGTCTAGCTATTCAAAGGGGGAACGCTGCCAGTATCTTCGGAACCTTGCCTAAAGGGACTCCTTTTAATAATTTATTTTAGTTATTATATTATATTTTTTAAGGTTTTTAGTTTTAGGTTGTTTCTAGTTTTAGCTAACTTTAGGTATTATATATTATGAGATTTTCTATGACTAATAAACGAAAGGAATCTTTCGCTTGTGTTTCCTATGCCGCCTTCTACGACATCCACAGGAAGACTTAAATTCAATATACTTATATATACTCGTAATTCAATTACACACAGTGTCAACACTCCCAACTGATGACGTTTTCATGGGCTAATTACGTGACCAGCTTTCACGGAAAGATAATTCCTTGTTTTATTATACCATGTGCAATTGTGCACGGCCAAAGGCCACTTATAGCGTTTTGGTCAACGTAAAGACAAAAACAAAAGGCACCAAGTAAATTGTTGAATAAATACAATATCATTGTTAAGTCACTAATTTTATGTTTAGATATTCTAAGCGTTTAAATGTTAGCCCTCTTTACATATGGCTATGTGCTCCTAATTATTTGTAGAAAATAAACAAACGTGAATGCCGCTTTTTTCGAATAAATCCAAATTGAATTGTGGTATTGTTGTCCATCTTATTCTACTAGTTATATTTAGTTTAGTTATTAGTTTTAGTTATTTTAGTTTTAAAAACATGATTGAATATATAAGAAACGAAAGAAGAAAAGATAAGAAATAAATAAATATGAAAAATAAATCCTGGGTCTGCTGGAAGAGATTTCTTATGAAATACAGCAGTACCTATATACTTTATTTACTTACTTTGTACGTGCCTTTATTTGTATGTTGTGTACATGAACTTTGTAAATAAATAAATAAATAAAATTAATATTTTTCACTCCTTAATTTAACCCAGTTTTATCCTGCTGTAAAATAAATATGAATTGAGATTTACTCCATTCAAGAAATATAATTCGTACCGTGTACGGAACTGGAATCGAATTTATTTTGCAGGAAACATCCCGATCCGGAACACGGTCTTACATATTACATGCTGCATTTCTGTGGAGATATAACAAGTGCATTCATTACTTCCCGAGAAACAGGACTTGCAGGGCATTTACAACTGAATCAAAACTGTTTTAGTTTAATATTACAAGCTTTTTCTCGTCTAGATAGTTTCACTTGTCCCGTTGTCTTGTGTCTGTAATTAAATCTTGCAAGCTAAATGAGCCCCACTTCCCATTATTTGATCAAGTTGAAACTTCACATAATTAAGTAAGTTGGGTGACAATTTCAATATAATATTATGGTACCAATGACCGCGGATCTCATGATGAAGCCGGAAGGTGGCCTTACATAACATATTTACTGAGTTAGGGTTCAATTGTTTCGTCTTATGGCTTTAAACTTTTTAGTTATTTTTTTTAGATAAAAATTTGTTTTAATAATAAACTAGAGACTAGCTCGATATACGGGTATATTAGCCGTGTGGTTCCTGGCAGAGTAGAATAGGACCACTCCATGCCTTGCCGTGGATGTCGTAGAAGGCAACTTAGGAAACACATGCTAAACAAGCTTATAAACATCAATGAAATTTCTCCAACCCATCTTAACATCATTAACATGAAGAGTGTAAGCGAAATCCTCTGACTGCTCTGGCTGATATATGGCTCTAGTAGTACAGAGAGGGTTGTGCTTCAGCAGTGGAGACTAAAAAAGACTTGATGATGATGATGATATCTCGATTTAACAAGCTGCTCAAACAAATAATTAAATGCTTTACTCAATTGTTTAATCCAGTGACACAATATCTCGTCTCTAATTAATCCAGCTGAAATTTAAAGCAAAAGCACGTAGCCTACGACACGTGTCCTAAATATGATAGAGAGAGTTGCTCGTTATAATATTTACCAAGTCCGAACATGTCTGAAACAGGTCAAGATGCCGCAGCGGTAATTTGGTAACAGAGGCAGATCAAAGGTAAAAAGGAAATGTGACAAGTAAAAAGCAGAATGTAGTGATAGCTGGCGCATGCGGAATTTTATATATTGAATGGAATTCTTTTTGTTCTGCCTGTATTTTATAGGGAATATTACTGTTTATAATATTTAACAACCTCCGACAACTTATTTTTTTTTTCTTAAATGTAATCTACTTCTATTTATTAAATCATAGCAACAAAACAAAATTATAAAACCGTTCATGTACCTATATATTTTCTCACATGTGGAATATCCCTCCTTGCCTCGCGCATTATAATTGCTATAAATTCTATATATAAGCGATGTAAAAAATAGCGTTTAACATATAGTTAAAGCAAACTGATACAGAAGTAATAGTAGGGCAGCAAAAGTTGCGCTAATTCATATCACTTTAATATGCATTGGTTAAAGAAATAATTGCCATGAAAGATATTGTCTTCTTTCCGTGACCCCAGATCTAACAGCTAACTAAATAACGATGTCCGCAGGCGACTCCATTGTCACCTTGTTAGTATGACTCAGTTCTAAACAAGAGACAACTATAATTTTAACCAACGTCAAGGAAGGCGATATTAAATTAGTAGCCACATTTTTATGTGCAGTGTCTAGCAGCGTAAGGCGGTGATCCCACTGCACCGCGCGCCGTCGCGGAGCATGGGGCGGCAGATTTTTAACATTGTATGCAAGTATTTCAGTTTGTATAGAAAACACGCCTAGTCCAACCCACTAAAAACGCGGCAGATTCCACGCACCGCGGCGGGGCGCGTTGCCAGTGGGTGAATCGCCTTATAATGTGCGGAGGTTACGCCGTAGCGCCGTAGTTAACTTGCTACGAAGCTACGATGATTTTGGTGCTTTGGCGCCGATATTTAAAATGTAAACATATAACATTGTTTTAGTTTTTTGTTTAAAAATGAACATGTTGGAGTATTACTACAGATTAAATAAACTATTTACTATTAGTTTAGGCTCCTTATATGATATTCTATATATGTCCCTGAAGTGGTAATACTTACCACATTTTATTGATTTCGTTATTACAAGTGCAAATGTTTTTATTTTTTAAGTTCTATATTTACAATGCTATCATCGTAGTGTAGCTTCTACGATGCTACGATCGTGCCACTTATATATCTTAGCTTCGTAGCATAGCTTTTACGATGCTACGATCGTGCGAATTATTTATCGTTGCATAGTAGTATAGCTTCTACGATGCTACGATCTTGCCACTTATTTATCGTAGCATCGTAGTATACTTCTACGATGCTACGGTCTTGCCACTTATTTATCGTAGCATTGTCACGCATCGTAGTGAAGCTTCTTAGCTGTAGCTATTAAGATGCTACGATAAATAACTCGCACGATCGTAGCATCGTAGTGGAGCTACTCATTTTACGGTATTGCTACTACGATGCTACGATAAATAAGTTGCACGATCGTAGCATCGTAGTAGCTACACCATAAAATGAGTAGCTACACTACGATGCTACGATAAATAAGTTGCATGATCGTATCATCGTAGTAGCTACACCATAAAATGAGTAGCTACACTACGATGCTACGATAACATGCTACAAAAGTGTACGTAAGTACAGTAACTTTCTTCCATACTGGTCTGGGATAAAAAACAAAACATATCCCAGCTGTGAGAATTTACCAGCTGCTTCTATTCCCGAGCAGATCGTAAACGCCGATCGAGAGAATGGACGAAAATGCGAACCATGTTAAAATGCGATAAGGCTAGACCCACCCGGCCATGGCCGTGGGCTGCGAGATTAATGAAATAAATAAATATATAAGAAAAAAACACTAGCCCCAAAGTATTTTTTTTTACTTGTGTTATAGCATACTAACCCAACGATACAATATTTTATAGTAAATACATATATAAGTACAGATAAACACCCTAGACAATTTAAAAAAGACCATTTTCCATCTTGCTTTGGCTAGGGCTCGAACCCAGAACCTTCGGAGTGGCCTAGCTTGTTAACCATTACGACACAAAGGTCGTCTAAACTGAGATTGTATTGAAACTATTAATAACTCAACAACTGTAAACTATTTGGCCCTCAATCAGCAACAATACAATCGCCAGTCAAAGTTCCCCGGGATTTGATCGATCCCGGTTTGTTGCCAACTATTCTGATTACCCGTAATCAAGGTTTAATTGACAACTTTGATTCTTGTTCGGCTTCATCCCGTATTAATAAACATGAATGGAATATTTGACGTCACAGTGACGTCTTTGTTTGCTTGTTCGTTTATAATGTATTAGTTTTGTACCTCCTTATTGCTTATTCAATGTGGAAAATTATTTCCTTATAGGTACCAGTAGGGCGCAGGCGTAGAGGTAGACCACGGAGAAGGTGGTGAGACGACATTGATAAAGAAAAAGCAACAAGCTGCTTTAAATAGTGATCAGTGGAAGAAGGAAAGGGAGGCCTTGCAGTGGGACACATTATCAGGCTAGAAAAAAAGTAACGGATAGGGCGAAAAAGGGGTGAAAGAACTCAAATGAAAATTCTTTCATACTAGCCTAGGAGAAAAGATTATCATAAAATATAGTATTGTTGAGTTTGTATCATATAACACAAGTTTAAAATTTACTTTGGGACCTAATCATTGACATTTGTCCCTATATATTTATTAGTTTATATATTTATTTCAAAAGAAACAACATGGAATGGACGCGTAGATCGAAAAAGCTAATCAAGGGAAAGTATGGGCGAAAATGCGAATCGTTTAAATATGGTGGCTTATCTAAGAAAAGAATTGCTAACCCAACCCATCATTCCTTTATTTAGATTCTGTTTTTTACCTTCTCGCCCACCATCACGCTAAAAATGGCCCTTGGTTATTGCAGACCTGGGCTCTGTTTGCTTAGAGCCGCAAGAACCAAAAACGAGAAAAAACAGACCCTGGCAACTACAGACCTATCACTATTCTGCCAGTTTTGAGTAAGGTGTTCGAAAAGATAATGCTCAATCAAATGCTACTTCACTTTAAGACCAATAATCTTTTCCATAGCCAACAATACGGCTTTACTGCTGGATAATCGCCCACCGATGCAGGAGTAGCACTTATTACTAATGTCGACGATGCGTGGGAAAACAGAAATGATGCAATTGGATCATTTTGCGATCTTTCTAAAGCATTTGATTGCATTGATCATCTAACACTTTTGCTCAAATTTCGTCAATACGTTTTTGATGATAAGTCAATTAAATTAATATAATAGAATCTAACTTAACAGATAGGCTTCAAACTGTTAATATAAACGGCGTAAAATCACACGGGTCTAATGTTAAAATGGGTGTACCCCAAGGTTCAATTCTAGGACCGTTCCTTTTCTTAGTTTATGTCAATGACTTGCCTTACATGGTTGAGAAATAGGCTGACATGGTGCTGTTGGCTAATGACACCTCGCTGATATTTAAAATAGATCGTCATAACAAAGATGCTAGCGTGGTCAACAGCACCTTATCTTCAATTTCTGGTTGGCTTTTAGCCAAAACCCTCTTGTTGAATGCGAACAAGACCCAATGCATTCGATTCTCTCTACCTAATGTGAATCAAGCCTGCGTTGACATACTAATTAATAGTCAGAAACTCGATCTGGTTGAAAGTACTACCTTTTTAGGAATCAAAATTGATTCGAAACTTCAATGGGGCGCTCATATAACTAAACTTTTTAATAGGCTTAGCTTTGCGGCTTACGCTGTTAGGCGAATAAGACAAGACAAGTGTACTTTAGTTACTTTCACAGCCTAATTTCTTACGGGATACTTCTATGGGGGAGTGCAGCCGACATTCAGACTATTTTTATTTTACAAAAAAGAGCAATTCGTGCCATTTATGCTTTAGTATCGAGAGACTCACTGAGAAAATTATTCAAGGAAGGAGGTATACTTACTTTTGCATCACAATTCTTATTTGAAAATATAATGTATGTAAGGAAAAATATTTCCATCTTCAATAGAGTTAGTGATTTTACAGATAGAAATTTACGTAATAAGAATGAATTAGTTAGCCCATATTACAGGCTGAATACAGACAGTAAGTCTTTTATGGGGAAGTGTATACTTTTTTATAATAAATTGCCAGAATCGGTTCTTGATGTGCCAGACAGAAAATTCAAAGCTTATGTAAAGAAAGTACTTTGTGAGAAGGCTTATTATAGGACCGATGACTATCTTAAAGACAAAAAAGTCTGGCTTGAGCTTGGCGCGGGTCCCTCTTAAAGGTTTGTATACTTAGACATGTCATAATTCAGGTACATTGGTACATACAAAATTTACAAATTGACATTATTTTAAATTTCGTAATTCTTATAATTCAATTTAATTATGACATAACAAACAATGTAATCTCAGTCCATCCATATAACTAATTTTAAGTTTTTAGTTTTTTAATTGACGTCTTTGGAGAAAACGTGCAGTGCAGTTTGTTGCCGCTTCTTCTGCACTTGCGCCTAGGAAGCGGCGTAAACTTAGCTGTAAGTAACGATTTGACGTCAACATTTGTGCAAAACAAAACAAAGTGACTATTATTAAAAGATATTATAATAAAGATATTTTGAATTGAATTGCTTTGTCTGCTTTACAATATACCCTTTATTGCACAAAGAAAAATACAGGACATAATTATTTTGAAAATTAGGAAATGCGCTAAGCAATTTCTTCAAAACGTTATAGTTTATTCTGTATTCTTTGATTTCATTCTTCTTCGATATTTTATAATATAACCAATAATGCAAATTTTCCTATATCTGATCGTGCAAGGGAGGATATTTATTTTCGTTTTTGACGTCACATAACTTATTTAAAATTTCAAGCTACTCCACAAAGTCTCACTTGCCTTTCGTAACTACCGAGCCGTTACCGAGCGTGCGCCAGTTCACGGATATTTCCTTTCAAAGCAAGCCGAGCACCCATTACTACCAGAGTTGAGCCCGGGTTTGAATCGAAGCAGGGTTTTAACTCTCTTTCCTTCAGTATTTTCCTTACATAATTACTGGGCAGTGGGTACTAACTAATTGACCACTTGACAGAGACATTAAGATAATTTTATTGGTATTAATTAAAATTTTCAGATACATGTATGTTTTTTTAAGAAGTGAAAACTTCTTTAGCGGCGTTGTGCACTTTTTTTGTAATGGGTAAAAAAATTTAAACTCGCGTCAGGACACGTGTCCTAATCGAAAATTCGTAAGACGGATAGAGAGTAGACAGCCGGCGTGGCATTACTTTTTTGTAACCCATAAATCGCAAAATGAATATGTGAAATACAATTATTTTTATTAGGTATATAATATTATATGTTGGTGTTTGTATCAACGCTGCAAGTTATTTTCAACCCAAAAAAATGTAAAATGAAGACAATTTATACATTTTATTAATGTTTCATTCGTTTCGCTTAACAAATAAACGATAAATGAACATCGAAACGAAAGGATTTTGTGTGCTGTAAAATAATTTTAAAATAAAAATACACAGATCACAGAGACAGAGAGAGATTGTTCATATGAATTCATTTTCTTTTTTGTGAAAGTTGTTGAACAAAAGTTGTCCAGTTACATGGGCTGAGGTTTGACGACCTCCGTGGTGTAATGGTCAACACGCTAGTCCGCCAACCTGGAGGTCCTGGGTTCGATTTCCAGCCAGGGCAAGTTGGAAAATGGCCTTTTTAAATTGTCCTGGGTCTTGGGTGTTTATCTATATATGTATTTATTATAAAATATACTATCGTTGGGTTAGTATCCCATAACACAAGTTTAAAACTTATTTTGGGGCTAGCTCAATCAGTGTGATTTGTCCCTATATATTTATTTATTTATTTTATATTTATCACCTTAGAGGTTTTGCGTTCTTTCATTAACACGATGTATAAATAAACACCCAAGACTCAGAACAATTTGAAAAAGGCCATTTTCCTACTTGCCCTGGCTGGGGATCGAACCCAGAACCTCCGGATTGGTGGACTAGCGTGTTGATCATTACACCACGGAAGACCAGCATGGAAGAACTTTAAAATGTCATCAATAAACTTGAGTGTACCAGAATCGAAAGGTGTGAATTAATCCTCGATTGGGAATCGAATAATCGTAATAGTTTGAAACAATCTGAACTTGATCAGTCCCTTCCTTTGGAACTTTGAGTTGTAATTCTCTATTGTTGCCGTTTGAGAATGAAGATGAAATAGTTTAGGTATAAAGTTTAGCTTATTATTAAGTGGGTAAGAATAGATTAAGTAAAACAGTTCGCATGAAGAAAAAAAATATATATCTATACAAATTGCCCGGGCACACTTGTTTGTGGAAATGCCGAACATTTTGTTTTTGTTTTTTACTGTTATTATACCTAGTATAGCCCTACCTACCTACCTAGTATGTCCCTTACATATAAATAAATAAATAAGTATTTATTCACATATTAGGTCCTTACATATGAAATTGCCGATTTTCAATACTGGCAACTTTAAAATCAAATATCTTGCGTTTCATTAGGAATTCCAAATTCAAATTTATTTTGAAATATAGCCAGAAAAATATTGTTTTAAAATTCGTATTTCATTTGTTTTACCATCATTTGTTTGAGTTTCAACATTGCTATAACAACAACTATGGACGAATTGAAAATTCGCGGTATTTACGAATACGAGTTCCACCGTGGCACCAGTGCTGCAGAAACGACTCGAAGAATTAACGACGTGTATGGACCAGGCACCGCTAACGAACGAACGGTGCGTTTTTGGTTTCAACGTTTCCGTTCTGGAAATTTCGATTTACACAATGAGCCTCGTGGACGACCTGATACTCAAGTGAATAACGAAGAATTGAAGGCGATAGTGAAAGCGGATCCATCTCAAACCACTTCTGAATTAGCAGCAGCCTTCGGCGTAAGTGACAAAACGATACTTATCCACTTGCGCCAAATCGGAAAAATTAAAAAACTCGAAAAGTGGGTACCGCACGAATTGACTGAAGCAAACCAACAAACACGCGTTGCTTGCTGCGTTTCTTTATTAATCGCCACAATAATGAGGGGATTTTGAACCGTATCGTGACTTGTGATAAGAAATGGATCCTGTACGACAATCGGAAGCGATCATCACAATGGCTTGACCCTGGAGAACCGGCAAAACCTTGCCCTAAGCGAAAACTGACCAAAAAGAAGATTCTGGTTAGTGTTTGGTGGACCAGTGCTGGTGTTATCCACTACAGCTACTTGTGATCAGGCCAGACGATTACTGCAGACTTGTATTGCCAACAATTGCAAACAATGATGGAAAAGCTCGCCATTAAACAACCGAGACTGATGAATTGCTCTAGCCCACTGCTCCTTCAGGATAACGCTAGACCACACACTGCACATCAAACGATCGCCAAGTTAGAGGAACTGCGACTGGAACCTCTGCGTCACCCACCATACTCTCCAGATCTTGCCCCAACCGATTACCACTTTTTTCAAAATTTGGATAACTTTTTACAAGGAAAAAATTTGAAATCTGATGAGGCTGTCAAAACCGCCTTCAAACAGTTCATAGACTCTCGCTCCCAGGATTTTTTTTCCAAAGGTATCAATGATCTGCCTATAAAATGGCGGAAGTGTATCCATAACAACGGCGCATACTTCGATTGATTAAATAATAATTTCATTAAAAAAAACTTGTTTCACTTTTTTGATACTGAACGGCAATTTCATATGTAAGGACCTAATATTTTAAATGGAAATTCCAAGTAAAATCTCAATTTCTATCCTTGTGAAAGGTAAATCTCGATCCCTTGTTTCCACTTAGTTTCTTCATTTTGTCCTATTACAGGTATTTTCTTTGTGTAACTTATATGTTAGTATTTAAGTATGATGTAAATGTATATTCATTATCATTATTGTATATAAGTGTATTAGGTATGTTTATCATATGACTTCCGTCTTCTCCATTTTACAAGGTCTTTGGTATCCTTGTATGACCATTGACATGCATTTTGCATTTATTTGGAGAAGAAAAAGCGGGAAAGCGCACCCCGGGCTCCAAAGCAGCACAGCTGAGGATGCAACCGGGAATGCGCTTAGACGAAGAAGATCATATGACCACCCGTACTACCTAATTTCATATTACTTTATTTGAGCGACGTTGCCTGGAAGAAATTGCTAAGGCCGCCTTCCGAATTTTCTTTTTTTCAGGCATATCATCCTAAAAACGAGGAATTTCGGAAGGCGGCCTTAGCAATTTCTTCCAGACCTTCTGTATTTTTCTTTTGTGACTTTATTTAAACTTTATTGGAATTAACCTCTTTCCTTTCCGTAGCGACGTCGGAGTAACAAAACGCGTGTCAATATCCATTAATCTGGAATGCAGCGGTCGTGTGTCTCTGCAATTCATTGCTACCTGCCGCTGCTGTTCTCTGCGATTTATATACTACACGACATGTACGGCGATTTATAGTATACTACGGGATCTACACGGGTGCAATCCGGTCGTGTGCGGCAATTACTAGTTAGGCGGTAGGTAGTGGTATGCAATGTGGAAGGAACATACCCGTAATAAATCGAACCACGGGCTTATACTAGATCATTATAGTATAATGAAATTAAAATAACAGTCAAAAATAAAAATAAAAATTTCGACATTCCCAACATATTGCCCGCTCGGCTGCACACTTTGTATGGAAATGCTTATATTTTTTTTACTGTTATTTTAATTTCATTATACTATAATGATCTAGTATAGCGCGTGGTTCGATTTATTATGGGTTTGTCCCTTACACGTTGTAAAGGTTGTGCTCCTAAACCACTAGGGTTTAACTGAAAGGTCGTAGGTATCCCTGGCCTGACTTGTAGGTACAAATGACTTTGTAGGTTGATGGCAGTCACTGCAGAAAGAACGTGCTACGTCAAGAAAGAAAAATTCTATTAAACAAATTTTAAAACTGTTAATCATATAATTTTTCAAAACTTAAAACTGACTACAACACCAAACAGCACTACCGATTTTGATAAAATTACTATGGGACCACCTGACAAGTATACCCTTTCAAACAAAATAAGAATATTCCAAATCAGTCCAGGCGTCTTCGGGTAATCAGGGAACGTATATAAAAAAAAAAAAAGATTCCGACGAATTGAGTACCTCCTTCTTTTTAAAGTCGGTTAAAAATATCAAACTGGTGCCAAAATACACAAAATTCAGCCCATCGGCACTGAAAATGATATTTCCGAGAGTAATTACAATAATATCAACCCCTATAAAGTGGAATAGCATAACTAGTTGGAAGTTAGTGAAATACGATCAATTAAACTGGAAGCCGCTGTTTTTTACAGACACAAAATATCGCTGCTGCAGAAATATCACTCTAGAAGCGTATTGTCTCATCCGTACCAGTAACCACGACTCTCTTCCCGCGCAGACCGTAGGAATAGGCAAAAATCTGGATATTTTTAAAGACGATGAAACTAGCAATCACTATTTTGATATGTTTTGACGTGACAACGTCTAATAACTCGATAGTACGGGCTGCATGCATCTGGCATGCACGAAAAAGATGACGTCATTGTCGCGTTCCGCAAGCGAGAGCGCTGACACGTCAAACTACCGTCCGTAAACCGACTTTACAGACAACCTATTTTTGTCATCTTTACGCCCACCATCGACGAAAATAATGTCACAGATACTAGTACACTATCAGGACTTTATCCTGAACGGGATAGAGGGCGCCCAAAGTCACAAGACTCAAAGACCACTTTTAGCGTACTGGTGGGCGGTAAGATGGAAAAAGTATTATAATAATGATGGGTTGCTAGCCGCATTGCCTACATTTACATGATTCGCATTTTCGCCCATTTCCTCGATCGGCTTTCACGATTTGCGCGGGAAGAGAAGCAGCTGGTACATTCTTCCAAGTTTTTTTCTCCCAGACATTTATTAATAGGATTGAAATTTATGTCTGTACTCTTTTCAATTTGAGACACGATCCTGGGGGAAATCGGTGCGGGTCTATTGACAAATGTTTGCATGTGCTACGGTTTTTAGATGAATACGTTATGTGGCAAGCGCTCTACGTTTATATCGTAATATTCTATTGAAGCTGACGAAGAACAAAATCAGTAATTTAGTAAATAAAATACCTACGTTATTTTGACGCAGATTTAAAGAAATTTTTATTGATTAGTTACTTTTCATCATCATCAGGTCTTTTTTAGTCTCCACTGCAGGAGCACGACCCTCTCTGTACTACCAGAGCCACATATTAGCCAGAGCAGTCTGAGGATTCGGCCTAATGTAAGATGAAGATATTATAAATATTTAAAATAGTTTATGGGCCCTGTGTGAGACCGCATTATTTCCAAAGTTAAGTGACCCCGGGTGTGGTCCACATCCAAGTGCAGACTTGGACACTTTTGTCTGATTTTTCAAGCTGCCTAATGGCATCTGACATAGCTTGATGACAGCCGGGACCAACGGCGGGCTCGTCGAATGACCCAGTCCCTAACTGTGGTACTAACCGTCATACTAACGCCATAGTAGTTATAGAAGTTGTAGCATTCGACGGGTTAACTTGCCTTCCGAAGCACGGAGGAGTTCTAGATTTTTTTATGCCACTTGTGGAATAAATTGTGACATTTTTACCATAATAAAAACATCTCGAACTCTGTTTTGGAAAGCAGGTCCAAACAAGTTTTCATGTGCCAAGCAAGGCCGAGGTGTACTTAGGGCGGATTTTATCGTTTTTATTAAAAAAAGGGTTTAACTTAACTGAGTTCAAATGTTTGATTTGATCTCGATTAACGTCAAATGAATTCCACCCGCATGTCGTAACTAACTTTTGATCGCGTTTTCGAAAACGAAGTTCACCTAAATTCATAGACAAAAAGCACAGATTATAGTAAAATTTTTTTAATAGTTTTCTTTTCACGCAGAAAAAATAAATAACGAAAAAGCAATACTCATTGATTTAAAAACTGGTAACGAATTACGAGGAACGGAACGTAAATTAAAAAGTGTGTATGTGTATGTGTGATATTTGTTAGATTGAACGCGTTTAGAATCGTTAAACGGCCATTATCGGGCGTCCAGAAAGTAAAACGCGTTTTGCGTTAACTGCGATTAGTTTTTGTCGGTGAAATCCAAAACGTAGCATCTGAACTAAATTAACGACGTAAACGAGTTTAGCTTCAATTGATCACGTTTTACTTCAACGGTGAAATATTTTAAATATTTCGAGATTTTTGACATTAATTAAGAATATTTAATGTAAAGTATTGGTTAACATACTAGTCCGTCACTCGGAGGTTCTAGGTTTGATTCCTAGCCAGGGCAAATTGGAAAATGGCCTTTTTCAAATTGTCCTGAGTCTTAAGTATTTATCTATACATGTATTTATAAAAAAAGAAGTATCGTTGAGCTACTAATTCAATAACACAAATTTAAACTTACTTCACCAGTGTAATTTGTCCCTATCTATGTATTGATTTATGTAAAATAAAATAAAAAACCGTTTTGTAAATATGCGTACAATCCTAGAAATGAGATAAGCAAGCAAAACATTGCAAACTAAATGCCTTTACACAAAATTACCCCGGTCATTGCCCTGTAACAAAACGCAATTAATTTAACTTAGCTAACGAATACCCAAAGTTGACTCGCCACGAAAATTGTGCAAATCGCAAAACTACGTTTCGCATCCAGTGACAAAACGCAAACACGGTATTTAGGAGGAACTTTAAGGTCTGGTTTCCACCTAAACTCAAACAGAGGGTGACCGTGCCACCAGTTTAAGTAGACCCCTCATATTTTTTAAATTTTCCGTCTAACTTAATAGACTAGACAGAAGCTTAAGAGGACATTATCGCAAAGATTTAGTAAAAAGTTAATTTTTTATTTTATCAACTTTATTACAAAAATTGTAAACGGCGGACTTAAAGCCTTAGGCTTTCTCTACCAGTCAACCGACAGGTCGTGCAGAGACAAGTGAGGCCAAAATAGGAGCAAAATTAACAGTTTAATAATAACTTACTAAGTAGTTAGTATTTGAACTTACATATACTTAGACATATCACCGCAAAGAGGTGTGTTTAATATGAACATCTTTTAGTAATTTTGAAATCTTTTGTGGTTGAGATATGATCAGTAGTAGTAAGTATAAAGTATGTCGTCAAAATAAAAACATCATGTTGTAATCGTTTGACTATCTTTTTTTACTAATGTTCTATTTCTATGGACCTCCACTTGCTACGATCCTGACAGACCTCTTTCGCTTCATCTACACTCATCAACCTCTTTATACATGCTCTTCGGTTTCGGGTACTTCTTACCTCTCCCTTTTTCAGAACGTCTGCAATCTGATCGCAGTACGTTCGCCGAGGTCGACCCTGTTCCGCTCTTCCTTTCACACTTGCCTTATAAGTGTTTTTTGTTAACCTATTGCATCCACCCTTTCTAAATGCCCAAACCATCTTAACATCCCTTGCTCTACTTTTGTCAATACGTCCACTTCCACTACACTGATCCCTTATAACATCATTTCTTATTCGGTCTTTCAAGGTAACACCACACATACTCCTCAGCGCTCGCATTTCAACTGCATTTATTCTAAACTAAAATTCTAAATTTCATGCTTTCTCTGCCATACCCAACTCTCACGATTTTTAATAACTTTTTTTTATACGAAGTAATTCAGTATCATGGACTGAACTGGCTCCGAAAATTTGGCTGGTGTTTAACAAGTCACCCTGTTTGATACCTCACTTTTACTAGTAGTCTCAATTAGAATTTTAAATTCCTTTTTAAAAGAAAATAATATTATTTACAGAATTTGTTTTGTTGGCATTAAAATAGGACCGAAATTATAAAACTTGTTCCGCTGTGACGGACAGACGGACTCAACGACGCCGACGATTCATTTGTTACTACATATTTTGGTACGGAACGCTTAAAATAAGGAAAATAATTTACGATTGTTTTCTCAAAAGTTCGACTCACTTCCTCTTAACGGGTCCGTGTTGACTGGTGTTGGGAAACAAACTTTATAATTGGTCATAACCCCCGGATACATAGTGTTTCCTACGGGTCCGCTTGTAATTAACTAGTCGATTGTATTTAGCCACAATAACTCCCCACCAGCTTGAGCTGCAAGTGAAGAGGCACTGAATGGAAACGGGAACAATGCTTTTGTTTACAAATTGATTGAATCCAAGTACAATACTAGTAACTAATAGTTCAAAAATAAGATAAAATTGGTTTTCTTTTGCGTACATATAAGTAAGTCCGTACTTACTGTACACCGTACTTATATACCAACAGTGTACCGTGTACACAGTTGGTATATATAAGGAAGGATTTCTTGTTCATCTAAATGCGTTCCCTGCTGCATCCTCAGCTATGCTGCTTCGGAGCTCGGGGTGCGCTTTCCCGCTTTTTTTTTTCTAAATATAATATGCATATCAATGAACACCCAAGGATGCCAAAAATCTACCGAATTGGAGAAGAAATAGCTGGAACAATTTGGCTACAGTTTTACGACCAGCCACCTGCCTGACAAAAACCCTCCTTGGGAATGCTATTCTAGCACAACTTAAAGTGCTACTTTTTCCTTTAATCGCCTCTTACGACATTCACAGGAAGAGCTCTTTATACCACTTTTCCGGACAAATTTTATGTCTAATTCATTTTCCCTTCAAGCGTCACGGCCCTGAAATGCTTTGCCCGTTGACATCAGAGAAATTTCGACCAAACTCTCTTTTAAAAGGAAAGTCCATGCCCACCTTTTGAACTCCCTTTATTCATAAAGAATTCATCATTCACTTCTACTCTTCATAAGCTAGTTATATGTTTGTATATTTATATTTATACCTAATGGTATGTAAGTAGTGTGTAAGTAGATATTCATTTTGATATTATGTTGTAGATATGTATTGTAGGTATATTGTATAGTAATATTTTATTATGTATATTGTATTACTTTTTTGCGCCGCATAATTTTTCTGTTTATCCCTATGGTTGACTGGGAGAAAATGCTCTCCATTTATTAAAAGTATATTTTTACTTTGGAACAATAAAGTTTGATAAATAAATACATAAAATAAAGAGATGAAGTGGTCTTTTTCTGACCCGGAACCACACGGGTAGAAGGATGGCGACTTTCTGTAAGGTATAATAAATGTATTCAAGCCAACTACATGATAAACAAGTTTATTTGCCAGACAAATCAAAAACTCCGCCCCCGCCTTTAAAACGTTCATCCCTAATAACTTTTGAACGGCTGAACCGATTTCCTTAGTAATACATTTTGCAATAACATTTGAAATGTATAGTGCCTCAAACACAACATGATTCTCACGATAATTTTGCATTTGAACAATTCAGCATTGTTGTTAAAAAGGAAAGTCCCGAGAGGGTTAATCCTTTACAATTTCATTTTATTACGCGGCGTAAAGGCTCAAGTCCAAATTCACTTTGACTCACAAAGACCAACAAAGTTACGGTTTAGTATAAGCGTAGAGGCTGAACCATAGAGTTGGTACGTTGTGATAGATAAACATTATAAAAAATATTTTAAACTAGTAGTGCGCCTCGAATTGTAAACTCGCGAACTCCATAACTTGGCAAACCTTTGATCGATATGGTTCATGTTCGAACTTAAAAATTATATTAGCTACATCTACACGTCTACCAAATTTCATGAAACTTTGATCAAAACTACTCGAGTTACTGTCGAAAAAACATACATACAAACGCAAAATTGTTCAAGTAGACTCAGAAAAAGTTCACTCGCTTCGCTCGCTCGTTAAATTAAACGATACGACACACACTTCGACCTAGAATAGGACCGCTCCACCTCTTCCTGATGTTTTAAGAAGCACTAAAAGACCAAGACTGATGGTTGATGAGGCAAAAAGGTTCTCGAATGGCGCCTACGTACTGGCAAGCGAAGCGTAGGACACCCAACCACAAGGTGGTCACACGACCTGACCAAGGAAAGCGCTGGATGCAGGCCGCTCTAGATCAGTCATTTTGGAAAAAGGCCTATGTCCAGTAGTGGACGATATGCGACTCAAATTATGAAAAGACTTAGCACCAATATCTCAAAACAATATCACGTCTTTATCCCTAATAGAGTAGACTAGACATTTTGGGTTTAGCAGCTCTAAGCAGATACAGTCTAGGGTAGCAAGACCCAAAGGTCACTTTTAGGGTAATCGTGGGCGAGTAGATAGAAAAAGAATTAAAAATAGTGTTGGGTTGCTAGCCTCATTTGCATTTTCACCCATCGGCTTCTACGATCTGTGCGGGAAGAGAAGCCGCTGGTACAATCTTAGTTTTTTACTTTCTCCCAGAGCAGCATGTAATATTCAAGAACTTCGTTCTAAAAATACCTGCTAGTCTATTACACAAGTGTATCTATGTCTCAAACGAACCTGCAGAGCGACACAATTATACGACTAACTGGAACTACTCTTCTAACTCTTAAAACTCCACAATTAAAGTGAAATTGTTTAATGAAAGGAACAACAACAATGCTTATTTAGTTCTAAATTGGCGAAACTTTATGTTCTCTTTGCAGTAAGTAAAGCTTCAGGTATAGTTGGGTAAATAGGCAGTTCATGTAATTCTCCGACTTTATAAACTCAGAGATTTTAAAAGGTCATAGAAAAATATAATAAAGGTCTAAAGAATTTTGTGAGGTCTATAGACCATCAAATCTGGCCTAGATCTACACAATGAAATAGATAAATTACTTACTTTTTACTTTACAAACTTATTGCATACAAACTTATTGCATG
Organism: Acrobasis repandana; assembly: GCA_963576875.1. NCBI lineage: Eukaryota > Metazoa > Arthropoda > Insecta > Lepidoptera > Pyralidae > Acrobasis > Acrobasis repandana. The sequence continues at coordinate 5,834,124 of OY756223.1, read as the reverse complement.
TAATTCTCCGAGTTTATAAACTCGGAAAATTTAGGAGGTTTCATAGAATTTTTGAAGGTATAAACACCGTCGAATCTGGTCTAATTATTGACGTGTGCCTGCAAGGCCTAATTACTGAATAAATATTTGATTTTGATTGGTCTAGGTCTACACAATTAATAAAATAAATTACTTACTTTTTACTTTGCTTACTTATTACAAGTAATTCTCCGAGTTAATAAACTCGGAGAATTTAGAAAGTCAATAGAATTTTGATGGGTATATAGACGCTACAACTCTTTGTGGGTCTTGGCCTCCACAACGATTTGTAGCCATTTTGGTTTATCTCTGGCCGGTCTTCTCCATCTTTTGAAGTGTACTTTCCCATTTTCTCCCTCCTCATTTAGCGGGGCACTCTTATTGATTCTGTGGCGGGGCTTGAAACCAAATGTGCTATCAGATAGCACAGACAAAGTTGAAATAAATTAATAAAAAATATATAGGGAGGTCACACATTGAGCTAACCCCAAAAAAAATTATACCTATACTAACTCATCGATACTATATTCTATAATACATATATGGATAAACACCCAAAACCCAGAACATTTTAAAAAGGCTATTTTCCAACAAAAACAATAGATTCACATCTGTACCCATAAGTGTCCCGGAAAGGGTAAGTGCTTTTTCAGTTACTAGGTCGTCGAAAATGACGCTATAAGCGCTAAGAACCTGAAATCTTCCATCAGTACAGTCATAAACGTGAAATCCTCATTCACGTTCCATGAACACATTAAGTATGTAGCAAAGGTTCCCGAGACATGCGAACACGGTAACACTATAATAAAAAGGTGCTCACCACAAGTACGCAACATCTCATGCAGCCATACATCTTGGAGGCTACAGAATAGGCACTTGTATTTTGTAAACTTTTGACCACGGTACAAGAATACAAGCTCTTCGCGGTGGCCCAGAACTATTTCACGAATTAAATAATGAAATAAGAAATGGTGAAAAAATACCACGTGAGCAGGACTTGAATCCGCGACCTTAGTCTCAATACGACTATGCTCTTACCATCTGAGCCATCACGTGTTTAACTCCGCACGCCGAATTTCGCCACCATTTGATATTCCTACACGCACTAGGCTTGCGTCACCTTGAAATCTTGAATCTCATCGTGAATGCCTAAAAAAACCCTATAAAAATATTTCACGAATGTCCCGATATACCACTGATTGTTCTTTTCAGTAAATTTAAGAAATTTCTCAATTAGTTAATGAATATTAAATAAAATACTAACTACCTTACTATTTCGTATATCGTGTGATTCGTCTATTTAATTTAAATCATAAATATTGAATTATTAGTTCATAATTGATTTGTTAAATAAATAAAACCGGCCAAGTGCGAGTTAAACTCGCGTGGAGAGGGTACAATTAATTGAATTCTTATAGGTTTTTCTGTAATCTACAAACAATAAACTATATTTCGTATTTTTTTTTTATTTTTGGCTCAATAGTTTCGGAGGTCATGGGGAATGGTGAATTTTCGTCTTCGTTCATGAATAAAATCAAAACTATTTATTTTATAATTATAAAAAAAAAATATTTTAGATCCTCATAACGAGCCCTTTCATTTCATATATGACACAGTAAGGTTTGCAAAACTTCTTTTTTAGTTTCCTAATTTATCCCCCGAAAATGACCCTTTTTTAAAAAAGATATATTTATTTACTTTGCACATGTGTTTGGGTCATAGAATTACGCCATCCTACCAAATTTCACCTGATTCAGTCCAGTAGATTCGGAGCAAATTGGCTGTGACAGACGTACGGACAGACGCACGAGTGATCCTATAAGGGTTCCGTTTTTTCATTTTTTGTACGGAACCCTAAAAATGCATTTTGCTCGAGTGGTTCAATCACACACAGTGGTAACACGTAACACTCCCAGCTACACAAATGTTGCAAAAAAATCCTTATACGGAGTGGAGAGGGGAAAAGAAGGAAGTTTGCTGTAGCGTTATACAGGGTGTCTTTTTAAATACCAGCCAAATTTTTGGAGCAAGTTCAGTTCATGATACTGAACTGCTTTCTATAAAAAAAGTTATTAAAAACAAATAAAAATTTTTCGTCCTTCCATACAAAATCCGTTTGGCTGAGCGCTGATTTGTATGGGAAGGCGGATTTTTATTTTAGTTTTTCGTTAATTGTTTTTATGGAAAGTAGTTCTGTATCATGGACTGAACTTGCTCCATAAATTTGGCTGGTGGATAAAAAGTCAGTCTGTATATGGGCGGATTTCACTGAAATGGCTTTGCTAAGCCAGGGGAAAGGGGAAGTGTCGGTGATTGATTGCATAATAGGGTTGATGACTGGGTCAGAAAAGTATTATTCTAATTAGTCCGTTAGTTAGATTATCCAAAAATAAAGTACCCATATTTTTCAGTTTATCAAAAAAGTAAAAATTCACAAAGATACAGAGTATCAAAGTTCGAGAGTGGGGGCTTGTGACGTCACCGATGTGTAAAAATCGTACGAAAGCGTGACATCATGCAAAATTTAAATGCGCTGTATCTTCGTTATTTACTGTTTCTCAGAGAAAAGAAAAAATACTTGTACAATATTTTTGACGTGACAACGTCTTAAATTAGGTTGCGGCTGGGAGTCACTTATGAAAAAGTGTAACGCTCGGTAACGTTACGATGAGTCACCGAACGAGAGAGAGGCCCGCCGAATGCCTTGCGTCTCTCTCCCACTCAACTATGATCGGTCTGCCGCCGTTGTCACGTAAAATCTTCGCCCGTAAAACCGACTTTACAGGCAACCATTTTTAATAATCTAACCGATGAGCCAAAAATATTTTTTCAGTCATCATGCGTATTATACTCGTAATAGCTCGCGAGGTCTACTGTTGTCACAGAACCACTAGTTTAAACGTAACAGTTTATCTATACGCAGACAAAAAATGTTTCTTCTCTAATATTTGTCAGCTTCTTCTTCTTGTGTCGATGGTTATATTTTATAGCACCAGAAACGGGCCACCTCTATTGTCAGCTAACTGACCTAAAATGAATTCTTCTGTGTATTATATATTTTATGGCTCAGGTTTATTTACGAAGCTCATTCCTGTTGAGTGCTTGTAGAAACTACTCATTCGGCGAAAAATGCTTTCTAACTGACAGTCATACGAAATGGATTTTGTGATTTCCGCTAATAGATTCTAGCTTTTACATAGACATTTAATCAGAGGAGATCCTTGCCAAATATTCATAAAATACCGAATAAAAATCATCTTATACATTGAATTAAAACAGTAAATGGTATCTTACTATCACAAGATAATTTGACGAACTATTGACGAAGCTACTTTCCGGAACTTGCGGATTAGTAGCTGTAAAAATTTTGACGAAGTATGTTGCCAATTTTTTTATATACCTATTTCATAAATTTTTGACATAATAAACTAAATGATGTATAGTATATTATATCTTAGGTAATACTACAAACGTTTATTTCCGTATGAAAAGCATACTTACTCAATTTTAAAAATAATTACAAAGACAAATAGAAACTATGTAATTATTTTTAAAATTGAGTAAGTATGCTTTTCAAAGACAAATAGAAACTAACACGTAAGTATAAGAAAATTAATAAAGTAAAATAACGCTTCAACAAAATTCTCCAATAATCGTCTCACAAGACAAGCTGCAAAATATACGATTTTAATTAAACTTGAACGGAGTTTAGAATGAAGACGCCACTACATTGTCGCAGGAAAACAGAAACTATGTCAGTACTTCACATGAGGGGGCGAGGTGGAGTAGGTTCTTAGCAAGAGTGTGAAATTACTTCCTGCAGGCCAAGTGTTTCACTCCTGTGTACCTTTACCTTTGCTATTTTCTAAAGAGCTTCTTATGAAGTGTATGTGTGCATATGGGATACCTGTACAATATACATAGCTTGCTATTTCGGAATAGAATCAATTTCCTTACCTTGCTAGGATTTTGTAAACGGTCAGAATTTTTAAATGAAAAACATAGTAAGTAGGTACGAGTAGTATCAATATTATATACTACCCTATCATCATTTTATCAATCTAGAAATGAATAAATAGATAGTAAGTAGGTATAACGGTTTTTTTGGGAATGTAAGCCCATACATAGTATAAAATGAAGTCCCCCGCCGTCTGTCTATTTGTACGTTATACTTAACTCAAAAACTATTGAACTGATTTTGATGCAAATTTCTCTATTTGATAGATGGTATATACCGAAAGATTTATGTATATAATTTCTAGATATTTTGTTTATATTAACTTTACTATGACTAGGTTTCCTTCAATCCCACACTTATTATAATATTAAGTCATTATACTATGCATGAATTGATGTTATAAGATACACTATCACGTCTTTTTCCCTAACGGGGTAACGGGGTAGACAGCGCATAGGGCTGCAAGACTCAAATGCCACTCTTAGTGTGAATGTGGGCGTTAAGGCGAAGATATAGGCAAATGGCCTTGAAATGTGAAATAAATTGTTAACTCGTAAATATGGTGATAATTTCCATATTGCTCTTCGTCATGCACTAGATAGCCCTTTAAATTATTTTATGAACTGCCGTTGAAACTATTATTGGTGATCCGTCTAGCTTTAAAACTTGCCGTGGCCAATTTTGGCGGAGGCAAGTTTTAAAGCTAGACGGACTAATGTAAATACTTTCAACGGTGGTTCATAAAATAATTTAAAGGGCTATCTAGTGTATGACGAAGAGCAATATGGAAATTATCTCCATATTTACGAGTAAACAATTTATTTCAAATGAGGGCGCCACTTCAAGGCCATTTGCCTATATCTCCACCTTAAGGTGTATATAGGGAATCAAAATAGTAATAGGTTTCTAGTTTCCCTTGATCGGTTCTTACAATCTGCGCAAGAAGAGAAGCAGCTGGTACTTTCTTCATTTTTCCTTTTCTCCCAGACCAGCATGGAAGATGATATAAGAACATTAAATTAATGCCCAATTATCCTACAAAGATCTTTGATACAATAAGACCCTGCTTGGAGTTAATAATAAGGCGACATTATTAAACGCTCGAGACAATAAGCAGGCACTTCTGTGGCCACTAACTTTATTAATATTGTTATTATTAGCTGGAAGTTATTACAGGTTTGTAGCCGCAATACGGCTTTGATATTCATCAGATTTTTTACTTATTGAGAGCTAGATAAGTTGATTGTTGATTCAGGTTTTGATTTTTGCAAAATGGCGGAGCAATAGGAATTTAAGGTGTGCGGTAAACGTATTCATTTTAAGCTATCCAAAGAAAGCAAAGCTCCCAGAACCACTACTAAATAGTATGTAAGTCACATACCATACAGAGAAGTTAGGGGGCGCTTTTTTTTTATTTTATTGATTTCGGTTTTGGTTTTTTTTTGAAATGGCGGAGTAATAGAAATTTAAGGTGTACGGTGAACATAATTTATTCAGTTTTAAGCTATGCAAATAAAGCAAAGCTTCCAGAACCACGAGCAGTTAAGTCTAACATACCATGCAAAAAAGAAAAGGGCGCCCTTTTTTTTGATTATTCAGGTTTTCGAATGTTTTCAAAATGGCGGAGCTATAGGAATTTAAGGTGTGCGGTGAACATTTATTCAGTTTTAAGCTATGCAAAGAAAGCAAATCTTCCAGAACCACGAGTAAATAGTACTTACCTAATACCATACGGAAAAGTTAAGGGCGCGCATACCCACAATTTTCATAGCTTTAGTAAATATTCGACGTATATGAATGCACACTCAAGACGACGTATTTTACATACCGTCTGGTACAACAACATTCATGCAAACACAATTTCAAAGAAAAATTCGTGACGACTCGCTGCAGCAATGCATTCACTATGCCCCCTCGTGAATACAAATGGGCTTCTTCAGGATATAGGCGCGGGGGTCGCATATATTACTAGAATACCTTTAATATCTTAAAATGCGTCGCCATATTTTACGGGAAAAACAACATAAAGGACCTTTTTAGGTTTGGAAATTCCAGCTATTCAAAGTTTTATATATTTTACAAGTGTACTTTTTTCTGTGGGAACAAGAAAATACTATTTGTTTAGTATTTAAACCAAAAAAATATAGAGAGTCTATGATACTTAATAAACTTTTATCTTGGCTAAAAAAATGTCTCTCGGAAACACATGTCACAGTATGGAAAAAAACATGTTTTCCTTTGAAACTCAAGTCATCAGCTAATCTTTTTTTATAAAATTAATGCATAGGTACGGGAATTAACGTGAAACATACCTTTTTTATTTATATTTGCTGAAATTTCGTCCGAGTTGCCACAATCGTGGTCTTAGCCTGCTTCTGAACAGTTAACAACGGTATGTTTTGCGTTAATTCCGTTTGCATTAATTTAATAATAATGCAACGCGATCGTTTAAAACAACAAAATCATTTGTATTTTTGCTTCCACTGGCGAGAAAACCGCGGCAAGTTGACTTAAGACAATTACATCAAATCACTGCGATGATACGGCCATTTTCATAGTCAGTATATAATTAGGTAACATGCCGAATATGCCGATTATATCGTCGCGATTCTCTCGCCCATGGAAGCATCGGCTTAAACTAGGCTCATATCATAAGAAAGCAAAAGTTATGTAAGAAGTAAACACAATAAATTTAAAACGAAATGACGTAGAAACGCTACGGAACCCTACGCCTAACCGCCGTACTCCACGCCTCATCGCTCCACCCACCAGGCAGAACAGATTCCGGATATAGGAAGCTATCTGATCATTACATCGAAAACCTATAATCGTGCCCATAAATATGCAGGGGCTCGCAAAATTTCATGTCTTCTGCGATATTTTCGAAGTAGCCAGGACTATTTTGAAGTGGATGTTGCTAGCTTTTAGCTTGCTCATTTTGACATCTACGTATTTAAAGGTCATTGTAATTTAGTGTAAATATTATAAACGGTTTAGTGCACAGAACCATGGATCAAGATAGACACAGCCTCTGTATGAATTTCCGTGTCGATTTGACGTCAAATTGACTTCATTTAGGATCGTCACTTTTAGTCCGTGTAAGTCAATTCATCAGATCGTACATTAAGTTACCTACTGTAAAATACCTAAATCTGCCGTTTTGAGCCGTATAAATCGTCGAAAAACGTTGCAAGAAGTAATAAAAAAGCATACTTCAGTTTTTTTGTGAATTTCTTATTAAATATTGTATTGAAAATTGACATGCCAGGTTTTCATACAAATTGTAGGCCTTTCTTTATCTAGTAGTATATAGATCTGTGGTTTAGTGTATTAACCAATAGCGTGTTAACCAATACGCCACAGAGGTCGTCGTTTTCAACACGATGGCGATAAAGTAATCTCATGAAATACCTTATTACAGTCTACTACTATTCTATGTCCAACAAAGGACTTCTTGCCGCTAAAATTATTATTGATTAAGTACATAAGAATCCACTATTCTTCTGCAAATTTTAAATGTATAAAATTGATTTTTTACATTTAACACGACTTTTTCTTCTGCATATCTATAATTATCTCAATCAATATGAGATCTAACTACATTAATTCCAAATCGAAAGTGGCCAGGAGAACTCTAGTAATGAGTTTTACCCCTTTCAATCTCTTCCCCTCGAAATAAAAAAGATCAACCCTTGTAGTGTACATTATAGAAAGTATAGAAATCACACCTCACATTATAGTATGTGTAGTTGTTATTCACAGACTCACAGCACAGAATACATAAGAGTCAAACAGAATGGTATCTCACAGCGTCTCCCGCAAATTGGCGTCCCCGCACTTTGTGAGCTTTGACAGCTCCAAACCAGGGTTTAATTACTAGCCGCACGCAATACGCGACGTGTGTTGTCTTGAGAACTGTCAACCAATAGTTACCATCATGGTGAGAAGGTGCGCGTATAATAATTGTTTATCCACCCAATACTCTAAAGAACGTATATTTCATACATTTCCAAATGATGAAAACAGGTAAGCAAAGCAACAATATAATTTCACGTTATTACCCAGCAACCATCTTGATATATATACCCTTCTCGCTCTCTCGCATTGGCGGGAGATACACAAGAGCGAGAGGGGTATTAGCAATCCGGTAATGTTACATTGGCTCCTCGCTCACAGGTAATCACATACACGCAGATGCCAAATAGATTTCCGCGGGTTATAGTGTAAATGCCATTGTTGACAGTGACAACTTGACATGCTGTGCGTGAAAATGTGATAAACATTTGTTTATTTTTATTGAATTTATTCATATAATTACCGTATAGTTTTGCGCCAAATATGCAAATTACTATATTACAATAGTAAATTAGTGCGTTACATTATACATGACTCAATAATAATCAGTAAAGTGAACTAATGGTGAAATGGACAATGGACATAATGAAAAATATTTGTGAAGTGATATTATGTAGCTGTTTCCGACTTTTCTGTAACATTTGATACATATAAAACAGAATATTTTTTACGTCATAGTGTTCGCAAATCTTCAGGTATGGAAAAATATAATCGTAAATATGTCGAACTCGTTAGTAGGTAAGTATTAAATTAATTCTGCGGTGCGACCCTAAGTATAAAACTCACACATCGACGTGTGTACAGATAAATTGTTTTGTTTGTAGTAGTAGTAGGTATTTATGTTACTCTGAATCAATGGAGAGTCATACCAGTGCTCACAGTCCACCCTGATATTGAGAGATACGTAAGAGATTACCAAAACCTCGATATGTCCCAAAAAGGTACCACAAACATGCGCGTTATTTTTTTATCGAGTGAATAACCATAACACTTTCAGACGCTTGACTTGATTTATTTTCCTATGTCCCCTGGTGGGGCAGAGGGCCGCTACAGTGCTTCTCCATCCCGCTCTGTCTTGAGCAACGCGCTTCACTTCGGGCCAAGACAGCCCGATTGTCTTCATCTCCGCCGATACCGATCGTCGCCAGGTTTGCTTTGGTCGACCACGCTTCCTCTTTCCTTGAGGGGTCCATTCTAATGCCTGTCTCGGAATGTGAGTAGGCTCCCTCCTGAGCGTGTGGCCGATCCATGTCCATTTACGACGCGCTATCTGTTGGTCGATCGGTGTCTCGCCGCAAAGCTGCCACAGACGTTCATTGGATATCTTTTCAGGCCAAAATATACCCAATATCTGTCGAAGGCAGCGGTTGATGCAGACTTGGATTTGCTGCGTGATGTCTTTGGTCACCTTCCACGTTTCGCACCCATATAGCAGAACGGTTTTTACATTGGAGCGAAAGATTTTGAGTCGACACGACGCTTCCCAGGTACGTAAACTGCTGCACGCGCTGTATTTGTTTTGTGTCAAGCGTTAGTGGCAGCAGGTTATTTCCTTTTATACGCATCTCTTGGGTCTTACGCGCGTTGACTTTAAGGCCCACCTTTCCCGGAGGCGGTCCTGGAGGTCAGGCTATCAGACGCAGTAGCCTTAATAATCTATCTATACAACTGTAAGTTACGTTCACGTCATGCTTCGCTTAAAGTAAGTACTGAATACTACTTAAGAATCAATGATTTAGAGTCATCAAGTGATACCTATCTCTTGTTAAAAATTCGTCGCTTCCTCGAAGTTACAATGTCGAAAACTCTTAGGGTTGGGACACATGTATCAGCATCGCCTATTAGTCCGCGGTGCGTTGCTCTCTCTCGCTCTAGCAAATGACGGTTCTGAGCGACAGAAGAGGATAAGAGCATAGGAAAATGCTGTTTCGTGTTGACAAATGTTTTTAAATTAGAAAATTTAAATATTACAATAGGAAATTTGTAACAATCAATCTAGTTATATCTGTAATCCTGTATAAACTGTTAATAAAGAAGTAAACTGTTATTTAATAAATAAATAAGTATAATGTTTGCATTCCATTACGTCTCTTGTTATAAAAAGGTGCATTCAATAAAAGTTATTTTTCCAGCCTTCTGTTATTTTACGCCTCATAGCACTTTCCTGATTAATCACCGACTAGCCGCTTTGTTCGATCAGACCTGTAATTTTTATGTCAAACATTGCTTTTAAACTAAATTCATTGATATTGAAATAGCCATTAATTTGGCCACATTGCATTACATTTACTTAAGAGAATTGTAAAAGACCAAAATTATAGAATATAGACGTTAGTACCTTTCTATAATAATTATTTTTCGGTACTATGTTATGTATCGGCTACGACAAGAAACGTCAAAATATTATTAAGTATTTTTCATTATCCAAAACACATCTTCCGTGCTGGTTTGGAAGAAAAGAAGAATACTTAGAATGTACCAGCTTCTTCATATCGCTGAAGAATGTCCGCTATACCGTTTCCCTGGAGGACTTAGCTAACTCCATAGTTTAACCCCGGCAGCCGTAGACTGGCTAAAAACCTGCCAGATTCATGCAGTTACATGCCATACGACATGATGACATGATGACCAGCTGCTTCTCTTCCCGCGCAGATCGTTAAAGTCGATCGAGGGTATGGGCAAGAATCTGAATCATGTTAATAGACGATACAGCTAGTAACCTATCACTATTTTGATGTCCGTTTTTCATCTTACCCACCATCACGCTAAATGTGGTCTTTGGGTCTTACGGCCCTGGGCTCTGTGTATTCCGTTAAGGATAAAGACATGATAATGTATTGTAACATGATTTGTACTTGAAACAAACATTTCTAGCATAGGTACTAAATCAAGGGATTACATACAACTCCTGAGTTATACCAGCTTAGAACACATAGCCTGTACCTATCTGGTACAAGTCCTGATGTCCAGAACTTGGGCGTACTTAGTCCTGTTAATTTTAGTCTAGTAACTACCGGGAATTCAGACTAATAGCTTCGAGTAGACTATTACTCAAACTAAACAGCTCTTCCGCCCAGAAGTTTCAGCACAAAGGCATAAAATTTTCATTATGTTTACACAAAGTTGGCTTATGAGAATTATTTTATGGGTTTAAATTATTTTTTATGAAATATGGACACGGTTGAAGGGTTTGTTTTCTTTTTCAAAGGTTGGCTAACCGAAGGAACTAGCAGGAGTTGTAGATAAACTTATAAAATAGACCAACTTAAGTGGAGATGATCCGGCCATATGTTGCGTAGTAATCAAGAAAAGTAAAGCAAAATCTTTTTCAGTAGTATCCGAGAGATGGAAAAAGAAACAGAAGAAGACAATACATTAGATAAAAAGACGAACTCAAACTTACAGCTAGCCTAAATTGGAAAAGAGTTGCCAGAGATAGAAAGCAGTGAAATGGTTATAGAAAGCTTTTACCAAGACGCAAACTGAACTCATGAATAGACATCCTGTAAGAAGCTCCAATACACCCAAGAGCTCAGGATGAAGGGCATTACAATTGAAATAAAGTGGCCTGGGCCCTCCTCCTTCAGCAATGTCTACTTAGTTAGTTAGAGGCAAAGACGTAACAGATATATAATAACATTCTACACGAAGTTAAACAGATAAGTCCTCAACCAAACTTAGCATACCACGTTATAATTCTAATTTCAACGTTTAGATCTTGAAGCCGTCCGCTAAATTTACCGTGCGGACGCTCCGTCTATCCATTTCGTACTTGTGATTTCCCTGGGGACACCCTCGTTAATAATTCAAGGCGTCCCGTGTCCAAACCTTACCTTAGTTACAACGAGGCCGAATAATTAATTTACAATGCAACTTTGGGATCCTGACCTATTTGGGAGCATACTATGATTTTGATGGATTCGAGGATATTTTTTATATTTTAGTTCAGTGAGCGCTTGCTTTTACAGATACAGTGGCACATTATGACATCTACTTCTTTTGTGGGGTTGACATAGCCGAGGGTTATAACTTGTAACGCCATGATTAGTAAGAGTTATCAAAATAGAAAACGAGAATTATAACCAGTGCTTGACAGACTTGCTAGTTCATCACCTATTTAAGGTGGAGGTATAGGCAAATGACCTTGAAGTGGCGCCCTCATTTGAAATAAATTATTAACTCGTAAATATGGAGATAATTTCCATATTTCTCTTCGTCATGCACTAGATAGCCCTTTAAATTATTTTATGAACCACCGTTGAAAGTATTTACATTAGTCCGTCTAGCTTTAAAACTTGCTTCCGCCAAAAGTGGCCACGGCAAGTTTTAAAGCTAGACGGATCACCAATAATAGTTTCAACGGCAGTTCATAAAATAATTTAAAGGGCTATCTAGTGCATGACGAAGAGCAATATGGAAATTATAACCATATTTACGAGTTAACAATTTATTTCACACTTCAAGGCCATTTGCCTATATCTTCGCCTTAAGAGGATCCACTATGATGCGCAAGCTTATTTACTCAATATGCTATAACAAGCTAATCATTTAAAGATTTCTATTTGACAATACAAATACATATTAATGTCATCGTACATGAAATTGAACCAAACACGACCTAAGTCAAACTTCGCATACACCAAGTTATAAGTAACCCCATAACCTTGCATGTTATGGGCCCAGCACAAAAAAGAAATTTAAAGAGACGAAAGTCGATAACAGATTAATTTAAGTTAGCCGACATTTTAAAAATAAAATAATAATAACCCCTGTCCATATTTCATGAAAATTAATTTAAACCCATAAAATAAATCGCAAGCCAACTTCGTGTAAACATAATGAAAATTGTATGCCTTTGTGCTGAAACTTCAAGACGGAAGAGCTGTTTAGTTTGAGTAATAGTCTACTCGAAGCTATCAAGTCTGAATTCCCGGTAGTTTCTAGACTGAAATGAACAGGCCTTAGTCCGCCCAAGTTCCGTCGGACAAAACACAAGACACACGGGACGTTGGGACTTGTATCAGATAGGTGTGTGTTCTAAGCTGATACAACTCACGAGTTATGTGTGATAATATCCCCCGATTTAGTAGCTAAATATTCTAGATATGTATGTTTCCAGTACAACTCGTGTACTTTGTATCAATATCCATCTGGGGTCGGCGCATAGATAATGATATTATCATGTAAAATATCCTTTTTATAATGATATTGCATACATACGTACAAACATACTATCACGTCTTTATCCCTACTGGGGCAGACAAAGCATTTTGGGTCTTGCGGTTCTAAACAGATACAGCCCAGGGCCACAAGACTCAAAGGCCACTTTTAGCGTGATGCTGGGCGAGAAGGTGTAAGCCACATCGCCTATTAACATGATTCGGATTTTCACCCATTCTCCTGATCGGCTTTTACGATCTGCGCGGGAAGAGAACTATTCAATTCAATTCAATTCAATTCAAAATATCTTTATTATCATAGGATATTTATAATATCTCTTAATAATAGTCACTTTTTTTGTTTTGCACAAATGTTGACGTCAAATCGTTACTTAAAGCTAAGTTTACGCCGCTTCCTAGGCGCAAGTGCAGAAGAAGCGGCAACAAACTGCACTGCACGTTTTCTCCAAAGACGTCAACTAACAAACTAAAAACTTAAAATTAGTTATATGGATGGACTGAGATTACATTGTTTGTTATGTCATAATCAAATTGAATTATAAGAATTACGAAATTTAAACTAATGTCAGTTTGTAAATTTAGTATGTACCAATGTAATGTACCATGTCTAAGTATACAAATCTTTAGGAGGGACCCGCGCCAAGCTCAAGCCAGACTTTTTTGTCTCATCGGTCCTATAATAAGCCTTCCTACAAAGTACTTTCTTTACATAAGCTTTGAATTTTCTGTCTGGCATATCGAGGACCGATTCTGGCAATTTATTATAAAAAAGTATACACTTCCCCATAAAAGACTTTACTGTATTCAGCCAGTAATACGGGCTAACTAAGTCATTCTTATTACGTAAATTTCTATCTGTAAAATCACTTACTTTATTATGGAAATATTTTTCCTTACATACATTATATTTTCAAATATGAATGAGCTGGTACATTCTAAGTTTTTTCTTTTCTTCCAGACCAGCATGGAAGAATTAATGATATTGATAATGAAGCAGTTCTATTTAGAGCGTACCTTACAGGATGAGCAACGTCAGTGACGATGAGTACTATTATTTTAATATCATTATACTACAGGGATCTAGTACAGCCCGTGGTTCTTTTATACTACTATACAAAGTGGAAGGGACATACCCGTAATAAATCAAACCACGGGCTATACTAGATCACTAAGTATAACGAAATTAAAATAACAGTGAAAAGACCAAAAAAACTTACGACATTCTCATACAAATCGCCCGGGCGGCTGCATACTTTTGTATGGAAATGCCGATTTTTTTTTTTGTTTCTTGACTGTTATTTTAATTTCATTATACTATAATGATCTAGTATAGACCGTGGTTCGATTTATTACGGGTATGTCCCTTCCAAGTTGTATTTATGTCAATTACACGTTCTATTGTACCTATCTATCGCACGTAGGATTTGTAACAGAGACAGACTAAACCCGTCACGGCAGTCCGCCTGACGTAGTTAGTATTTTGAAGCCTAACGTTACCAAATAAAAAGCGGCTCGTATTATGTTCTAAGTTTTTATTAGATTGTTGAATAAAATTGGCTCAATTTCACTAATACTCGTAAGTAAATTATATGGTAAAAAAGTAACACTTTATTCTTCGAGGCACAATACTAACACATTCTCGCAGACACGAAGTCACGAAATCACACGTGTTTCCCCGCAGGTAACACTTCAGATAACATCTTAAGAAGCTTAACTTATCCTAAGCCCTAAAGGGTTTAATATGTTCCCCACATCCCCCGAGAAGTGATATGTTCCCCTAATTATCCCCTATGGCCTGTGCCCCATTTGTCTTTCAGTGGGTTATGGTCTTATTTGAATTAACTATCACTATCACGCAGATGGCAGTTAAATTAGTGAGATTTGAAGCTATCACAGATAATGAAATTATTTGTTTATTTACAAATGCAAAACATTGTTTATTATGGTGCTTACTTATTACAAAACTTATCTAAAATAAAAATAAAAAAGCGGCCAAGTGCGAGTCGGACCCGCCCATGAAGGGTTCCGTAGCAGCAAGTAACATAATATGAAAGTTCTAAAGGTAAATTGCGGTTTACGATTTATGACGTATTAAAAAATAACTATCTATGATACCGAGACCGCTATAGTTTTAATTGAAATTACATACTTTGAGGTATATACCACATTTTTCTCAGAATTATTTTAGTAATATTTCAAAAGTTACGGTGGGGGGACACCTCAAATTTTAACTTTGTATTAGATTATCTCAAGATTGGGGGGTTTGATCTTTATAGTTTCAATGCAGTTTTTGTTGCATTTTAAAATACCTTTTCAACGATACCCCACACGTTGGGGTTAGTCCAATTTAATTTTTTAAATTCACTTTTAAAGTATGGCTGAAAAAAAAACATTTTTTCATAATTTTAAAAAACAACTTTTGGAACTTCAATATCTATCTCTTCACCAATTTTCGGGACAATCGGTGCAGTAGCGGCGCATTACGAGCCCGGACGGACAGACAGACGGACTGACGGACGGACGGACATGGTTCCTTGTGGACTACGGAACCCTAAAAACAGGATTTCATTTCCACAACTACATAGTCAATGTGGTATTGTTTTATTGTTTGTAAAAGCTTTATCATAATAACAAATCACAAAGAGAACTGTACAAAGGCTTGGCCAGATAGGGATCTCTTCCAGTCAACCTTGAATTGAGAGGAATATATACAAAACAGGGTAGAGAGTGGAAACAATACAGACAATAAAAAACAGAAAATTCACAATGCTATAATAAAAAATCACACTTTCAATAGGTATCAATATATAAAAAGAAAATAGTCTAGGTGATAATATGTTCACATTTCGCCCCGAACCGTGAACTCTCTAACCCCATAACTCGGCAACCCCTAGACGAATATGTCTAATGTTCAAATTAAAAAAAAATATTAGCTACATCTACACGCTTACCAAATTTCATGTAGCTCTTTTTAAAACTACTGGAGTTGTTATCGAACAAACATACATACAAACGCCGGATTTTTCAAGTATACTCTGAGAACTTCGCTCAATTCGCGCGCTCTTTCACTTAATACTTCTTCTTCTTCATCTTAGCGCGTTCCCGGTTGCATCCTCAGCTACGCTGCTTCGAAGCCCGGGGTGCGCGTTCCCGCTTTTTCTTATCCAAATTTAACATGCATGTCAATGGTCACCCAATGATGCCAAAGACCTTGCGAAATAGAAAAGAAATAGCCGGAACAGTTTAAATGATTTGGCTATAGTTTTACAACCGGCCGCCTGGCTGGCGTCAACCCTCTTTGAGAATACAATTGTAGCACGAGATGTTTGTGCTTAAGTCCTTTAGTCGCCTCTTATGACATCCACAGGAAGAGATGGTAGTCCTATTCTGACCCGGAACCACACGGGGGTAAATCGGCCTTTCAATTGGGTAGATGACTGGGTCAAAAATAAATTATTTGATACTGCCAAAACAATAAAACATCACAAAATAGTGTCACTAGTCTTTGATCATAATAATATCCATTTTCAACATGATTTTAGTTTTTTTAATGCAGAACAACTGATACTAGTAGTTCGCCGCGAACTTAGACCTCGCGATTTTTTATTAATATTTCAAAAACTACTGAACCGATTTTGATGCCCAACAAACTTAAAAATTCTATTGATATTTCCTACATGCCTACCAAATTTCATTAAAATCGGACCATTAGTTCGGCAGTTATCGCGGAACAAACAAACATACATACATACAAACAATGTGTTTTCGCCCCAACTTGAATTATAGCCCTCGCTCGCTCCGCTCGCTCGGTCAAATAAGAGCGCTATTTGACTCCAAAAAATTATGAGGTCATGGTTTTGTTTTTCATACACTAGTATAGTAGTTCACCGCGAACTGAGAACTCGCGATTTTTTATTAATATTTCAAAAACTACTGAACCGATTTTGATGCCCAACGAACTTAAAAATTCTATTGATATTTTCTACATGCCTACCAAATTTATCATCAGTTATCGCGGCACAAACATACATACAAACAATGTGTTTTATCCGCAACTTGAATTATAGCCCTCGCTCGCTTCGCTCGCTGGTCAAAAATCCCATAGAAAATTTTTGTTTTGACGATTAGAAAAAAGTGTCCGATTTGAGTTGTTGTCATCTAGCGGATTAATACTTACTTAGTTTTAATAACTATATTAGATAACTAACGCTTAGTTAGCTCTGCAACCCCACTTAGGTAACCAAACAAAATGCCAAGTAACCAAACCAATGGCGCACAAACTAATCAATAGCAAATCGAAGGAAAACAATCCACTCCGGGCTTGTTAAGCAAACTCCAGAGCGTCCCTAATCTTGCTACTTATTGGGGTTAAACCAATGAAGTCATCAATTTGAATGAAACCTGCTTTGAGGGCTGCGAACCCCGGCTAATCAAAGGGAAGGGCGGAGGTTAATACTACTGGTTTTTTTGCTAAATTTGAACAGCCCTTTGTGATCCCGCGATGTTTCTCGTTTAATCGACGAGAGCATTAGTAAAACTGTATTCAAAGACCTTTTCTTTCAACTACTAATATACCTTGTGTATAAAATATACGTACGAAAAAAAAAACACAAGATCATGAACAAAACTTTATTCAGATATCTACTTAAAAATTGCAATTTGTTTCTTTTTGCAAACAAGGTTTTTTTCGTCGGCTAATTTTTATTTTCGGCCAGTATTTTTTTGATCGAATGCATACATTTTTATTAAAACTTAAACATCTGTGCCAGGCATCTGTGCCAGGCATCTGTGGTAAATTAAAAAGTAAAACAGTGCAATAATGAAAAATTAAAAAGTAAAACAGTGCAAAAATTAGATTTCATATAACCATTAATGCACTGTTTTGGTTTCAAGCAATAAGTACCTATTTTGTGATCAGTTTAGTAGTAATTAATGATAACATTACTGCGTATTTGAAAGAAATAGTAGATTACTGCACCGAGCACAAAGTGAGTCATTATTGCACGAGTGCTATGTTTTGGCCCGAGCGATAGCGAGGGCATTAAATTAGCACGAGTGCATTAATTACTCACTTCAGCAAGGTGCGTAATCTACTTTTCTTTCAACTTCTTATATTTTTTGAGTATAAAATATACGTACGAAAAAAAAATACAAATTATAAACAAAACTAACTTAACTTACTTATTTTACCCGGAACTTTTGCGGTTAAAGGTTATTAATAATATCATTTGCAGCTGTTTATATGCTCTCTATAGTTTAATTTGTCGTGCAAATCGAATTTATCACTTTCGCTGTCATTTTCCATTTTAAAAATATTTTCTTTTGTAAAATAATTTGACTTAAAAACTTTTACAATGGTACAGAATGCACGATTTTTGTTTTTTTCACAAGGTTTTTTTTTCGTCGGCCAATTTTTTTTTTCAGCCAGTATCTTTTTGATTGAATGCATACATTTTTATTAAAACTTAAACATCTGTGCCTGGCATCTATGGTAAATTAAAAAGTAAAACAGTGCAATAATGAGAAATTAAAAAGTAAAACAGTGCAATAATGAGAAATTAAAAAGTAAAACAGTGCAACAATGAGATTTCATACAACCATTATTGCACTGTTTTGGTTTGATGCAATAAGCACTCACTTTGTAATCGGTTTTTTAGTGATTAATGATAACATTACTGCGTAGTTGGAAGAAAAGTAGATTACACACCTTGCTAAAGTGAGTAATTATTGCACTCGTGCTAATTTAGTGCCCTCGCATTCGCTCGGGCACATAAACATTAGCACTCATGCAATAATGACTCACTTTGTGCTCGGTGCAGCAATCTACTATTTATACTTATGTATTTTTATTTTTTACAAGCTTTTATTTAACTTGCAATGTATGTATGTATGTAAATATGTTTGTTCGGGTGAAATTATGCAACTCAATTTTGAAGCAGATATCTTCAACTGATTGGGCTGAAATTTTGCGCGCATATGTATATCGCGTTACAATGCAATATTATGATGGCTTAGAGTTCATCTGATGATGGAGCTGAAAGGTGGCGATAGGAACTCTGTAATGAAACAAATTAACCCCATTGAGTTTGGGCTCATTGGATTCGTCTTGACGAGTACTTTGTCCTTAGATGGTATCTGGGGTCTGATGATTGAGCTAGAAGGTGCGGCCATAAGAACTCCGTAATAAAAAACGCAACCCCGTTTAGTTTGGGCTGTTTGTTTTTTGTTGACAAGACTTTTGGTCTCACAATGAAAGCTTGTACAAAAAAATTAATTTTTATAAAAATTTATTTATGGTTCAAGTTTAACCTTATAGTCCGAAAATCCATTTGATACAAAGCAATGTATAGTGAGATTGTGTCTCTTTTATAGCTTTACAAAAAAGTCCGCAATGACATCTATCTCAAGTATAGATTAATATGATTTTTTTAAAGTTCAGACTTTTGCGGTCACAACCCGTGATCCCTATATAGTTTGTAGGCACAATGACTATCATTCACATTACGGGACATACCACGATTGATTTTATTTTAACCCGATATTTCAATGAACCTACTGCCTTCGTGGTCACTGGTAGACTGATACTATGTGTAGCTACTATCGTGGTTACTATGTATGTGTAGTTCCTATGTGTACTGGTGGTAGACTTTTTGGCATGTAAATAGCTTAATCACTTTAATTAACACAGCAAGAGTTCTTACTCATATTCTAACATTCTCTTAAAATTAGTCTAAAATCTTATCAAGTAGATGTATAATGTACACCAATGTTACTGACAATCATCATCATCCGAGCGTATTCTCAGTTGCATCGTCAGCGGTTCCGCTTCAGAGCCCGGGGTCCGCTACCTAACCTAGGCGATTTGACGAGGTTACTGGTTTTTACAAAGAGCGACTGCCGTCTGCCCTCCGCAACCCAAATGGTAGACCAGAACCAATCCTAGGATAAGTACAAACGCTAGATGGCGTTAGGGACCAACGGCTATACGTGCCTTCCGAAGCACGGAATCATCTTTCTTTTCGGATAATCAGGTGATTCAAGCCTGCAATATCCTAAACAGACTGGAAACAACTTTTCACAAAGTATGCTTCCCAGTGGGATTTGAACCCATGACCTCCGGATCACAAGGCAAACGCCTTGACCACTGGACCACGGAGGCAGTCAAACCAATGTTACTGACAATCAACTAGTTGATTGTTTGTACATCAATTGTAATTTCGAACTTTGGTACTTTGGTAATCCTACCTATGTCCCGCACTGGTCGCCAGATATTCTGTAACGACGGTGATAAAAAAATTATAGGTGACATGCTTTTTAAAATGGATTCCAAATGGTCTAGCTCAAACTTTGCTTGCAATAAAATCTCTAATAATGTATACAAACAAATGACGTAATGGCCCCGAAGTGCATCATACTGAATATTTTATGGCCTCCCAGAAGATGCAACATGAGCGTGGTCCCATTGGAGGAGATAATAAAAGGCACCGAAAATTTTATAAGGTACTATCGACTACGTATACTAGCAATTGACGATATTGATTAGCCCAAATAACCCAGAATATATTATATCGTCTTACAAAATACACCTGCAAAAACTATTTAAAGGGTATATTTATTTAGTCTATGATTATTCTACTCATTGTCCTGCCCAAAATGCCCCAAATCCTGTACAATTCTAGATCCTAATAATACAAATGAAACACACCGACAAATTACTGTGAAAATGAGTACCACTGGGAATCGAACCCAGGACCTTAAATTGACGAGCACAACGGACAAGCATAGTAATCAATACGTCGCGGAGGCCGTCAATATTTTTTATATTATTAATGGACAGATACATGGAAGGAAATGGGAGAGACCTTTGCCCATCATCGGACGAAATAGGTTAATAAAAAAATATTTTGTTGACAATTCAACGAAATATATTTTTATCAGGCCTCAGCCGCTAACAGAGGGACTCCACCCTATGCGCTATATTACGGGCAGGTGCAATATTGCACACGTCGACTGCATGCAATGCACACGTGTATCATGCTGGTAAGTAAAAATTCAATTAGGTATAGGTACCTACCTTGGATGTGTTCTGGTTTACAAGCAACAGGAAAAGAAAACGAGGCAGGCCATCTCGAAGGTAGACGACATTATGAGGAAACCTCAAGGGCAAGAGAAATGAAAAATAGGTATTTGTAAAATCTATTGCTGTCGCGCTGTGCCCGAACTACAACTGAGCAAGTGCGATAGAGACATACTGCAGGTTGGACTGAAAATACCTATTAAAAGAACAGAAAATCAACGATTCGTAGTCCCCTGATTTTTTCTCCAAAACTTACCCAGCATAAGTAGTTTTTTTATTACGAATTAACAAAGATTTGAGCGGTGTTCCTATGTTTTAATTTTTTATATAAACTAGTCAAATTTGTTTTCTGGATGTTTGAACACAGCGGAAAATCTGGTTATTTTTTTAGGTTTTTGAACGTTCATATCTCTTTTAATAAATAATTTATGAAAAAAAAAAGAAAACATAGGGACATGCTAAAAGTGACTATAGATATTCAGGGAAAAAAATATAACTCTACCGGCATTGTCCAGGGAGGAAACAGGGGACTACGAGTGTATGGAAAAACGGCCCTTCTGTTTCGTCTTAAAGCTGTTGCAGGCAGCACGTAGACCAGGGTGGCTAAGGATAGAGAGAAGTGGAAACAGTTTGAGGAGGCCTTTGCCAACCTATTATAAGTGATAATAAGTAGAATAAGCATGAATATAAAATACTGTTTGAATAAAGGCTTTTATTATTATATATTACCTTGGATGTGTAGTTCATTTTAAGAGATAAGAGGTCTGCTTTTCTAGTCAATCGATATGGCAACTAGGTATAGCACTTGTTACTGTACTTTAGAGATTGACTCATTTTCGTCCACCGTCTATCCAAGGTACAACGGATGTTTTGTCTCTATACATGAACCTCAAGCTCAAGCTGCATGCAGCCGCTCCCCTCCCCTTCGAGCTACGTCTATAACGTATAAGTCCAATCCCGTGGGAGTGAAGTAAAATACTTAATTATTTTTGAAATGTACCTTCCTTCTGAATCTTTATCTAACCATATACTCTACGTGTGCGTTGGGTCAGCTTATCATGTGAGGTTCTTTTATTGTTACTAGACCTAAATTTTTTGAAGGTTTAAAATTTTGAATTTTCTTTAGCGGCGTTGTGCACTTTTTTTGTAATGGGTAAAAATGTTAAACTCGCGTCAGGACACGTGTCCTGATCGAAAATTCGTAAGACGGATGGAGAGTAGACAGCCGGCGCGGCATAGGAGAGGAAGTATCCCCCTCTCTTTCTACGGCGCGGCGAAAATGTATGCCTGCGCCTGCTGTTTCGTTTAGCTGAGAGATAAACTTTTTAATGTAATATAAATTGTCATGTTTGTGTACGATAGCGCAATAAATAAATATTGTATTCTACTACATAAATGATAGTACTTTTATACTGATAATTAAAGCAATTCGTGCAAAATTATTCCCTAACCATTCCAAAATATCAAAAATGCACTACGTTAATATTCAAGTTTTCACTTCTGCCGGCATTCCCGGAGTGCAACCAGTCGTTTTTTTTTTTCTAAAAACCAGCTTAGTATCTTTTGGTAGTGTGCATAAATCAAAAATATTTTCGTTACAAAAAATCTTTTATAATGTCTTTCTAATGGACACTTCTCTACTTGTGTCCTCACACACCTTTTGCTTTTATATGTGAAAAAAAAAAAAAAAAAAAAAAAACAAGTCGTCTCTTTCTTTAGACTTCGTCTAAAGAAACCTCACAAATCTTGAACCCTTCTCTTGCTGCTGATGCTTATTAATCTCTTGGGAAAAATAGGGAACGGAGATTGATTCTTTCTATTACAAAGGCAGAGGTCATCGTCCATAAAAGGCCATTAAAGGCCATTAACCTCGCATGTGTACAAAAAACAAGCAATAAATTATTAGACCGCACATGTGTCTTCCACCCTTCGTAAATTCGGTGCAGCCTACCGAGTAGGTACTGCCCTATCACCCATGGGCAGAACCGTTAATTAATGGAATGTATTAATTTGTCCTCATTAATATATTCTGTAAGTGGTAAATATTTAACACGTCGATTTTATGCATATTTTTGGATCATTCACCTTTTCCAAAAATAATGTATTAATAATTATTTCTGAGAATATAACATAGGAAACTAATAATATAAGAGAAAAGAAAAAACTTAGAATGTACCAGCTGCAGTCTCTTCCCGCGCAGATCGTAAGTGCCAATCGAAGGACTAGGCGAAACTGCGAATCATGTTAATAGGCGATGCGGCTAGCAACCCATCACTATTTTGATTCCTTTTTCCACCTTCTCGACCACCATCACGCTAAAAAGTGGCCTTTGCATCTTGCAGCTCTGGGCTCTGTCTGCTAAGAGCCGAAAGACCCAAAATGCTCTGACTTCTCCATTAGGGATGAAGACGTGATAGTATGTATGTATGTTAATGAAAAACTTTAGTCGAAAAGTATCTAATAAATCGAGCGAAGATCTCTTCTTGATCGATTCAGGGTTTGAGTGTATGTGTGTATGTTTAATCGACGATAACTCGAGTATATTTAATTGGGACTTCATTAAATAACATTTATAAATCATACGTTTTGACGTCCTCCGTGGTGTAGTGGTAAACACGCCAGTCCGCCACACCGGAGGTCCCGGGGTAGATCCCCGGTCAGCTCAAGATGAAATATGATATTTTTCAGATTGACCTGGGTTGTTGTTGTTTATGTTTATCCATATATGTATTTGTTATAAAATATAGAATCGTTGAGTTAGTATCCCAAAACACAAGTCTCGAACTTACTTTGGGGCTAGCTCAATTTGTGTGACTTGTCCCTATATATTTATTTATTTATACGCCGGTTCAAGTAGACTCTGAGCACAGAATACAGTAAGAGTAAACAGAAAGGTATCTCCTAAGGTACGCGCAATATGCGTCCCCGTTCCCCGCACCCGCACCTCTCCCCCGGTTCTTGACGGCCAACGTGAGTCATCGAGGCGAAAACGGGGGAGAGGTGCGGGGACGGGGAACGGGGACGCATATTGCGCGTACCTTAGGAGATTCCGGCCTGTGCTCTGAGTTTTAGCTTGTTCGCTCGCTCGATCAATAACGATGAAACTATTACCATAAACTTTTATTCTTTGATGAAAACTCCGCTTTAATCATAAAAAGGACTGAAATAACAATCATTACAAAGAAAATATACTAACTGGCAACGAGCGACTTTATAATGAACTTACAATTTTGAAGTCGTGTGGTTTTGGCAACTTCTTACAATTCAATTATAAAGAAAAGTCTTGCAACTTAGTTACAACTTTTACTAAAATTGCAGTTTTCTTCAAACAATAAACAATAATAAGACTTTTTTTATTTATCAGGTCTCGTATTAAAAGTTACTGAAATTACTGCACTATACTTGTAGCAAAAAGTAACATGACCTTTATTCTACGAGTAGTTTAACCTTTTTAAGATCACTTCAAAACAGTTTGATAACTTTTCCGGGACACAAAGCCACTAATATGTATTCTGTGACAAAGCCCTAGTCCCTAGACCTACCATTGTTATAGCAAAATGTAAATAAAAAACTTTGATACCATTACATATTGTAGTATCGGAACGTAATTTGACATATGTCAATGTCATGGCGCTTGACGTCGCATAACCTCTGACGGGTGTACTGAGACGGACCGTAGACCACATCCTTTTCCCCTGGAGCTTGCAGTGTGTGTAATGTAAAATAAAACGTAAGAAAGTAAATAAAGTCCTGTTGTGCATACTCTCGTTTAATTGCAAAATATAAACATTACATGGCGCAGCCGAAATAACCACAAACGCTCCAAGAAGTGCTGGCAGAAAAACAAAAAGATTGTGAAGAAAACTCAAGATATAACGTGGGAACAGGAATCGCATGGCAGACGACGAGCTGGCAATCATGGCGCATATTGAATATAGAATGCCTCAGCCGCTTGCGCTAGATTCAGTTGAAGATCTGTTGCCACGTTGGAATAAATTTAAACAACAATTCCAAATCTTTCTTTCTGCGGCTGGGTTCGAGAGGCTGTCGGAAACCCGAAAGGCAGCCATATTGCTGAACGCGATAGGCCAGGACACGCAAGACCTGTATATTAATATATTAAAAAAAGGTGAGGACACCCCAAAGTACGAGCACGTCGTCCAGGACTACTTTACCCCGAAGCAGAACGAGGTTATAAACACTTTTCACTTCAATAACAGAAGGCAAGAAGATGGCGAATCTTTTGATGTTTTTTATTCATGCCTGAAAAAATTAATAAAAAATTGCAATTTTGGACACCTTGAAGACAGAATGCTGAGAGATCGCATTGTCATGGGCTTACAAGACAACAAACTACAACAAAAGCTTCTAGAAATCAGCGATCTCACCCTAGACAAGACCATCAACATGTGCCGCGCAGCGGAGCTGTCTAAAAAACATGTGAAAGTCATACAAAAGCAGCCGGAGTCCCTGTTGTCGGTGGATGCAGTCTCGAATCAAAGCGAGCGGCCTCACAGCTCAACAAACCGAGAAGCTAAGTATAATAATAATTTGAGTAGTAAATTGTCTAGTAAGAATAATAATAATAATAATAATTTCAATAAGAAATTTTATCATTGTCTTAAGTGTAATCGGGAACATGGCCCAAGGCAATGTCCGGCATTTGGCAAGAGCTGTTCTGTTTGTCATAAATTGAATCATTTTGCTTCGGGATGTAGAAGCAAAACAGTACATAGTGTAAAAATGAGTAATAATTTTGATGAGACCGATGAAAGTAATCTAGTGCAAGACTTATGACTAGTTAAAGTATGTCACTCTATTGGAAATAAAATTAATTTAAAAAATAACGAATGGTTACAAATATTAAGAGTAGAAAATAAAAAAGTCTCTTTTAAGTGTGACACTGGGTCACAAGTAAATGTCCTGTCCTTGAGGGAATTAAAAAAAATTGTCAATGATGATAGTCCTGAGTGGTCTGAGACTAACATAATATTAGAAGCCTTTGGAGGAAGCAGGATAAAACCATTGGGCATCAGGACTTTAACATTATTTCATAATAATTATAAATTCAATGCACAATTTATAATTATTAAAGAACTGGTCAGGCCAATCTTGGGTCTTGACGCTTTACTAAAATTAAATTTATTAAATAAAAATAATTGTAATTCTGTTTGCAGTATTAAGCATACCAGTACTGATACTGAAAAAGACAAAATTATTAATCAAAACATAAAACTTTTCCAGGGAATTGGGGAATTCAAAACGCCGTTGGAGCTACACATTCAATCGGGCGCTCAACCTGTTGTAAGGCCTCCACGACGGGTCCCTCTGGCACTGATGGATCGTCTGGCAGCCAAGCTAAAGAGCCTCGAGGAGCATCAGATTATTGAGAAGGTAGAACATCCTAAGTCTTTTGTTAGTAATCTTGTCATAGTAGAAAAAAATGATGGAAATCTAAGAATATGTTTGGATCCTAAAGAATTAAATAAAGTTCTGATTAGGGAATATCATCTTATTCCTACCTTGGAGGAGTTGATAGCCAAATTAAGTAATAAATCTGTATTTTCTGTCGTTGATTTGTCAGATGGGTTTTATAATATTCGCCTTGCAAGTAATTCAACAGATCTATGTACATTCTCAAGCCCGATGGGATGTTATAAATTTTTGAGATTACCGTTTGGGTTGTCCGTAGCACCAGAAATTTTTCAAAAATACAGTGAGAGTGTATTTGCAGGCATTGAGGGTGTAGTAATTTACTGCGATGACCTGTTAATTTGTGCGGAAAATGAAATTGAGCACGACAAGGTATTAAAACAGGTTTTTGAACGTGCACAATTACATAATGTCAGATTCAACAAACGGAAATTTCAGTATAAGTTAAAGGAAGTAAAATTTTTTGGTCATATCTTTTCTAAGGAAGGAATGAAGATTGATCCAGATCGTGTAAAGGCTATTTTAGAAATGAAGAGCCCAAAAAGTAAAAAAGAGTTACAGATATTTCTTGGAATGGTTAACTATCTAAGAAAATTCATTAACAAATTAGCTGAAACAATTGCTCCATTACAAACTCTATTAAAAAAAGATATAACTTGGTTATGGACTGAAACACATGAAAATTGTTTTTGTAACATTAAAAAATGTATCACTAAAGCACCTGTTTTACAGAATTTCAACAGCTCCTTACCAATTTCAATACAGTGTGATGCTAGTAAAGATGGTCTAGGATGTTGTCTAATGCAAAATGGCAAAGTTGTAACATTTGCGTCTAGGAGCTTGACGGAGGCAGAAAGAAATTTTTCACAGATTGAAAAAGAATTACTCAGTGTTGTTTGGGCTACTAAAAAATTTCATTATTATATTTATGGAAGAAAGTGCCTTGTATTCAATGATCATAAGCCATTGGAAACTATATTAAAAAGGGGTCTGCATGAAATTCCTTCCGTCAGGCTACAAAGACTAAAACTAAAACTTTTGAAATATGATATAGACTACAAGTACATAAAAGGTAAATCCATGCACATTGCAGATCTATTATCACGGTCATTTTTAGACGAAACGGATGAAGATCAGTCATATATGTATGAAGTGATACACTGCATTGGACTTGCCTCTCAACTACAATGTACAGAAGAATATAGAAGAAAATTATTAACAGAAACTTTGAAAGATGAGGAACTTTGTAAACTTAAAGAATTTATTAACAGTGGTTGGCCTGAAAATGTCAAGAATATACCTGATTTTTTGAAATGTTATTACCAATTTAGGCAGGATTTATCAGTAGATCAAGAATTAATTTTTATGAATCACAGACTTGTAATACCTAAGGCATTAAGAATAACAATTTTGAATAAATTACATGAAGGTCATCTAGGCATGACTAAAATGAAACAAAAGTGTAGAATGTTATATTACTGGCCACAAATTGACTGTCATATAGAAAACCTAGTTAAGAAATGTATTGTTTGTCAAACTTACCATAATAACAACATTAAAGAACCGTTATTGCCACATGACGTGCCGTCTTTACCATTTTCCAAATTAGGAATAGATATAATGGATTTTCGAAAAAAAAAATATCTGGTAATTTACGATTATATGTCAAAGTGGTTAGATATAAGATTAATTTCAAGTAAGTCTGCACAAAGCATTATCAATGCTTTAACAGATATTTTTTCTTGTTTTGGTATACCATCTGAAGTAGTAGCGGATCATGTTCCATTTGACTCATTGGAGTGTAGAAAGTTTGCTTCTGAATGGGGTTTTAAATTCACTCACTCTAGCCCGAGATATGCTCAGTCAAATGGTATGGCAGAACGTGGAGTTCAGATTGCAAAAAAAATGTTGACTAAATGCTTTGAGGATAAATCTGATTACAGGCTAGCATTACTTCAGTATAGATCATCACCTGTGTCTGGTACAATGTTTACACCTGCACAATTGCTAATGAACAGAAATATAAAAACAAAATTACCTATAACACGCCAATATCTTGAGCCTAAAATGAATGATAATGTAAAGACCGAGTTTTGCAAAGTAGTCGATAGAAATGTAAGAATTTATAATAGAACTACAAGACCTAAGTCTAGTTTTAAGTTAAATGAACAAGTGTGGTTTAAGAAAGAACCTTGTATCAATAAATGGAGCTTAGGTCAAATTGTAAATAATAACAACTATAGATCATATGACATAAAAGATAATAATGGGAGTATTTTATACAAGGACTTCCTATCATATTCGATCTCAATAATCTGGTGCCTCTAGCAATGAATGTGTAGTCCCAAGGGATCATAGGGATGTGTAAATAAAACATAATATATTGAGTATATGTAATAAAGAACTTACATAGTATCTAGATAGAAATACTTTAGTTTTAAAGATCTCATAATGGATCATAGGATGTTAAATGTTACTAGCTTAGTTTAATAAAGGTTAATTTCTTTTCTTTTCTCTAAATATGTATTAATAGACATATATATTTTTTTTTGTTTTGGGAAAGGAGAGGGATGTAGTATCGGAACGTAATTTGACATATGTCAATGTCATGGCGCTTGACGTCGCATAACCTCTGACGGGTGTACTGAGACGGACCGTAGACCACATCCTTTTCCCCTGGAGCTTGCAGTGTGTGTAATGTAAAATAAAACGTAAGAAAGTAAATAAAGTCCTGTTGTGCATACTCTCGTTTAATTGCAAAATATAAACAATACACATATACTTCTTTTATAGTAGATAACCTTTTGAAATAAAATGTTTCACTTTTTTGTGCGAAAATGAAATGTAAAATTCTTATTTTAACCTCCATTCGGTCCAACCAATAACCATCTTACATTTCAGTTTTGTGCACATAAAAATATAAACACAATTGTAGGTACATGTTGTGTAGTCGATGTACATTGTGTATCGTTTCGAAGGATTTCTAATGGCCCCAGCTGGCGTCTCACAAATTTTACGCCTTCCATTCAGACCGAAGAATCGAAATTGGCGTCTTTTTGAAAAGATTCCCTGCGCAATAATGTTTCACATTTTCAGCGTTACAATGTCTATAGGCAGGTGTGTTGATATTAATTTGTGTCCCATTTATTAGTTTTTCTTTTTTTATGTATGTAACCGTAGTTTTATAATAAGTACCTACTAGTGGCAGATTCATTAAATAAATTAATCGAATTATGTCTAGTGATACTGATAAAAATTAACTGCTTCAATTAAATTCCTTCTGAAATATTTATTTCTTCACGATCTTTTTTTTTTTACCAGACTGCGGCAAAGCCAAAAAGGATGGTTGTATTTGACCTGTATGTTTCTCCCTATACTTTTATGTTCCGTCGTAACTACTAAACGGCTAAACCGATTTTGATAAATTAAACGTGGCTAGATTCCTCTTAACCACTAGGATGTCATAAGCTATATTAAAATGATAAGAAATCAAAATTGTGGATTATTGGCGCCAAATTGCATGGCATAAATAATCTTTGCAAACCTATCGAATGGGGTTTCAAATTAAAGGATTTTATTCAAGGATTACAGAAACAAATACAACTAATTGTTTAAATGAAATGAGAAATGCTAAAAAATTAACACATAACATCGCTTCGCCAAGCGCATTCCCGGTTGCGTCTTACCTAGGCCACAGAAGACAGTAGGTGCCTAGGCATAGGTAAGTTCTGCTGTTTTATCACGCAGTCGGGTTTTTTGTTTTTTTAATAATTTATTGTTCTTCACCGAAAACAAACAGCATAATTTCAGCCGCATAACGTCTACTGCTAGACATTGGCCTCTTCCAAGGATTCCCAAAATTAGCGATCTAGAGCGGCCTGAATCCAGCGCTTTCCAGCGACCTCGGTCAGATCGTCTGACCACCTTGTGGGTGGGTGTCCTACGCTACGCATGCCAGTACGTGGTCGTCATTCAAGAACCTTTCTGCACCATCGTCCATCGGCCATCGGTTTGTCGCGCTATGTGTCCCGCCCACTGCCACTTCAACGAGCTAATCCGCTGGACTATGTCAGTGATAGTGGGCTGTGTGTATGTTACTAGTGATGAGCTCTGAAACGTGGTCTCTTACTATGGGCCCATAAGAACGCTCAAGGTCGCTGGAATCGCAAGGTCGCATGTTCTGTACAGGGGAGATCACCACCCAGTTCTCAGCAGGTGGAATATAGACATATTTTTATACCTCTATGTAATCGATCTCAAGTAACAAAAATGGCGACGTTTACAAGACGTCAAACAGATCAAGTGAAGGTAAACAAACAAGAAACAAACATTCGGCGAACATAAAGCCAGGGAGAGTCATCGCGCGTGACTTGAACTTTTATCGGGGTCGATTTGAGCTGGAAAGGGCGGGTCCTGCAAGTAATTTAAGGGATGACACAACAGAGGTACCTATTACCTACGTCAAGATGGGAAGTAAGGTTTTTTAAATACTATACACCATACGATGAACTCGTTAGCCCAGTGGTTCCTACTACAGTACAGTATTCCTACGGGCGACCGACCCCTAGTGATGTGTATAGGTAAAGATTCGATACAACCCCCTGTATTGTATTTCGTGTGTGTAAGTGGCCCTCCGTGGCGTAATTAATGGTCAACATGCTAGTCCGCCAATACGGAGGTTATGGTGTCAGTGCAAGGATAGTAACCATTTTCAAATAGTCTTGGGCCTTGGGTGTTTATTTAAATATGTTTTTATTATAAAATATAGTATCGTTGAGTTAGTATTACATAATACAAGTTTAAACTTACTTTGGGGCTAGCTCAATTAATGTCAATTGTCCTTATCTATTATTTAATATTTATTTATTGTCTGACATAGACCTATCTATGTCGTGTGGTTCCCGGCAGAGTAGAATAGGACCACTCCAAGTCTTCCCGTGGATGTCTTAGAAGGCGACTTAGGAAACACAAGCTAAACAAAGCTTATTGACATGAATGAGACCTCTCAACCCGACGTGCCAGCGTGGAGGGTCTAGGCCAAATCCTCTAGCTACTCTGGCCAAATATGGCTCTGGTAGTACAGAGATAGTCGTGCTCCTGCAGTGAAGACAAAAAAAGACCTTCTCACTAATTTTCAAGGCCACAATAGTATCGAGAGACTCTCGATATTTTATACAATTACTAGCAACACTATTGTGCAGTGGACGAACGGGTAGCAGAGCTGTGAGTCACGTTTTTTAAACGCGCTTTTGCCGAAGCGCGTGTCAATTTGCTCCGGTCCGCTACGGAGCGGGGCGTAGCGACGCCCCACTCCGCTCCCCTTCAGTGAAAACACTTACCACTTTTCACCGCTCTGCTCCAAGCCGCTCGGCTCCACTCCGCTTCAGTGGCAACGCGGCCTATAAAGGTTGTTTCTACAATCAATCAATCAATCAATCATCATCGTCAGCTTTCAGGACCCACTGCTGGGCATAAGCCTTCTTCTGTCTGCGCCATCTAAATCTATCCCTGGTCATTGCAATCCAATTCTTGCCAGCAACTCGCCTGACATCAATCAATCAATTCATTTTATTTCAGGCAATAAAAGTTTACATAAAATAAAAATTCTGAGGCCCATATCAATATATACCTTACCCTAACATACATACAATATATTATAACTTAAAATCTACGACACACGTTAAGGCTGCGACGTGTTGCGCGTCATCGGGGTGTCAGGTATCGTTCCCCGAAAGCGACGATACATAACACCCTTCAGCCAAAAGTTCGCCTTCATGAATGTCGCCAGCTTCTCCGTGCGAGCGTGGTACGACGAGTAATTTATATAAACAAAGTACCTACATTAAGTACCTTTTGTGGCAATATCAATATGTCACATGGCTTTTGCGTGCAAATATTCTCCCTCGTCTAAGGGATATCACCACTTTACACCACTACATACTTTCAAAACAAACTCCGTAAGCAACATGTCACAGTCAGACGTGGAAATACTGTCTGACTGGTAAATTACTTGAGAACTTTATGGGCAAGTTACTAAACTACTAATACCTTGTTCAAACCGCAACCACAGACTATACAGTAATCTGTGGTTGCGGTTTTTAAACGACTTTTTAGGGTTCCGTAGCCAAATGTCAAAAAACGGAACCCTTATGGATTCGTCATGTCTGTCTGTCTGTTCGTCCGTATGTCACAGCCTCTTTTTTTAAAATATGAAATATACATAAGCTATAACTATAAGAATATCAGGTAAAATGAAACCCAGTCCCTTAATTTATACGCCAGTGTAACTTCGAGACATCTGTATCTTGTTCTATTGTGTGCGTGGCTAGGGTCGGGATCTGGTCAAGTTAGAACGGGCCTTCGAAAACTACCTACGAGGTATAAAAACAGTGTGGCTGTATATAAGTTATACTTTCTACTATTGCGGTTTAAGTTTAAGTTTACTGCTGAAAATATATTGGTAAAACAAGCTTATAATGATGCTGATGTATTGATTATTGAAACAGCAATAGAGCAATTCAATTTGACAAATACAACTATTGTTGTTGGTGAAGATGTAGACTTACTCGTATTACTCACTGCTCGAACGCCAACTGCAAAAACTAGTTTCTTCATAAAGCCAGGAAAAACTCAACATCAATCGGATATATATTCATCAAAAAGTTTATCTACTTTTGTAAAATGTCAAAATCATGTACTATTTTTACACGCAATAACTGGCTGTGATACGACATCTGCATTTTACAGGAGGGGTAAAACAGCAGTTTTTAAAATGTTTGAAAACAAGATTGAGTTCAATGTGCTGAAGTTTTTAAAAAGAGTAACTCAACAAGAAGTTATCACCAACGGCATCCGCTTTCTTCTTTCTATGTACGGAGCTCCTAAAAAAACTACCTGTTTAGATAAGTATCGATATGCATGTTTCGTTAAAAATAGGTACTAAAAATGAAAAACAAGTTCAATTAGCTTGTCTTTCCCAACCTCAGTTGCTGCTCCTCAACATCTTTTACGGGTACATTACCAAGTTCAAGTGTGGCTTGTTTATTAGCTAGACCCTACAGACTGGGGTTGGAAGTTGGTCAACAATATATTAGAGCCAGTTCAAACTTTACTCCCACCTGCGCCGGAAAAACTGCAAAAACAATGTTTTGCAACTGCAAAAAGGGATGCAGTGCTAAATGTGGTTGCAAAAAAAATGGACTGTTTTGTTCTCTGGCATGCAAAAATTGTAAAGGCCGATCGTGCTCTAATGTTGAGTCACCAACAGTGGAAGATTCGTTTGATTCCAACGAAGTGTCATGCGATACATTGCTATTGACGCAATTTACTTGCATCAAAAATCAAGATGAAGAAGAAGCAGGAGAAGAAGAAGAACAAGAAGAAAATCAAGAAGAAGAACAAGAATTTTAAAGTTACGAATCAGGCGAATGAACTTCACCACTTTTTTTTTGATTTACATCGCTTTTATCTTTTTCAATCTTTGAAAATTTCCGTTATTTAGCAATAGTTTCTAATTAAAGAGGATCACAACTGACCCGTGGAGTAGGCCTACTGTGGTAACCACGTTAGAAAAAAACGCGATAAGTACACTACCTCATAGGTGGCGTGAAAACGTGTGCATATTATGACGATAACAACTTTTACAACTTTGAATCGTTTTATCTCAGAAACGGTGGCTCGTAGGAAAAAAGTATTGATACATTTTTTATAGATAATTTTATGATCTACAATTTTTGTCTGAGGTACTTTTATGATAAAACTTACCGTTTTGCTGAAAATCGCGAAAAACTTATGTTTTTGACCTTTGACCTCGAATATTTTTGGTACCACACACGGGAATGATGGGGAACTTTTAAATTATATTTGTTATTATGTTTTGAACAATTTTACTGATTTTCAGTTTTTTGGGACTTTATGCACCTTCGAATGTCTAAATTGACCGGACTACTAGTTGTTTCAAGGAGAACCAGATGTTTCAAGCTGCCTTAAGATATCTGATTTGGTTTGACAACTATCATACATACATACTATCGCGCCTGTTTCCCACAGGGAAATGAAGAGACTGGGCCTCCACTTACTATACGATCCTGACAGACCTCGTTCGCTTCAAAGGCATCGCTTTTCCTGCTGGATTCGCCACATCTTCTCAACATTGGGCTACCGAAAGGGTTATTTTTATTACCGATAGTTCGGCAGGACAAGCCACATTTTGGCAACATCGCCAAATTTTATCCCAATCCGTGTAGCCGCTTTGGCGTGGAAACGGAACTAATATCCATATAAACCTTCGCATTTATAATCAAAGATCCTTCCGTTATTCTAAACAACTTAAAAATTTGCAAAACAGCCGTTATTATTCCAATTTCTGGCTCGGATTGTCGTAAGTTTCACAATAAATCTGTTTACCGAATAATACCAGGTCGTTGACATTGCGTGCATTAATTAAAATTCTGTAATTAACCCAGTTAAATATCATTCCAGTGTATGAATTAGCAATGAGTTTCATTATGAACATTTGATTTATAATTTACTAGCGGGAGTTTTCGCAGAAATTGGAAATGTAAATGTTCTCGTAGCAACGTTAATTGAAATTAAATTTGACTTGTGTTTGTGTTACGTTAAAGGTGTATTTAGTTTCAACACACAAACTTGATAAAAAATGCTGCTATTTATTTCCACATTGTGTAGTGCCATATTTATAAAAATCTGCCTTTAAAAGTCCCCTTTACCTTAGAATTTTCCATACAAACATAGTCTTACTTTTATTTTAAAATAACATGTCAGATTTTGGCAGTATATTGTAATTTCAAAGAAATTGCATATATTTAGGCATATAACTAGTTTTCGACGATAAACATATAAGACATATGATCTCAAGATAAAGGAAAGCGTAACAGGCACTCTGAAATGTGAAAAGTATTTATATCTGATGATAATATCTAATGGATGATAAAACTATCGTTCTGACATTGATTTGAAAGTTCCCTACCCCACAATGACTAGAGTTACAAACGTACACGCTATCCTGAACAAAATATTTTATTTCCCAAATTGTTTTTCCTAACACGACAGCACACAGCGAGCGCTCAAAAAGTATCAGTTTCATTGGTAACTACGTTTTGGCGAGAAAATAAAATTATAGAGTGCCTTTTCTTAGGAGAGCGTAACATGCTTCACGCGAGCCGAATACTAAACGGCTCAGTATCGGTGGCTAAAAGTAGTGCAGATGTACCTACTTTTGTAAAGTCACAAGTTTTTCTACACAATGAATGTAAAGTGTTACGATTTACATTAGTGTTTTGCTGCAAAATGGATAAACATGGAAGTTTATTTGACGACCTCCGTGGCGTAATGGTTAACACGCTAAACCGCTAATCAGGAGGTTCTGGGTTCGATCCCCAGCTAGGGCAAGTTGGAAAATAGCCTTTTTCAAATTGTCCTGGGTCTTGGGTCACTTGGGTGTTTATCTATATATGTATTTATCATAAAATATAGTATCGTTTAGTTAGTATCCCATAGCACAAGTTTTAAAAAACTTACTTTGGGGCTAGCTTAATCAGTGTGATTTGTCCCTATATATTTATTTATTTATTTGAACCTTATATTGCACCTGCAACTTTGCTCGCGTGTGCCATCAAAAGGTTCAAGGAGATTCTTTGAAACCCTTAGTATTACTAAAATATTAGAAACTACAAACCTTTTTTTTAATCCAATTCCTTTTATCAAAATAGCTATAGGTAGTTACAGGTTACAGATGCTACTTCGTAAATTGTTTTTCCTCTCACAGCCACAGCACACAGCGAGCGCTCAAAAAGTGTCAGTTTCATTGGCAACTCCGTTTTGGTGAGGAAATAAAATTATAGAGTGCCTTTTCTAAGGACAGCGTCACATACTCCGCGCGAGCTGAATACTAAACGCCTATAAAGCGAAAGCTTTAGTATCGGTGGCTGAGTGTACAGCAGACTGTAATTTTGTAAAACCACAAATTTGTTTACAAATACAAATACATTATCTCGTCTTTATCCCTAACGGGGAAGACAGAGCCTAGTTCCGAGAACCAAAGGGCACGCTTAGCGTAATGGCGGGCGTATAGATAAAAAAACGGAATTAAAATAGTGATGCGTTATTAGCCGCATCGCGTATTAACATGATTCATTTTCTCGCCCATTCCCTCGATCGGCGTTTACGATCTACGTGGGAAGAGAAGCAGCAGGTACATTCTACATTTTTTTATTTTTAAGATATTTTTTACAGAATACGTACGTCTACCATCAAAAGGTAAAAAGAAATTCTTTCAAAACCTCGATCGATATTACCAAAACACTTAGGTCCTTAAAAAAGAAGATTAAAACTCCGTTACGTCCGTTTCCGTTTGTACTATACTTAAGACTAAGAAATAGGTATTTCAGTAAGCCTTAAAATAAAAGTAGGCAGGTATCTCATGCAACTGCATTTAATTACGATTGCAACCACAATTCACATTTTAAGTGTAAAATAACTTAAAATCGAGGCAAATAAAAGACAAAAAAATAAGGTTTATAAAGATGACTAAATGAGGTTTTTTGTTGCTTTTTGAGTTTTTTTATACTGACTTACTTGCCTAAGCCGATACACGGAGTCCAGTGCTGCCCCTATTTGAAATAAATTATTTGAAAAGAAACGGAGATATTATTTAAAATTTTGATCTAGTAAAACCTAGTTAACCCTTCAAACTATTTTATGAACCACTGTTTACAGTTTAAAGTGAGAACGTTAAGCTTTAGTTTGCATTTTTGCGAAACACGGCCACTTTTGGTGGATTTACAGACCTACATAACATTTTTATATCGGAATCTATGGGTGAATTAAAAAAAACAATTATTTATAAATTCTTTTTTTTAATTCTTCGCCTAATTAAATAGGTATATGTCGTCTTCTATAATATAGAATTACACATATATTTGCGTTTCAAATGATAGTAGGCATTTATACGTAAAGTAGAAATGTTTATGTATTGCAGAACGCATTATGCCATGTATTAATACCAGCCATAAAGGGACTTGGGGACTGGAGTAGCTCCCATACTGTCACAGTGAACAACAATTGCCATAAATAACCGCCATGAACATTTATGATTGTAGAGGTAAATTAAGAATCGCCTAAGTGCAGGTAAAGACTACTTTGTTATGGAGATACTATAATATCTAGAATAATGGAAAAAATAGTCCAGTCATCTCATAAAAATTGAACTGGTAGCTGAATATTCATGTACATATACTCGTAAGAATGTCGATTTTCTTCTATGAATTTGATTTTATTTGTATGATCAGGCCTGTGTCACTCCCCGTTTAGGTATCGAAAATGTACCTACATAACTATTATGCGCGCAGGCGGCCCCTTCGGGTGGTACGAATACATTCAGTTATAGGAATCGTTTGTCCAGAGTAATAAGAACGAAATTGGCTTGCAATGGATGTCTAAGTATCTATACGAAAAGGTGCTGAGTTCTGACGTGAACTAAATTAAACCATATCGCTAGCCACATTGAGTAGATATTTCTTTGAATGTCTTTGTTAAGTGAGACTTCTGTACGTTAGTATTATTTATTCTGTGGTATAATTAAATTTTTAACAAAAGAAAATTAACCGACTTCAATTTTTTTAAGGAGTTTTTTCATATCTCCTAAGTTCTTCGTCATATCTTTACTAAATTAAAATGGGACCAACTTGGTAGTAAAGGCTTTCAAATAAAAAAAGAATCATCAAAATTGGTTCATAATTTGTAACAAACATACATAAAAAAAACATAAAGTCGAATTGATAACCTCCTCCTTTTTTGAAGTCAGTTAAAATGAAGTCTTCTATAATTACTAAATTTTATAAATTGCTGGGTTGTTAAAATTTATATCGACAAATATATTTAAAAACAAAGTTATTGAAAACGATATTATTTACTAGGACAAAATTTGATGAAATACATTCAAAAATTAGGGACATGTTTCATCAAAATGGATCCAAAAAATCCGCAACAGGCTCCTTCAAAAATTTCACAACTAATAATCCGTAATGTGCTTCGTCAAATTTATTAATCTAAGAGACCATTTATTATTTAAAAGCTATTTCTATTGATGGACTGAGTCCCCTTCAAATATATCGTCGAACGTATATATTCTGTATATGTATTATATCCAGCTACGCTAAGCTAAATAGTTACTTGTCAATGACAATGCGGGAGAAATGTGAATTGTATGTGAACTGCGTGAAATCAATAAAAATAAAGTCTGTTAAAAATAGGGAGTATTTATTTACCTATGTTTAATAAATAGATACCATCAAAGTCATAATAAAATGTATGAAAATGTCCCAACTGCTAAAAAACTTAAAAAAAACATTATTTTATTTATTTTTTCAATCGTACCTATATTCAATAAAAAATACGTTCTTACCTATAAAAAAAGCCAATGCGATGTGAAAAATAACACCTTTTCATTGGCACTGCTTTTACAGCCTTTTCTCCTTCAAAATACAGCATAAACTTCTTAACCTCTACAAAACGTTCACGCATCATTCTTTCTTATCTTATTTACTGAAAACGCGCTTAGAAATCGTAAAATCTTATTAGACTTTACAAGTGCCCAGAATTCTGAAAATACGACGAAATTCTTTTACAACAAAGACAATAATTTGAAATTAAATTAACTTAATTAATTAAGTTAAACTTGTTGTAATATTTGACTTGATTTACCCAGACATATGCCTGAGTCGAGACTTTTACAACTTTTTTTATATAAATGTCCAGACTGGTGGTAGGGCGTCGCTGGATTCCCTCTAATGTGTTTTAGTTCAGCGATGGCTGATCAACGCGTCAACTTGTGAACGGGTACCGCCAGTTGGAACTGGTCAGCTCGGTTCCGTTTTTTAAGGCTACTTAGTGTTACTTATTTCTGTAAGTCGGATTTGGCAATATCGTGCGTAATCTTTACTTGTTATATTGTGATAATATTGTATTAGGCAAAATATCTTTGTAAACTGACAAATCCCTTCAGGCGCGTTGGCAAAAAATACTGTGTAAGAGTTTCTTTCAGCGTTTCTTCTCAGCAGTGCTCGTTGCGAAACGCGAGTATGAGAAGCTTTTTTTAACATAATAATTATAATTTAAATTATTGACATTTAAAAGTGCCTGCGAATGCCTAGTTACTGAATAAATATATGATTCTTTATTTTGTCCCATTGGTCAGAAATCTTTATCTACAAGCTTCATAATTTCAAGGAAAGTAGATAAAATAAAAAGCTTTCAGTGTTGCCTGTCGGATTGTATGTAAAAAGCAGGATCCCTGTCCACGATGCGGCGACGCAAGCTGCATACAAACTACAAATACCCAAATTCGTTGCGGTTTCAGTGATACCCCGAGACATAGACGTAAACCTAATGTAGATAAAATATGTTTTTTCGATTTCTGTACCTTAACCAGTATGTAGTGTATTTTATTTCTGTACCCTTTTTCCACTAATGTACCCTACTGCGTTTGTACTAGGGATCATAGGTTACTTCAGCTTGGAGGTCAAGCGGAACATCGCGACATTATTATACATTATTATTTAAATCTATAACGATTTTATAAGCACCCCTCAAAAATAAGATTGTCACTGTTAGTACCAGATGATAGCACCATTTTTCTATGTGCCTTCTTCTTTGACGACCTCCGTGGCGTAATGGTTAACACGCTAGACCGCTAATCCGGAGGTTCTTGGTTCGATCCCCAGCCAGGGCAAGTTGGAAAATGGCCTGTTTCAAATTGTCCTGGATCTTGGGTGTTTATCTACTTATATATATGTATTTATCATAAAATATAGTATCGTTGAGTTAGTATCCCATAACACAAGTTTATAACTTACTTTGGGGCTAGATTAATCAGTGTGATTTGTCCCTATATATTTATTAATTTTATATATGTTATTTTATTTTAGGCACGAATTTATATAAGTCTGCTCCTGCGCCCAAAGCCTTGAGTTTGCTTAATTTTCTTGGTCAATACTTCAAGAGTTTATCCATATTGACGTGCTTAACTGTTCGTTGGCGAAATTTAAAACAAATGAGGCATTTATACATATACCTATAGCTACGTTGTATAGGTAAAAAGAACTGTATTAAGAAATTAAATAAATTAATGTATGTTAGAAAATACTCTTACTATATGACCTAAGAGTTAATTACTATTATAGTTGAAGGTTTATTCATGTCATGTAGTCCAAAAGGCCGACCAAGTTTTGATCGATTTAGAAGAACATCATCAAGGCTTCTGTAAGGAACGGTGTGCTTTGAAGCAGTGGTGGCCAAGTGGTTTAGGTTTGCCGCACTTGTGCCCTACAGACACCGGCTCTGTGTCTGTGAGGCACATGTTCGGCAGCAGGTGTGTCTTTTACCTCGAGTTTGTATTTCTCATTTCCAACTACCACCACTTGCTTCCGGTAAAGGAAAACATCGTAAGGAAACCTGCACACTAGTTCACTTGTGTTTAATCATTACTGTTGTCACTACAATGTCATGACAGTAATTAAGCTACGTCATAAGTTTGAATCAGGTCGGTAAAGGGCCACATATAGGATTGTCAATGGTTTGTGAGTTCACAGTTCGAGACGCACTACTAGTTTGTTTTTAAGTGGCCAACACGGGTTAAAATTTTTCAAGTTGCTTAAAGGCATCTATCACAGCTTGTCGACTGCTATACGATAATGACCGCCAGGACCAACGCCTTAAAGTTCCTTCCCAATCACGGAAGAGCTCGAGAATGTTTATATGCCACTTGTGGTCATCCAAGTGTGGACCACGCCCAGTGTCAGTTAACTTGCGAAAGCGCTAGTTTTGCGTACTCCCACCGTACCACCGAGCTCCTTTAGAGAACTACTAGTAAAATAGCTAAAAACAATTAAACACTTCACTTATCTATTTATAAGTGGGTCTGTGGTTACAATACCAGTGTACGAGCGAATCGTGCTCGAAAAACGTAGTACCCTGGGTTTTAATCCCGTCTGCACGTTCAAATTGAGATGCGATGAGTTGTCTCTGCATTGTATTTTAGGTGTTTTGAATTTACTGCACAAAATGTGTTTATTAAAGTGTAAATTCAAAATTGTATCGTAAATTATTTGAAAATAAGGACTACCTACTTAATAAATAAAATTGAAGGCAGATTTTAGATAAGGAATTATGTGACTATCAATGTATTTATCTATCTATGAATTACCTATTTTAATGTTAAAACTATGCTCAGCTATAAGAAACCTGAATCAGGAATTTAGTGGTGAAATACTTCTACATTTTACTTCTATCTATTGAAAAAAAAAATTATAGATAAGGACAAATCATATTAATTGAGCTAGCTCCAAAGTGGGATACTAACTCAACGATACTATGTTTTTTATTTATATAAACACATATACAAAGACTTGCTCTGACTGGGGATCGAACCTAGAACCTCCGGATTGACAGACTAGTGTGTTAACCATTAGGACACGGAAATCGTCAATTTATTTATTAATTATAATTATATATATATATATATATATATATATACAAGTATGTATACTGTGAACTTGAATTCTAAATCAGTGTGCAGGTATGTTTTTATGTAGCTGCCTTTATTTCTATGACCGTAAAGAGTTCTTAATCTTACTTACCAAAAACCTCCACATACATCAAACAGCAAACTCAATCACATCCCAAATGAATGACACTCAACGAAGCCAGACAAACGTTTGCAAACGAAAAATTACTGAAAGCGTTTTACTGCGTTTGACCGAGTGGGATGAGGGTCATCGCAAAAAGAGCAGAGGTAAATCCCTCCTGACCAAACAGCACTTAAGGATGTCCACTTAGCG
The DNA here is from genome assembly GCA_963576875.1 of Acrobasis repandana. Classification (NCBI taxonomy): domain Eukaryota; kingdom Metazoa; phylum Arthropoda; class Insecta; order Lepidoptera; family Pyralidae; genus Acrobasis; species Acrobasis repandana. The sequence goes on along the minus strand of OY756223.1, from coordinate 5,791,746 downwards.
TTTCGAGAGCAGAATGAAAGGCCGCTCCTAAAATAAATAGATGAAATTTCTTTTCACTTGGCTTGGATGGTTTTGCGTTGTCTAGTGATCTATTGCTTAAGGCGAGATGGGTTCACAATCCGCGAAACTGTGCGTGTTTTTGAAAATTCTCTGTAATTAAACTACTACAGTTTATTCCTCAAAAAAATACATAAATCTTATAACATTTCTACAGACATCCACAATTTCCAAAACACGATTGAGCATTTTTGGCTCGATAGAAAAAATCACAAACATACCATGCCTCTTAATTTGCCTAAATTTACCTTTATTTGACATCGTCTTCTTCTTCGTCTAAAGACCTTGCGAAATGGAGGAGAAAAATAAATAATAAATAAATAAATATATAGGGACAAATCACACTGATTAAGCTAGCCCCAAAGTAAGTTTTAAACTTGTGTTATGGGATACTTACTCAACGATACTATATTTTTATGATAAATACATATATAGATAAACACCCAAGACCCAGAACCATTTGAAAAAGGCCATTTTCCAACTTGCCCTGGCTGGGGATCGAACCCAGAATCCGTGTCTAGCGTGTTAACCATTACGCCACGGAGGTCGTCGGAACAGTTTAAATGATTTGGCTATAGTTTTACGACCGGCCGCTTGTCTGACGTCAACCCTCTTTGGGAATGTATTTGACATATTACTGCTTTATACAATCACCTTTTTGTATGAAAATTATACCAAAAAATGTATAATCTAAATTACTAGTCGATTTCGCTACAAAAAATAATAATAAATATAATACAAAAAAAAAAGTGCGCAGTGTCGTCCAGCACGGGTCCAGGCCTTTGTTCGCTTTCGAAGAATATTTCACTGTGCTTTATTTATCATTTTTTTGTATTATATTCATATATTTTTTTAGCGAAATCGACTAGTAATTTAAATTATACATTTTTTTGGTATTTTTTTCATATAAAAAGGTGATTTTTCAAAAACACTCAAAGTATTCTTCGCTCTGAACTGACGGAGCCTTAACACTGAGATATATCTGACCACTACTGCGCAGGCCCTCTACATTTTGTATTTTTACCTAACTACGGCGAAGCCATAAAGAGGGTTATGTATTTCGCTGCTATGTACCTATGTATGTTCATCTATTCCCTCGTAATTTCAAAGATATCCATGATGGCTGATTCTCTCTGCTGAGCTTGCATTAACTGCATAAATTAACTTTTCAGTATGTTTTTTTCCGTAGTAGTTATAAACTACATCTTGTTTATTATTAAAAAAACTAATCAAGTGCGAGATAAACTCTTGTGAAGAGGATTCCGTACTACTTATAGGTTTTCCTGTAATCTATTAGCAACGAACTATGTTTTTTTTTTTTATTTTTTTTATTTTAGACTCAGTAGTTTCGGAGATCAGGGGGAATGGTAATTTTTCGTCTTCTGTCATAAATAAAATCAAAAGTATTTATTTAAACAAAAAATACAAAAATGTATTTGAGATCCTCATAATTAGCCCTTTCATTTGATATATGACACAGTAAGGTTTGCAAAACCTTTTTTTTTAATTTCCTTCCCACGAAAATGACCTTTATTTTAAAAAATATTTATTTATTTTGCACATCTGTGTTTGGGCCATAGGATTACACCATTCAACCAAATGTCACCTGATTTTGTAGACACACAGACAGACGCACGAGTGATCCTATAAGGGTTCCGTTTTTTCATTTTTTGTACGGAACCCTTAAAATAATATTGGTCTGAAAATTTATATCGATCCCCGTTTATTTCGCTTTCCCAGAGGAAAGTTGTTCAGTATCAAGTAAATTCACCCTTACTACTTATTTTTTATGCGTGGAAATAGTTTTTAGGAAATAGTTAATTGCAACATTTAGGTAACCAGTAACACAGGTAGAACTCTTTTAAGTCCATCTTAGTATTCCATCCGCCTTCAGTTTTTAAGTATCTCGTTATTTAGTTCCCCAAAGATTTAGTTGAACTCGCCGGTTAGTAAACAAGGGCTTGTTGGCCTTGCACCGACTCAGCTCTGCTTTTGCTCCTGCATGCACTATGACGTCTTTATCTCTAATAGGGCAGACAGAGCATTTTGAGTCTTGCAGTTCTAAGCAGGCAGACAGGGCTGCAAGACCCAAAGGCCACTTTTAGCGTGATAGCGTAAGGTGGAAAAAGTAATCAAATAGTGATGGGTTGCTAGCTGCATCGCCTATTAATATTATTCACATTTACGCCCATAGCTGCCATAAAACTTTCCCTTGCTAGAAATAAATATTTTTCTTTTCCGAAAAGTATTTCGTGATGCCGCCGAAGTTGACATCTACTAAAATGTCAATATCAACTTGATTTGGGCATATAACAGTTTTAATAATGAAAAAGTTTGTCCGTAATAAATAAGATGGTATGTTTCTACGTCTCCAATTATATGACAATGTAATTTTACCTAAAAAGTTTAAAATATTTTTGTTACTATAACCATGGACAAACAAAAACAAGAGGACTGATAGACAAACAGCGTAGCCTGCTAAAATGATGAAGTCACTACTATCAGGAATACGCAGATAACATATCACAAGCTATTACACAAAGCTACGACACTTCATGCCCTCTCGGCACCAGAGGCTGCTGCCCCAAAGGCGGTAAGAAATTCTGGGGCCCCGAACTAGAAAGGCGCAAGTGTCAAGTACACCGACTCTTTAATAGAGCGATAAATACAAGGAACGAAACAGACTGGGACAACTATGCCAGGGCTCGCGCCAACTATAAGAACAGGATCAGAGCGTTTAAGCGTAAATCCTGGTGTGAATTCTGCACGAGTATCGAGACCACGTCCGAAGCGTCCAGGGTATATAAACTAATGTCAGGCGGGGGCAACAAAACCATAGGCACCCTAAAGAAAGAGGACGGCAGTTACTCTGCAAATACTGAGGAAATTTGTGAGATACTATTAGAAACGCACTTCCCTGGATGCCTCAAATTTAATCCCCTGGATAAACCAGAGAAAACTATACACCATCCTACTGAACAAGATTGGAAAATAGCCCGAGAGATTGTATTCAAAGATAGAGTAGAATGGGCAATAAACAGCTTCCAACTATACAAATCACCAGGTCCAGATGGAATATTCCCTGGCCTACTCAAATGGGGAGGAAAAGTTCTTCAAGAATACCTCACTAACCTATTAACGGCTTGCTTGGCTCATAATTACATTCCTCTGCAATGGACAGAAGTCAAAGTGATATTTATACCGAAACCTGGTAAAACGGATTACACGAATACCAAATCATTTAGACCTATAAGTCTATCGTCCTTCCTCCTCAAAGTGTTGGAAAGACTATGTGATAGGCACATCAGAAATACGGCATTAATGAATTACCCATTACATCCAAAACAACACGCATACTGCACGGGTAAATGTACTGAATCAGCGTTACACGAAGTGGTAACAATACTGGAGAACGCAATACACAGCAAAAACCTATGCTTAGAAACTTTCATTGACATCGAAGGTGCCTTTGACAAGACAAACTTCAATTGCATACAAGAAGCACTAAATAGGCATAAAGTACCAAGCACCGTAATATACAACTAGACATATGTGACACCACAAGGGTAATGGCAACCAGAGGTTGCCCACAAGGAGGGGTATTATCTCCCCTTCTCTGGAGTTTAGTGGTAAACGATCTAATTACATCGCTAAACGACAAACACTATCACACAGTCGGCTACGCTGATGACTTTGCAATACTCATACAAGGGAATTCGGCAAGTATCGCTTGCAGCTTAACCAGAAGTGCATTACGCATAGTGGAGACATAGTGTACCACACACGATCTCTCAGTGAACGCAAACAAAACAGAACTGGTTATGTTCACCAACAAAAGAGTCTTAGGAAAGTACGAACCACCAAAGCTCTTGGGAACGACTCTCACTCTATCGAATGAAGTCAAATACCTAGATGTAAAACTAGACTCAAAGCTTAATTGGAGCACACATCTAGAGGAAAAGATAAATAAAGCAAACATAAATCTTTGGAACTGCCGAAGATTAGTAGGCAAAAACTGGGGCATCTCCCCTTAAATCATGAAATGGCTATACACAACAGTCATAAGACCAGGACTTACGTACGCAGCACTAATATGGTGGCTTAGGACCACACTGACAACAGTGCAAGATAAGCTGCAGCGATTCCAAAGAACTGCATGTCTGGCAATAAGTGGAGGCATGAAAACTTGCCCAACAGCGGCACTTTAGGCAATTCTTGATATCAAATCGCTACACCTACACATCAAACAAGAGGCACAAGTCGCAGCTGCAAGACTTAAAACACTAGGCCTGTGGAAACACAAAGACAAGGCCCCTCATACGCGAATCCTGCCACTAGCCCTCAAAGCATCACACCTCATAGGCTCGATAATCGGCGGGATCCACAAGCAATTTGTCTTCGACAAAAAATACAATATACAATTACATGAGGAATCTTCAGACAACTCCGGTACTGAAGAAATGAGGGTATACACAGACGGCTCAAAGACACAAAATGGTGTAGGTGCTGGTGTATTCTCTCATGATCTCAACATTTACTCTGCATCTGCCCTGGGTATAGACAACTCAATCTTCCAAGCCGAATGCGCAGCTATAACCCACGCAGCTACAGAAATTATTAGGAGGAAGGTATCAGGTATGTCCATCCGTATCCTAACTGACAGCGCAGCGGTCCTACTTGCCCTCAGAAGGACACATGTGGACTCTGCCTTAATACAAGAATGCCACAGATCCCTGGAAAAACTCTGTAAGTATAACACAGTCACTCTCCAATGGATCAAAGGACACAGCAACTCACTGGGTAACGATGCAGCTGACGAGCTCGCGCGTCGAGGATCGAGTATGACACCGTTGGGACCTCTTCTTATGGCTCTGATCCCCTTCACGCAGGTTCGCACCTGGATCAGAGATCGCATTAGGGAAGAACAAAATCAATCATGGCATCCCTCCGGACATGTCGGCAGGCTAGGGAGGCACTACCCCAATGGGATAGTCGCCTAATCCCGATGCCTGTTAGCACTACCCCGGAGGAATCTACGCCGTATGGTTGACATTATTACTGGTCATATTGCACTAAACAAACACCTTTACACCCTAGGTATCACAGATAGACCTCTGTGCAGAGCTTGCATGGAGGCTGATGAAACTGCGAGCCATCTCCTCATCGAGTGCGGTGGCGTCGCATACATAAGAAGAGGGTTCCTGGAACATCAAGGAACCGTGGAGGAAGCCGTGAGGGCGCTGGGGAGCGTTCTCGTATTCCTGCAGGAGCTGGGCTGGTTTGAAAACTGATAACGGCCCCGGCTCCACACGCAAAACGGGTTCAGCGCAATGGACCAAATTGCGGAAAAGAAGTCCTCGGGAGAAGTACTATCAGGTCCGTTAGCCATGTAAAGGATGCTAAGTACTTAGGCTGACGGTAGGTATCCACGAAAAATCAAAGATAGCATGTTTGTACGTAGAAAATAAACGCTTATACTGCCATCTTTCCGAAATTAAGCGGCACAACTATGAAACTACTTTATTCGAAGTAGTTCTATCTAGCTACAACATTTAAACTAATAAACGGGCAAGTGCGAGTTGGATTCGTACATGAAGGGTTCCGTACCTCCGTACAATGTTTTAAAACGCTAAAGAAACACGTTTCTTGTATGATGACCCTCTTTAATTTTTAACTTTAAGGTAAATTGCGGTTTAAGATTTATGACGTATTAAAAAACTACTTACTAGATCTCGTTCAAACCAATTTTCGGTGGAAGTTTGCATGGTAATGTACATCATATATTTTTTTTTAATTTTTAATATTATTTAATTTTTGAAGTTACAGGGGGGACACACACATTTTACCACTTTGGAAGTATCTCTCGCGCAAACTATTCAGTTTAGAAAAAAATGATATTAAACCTTAATATCATTTTTGAAGACCTATTCATAGATACCCCAGAGGTATGGGTTTGATGAAAATAAAAAATTTTGAGTTTCAGTTCTAAGTATGGGGAACCCCAAAATTTATTGTTTTTTTTTTCTATTTTTGTATGAAAATCTTGATGCGGTTCACAGAATACATCTACTCACCAAGTTTCAACAATATAGTTCTTATAGTTTCGGAAAAAAGTGGTTGTGACATACGGACGGACGACAGACAGACATGACGAATCCATAAGGGTTCCGTTTTTTGCCATTTGGCTACGGAATCCTAAAAATTAAATTAAGTTTCAAAGTATTTAGGTGGCCAGTCCTCTTGTCCTCTCGTCCACGCTAAAACTAAATTGTGAAAGTTCGTTGAAAAAGCGTTTATGGGGCGAATGGGTACGGTACCAGCTTGTTAAACAAACGTAGTAAACTCGGAGGTTAAGTCTTGCGACGTGACGCCGTTTGCTCATGGAAATTTTATGGCTGACTTTAGGCGGGACCAGTAACTAACCTTACTAGTATAAACTTCGTGGGCTTATAATGTCGCTTTATGTGCTGTATACTGAACTGGGTTTCTTTCAGCGTGGCTTCACAGCAGTGGTCGTTCCGAAACGCTAGTAGTTTGTAGCTTTTGCATTGTACTAAAAATAATGTGAGTAAGTAATATTTTATTGTACACCAAGAATAAAAAATATACAATAAGAATAAAAAATACATTAAAATGTACAATGGGCGGTCTTATCGCTAAAAGCGATTTCTAATTACCTTCATTTGTGATATATTTATTCTATAAGTATATGTATGATGCGCAAATCCACTTAGTTAATTCACGAATTCCTTAAAGAAACAATTTTATAAATCATGGCGTTATTCAATGCATAGGTAGAAATTCCCAAACTATTTTTAATCCCCATGTAGAATACCAAACTCACTTTACGTAATATCAAAACAGTTTTTAATTTAAAATATCTTAAAAAATTGGATATAACAGATTTTAATGCCGTATACCAAATGTGAGGTACCTTCATGTTATAGATGCCGAATAAATAGATATATTATACTCTATAAACAGTATATTGTACTCTTGAAAACCCGTACCCGTCGACCCTTTTCATTTTGAAGCGTCGCATTAAATAAGTTTTTCGAAAAAAAAAACATTATTTTGTGCCATCGACATGAATATATAGACTCGGCGTCTTCCTACACGGCCATGTCCCAGATTCGATTATTCATTCATTCTTCATTCTCATAGACTAAACACGAGAGTAGTACAGAAAGGTCAATATATTTTTACCTACCTACGAGTACGTGGTTCAAATTAAATCCTACATATATTTTAACAAACGCGAATGTTGGTAAGTATGGCTGGATGTACGGATGGGTGTATGGATGGTTGTATGGTCATATAGATTTTTAGATTGTAGACCCACGACTAGCTTTTACGATCTTCACGGAAGGGGAGGCGGCTGCATTCTTAATGTGTTTTTTCTTTGTTTTTTTTCTTATCATATTTATAAAGGTAAAAGTTAAACTGCACATATATGTTTCATTGGTAACCTTTTATTATTCTTACTTAAATTCTTTACATAATGTTTTGCACTAGAATAAAGTGATTTCTTGTACTTGTATACCTATTAGTTTTTTTTTCTTTGTTAGCTATCTATGTATTTAATGTATTATATAATCATACACGTATGCTGCGCAATTGGGCGCCAAAAATCCGCCATTATGCTTTCCAAAAATTTTAATATAGCCTATGACTACTACTGGTATTTATTCTGTGCTATGACATTCAAGTAATTAAGATGAATCTAACCACATATAATTTATCAAAATCTATTTAGCCGTGTAGTAGTTACGAGGAAACAGAATTATAGGGACAAACATAATAAAACATCAAAAATGTGTAAGCAGCCATCTTGGATCCAAAATCTGATAGTAGTTTCAAGTTGCGCGGGGCACCTCAAAGGGCTCAGAAATTTTGTAGGTTTTTGTAACAGAATGTCCCTACATTCTATTATTTACATAACATTAAAGTTTTGTATGTGGGGGCTGTACCCCTGTACAGCCCCCACACACAAAACTTTTGAGCCCTCGGAGGTTCTAGTGAGACGTTACGAGATGTGACTTAATTTTATAAAGGATTTATAGGATTTTAGAAAACTTTTATAAAGCATTTATAGCATACTAGCTGTGCCCGCGACTTCGTTCGCGTGGTTGTCGGAACGTAATGTTATATATATTATATACTTCCTCTATAAATGGACTACCCAACAAAAAAAGAATTTTTCAAATCGGACCATTAGTTCCTGAGATTAGCGCGTTTAAACAAACAAACAAACTCTTCCGCTTTATAATATTAGTATAGATGTAGATAAAAATTATAAATATAAACATTTTTAAACGTTTTACAAACATTAATAACTGAGTAGCAAACAAATAGTTTTTCGATGCATCCATGAAGAAAGTGAAATGTAGGCATATTTATGATATCTACATTTCACTTCTGTTTTGTTAGTCTATGACGAATTATTCAATCGGTTGACAGATCATTCACTCACTTCATACATTATGGCAGCCGAAATTTGGCAGTCCGTATTTAATTTTCAATCAATGAAATCTAGTTACTTACCGATGGAAAGTTATTCCTTTATATTTTGCTTTATTCTTTGAATTACTAGTGCAGTATCTCAACACACACCAAGGCATTTTTGACTAAGTTGACAGTGTTTTCTTTAATGAATCGTGGAGTGTATTATGCGCGTATTGCTAGCGAGTGACTAATGTGAGGTGAACAGTGATAGCCTATGATGAATAGAACACTACTGTTGTATGTGGCGTCTTCTCTAGTACGTAAGTACATAGATCTCGTTGTTTTGTGCAATCTTTTTTTGTAAGGCCTAAAGCACTTATAAAGATAAATGTAATAGGTAAGCCCAAACTCGATCGGGTTGCGTCGTTTTATTACAGGGTTCCTATAGCCACCTTCCGGTTCCATCATCAGATCAGCTTAGGGTCCTTCCACACGACGTATTTTTTACGCTCGTACGACGCGCGTTTTTGATACGCGCGTTCTATTTGCGATTATTGAAAATGCACATGGAGGGCGGTATATAAACGTGATACAAACGCGCGCTCAGAGCGCGAACTGGTTGCGTTCGAAAAACGTGGCGTTTGTATCGATACAAACGCAAGGATCGTGTGTAAAGGTTAAAACGTGCCGGCTTCCTTGCGTTTGCTGAGAGTAAAACATACGTCGTATGGAAGGGCCCTTATTGTTACAATAATATTGCATTGTTATCTGATTTACACAAAATTTCATCTCAATCGAGAAAAAAAGGGAAATTACACAACCGGCTTCGATTCCAGGAAGCAAACTAAATCGATACGCTGAAAGCAAATTGAAATATAACGTTTTTGGAATTCACCGGCGACATTTAGCCGGAAATAAGGATTGTATCGAGCTCGACGTGGGGCTGGACAATGACATGTGTCGGAATGTTTAGCTCGAACGTGGCGACGTGCGAACTGCTCTAGGGCTGTCTCTATTCACGGCAAAAAATATATTTTGTCTATGCTTTTCAAGAAGCTAGTTATGAATATTGTTCTTGTTTGATAACGTTATTGAACGTAGCATGCTAAATATAAGGAAAATTAAAAAAATAAAACACACCAAGATAAGAAGCTTTATAAAAGCAAATGGTGCCCTAACCTACGCACAGAAGCTTAAGTGGAAGTAAGCAGGCCAAGTAGACAGACCGATGGACTAAGAGGGTGACATAGTAGAAAGGCCCACTAGGAACTCGCCGCGTTGGCAGACCATACGCAAGATGGGCTGACGAAATCATCAAAACAGTCGGCACACTCTTGTTCCTAGCACTGGTCCAAAGCACACGACAGAGAAAAATGGTATTCCTCAGAGAAGGCTTATAAAATAAAATGTTTGACATATAACGTTTTTTGAAATTTCCCGGTGACATTTAGCCGGAAATAAGAAAAAAGAATTATCGACCTCGACGTGGACAGTGACAAGTGTCGGAATGTTTAGCTTGAACGTGGCGACGTGCGAATCTGCTCTAGGGCTGTCTCTAATCAATGCAAAAAGTGTATTTTGCCTATGCTTTTCAAGAAGCTAGTTATGAATATTGTTATTTTTTGATGACGTTATTGGAATTCACCGGCGACATTTAGCTACGAAATAAGGATTGTATCGAGATCTCGAAATGTTTAGTTTGGATTTGATGATGAACGTATTGCATCTCAGTTTGGACGTACAGATGGGACTATTCTTGCGCCTAGAAAGCGGCACTAAGCTTTGCTGTAAGTAAATTGTTTTACGTCAGTAGTTATTATGAAAGCAACACTTGTCTTTATCAAGCTGTATAGGCATCACGCGATTGGGACTGTGTTGAAATAATTAACTGCCGAAATTCACTATGACACTCCACTGAGCTTAAAGAAGTTAGAGTGACAACCCTATATAAAGGTCACAAGGCAAAATAAGCGGATAGTAGGTACCAACACATGCCAAGATCTCGATAAGGCCTATTTCTCGGGCCTGTAGTCCTTACTGATATATGAAAAACTTTACAAATAAATATAGCAAAATGCTCGCGATAGCATATTATTAACGACAATATTGTATGCTAAGTAGGTACTAAAAACTACAAAGGGAATAAGAGGGGTCGAGTGAAATCATTTTAAGAATTTTATCAATAGGAAATTAATCTTTTTGTGGGGAAATTCAGTATAGATGTAACCAAATCATAATTTTACAACGTGTAAGAGACATATGAGTGTAATAAATGGAACCACGAATTTTTTAACAATGTTAAATAAACGGGCAAGTGCGAGTTGGACTCGTACACCTCCGTACAATGTTTTAAAACGCTGAAGAAACACGTTTCTTGTATGACGACCCCCTTTAATTTTTAACTTTATGTGCGAAAAAGGAAAGAGAGAAAGAAGGAAAGCACGCTTACCGCTGGTCATAGGCGTGGGCGGCGGGGTATTGGTGGCCACCAGGCGACTTTCTTCAGTCTTGCAGTCACGATTCCGCACGATTTCTGAGTTGCGTGTCTCCTGAGGGAGAGCTGGGTGCTACGCTGCACGAAATTCGCGGCGGTTGACGGGACAGCTAACGAGGGCGTGTCGACCGAACGGCGGCGGTGTTCGAACAGAAAGATACGTCGGAACTGACATCCGAGTATTATTAAAACTACCCTCATATTGCGTGCTTTTCTGAGGAGATGGATTAAGGAACATGGGGTAGTAAGGTTGAAGGTGATTTGGCGGGAAAATCAATTCTACTTTCCCAACATAAGCTGCCCCCCAAAGAGCTGCTAAGCTCTTTAGATTAATCAAAAAGATGATAAAGCTGATTGTCTAAGTTGATTTGCTAGAATTCTAAGTTAAATTAAGATAAAAAAAAAATGTTTTTAAGATGCTAAGTTAAGCTAAGTTAAGATAATCTAAGTTACCTAAAGCTAAAAGTTGTAATGGAAGATCCAATTTAGTCTGTACCGGAATTATCGAATGGCAAAGGGCAAACTTTGCTCACAGATCGAAGACAAGAACCAGTTTTAGTTTTCAACTCTACCACACGAACAACACCGTCGGCACCGGGATGGAGCTTGAGTACGCGACCTTTCAGCCAGTGTAAAGGTGGCGTTTGGTCATTTTTGATGAGTACTAAATCTCCGACCTTAAGATTGTCGATAGACTTATGCCATTTGGCCCTTTGTTGCAAATGATGGAGGTACTCAAGCCGCCATCTCTGCCAAAAATGTTGCGTGATAGCTTGTATTAGTTGCCAGCGATTAAGCCGAGACATGGGAGTCTGATCGTAATCGTACTCCGGTAGACAAACCAATGGCTGCCCTATCAGAAAATGCCCGGGGGTTAGTGTTTCAATATCCTGCGGGTCACTTGAAATTGGGCACAAAGGTCTAGAATTTAGAACAGCCTCAACCTTAGCAAAGACAGTTGAGAGCTCTTCGAAGGTGAGAACTTGTTCTCCTATCGTTCTTTTTAAAAGTGATTTTGCTGATTTTACCGTTGATTCCCACAATCCACCCATGTGTGGACTATAAGGAGGATTCATGTGCCATTTTACCCCCTTCCTAGATAAGGCGCCATTTACTTCACCTTCGCTGGACGCAAGGAAAGACTCTACTTCCGACAAATATCGTCTAGCGCCTTGAAAGTTCTTCCCACAATCAGAATATACGTCTGAAGGTATACCGCGCCTAGCCACAAATCTATCAAAACATGCAATGAACGCGTTGGTGGACAAATCAGACGTTACTTCCAGATGGACACATTTGACAGCGAGACAGATGAAAACGCATAAATAAGCCTTGCGCACCTTGGCGTTTCTGATTGTGGAAACCTTGATGCTGAAAGGCCCAGCGAAGTCAACTCCAATTTTGGAAAAGGGACGTGATTGGCGAATGCGATTGGGGGGTAAATTGCCCATCAGAGGCTCGAGAGGTTGGGCCTTGAGGCGATAACAATTATGGCACAGATAAACTCTGTGACGCACAACACTTCTTGCTGACAATATCCAAAACCTTTGGTGAAGAATATTGAGCAAGGTAGAGGGTCCTGCATGAAGATACGTACGATGATAGGAATCAATCAAGATGTCGACGAAATGATGGCGCTTTGGCAGCAAGAGAGGATGTTTGGTAGCGAAAGATAAGTTGGAGTGCTGAAGCCTTCCCCCGACGCGGAGAAAACCATCAGAGTCGATGAAAGGATTCAACCGTGCTATGGATCCCTTCAGACGCTGCTGTTTAACGATGTGGCAGATGACATCTCCAAATGCCTCTTCCTGCACCAACTTAATAATTTTACCAAACGCCTGATCCAACTCCTGGACTGACAGAGGCCCGACCATTTTATTTTTAGGATTGCTCGAGTTGTGTGCAAACCTAAAGCACCAAGAAGCCACACGTTTTAGTCGATCGAGAGAGCTAAACTTTGAAATGAGGGACTCTGAAAGCTCCGACTTCCCATCGCTACCGGCATCGATTGTGATGTGCGACGACGCAGTGGGTCTAAGTCCTGGTAACTCCTCGCATGCGTCGATTACAGGAGTTGGCCACCTTGACGGATCGTCCATACACCAAAAAGGGCCCCACCATAATTGGTGGTGGACGATGTCCGAAGGGAGCAACCCTCTGCAAGCGCAGTCGGCAGGATTCATTGCTGACGGTACATACCGCCAAGTTACATTAGGTATAACGCCGTTGATCTGCGATACCCGATTGGACTCAAAGGTTTGCAATCTATGAGGAGGAGTTCTAATCCAAGCAAAGGCGATTGTAGAGTCGCACCATGCGGTTGTGTCGACAATAGGGATACATTTGCCGAGCACAGCAGAGACGTGATTGAGCAGTTTGGCGAGCAGAACGCATCCAGAGAGCTCGAGCTTTGGAATAGTGAGCTTCTGTTTAACGGGAGAGACCCGAGACTTCGCTAATAGAAGGTGGACCTTGACATCGGTGCGAGATTGGACTCTGAGATAAACCACAGCTGAATATCCTTTCTCAGAAGCGTCGCTAAAACCCATGAGTTCGCATCGATTGTCTCCTTGACCGGGCAAGAACCTCGGAAGGCTAGGCAACTTCAAACACGCAAACCCGTCGACAAAACACTTCCACAGTTGGGAAATGTGTTCTGGAAGTGCATCGTCCCACGATACGTCGTCGAGCCACAACTGCTGCATGATAACCTTCGCATAGAAGGTTATCGGAGTGAGGTAACCACACGGATCGTAAATCCGTGCGATGTTTGAAAGTATTTCGCGTTTAGTTCTACATTCCCCTATGTTTGATACGTGAAAAATGAAGCTATCTGTTTGAGAATTCCACTCTACCCCTAAAACCTTGAAGATTTGATCACCTGATTCTTCGAATCGGAAAGGCTGCTCAAGATGATCAGATGGATAACTCTCGAGTATTTCATCGCAATTGCTGGCCCACTTTCGAAGCTGAAAGCCTCCCTGAGCTAAAATCTCCACCACTTGCTTCTGAAGAACTTTCGCAGACTCTACATCACAAGTACCACTAATGATGTCATCAACGAAGGCATCCTCGCGCAGGACTCTAGCTGCCTCGGGTTTGGTAGACTGATTCAGACTGGCCAGCTCTTGAATAACTCGCATCGCGAGGTAAGCGGAACTAGAGACGCCGTATGTGACGGTAGTGAGCTCGAACTGCTGAATGGGCTGTTCAGGGGAATCCCTCCAGAATATGGTCTGGTATACGCAGTCTTCATCATGCATACGCACCTGCCTGTACATCTGCTTGATGTCACAGGTGAATACAATAGCATGGGTCCTAAAACGTAAAATAATATCCTCTACATTCTGTTGGAGCTTCGGGCCAGACAACAACACATTATTCAATGAAACGCCAGATGAACTGGGTGAAGAAGCGTCAAAGACGGCTCGCAACTTGGTGGTGCTGCTGCTCTCCTTTAGCACTCCGTGATGAGGAATGTAGTAGCGATCCTTGGACAGGGGACCGAAGACTGGACGCATATGACCGACTTGTAAATAGTCCGCCATGAATGCTCTATACATGGCACGCAGCTTCTCGTTTTTTATGAGCTTGCGCTCCAAATTGTGAAAGCGCTTTAAAGCGTTAGAGTAAGTCTCACCTAGGGGTTGGTGGGAATTGCGAAAAGGAAGACGAACGATAAACCTACCGGTAGAATCACGAGAGTGTGTCTCCGTAAAATGAGTCTCACACTGTACATCCTCAGGATCTTGAATGACCTTTGCCGGAGCTTCTTCTACTTGCCAAAATTGGGTAAGTAGAGTGTCCAGGTCAGTAGTACAAGTCAGAGCGGTCGTACCGACTGTATGACATGAGACTGAGTGCGCCGGTGCTTTGCCCCGTAGAACCCATCCGAAAATAGAGGAATGAGCTACAGGCAAGCCCTCTCCGAGCTTCATTCTTTGGCCGTCATAAATATCGTCATACAAGTCGAGACCGATGAGCATGTCTATGGGTCCAGGAATAGTACACCTACTATCCGCCAACACCATGTGTCTACATTTCTCAAGGACACAGGATGAGACTGCTAGACATGGAATATTATTTTTTGTAAGTTTCCTTAACACAATTGCTGAAGTTGCTAGTGGGGAATGAGTATTATCCTTAGTTAGAGATTGAATAATACAGTTAACTTTACCATTTGTATTATTGCTGCAGGCACCTATACCAATTATAGGTCCATAGTTAGTTCGAGGTAAACGAAGCCGTTGAGCTAGGCTTTCGCTCATCAAAGTGATTTCAGATCCGCTATCGAGGAGTGCTCTCACTCGATGAACGTGACCGTTGATATCCTGGACACCAACAAGTGCGGTACCTAACATCATAGTAGACCCACCCTGGGTACTATGACAAGATGCATTCGTTGTGCTATGAGCTACAACATCCCCTGATGAAGCCGCAGATGGTGCAGAATCCTTAGACGCTGGAAGTTGATAATCCAAATGAAGTTTTGTATGATGACGCCCCTGACACACTTGACAATAGCTCTTAGACAGACATCTATTGACAGAGTGTGCGCGTAAACAATTGAAACAAAGCTTGTTTCCCATAGCAAATTCCTTGCGTTGATGTGGCGTCATGCCATTAAACTTATCACATGAATATATAAGATGATCCCCCTTACAACACACACAAGGGGCGACTGATGAAGATGAAGTAACCGTATGAGATGATTTAGGGGTGTGCTGAACAGTACTACTAGATGAGGTTCCTTTACTGCCAGACACGGCCTCTAATACCTTAAGATGAGTTTCCAAAAAAGAGATTAAATTATCAAAGGTGGGAATGTCTGACGCACCATGCTTTAATTCAAAACTGCTACGCAGGTCGGTAGGCAATTTCCTGACAATTATATGTAAAAGAATAAAACTCCATGATGATACGTCAAACCCTAAAGCCGACAAAGCCTGAATATTCTCTTTTAGAATATTGACAGCTTTACGCAGACCACTAGACAACTGATTTGAATTTAGACTGCTGAGTGATAAAATTGCTTCTAGATGTTTATCAGCAATGAGCCGCTTATTCTCATACCTTTCACAAAGAATTGTGTATGCAATATTATAGTTGGATTCAGATAATTCCAGATGTTTAATAAGACTAGAAGGTTCTTTTTCAAGAAGACTAAACAAATAATGCATTTTCTGTACACTATTAAGCTCAGCACAGTTATGAATCAAACTATCATACATTGCCTTGAAATTGGGCCACTCTGTATAAACACCAGTGAAATGATTAATTGTGATCTTAGGTAAACAAAATTGATTGAGTTTCGGTTGATGCGAACAGCCATTGGATTTATTTTTATTGGAAAACAGGCCTTCATGAATAACATTTATGGAATAGTACATGTCATGAAACCTGGCAAGTTCTTCATCACAACGCGATCGGAGTGTTGGATCTTTGCACTTAGAGACAAATGATGCGTACGCGGACTCATATTTTTCGCGATACTGGTTGATGTCTCTGTATCTGGCGCTAAAATTCATTAAAACATTCTGTCTAGTTTCACCTTGTGCACCGGCAATATCATTCGCGAATTTGTACAGATTACGCACAAAGTTGAAACTAAATTGCATTGTGACTACGCTGGGATCATACATTGGATCTTCCGAACACTGTTTAACCTTAGAACTAGTTTCAGTCATTTTGCAATAAAAGAAACGATAAAAGTTAGGTTAATTTGTAAAATAATATGTAAACAACTTTGACAACTGACACTTAGTTGACAGTTGAAAGATGCGTTCATAAATGACTGAATGATTGGAGTCAAACTCAAGTTGTCTATGGTTAAAACTTGTAGATAGTGTACGATGGCCTTAAGCCATACGTCATTCAATTGACAAATGTCAATGTCAAATTGAATATGACAGATATAAATTTGAAAAATGATGATGCAAAAATTGCAAAGCTATGATTTTTCCCCAAAATAGGAACTACAATTATAAGATGCGGGAACAAGGAACCCGGTTGAAGGACCAAAGGAAATGTGCGAAAAAGGAAAGAGAGAAAGAAGGAAAGCACGCTTACCGCTGGTCATAGGCGTGGGCGGCGGGGTATTGGTGGCCACCAGGCGACTTTCTTCAGTCTTGCAGTCACGATTCCGCACGATTTCTGAGTTGCGTGTCTCCTGAGGGAGAGCTGGGTGCTACGCTGCACGAAATTCGCGGCGGTTGACGGGACAGCTAACGAGGGCGTGTCGACCGAACGGCGGCGGTGTTCGAACAGAAAGATACGTCGGAACTGACATCCGAGTATTATTAAAACTACCCTCATATTGCGTGCTTTTCTGAGGAGATGGATTAAGGAACATGGGGTAGTAAGGTTGAAGGTGATTTGGCGGGAAAATCAATTCTACTTTCCCAACACTTTATCATATTTTTAGTATTTGTTGTTATGGTGGCCATAGTAATACATAATCGGTGAAAATTTCAAGTATCTAGTTAATGCCATTATAAAGATCGAGTTAAAAACGCTGACAAAAACACGTTCCTTGTATGACGACCTCCTTTAATTTTTAACTTTATCATATTTTAGTATTTGTTGTTATGGTGGTTATAGTAATACATAATCGGTGAAATTTTCAAATGTCTAGCAGCTAGACTCTAGCTATTACGGTTCAATAGATAGAGCCCTTTGACAGACGGACAGAAGGACAGACAGCGGAGTCTCAGTAATAGGGTCCCGTTTGCACCCTTTGGGGGTACGGAACCCTAAAAACGAATGGTAGATTAATTTTATTTAGAGCCCACTAGATCCCATTGTTGGGCAAGGGCCTCCCTCTCAGCTCTCCAGTCCTCTGTCTTGCGCTACCTGCCAGTCTGGTGAGTCTGTAGGCGACTAGGTCGTCACGCCATCTACGCCGTGGTTTTGGTATGGTACATTAATTAATCTAAAATTAGAAAACTAAGTTATAGTAAGCTTATTTGGTAAATCAACCGGTATCAAAAGGTACATAATCGCATTCTTAGGCAATAAACCAACCAGGGTTATGCTCTTATTAGTTATTTTTTATATCAAAAACATTAAAACTTAAATTTATAAAAATTTCTTAAACTTACATCCAAAGTTACTTAAAATTTACTTTTCTGACTTAATAAACACCCAGCTTCATCACTATCGGAGTCTAACACTGACTGAACATCCAGTAATCGCTCACCGGCCATCGCAAAACAAATAAAACAGAAGGGCATTTTCGTAGAACATTTTATAATTTGATTATAGTTTTGAAACTAGGTGAAATTTGACCTCTCTGAATAATATCTCTGAAATTACTGGGCCTTAAATTTCGAAAAAAATGCAGAATGTAGTTCTTTACCTATAGATTTCAGAAAAACCTATGAGAAGTACGGAACCCTCTTAACGCGAGTTTAGCTTGTACTTGAACGGTTTATATTGAAGATAGATTTCTGTTTTCTTATATCCTGTGCTCCAGTCTAACTGGGTCGACAAGTTCTTTAAAAAGGCCATCTTGCAGCTTTTTTTTATTATTTATTATATATATACTCTATACAATGTTACATAAACCAGATTTGGTTTTTTCGAACATCGAAAACCGTTATCGGCCGCTTAAATGTATGTACGAGTAATTATTAAAGCGCAGTATTACTAAATAAGCTAGAACTTTTAACTAATACAAGTCACTAAACATAGTTATTTTATTCTTATGTGACGGACAAATAATTTTCACAATCACGGTAGTGTAAGGTGCAACGGGCCCAGAGCAGGTTACCATCACTCCAACAATATCGGTTTTAATCACATTGGTAAAATGTCAGAATGTTTTAATTACCAGAAGCGGTGATTTGAAGTTTCATAACCTACCAGAAGATCAGCTAAGTTATTATTAAGACTATTTCTTTGCCTATATCACCACCACCAGGGTAATGGCAATGTAAAAGCATGGTCCATAAATATATATTTTGAAGAATGATATCCTACATGAAGTACGATTAAATAAATTAGTATGCAGTTCCGCCCCTGTTCTAATGTACGTGGCGTAGCACATAAACCCTGGTTTATACTGGTATAGAACAAACAGTAATGCGGCAATCTGAAGTAGGCACGGTGTCATAACTCCTGAAACTTACGACTGCGGTGCGTGGGCTAAACTGGTAGCACCCAAAAGTTGCAGATCTTCTAGCTACTTTTGAAAGATAGACACATATTAGCACAAATTGGATTCCAGAAGGCTGAAGAAAACCAGGACAAGCAAGAAAAATGTGGGCAGATGTTTTGGCTCATTTTGAGAAGTGGAGGGTGATCTCAAGGTATCGGGATGTTTGGGGTTAAAAAGAAGCCTTTGCCTAAAAATGGAACCTAAATGGCTAACAAAAAAAACTCCTAAATGTGTTGGATACACAAAGGAGTTATACCAGTTATAATTGATGAGATGACATTATTTAAATTATGTCTTGACATAGTCACTTTTAAATATTAATTAACTTGTGACTTGACGTTATTTAAAATGCTGCAGTAGGCACGATATAGCCGTAGTCATAAGCCCGGCACTTTACGGTCTGCGGTGCGTGGTTTAAAATGGTAGCTCTAGCGCCAAAACAACGCAGCAGCAAGTTACAGTAACTTAGGATCAGTGCACGATGTAATTTTCATGCCGCATACGTTTTACTTCCCGAGAGGAAATTTCCACTATCCTTAAGGATTAAATGTTTCAAAAATTAAGAGGAACGTGTATTATTCAATATTTTTTCCATCAGTTTAATGTTTCTTATTCATTTTGGTGGTTATCCATAGTATTCACTTTCTAATTTTATTGAAGTTAAATTAATAAAAAAAATGCATACATTATGTACTAATAAGTATTAGTACATAATGTAGGCATTTTTTTATTTTCCTGTTTTCTGAGATAAATATAAATTATTTTTAAAAAAAGATACTTCAAAAGCATTCGTACAACTTGTGGCTGCATAATATAATATTCATATCACTTGAAAGACGCCATAGATTTGGCTACCTACGCGTGTCAGAAATTCTGAACGTCTGAATGTTGGTTTTGCAAACATGCGCCCGCAGTGTGTGAACATCTGACCATGCATAGCTGACATACGCGCCGCACATTGCAGCCGTGTTGCCAACCCTGTCAAATTCAAATAATTATATTTTTTTAAATATTCAGAGGAAATCTTATTCTAGATTGGAGGTGGGAGGTGGATCGATGATCTATAATGACGTTGCAAGCTGTATTTTCCATTTCTTCGTTCTTAATTATTCTCCTTCCAATTAATTTACGCTTAGCATTTGAAGTGTCATGCCGTGTGGTTCCCGGCAATAGGAACACTACTAATCTTCCCGTGGATGTCGTAGAAGGCGACTTAGGAACACAAGCTAAATAAACATCAATGAGACCTCTCCAACCCGTCTGGCCAGAGTGGGAAGTGTAGGCCAAATCCTCTGACTGCTCTTGCTAATATATGGCCTTAGTAGTATAGATAATATATAGATAGTAGTATAGTAGTGTAGTAGATAATAGTATAGTAGTGTAGATAGTATAGAGGGTCGTACTCCTGCAGTGGAGACTAAAAAAGACCTGGTGATGATGATGATAATTTAAAGTGTCAAGTTTCTTCAAAAAGTTTATGAAAATGTTTTGCCCAACAATATCTCTGGTTTTCCCTAAGGGTCAAAGACTAAATACCATTTCTTCTTCCAACAGTTGTTACAATTGACTTTTGTCTAAAAAATATCTAAATGACAAAGGAACTCAGTAAAACTGATTTTATAAAAAACCAGTATCAAATCAAGCTTTTTTTGAAAGATAGAGTACCCTGTTATCTGTAATATCTTTACAGTTGTTTACAAACAACAATATAAGTTGGTAGCATGCAAAACCTGCAGCCAATTAAACTCCCAGTCAACTCAATTATTGTTGCAAAATTGTTCAACTGAAGTAAATTGATTGCAACTAGATTGCAACTCAATTGAGAAAACTGTTGACTAAAAGCGCGTGTAACTTTTAGCTGGTTTTTGCTTTGAACTTTGGCCAATTTTCCGCCCCTTTCTTTTGAATATGTTATTGGCCATGGTGGTGTAATTTTTTTAATAGTAATTAAGTATTAATGGGTTAGACTTGTCATCTAGCTATAACTACCGGAACTAACGGCTTTACTTTCATTTCACCCTTGAACTCTTATAGTAAAAAAAATACCTGATACCGTTGGTGTAAGTATATGTATCATCATCATCATCATCATCCCAGCCCTTCTTCCGCCCACTGCTGAGCATAGGCCTCTTTTCGTCGACGCCACCCATCTCGGTCCTGTGCTGCTCTCATCCAGGTGCGACCCGCGACTTTGATTATATCGTCAACCCATCGCATAGGCGGACGCCCGACGCTTCTCTCACCCGTTCTGGGCCACCATTCGGTCAGAGCCTTGCTCCACCTGCCATCACTCCGTCGGGCCAGGTGTCCTGCCCAGTTCTACTTTAAGTTCATCACCGTTATGTATATAAATTATGTATATTAAGTATATGTATATAACGAGTTAATGAAATAACGCAAAACCTCTCAGGTTGTAACTCAGTCCATGGAACTGAACAACTTCAAGTTCTACAACATTCCCAAAATGCCAAAAATAAAATTCGGATTTTCATACAAATTGACTCGATCAGCTGATCAGTTTGTATGAAAATTAAAATATTTTTTTTGGGTTTCATGAAAGTTGTTCAGTTTCATGGGCTGAGGTACCATCTGGGAGGTTTTGCGTTATTTCAATAACACGATGTATATCTCACACACATTAAACAATATTCAGGGTCTTACAAAATATACTGAAACTATTTTAAGGGTGTATTCAGTCCATGATACTGAACATCTTTCCCCAAGGAAAATATATGTTCAATATCACGGACAGAATTCACCCTTAAAATAGTTTAAGTATATTTTGTTAGACGTTATATAACTATTAATGATATAAAATCGAATATAGACCTTATACACATAGTATAAGTAATATACACTTAGGTATACTCGTAGCATAGATTAAGAAATAATTAACTTGACAAGTCCAAATGTAAACATTATGATTACTACGAGTATATAAATTAGATAATCCTCGACACTTAGGTCGGCTTATAACATGCCAGGGTTTTCTACAAAAAGAGTGGAGATTTTTAAAAAGCCACAAAATACGCCCATACATTTGGTGGGATTTTCGGAGTTGCCGTTGCGGGCGGGGCCATAACTTAGCGAGTTTTATGTGTGGCCCAGCCTCTAAATATTTAGGGAATAATTACATAAACGGTGCTGTGTATTACCGGGTACGTAATGGGGATTGCGGCTGTAGGGGCAAATTAGCTGGGTTTCAATTTGAAGTACAGATTTTCGTTACTGTTATGACTTGTGTTTTGATGCTTCTTGCGCTATGCTAACTTTATGTACATATTGTTATACAGGGTGGAATTGAAATCGTTGGCATCCTTTTAAATATCCACTATACCCATGATACAAAGTAATGTGAGCCTATTAAAACGTCAATCAGAAGTCGTCATTTTCATATTAAAGAAACCCTCGAAACATGCGTTAGACTCCTTGATAGACACCATTACTGCAATTATAAATAAAAAAACTTATAGTCATAAAACTCATGAAAAGTAAATTAATTATAATAGTATTAATTTCAATGCGTCGTCTTTGATTCCGTAGTACCTAACATTCGTTCCCTCAATCGGTCGCGTGACATCGCCTTTCCCCACTCGACTTTAAACCTTATCCACGCAACTTAAAGTGTGTTTTTTATGCCGGCCGCCCGCGCCCCACCTGGTGCGCAAGCGACGCGCGATGTTTTGATACTTTGTTTATTTTTCTTACTTTTCGATACTTTTTAATTACTGCACTAATTGCAGTATTGTTACCGTAAAAAATATCCTTTAAGTGAGTATGTTAACAAGTTAAATTAATGCTAATGATTTCAAATGCTCCCTGTATATTATGGTTGCTATACAGTTATTGAGGCCGGAAGTTATCGGCACAGCCGGGAGGTATAATAGAATATATGTAGATGAATGTTCGAGTAAAAAGCCAAAGTATAATAGACATAAGTTAATATATGTATATGTATTATGAATGTATATCACATTAAGTATATTTTTACTCCAAAGGAATTTGAATCATTATGATGATGACGTATTTTAATTACCATATAGCATGTCCTCTCCTGTTCTATAACAATTCACACAACATAAAGCCCCATAAAACAAGCCTTTCAAAATGGGGAGATGTAGCATTACCATGCATACCATCCCGCTATACTACCATATACGTTCCTATGGTATAATAGAACAAGGTATTCTCTTCCCATGACAGCTGGTCACGAGATCAGCCCAAGAATACGTCATCAGACGGTAGTGTTGCCACTGTGTGTGATTGAAATACCCGAGCAAAGTGCATTTTTTGACTTAACAAACCAATTTATTAACTAGTTATGTTAGTATTTTATTTCTATTTTCAATAAATAATTAAGAAAGTCCTTAAATTTACTGAAAAGAACAATCAGTGATGATTCAGATTCTCACCTCCTCGATCGGCTTTTACGATCTGCACGAGAAGAGAAGCAGCTGGTACATACTACTTTTTTTTTTTAATTTCCCAGACCAGCAAAGAAGAATGTTCTCCGATACTAAGACGCCAAGTGTTAGTCTGAAGGTCGGGCTGGCGACAATGTCACGCCACGTTCCGTGCCAATTACACTTAAACACAATTGAAATAAGGACAAACTATTTAGATTAAATGCCTAATTGGATTGGTTTATTGTGTTTTTCACGTTATGGCCTCTCGGTGGTCGAGCACGATGACAACAAATAGTAAATTATACGGAAATAAAAGGCAATAATGTTTCATCATGGTAATGCAGTATAATAACCTTATATTGTTGGAATAGTGAGTATGTTACGGCTAAAGATGGGTGTGCACATAAACTTAACATTAGCTGGCTAAACTCTTTCAGGATATGTTGATGTTATTTTTTTTTTATGTCTTTACCCGGCCAAATATGTTTTCTTTATTGTACTTACTTGCCTAAAAATGTAAAAGGCAAAAAAGTTTTTTATTCCCTTCTACATTTTTATCCAATAATTAAACCATATACCTAAGCGTGATTATGGGCAAATTCTCTTTTATTTGAAGGCCTTTCGTGCCTACTGCCCAGCAGTGGACTTAATAATGAAATATCAAGACATAAAAGATTGGGTACGGTAAGATACTTCTATGGGGGAGTGCAGCCGACATTCAGACTATTTTTCTTTTACAAAAAAGAGCAATTCGTGCCATTTACGGTTTAGGATCGAGAGACTCACTGAGGGAATTATTCAAGGAAATAGGTATACTTACTTTTGCATCACAATTCATATTTGAAAATATAATGTATGTAAGGAAAAATATTTCCATGTTCAATAAAGTAAGTGATTTTACAGATAGAAATTTACGTAATAAGAATGACTTAGTTAGCCCGTATTACAGGCTGAATACAGTCAGTAAGTCTTTTATGGGGAAGTGTATACTTTTTTATAATAAATTGTCAGAATCGGTCCTTGATATGCCAGACAGTAAATTCAAAGCTTATGTAAAGAAAGTACTTTGTGAGAAGGCTTATTATAGGACCGATGACTATCTTAAAGACAAAAAGGTCTGGCTTGAGCTTGGCGCGGGTCCCTCTTAAAGGTTTGTATACTTAGACATGTCATAATTTAGGTACATTGGTACATACTAAATTTACAAATTGACATTATTTTAAATTTCGTAATTCTTATAATTCAATTTAATTATGACATAATAAACAATGTAATCTCTGTCCATCTATATAACTAATTTTAAGTTTTTAGTTTGTTAGTTGACGTCTTTGGAGAAAACGTGCAGTGCAGTTTGTTGCCGCTTCTTCTGCACTTGCGCCTAGGAAGCGGCGTAAACTTAGCTTTAAGTAACGATTTGACGTCAACATTTGTGCAAAACAAAACAAAGTGACTATTATTAAGAGATATTAAAATATCCTATGATAATAAAGATATTTTGAATTTGAATTTGAATTTGGGATCTTATTTTCTTTTCTGTTTATAAGCTTGCAGTTGACTCATTACAAACTTTTGGAAATCACGCTTTAAAAATACCCATGTAGTGCTGGAAAGTGTACCGTTGCGTAATGAAGTTATTGGAGTTGCAGCCAATTCATAACACGTCGTATACGCCCTCAGGATGAATTAAAAAGCCAACTCAAGGAGCATATCAGCGCGGAGTTGGAACGACTCGGCAGCACTTTGGCTAATGGAAGAAAACACTTAGATCTGGAAGGGCTGAGTTTGGTACTGCTGAGCCGCGCTCGTAAACTGCCAGCGTTATGAGGAGGTCTGACGCGGTTTTGTTGGAACTTTCAACGTTTTCAGCGGAATTGTTATAAATATGTGGAGGTACGTAAAAAGGCTGCGTTATAGCATAAAGTACAAGAAAATCGCACATAGATATCAGAGAAAAGTACTACTTATTATCTTCCATGTTAAAGGGAGTCAAAATAATGTGTAGTACAAGCTGACATTATGCACACTGGAATCCAGGCATCCTCCACTTCTTTATGTATATATTCTTAGGTATCTAGGAGACTGAATTCTTTTATTACCTTGCAGCTAATTTATTAGGTAGGTACATAAAAAGAAAGCACGTTTTTAACACCCATATAGTGCTGCTAATTTACTACACAAGAAGAAAGTACGTACCTAACGTTTTTTTATCGAGTACGTACTTCGTTTCTCAAATTTCGCTCCGGTGCACAAAGATTGAAGGTGTGACCTTTAATCTTCTTCCTTCTTCATACAATAATTAAAAACTGACGTCACAGAAATTAATAAGATTCTGACAATAAATAGGCACCTTTTGACGTGACAACGTCTAATAACTCGATACTACGGGCTGCATGCACGAAAAAGATTACGTCATTGTCCCGTTACGCTCATTGTCGCGTTCCGCAAGCGAGAGCGCGGCACGAACGAGAGAGAGAATGTTTGACGTTGTCACGTCAAACTACCGTCCGTAGACCTCCGTAAACCGACTTTACAGACAACCATTTTTTTTTTATCATCAGTAATAAGTTTTTTTTTTATATATTTTCGTACAAGATAATACTATTGTGAGGCCTAATAACTTATCAATACAAATGTAATAAGTCCAAAGTCAATTGGGTAGAGTCGTTTTATTACAGGGTTCATATAACCACCTTCCGGCTTCATCATCAGATTATGATCTTGTCTTAAAATACGAAATTTTATAGCATAAAAAAAACAACAAATAACTAACAACTAAACTTGTGAATATTGACGGCCGCAACAAGAACAAAATATTTTAGAATATTCTTTCAATGTTTTAGGAAGGTCGCGTACCTGACACACTGTATGTATGTGTGTGTATACTTACATCATATTCTATATTACTTGTTTTTAAAAACAAAGTACAAAATAGACATCGCAATAATCTCATTAGATAATAAAAAAACTTTGAAACAGCGAGTATAAAACTAGGTCTCAAGATAATTCAAACATTATACAGAATAATTAACATGCACTTACTTACTTTACATTTTAATGCGAATTCTTAGTGCTACAAGTGCTATCTTTAACAGCGAGGTCACGTTTCAAAGTTTTAATACATTTTTCAAGACTAATTAGTCGAGAATTCTAGATTCTAGGGCTTCCATAAAGGAATTAGCTGGGAATTAACATGCATTGTTCGTCTGTAGTACAATATAAAGGTTTTGCTTTAAAAAGTAGCAAGAATTTAATATCAAAGAGGTTTTTATTTTATTTTAAAATATTATTATCGTAGCAAGTAAAACAATTTCTGAGTTTTCATAACTGCATCTGTAATAAAACGTCTCTTTCATATTTATTTCTTCCATATTTAAAAGCATTTCTTTGTCCGGTGGTTATCAACTAAAAAAGCAAAACTGAATTTCAATCAAATGAAAAATCTAAATAATAGTTTCCTATATCCTTTGATAAACCTAAACAAGTTCTAACTATTTAGATTTTTTTATTTTCTCGACATTAATTTTGAAACGTTTTATTTTAAAACTCACATGTCAGATTTCGGTAAAAATTTGTAACTTTAAAGAAATTGCATATAATATTATCTAAGGTACGGTTATAATTGGTTTTTCACAGTCAAAATATGAACTTGGAAGAGAATATAGTGTATAATATCATTTTTGACTATCGGTATAGAAAACTTTAACACCCTTATATTTTCTTTCATGTTCATATTTTGACTGTGAAAACCAATAATAACCTTACCCTAGATTTATGTGCAATTTCTTTAAAGTTACAAATTTTTACCGAAATCTGACATGTCGTTTCAAAATAAAACGTAGACACGTTTTTATGGGAACTCTGATTCTTTCTAGGGTAGGGGGACTCTTAACACATTTCATCCGATAGAAGATCTATATAAGGGTCAGTTAAACTGTTATCAGGAGAGGTTATTTTCTGGGTACCTACCTGATGGCCATTTGGCCAAAGCCGTGGGTAAAGGCAGACCAAGAAATAGATGGCAGGATAACTACGCCACGTTTTCGTCTGGACTGACATAAACATAATAGAATAATTACATTACAACTTTTTTTTTTGTCATTTTCTATGTAACTACATCAGTTTCTATTATATGTTTCTTTCAAACTAAATTACCTACTTAGGTATATTTTTTTAACAGATACCAAGAGTTTGATTTAAGAAATAGGTACCTCTCTCGACACATCAAATTTTCACGGGGTCGAACGGAAAGGTTTTGACAAAATGGCGTCGTTTTGGGTCCCTCACCTAAAAGGATTCCGCACTTTCGATCTCAGTGGAACAATAAACCTATTTCTTTTTCTGTCTTCCACTTCAGTAGAATGTCTGACGAATGATGGTCGATATAGGATTTGGATGTATTTATTTATTTGTTTGCACATGATAAATAAATACATTTTGGTACGGTAGGTATTTCATTTTGTGGGATAATCTTTTTGAAGTGAAAACTTCTTTTGCGCGTTGGGCATTTTTTGAGATGGGAAAAAACCGTTGAACTCGCAACACTGTTACCGACCCCACCTTGTTCAAGTTTTTTTTTCTGTCGGCACTCCCGGAGTGCCACTGTTTGTTTTTTTTTGCGATTTCGGCGTTGGTTCCATAACAAAAGTTTTTTTTATATTGGACTATTGGTATATCTACTTTCAACTCCCTCTGGGGTTGATTCTTCCCCTTTCGTAATATAGGAGGTCATTGTATAAAAAAATGTTACTTATGTTTTATTTAGTTTGACATTTTCTTCGTATACAAACTTATACAGTATTCAAACTTTGTCTTCGTATACTTCATTGTCGAAAAAAAATACATAGTATATTCTTAACATTTTTGAGTAGTCAGACTACAAAGGATTTAATTGGTAAAGTTTTAAAGAGCCCTTAATGCTCCGAACCCATTCGAACGGCAGGGCCGGTTCCATCTCAAGTAATGTCTATTAACATCTTCCCTTTTAGAAAACTTTTATTTAAATGTAAGTTCCTTTCAAACGGTTCTTCGGATATGTACAGTAACGTTTTTAAACTTGAAGATCTGTCCCAAGTGTCCGTCCAATGTCACTTTTTCCCATTATAGTATTGTATATTTTGTCTTCTAGGTATTTCATTTTTGTTATGAACTAGATGAACTATTATTTCCCAACTTACAAAGAAAAATACAGAGCTTGTCTTCTTACAGGTATTTTACTTTCTAAGTTGGGATATAATAGTTCTTCAATTTAGTTTTATCAAATTATCTTTATTAATTATTTAGACCTCCTTAAAATATAACATACTTAGACTAGACTAGAGGACCAAATATACAATACTTACTTATGGCATGCTCATCTGTGTGATTTGTATAATCGATTTGTCCTTGACTACTTATTTAAGTAAATATTTTTTTATGTTAAAATATTAAGAGTGGGTAGCAGATCCTTAAAAATAACAATATCATTGCTCTGTCTCCGTCTTTTCATGTTTGTGAACACTGTAAGGAGAAGTCGCAAAGTCCTGATGGAATCACGAGTTGCTGGAACTCCGTACGCGATTGGTAATTACGGAGTCTCAGACTTGGATATTTGCGAACTTTTCAGTTTCAGCTCATTTCTTCGGGTTAAGATTTTATTAGGATGTTGAACTAGTGTAAATGGGATTTGTATTACTTATCAGAACTAAGTCCATTCAAAAATATTAGGTAAAGGTCTCACTTGTTCACTCTCGAGTCACTCAGTCTCGCTCGCAATACAAGGAATATATTCTACCGTAAAAAGTTGTGAGATCAAACATAAACCGGTACGACCAAGCATTTTGGGCTTTTTTTCCATGTAAGCATAGTCCCCTGATTTCTCGCCGTATAGTGCCTGAATAGAATTTTTTTTTTCAAATAATATGCTTAATGCTTGTCCCTATGTTTTCTTTTTTTATAATTTAATTATTAAAAGAGATTCGAGCCTTCATAAAGCTGAAAAATTTGTAATATTTTCCATCTGTTCAAACATCTAGCAAACAAATTTGATAGGAACAAAGCCATAGGTACCTTTTCTTAAATTTCAAGCTGCAGTTGTCTCTATCGCACTCGCCCGGTTGTTGTTCGGGCACAGCGTGACAGCAATAGATTTTACAAATACCTATTTTTTCAATTCTCTCGACCATATTGGAAAGATTTAAGAAAGAAAAACAACGCATTAGGCTAATTATCTTGATGATTCTTAGGACATTTAGGTACTTTTGAATTGACCAAATTCATAAAACACTTTAAAACATTTCTAAATTGAATTATTTTACCAAGGAAGTAACTTCTTTTTTTATATATATAAGGACAAATCACACTGATTAAGCTAGCCCCAAAGTAAGTTTTAAACTTGTGTTATGGGATACTAACTCAACGACACAATATTTTATGATAAATGCATATATAGATAAACACCCAAGACCCAGGAAAATTTGAAAAAGGCCATTATCCAACTTGCCCTGGGAATCGAACCCAGAAGCTCCGGATTAGCGGTCAAGCGTGTTTATTATTACGCCACGGAGGTCGTCAAAGTTACTATTTGTTGTTTATAGCTAACTCTGGCTATCTCTCACAGAATGCATGCACCATGATCCAGTAACTTGGTACTCCAAATATCTACACAACTTGCGCAAACTTGTGCGATACTAACATACATAACTGAACAAGACGAACGATATGAGATTATGCAACGGGCTGGGTGTGTTCACTCGAATCGAATGATCCATTGTAATTAGAAAAGAAGATCATGTCCAATATTCACAGATCGCGATTTCTTTTCACCAAGAAAAGAATATGCTAAAATATGCACAACACTACAAATAACTAATGGAAATACTGGGCATTCTTCTGCAGGGTAAGGATTTGCGGGATATTTTTTGTTTATAATAGGTTTTTATTTAATTTAGCATTTAAGTCGTAGTAAGTTTTATTTTTAGTTACTTTCAGTTCAGTGTTAAGTATTTAATTTTAATTAGTAAAATAATTGTGTCTGAAACTGTTTTATATAAAACTAGCTGTTTCCCACGACTTTGTTCGCGAGGAATTTAGTTTGATGACCTTAATCAATTCTCATTTATTGGCAAATCATATGTACTATTAAGTTTAAGATACTCGCAGTTATTTATACAATACTATCATTGCTCGTTAAATTCCTAAAATATTACAATAACCGCAATATTTTCTGAGATAAGTTCTAAACTATCTGTGTTGTCAGTCATTGAGCTACATCTGATGCCTTTAGGCTGCTCAAAAATCTGACACCACTGTTAACTAACAAGTAACACACTTAATAAGATAAAGAAAAAGTAAAAAAATATGTGATTCTGATATGATCAGATGATGAATATTATTGAAAGGTAGATCAAACAATCCGAGTGGACATGCCCGAGGGGCTCGCTTGGCTGACCTGGGGGTTGTATGGAAATAGGGTAACGAGTACACTGACCGTAATCTCAAGTTCGGTGCAAGATGAACTGGACATATCTACGCTCTATGTACCCACATGTTATTTGTTAGTTATGCAATTTTGGTACGAGTGAGTAATATGCAGTATGTAGCAGCTTTAAAAAATGATTATGCAGATTTTATTGTAGTAAGTTAATAAAATATTATTTCAGGATAATTATAATAATAATAAGCCCTTTATTCAGATCTTCTTTTCTTGTATAAATATGTAGTTATAATTATAGCAAAATAAATTAAGATTAAAAAACTAAAATTAATTATTCCAGTGTATCGTGCTTATTTTTTTGTAGATCTCCGATCGATTGTCATGCGGCCATTGCCGATTAGCACATAGATCTATCATTTATAAAGTTTAATTTATTTAAAACGGTGAATTTAGTGAAATTAGCTTCTGTTGGTCATTATAAAGTTAATTTTGTTGTTTGTTTTTTCCGTCAGGCATCCAGGTCCATCTTATCTTGTACTTACATGGTTTTAAAAATGGTCAAATAAGTAAATTTGTCTCCATTTTGTTCTAGTTTTATTACTAACCAACAATAGACTTAGTACTGTGTTTTCTCCTGAACGCTTTGCTCCAATTTGACCATTCTAATTACCTACTAGGATTTTTATTACTCGTTACTAAACGATTTTAAACATCGGCAGCCAATTTATAGGTTCAACTTAGGTACTAACTCCATAATTTGTATACCTACCTAAGTTACTTAGTCATAATCCATATTCAGATGATTTTTTTTTCAGTTACTTAAACTTAGTTAGGTAATTTTTTTCAGTTACTTAAACTACGAAAAGCACTGAAGGATATTTTAATAAATGGTTCCCCAAGATGTAATAATAGTTTCCAATAGATAAGAAACAGGATCACGGAACAATAGTTACTATATTCGATCCGTGGATGCATGACTAGTTTTCCATTGTCGGAACCCGGAACCTTTCTACGCGAATAAATTTGGGCGGAATGGGAGAGGAACCGCAAATAGAGAAAATACGGAAGCATAGCTTGTACGTATTTTGAGGGCTCGACTTTTAGTGAGTCTTGGGGCTCTATTTTTGAAACGCGGAGTCACTAAACGAATGCTTTTTATTTATAAACTAGCTGACCCGGCGAACTTTGTTCCGCCTTAATGTCAATAAAATATTTGTTGCAGTTGCCCAGTATCGCGACGTGTAAGCACAATATCTCGTTTTTCCAATTGTTCACCAACAATCAGGATGGCAACTTCGTCTACTGTTGGAGCATTAAATGTCCTTTCGTGTGTTCCAGACGGTCGTTTATCTGCTTTGATAACAACTTTATAGTCATCACTTGGCATGCGCTCTAAAGCACTCTTAAACAACCTGACCAACGCATGATGTTCATGAAGCAGACACTGCAAGTCTTGAAGAATTGCTCGCTTCATTCCTGCATTGATCTCTAGGCGTCGATCAAGTTGTTCTTTCATGTTGCCCATGAAATATATTTTTAAAAATTTATTCTGTGTATCTTCGAAAGGTAGTAATGATCCAATTCGATGATGAATCTGTCCTTGTATCTACAAAATAAAAACCAGACAGTATTAACTGGGTTATAAACACTTTTTTCGGTGGGAGAGTAGAGTTCATAATTATCAAATATACTACATAGGTACCAATAGATAAAGTAAGTTATTCTTTAACTACATTCTATATAAGTACAAAAATAAATACCTTAAATGTCGGATTAAATCCCCGTTCTTCGATAATATCTGCCCCAAATGACGTCATCTGGAAACAACCATTGTATTTTTGAGACTTTAATGCACCACAATACTCGCAAACTACGTCCATTTGCCCAATGCAAACGCTAGGATGCAAGCTGTAATCATTGCTGCAATCGTATTGAAACGCTGCTCGATTCAAATCAGCACTTGATAAATATCTTGTTCTGCGTCGCAAATTATCTATGTTGACCTCTGTTGTTCGCTCGACGATTCTGCATTGCCAACCGAGCTGTTTCACGGGCTGCTTCACTTTGCTCTCGTGATTGAGAAGCACGAAGTCGAGCCATACTATCGCGGCGCTGTTCACGTGCAATTTCTTGTTCTTCTTCAGTCCTTTCATTTGCAGTATTTCGTATTCTTCTTGCATCACGGCTTTGTCGGGAAAGATTCGATCGTCTTGGTCGCGGCATTATTAATTAAACTTCATTTAAGTTTTTTAGGTGTAAAAACTTAAATTTTCAACCATACCGAGTTTTATAGTTCACTTCACTGTTTATACGAATGGGCAATTGGGCAATAATGTTAATTATTTATTTAATAGAAATAGTTTTATTATTGATTTCTTACAAATATAAAATTGTCATCCATACGTCATTACATAGCTGTCATTATACGTCAATTTTGTTATTCCAAGTCTGATTCTTTTTTGTTATACCACGTTTTATAGTGACTGACGTTACATGTCAAGTCACACGGGAATGATGTCGAACGGGATAAAAAGTATCCTATGTCCTTCTCCTGGCTCTAAACTACCTCCCTGCCAATTTTCAGCTAAATCGGTTCAGCCGTTCTTGAGTTATAAGTGAAGTAACTAACACGACTTTCTTTTATATATATAGATGTCATTATACGTCAATTTTGTTATTCCAAGTCTGATTCTTTTTTGTTATACCACGTTTTATAGTGACTGACGTTACATGTCAAGTCACACGGGAATGATGTCGAACGGGATAAAAAGTATCCTATGTCCTTCTCCTGGCTCTAAACTACCTCCCTGCCAATTTTCAGCTAAATCGGTTCAGCCGTTCTTGAGTTATAAGTGAAGTAACTAACACGACTTTCTTTTATATATATAGACATTACATAGCTGTCATTATACGTCAATTTTGTTATTCCAAGTCTGATTCTTTTTTGTTATACCACGTTTTATAGTGACTGACGTTACATGTCAAGTCACACGGGAATGATGTCGAACGGGATAAAAAGTATCCTATGTCCTTCTCCTGGCTCTAAACTACCTCCCTGCCAATTTTCAGCTAAATCGGTTCAGCCGTTCTTGAGTTATAAGTGAAGTAACTAACACGACTTTCTTTTATATATATAGATACAAAAATTGTTTGCTTATTGACTCCGTATGTCGAAAATAGGGCTCTTCTCAGTAGCATCCTAAATTTTATTTAAAAATAAAACGCAATCCATTCATCTCTTTTTTGGCATGTTTCATGCAACTTGTTTCTGCTGCGGCTTCTAATCGACATTTCTCATAGAGTCCTTTTATATATGACATGCGTTTATAGAACCTATTTTTATCTTCTAATTTATTTTCAATACAATTAAATATACCTGGTATAAAACGGCCGACACATATTGAAGGGGTGAGTCAGTCGGACGGGATCGTGTCTATCTGATGAAATAAACAAAACAAATCTATAGATCAATTTTTATACATACATACTATCACGCTTGTTCCCACAGAGGTAGACATAGGCTATGGACTTCCATTTGCTGCGATCCTGACATCCTGATAGACTTTTCTCCCTTCATCTACACTCATCATTCTCCTTATGCATGCCCGTCGATTACGAGTACTTAAATTAATAATAAACAAATATTTCCACCTAACACTATAGTAATAGCGATTTACGAGTATGAAAACAAATATTTTATTGCGCATAAAAAAATTAAGTATCTAGGTATAATAAGCTAACTTGCACTTCTATTGGAAAAACATTTATTAGCTCTATCTGTTCCCTTGCTATTTTCAGAGATACTATCTTGATTTATCTTTATTCGGTGGCTCAATTTGTTTGCAATAAAGAATGCAAATTGCTAAATCCAATTTCAACTAGACGCTCGAATATGCAGCCGGAGTTCGAAAAACGGCAATTTATGGGAAGGATGCGTGTGCGATTGTTTTAGAATGTTTTACTGATATATAATTGATTTTTTGTGACAGTAAAACTGGTTTTATCTTAATAATTTTGTAAATAATATTATAAACTTAGTTGATTTTGTATTGAGAAAAAAGCTTACGCACATTGAGATATGTCAGTTTTGTATTTTTTTTTAAATTTAACATTATTGTATTCTTTTTATAGTGATGCTTGTAATTTTTATATCACATACTCGGTAAAAGCCTCTCTCGACCAGTCACGTGATCTGATTTCAATAAACAAATCGAAATACGAAATTTTTTTTGAAAGTTATGTATCACTGATCAAAGCTGCTCTTAATTAAACATATTTGCACTCAGGTACCAAATTAAAAGTACCTAATAGATATCAATGGCTAGTAGCATGGTAGATACTAATGATACTTGCCTATTAACATTATTTACGTTATTTTCTAATCTTGTCCTTGCAAAATCTAAAAAACCTCAACTTTGAAACCGGCAGGCAAAGAAACATAAAAGAGTGATAAAAACACTCGCAAATTAGAAGCAACAAACAGCGATGGAAATCTTAATGAAAGCAGTTTACATAAAAATCTCAGTCATAACTCAAACAAAACGTTGATGTCCGACCCTTTGCAATTAGATCTTACAAACAAATCACTAGGCTGCTCCACGTTCATCTCATTATGGTGGTCATAGACTTGCACAGAAATAGAGGTTGCAAGTTTTGTGACAAGAACTATTAAATACTTACCCATTTCTTATTGTCACTTAATCTGGAAAAGACATCTTACTCTTTCCGTGTGGTGACGGCAGAATGAAATACGACTTGTCCCCATTCATTTCGCCTGCTATGGATAGTAGCAGGCCTGTGTCACTCCCCGTTCAGATATCGAAAATGTACCTACATTATTACTATGCGCGCAGGCGGCCCCTCCGGGTAGTAAATTCAGTTATACGAATCGTTTGTCCAGAGTAATAAAAATGAAATTGGCTTGCAATGGTCTAGGTATCTTTACGAAAAGGTGCTGAGTTCTGACGTGAGCTAAATTACACCATATCGCTAGCCACATTGAGTAGATATTTCAGTGAATTTCTTTGCTTAGTGAGACTTCTGTACGTTAGTATTATTTATTCTGTGATATTAGGAGACTAAAAAAGATATAGGTAACATGAAACGGGCAGCGTCCTCTATGCAATGACTTATACAATCTACTGCGATCACCAACTCGCCTGCCCAGCAGGGTGAATTATGGGCAAATCTTCCATCCTTATTAGGAGAGGCCTTAAGTCCAGTAGTATGCTGTATATAGGCTCTTAAGAAGAAAGAATAACAGATATCAAATAAAGAGAATCAGAGACAGTGAGCAATTGATAAAATTTCCACAACATTTTCCTTCAAGAGAAGAGTACACTGTCATCTTCTAAATTAGTCTCATTTTCTTATCTACATCATCATTCATTGTAGGTATGTATGTATTTGTATTTATTTAATTATTTATATATATATATATATATATATATATATATATATATATATATATATATATATATATATATATATATATATATATAAGTTAGGAGAGACACATGTGACACTTCATACAATGTACCTACTTTTTGGATGTGTATGGATGGGCAATGGTAGAATAGTTACCACCAAAAATTGAACTTAGCCTTTGAAATAAAGTTTATAACCAATAAATAAAAATTTACTACCGATGCCTGATCGATTAAGAAACCCTAATTCAAGAAAGTGCCATTGACACGCAAATAAGACCATTTTTTACAAAGATATCCTCTAACAAAGTGTTATCTTTCTGTTACTCTGTGTTTTGTAATGTGGCTCCAAAATACCCAACTTGAGAAGAATTAGGACTGGATGCGTCGGTTGTTGAATAATTGAAAAACATTTTGTTCCGAAGAGAAGGGTGCGAAAATTTGCGGCGGTCCCCCGTGAATGTGTGAAGCGTTTAACTTTTTTCTTACAACGTTTCAATAATTGAAAAAGTCTTGCCTTGATATAAAGAATTTAAAAGTTTACACATGCGAATGGTTTATTTTGAACACTTTTTAATTTACATTGTGTAAAATCTTAGAAAGCTGAAAATTAAAGAAGACAGGATTGTTTTTTTTTTAATAAACGAGATGAGTATCGAGACTTCGGAGAATGGTCGGGAGTTGAATTTTCCTCACATTACATATTATTGTAAGGCGTATTTTTAGTTTAAAACAGGCAGTGTCTAAACAGCTACATATATATATATATATATATATACATATATAATTTATATGTATATAAGTATATATGCATGTATGTGTATTATTTGGTATGATAAAAGTATGTAATTATTTAATTATTTTGCGCCGCAACGAATTATCTGTTTATCCCTATAGTTGACTGGGAGAGAACGCTTATTTCATTGTTAAGCAATAAAGTTTAAAAATAAAATAAATAAATTGATCGACCGCAGATATGAACCCATACCCTTGACTGATTTTTATGAGCTCTTTATTTTCAATTAGCGGAAGCACACAGTTTATTTTTATGACCTACGTGGAAAAAGGATTAACACCTGTCATATATCCGAATAGTTTTATTTGATAGCAGAAAGAGTTAAAACCCTTTCACCGCGAGGCTTTATTATTAATCTATGGCCGTGCTCCCAACGCGAGAAATTGTGAATATCCATAGTTTTTGGTCGGATAAATCCGACGCTCGCGAAATGGGCACGAAAATGTTTGTCTGATTAATCTGACGTCCGCGGTTAAAGGGTTAATTTGCAAGAGCAATAATCATCAATTTGAGAGGAGATAGAGAAACACGAATCAATGTAAAAACGACACAGATATTGATATAACTTTGATAACTCATAGACAAACGTAAAATGAACACGTCTGTTGTCCATAAAATAGTTAGTCTATTTCGTAGGCGCATTTAATTAAAATTCACCCTCTATCTTCCAGGGTTTGTCGATCTCGTTATTAGCACATTCTTCACAGATAACCCCTGATATTACACCCTAACGGCTAATCTTGACCTCAGGACGTGGCGGATTAAATTAAATGGCTCTTTGACTTTGAGGAGGATATTTTTATCGCAGTTTTTATTAAGAATTGAAGAAAGAAGACCCGCCAAGATTTGCATAAGAGATGATTTTGATTGTACAAACTTGAATCTCTTCATATTCTTTAAAGAAACGTTACATTTTCTAAAATTTGACAGCTAGAAATTTCCCTAAAAAGTTTTTACCTTACTTTATGTTTTACATACATACCTACTCGTATTTTGTATTAGGTATTAATTAAAATTTCCCCTGTATTAAATTCAAATTTATTTTGTTAGATATAAATATGTGCTTGTTTATAAAATGTTGTAGGTACACCTTAGTATATTTAAACAAATAAATGTCTTCCTATATTTTATTTACACGCTGTGCGCATTCTCAACCTACGAAGTTTATGTCCTAAAGACCTTTTAATAAATATAAATAATAATAAAGAAGAATACAATTTAAAAATGGTCGGAAATACAATCCACGGTTTTGTTTTGTGAGATTACTTTTATGTAAGAGGAGATAACGTAGGATAGGTACCTTAATACATTGTTTTAGAACGTATTGTATTCCGCCTCAAAACATTAGTGCTAATTTAACCTAATCTTCCTAATGTCACCTAGATCTAAATTCATTTATTTGTACTATTACTTTACCCTACAAAGATACTACTTACTGTATGAAAGGCTATTTATGCCTCATAATCTGCCGGCTCCGCGCCGGGTTAAGGCATGGTTAGGGCCGCGTCATCAATCTTACTCAGACCCGCATAATCACAGAAAACGAAACCCTGGATTATACTCGGCCTCCATTTTTAAGCTTATTCTTCTGTACTAATATTTATATTTATTGAAATAGGTCTTTACAATACTTATCTACAAAAATATACCATTAGGTTTAAAAAAAACTTTAACTAAACTTTTTGTCTAAACGACACTGCCTGTTTTAAACTAAAAATACGCCTTACAATAATATGTAATGTGAGGAAAATTTAACTCCCGACCATTCTCCGAAGTCTCGATACTCATCTCGTTTATTAAAAAAAAAACAATCCTTTCTTCTTTAATTTTCAGCTTTCTAAGATTTTACACAATGTAAATTAAAAAGTGTTCAAAATAAACCATTCGCATGTGTAAACTTTTAAATTCTTTATATCAAGGCAAGACTTTTTCAATTATTGAAACGTTGTAAGAAAAAAGTTAAACGCTTCACACATTCACGGGGGACCGCCGCAAATTTTCGCACCCTTCTCTTCGGAACAAAATGTTTTTCAATTATTCAACAACCGACGCATCCAGTCCTAATTCTTCTCAAGTTGGGTATTTTGGAGCCACATTACAAAACACAGAGTAACAGAAAGATAACACTTTGTTAGAGGATATCTTTGTAAAAAATGGTCTTATTTGCGTGTCAATGGCACTTTCTTGAATTAGGGTTTCTTAATCGATCAGGCATCGGTAGTAAATTTTTATTTATTGGTTATAAACTTTATTTCAAAGGCTAAGTTCAATTTTTGGTGGTAACTATTCTACCATTGCCCATCCATACACATCCAAAAAGTAGGTACATTGTATGAAGTGTCACATGTGTCTCTCCTAACTTTGTGGCCAAAGCTTTAAGCAGGAGGTTCACATGTTTCACTGGAAAGGGGCCTGGGATTACGAAGGCCTAAGCCTTACAAACGTTGCTTCAAATCGGCATTATTTAACGCCGGTCCCTAATTAAGGAACGGCCTAACTTTTCTTGACGTCTCACCCGAGGCGTGTGTTGCAGATAGATTGTTTGGACAGTCGATAGGCAGTCGGATTTGGAAGGATTTAGCAAACTTTGTTAGGATAAGTTAGGTTTATCCTCACACAGATTTATTTGCGTCGTCTAAAGCTGTTTACGTAATGTGAAAAAACTATTTGTTTGAGTCCTAAATAACCTCAGAATCATTAAACGTAATGCCGTTTAGCTCCAGAAAAAGGCGAGCTTTAAACAGAACTTTCGCATTTACTAAATACGGAATTAACCTCAGGTTCTCTTTTCTAAACTTACCAAATCTACTTGCGTCTGGCTGTGTGTCCTAAAATAGACTTTTCTTATTTAATTTACGGGAATAAACGCAAAACGTACCTTTTTTTAGTGATTGCAATCCGATTCAAACGTCAGCAAATAAATAAAAAAGTACTTACGTTTCGCGTTAATTCCCGTGTATACCATTTAATAATTGTGCAATGCGATAGTTCAAAAGTTGTTAATTATAGACTTTATAAATAATTTTGTAAACATATTATTTATTAAAAGTGTAATTTGTCCCTATATATGTAAATATATAGGGACAAATTACACTGTTTAAGCTAGCCCCAAAGTAAGTTTTAAACTTGTGTTATGGGATACTAACTCAATGATGCTATACTTTATGACAAATACATATTATATAGATAAACACCCAAGACCCAGGGCAATTTGAAAAAGGCCATTTTCCAACTTGCCCTGGCTGGGATCGAACCCAGAAATACTTACAAGTATTGTAAAAGTATTATATGCAATAGACTAAAAAAACAAAATACTTAATCATATATTTAAAAATAAACATTTTAATGCTCTCGAGCGAGCGTAAAAGAAACTCCTTGGAAAGACTGCAAATTGAAAAGCCCGTCCTCCAGTGCAAGGCTTTGAGGAAATAAAACAAGAAAGAAATGAAAATGGGTTAAGCGCCCCCCGGGGACTCGAGGGTCTTCCGGGAACCGAACCCGGTATTTTGTATCGCCGGTCCTCGTAAACATTTAGCGATGTTCGATCGAGATCGTATCGTGACTTTTTGTTGCGCCGTGTCAAATTTTGGCCCAGTGTAGTGAAAAAATTGCTAAAAAAATGATCGTCCTAATAGAGTTACTGATTCTTTTGACATGTGTTAGGAGTGGTTTTCGGTGTGTTAGGAATGCAAAGAGTGGTTTTAGTGTACGTAATGTTTTTTAGACGTTTACGTCAATTTTTGCCGGTTACGCGCTCATTGTCTGTGCTTGATTGTAGTAAAATTTTGCGCAATAAAAGATAAACCTGTATGATTGCCCGAACGCTGCTAGACAACTAAACAAAGTTCATCGATAAAGGAATTTTATATTTAATATAATGCGACCCCCATGGCGTAATGGTTAACACGCTAGTCCGCCACTCCGGAGAATCTGGGTACGATCCCCAGCCAGGTCAATTTGGAAAATGGCCTTTTTTTTATTTGTCCTGAGTCTTGGGAGTTTATCTAATGTCTTTATCGAATCATAATATACTTAGTATCGTTCAGTTAGTATCCCATAACACAAGTTTAAACTCACTTTGGGACTAGCTCAATTTGTGTGATTTGTTTATTTATTTATAACTACTTACCTACTTAGGTACATACACTAATTTATTACTTTATCGCGCGTGAATCTGTCACGTGACCGCATGGCTGATTTTAAATTATTCCTTTTACTCGGTGACGCTCGGTTTGGGCATCGAGATTTACATCAAAGACTCCGGACAGGAATCTCA
This sequence comes from Acrobasis repandana, assembly GCA_963576875.1. Taxonomy (NCBI): domain Eukaryota; kingdom Metazoa; phylum Arthropoda; class Insecta; order Lepidoptera; family Pyralidae; genus Acrobasis; species Acrobasis repandana. The sequence goes on along the minus strand of OY756223.1, from coordinate 5,750,277 downwards.
TCCGGATGAATACGTCCCTCCCAGCTAATAGAAATTAAATCAGACGGAATCTGATTTTGAGGCTGGGAGGGCGGCAAATAGGGGTTTTTGGAGTCATTCACATCTGCTAATTACTTTTATTCTTAATAGGTTAAAGATGCAAATCTAATGAAAAGATTTCATCAGGCCCTGAAGAAATCTTTTGCCACACGCCTCACCATCAGAGCCAGCAACACGCGTGTGGCTTTTCTGGAGGTTCCAGATAGGCTCCTAGGATAGGATCCATAGGCTACGGTAACCATTCATCATAAGGTAGTCCGAAAGGCAGTTTGTATAAAAAACTAATTAAGAAATTTCTTTCCTCAGCAGCTGTTCCGGCTCGAAGGACCATGTTAGCAGCAGACTGTTGATGTTGGAGCTAGATGGAACATAAGAGTTCAAGCTTGCTGTATTAGTATTTTTTTCTCACCAAGGGAACGGACACGTTTGCACAGTACAAAGATCTTGTGTAGAAGAGAGACATACAATCGTTCAACTATGAATGACAACATAACAAAAACTAAAAAATATATAAAACTGTGTTGCCAGCAATAAATAGGTATTTCGACGTAACAGTGTTCACAACAAGCTCTTCACCAACTAGACTTAGCTCGTGAGATTAGACCACTGTTACGTCATAGCTAACTAGCCTAGGTCTATTGGTGGTACCCGTGTGGTTTAGGGTTAGAATAGGACCACTCCATCTCTTCCCGTGGATTTCTTAAGAGGCGACTAAAGGATTAAGCACAAACATCTCGTGCTACAATTGCATTCCCAAAGAGGGTTGACGCTGGGCAGGCGGCCGGTCGTAAAACTATAGCCAAATCTTTAAACTCTTTCGGCAATTTCTTCTCCAACACAAGCTCTTTGGCATCCTTGGGCGACCATTGACATGCATGTAGTATTTAGAGAGGAGAAAGCGGGAAAGCGCACCCTGGGCTCCGAAGCAGCACAGCTGAGGATGAAACCGGGAACGCGCTTGGATGAAGAAGAATAGTAATATAGTTCTATTGGGATGAAAATTTCTAGTCGTCTTCACCCTATTGTGGACGTCATGATGGCGGGTTGCCTATGACGATCGGTTTCTAGAGTATATTCACAAATTGCTACCCAACTGCTTTTATTTGCTCATTTAGATAAATTTTTTTTTGACCAGCCAATTAGATATCAGGTTGGCTGGTGGCCTCCTTCAGCGTAAAGGAAGCCGAACATTTAAACTATTTTGGTAGGACTTGGAAGGTTCACTAGGGCTACCCATCTTCGGGCTTACTCTATATTAGTTATGATAGAAATTTAGTTTTAGAAGTTTTAGGGCATAATATTTAGCTGTTTTTATCTAGCTAAATTAACACTAGGTAATGTTAGAAACAGTAAAACCTACTCATCACATAGAAACACGTCTAACGTGCCAATGTATTAGTGGATTAGCCAATATATCCTGGCTGTAACAGGTTCCCATAGACCTCAATCGATTGGACGCGTCTCAATTGAGAGTATAGAGACCTCACAATACATAGACATAAAGTAAGGATTATACAGAAATGTACTTTCCATCCGGGTGTGACTTCTGTGTAAGCGCTTTTCTGTCGGCGAGGCAACATGAGCTAAAATGTAGAATTTATGTCAAAAATTATAGGTCTTGAGCGGAGCCTCTCTAATTAATTATGTGGAATGATAAAATACTGCTAAATTATTTCTCAATGCTCAAACTTCGTATAAAATATTTTTTTTATAATTAGATATCGCATAACGTCCACTGCTGGACATGGGCCTCCTCAAGGATCTCCAAAATGACCGATGTAGATGGCCTGTATCCAGCGCTTTCCAGCGACTTTGATCAGGATGTCTGACCACCTTGTGGGTGTCTTACGCTTCGATTTCCAGTGCTTGGTCGCCATTCGAGAATCTTTTTGCCAAATCGGCCGTTAGTTCGTCGTGCTATATGTCCCGCCCACTGCCACTTCAACGAGCTAATCCGCTGGGCTATGTCAGTGACTTTTGTTTTTCTACGAATTTCCTCATTTCTAATTCGAACACGCAGAGAAGCACCCAGCATAGCTCTCTTCTTAGCGCGTTAATGCGTCCTTGAGTCTTGGACCTTTGGACCTTGAGCCTTCTTATGAGACCCATAGTAGAGGACGTTTCAAAGCCATATACGAGTAATCACTACTGGTAAGACGTGCGTAGCTTGCCGAACGCTGCCCAGCCGAGTCGAATTCGTCGAAAAGCTAGAACCTCTAAGCTAGAACTTTCAAAGTAGACTTAATGAAAAAGGGTCCAAATTGCTAATAAAATAATTATATTTACTCTTGTTCGAAGACCCAGATTGTATTTTGTTTGAAAATACGAAACAATAGGATGTCACGCATTATAAATATGCTATCATAGCATAGGAGGGGACGGGGCTGCCCGGTCCACCTCGTCGTTTTTACGTCAACGAGCGGTTGACGAAATTCAACCGTCATCTATTTCGTCGTACGCGCGAGCTGGCAGCGCAGTATAGGTGGAGATTCGTCTGGACTCGGGACGGCCGCATCTACGCCCGACAGCATCAGGCCCCTGACGCGGCCAGGCACCGCATACGTAGTGAGCAGGACCTTGCCCGTGTTTTTGGGCCAGGAGTCGTTGGTTCCCCTGAAAATAAATAATAATATTTGTCTTAGGTTGTGTACTACATTTTGTTACTTATTTCTAATTAGTTATAGTATTTACAGTAATAGCTTACAACTGATTAATATGTGTATGTCTAAACTAAAACAAACTTGTTTAATAATTGTAGCTGCATATATACATTTACCTATTTCAATGTTTCGTTTTAAAACATATAAAATGAGTCTATATTTACCTGTAGCCTCTTATGTTATATACATGTGTTCTCTCTTTATATATCCTTGTATGTTAGATGTGGTCCTCGAAGTCCTGGAAAATAGAATTTCATGTTATATAAAATATCATGTTAGATCAAATCTTGTACCTAGTGCTTACACTACTTATTCTTGTATTCTACTATTGTTCACAGCTAAAACTTCTAAGGATAGCCATAGTATAGATTGTTGGTTGCCAAGATATTTTGGGCTTATCTGTATTACAGTATGTCAAATAGTTCACTTACCTCCAGCTATGCAATTGTTTCAATCAGATTGTTTGCCACACGTTCTTTACTTTATAATTCACTGCATACCCTTATTGAAAACCTGGAATATATATGAACATATAATGGATGTTTGCACTCAACTTATTATAATTATAATGTACTGCTTACTACGTAACACTATTTCACTTTATTTTTTTACACGTATCTTGTATAGCATTCGGTTATTATATGTCAAGATTTACCTGTATTCTCTGGATGCTGCAGCAATTGAAAGTAATGCTAAAGGAATCAGAGTGCATCAATTATTTACTACGGAATACTACTGTTATGAAATATTATACTTTTGTGCATTTACATTCTATTATCAGGTTACCATAAATATTTGTGTTACTAAGTCGGAAGTCATAATACTCTTTTTTAACCATATTTACTCACAATATTTTTATTGTATTTGTTATTTATTCCAATGATGGTTCCAAAAAGTAAACAGTTAAAACTGGGACTGTACAATCCTGGATCTTTACCCGCTAAAAGTGACGTCTTCCTACTCGCGATGGATCGTTTTCAACCAGATATTATTGCAATTAACGAAACCTGGATAAAATCAGGTCAGGAGGCGCGTGCGCCGGCCCCTGTCGGGTATCGCCTGCATACTGCCGCGCGTCCCTTGCATATGCGTCGAGGGCGAGGGGGCGGGGTCGGCTTTTACGTGAAGCGCGGTCTCCACGTCCGTGTCATGAGGCATCCAGATGCTGACATCGAGCAAATGTGGTTGTATGCGCGAGTGAATGGGCATACGGTAGCGATAGGCACAGCTTATAGGTCACAATGGGTAAACGTCGATCAGTTTATTGACGCCTTAACGGAATCCACAGTACATTTCTCTGACCATGATTACGTGGTGTTCCTAGGGGATATTAATATTAATATGAATGAACCTAACGATGTTGACACTAAAAAATTTCAACATTTCTTGCAATATGTGGACCTCACTCAGGTGGTCACAGAACCCACACATTTTACTAGTGGCTCAGAAAAATTGATAGATGTCGTGTGTACTAATGCGCCTGTACGAGGAGTGTCGGTAACGAATATAACGGGTGCGGTTGACGGACATGCAATGATTAATGTCGAACTTCAGTTGAAAAAAAACAAAATTCCCCCTAAATATATTTCATATCGTCCTCTCAAGAAAATTGATATGGACGCTTTTAATAGTGACTTGTCTTCGATTAACTGGGAATATGTAACCGAAACGACTTCAGTGGAAGTAATGGTTGATAGGTTTAACTCACTTGTTTTGGGTATTTTTGATAAACACGCCCCAGTTATAAAATCTAAAATAGGTTCCAAAAAATCTTTGCCGTGGGTTACAGATACATGTAGGCTCATGATAGATCTAAGGGATCAAGCCCGTATAAAATATCGTCTAACAAAATCTGACACTGACAAAAAATATTTAACTGACCTCAAAAAACTGGTACAGAAAAGTATAGCCAACGAAAAGACTGCATATTTTAACCATTATGTTAACTCGAAAATAAATGAGAGTAAGGCATTTTGGAAAAACCTGAAAGAAAAGATTTTGATTGATCCTACGAAAAATGACTGTTTACCAAATATATTTCACAATCCTGATAACATAAATAATCATTTTCTTAATATTCCTAGCTCTAATATGCCTAATAATTTATCCAACTTGACATTTTACGAATTCCATAGATTTAATAATTCTATCTTTAAATTTAAACCAATTTCTGAAAATGATGTCGTCAACTTTATTTTATCAATTAAATCAAATGCAACTGGACATGATGGTATAAGCAGGGACATGATTCTTCTGACACTTCCTACTACTTTAAGTGTTATAACCAAAATTATGAACACATCTCTCCTCACAGGTTCATTTCCACCACAGTGGAAGGAAGCGGTAGTCACTCCTATTCCGAAGTCAACAAATCCTCAGGAATTAACTGTTCTTCGACCAATTAGCATATTGCCTTTTCTTTCAAAGGTCTTGGAGAAGGCTGCACATATTCAATTGTCTGAGTACATTGAAACTAATGGCATTATTTCTGTATTCCAGTCTGGATTTCGAAAAAACAGAGGGACCCAAACAGCACTTCTGGATGTCACCGACAATGTGCTGGCTGAACTAGACAATGGTCGCGGCACTATCCTTACATTGTTGGACTATTCCCGTGCTTTTGATAGCATTGAAACTCCTATAATGCTTTCTAAACTGTCATATTATGGCCTGGATCACCATTCCATCGGATGGTTCGATTCCTACCTCAGTGGTCGATCTCAAAGAGTAAAACTGGTAAAAGGCGATGGTACCTGCCTCTTGTCTCTTCCTCAACCTGTACATCGTGGAGTGCCACAGGGATCTATCCTTGGTCCCTTGCTTTTTATCATATATTGCGCCGACCTTACTGCGGTAATAAAACACTGCAAATTTCACTGCTATGCAGACGATGTCCAGGTTTACATTTCAGATACTCCAGAAAATATATGTACAGCTGCGCAAAAGATGAATGAGGATTTAGAAAGCATTGCAAACTGGTCTCGCAATAACTGCCTTGCATTAAACCCATCTAAATCGAAGTGCTTAATCCTGGGCTCTAAAATATAGATTTCTAAAATTAACGACTATAACCCGATTATAATGATGATGGGCCAAGTTATAGAGAGGGTTGAGGAGGCAAAAAACTTAGGCATAATATTGGACCCCGAGCTACGATTTGAAAACCATGTACTTGGTGTGGTCAGAAATTGCTTTTACCGACTGAAGATCCTCTATAAGATTAGAAATGTATTGACCGAGAAAGTTCGCATCAGACTCTGCGAGTCCTTGGTGCTATCGCGCCTGAACTACGGCGATATCGTTTATGGACCCCGTTTATTAGAGAGAACACGGCGTCTTTTGCAAAGAGTTCAGAACGCATGCTGTAGGTTTTCGTTCAATGTTCCTCCGCGTAGCCACATCTCGCCGTATCTCAATAATGCCTCTATGTTAAATATGGACTCGCGTAGACAACTGCATTTAGCAACGTTATTGTTCGGGGTTATCAAACGCCAAAAACCAGAGTATATACACTCAAAACTAATATTTGATCGAGTGAATGCCAGATTATGCCGTCCCCCACTACTTATGCACCGACACAGAACAGCTGCTTTCAGGGGCAGCTTCAGATACCAGGCGACTAAATGTTGGAACAACATACCACCTCCAATAAGACTTTCTGTATCAATTTCAAGTTTCAAAAAATTGTTGCGCGCCTATTTTTTAGATAAACAGAAAATTAACAATCCAAAAAGTCGCCGGTAACTGTTGCTGCCACTGACTGATAGATACTCGTATCCTTGTTTGTAGCCCTGTATTCTGCTGTATATCTATGAAATATGTATACATAGTGTTTGTAGTATAATATGACACTGATCCTTATAGGTATTATGTTTGGGTTTATATTGTGAATAAGGTCTCTTCATAAATTTCTATTAATTTAACATTAAAAATTTCGAGCTCCTTTACCTTTGTGGCAGGGATTTTTGGATGCGCACTCGCACTTGACAGGCCGTAGCTGAAAATCAGTGAGCTGCTCTCTGAGCAGCACTAAGCACTGAGCTATGACCTTTTTGGGTTGCTGTAGCACACAGATACGAATATATTGTTATATGTTTCCGTCTTTCTTGTGTTTTTTAATATGTTCTTATGTTGTATATTTTCTGTATGTGTGTGACTAAAGCTACAAATAAACACCTTATCTATCTATCTATCTATCTATCAATCGAGATCTCAACGTGTAAAAGTGCATGCAAAATCCTAATCACTGAATATTTGATTATTTTATTTTAAGCTAGACTGTAAAAAATCGCTTGTTACGTTTATGGAGAAACGTTCAGAATTTTTTAGAGATATCTCGAATAGTACTCGAATATTTTTCTTGTATGCAGCGCTATTCCTGTAGTCGCGTTATCCTCCGACTAGAGCTGTTTACATCGGATAATAGCCGATGGGTAATCCCAACATGCCAATTTGCATAGCTGTTGGTTTTGTTGATTGCTTCCATTGATTGCCGTATTATAATTTACAAAATCATTACAGATCACTCCTATGATTATAATCACCATTATGACTGAAACAAGATATAGTTTAAAAACTAAAACCCTTTTTTTATACTGAAAAGTACATTTATCCCGTCAAGGCCCCGTTAGTTCAGAGCCACGAAACCTGTGAGTGTTTTTGAAATATCATTGTAATTAAACTAATAGTTTTTTCTCAAAAATTTTATATAAGAATCTTAAGGCTTTTCTACAGATACCAAACACAATATCCAATACACGATTCAGCATTTTTTGCTCGATAGAAAAAAATCACAAACATACCTCTAAATTTGCCTAAATTTACCTTTTACCAAATTACTTTACGAAAATAATACAATCTTATCATCTACAGAAGTGCAGCAAGGCGATCCACTGGGGCCAGCGCTCTTCAGTCTAGGTATACATCCAATCATCTCATCCTTAAATTCAAAATTAAATATCTGTTTCCTCGACGATGGCTGTCTTTCAGGAAGTAAAGAATCCGTTTTAGCAGACTTTTTGGCAATTATTGATAAATTCAAAAGCATTGGTTTGGACCTGAATTTAAAAAAATGTGAAATTTTCATTCCTGGAAACATTTCGCCGTCGTTCAAAAATGATATTCTCAACAGCTTTTTAAAAGTCTCTCCCGAAATTAAATGCGGAAGACTCTTTACAACTTTTGGGTGCTCCATTGCTGGGACCCAGCATTCAACCTCTATTGGATAAAAAAATTGATAACTTTCACTTTACATCCTCTAGATTGGACATTCTAAATTCTCACGTTGCATACACAATTCTAAAATATTGCCTTTTTGTACCTAAATTCACTTACATTCTCCGTTCAAGTCCAATCTGGAAACATTTGGATCTTATATGTAAAATCGATGAATGCCTTCATGCCACCTTAGAAAAAATTCTAAATTTACATATTGATGAAAATTCCTGGACACAGCTCACTCTACCTATTAAAGCTGGTGGCATAGGCATCAGAAAAATTACCAGTGTTGCCCTACCCGCTTTCCTTTCCTCTGTTAACAGCGTGTCAAATCTATGCAAAAAAATTCTTAAAGTACCTAGATGACTTAAGCATCGACCTGCTAACAGAGGCAAAGGAAACGTGGTCAGCTCTCGGCCCTGAAGATAGTATCCCAGTGGAAGCCAACCTACAAAAACTCTGGGATGCACCTTTAGTGCAGAAAACTATTTCTAATTTGGCTCAAAATTTCAATGACATCAACAGCGCTCGGCTCCAAGCAGTCTCCTCAAAGGAGTCCAGCCACTGGCTCCACGCTATCCCGTCATACAATATAGGTACATTTTTAGACAACAATAGTTTCCGAATAGCTGTCGGCTCCGGCTGGGAACACCCGTTTGTTCGCCTCATCGTTGCCCATGTGGTAGCGACGTGGCTTTGGGCTTCACGGTCTCTACTGCCATCTCAGCGCTGGTAGAATTTCACGCCACGGCTCTCTTAATGACATTATCCGAAGGGCTCTGGCCACCATCCACTTACCTTGCACCCTCGAACCTCGGGGGGTAGTGCGTGATGATGGCAAGAGGCCTGATGGAATGTCGCTGATCCCCTGGGAACGCGGCAGGGCTTTAGTGTGGGACGCCACATGCGTTGATACGCTTGCACCCTCCCATCTCAGAGGATCAGTCTCGAGAGCCGGTTCGGCTGCAGAAAACGCTGAGATCGCCAAACGGCGCAAATATAGTTCTTTAAATGATGACTATATTTTTGTGCAGTTTGGTGTGGAGACTTTCTGGCCGTGGGGCCCCGGTGCTAGGGGTCTCCTTAAAGAGATCTCTCCAAGACTGATCTCCGCCGCCGGTGACAAGAGGGCTGGCTGTTTTTTCGCACAACGTATTAGTATTCGATTCAACGCGGAAATGCGGCCAGCGTTCTTGGCACTATGCCACATGGACACGATTTTTTAGATTAAATTTGTAGTATGTAGGTATTAAACTTTTGTATATCTGTAAATATGTAAAATATTTTATCTTTCTTTTTTTTTTAAATAAACTATCATCATCCTTTATAAGACATATTACTTTTTTATACAATCACCTTTTTATATAAAAATTATACCAAAAAATGTATAATCTAAATATATGTACTCGATTTCGCTACAAAAAAAATATAAATATAACACAAAAAAAAACCGAAATATTCGTCAGAGCGAAGAAAGGCCTGGAACCGTGCTCGACGATATTTCAGTTTTTTTTTAAATAATGAAACAATTTTTATAATATTTTGATTTTTTTTTTATTTTATATCCCTCTCTATAATTCGATCTAATATAATTTTTAAGTTGATTACTTTATGGCCTATAGTATTAAAAAGACAACACAGTGGATAAATGACGTCACATAGCCTATTCAGCGGACAGCCAAGATGATTCCTATGACGATAATTTGTCAAGGTATCATGGATATTTTTATTAATACGAGGGAACAGCACATACATACAAACATAGCGGCGCAACACATAACCCTCATGCTTCGCTGTACTGAAGCAGTAGGTACAGTGAAGTACCGTACAGTACAGTTTGCTGCAGTTGAAGGACGAGATGGCAGTGCTTACTCCTCAAGTCGCCTCTTACGACATCCACAAGAAGATATGGAGTAAGTAGTCCTATTCTAGGCCGGAAGCCAGACGGCACAACTTTAGTGGCATGAAACCGCCACACGTGCTCTCTCCTCAAGACAGAGCCCGGGGTGCCTCGGGCATTGTTCATCCATGGTTTGCTCGTGTTTGTCTTTTGTGGTTAATTGCCTTCCGCTGTGCGGTGTATCCGATGGCGGATTTCCCTAGTAGCCATGGGTCTAGAGCGGCCAGATATTAGGGGCGGCCGTCAATGCCCCAATGCATATACGACTGGCAGAGTACGCCTTATGGCGTTTGTACACGTTTTATATGTGCAATAAAGTTAAAATAAATAATTGTTTGATGATTACTACTTAAGTGCAATTTAAAAAACTGTGGCGTTACTCACGACCTAAATAAAACTGTGTAGACTATATGAGTGTGTTTAAAATTCGATAATTCTCGTATAGGGACTCCTGCAAGCGATCTCCCTCCGCTATAGTTGGCGGCGTAACATTTATTTGCGACTTTAATCAAACTGCTATGTGCAGAATGCACAAAAACGTAGTCGCCCCAAACAAACTTGGCGCCGCACCGTTGGCAATGTTAATTCAGAAGCTAAGCAGCTTGGATTGTCCTGGAGTGAGATCAAGAACGCAGCGGTTGACAGATCGGATTGGCGACGTGTTGTGTCTGCCCTTTGCCCCGACAGGAGGACATAGGAAGCGATGATGTGCAGAATGAGTGATGAGTTTGATTAAAGCAAACCAAATTTTTTTACATAATAATTTTTCACATACCGGGTCTGAGGAAGACCTGCGGATGAGGTCGTCGAAACATGTCGGCCAGTAACTGACTCTTTACGTGAGTGACCCGTGTATCGCAATTAGTAATGGTAGTAGGTACCATGGGTTTCACATACTTATGTCTTTTTCTTCGTCTAAGCGCGTTCCCGGTTGCATCCTCAGCTGTACTGCTTCGGAGCCCGGGGTGCACTTTCCTGCTTTTTCTTCTCCAAATATAACATGATGTCAATGGTCAAACACCTTGCAAAATGGAGAACAAATAGCCGGAACCGTGTAAATGATTTGGCTATAGTCTTTCGACCGGCCGCCTGCCTGACGTCAACCCACTTTGGGATGTATTTGTGCGAAAAGTTTTACAACCGGTCGCCGCTCGACGTTAACCCTCCTTAGGAATGCAATTGTACTTAGCACGAGATTTTTGTGCTTCTTAAGTCGTCTCTTACGACATCCACAGGAAGAGATGGAGTGGTCCTTTTTTACATACTTATATAAATGGCTTTAAATAGATTGTTACTACGTAGGTAGGCATATACAATACTTAGGTACCTAATTAAAAAATACATTTATCCGAATGAAAAATACAGAAAATAAACGTCAAAAAGTGGGAATTGGTCTAAATAAATTGAATTGTAAAAACAAACAACCTTTTACCCTGGGAACATTCTAAAGCACTTTAACGTTATTATCCCAGACATCAAGTCACATTAAATTCTTTATTCGTTTATATTTGTGCGGGGTCACGGGCCACGGCCGGAATTCCAGCGACGTCTTTGATCTAAGGCAAACAAAAAAAACATGGACGAAAATGCACTTCAACTGTCTTCATAAAAGGGGAAAAATATAATTTATTCACGAGATAATTTTCTCCTCCCTCTTAAGGATCGTCGTTTGAAGTAGGGTGGCACGAATGAATGTTTGCAGAGCCTGGGCCACTATCTCTCGGGAGGACTTTGTCTTGTCTACTCCTATTTTTAGGGTCCCGTACCCAAAGCGCTAAATGAAAAGACAAGTGACATGTATCGTAACTTACGAGTACCAAGCGCTAGTGCGCTTAGAATAAGGCTGAGTAGGTACTGACAAAGAATATTTACACTAGGTACGTAGGTACTTAGGTATACCTACTGATAAATTCGGCTCTAGAAACTGTCAACTTAAAATATATGAAGAAAACCCAAAGTGTATCACTTTGTAAGTAAGGTAAAGGACACTAAGAATTTTCATAGAATGTGTTTTTCTATTGCCGCTCTTACAAAAAATAATATTTAAGTTTTTTGAAAAACAAGCTCCTATTGTGAGGCCTAAACCCAATAGGGTTGCGTCGTTTTATTATAAGGTTCCTATACCTACCTTCCGGCTCCATCATCAGATTAGCGTCTTGTTATAATAATAATGCATTGTCCACTGATTTACATTAGCATAAAAAAATCATCTCAATCATAAACTGGGAAGTGGCTCTTTAACTAGCAAGATTTGACCCAAAAACAAAAAATAAAACATGCAGGGCAAGCTAAATAAATGCTTGTAAAAAAATAAAAGGTTGGCCAAAATAATGAAAGGAGATTCAGTTTTTTTCGGCCTTTTTGCTCATTGTCTTTTCTGTGTGCTAAAGTGATCAGCACTAGTAACATTTCTCATATTGCCTAAAGACACGTCATATAGCATAATAGTAAAGCATACGGCCGTCAAGCCTTTTAGCTCTTTTGCTCAACTGATGGAACGGATCTTTGCATGTGCTACTCCGACTCGCACTTGACCAGTTTATTTCATTTTTGTATCACTTTAGTTGCAGTCCGGAGCCAGACGCAATAAGGTTTCTGTTGATTTCCGCTGGTTGATATTGAAATGCTAGCTTTGACCCCGGCTGCTTCCGCCGGAAACACGAGTATCCAGGGCTGTGCACATTGCAATAAATGCATTCGAGGAAAAACTTTTTATGAATGCTCTATAGTTTAGAGCTTGTATCTATAACGTCTTACAAAATATACTGAAACTATTTTAAGGGAAAATTCAGTCCATGATACTGAACAACTTTCCTCAAGGAACATATATCAAAATATGAAAAATATTTTTTTGCTTTCCATACAAACTCGGATCAGCTGATCAGTCGATCAGTATTGGAGGCCAAAAATTATTTTTCATATTTCGATATATGTTCCTTGGAGAAAATTGTTCAGTATCATGGACTGAATCCACCCTTAAAATAGTTTCAGTATATTTTGTAAGACCCTGTATATGCTAAGTCATATTATCTATACTAATATTATAAAGCGGAAGAGTTTGTTTGTTTGTTTGTTTAAACGCGCTAATCTCAGGAACTAATGGTCCGATTTGAAAAATTCTTTTTTTGTTGGGTAGTCCATTTATAGAGGAAGGCTTTAGGCTATATAACATTACGTTCCGACAACAACGCGAACAAAGTCGCGGGCACAGCTAGTTTCTAATACAATACAAATAAAGTAATATAGTTGATGCTAAAATTAAACTAAACTATAAGTCGCGTCATTCGTGTCGTGGCCCTTATCCAAACCACTCTTCTGTCTTCTGTGTCAAAACGATCACGACGCGTCGTGAGCGTTATGATATTTTTATATTGAAATTTGATACTTTCTGCGTTAAACAATAAGTATTAATTATCGCTGACAAGACGGTTTCAAAAATACAATCAAATGCCATTGCGTCGGAATTCAAGCGGTGAGTTGGTAAACTAGACGGTTTGTGTTTTGCTGAGTCCCTCCTTGAAATACCTGATAGCACTCCTTATTTTACAGTAACATCTAAATTTGAACCATTAATACTTGGGACACATCTATCAGCACGGAACAGCACTTTCCTATGCTGCTATCCTTTTCTGGCGCTCAGAAGCATCATTTGCCAGAGCGAGAGAGACCGACGGAACGCTACAGTACCGGTCATGCTGAAGCATTCCGTCGCTCTCTTTCGCTCTAGCAAATGACTGTTCTAAGCGACAGAAAAGGTTAGCAGCATGGGAAAGTGCTGTTCCGTGCTGGCAGATGTGGTCCAACCCTAAAAAGAAGCGGCAAGCGCAGCCTGCGTACCTAGACTACCTAGTTACCAACAAGCTAATTACTTCTAAGAAATGAACCTACTCGAGCAAGTCGAGGTAGCTTTCCTATTAATTAATTTTAATTTCCATTTGCTATTTACTGAACATTTCGCAGAGCAACATTTACCATTAATTTAATCAGCTATTCAGTGAAGCGGCCGCGCTATTCACCTGAAAGGCTTTTAAGTACATAATTTCAATGTGGAGATGACCCACCTAACAAATTGAATACAAAATCGTCATTCGCGTCTCGTATTTATATTTCAAGCTCTTTGAATCGAGTTGAATAGACACTGGTGTCATAGACTACTAAACTAAAAACACAGATTAATAATATACTACGTACAACTAGAAATTGAAATATGATAAAACCACATAAGTGTTCTCACAATAAGGAGTAAGTATAAATTAGAAATGTAGTGATTGTATATTATTAATGTTATATCCTATAATATTCATAAATTAATTGTAATACTTTAGATATAATATTTATTTTTGGTCCATCCATACTTAGAAGGGTGATCACGAGTGGCGTAAAAAATTGTCGAGCTCCGTGCTTCGAACGCACATTAGGCCGTTGGTCCCGGCTGTCTTTGATGATTTCGTCAAGCTATGATATCGATGCTATAAGGCAGCTTGAAAAATCTGAAACCAGTGTTGGCCACTTACACACACGAAAAAAAGTACTACGTAACAAGTATTATTAAAAAACAAAAAACCCGACTGCTAACATATAAGTTGTACCTATATATTTTTGTAATCCTTGTACAAAATCCTTTCATTTCGATAGGTTTTGAAAAAAAAAATTTTTGAATACGCATAATTTGGCGCGAAAATCCGCCATTTTGGATTATTTAATTTTTGATATACTAGCCTATTGTTGTTTATTTGTGATACCCAGTGTCACTCTCAGAGTCAGGACAAATCTAACGGCACCTCTCAAGCTTCCATCAAGCCGTTTAGGCTGTAAAGCGTGCCAAAGAAATTTACATACAAAAATACATGCTTACATACATACATACACTCGAAAAAAATAACCCTCCTTCTGGCGCAGTCGGGTAAAAATAAAGCATACTTAAAATAAGGTTTATTTTTAAATAAAGTTTTTCAACAAGCTTTTCATAAGAGAACCTAAGTACCAGTGCCATCGTCAGACCAGCTTTAATCATGTCGAATCAAAGGTGGATTTGATTAGAGACACCGCAAAAGTTAATACTTGATACTTGCTTATAAGCATATATTTTAAATAAATATGTAACCTCGTCAAATCATCTAAGTTAGGTGGAGGACCCCGGGCTCTGAAACTTTACCGCTAAGAATGCAACTGACAAAACGCTCGGATGATAATGATTGCTTGCTTCCAGTCCGATAAATTTAGACTGCTTTGAGCAGTTATGTTTATTTCAGTCTATCTTTTTGAAGGCTATGTTGTTTCGCAAAATCAGGAAAAGTTTGAGTTACTCTTCATTAGGAACTTTGCGAGTCCACTGAATGTTGTAGGTACCTAATAAAATTAAAATCAAATCATTTTCCACTAAACTCGCGGCCGTAATGAGAACGTTAAGCTTTACTACGCTCATTTGCCAAAAGTGGCCGTTTTTCGCAAATGTGCGTGGTAAAGCTTAACGTTCTCACTTTAAACTGTAAACAGTAGTTCATAAAATACCTACTTTGAAAGGTTATCTAGGGCATGGCAGTAGCAAAATTTTAAATGTCTCCATTTTCTTTGAAATGTTTTATTTTAAATGGGGGCAGCACTGGACCCCGGAAAATTCAGATACGGCCTTAAAGTGAGATCGGCTTTTCTACGCATTTTGCCTAAAGTGGCAGTTTTTCGCAAAAATGCGTAGAAAAGCTTAACGTCACTTTCACTTTAAACTGTAAACAGTAGTTCATAAAATAGTTTGAAGGGTTATCTAGGGCTTCACAACGACAAAATTTTAAACAAAATCTGCGTTTCCTTTGAAATGATTTATTTCAAATGGTATATGTAATGATAATCAAATATTATAATTTGTGGGAACATCTTTTCGAGTTTTTTGAATTAAAGCGTTTGAATTTCCTACAGTTACCTAGGTATATTGTGGTGAACGTCTTTTTTTATTTAATTGTTTTTATTGCGTTCGGTTTGAATTAGCACTTGTTTTATTGAGTTTTATTTACATTATAGAAACTCAATCTTACTAAAATAATAAATGATATATTGCTTAATGGGAATGAAAATAGTGATAAAAAATTAAATAGCGATATTCTTGTAGATAATTTATTGCATATATTAAAACAAAGTCGTATAGATAGAACATCTATTTTATATACAAACTTGAACAATGCGTTTTAAAAAATTGTAACCGCAACTATGGACGAACAAACAAGATGTCCGAGAACCCCACACAAAAAAGCGTACCTACTCTGCTAGAAAGCCAATATCCTGTATTATTTCCAGATATCACTATTATCTTGACCGCTAGCCATACAAAGGATGCTCGGTACTGAGGCCGACGATATCCACGAAAAATCAAAGAAAGCGCTTATTTCTTCGAAAAAAATGAACACTTATACCGCCATCTTTCCACTACGAAACTACCTTCTTTCGAACTAGAAACTACATCTAGCTACAACATTAAGACTAAAAATCGACATACGCTTCAAATTATGAAGATTGTCAGCCTTCTTGTATTCTACGTCCATGCCGCAACACAAAAATATCAACTGTTTAAATTAAATATACACACACAAGCACACGTTAAGGCGAAGATATAGGCAAATGGCCTTGAAGTGTGAAATAAATTGTTAACTCGTAAATATGGTGATAATTTCCATATTGCTCTACGTCATGCACTAGATAGCCCTTTAAATTATTTTATGAACTGCCGTTAAAACTATTATTGGTGATCCGTCTAGCTTTAAAACTTGCCGTGGCCACTTTTGGCGGAGGCGAGTTTTAAAGCTAGACGGACTAATGTAAATACTTTCAACGGTGGTTTATAAAATAATTTAAAGGGCTATCTAGTGCATGACGAAGAGTAATATGGAAATTATCTCCATATTTACGAGTTAACAATTTATTTCAAATGAGGGCGCCACTTCAAGGTCATTTGCCTATATCTTCGCCTTAATACATTATCTTTATTTCTTCATCCCACGTACAGATACACTATCACGTCTTTACCCCTTACAGGGTAGACAAGGCCAAGGCCTAAGGCCGCAAGACCCAAAGAAAGCTTAGCGTGATGGTGGATCCGTCTCACACAGAGCTGAAAATAATTTAACAACAAAACCAGAAACCATCTGCAAATACATATTATAATAGCAGCTTTTTCTTTTCGGCTTCCTTGTAAGGGCTGAAAACCTTCAAAATTCAGTTAGTCATGGGATCCCTGGGAAACTATGCTTCCTAGCTAGGAGAGGATGTGAAATTGTATAAACAACACGGTCGGTGCTAAGAAAACTTAACCGGATTTAGGCTCGCTACACTGAATTGGCAGCTACACAACGAGCAGTTTAATAACAAGACATTATAAACTTTATTTACAATACAATGTCATAAGATACGCGGCCGAGTCGAGAAGTCGCGGCCCGTTCATACTATCAAGCGTTTCTACATCTTATGGCATTGTACATAAAGTTTATAATGTCTTGTAATTAAACTGCTCGTCGTGTCGCTGCCAATGTATGTATGTTCTGTTACAGCACAAAATAACTACTACTACTATTAGGAGAAAGATTGCTAAATCTATTTCTTTAAGTATTGACATGTGTGTTGTATTTTATTTTATTTATGAGGCTAACGACAGAGGGATCGCCGTGGCCACATACTGGTCAAAGATCATTTAAAACTATTTCGACTCGACAAGTTCAGCAATATTTTCAAAAATGTTCTGAGCACTACACTGCCTTTTATCTAAAATAGGGGCTTGTTACTTTTCAAGCAATACATTTATCTAAAGCCTTATGACATTTAGCACAATCTTGGTGTTTATTATTGAAAACTAACCACTCTTACCTAACACGAAACCTACATATTTTTATACTTAGGCCAGTAATTCATGTCACGATTAATTGACAGCATTTGTAAAAGTAATCGATTCTATTCAAAATTTGGCACATCTGACGTACCCTGAACCTGATCCATTTTAATATATGTACATTTTAGTAGACCTCTAAGAGCATTTATATAATCCGCCGCCGCGGCAGCTGTTCTCGCCGCACGCAGCTTCGGCGCATCCTGTGAAAGGGTCAGGAGTGCTATTTTGAACGATAGAGTCAGAGAAACACAAAACGTATAGTTTTCCAACTCACCGCTCGCGTTCTGACGCATTGCGTCGTATTTTGGGAATCGTCGTGTCAGCGATAAGTGATATTGTTTTACGCAGAAAATATCATTTTGTCAATGGTTTTCTTAACTTTTCAACATGAATAAAAAAGCAGCGTGAACGGATTCTCCATGAAAGGTTTCTTTAACATTTGTACGCTACAAATGTCAAAATAACGAGTGGTCTTGACCACTCGTGCCAATACTTCGCATACGATCAATTAAAAAATGCGCCCGTTGGGAAACGCTCACGCTAAACATTCGCTGTGTGTCCCGATTTCAAAAATAGCACTCCAAAACTGCATACAAAATCCAACGCAGCGGCAGAATGTGTACGTACGTACACGCTCTTTACTCGATTCAATATTATCTTTTTTTAATAATAATATCTTATACAAACATCTACTTAGTGCTAGATTATTATTATACATATTTGACCATTGCACATTTAGACTTTATCGCCGTTATGTTTTATATACTAAGTTTTTATCTCTGTCAAGTAAATAAGTAGGTACGAACAAAAATAATTTACATGCAATGAAGTAAATAATAGATTTTATTAAGGCAAATACCATACAAAAGTGGCGTCCTCAATAATTAATATTTTAGGAATTATCATCTAGGCCCTCTAAAAGTAGCCCCTTTTACCAGAAACGCGTTTTAAAGTTAGACAGACTACCAATGATACTTTCAACGGTTATTCAAAAAATAATTTAGAGGGTTATCTAATGCCTGATGAAAATATTAATTGTCACCATATGTACGATTTTTTCTGCATGGTATTATAAGTCGTTTTAAGTTTATTCTCTTACATTTATAAACGTTTAATTATATTTGGAGTGCAGTAAGTGTATTGTTACCACTGTTTACAATCTACACAGCTACTAAACTACTGATAACTATCTAGACAAAAAATAAAAACTTCGAATATCTCTACGACTAGTCAACTGACTCATGAAATATTTTTATATTTAGCTATCGATGCCCCCCATATTCATAAAAAGTCTGCGTACTTAAATCAGTCATAGAGTGAG
Organism: Acrobasis repandana; assembly: GCA_963576875.1. Taxonomy (NCBI): domain Eukaryota; kingdom Metazoa; phylum Arthropoda; class Insecta; order Lepidoptera; family Pyralidae; genus Acrobasis; species Acrobasis repandana. The sequence goes on along the minus strand of OY756223.1, from coordinate 5,731,270 downwards.
AATGCTACAAATTTAAGGAGGGCAGACTTTTTGATGCAATGACAGAAAAAACAGTGCTCTTTAAATCTATATCGTTATACTATGTAAATAAAGGATGAAATTTAAGGAGGGCAGATTTTTTATGAACGCAGCGGAAATAATACTTCTTATATGAATTGTCTAATTTTAAAAAATCTTACAAATTTTTCATTATAGCACAATATATATGAGTTACTTATACGATTAAAGTAATGGCCGATCTGTACCATAGACACATCATGATTGTGGCTAGTGACCGACAACCCCATACAAAAAAACATACAATACAATACAAAAATCTTTATTGCACCAAATAAAAAACATTAAAAATTACAGAGTTTACGGAACTTATAAATAAATATGATAACATACTCTGTTAGAAAGCCAAAATCCTGTATTATTTCTATATGACACTACTAACTCGCCCGCCAGACATACGAGTACAATAGATGCTGGGTACTTAGGCGGACGTTATCCACACAAATTCGTAGATGGTTCTTGTTTGTTCGTAAAACCGCCATCTTTCCGAAATTAAGCAGCACCACTACAAAACTACCTTCTTTAGAACTAGTAGCTCCATCTAGTAACAACATTTAAACTAAAATCGAATAACGCTTTTTTATTTACTTACTAGCTTTCGCCCGCGGCTTCGCTGGCGTATCCCACGGGAACATTACATTTTTCCGGGATGAAAGTACCCTATGTCCTTCTCTGTACTCCTAACTATGGGAATGCGAATTTCCAAGAAGATTTATTCAGTAGATAAAGCGTGAAGAGGTAACAAACAAACAAATATACAAACTCACTTTCGCATTTATAATATTAGTTAGGATAGGATTAGGATTTAGTTTTGTATATGTAGGTACACGCCAATTACCTCTTTCTTCCCATTTCCTCTCGCGAGTCTACTGGAAGAAATTTCTTTAGAAATAAGTAGCATAGCACCTATGTACTATGTTGTACATATATTGTTTGTGAATTTTCAAGTGTAATTAAACTAATAAAATAAAATTAACGCTTCAAAGTATGAAAGTTGTCAGTCCTCTAATCCTTTGATCGTCCATGCTATGTATACGCAACTACGATGCCGTTTATTCTTTCGATGCTTCTTAATACATATATGTATATTATAAATGCATACTTACTACAAATAAAAATGCAACCGCGACATAAAATATCTTCTTACAATATTATCTTATATTGCATTTCTAAAAGTAACAATAAAATCTTTGCCTACTTCAAATTGGTCCTACGACTCTAATACACGAGATTCTAAGGAATAATAAGAAATTACTTCGATATTTATACTTCGATAGTATTTATTTACTCTAGTTAGGCCATAATGGGAACCACTTGTGTATAACATCAATATATCTCATTGCTATTTAGCTTACTTATTGAAACTACCATCACTATTAACTAAACTATTTTTGTTCTATTTGTTCTCGAAGGCAGCTTTATTTACATAGGAGGCATGAAATCCAGACACCCCGCAGATTACAAACAATTATTCTATTTTTAGATCTTTGAGGTCTCAGGTAATTTTCGATGTCTTTTTGATCCCCAATCAAGTGGTAATATCCACTCTGTATTGTTCGCTCCGCGTCAGTATGACGTTTACGTTCGTGCCGGCCGGAATACGCTGAGCGTTTCTACACTACACGTCCCATTTGTCACTGCGGGATCGTAGTAGACACGTATCTACGGAATGACTACGCGCTATTTTTTTACAAAAATGGAACGGAATGTCACATTGATTGACACCGACGCAGAGCGAGCTACACAGAGTGGTTAATACACTTGCTTGCGGATCTAAATTGCCACGATTTGAAAATCACCAAAGACCTCGCAGATCTAAAAACATTTTACTTTATTTAACTTTTTGACAATTCACAAATGACTAGATAATTGCGATAACTGCTATGTCTATCCAAGTCATCGTTATAGTCGACACTTGAGTTTTGTGGAAAAACCTTTCAAACTGATAAGGTGATATATATATTTGAATTGAATATATAATTCTATATGAATGGCATCTTGGCCACATACATCATATTCAAATACAAAAATGTGTATTCATTATATTCTTACCATTTCCAATTTTAAAAGTATTTAAGGGTTGGATCTCATCTGTCAGCACGGAACAGCACTTTCCTATGCTGCTATCCTTTTCTGTCGCTCAGAACAGTAATTTGGAGGGAGAGAGCGACGGAACTCTGCAGCACGGCCGCCCGGTGCTAAAGCATTCCGTCGATCTCTCTCGCTCTAGCAAATGAAAAGGATAGCAGCATAGGAAAGTGCTGTTCTGTGCTGACAGATGAGATCCAACCCTAAAAGTAGTAATAGCTTAATCGAAAATATATTTTTTCTTTAATGTTAAAAACATTAAAGACGAAAAAAAATATTATTAGATCTTTGAGATTTCCATGCGAGGCTTTTTAGATCCTCAACAAAGTGGTATTAACCACTCCGACTCTTCGTCTGTGTAATGTTGTTCAAGTGATGTTCACATCCGTTCCAACGGCTGCAAACCGGTATGTGTAACGTGCCCTCGTGTTTAAAAAATAGTCTTGCCATTTTAAGAATGGGAATAGTTTTGACTAAGTAATAAACTATATGACATAGAGAAACAACATTTAACTAAGGCGCCGCTTAAAAATACTAGTGATGTATTTACAAAATTAAAATGTTTGATACAATATACTATATCTGCGGCGAGACTATCGCTACTACGGGCGGCGCGTAAACGGCTTAACTTCTACCGGTCGACAAGTAAGTTGGTAGACCCCGCAACATTCACCCAGAATCAGCGAAATATAATGCTATGGAAGTATAATAAAACGCAATTAATTACCCCCATCGAAAATACACTAGTAGTTCGCCGCGAACTTAGACCTCGCGATTTTTTATTAATATTTCAAAAACTACTGAACCGATTTTGATGCCCAACGACCTTGAAAATTCTATTGATATTTCCTGCATGTCTACCAAATTTTATCAAAATCGGACCATCGGTTCGGCAGTTATCGCGGAACAAACATACATACATACATACATACAAACAATTTGTTTTTGCCCCAACTTGAATTATAGCCCTCACTCGCTCGGTCAATTAAAGAAGGTGGTAGGTTGAGAAGCTCTGTAGCCCGGTCGCAGTACGCATTATAAGCGCTTTCGCAAGTTAAGTGACACTGAGCGTGGTCCCCACTTGGATGGGCGACCACAAGTGCCAAAATAAAATCTCGAGCTCCTCCGTGCGGAAGGCAAAAGCCATTGGTCCCGGCTCTCATCATTGTATGGCAGTCGTCAAGCTATGTTTTTAAGCAGCTTGAAAAATTTGACACCAGTGTTGGCCACTTACACACTCTAAAAACGAAGAGAGTAGGCGGTATTTACAAACTACATCTCATTTCCCGCCAATACTGTTAGGCTTGCAACTGCGTCAAACAACACAAACTCTTCGTGCAACAGAGACACTTAAACCGCGATCAAAAAAATTGTATACAAATCTAGAACGCTTACGAAATGGCAAAGCCGTTCCCAAAAATTATACCTAAAGTTATAGCTCTCCCTTTCTACTTTATTACACTGACAGTTTGCGAGATAGGGACGCCTATAACTTTAGGTACCTACATTTTTTGGGAACGTAAGGTATTTAAATATAAGCATTATGAAAATATGAGCTTTATGTGCGTGGCATTAAGTTTAATTTTGCAATGTCGTTTTTGTGAGATTATTTCTCGTAGTTATTCTAGATAGTATTATAAATTCTTTCAGCGCGACAGTTTCAGCTATCTCTATTGCACTTAAGGTTTGTGACCGAGATGGACTGACCCCGTCGCGGGTCTCCGCTTAACGCAGCTTCAAGCCTTACGTGACTTCACGCCAATCGCTCGACCAATCGAGACTGCTGTATGTCGCTGCGTCATATCGAACATTGGCCGACAGTTGACGCAGTGTCTTTCGACAGTAATTTTATATAGAGTTGAGGGGCCATTTTGCGGGATGATAATGTTTGAAGTTTTTCTTTCTTAGTGTAATAGTTCGCTGCCCTGCGCTAGAACACAGATTAAGGATTGGGACACATCCAGTGCCGGTTTTAGCTCTACCAGCGCCCCGGGCGAGATTTTACTACAGGCACTACGCACCAGGTGATATTCTGAAGCTTATGCAGTCCAGGACCCCAATGCAAGATAAGATAAGATAGGCTTCAATCTTTTAGGATTTATTTCTGCCGACGGGGGAGGAGGGGTGCAAGTACGATATTGGATTCTTCAAATTTGCCGCCCCATTGAAAACGAAGGGAAGGAGGGGGGGGTGCATACAAATAAGAGTCTAGGAGTTGCCGCCATTAACCAGCCGCTATTTATATATTTATTATTACCTGTGACCGCCCCCTTGCCCAAAAACGCCCCCTGTCGCCCCTTTGATCTGGCGCCCTGGGCGGTCGCCCAACCGCGCCCTACCCTAACGCCGCTACTGGACACATCTGTCAGCACGGAACAGCACTTTCCTATGCTGCTATCCTTTTCTGTCACTGAGAACAGACATTTGCTAGAGCGAGAGAGAGCGACGGAACGATTCAGCATGGCCAGTGCTGAAGCGTTCCGTCGCTCTTTCTCGCTCTAGCACTTACGCTTCTGAGCAAAAGAAAAGGATAGCAGCATAGGAAAGTGCTGTTCCGTGCTTGGTGATGCATTCTGGTCTACAAACTTAGTTTTCAACCTTAAATGCATGAAAAATATTCGTCATTTCGGACATGTTGTTAAAATATTGTATAAAATACAAATATGTCATAAAAGCAACATCTTAGCAATTATACATCACAAAATATATTCATATACTTATTCAAAATGTTCCAAAACTGCATCTGACCGTAAATCTGCATATTTACACCATCCGGCATCTCACTCAGGTAGGCCACTAACAGTAGCCACTTCCATGCAAATCTGTTAACAAAAATTGACTTTCAAAGACACTTGTATAGGGTGTAAAAGTATGCATTACCCTGGCAGAAAAATACCGAATTTGATAGTGTGACTATATGAGATATTTTGTCCGTAACGTCCTGTAAATGTCCGTTAAAATTTGTCAAGTAGTTTTTGAGTTTATGGACTATCAAATTCGGTATTTTTTGCCAGGGTAACGCATCCGTGGTTTTACGACCAGCCGCCTAGCTGCCGTTAGTAAAATGGTCCTCAAAGTTCTCACGGTACAGACGGCGTCTTACCATAACTGGCTCTCCTACACCCCGAGCAGACAGAAGGCCAGCAAGTTGGAACATCAGTCGTCGGCGTCCTCCTCGTCGCTCATGTCCTCCTCGCTGCTGCAGTCGGGCTGCGCCGCCTGCGCGGAGCAGCGCTCGCACCAACACACGAACAGGTAGTTTTGGGCTAGCTCCTGGAAAAACATATAACGTCTCAACTATTGAGTAGAATCAGTCCGTGATACTAAACAACTTTCCTAAGTTTTGCTTTCCATAAAATCTCGGTACAGATATGACACTTCATAGAAGCGGAGTATCATTTATGCCTACACTACTACAAACGAAACTATACATCCGCGCACACGTCCATGCGTGTGTGTTGTTGCGTCCCGCTCAACACACTCGACAAGGCGAGGACGGGGAACGGGGACGCATAATACGCGGGACTTGGGAGATACCGTTCTGTATGATCTCTTATTAATGCTATGATCTCGGGTCAGCCGAATGTCCATCTTCGCAGGGAATACTCCTCTAATGGCTTGATGCTTTCAGTTAAAACTGCTTTTTACATTTAAGGCGAAATGCCACCCAAAACAACAAGCTCATTTTACCTGCAAGCGAAAGCCAAAACACGATTCATACAAATTGCCTCGATAGAAAAAAAATCTAAGAGTTAAGCGCGTGCATCAAAGGAATACCGTAAAACTTCTATTTTTTCGTCGCGCAGTTAGCATTATTTATCATGGAATACTAGCATGAAAAAATATGAAGTACAGTTCAAAGATCTAAATAAATGATTACATCAAAATATTTTCAAAAAAATATTTAAAACCTAGCAAAATAATACAGCAAAAAAGCTATATCCAGAAAGTTCCGTCGCGAATTACTTGATATTTTCAGCGATAACTACAAACTTTTTTACGTCTATAAAAAGTATAACCTAATGAGCAAGAGGGATACATAAAAAAATTCCAATATTTGGTTGTATTGTACTTTCAACCTGATTTCATTACGAGTACGTACTATATCGCACTGCACCTCCTCAAATACCGAAAGGTTGAGGGATACAGCGCCTTACGCTAATTCTGCAAATTGAGATTAAATTTTGCTAAGTGGCTTCAGACAATCTGTTTTGTGAATGTATTTTTAAGACGTTTTTCAATGTCTCTACTATTTAATACTTTATGAAATACCGGAAGTACTTTTTTATAAAACAATAGATTTTATCTTTCTTTCAGTGTGATTTGTCCTTATATATTTATATTTATTTATTTATTCTATCTTTAATATAAATTTAATGAATATCGCGTTTAACATCCGCCCGCTCTTTAGTAATTCTGCCGCTGCGCCTAATACGCCTTAAGTATGTTAATTTAATAATATTAAACTATATATAGCATACAGCCCACCTTTTGCCTTGAATGCCTGGATCTCTGCAAAGCACATTCATCCAAGTAACTGATGCATATCTCTTCCCCTGGCATGATAGTCTTCAATGCTTTCAGTTGTATCCGATGGTTTCCGTATGGGAACGAAGACTCAGCGTTCGGAGCACAACTGTGGTTGCTTGCACTCTGCAGTTGGTATAGACCAGAGCCTTCTGTGTTCAGGAAAGTTCCAGATTCTGAAAGATTTGTTTGTTGGTTTTTAATGTCTTTATTATACAAAAAATACATAGGTACAGACAGACTTATATATAAATTATTAGAATTTGCTCAAAAAGGTGTGACGTGAGGTGAGGTTGCAACCAGGAACGCGCTAAGATAATGACTATGTACACAGGTTCTGTCTTTTCATAAAAAAATATGATCAATTACCTTCTTCCACATACTGATACAGCTTATCAATAAACAGATCCAGCTGTTGCCGTTCATCGTCAGACATTGTTAGTTCCAACACATTATTCACCCACATTGCTAACGGACTTGTACCAATCCCCTGGCCGTTGGTGCCGATAAGAGCCATGAGTGAGCAGAATCCATCTGGTGACAGGAACTGGAAGGAGTTGAAATAATAATGTTTAAAAATATTTTCTTTTGTTACTATAAAGCAAAAGTAACAATGAAGTTTAACCCACTGCTAGATACTAAGCCAGAATAGAAATAACAATTGATTTACGTCTACAGGCGTTCTTAAGGCAATTAGGATAAATCAGTTAACCATTGATTCAAATATAACACTGTATGTCATTAGAAACTTAAATCTTTATGACTCTGATTCATAATAATAATAAGTAAGCAAATAAGGAAGGTTAATCCATAAAATAAAGTAAACATTACTTACATTAAGTTTGAAAGATAAGATATCATTTACCTAACATGTATAGTTAAAAATCCTAGATTTTTCTGTACTCATTGACTTTTCATATATCACAAAGCTAGACAAGGGTTTCAATTTTGTTGTAATACTTACACGTAACAGTTCAACAATGAACATAATCCCAACCGCACAAGAAATATACTATGCTATGATCATATTTAATATGAAGATACATCAAAAAAAGACTGTGGTCCAGTGGTAAAGGCATTTGCAATTGTGATCTGGAGGTCATGGGTTCAAATCCCACTGGGAAGCATACATACATACTATCACACCTGTTTCCCACAGGGGTAGGCAGGCAGAGACTATGGACCTTTACTTGCTACGATCCTGACAGACCTCTTTCGCTTCATCTACACTGGGAAGCATACTTTGTCAAGTTGTTTCGAGGCTGATTAAGATACTGCGGGCTTGAATCACCTGTTTAGCTAAAAAGAAAGATGATTGCGTGTTTCGGAAGGCTGCTGTGGGTCCCAAATGCCATCTCGCGTTTGATTAAACCTATCCTAGGATTGGTTCTGGTCTACTCTTCAGGTTGCGGAGGTCAGATGGCAGTTGCTCTGTTTAAAAACCAGTACCTCGTCAAATCACCTAGGTTAGGTAGCGGAACCCGGGCTTTGTCAAAGCTTTACCATTGACGATGCAACCGGGTATAAGCTCGGATGATGATGATGACTAGCATTAAAATGATAAATGTCCATACCTCCTGCACATGATCCCCACTGACAACATTACTTGTTAACTCTCTCAGCGTATTCAGTTGATCAGTGAACTGTTCTCCGAGCAACTTGTGCACTAACTCTGCATCCTCATTCACGGTTCTATGGCAAAACTGTTTGATCTTTGCAGCAGCCGCAGGGGGATCCTGGCTTTGCTGGATGTAAGCCAGTATTCGGACGAGAAGCATTATGCTTGTGGTTTCTGGTGGATAGTGCATTTGTCTGAAAAATAAAGTCGATTCATATATTTTACAGTTCCAGACTGTTTAATTAAAGCCACAAAGTCATCACAACTGTCATGCATAGCCCTTAACATTCATTTACTCTTCTGAGGCCAGAAATAGAAGTAAGTATATGTATATTGTACCAAGCTAAATAGCATTTAGTGTTAAAAGAAAAAAATATATTTGATATTTGTAATCCCTGCCAAAACACAGTCCTAAAGTAAGTTTTTAAACTTGAGTTATGGAATATTAACTCAATGACATTATTTTTAAAATAAATACATTCATTATATAGATGAACACTCAAGACCCAGGACAATACGAAAAGGCAGACATTTTCTCTGAGTGGCTGATTAGCATGGTTACAAATATGAGGTCATTAAAACCATCAACAGATTGAAGTGACATCTGACATACATATGATTAAAACAACACATAGCATGTAGGTTACTTTTATTTCATTAAAGGGTTCCTAGGGGACAGCAAAAACACCTAGCTTTTGCTATATTACATTCCTAACCTATGACACAACAAATTATTGTAATAAAGCTACTGTAAAAACACTAGTTATCATAAAGGTACGTACTTCCATGCCTCCAAAAGCACCATAACAGGATGTTGCACATCGCTAATATCGTGGCAGATTGTTCTGTGATACGACACAAAGGCCTGCTGCTTGCAGCTCTCACAGCAGTATAGCACCCCACACTGGTCGCAGGTGATCACATTCTCCAGGTTTGTCTCGTAGCAGTTGGAATGTGGTAAGATTATGTCTGGCTTGCATGAAAGACGTCTCACATTCTGTTCTGGGGTTTCAAGAGGCCTGAAATATGTTTAATGACTTTATTAAGTAAATTATACACAATAATTTTACTTTACTTTTGGAGCAACACTTCTATGCATCCAAAATTGATCTATTTAGTATCAGGAAATGACATATTAGCGATTTTAATTTTGATTTTGCATATGATAGCCCAAACAACATGTACACCAGATGTACACAGAAGATAATTATTTTAATATTCATTATGGCCCGTTGATTCGAAGTAATTTTTTTGATTGAAGTAAGCTTTTTGCGAATCTTCAAGTTCAGAAATTCATGGTTCATGAAATATAATTGTTAAAGCTTCTATCACATGAACTTCAAAACAACGGTTCATAATGGAAATTTTAGCCTTTAAGTGCGTTGATACTTATTTTGAGTCATAATTACTTAAAAACATTAATGTGAATACCTACATACCTCATGCAATGATCACAGGCCAAATATCTGTAGGCCGCGTTCCAAGCAAACTGACACGAAACCAAAGGGTCTTCTTCCAAAATAACATCCCCTTGGTCGTATTGCTTTGTCGCAAACAACCCTTTTCCCTGAGAATAACAAGACATGTGTAATGTTTTACATGAAAACATGGATTATGATGAGTGAAAAAACTGGTTATAAAAAAGTACTTACTTTCTTGCTACTCGAAGGGCGTATTTCAAATCCTGCCATATCAATTAATCTTAAGGTTTTCTAGTGAAAACCAAACAAGATTTTAATAGTATTTCGTGAAAATGAAAAAACCAGAACCAAAGCAATTTTGAGGTTACTTTACTGTCAATGTCAAGAAGTCTTTTTATTTACCCCCAATGACACTTTTACATTTTAGTTGGAATTATAGTTGATTATTCTTGAAGCATACAGCCTTTGTTTCATATTTTTCTCTTTAATATTCTTCTCCACAGTAATAAGCAAGCAATGCTAAACCATTCAATGTGCTTTAATTTTCCAGCTAGTTCTACTTACTACGCATATTCTTAAAAGCAGATCAAGAGAAATTCAGGTGTAGAGTGTAGAACACCTATGATTTAAATAGGTATACATGATACGGGTCCCACTCCCACCCACCCCTCAACCGGTCCCACCTACCCCCCATAATATGTATCTAGCTCATAAAGTAGGATAATTTCGTCAGAATATTATATACCTACCTACTTTTATCACCTAGAAGATCTAACTAGCCTACCTACCTACATACTAGTATGTATTTAGGTTAACTCTTTCTTCTAGCGCTTCCATGCTGGTCTTGGGGAAAAGAAAAACGTAGAATGTACCAACAGCTTCACTTCCCGTGCAGATAGTAAAAGTCGATCGAGGGAATGGGCAACGTCAATTTGCAATGACATTAGACTATTTTCCTTTTTCCACCTTCACACTAAGAGTGACAGTGTATTTGTCAGTAATTACATAACACAGACCATGGATCAAGATAGACACAGCCTATGAAGTAAGAGTAACTGAAGTAAAATTTACGTAATTCAAAATTGTCTTATTTAGTCCGCGTATGACAGCTTACTGCACCTAACCTAGACCGCTCTGCAGAAAAATGCCTGTTTGTGCAGTTTTGAGCTGCAGAAACACGTCAACAAATGTTGGGGGACGTAAAGAAAACGTTTCCTTCTATCGGTAAGTTTTCTTATTAAATAGTATTCGATTTATTTTAAAATTAATTATTTCGTGTTTCGTTTAACTTTTATCCTGAAAACTGCTGACTGAGTGAATATCGCATATTCAAAATCCATTACTTACATTAGTAACAAAATTTGATGGCCTAGTATTTATAACACGCAATGAAAATAAAACGATTAGATACTTTCTCATTCATTCGTTGTCATACACTTGTCATTAGTCGTTCAAATATAGCGTTATTTTAAAGATAGTTTTTTTTTTTCTTTTTAATTTATGGCTTGACGCTACTGCGTATTTAGCCAGGAACAAGTTAATAAAACGTGGTAAATTCTTTTTTCCTAACAAGTTACAATCAAAGGTTGGTGTAGGCCTTTGATTGCTTTAAGGGAGCTTCTGGCGACAAATCTATACGAGTCCACTGGTTTTCATAGCCGATTGAGTGGCGGACGACGCCCGAAAACGCCCACACAGTCCGCAAAACAAATATCACTACAGCCGTACTATGACTGTCCACTTTAACTATTTCACATATTGTTCATGAGCATGAGCATTTATAACACCAAACAAAACCAATTTTATATTATAAGGTCCACTAAAATCAATTTGCAAAATAATTTAAAGAAAACCCCAACCAAACACCTTGACTTCCCGCTAAAAACTCCTAACGATAGTTTGACTCTTAAGAGTCTCCATACCCTAGACAAAATTCGAGTTTCCCATACAAACGTAGTCTACGTTTTATTTTGAAACGACATGTCAGATTTTGGTAAAAAATTGTAACTTTAAAGAAATTGCATATATCTAGGGTTATAATTGGTTTTCAAAGTCAAAACATGAACTTGAAAGAAAATATAGTGTATTATATCATTTTTGACTATCAGTATGTAAAAGTTTTACACCCTTATATTTTCTTTCAAGTTTTATATTTTTACTGTGAAAACCAATTACAACCCTAGATATATGCAATTTCTATAAAGTTACAAATTTTTACCCAAATCTGACATGTCGTTTCGAAATAAAACGTAGACTAAGTTTGTATGGGAAAGTCTAGGGTAAGGGGGGTTCTTAAGTATTCTGTGACGATAGTGTTGTACAGTGTTATGTTATGACTCTAAATCGATTAGGGAAACATTGTTTTGAGAGGTACCTAATGTTTGCTTTGAGATATTTTGGCATAAGTGTGTTTGTAATATATTTGTAGAAAATAACATTTATTGACCGAGCGAGCGAAGCGTCTCAGTTTCGTGATTAGTCGAAAAATTATTTTTTCTGTCTGTTCTCGTCTACAGACCGCATTTTTCAACCGATTTTGTCAAAAATTGGCACGCAAGTTCCTTGATTTATTTAAATTATTAAGTCAATCGCGATTTTTGATTGGGGGAAAAATAAGGGGAAGAAGTGGGGGAAGTTTGCAATAGCATTATTTATCGACGGATTTCAGTCTTGAGGGAGACGGATTTCGATTCTTCAAAAATGTTTGGATAATTTTTACTTAACCACAGAAGACAGTAAGAGTATGGAGTGGTCCTATTCTAAGCCGGAAGTCACGCGGCATGCCATCCATTTGATCATCATCATCCAAGCGTATTCCCGGTTGCATCGTCAGCGATTACGCTTCAGGGCCCAGGGTCCGCTACCTTACCTAGGTGATTTGACGAGGTTACCGGTTTTACACAGAGCGACTGCCGTCTGACCTCCGCAACCCAAAGGGTAGACCAGAACCAATCCTAGGATAGGTACAAACGCTAGATGGCGTTCGGGACCACCAGCTTTACGTGCCTTCTTTCTTTTTACATAATCAGGTGATTCAAGCCTGCAATATCCTAAACAGACTGAAAGAAACTTTTCACAAAGTGTACTTCCCAGTGGGATTTGAACCCACAACCTCCGGATCACAAAGAAAACGCCTTGACCACTGGACCACGGAGGCAGTCGATGCATGCCATCCATTTGATCAAATAGACTAAATACTCGGGGACTGGGGAGACTACAAGTATTTTTATATGATACCTACCACACTTAGTACTTACTCACATCTATCAACAAGACATTTCAAACGCTTCATATTTACAAAAATTAGTCTTAAACGCAACTATATTTACACCACTAATTAAACGAATTACACTTAAAACTAACTAATTAGGTATATACACTTTATAACAATATTTACCATAGTAATAGTCGTTAGTTTAGTTTAAACCAAATCAAATAAAATCTAGGGCAAAACAAAAGAAATGCCGCGTGCGAGGCCAACTTCGACTGGTTTTGGTCAGTGACTCGGTAAACGCCAGAGAGTACTTAATTGGAAGAAGTAAAATAATTCAAGTTATATATTCTTTTCGCTCGCTCAATCACGTTTGTGCTGGGTACATAAAGCGATAGAATGGTTCGTTCGGCTTCAATCATGTCTGCCGAACAATGGCCGGTGCGGCGCTAGGACTCTAGGTATGTATTCGTTAGGAAAACTTAATAACGTTTCGTATCGTATCTAGTAGGTAACGGATAACGTAAAGGAACGTTAAAACTCCACGTTCCGCGGGCACAGGCACGGTTTGAGATACTTATCTGTTATTTGACGGTTACTCGGTATCATGTTAGTCGGATATCGAATAACGTAATATATTGGTAACATGTTCTTCAGCGCTAATATTTTCATTTGGTATTACTACGCTCGGTCCCTCTATCTATGAAAGAAAATCGCATTAAAATCCATTGCGTAGTTCTAAGTGCACATACATACAAAGGGGCAAACGGCGAGAAGCTACTTGTAATCATGATAATCAACTGAAAATCTAATTTTCATTCTTTTCATTCACTTGGTCGGTGTCTTTGAATCGATTTAACGCGGACAGAGTGTTCACATCACTAAATGTCACCACTGACATTACATTTGACAGTTAAAAATTGACACTCGAGGTTTTCATACAAATTGAAAGGGGGTTTTTGGCGGGAAGTCAAGGGGTTCGGTTGGAGTTTGCTTTAAATTATTTTACAAATTGATTTTAGTGGACTTTATAATATGAAATTGGTGTTGTTTGGTGTTATAAATGCTCATAACATAAACAATGTGCGAAATAGTTAAAGTGGACAGTCATAGTACGGCTGTAGTGATATTTATTTTGCGGACTGTGTGGGTGTCTTCGGGCGTCGTCCGCCACTCAATCGTCTATGTAAACCAGTGAACTCGTATAGATTTGTCGCCAGAAGCTCCCTTGCAGCAGTCAAAGGCCTACACCACCCTTTTGATTGTCTTGTTAGGTTAGGTTAGGATTAGGAATAAAGAACAAAATTAAAGATAGGCTCTTAAGGACTTGTATCCAGAGCCGTAAAATTATTTAATAAAAAAAAAAACTAATTAAAAGATTTTATTTATCTAGTATATACAGATCTGTGGTACCTATATAAGTATACCCAAAGACCTTGTACCTACCTACTTACCTATAGGTACCTACACAATCCTACCTCTATGAGAACCTAAGTGTACCTTACCTTAAGGCGAAGGTATAGGCAAATGGCCTTGAAGTGGCGCCCTCATTTGAAATAAATTGTTAACTCGTAAATATGGAGAAAATTTCCATATTGCTCTTCGTCATGCACTAGATAGCCCTTTAAATTATTTTATGAACTACCGTTGAAAGTATTTACATAAGTCCGTCTAGCTTTAAAACTTGCCTCCGCCAAAAGTGGCCACGGCAAGTTTTAAAGCTAGACGGATCACCAATAATAGTTTCAACGGCAGTTCATAAAATAATTTAAAAGGCTATCTAGTGCATGACGAAGACCAATATGGAAATTATCACCATATTTACGAGTTAACAATTTATTTCACACTTCAAGGCCATTTGCCTATATCTTCACCTTAACAATGGGGCCCAATGCACAGATTAATAAATAGTTACTACGTAACCCAATGGCAAACAAAAACCTAATTATTATTAACCTGCATCACCTGGTCAGCTCGGCTCCATTTTTACCTACTTAGTGTAACTTATTTCTGTAAATTGGATTTGGCACTCGTTCGCAAGCTTTACATATATTATGTTGTAATAACATTGTAGGTATTAGGCATAATATCTTTGTAAACTGACAAAGCCCTTCTGGCGCGTAGGCGACCAATACTGTGTAAATAAGTTTCTTTCGGCGTTTCTTCACAGCAGTGGTCGTTGCGAAACGCTAATATCAGTAGCTTTTGGACAAAGAGAGCAATAATTTAGATATAAATAAACATTAGGTAGGAACAATACACGTGATGTAGGTACACTATATTTATTGACGTGTAAAAGGCCTAATTACTGAATAAATATTTAATTTTGATTTTGATTTTTCCTTCTTTAATTTAAGAGCTTGCTCTTGTCGGTTAAGTTAAGTGGAGATGCCCCCATTCCTCTCTTAAACTAATATTCTATATGCGAAAATGAGTTTGTATGTATATTTGTTTGTTACCTCTTCACGCTTTATCTACTGAACCAATCGTCTTGAAAATTCGCATACCTACACTTACGTTAGTAGGTAGGTAATAATAATCTTTGGTTAGGATTAGGAGTACTGAGGAGGATATATGCAATAGGGTACCTTTCATCCCGAAAAAAGTAATGTTCCCGTGGGATTTGGTATACGCGAGGGAAGCCGCGGGCAAAAGCTAGTGTGATTATAATTCACCCATTTCCCTAAAATTATGTAGGTATTTATTTAAGTTCAGAAAAGTTCCTTTATTTTAATAATAACATACTTACTTAAAAATTACGAAAATCTAAGCAAATACCTACTTACCTAAATAGTTTGAAGCTCAAGTGGGTTATTATGAGTAGTTCAATAAAGACACATTTATTCTCTAAAATATACCTATAATTATTACATAAATAACATAAGTAAACTTTAAATATCACAATCATACACATGGGCCATTTGAAATGCGATGGATCCGACTTTATGTATTTTTCCTTTTTGGATCCTTCGGATAACCCTATCATTCTAGACATAAAAAAAATCTCTTGAATCCATCAAGGGAACCACATGCAAACGAACAACGCGCGGGCAATCACGTTACCTACCTACATTCGTCCATTCGACAAAACATCATTCAAAAAAAAATATGTACCTACTTAGCTAACCTATTTTCTAAGTTCATTAGAATCTATAAATGAGTGGTAATTTTCTTCTTATAAGCGTCTATTTGGGCGACTGTGTCGAACATGGGTAGGTGCTTCGTCTCAGGCGTGAATGACAGCAGAAAAGCAGCTATGACTGCCGTGCATGCGAACAGGATTGAGGGTAGAGCATTTAGTTTTGTCACCTGAAAAAACAAAAAATATGTAAGTACCTACCTATTTTAGTTGACAAGAAGTGCCTATGAATAAAATTCTCGGTCCGGTGTCTTTGCTTCACTCACGGGGGACGACCTGAGTACGACAAAAAAATCTTGTTATCAAAACTATATAAAATAGGAATCCGCGGCACATAGTAGAATACTTATGACGATTTTGATTTAAAAAAAATTAAAAATACCTATAAGATTATATTATAGATAATCGGGTTCTGATACACAGCCCAAACTTATCGGTACCTATCTTTTGAAATCTTGAATTTTGTGCACCCTTACTTACTTTAATATATCGGTCGATCTTTGACCGCTAAAAATCCATATTTATGTGGATTGCAATTAACTTATGTTGTTTTGTAAGAAAAAACCGGCTTCCTAAATATCACTGGGTGTCACAGGTATCATCTTGATATCATCAATATGAGAAAAAACGTTACTTAAATATAGGTATTATTATAAATTAGAATAAAAATATAGATTACCCTAAATTAAAGTAGATAATTTGCTATGCCAATACACTGTCGTCCTCGGTGGTCATGTTCCATACTCCGAATAGTTAAAAATAGCTTCAATTTCGCGACTTGGAAACAGAGGGATAATAGGAACGGGTGATAACATGCTACCGAACTTTGCAGTAGATGACATCTACCATGTATGCCGTGAGGAGAGGGCAGACTTAGAATACATTAGGTATTATCTCCACTACTTTCCTACGTTCAGGCGATCAGCGAAAGAAGCGGACTGTCTTGACGCTTTCTTTTTCCGCGAGTATCGAAAGAGGTCACTACGGGAGGTAAAAGTAATAGAGATGGGCAGCAGCTGTGGGCAGTAGCAGACTTTGTGCTACGATTTAATACCATCTAATCTACTGCGATTACAGCTTGCCTGTCTAACGCAGTAGGTAATTCTGGGTAAATCTTCCCTTTAGGAGCGGACTGATACAAACTGGTAGAATATATTGATATTTTTTCAAAACAAAAACTGACTTCAATACCAAATAAAGCTAAATATTCAAACAATTGTACCTACATAAACTTAGAAGACATATTTTTTTTAGTTATTTTCGTTTAAAAACAAACTACACGACTGATTTTATTAAAAATTTTATTTCCAAATCGGTCTAGGCGTTTTCGAGTAATCGGGGAATATATAAAAAAAAAGATTCCGTCGAATTGAAATCCTCCTCCTTTTTTAAAGTCGGTTAAAAAGAAACTAGGACAATGTTGATAAAACTTACTAATAAAGGAGTGAGAGGCGCCAACATGCTGCCGAGCCTGGCGACGGTGTTCCCCACCCCAAACAGCGAGCCTCGTACGCTGGTGGGGAACAGCTCCAAGCTATAGGTATAAATTCCAGTGAAACAGATCACCACGCCGACTTTGCCCAAAAGAAATAGGAGGATCTTGAGCCAGGATAGAGCTGAAAACATTTGTCTGATTTAATTTTTGTTATTTTATTGCTAAAAGAAAATATGAGAAACCCAATTTTAGTAAGTACAAATATATATACTTATAACTATTCTAAGTAAGCTAGTTAAGTTGTACGGCGCTTTTAAATAATTTTGCCGATTTCTTCTTTTGATAAATATATTATTTTTAGCAAGTTTGATAGATATATAATGATCTGAAAAATCTGTGCAAAGGGACGTTTTCCATTGCTGATAAAAATAAGTTTTCACTTTTTGATAAACACTGTGTAGGATCCATCTGTTCGTAGGTAGGATTGATGATGTTTTAGGGTTTTGATTTGAATAGAAGTAAGTATATGTAGCTACTTATATATATAACAATAACTAGTTAGCTATTTTACGCAAAATTATTTTTGATGTAGGCTTACTTAGTTATCGACGTAGGTACATACCTACGTGGTTTATAACTACATAGTTATAAACCAGACATAACACATGACCAACTCATTAAGTTATTATTTATCACAGGCAAATACCTACTTCTTGTTCAAAAACTTGTTGTAATTGTTAACCAGTTTTATAACATGGCACCACGTTTTATTGCAGACACAAAGTTATAGTATAATGACCGGTTTATAATAGATTAAACACACCCTTGGTTTAAGATTAGGTAGGTACGTACATAACATAGTTTTATTACTTACAGTTCGGTGTGTACGTCTGTGCTATCAGAAACACAGCAGTTAAAAGGTATCCGCCTTGCAACGAAATCCTTCTTCCAAACTTATGGAATGCGAAGTACGCTAGTAAGTCTCCAGGGAATGCCGTTAGAGACGCCAATATAAAATTAGTGTATTTGTCTCCTGGTAACAACACAGAATTCACTATCAATCCATAATATAGGAAACTCGAAGTAAAAAAGCAAGCAGATGTAACCGCTAATCGTGTCATTATCTCCTTCGATCCTATTATATCTTTCAATGATTCGCTCTCTTTCTGCAACTGTATATTGAACTTAAATCTGATTTCCTCATCACTCATTGTATCTATTTCTGCTGCTGTCATATTTATTTTGTTTATTTTGATAATCTTCTTTAAAGTTTGTTTCACGTCGTCCATTCTGCCTCGAAGCATTTGCCATCTTGTGCTTTCTTTGAGAATAAGAATGTACAGTAGGAATAGTAGCATAGGGGTGTAAATGCACAGTACTATTGACTTCCAGAATTTCAGAGACATAGCAGTAGCCGCGTATATAACCTCCCCAATGTAAACTGCATACGAGAATATGACGCCAGCCAACACTCGTTTGGTTTCACCGCCAACTTCTATCACTGAAAATGCGGAAATAAAAATAGATTTCTGATGTAACATAATAATTTACCTAACGCAAGTAAGTATAGTTAAATTGAAATATTCAAACTAATAATTGTGAAGTAATAATCCTGCTCGTGACTCGAGTAGTATTTTTTCACTATGTCTTATTTCCTTATAGGTAGTTGGAATACCTCCTGCATCATGAAGACGTTAAAACATAGGCAAGTATAAAAAAATCATTAAAATATCCATTTAAAACATATGCTAACATTAGCTGCGTAAATAAAAAAGCGAAGTACTTAATAAATTTTAATTTTACGATCAGTTGCAGTGGTAATGTATGTGTCTATTTATTTGTCTGCAGAGTCATTGAGGATTGCAGTTCCGAGCCAAATAGTAAAACGTTTGTTGCACTCTCGTCTCATCATAGATCGTCTATGAACTTTAAACAAACATTACTTATGCTGCTACACACGACACAGTCAATTTGGCATGGCATACAATCTGCAGTAACAATTTGGTGCTATACTGTAGATTGTACGTACATTGCACCTCACCTGTAACATATCTAAATTTCTTTTGTATCCATACTACCCTAAGGTTGCCTGAAAGAGATTGCTGTGCGATAAGGCCGCCTTTTGTATGCTAAAATTTATCTCTATTATTTGTGTCTAATTTGTTAAATTGTGTGCAATAAAGAGTAAAATAAATAAATAAATTGTAATGTGTGTAGTCGTGTTGCGTGTACCCGCAAATTACATGTTGGTTGTATCCTACCGTGACATTGCTGGTTTATAATGATACAATTTTGACCTATCGTTGCAAAGCAAGCAATATATAAAATCAAAATCAGCATCTTAAGCAACTCCGGGCGTGGCGCACTGAAGTTCTAATTGAAAATGTGGTCGCAATTGCTACGTGTGTAGAGAACAGCCGCCCGCGACTCCAACATGCTGCACTGCTGATTGCATGGCAAGTTGAGTCGTGTGTAGCAGCTAACGCCACTACCCAATACGCGTAATAAATATCAGCATAAATTCACAAATCACATTATTATTATCACAATATTAATCTATACTAATATTATAAAGCGGAAGAGTTTGTTTGTTTGTTTGTTTGTTTGTTTGTTTGTTTGTTTGTTTGTTTGTTTGTTTGTTTGTTTGTTTGTTTGTTTAAACGCGCTAATCTCAGGAACTAATGGTCCGATTTGAAAAATTCTTTTTTTGTTGGGTAGTCCATTTATAGAGGAAGGCTTTAGGCTATATAACATTACGTTCCGACAACCACGCGAACGAAGTCGCGGGCACAGCTAGTCATCCATATAGGTAGATTTTTTGGAAAATTGAGTCCCGATCAATTATTTCAAATCTGAATAATTTGTATGATGGGTACATTACTCTGTCGCAGAGAAATAGGGCTTTACTTGTAAATGTTATGTTATTTATGGTCCATTAAAATCTAAGTTGTTTCCTTGTGTGCATGTCTGTCTAGTCAAGCAGGCTTTGATAAGCCTGCTTGACTAGACATGCTGCTTTTATCATCTCAATAATTTCTGTATTGTACTTGAAAGTAGATATTATGTAAGTATTATGAATATATCGACAACTAAATATGCTGAAGTCCATGACACTGAACAACTTTTCCCAAGGAACATAATCGAAATGTGTATTTTTTTTGCTTTCCGCGGAATCTTGGATCAGCTTGGCCTCCCAACCTTCCATACAAGATGCCGATCTTCATCTTGTATGAAGGGCCAAAAATTATTCTTCATATTTAGATATATGTTCTTTGGGGAAAGTTCTTCAGTATCAGACTGATTCCAGCCTTTAATAGTTTTAGTATATTTAGTTAGACCCTGTAAAGTCCCTTGTCGCATTTATTTCTCAACAGATTGTATACTTTTCACATTCGTGTCTATGTGTCTTGTTGCAGTATTTTTCCACGATTTTTCATTTGTATCATTTGTAAAAGAGCCGGGCTCTTGTCGGTATCCGTGAGTTTAGGTCGCGTTATGTAATAATTAAATTTTTTCCAAAAAAAAACAACCGACTTAGATTTTTTTAAGGAGTTTCTTCCGTATCTCCAAAGTTCTTCATCATATCTTCACCAAATTAAAATGGGACCAACTTGGTAGTAAAGCCTTTCAAATAAAAAAAGAATCATCATAATATTTGAGTTGCAGTTGTCTGGTGAGGAATTTCGGTCTCCAGCTCCAAGATCTTTTCTCCGATCTTAAAAAAAATTACATGGGACCAACCTTGCAATGCATTCTTTAAAACGAAACATATATTTTTTAAATCGGTTCATATTTGACCGAGTTATGAGGTAACATATACAAAAAAAAATACATACTCGTACACGTCGAATTGATAACCTCCTCCTTTTTTTGAAGTCGGTTGAAAAGAACGCTGGAAAAAAGTAGAAGGGGTGTGTTTGCGCATAGGTACACTCGCGCACGAAGGTACTAGGCCTATTGTATTATTTTACTCGCGGCTTGGTATAATATAATTGGCTATTGGTAGGTACATTGAAAAATATGTTAGGTATAATATTCATTAAATAGATCGATAAATAGCCTTATGCGCAGCTTGACCGCCAGCGTTCTTTTTACGTGACGCGACCTATACCTACCTACCCGGATCGACACATTGGTAGGTATTTAATTCTACATGCTTGCCAATTTTTTTCTAAAATAACTTACGTAGTACAACTCCGACCGTGTAAAGTCCGGACGCGAGAAGTGACTCTAAAAACTCCACTGTGAGATACGCTGAGTAATTAGTTAGGAAGATCTTCAGCGCCCCGATGCAGCCTCCGATCGAACACATGATGACCGTTGGCTTTCTTCCAATCCTGCAAACGGGAGTTAATTTTTTAACACTTCTACGCTGTGCAGATAAACTTTTTCACGATTTTCCAGTCCACTCGACAAATTTCTATAAATATTTTTTTACTGTATATGCTGTTCGTCTCTGGAACGTTCTACCTCTATCCATTGGATACGTTAAAACGATGACCAACTTTAAAACCCTAACTAAAAATCACTTACCTTCTCCTACTTATCTTCTCTCTTCGTGCTTAATCATCATAAGTACGTAATTTTACTGTTGTTTGTGACCAACAAAATGATTAGTACTGCTTCTGTATTTAATCGACTTGACCATTCTTCTTTAATTCTTGGTTACTTAAGTACCTACTTAAATGGAAGAAATATAGATAGAATTTTATTCTTGCGTCATCCTAATAAAAAAAATTGCTTACTTGTCACCGATCCATCCCACGAACAACATAGACACGATCATGCCGGCGTTGTGCACTCCTCCCACCAGGGTTGCTTTCCATGACTGGCACCCCAAATTAAGCTGAAAGTAAACATTGTGTATGAAAAAAAAAATGGTTGCCTGTAAAGTCGGTTTTACGGGCGAAGATTTTACGTGACAACGTCTACAGACCGATCATAGTTGAGTGGGAGAGAGACGCAAGGCATTCGGCGGGCCTCTCTCTCGTTCGGTGACTCATCGTAACGTTACCGAGCGTTACACTTTTTCATAAGTGACTCCCAGCCGCAACCTAATTTAAGACGTTGTCACGTCAAAACTCTGCGAAGTTTGTTATAGTCTACTGTAATAGTAGTTTATGATACAAGTGTGGTAAGTAGTTCATTACAGTCGAGGCGGTTAACAAACAAGCGGGCGAAGCCCGTAGCGCTAAGTGTAGCATTAGGGTCCTGCAACACTAGGCTTTATTTAATCTGAACACGATAGTTTATCTGTTCATAAGTCATATAGAATTTTCACACCGTAAGTATTATCCAAGTGCCACAATTCTCCAAAGAGTAGAGTAACAGATTTTAAGATGTATTCAACGATAGGTCTCTCGCATCCCTGATTTATTTAAAGAGTAAATTTCTAATGGCTCAGTTAAATATTTGATAGATACTCGTAGTAAGTAGGTGGATAACTAACTGAGATTATTTTTGTGATAAGTATAAAAACAAACCAGATATTTTCAATAGAAACAATGAAGATGCACAGACATAAAACAAAAAAAAACTAGTCACGTTACGTAATAGCACGATAACGTTTTATTCAATTTTAAAATCTGTGCCATAAACTAATAAAAGTGCAGAGGAATATTTTATAGATTTATGTAAACTGATAGATGTTAAATGAAATGTATGTATGTACATACGTAGGTACATACATGACCATTCCATCGGTTGAATAAACTTTTTGAAGATTTCAAAACTATTGATTTTTAATAGTTTTAAGTCAAATCGATTTGAATTACGTCCGTTTTGATATGAGTATAATGTACGGAACGTAAATCAATAAGTAACCCACCAACATATACCTACATGTTTGAATGTAGCATGTAATTGTCAAGAGTTTTTGAAAAACGGCGTCAATGTACGGTGTAAAAATGCATATGCACACTTTACGAGATATCAATCTGACAACCTCCGTGGCGTAATGGTTAGGTTAACACGCTAGACCGCTAATCCGGAGCTTCTGGGTTCGATCCCCAGCCAGGGCAAGTTGGAAAATGGCCTTTTTCAAATTGTCCTGGGTCTTGGGTGTTTATCTATATATGTATTTATCATAAAATATCGTATCGTTGAGTTATTATCCCATAACACAAGTTAAAAACTTACTTTGGGGCTAGCTCAATCAGTGTGATTTGTCCGTATATATTTAAAAAAAAATCTGTATGAGCATGCCTAGACAGA
Source organism: Acrobasis repandana (assembly GCA_963576875.1). Classification (NCBI taxonomy): domain Eukaryota; kingdom Metazoa; phylum Arthropoda; class Insecta; order Lepidoptera; family Pyralidae; genus Acrobasis; species Acrobasis repandana. The sequence continues at coordinate 5,707,561 of OY756223.1, read as the reverse complement.
CATTTAGTCCCTCTATGGTTGTAAAAAGTTGTCTGGCTGCTGAGTTAAACAGATTATTGCGGCATTCATCAGTAGATAGAATAATTTAACAGGAAGGGTTACATGTATAATACATACAGGGCGGACCGCTAGAAATAGGGTATATTCATGTTAATTTTTTATTTTTTTAAACGATTCTATGAGTTATTATATAACCGGAAAAAAATATAACACTTACAGAATATTATTAAATAAGCTTAAAAAAATAATTAAAATTACTATTATTTTTGGACGACTTTAAACGCTGCCATTTTGCGCTTTTTTCTGTGACGTCACCGTGCATTGTCAATGTCATAGAAACACTTATATGTCAGTGTCAGTCAAGTGCAAATTACAAATTCAAAATATTATCAACAAAACAACGAAGTTTTGGATTCACAGTTTTATTTTATAAGTAATACTATCTAATTTGTGATTATAAGTGAGTGATTAAAGCTTTTAATATCAATTCATTACAAATGGAAGGGCGCACAAAATCTTATTACAAATATTGTATGGTTCCTATGTGCAAAAATAACATCGTAACTGCACCTGACAAAATATATTTTCATATGCCCAAATATGCAAATGTAAGGAATTATTCCGCGTATTAGGGTTCGCTGTTTTACAAAACCGAGCTGTAATGCCAAATAGCTAGAGGTTTAGTAAATTAGCTGATTATACCATTCAACTGCAACTGTACATACCTAATGTGAACAAAAAATACATATTGTGAGCAAAATGAGTAGTGTCATCCTTTGCAAAACTACACAGTAGTATTGTAAGTACCTATTTCAATTATTTATAATTTAATAGGTAGTAGACTAGCTGCCTGCTACTATAAGCTATAAGATAATGTACTACCTACCGTAATTAATTAAACAAATTTATATTATTTAAGAAAAAAAAATACCCAAAATTCTCCAAAAGATTTATTTTTTTTCTCTAAAATTTCCCATTTTTCCCAGAATTGCGAAAAAAATACCCAATCTGGTAACACTGCAAATTACAAATGACTTATTGACAGTGACAGATAGTCTTCTTCTTTTTAATTTGTGATTGACAGCACAGACTATTTAGAAAATTAAGTTTGACAGTGTTTCGTGACGTCACGTGGCGTTTCGGAAATTTGCGAGGGAATTTTAAAAATACAGCTTTTAAATAATTAATTTCTCAATGGAAACACGTTAAATTGAAAAGATATATATATGGGTATTTTTCTTTAGCAATGAAGTATACACATCATTTTTTTTGTTCGTTTCTGAATCACATGCATATTGTCTATTGTATAAATATCAGTTGTAAAAGGTATGAATTCTAGTCATCATCATTATTCTGTGTCTCTAACCTTGATCTTCTTCATACTAAAAACCTAGGAAGTTTTGTTTGAACGATAAATCATTTGTCTATAGTAGTTATAACATAGTAACATAACAGAAAGCTTCCGCGAAATACACAAAGAAAATACATTACGTTAATCACTAAAGCTGAATTATCATATGTGATAAAGTAACCGCAAAAAATGTCACGCCTAAGTGTATATTAAGGCGGAGGTATAGGCAAATGGCCTTGAAGTGTGAAATAAATTGTTAACTCGTAAATATGGTGATAATTTCCTTATTTCTCTTCGTCATGCACTAGATAGCCCTTTAAATTATTTTATAAACTGCCGTTGAAACTATTATTGGTGATCCGTCTAGCTTTAAAACTTGCCGTGGCCAGTTTTGGCGGAGGCAAGTTTTAAAGCTAGACGGACTAATGTAAATACTTTCAACGGTGGTTCATAAAATAATTTAAAGGGCTATCTAGTGCATGACGAAGAGCAATATGGAAATTATCTCCATATTTACGAGTTAACAATTTATTTCAAATGAGGGCGCCACTTCAAGGCCATTTGCCTATATCTTCACCTTAAATGATTGCTTGGCGGATGAGAACAAAAATCAGCCCGGCAGATGGCGCTGCAGCGGTATTTAGGATAAATATCATGCAGGACAACGTCTGTCGGGTCCTGCATGATATTTATCCTAGATACCGACTGCAGCGCCATCTGCCGGGCTGATTTTTGAATCTAAACCATCCAGGGCGCCACCCAAACGCATACAAAAAATTCATTCAAATCGGTCCAGCCGTTTAGGAGGAGTTCAGTGACATACACACGCACAGTAGAATTATATATATAAAGATATATACACATATATTTAGGCCCGTATAGGTTACCCACTTAAGGCCGTACCTGAATTTTCCGAAGTCCAGTGCTGCCCCCATTTAAAATAAATCATTTCAAAGAAAACGGAGACATCATTTAAAATTTTGCAACTATCAAGTCCTAGATAGCCCTTCAAAGTATTTTATGAACTACTGTTTACAGTTTATAATGAGAACGTTAAGCTTTACTACGCACATTTGCCAAAAGTGGCCGTTTTTCGCAAATGTGCGTAGTAAAGCTTAAGGCCGTACTTGAATTTTCCGGGGTCCAGTGCTGCCCCCATTTAAAATAAATCATTTCAAAGAAAACGGAGACATTATTTAAAATTTTGCAACTACCAAGTCCTAGATAACCCTTTAAAGTATTTTATGAACTACTGTTTACAGTTTATAATGAGAACGTTAAGCTTTACTACGCACATTAGCCAAAAGTGGCCGTTTTTCGCAATTGTGCGTAGTAAAGCTTAACGTTCTCACTTTAAATTGTAAACAGTAGTTCATAGAATACTTTGAAGGGTTATCTAGGACTTGGTAGTTGCAAAATTTTAAATAATGTCTCCGTTTTCTTTTAAATGATTTATTTAAAATAGGGGCAGCACTGGACCCCGGAAAATTTAGGTACGGCCTTAACACAGTAGTTCATAAAATACTTTGAAGGGTTATCTAGGACTTGATAGTTGCAAAATTTTAAATGTAGTCTCCGTTTTCTTTGAAATGATTTATTTTAAAAGGGCCTACGGCCTTAAACTTTTTTTGGGCTTATATCATATAGCATTACAACAAGGAAATCAAGTTTTAGAACGCGTTGATGTCTTTCGTTAGTTTATAACCACATTTGAATGCAAGATTGAAATTTTTGCCTATTTTGTTATTTATATGATGTACCTAGTAATAAATAAACATAGATTAATAGGTATGTCAAAAATATAGATGTATCTTCATTTATCTTTACAAATAAAAATTTGACATGATACACATAATATGACAAGCAGCTTCAGCCATTGTCCATTGGGAAAAAATAAGGTTTTCATATTATGTCTCCTTCGACTTAGCCGACAGATAACACTTGATAGTACTACGAAATGTACCTAATCAATGGGCTAAAGCTGCTGTAAAAATATATTGTAAGAGGGATCCCCCCCCGCTCATACATTTTCTCTCCATTAAAAATTTGTAACTCACAGTCTTATTCAACCATGGAATTCTAAAAACGAATTACAATTTTCCGATATGAAACAGTCTTCTGCCATTTTACGACCTATGCCCAATTAACTTATACGAGAATAAGTACCAGCCAGGCTGTAGGTATGTTGGTAGGTACTTTATGTAACGCTCGTTCGTGATTTTATTTTCCTGTTTGAGATAATTATTTGATGCTTCCTGACATGAATTGTTCACGACTCAAATCAATTACGATTACATAATAAGATGTGATGTAATTATCAGCTTTAATAATGATGATTTTATAATTGTAAAATACGTTTGGATGTCATAAAATTATTGGTGTTTTATCAAAACAAAAAAACCAACTTTGTACCAGATCATCAAAAGCTACTTAAATATTCAAACAATTGTATACAGGACCTACTTAGACGACATATTTTTTCTAGTTATTCTCGTTTAAAAACAAGCCACACAACACAACCATTTTAATAAAATTTCTGTGGGCCCACCTGGAAAGTATGAAATAAAAATGGGACCGTTTCAAATAAAAAAAAAAACAAATCGGTCCAGGCGTCTTCGAGTAATCGGGGAACATACATAAAAAAACGATTCCGACGAATTAAGAACCTCCTTTTTAAAGTAGGTTAAAAATAGAAATGTATAAATTAAGTAATTAGGCAATTCCTGACACAATGGCTTGCATATTATTATGACCATTTAAAGGTGTATTTGAGAAGAAGTATTTTATAATAAAAAATAGACTTTATAAGCAACCATTACGATTTGACAAATAACGAACTACATGACATACGTACACACGCGGGGAATGCCGCAGGTAACAGCTAGTAGTTAATACAAATATAGAAAGCACAATTAACATGCAAATTAACCTTTATACAATTTTACGCAGCTATACTAGTAGCGAAATTGCATAACTTTGAGTAGCTGTAATCTTTTTTAGGTCCACTAGAATCAAAATAGCCAATTTTACCAAATTACTAGTATCAAAATGCAGTTTGATGATGCTGGAAATCATCATTATCGTCAGGTCTTTTTTAGTATTTACTGCACTACACGACCCTCTCTGTACTACCAGAGCTAAGTATATATCAGCCAGAGTAGCCAAAAGATTTTGCCTACACGACTTGGAGTGGTCCTATTCTACTCTGCTGGGAACCACACGGCTGACACGGCGATACTGACACTGATAATTTGGTACAATTGGCCATTTTGAAATAAAAAAATAAAGAAAAGTCCAACTTACCGCCGAAAATATGGAATAATCGTTCTCATAAACCCATTGCTTGCAATTGTTTAAAGTTTCAAGAAATGTGTCGTTTGAACAGACTCTGTTGTTCTTCTCGAAGGCCGCCTGGTCGAGGACTGGCTGGTAACACTTCTTGTCCAGCCCTGGGGGCCACCAGCTGGGGGTAGCCAACTTTGGGTTGTCATCTTCACATTCAGGAACTAGGCACCTGATAATGTTAAAAACGAAATAACTATTTAATGTAAGTAATATTAAGAGGGCGCCTGAGGCTGATAATCAAAATTTTTCTTCCGCTTACTCGCACACAAATTTACTCTAGCCGAAGCGAGACAGCGAGCTATGCGGGGACAGGGGCAACGCGGCGGGTCGATGCGGCTAGTTTACGCATTTCTGTTTTTTTCGTTTTACAAAGTATATTTAAGAGTTATTTAAAAAATAAGACATATGATGACTGCCATAAGTTTAATACAATTATAATCCAAAGTTACAATTTCTTGTATTTCTTGATTTCTTTAACCTACTAGCCGTTTTAGTATAATTTGGACCTCCAAAATTGCGAATTTGCCTTTAAATCACCTGATTTGAAGGCAAATTCGCAATTTTTTTCTACCGCGAAAATTTTATGTACTTAGTCGTGTTTTTGAAACATATAAAAGACTAGAGTTAGTCCTGAACTTTGCTGTGTTTTTATTACAAATTCAAAGTAAGTAGTTCGTTAATATTGATATACTGAAAAGAAGATTAAGACAATATAATTAATCAATCAATTAATGAAATAGGTAAGGGTTGCTACACATACATCGTGTTAAGGCGAAGATATAGGCAAATGGCCTTGAAGTGTGAAATAAATTGTTAACTCGTAAATATGGTGATAATTTCCATATTTCTCAACGTCATGCACTAGATAGCCCTTTAAATTATTTTAAGAACTGCCGTTAAAACTATTATTGGTGATCCGTCTAGCTTTAAAACTTGCCGTGGCCACTTTTGGCGGAGGCAAGTTTTAAAGCTATACGGACTAATGTAAATACTTTCAACGGTGGTTTATAAAATAATTTAAAGGGCTATCTAGTGCATGACGAAGAGTAATATGGAAATTATCTCCATATTTACGAGTTAACAATTTATTTCAAATGAGGGCGCCACTTCAAGGTCATTTGCCTATATCTTCACCTTAATGAAAGAACGCAAAACCTCTCAGATGGTACCTCAGACCAAAAGTGGCCGTTTTTCGCAAATGTGCGTAGTAAAGCATAACGTTCTCACTTTAAACTGTAAACAGTAGTTCATAAAATACTTTGAAGGGTTATCTAGGACTTGATAGTTGCAAAATTTTAAATGATGTCTCCGTTTTCTATGAAATGATTTATTTTAAATGGAGGCAGCACTGGACCCCGGAAAATTTAGGTACGGCCTTAAGCTTTTTGTTTATTGCTTTAAACAGCTTAAAAAATCTATCTGATAAATAAAACTGATATTTTTATACTTGACCATATAATTAAACCTGAAATTCAGAAATACAAAAATTAGATTCGTATCTTGAATTTGATGATTGCAAATGTCAGATTTTTATGAAATTTGAATCTAGAGAATGATATCACTTTTATCAGCATTCCAAAGTAATCTTAAAGTGACCATCACGCAAAATTGTTTGAAAATGTCAAATGTCTTGAGTCTGCAATTGGTGTACTTTTTGTGATCTTTCAAATTTTTAATTTAAAGTAGGTACTTGAAACCAAACCAGGCCTGTGTCACTCCCTGTTTAGGTATCAAAAATGTACCTACGGTATTACTATGCGCGCAGGCGGCCCCTCCGGGTGGTAAATTCAGTTATACGAATCGTTTGTCCAGAGTAATAAGAATGAAATTGGCTTGCAATTGATGTCTAGGTATCTATACAAAAAGGTGCTGAGTTCTGACTTGAACTAAATTAAACCATATCGCTAGCCACATTGAGTAGATATTTCTTTGAATTTCTTTGCTGAGTGAGACTTCTGTACGTTAGTATTTTTTATTCTGTGACCGAACCAGAGTTTCATAGAAAATCGGTATCAGCTGACAATCAGCTACAAAATATTGATACATTGGTATTGAGATTGGTATTAAACTTTTATCTATCTTCAAAATGGTTTTAAAGACCAAATTGCACCATTTTTGTCAATGGTCTCGCACGTACAAACATCTGCCTGGAATTGTTTTTTTTTTAATGGAATAATCAGCGTTAGATCGGCATCGGTCGGCATTTGTTCTATTATCGTGCATTAAGATGAATCGAATTGCCGTTTGGCGTAGTAGAGGTATGTTTGACGCAAGATTTTTCTCATAATTAATATACTTAATATTTTTTTTTATATATTCAGTTATTCGTTGTATAGTCTATATTAAATAATAGAAAATTATTTTAGTCCACGTCCTTTACTTTTGTAGAAAACACAATCATTGTGAGCCTTGAAGAGAAGCCTTGAAGTTCGTCTTTCTCTTTTAATTTAAATGATTAAAATACTTATTAGAGTCTATCTGCCTATTATTTTAGCAAGTAGGTACGAAATTAACATCAATACTCTTAGATGCTGGGTGGTAAAATCAAATTATAGGTATTTTAATCATTTCAATTCAAAGAGAAAGGCGAACTTCTCAAATTCTCACTCTTTTTCCTCTGAAACATTTTCATTTACAAACGAGGATGACGATTATTCACACATGATGAACTGAAATCGGTTCAATTATTTGCTGGAACCGTTACCATTGATTGGAGTCAATTGCTAGACATGGCAGGAGGTGGGAATTGGCAATATATCAATTGGTGATATCTATCGCCGATATCTTGGACGAACAATACAAGGACTGATAACATTTATACTTTTAAGCGTTAACTCGATTTTTGTTTAAATACTACGAACAATAATAGTTCGATGTTTAAATAGGACTACTCCATCTCTTTCTATGGATGTCATAAGAGGCGACTAAAGGACTTAGCACAAACATCTCGTGCTACAATTGCATTTCCAAGGAGGTTAACGTCGGGCGTCGGCTGTTTTGTAAAACTTTTCACACAAATACATTCCCAAAGTGGGTTGACGTCTGGCAGGCGGCCGGTCGTAAAACTATAGCCAAATCATTTAAACTGCTCCGGCTATTTTTTCTCCATTTTGCAAGGTCCTTGGCATCCTTGGGTGACCATTGACATGCATATTATATTTGGAGAAGAAAAAGCAGGTAAGCGCACCCCGAGCTCCGAAGCAGTACAGCTGAGGATGCTAGTGGGAACGCGCTTAGACGAAGGAGAGTAAAGTTATTTAGTATTTTATCTTATAGGTATTTATATAACTAATTAAGAAAGTCTTTTTTAGGGTTCCGTAGCCAAATGGCAAAAACGGAACCCTTATGGATTCGTCATGTCTGTCTGTCTGTCCGTCCTACCATACGTGTGCGGTATCTATGGATAGGTCTTCAAAAATGATATTGAGGTTTCTACTGTTTTTTTCTAAATTGAATAGTTTGCGCGAGAGACACTTACAAAGTGGTAAAATGTGTGTACGCCGCTGTAACTTCTAACAAAAGAGAATGATAAAACAAAACAAAATATACCTAGGCTGTTTGATAAGTACCCGTTTATGGAAAAAAAAACATTTTTTTTTGTATATATGCATTTATTTTTCTACGTAGTCACCTTTTAACTCTATACATTTGTTCCACCTATACTCAAGCTTCAATAAACCATCCAAAAAGTATGATTTTGGAAAGTCATTAAAATAGGCCTCTGTGGCGGCAATGAATTTGATCCAAATCGCTTGCCACCGAGCCATTTTTTTAGGTTGGGAAACAAAAAGAAATCGCATGGGGCCAAATCTGGAGAATACGGGGGGTGAGACAATAGTTCGTAGCGTAACTGTGCTAATTTAGCCGTCACAACTCTGGACGAATGAGTCGGGCGTTGTCGTAATAAAACAGTACTTTTTTCTTTTTTAAATGGGGTCGTTTGTCCTTCAACACGGCGTCGAATTCATCCAATAAATTGGCATAGTACTGCCCTGTTATTGTTTTTCCCTTTTCTAAATAGTCGATATGTATAATACCCTGCGAATCCCAAAAAACGGTCGTCATGACCTTTCCAGCCGATGGGACGGTTTTTGCTTTCTTTGGAGCAGGTTCACCCGGTAAAATCCACTGCTTCGACTGCTCTTTCATTTCCGGGGTGTAGTGGTGGACCCACGTTTCGTCCACGGTCATGAAACGACGCAGAAACTCCTTCGGGTTACGTTTGAACACGGCCAAACACTGCTCCTAAGTAGTCAGTCGGTTCCGTTTTTGCTCCTCCGTGAGTAAACGCGGCACCCACCTCGCCGATACTTTCTTCATACCCAATTTTTCTTCTAATATGTGTTGTACCCTCTCGATTGAAACATTTACAGCATCAACGATTTCTCGAAGTTTAATTCGGCGGTCGGCTAAAACGATATTTTCAATTTTCTTAACCATATAGTCTGTAGTCACCTCAACTGGCCTACCTGGGCGATCCTCATCAAAGACGGTTGTTCTCCCCCGCTTAAACTCGTTATACCAATATCTGATGGTTGTCATAGAAGGAGCACAGTCATGGTAAACCGCTTGCATTCTTACTTTTATTTCATCACATGTTTTTCCTTCCCAAAATAAGAATCTAATTACAGACCGATACTGTTCTTTCTCCATTTTAACAATTTTAAGTTCACGCCTTCACTGAATCGTTGTCAAATGAGAAAAAAAACAAAAGAATGCCATTTTTTTTTAATTTTCCCGCCTCTGAATAATGGCTTAAAAAGGTGGTATACTTATTTGCGGCTAATGATATTAATATATTTAGAAAACGGGTACTTATCAAACAGCCCTCGTATGATATACATTACCATGCAAACTTCCACCGAAAATTGGTTTGTCGAGATCTAGTAAGTAGTTTTTTTTAATACGTCATAAATCGTAAACCGCAATATACCTTTAGAACTTTTATATTATGTTACTAGCTGCTACAGAACCCTTCACGGGCGAGTCCGACTCGCACTTTGCAGCTTTTTACTAAAAAGGACAATCAGTGGTACGATATGGTAATCACTTATCGTGACATAGTCTTCTTGGGCTATCGCGAAAAGCCTTGTTTTTAACCTCCGACATCGTAGCGCTCGAACGGATGGACCGATTTCGATGCGATTTTTTTACGTGATTTTTTATTTTTATATACCTACCTATTAAATAAAACTGAAGAAAACTTAATAGTTTACTACTACTCGTATTGACGTAAATCCGTTTTCTTATTTGTATCTATTTCACGTAGCTTCAAATAAGATAATAAAACACGTAACGTATTATAAGCATGTATATGCATATTATCACGTTACTACAGAAGGTATATTCATGATTTTAATATTGCAATATCTTAAGAATGCCTGCCTGTGGATACGTATATCAGAATAAAAACCGGAATACCCGGTTCAGGGATCCAAACATAAAATTCGACCTCTCGTTATGTATATACTCATTTTTGAACATTTAGGTATAATCAGGCCTGTGTCACTCCCCGTTTAGGTATCGAAAATGTACCTACATTATTACTATGCGCGCAGGCGGCCCTTCCGGGTGGTAAATTCAGTACGAATCGTTTGTCCAGAGTAATAATAATGAAATTAGCTTGCAATGGATGTCTAGGTATTTATACGAAAAGGTGCTGAGTTCTGACGTGAGTTTAATTCAACCATATCGCTAGCCACATTGAGTAGTATTTCTTTGAATTTCACTGCTGAGTGAGTCTTCTGTAAGTTAGTATTATTTATTCTGTGGTATAATTAGAATTTATTTTTTTGGGTGATAATTTTGTTCACCGCATAGGTACTACTACTTATAATCCCGGAAAATACGAACGGAAATAAAGAATAATATGAGTGTACTAAAGTAAAAGACGCACAAGAGTCCAAGAAGGCAAACAGTCTTCGAGCAGACTAAGAGATACTTCGGGATTTAAGTGATTAAAGTAAGCTCTGTAAAAAAAGTATAAAAAAGACGTGATCTCAAGATGTCAGACCCTTGGAGGACAGAAAACGATGAAAAAAGTCTAAAGAGTTGAAAAATCTAAAGTTTGTTAAACACGTAGGTACGTACGAGTACCTATATATCCTTACATCCATAAAAAACTTCCTTGTTCGACGTTATTAGTACGTTGTCATGGGACATAAGGAATTAAGTATAGGTACCTACCTAATTTTTTTTAATTGGGGTCCAAATCCCCAAGGCCCAAAGGCCTGGATGAACGGATGATAAACAGTGGGTAATCATAATCACAAATAATGACCATGAATACTGCCTATGTGAGTCGCGACTCACCCCAACCCGTTGCAGTTTATCGGATAAAAAAATTGTTCAGACAGAAAAGTTGCGTCTTAATAAGGGTAACAAAAAAGTCTTATGACAAATTTGAAAATTTATCCAAATGGCTGAAATATGATTTTCTTAAAGTTTTAAACCCCCATATATCCGGCATTTACAAAAAATTCCAAAAACTGAAACTACAATAAATTCCATATACCTAATTACCGAACCTGCTTATAGAATTTCATGAAAATCGGTTGATAAATGCGCCCTGTAGTTCAATATAACTAATATCGATAACTAGGTATCGCCTTTTGCGCATTTCCTAGTTTTAAGATAAGTATGTTCTGTTTTTTACTTTTGTGCAATAAAGGGTATTGTATTGTATTGTATAGCATATTTTAGCTTTTTCCTCCTCTCGTTCTCGAATGGCAACCACGTACTGGCAAGCGAAGCGTAGGACACCCCCACAAGGTGGTCAGACGATCTGACCAAGGTAGCTGGGAAGCGCTGGACGCAGGCCGCTCTAGATCGGTCATTTCGGAAATCCTTGGGAGAGGCCTATGACCAGCAGTGGACGTTATGCGGCTGAAATGATGATGATGGTGATGATGACAGACAACGGAACAGGTGAAACTAAATAAAAGTTTGTAAAAACGATTGCCATTTATGTGGATGACGTAACTGTTGCTCACTGGATAATAAACAGGGGAGGTAATTTGGAAAAATCTGGTTTCTTTATACATCGTGTTAATTAAATAACGCAAAACTTTGGTTCAACAACTTTCACGAAACTAAAAAAAATTAAATTTTCACACAAACTGATCAGCTGATCGAGTCAATTTGTATGAAAATCCGAATTATTTTTGTTGGGTTTCGTGAAAGTTGTTGAACAAAAGTTGTTCAGTTTCATGGGCTGAGGTACCATCTGAGAGGTTTTGCGTTATTTGATCAACACCAGGTATAAACATGATTTTATAATCCACAGATCTATATAAGTGTATATATCTCTATTTATAATCTGACTTTTATTTTAATTTTTAATAGTCACCTCACCCTCACCTCACCACTCTGGTACGAGTAGTAGATAGAGTGTACTAATTTAATAAACTAAGTACTAGTGGCTCTGTGAACTATACTCGTAGACCTCGGAGATAGTCGGATGAAAAAGTTATTCGGACAAAAAAATTGCGTCCGCTTCAAACCCCGCATGACCCTATCGGGTAGCGAGTCTATTGTTTATCTATTGTGTCTGGTTTTCTTGGTGTAATAAGGGTAACAAAAAAGTTTTTTTGACAATTTTAAATATCTTTGCAAATAAAAAATTGGGAGCGCCTACATTTTAAAATTTATAAAACGTAATTAAATTACTTCAGTGAAGGCTTTAAATAAAGATGGGGAAGGCTTTAAATATCTGCATTCAGTTTTTACATCTTTATCAGAAGCTAAGTTAAAAGAAGGAATTTTCGTCGGCCCTGATATAAGAAAATTAATGTCGAAGGAAGAGTTTGATGAAAAACTTAATAATATCGAGTTGCAAGCATGGCAGTCATTTAAGGAAGTGGTGAAAAACTTTTTGGGGAACAATAAAATGAATGAATTAATTAATGAAAAACTCTTTATTGCACTGAAAAATAATTAAAAAAATTAACAAAATACAAATTGTAAAGATATATACATAGGTACAATGTAATAAAAGCTCCGACTATAAAGAAATAGTGGCCAAAATTATTACAAATTTTGGTGTAATGGGTTGTAATATGAGCATTAAATTTCATTTCTTAAATTCGCACATGGGAAGTTACTAACTTCCCAGAACATCTAGGAGCCGTTAGCGAAGAACAAGGCGAAAGATTTCACCAAGATTTGAAAGAGCTTGAAGTCCGGTATCAAGGAAGATGGAATACTAGCATGATGGCTGATTATTGTTGGTTATTGAAGCGCGACGATCCAAACCAGAAATTTAAGCGGAAATCGCACAACCGAAGCTTCCAGAAAAAAAGGACCATGTTCCACAAATATGATGGATGAAATGGCAGAAATACATATGTTTCAACCCCCATATTTCCGCCGGTCGACGAAGCTGGCGGTCAACAAAAAATTCTGCGTAAGTAATAATCAAACCTGCTCAGAATATTCACGACAATCGGTTGAGAAATGCGACCTGTAGGCGAGAACAACCGGAAAACTGGAATTCGGAATTCGAACTCACGAAAGAATTTTTGCCGAAGGGACGGGACCCTTCGTTCGCTTCGCTCACTTTGTCAATTATCTTTTTTCTAAAGTAAATCAATGTTGTTTTGCAAGCAAAGTTAATTAAGTAGGTAGTACTTATTTTATATATTCAAACTTCAGACTAAGTTTGCAAATAAAGAAGATAGTAAAATATAAATACTTACCTACATAAGTAATATTAATAAGTACCTAATTAAATAACGTTTAGCAAAATGTACTGAAACTATTTTAAGCGTCAATTCAGCCATGATACTGAACAACTTTCCCCAAGGAACATTATCGAAATATGAAAAATATTTTTTGCTTTCCATACAAACTCGGATCAGCTGATCGACCAACTTTTATGGAAGGCTGAAAATTATTTTTCATATTTCGATATAATATATTCTGAATTCACCCTTAAAATAGTTGCAGCATATTTTGTTACACCCTGTATACAAATTTAATGAATTATTCACACCTATGTACAACTACAAAAGGTATCTACATTTTATTAATATACATTAGGTATTTATTTAATTAGGTATTAGATTTTTTTCACACTCTCAAAGGTTCCATGTTTGCATTTAAAAAAGCTTGTATAACCAGTTCGAATAGAATATTTCAGTTTTTTTAAGGTTTTATATTTCAACACATATGAGCAATAAAATTAAAAGGAACCTTATTAACATACTTCAATCAAATGTTAATGTAAATTTTAACATTTCAAACTGAATATTCCATTAGAGATAGTTACTAATTGTACCTAAGTTCATTTTTTTTTATTAGAGATTTGAATGCGTTTGACCTCTATCTAGCCTGATGGGAAGCTAAGATGAGGTCTAAGGTGTAACACGCAGACTCAAAAAATGCCTATTCACTCTTGCCTTGAAAATCCCTAAATCATATGTATCATGACTGAATGTACCTGACTAGTTGCAACATTTGCAACAAAACCCGCATTCATTTTACTATTTAGTTACTTAGGTACCTGTGTCAAGCTTCGTACACATAATCTTCTTGAAAGCAATTCTATTTAACCATGTTAAAAAGCAATTCGTTCTCAAAGCTAAGTTAAGAAAAAGCTAGGATTGGATGCCTTTTGGAAAAACAATTTTATTCAGTCTTAGATATTTTGAATTTCTCACATACATAGTATGCACTTACATTCATTGGTATTATTCATTAATGTGATGAATGTTGAGCTAGTTCATTATAATATAGTTCATCATCATCATCATCAGGTCTTTTTTAGTCTCCACTGCAGGAGCACGATCCTCTCTGTACTGCCAGAGCTAAGTAGCCAGAGCAATCAGAAGATTAATTATAGAAAAGAGAAGGTACCAAATTGTTACAATGTAAGATCTGTGACATTACCAAAATCTGACAAATAAATGATTCTGATCCAATATATCTGTAGTTAGGTACTTACAACCAGTAGTAATGTGTGTTTAAAAAGATTTGAACACACATCGCTAGTCATGCCAGATATTCCACAGTTAGTTTGAGCGGGCTCCAGAGTATCTAGATCCTGAAGAAAAAAACCCGTGTACGCACGGTCATAAACATAAAAGCAATCTTTAGATTATTTTCTCAAAATGTAGAGTCTGTGTGAAAGTTATCATAAAAATTAAATATAGAGCTACAATATGTAAAAATTATACCTTCATACGTTTATGCCTATACCCTATACCTACAGCTATATACCAATACCTTAAATTCTTCAGCAACAAACACATTTAAGTAATTCAAATGAGCCAAGGACACCAGAACTAGGGGTAATCATAGCAACAGTTCTTCTTCTTCATATTCCTTTATTTATTTGGTCTTATTTCATGTCTAACTCTTTTACTCCGTAATTAAGTTACATGTCTCTCAAATATCTTACCTGAGGACATCAAAAGTATGTATCTCAAAAAAGATATATATTTAAGAAAAAAATCCGCACGCATCTTTCTGGTAATTTGATACAGCAGAACTAGTTTATATAAATATTTATGAGTAGGTATGTATTTGTGTGAATGTTAATATATATTATAGGTATTATATATAAATAGTATTACCTATTATGTATGTATGTATATGTATTATCTTGAAGCGCAATCTATCGCAATAACCTTTCTGTTTTTCCCAAAGGTTGACTGGTAGAGAATGCATTAACGTTAACTCCACCATTGTGTTCAAAAAAGATTTAATAAATAAATAAAATGTCATTGACCGTATTTAAAAAAATGTATATTTACCTATGATCAACTTCTTCAGCAACAAACACATAATTCACATGAGCCATGGACACCATAATAAGGGGTAAACATATTAACAGATACTGTAAAGCTTGAAATTTGCCGAACTTATCCACTTCTTTGAAAATATCATTGGCTGGTTTAGATGCTACTGTCATCACCGTCATCGTTTATTTAAAAATTAAAAAATCGTTTCTTTTTAATTTATGATTTTAAATTTTAAATTTCGAATAACATATCGCACTGGCGCACGCGCAGTCTCGACACAGCGCGTTATCCGGCGCTACCACGCTTTTCGATTGAAACCAGTCGACTAATGAAAAAATAATATCAGTATATTGTAACTGAATCGTCACCGAGAATGGCAGAGATTCAAGTCCATTAATAAAATTATTTTTTATGTTGGTGCATAACTTATACTTACTTAGGGTTATTTTAACTTTATTACAAACTAGCTTTTTCCCGCGGCTTCGCTCGCGTATCCCACGGGAACATTACTTTTTTCCGGGATGAAAGGTACCCTATGTTACTTCTAGTACCTCCCAGGATATGTGTACAAAGTTTCATGATGATTCGTCAAGTAGTTTTTGCGTGAAAAGGTAACAAACATCCACGCTTTCACATTTATAATATTATTATTATTATTATATTATTATTATTATAGTACTAGTATATAGTATAGTATAGTATAGTATAGTATAGTATAGTATAGTATAGTATAGTATAGTATAGTATAGTATAGTATAGTATAGTATAGTATAGTATAGTATAGTATAGTATAGTATAGTAAGGATGTAAAAGGCGGATTTAAAGCCGCTTTATCTACCAGTCAACTCAACAGTTCCCGAAGCTGCACTCTACGCTATACGAACGTTCAAAGAACCCACTCCTGGTGACATGTTATACCGTATACCTCTACTATAATAATATCGAGACGGAGATTGCTTGAAGATCAAAGATTTTTGACATGAATAGGTACCTATCGACGACGTTACGACGGAGTTTTAGGGTCAAAAAGAATAGAAAAGAGGGTTGTAAGAATATGCATCCGGTGACGCTGATGAGTTAGTAACCATTTCAGTACGATAAATCGACACATAGTCGGTAGGTTGGTACCTATAGCTACCTACTTTCTTACGAAAACGAGGAGCTCAGTGGCCCGGTGGGAGTACGCATTGCTAGTTTTCACAAGTTAAGCCACCCCGGGCGTGGTCCGTACTTGCATCGGTGACCACAAGTGGTACAAATATTTCTCGAGCTCTTCCGTGTTTCGGAAGGCACGTAAAAGCCGTTGGTCCCGGCTGTCATTGTATGGCAGTCGTCAAGCTATGTCAGATGCCTTTAGGCAGCTTGAAAAATCTGACACCAGTGTTGGCCACTTACATACACGAAAAACACGAAAACTTTTATTTATTTTAATTCTTCAAAACGTATACCTATTACCAGCATATTACTCCGTTTATGTCAGTCATAGAATATTTACTAGAAATTAAAATTGGAGTTAAAGAGGTTTACTTACGAGATATTGGATTTAATTTTTTTATTTATGTCTGTAAGAAGCCAACACGTGTCATTTAGCCTGCTAATAAGAATGCATAGCTAGATAAGTAAGTACTTAAACGTGTCTTCCGAAGCACGGAGGACTGGACGAAGCATCGAGATCAAAAGAAATATATAAGTAAATGATTGAGATACATGTTTTGATAGTTTATGCCACTTTTTTTACTAAGACCATAAAATGCAAGCAATAAAATTTATTTTCAATAAAAATATAAACCAAGATTTCTAAATATTTTTCCTTATTTATAAAATGCGAAACATTAAAATATGCGATAAATTAATAAAGTAAACCTATCATAATAACACACACAACACAAGTTTCGAGTAATCATAATAATCATTTACTCATAAAAAATATTTCATCATAAATAGTGGCGATTTTTAACCCCCGAAGAAAAGAAGGGTGTTTTAAGTTTGACGCTAATGTTTGTCTGTCTGTCTGTAGCATCGTAGCGCTAAAACGGATGGACCGATTTCTAAGCGACTTTTTTATATGAAAGGAAGTTCCCTTGCGGTGGTGGTGGTTCTTATAGCTATATTTGTTGAAAATACCGATTTTCCGGCTGAACCGTCAGCCGTTTATAGCGCTGTATACCCCTCAACAGGATCCCGTCCCGGACGGGACGGGCCGTCTGTGTCCGCTCCGTCAGGGCCGTGCCGTCCGGGTTCTGTGTTCACACTTTGGTTCACACATATTAGGGAAATCGGTGTCAGGGAGACCTGTGTCGGTGATATTCGGAATTGACAACGTTGTCAAATCCTTAATGAAGACCAGAAATGTTTGGTTGGACTTTCTTAGTTGAAGTAAAATTGTACACCCCACCATGGCACAGGCCGGAATCTCCTAAGGTACGCACAATATGCGTCCCCGTTCCCCGTCCCCGCACCTCTCCTCCGTTTTCGCCTCGATGACTCACGTTAGCTCACAAGAACCGGGGGAGAGGTGCAGGTGCGTGGAACGGGGACGTATATTGCGCATACCTTACGAGTAGGAGATTCCGTTCTGTTTACTCTTACTGTATTCTGTGACCATGGTATAATAATAATGGTAGGTACTCTCTTCCCGTTGAGTCACATTGTCACGTGTTCACGCAACAATACGTCATCAGCTATATACGTTCATTCTCAAACTTTTATAGTGGGGAAAAACGCAAAGAAGAACAATATTTTAGCTTACACTTCAGTCAGCAGTCAGACTCAGCACTCCCGGAGCCACTGTTTTTTTTGTAAATTATACATATAAACAATATAAACTTTATGTAGACGGAGCTCTGGGTAGCAGGACCCAAAATACTGTCTGTCCTACAGACGTAACAGTGTCCATGTATACCATTGACTTATACATTACTAGCGTAAGGACTAGGCCAACCGCGCGAAGAAATGGCACCAATTCGTTGACCTGATATAGTCGGTTTGCGGGCCAACGCGACTTAGTCGTCCTCGGTCCGCGGAAGAGTTCATTCGTTTTTGTATCATACGTGTAAATGCCATAAAATGCCTGGTTGCGCATTTAAAGGCTGCAAAAACTACGATATAGGTTAAAAAAGTACTTAATTACTTGGAATTTCTTCTCATTGGTAATTGGTAAGTAACATAACTGTTTGTTATAATTAAAATACTAAGGAATTTTACCGCGCTAATTTTACAACCGAATAGCAGTCATGCTCGCAGCGCGTCGCGCCCGGAGTGACAACAGCGCATGCGCTGTGGTCGCTCCGGGTGCGACGTTGAATTTATGAAGTTATTTCATGCAAAATGTTGGGCCCATCCTGAGTTGAAATCATTGATGTATAGGAACGTATATAATTTACCAATAAGTAATAATATTCTACATTCAAATATATCTTTAAATCTCAGGATTCTCCACAGCACAGAACTTGGCACTGTAAACAAGTAACTCAGTGCGGTTTATAATACTATATGGAATGAAAATATGGAATTCAAAATGTGTAAAAAAATTAACTATTATATAGGTACTTAGGTACATACCCTTTTTTTTTTGTTGTTTTCGGCTTACAGTACTGAAGCCACGCATTTGCCAGTTTGCACCGTCTCTTCTTTGGCAAAAAAAAATATTGCACTGCCTTTGATACTTTTGTTTTTACAGTTTAGCACGCGGAACAATAACCCATTTTTCTTGTGTATTCTTCACTGTTCACTACAAAAGTTTGAGAAGCACAGAAATTTACTCACCGAGCGAAAAAGCGATATATGTGTGAGCGGCACAACGATACCGATGAAACAGCGGGCTGTCAGTATGACACATGTCAATTCGATGTGTTGCTATTTAGTATGATTGAATTACCCAAACAAAATGCATTTTTATGGTTCCGTAGCCAAATGGCAAAAAACGGAACCCTTATGGATTCGTCATGTCTTTCTGTCTGTCTGTCCGTCCGTATGTCACAGCCACTTTTTTCCAAAACTATAAGAACTATACTATTGAAACTTGGTAAGTAGATGTATTCTATGAACGGTGTGAACCGCATTAAGATTTTCACAATAAATTTTGGGAGTTACCCATACTTAGCACTGAAACTCAATTTTTTTTTTCATCCAACCCATACGTGTGAGGTATCTATGGATAGGTCTTCAAAAATAATATTGAGGTTTCTAATATAATTTTTTTCTAAACTGAATAGTTTGCGCGAGAGACACTTCCAAAGTGGTAAAATGTGTGTCATCTGTCCCCCCTCCCCCCCATCGTAACTTCTAAAATAAGAGAATGATAAAACTAAAAAACTTTTTGTATGACGACCCCCTTTAATTTGTTTACTTTTTTTTAACTTTTAGTATTTGTTGGTATAGCAAGTGCCGGTTTTAGCTCTACCAACGCCCTGGGCGAGATTTTAAAAAAGGAGAAAAACCTTTAAAAAAGGAGCAGCCTTGCAGCATTAACACTGTTTAGCATTACTATGAGTGAGCCAAACCCAATTTGGTCCTTTTATAAATCTAATTACAAAACTCAAAACTAATTACTTTTCTTAAACTTACTTAAGGTGCTTATTTCCTTGTTGTACTACGGCCAGTGGGTTTTCTACGTTCTTTTCACACGATACTGCCGCTTAAATTACCCAAAATTGTTTTGTAAGGCTAGTTAAATTAACTTAAGTTTAGTTTTTATTTTTGTTTGAATTGATGGTGTTCAAGAAGCTGCCCTGTATCTGCGACTGAATTTTGTGCTTTTGTTGTATAGTACTCAGACCAGCCAAACGAGCCAACAACCGTCCCCTTTATTTTTATTTGTGTTTTATGCTAAAACTAAGTGATATTGTTGTGATGCCGACTTGGATTAAACCTTGCAACGAGTTACGTGTCTTTTCCTTCCTCCTTCTCCGAGGTAGATATACATACATTAAAAAAAATACAATTACATGGCGCCCGAACAGGGACGTTGTTGGTCTCGTGGACATTCTCCCCGGAATTGATCTTTCGCTCATTGACGAATTGGCTGGCCCGTAACTTTTGTTAAATTTTTTTGCTGCTGGTATTGTATTGTGTGGGAACACTATAATATAATAGTGATCTCGTATTTAAGGCTACTGTGTGAACAAATATCGACGTAAAACAATATTGATAGTTTTATATTGTAATACTTAAGATATTACTTAAACATGATGGAGGAACGGCCAATTTGTTTTAACGTGTTAAATAAAGATGAGTTACTTTACGAAGTTACTGTGCGTGATGGTGTACCTGAGAATACTGTTGATCGGTTACGTGCCCAAATTAGGCTTTTGTCAAAGGAAATACCTACCGACGAAGTGAGTGTGTTTGAGGGAAACGTGGCGGTGGAATTAAAAACTATTGATTTCAAGATTAGTGAATTGGAGGGGCTTCCAGGTGGGAAAGCTCTTTTATTAAAAAAGTTTAAGCGTATCCAATCATCAAGCAATCACATCTTTCATAGGCTAAGTCGCGTTGAGCCGGCTGCGGAAGTGGATCAGACTTTTAAAGATCAATTGGAGAACCGTCTCCTTCCTTTGTTGAAACGAATCGATCAAATGTCGCATACGTTTAGGAGTAGTTTTGATTTCATGCCAGCGGAGGATGTGGTTCCATGCGAGTCTGATGTGGCTGAGACTGGTTCAGCGGTAGTAAAGCCGGTGGTGACATGTGATCGTGCCTCTTATGTCCACTCTTTGAATCTTAAATTCAACGGAAAGGATAGTGTGCAGGCGTTTATTCAAAGAATAGAAGAGTTGTGTGTGTCCCGGAATATTTCGAAAGGGAAATTATTTAATTCTGCTGCTGAGTTGTTTTCGGATGAGGCCTTGTACTGGTACCGTGGTGTACGCGATGAGGTAACAGATTGGGATTCTTTGAAGTGTTTGTTATTGGAAGAATACCTTCCATATGATTATGATCACCGCCTGTTGCAAGAGATTCGCTCTAGGACTCAAGGTCCTGAGGAGTCTATTTCTAATTATTTAAGTGTTATGCAAAACTACTTTTCTCGATTGCGAATGGCTATAGGAACAGAAGAAAAGCTGAGTATCGTTAAATTTAACATTAGGCCGTCGTATTCTATTCCACTAGCAACCTTGGATATTCAATCTTGGTCTGTCCTTAAAAAATATTGTAGGCAGCTGGAAGCCGCAAAGCAGAGAGCTGAATCGTTTACGGAGCCGCCGAAGAATGTACAAAATGCTGTCGCTCCCGACCTTGCCTATAAGTGGAAGACGAATCGACCACGTTGTGTTGCTGTTTCTAAGGAGAAGAATGTGGAGAAGTTTTGCGTAAGATGTCGGGTGAATGATCATACGCTCCTTGAGTGTACGGCACTCCGTATCCTTATTTGTTACCGTTGTGGTGAAAAAGGTGTTACTATTGCTCAGTGCCCGAAGTATGCGCCTAAGAATAATTCCGCTCCGGTTACAAAAAACGAGTAAAGGTGGGCCGTCGTTTAACTACGCCCGAGGAGTGGCGTGCGTAAATAGTGTGATTATGTGCGTGTGTTTTTTCAAAATTCTAAACGCGTTGTATCGACGGTCCGGTCAAATGATTGCCTGGATGCTTGTCCTTATTTAAATGTAGAAATAGGTGGTGTCCCGTTTTCTGGATTGTTAGATTCAGGGTCAGAAATTTCGATTATTGGTGGATCTGCAGTGGAATATTTTTCTCATTTAGGTGATCTGCATCCTTCAGATACAGTAAAGTCTGTTGTGACGGCGAATGGGTCTACGTCTTCCGTGAAGGGGTATATGTTTTTGCCGGTTGTGGTTAATGACGTTTTGCGTGTGATAAAGTTTTTTGTGATACCTGGAGTGTCTTCGTCTTTATTGTTTGGTATCAACTTTTGGAAAGCTTTTCAGGTTGCTCCGGACGTCTTGCGTCTGACAGAACGAGAGGACTTGTTTACTTTTCAGAAACCTGCTGAAGCGGCCGTATCACAAATTAATCGAATACACCCTTTTGATGCTTTAACTGAAGAGCAGAATTGGCGGGTGATGTGTGTAAAATGTTTGGAGATATCTCGGCTGAAAAGAAGGGTTTAGGTCGAACTCATTTGATATCTCATCACATTAATACAGGAGACGCGGCTCCTATTAAGCAACGATATTATGTTATGTCACCGGATAGACTTATTGAGTTGAATCGTCAACTTGACGAAATGATTGAACTGGATGTTGTTGAGCCCAGTTGTAGTCCTTGGAACAACCCTATCACCATGGTTCCTAAAACAAATGGTGAGATGCGTTTTTGCTTGGATAGCCGGAAACTTAACGAAGTTTCGAAACATGATGCCTATCCTCTTCCTTACATCAATAAAATTTTAGATCAACTTCGGGACTCATGTTTTCTTTCTTCTATTGATTTAAAATCTGCTTTCTGGCAATATCCTCTTACTCCTTCTTCAAAAGAGAAGACTGCATTCACGGTTCCATCGAGGGGAATTTTCCAATTTAAAGTTATGTGCTTCGGGCTGACTTCTGCACCAGCTACGCAACAACGACTCATGGATAAATTGTTTGGACCTGAATTTGGTGGTAGTGTATTTATTTATTTGGATGATATTGTGGTGGCCAGTAAAACTTTCGAGGAGCACATTGACCTCCTAAAGAAGGTGTTTGAGCGTCTGCGGTCTGCAAACCTTACCATTGGTCTGTCGAAGTGTTGTCTGTTTCGTAAGCAATTGAAATACCTTGGATATGTTGTAGATGATTTAGGATTGAGAACTGACTCTGATAAGGTGAAAGCCATTACGGATTTTCCGATACCCACCTGCCCCAAAGACGTCAAACGGTTTCTTGGGACAGCTTCGTATTATAGGCGTTTTATTCGAGGGTTCAGCACGATTGCTGCACCGTTGAACGCGTTGACGTCTACCCGAAAAAATCGGCCTCCGTTTGTTTGGTCGCCCGAGGCTGAACATGCGTTTCTCCAATTGAAAAGTGCTTTGTCGTCTGCGCCGGTTTTGGCATGTCCAGATTTTTCACTCCCATTTATCGTGCACACTGATGCATCTGATGTCGGTATTGGAGGAATGTTAACACAGGTTTTCGATGGTGAAGAGCATCCAATTGCTTACTATAGTCGTTCTTTAAATCGACCAGAGCGCAATTATTCCGCTACGGAACGGGAGGCGCTAGCAGTGGTGCTTGTGGTGGAACATTTTAGACCGTATCTTGAGGGCCCTAAACCTTTTAAGATTATTACCGATCATGCTAGCTTGAAATGGTTTCTTAACTTACAGAACCCTACAGGTCGCCTGGAACGTTGGGGCATCGGAGCATCGGCGTGGAAAGGAACATGTAATCCCTGATTATCTGTCTCGTGCTATACCGGTATCTGTTGTACATGTCGGGGTAGCCGATCCCTGGTTTCGTAATCTGTATGATAGGTGTTGTGAGAGACCCCCAAACCTGTCCAAACTACCAAATAATCGATGGGAAGCTGTACCGCTACACTAAAAGTAAAACTTCGTTGACTGGGGATTTTGATTGGAAAGAGGTCGTTCCCTTGGACGAAAGACAACGTTTAATTACTGAAAATCATGATTCTCCTTTAGGTGCTCATTTGGGGATTGAAAAGACATATAGACGATTGCGTCTTCGTTTTTATTGGCCTAAAATGTATCAAGATGTTGAGGACTATGTGTCGAAATGTTCGACGTGTAAAGCATTTAAGCATCCGAACCAAGCTACTTCTGGATTGTTTGGAAATCCAAAGATGTGCCGTAGACCGTTCCAGTGTATCAGCGCGGATTTAGTTGGTCCACTGCCTAGGTCTCGTCAGCAAAATGAGTATCTCCTCGTGGTTGTGTGTTGTTTTTCGAAGTATGTAATGCTGTTTCCCCTTCGGCGTGCTACTGGTAAAGTGGTGGCTCAGCGCCTGGAAGATCATGTATTTTTGGTACATGGGGTTCCACAAACTGTTATTGTTGATAATGGACCGCAGTTTATATCACGCGACGTGAAAGCCTTGTTTGAGAAGTACAGGATACCCCAAATACATTTTACTCCTACTTATTGTCCGCAGGTGAACACCGTGGAACGGTACAATCGTACTGTCGTTACGGCCATCGCTGCACTTGTAGGTACTGATCAACGTAGTTGGGATTCCCATCTTTGTGAAATTCAATTTGCTGTTAATACTGCTGTTAACGATACTACCACATTTACGCCTTTTCTGCTTGTATATGGACGTGAAGCGGTTGCAGATGGAAAAATGTACGGCGACAGTGAGGATTTGGACGACATTATGTTCGATTCTCGGTCCGATTATGTGGATAAGATGGGAGCATTGAAAGAGGTATTCCTGAAGGTGGATAAAGAGTTGAAGAAATCGCACTCCCGAAATGCCAGATACTACAATAGGCGCAGGAGAGATGTTGAGTTCGAGGTGAACCACGTGGTCTGGCGTCGCACGCATGTGCGCAGTGATGCAGCTAAGCACTTTTCCTATAAATTAGCTCCTACATAAAAAAAAAACTTTTGCCATGTAATAATTTTTTTTTTATGTAAGTATGTCTACCTCGGAGAAGGAGGAAAGAAAAGACACGTAACTCGTTGCAAGGTTTAATCCAAGTCGGCATCACAACAATATCACTTAGTTTTAGCATAAAACACAAATAAAAATAAAGGGGAGGGTTGTTGGCTCGTTTGGTTGGTACGAGTACTACACAACAAAATGCACAAAATTCAATCGCAGATACAGGGCAGCTTCTTGAACACCATCAATTCAAACAAAAATAAAAACTAAACTTAAGTTAATTTAACTAGCCTTACAAAACAATTTACAATTATCAAGAGATAGAGCCCTGTGGCAGACGGACAGACGGACAGACAGCGGGTCTCAGTAATAGGGTCCCGTTTGCACCCTTGACAGGGCTGTGTACACAGACCTACCACTACTAGACTTGCAACGATATTGCTACAAAGAGACTGTCAAATACAGTACAACGTGAGTGTGAAAGAAACGCTGATATATTTTTTTGTCTATATCGGCGTTGCTGCTATAAGCTGGCCTACGGCCAAACAAACCACAAAACGATCGAAGAAAGTTATTAATTTTAGGGATTTTATAATTTAAAAGGTGATTTAGGGTTTTATTTGAGCTTATTATAAGTTAGTAACCATAGTGTGTTCTGTGACGTGTGCAAAATATGGGTGGAGGCAACAATCAAAGATAGAAAGAGATGCACTAAAGTGGCCACGCACTATGCAGGTCTAGTAGTGGTAGGTCTGTGGCTGTGTAGATTATTATCTCATGCCTATAAACCACAGAGTACATTGCTTTATTCTTTATTATACTATCTGATCTGTACTATCTGCTGTCAACCATCTGTCAACAGTGTTTTTTTTTATTAAATAAATTTACGGCTCTGGATACAAGTCCTTTATAGTCTATCTTTAATTTTGTTCTTTATTCCTAATCCTAACCTAACCTAATCAGGCCCCTCTTTCCCAGTGGGCACTTTGGGCAAGTGCCCAGGGCCCCGCCATCGATAGGGGCCCCCCTCAGATCAAATACAAAGTCCCTAGTTCCTGTCAGATCACCAAACAATAACCAACAGGTATTTATTACCAAAAAACTTAAATAATTCGAAGAAACCGAACCTAAATTATTGACTACAATACCAACTTACTAGCTTTTACATGCGCGAAGCTATTCTACTCCCTCCAAAAAAATTATTTCTTTTTCTTTCTGACTTCAGCATGCTTAGATAAATTTAAATATATAATGGTATACTAAGCACATACACATTAAAGAAAAATCATCAGTAGTACACTCATCAGTGTGACTCGCTCCATTTAAATTAAGCGAACGAAGCGAAGCATATTGAAAAAAAATTACATAGAAAATTGAAACAAAATGTGTTTGACTTTATATTTAAGGAGATGGTGGAATGGAATCCCATACAAGTTTGGCCCTGGTTTGAGTATCGATGTCCAAGAATAATTTATTCCACATCAGTTAGGTATATAAATGCTAATAATAGGTACATATTTTATTTATTTACAATTAGTTTGTATAAAACAATGGAATTTGTGTTAGATCTTTTTTTTGAGAACTTCGGTTCACATTGAGGTTTATTTTATTATAAATGAAGACTTTTTTATTATTACTTCCGTATATTTTACATAAAAACAATAATTTGTCAAATATCCATTCGCAACATAAACAGAGATGGCATTTGCAACATGACGATTCTTTTCGTAGGTACTCGGAAAATACGTATTTTACGAAGTATTTTGGAGTTAAACTTCTCTAACATATTAAAAACTACTCGTAAAGATATTGATAAATTATTAAAAAAAATATTTAACCTTGTTTATCTACTTTCTTTATCTATTCTAACAAAATAGTGTTCTGTCAAAGTCATAGGGGCCCCATTATCCTAATATGCCCAGGGCCTCCAATAGGTTAAAGACGGCCCTGAACCTAATCCTAACAAGTTACAATCAAAGAGTGGTGTAGGCCTTTGACTGCTTCAAGGAAGCTTCTAGCGACAAATCTGTACAAGTCCACTGGTTTTCATAGACGACTGAGTGGCGGACGACGCCCAAAGACGCCCACACAGTCCGCAAAACAAATATCACTACAGTCGTACTATCTTCTTCAACTATTTTACACATTGTTCATGAGCATGAGCATTTATAACACCAAACAACACCAATTTCATATAATAAAGTCCATTAAAATCAATTTGCAAAATAATTTAAAGCAAACCCCAACCGTACCCCTTGACTTCACGCCAAAAAAAACCTGTCAACTGTCCTGTTCTGGCATTTCATTTGCGTAATGACAGCTAGAAATGGCGGTCAGCGTTTCACGTAAATAATCCTTAATTTTTGCAGTTAAAATGCATATAAAACAGGTGAATTTTAACTATAAACCTAAATAACTGTTATTAAACATAAATACTATGTGAAAATCGTGTATGTTTGAGTTCAATACGTGAATAGAAAGTTATGTCGATTGTTATTGTTTGCAGGTCATTATCCAGGGCTTCAAGAGTTACAGGGAGCAAATTGTGGTAGAACCTTTTGATAAACGGCACAATGTAGTCGTTGGACGCAACGGTTCCGGGAAAAGTAACTTTTTCCATGGTT
This sequence comes from Acrobasis repandana, assembly GCA_963576875.1. NCBI lineage: Eukaryota > Metazoa > Arthropoda > Insecta > Lepidoptera > Pyralidae > Acrobasis > Acrobasis repandana. The sequence goes on along the minus strand of OY756223.1, from coordinate 5,679,992 downwards.
AGTATTGTAAATTTTTAATAAATAAGCGCGTCCTTTCGGTCAAACGTCAACATAACCATGAATGCTTCTAACATCGAACAGTATCTTCACGTTTTAAATTTAACATAGGTATTGTTTATAGAAAGTTTCAAAAAACGGTACATTTCATAAAATTTTAATACAAAACGAAGGACTCATAATACTTTCACCTCTGTTTGGTGCTATGACCTAAATACAATTAGAACTTGCTAGCCATTTAATTATTAGCACAGTAGCGGATAGCCACTTGTGACGCACATATAGCACGGCTGCAGGGGATGCAGCAAAAAATAATTTAGTAACAAATTATTGCTTCTTCTTCTTCTTATTTAAGAGCTTAGTGGCTCTTGTCGGTGGAGTATGCACCAAACTTCTCGGTTTTCTGCCTTACTTTTTAGTGCTTGATACGACATGACCCCTGCTTTTTCTTTCAGTTGGTCTACATAGCTCTTTCTTGGTCGTCCTGGACCTCTTCTACCTTTTATCTTTCCTTCTAGTATGTTTTTAAATAAGGAGTCATGTCGTATTAAGTGACCAATCATTTTCCCTCTCCTATTTTCTATTTCGCCCAGCAGTCTTCTTTTCTCTCCTACTATTTCTAATACTTCCTCATTGGTTTTCCTTGCCATCCAACTGATCTTTTCCATTCTCCTCCAGCACCACATCTCGAAAGCTGCCAGCCTGTCACTATCTTTTTTATTCAGTATCCACGTTTCGCATCCATAAAGTGCTATGCTCCAGATATACGTTTTTATAAGGCGTTTGCGTATTTTTCTGGATATATTTGCTGTGAAAAGTTTCTTTTTACTATTGTATGCTCCTTTGGCCATGGCAATTCTGGTTTTAATATCTGCAGTACATCTAGAGTCTTCTGTCAATATGCTTCCTAAGTACTTAAATTTTTCTACTTGTTCTATTGTTGTTCCGTTAAGTTGCACTGAATCTCTTATTGGTGATGTTTTATATGTAATCATAGTTTTGGTTTTTGATTTATTTATTTTTAAGCCGAATTCTTGAAATGTTTTATCCATTAATTATTGCTGTCGATCAAATTTTGTTTTTTAGACTGCCCACTTTGTTTCTTTTTTTTAATTTGTTAACATTGTCTGTTCGTTATTTCTGAAGAAGTTATCTGAGGAAACTTGATTGGTTTATGTTTTATTAGTATTGTCTATGTCACTGCTAGTTTCCCAAATAAAATAAAATAAAAAATAAAAGAAGTGGATTTCCCACTCTAGCTCATTTCTGGTGCAAAGATTAGCCACTGTGATTCAGCGTGGCAACGCCAATAGTATTTTGGGTACCTTTGCGTCAAAAATGCAAAAGGCAGGCTGCAAAAGTTTTTATTTACATAATTTAATAGCCATGTGGTTTCCGGCAGAGTAGAACAGGACCACTCCAAGTCTTTTCGTGGATGATTCTCACATATATCGTAGAAGGCGACTTAGGGAATACAAGCTACATAAAGCTTATAAACATCAATGAGAGAGAAAAGAGTGATAGAGACAATATATATTGCAACTAAAATAGGCTTAGCAAATATTTATTAATGTTTATGAAAATGAGGGTAAAGCATTATAAGATTGATATGCAAGAATACATTACAGTACAAGATAATAATTATAATTAGGTACTAGCTTTAAGTAATAAATTAATAAAACATTTAGTAAATAGCTATTACTTTCTTCCAGCTATACAGTTTGTGCTGAGTGATGAATTCTCCCATCTTCGACCAGAGCAGAGGCTGGCTCTTCTCCACGAGGGTACAGGCCCGAGGGTTATATCGGCCTTTGTGGAGATTATATTTGACAACTCGGACAACAGGATTCCTGTGAGTAGTATTGGTAGAGCATGAAGATAGCATAAAAATGTTTAACTAATACAGTGTAAACTCTATATAACGTCACTGAAGGGACTGCACATTTTACAACGTTATAGAGAGTTGTCATAATATAAAGTGAATAAAAAAATCAATATAATTTTAGTATTATAATATGTTTTTACTAATAAAGTATAAAGTTAAGAAGCTGCAAACATTAATATCACTTTTAATAACAAAACATATTGCTGTAGTCCATTGACGTATAAAAAAAATTTTTTCCTATATCCATGGTTAAGTCTGCTATCTTCGTGACGTTTTTTGTTGCCTGCCAAAACAACTTACCGACAGTCTAACGGCCGACGTAAACACGTGCAAATAATCACAACAAACAAAAGTACAAAATTCTTAGAATCTGGTATGTATGATGGGGTCAGTCATGGTAAATCTATGCTAGACAATAAAGCAACAAACAAAAAAAATAAACCAAAAACGGTCCGCATCTGCAAAGAAAGTGCTTTTTATTGCTTAATGATGACGTAGCCGGAGGGATATTTTCGACGTTATTTGGAGTGGGTGCGACGCTACATAGAGTGTATCATTGTATGGAAAACAAAGCAAATCAACCAGAGCCAAGGAATTTCGACGTTATAAGGAATTGGCCATTAAATCGAGTGATGTTACATAGAGTTTACACTGTATTTCTTTTTGTACAATATCCTCAAACACTTTTAGGTTCTGAAAACACACCAAGTATAATGGGGTGCACTATGCTATCTTTGGTAGTTTGTGGTCACAATTCGAGAACCTTCCTGAAATAATGGCCCAAACTGAGTACTCACCTTGTATAATAGTGGTTCTGATGCAAAACTTTTTGTGCTTAACAATCTTTTTTTCTGTTTATCCTTATAGTTGACTCGAAGAAAATTCTCTTAGCATTAAGTCCGCCATTTGTTTAAAGTATGTTTTTACTTTGGAACAATAAAGAGTATTAAATAAATAAATAAAAACACTGTACATAAACATAATAAAGAAAGTTGAGGACCTCTACGTCATAGAAGAGCATTTTTATTAAACCAATATACCATGGAAGTCATTCAATTTACTATTAGATTAAGCTTCATGTATCATTATCATCTGAGCGTATTCCCGGTTGCATCGTCAGCGGTAAAGCTTCCTTAGCCTAGGTGATTTGACAAGGTTACTGGTTTTTATACAGACTGACTGCCGACTGACCTTCGCAACCTAAAGGGTTAACTAGTACCAACCCTAGGAGAGGTTTAAACAAACGCTAGATGGCGTTTGGGAAAGTTAAGGAGAGCTTCACGTGCCTTCCCAAAGCACGGAATCATCTTTGTTTTTAGATAATCAGGTGATTCAAGCCTGCAATATCCTAACTAGACTATAAAAAACTTTTCACAAATTATGCTTTTCAATGGGATTTCAATCCACGTCCTGCGGATCACAAGGCAAACGCATTGACCACTGGACCATGGAGGCAGTCAAACCTTAATTAAGCTTCATGTACTTATCAATTACGTTATTTGCATTGACTTCATATATTACGCATTAAGTAAACCAACAGGTAGGTATTGTAACATCATAAAAAAGTTTTAATTGCTCTTAAACATTGTAATTGTTTAGATTGAAAAGGATGAGATCTTCCTCCGACGCGTCATCGGCTCCAAGAAGGACCAGTTCTTCCTGAACAAGAAGGTTGTGCCGCGTTCAGAGGTACTCAACCTGTTGGAGAGTGCAGGCCTGTCCAACTCCAATCCCTACTACATTGTAAAACAGGGAAAGGTTAGTGAATAAGTACTTGAGAATTTAAAGGATTAATAATTTATTTAAAGGATTTTTGTCTTTTTAGGGTGTGGCCAAAACAAGTGTCGGATTTTTAGAGTTTTTTATTTTATTTTTATATATGGACAAATCACACTGATTAAGCTAGCCCCAAAGTAAGTTTTAAACTTGTGTTATGGGATACTAACTCAACGATACTATATTTTATGATAAATACATATATAGATAAACACAGACCCAGGACAATTTGAAAAAGGCCATTTTCCAACTTTCCCTGGCTGGGGATCGAACCCAGAACCTCCGGTGTGTTGTTGAGTCCGGCAGTGAACGTCATTATACATTGTCGGTTAATCACAGAGTATCTCTAGTTAATTTTACGACACATCTTACTTCCCTTGAGGAGTTTTCCTTAATTTGGTCCGCATTTACTGAATCTGAAGGGAATAGGCGAGAATCTAAATCATATCATTAGGCGATGCGGTTAGCAACCCATCACTATTATGATTTCCTTTTTTTACCTTCATGCCCACCGCCCCAGGCTCTGTCTACCCCGGTAGTGTGATGACGTGATATTGTATCTGTATCTATTCTGATGTTTTAAATTGATACTTTTTTTAATGTGCAATAATTACCTGTTTCAGATTAATCAAATGGCCATAGCTCCAGATTCCCATAGATTGAAACTGTTGAGAGAGGTAGCTGGCACTAGAGTGTATGACGAAAGAAGAGAGGAGTCCGTGGCTATACTCAAAGAAACTGTTGGCAAGGTATGTTTATTTTTATGATTTATTATTATCACTTTTGTGATTTCTATATGTACTCGCGTAACCTCTGTCTGCACACGTCTATTGCATTAGCGCCAAGGTAAAAAGTGTTGTCCTGAGTGCATTGTCGATAAAAATGTGTCACGTACCTTGCAGTACGTCACACGTGGCGACGAGGGTGGGACTGCGGCACAGCGGCGACACTCCCTGTACGTGAGAGTTCGAACGCCGGAGACCTTGAGCCGAAGTGCATACCGCTAGGGATGCCGGTTGATATGATACCGAACCGAAATGAAATACTATAGAATTGTGCCAAAGAAAATTATACATACTTAGTATGTTACATAATGTAAACTTGTGTAAGGACATTTAGGTAAGGTAGGTGAAAGATACGTCAAATTTTCAATGATCTTTTATCAAATATCTTTACAAATTAAAATGTAAAAACTATGTTTTCTTTTCTCCCAGACCGAAATTATTTCGTTTATCTTTTTAATTCGAACATGCACCGGTAAATTTTAACATACACCAAGACGATTAGGTGAATCTTAGATACAGCAATTTACAAATTACGTAAATGTTAACACACGCTAGTTTTTGTGACACGACAGAGTTGTTTATTTACCACCCGAGTGGTTCCGGGTTAGAATAGGACCACTCGCATCTCTTCCTGTGGATGACGTAAGAGGCGACTAAAGGACTAAGGACTTAGCACAAACATCTCGTGCTGCAATTGCATTCCCAAGAAGGGTTAACGCCGGGCGGCTGCCGGTTGTAAAACTTTCCGTACAAACACTCCCAAAGAGGGTTGACGTCAGGTAGGCGGCCGGTCGTAAAACTGTAGCCAAATCATTTAAACTGTTCCGGCTATTTCTTTTCCACTCGCTAGGTCTTTGGCATCCTTGGATGACCATTGACATGCATGTTATATTTGAAGAAGAAAAAGTGGGAAACGCACCCGGGCTCCAAAGCAGCACAGCTGAGGATGCAACCGGGAATGCGCTTAGACGAAGAAGAAGAGTGATATATTTACTACGTGTTATACAGACGGTACCTACTACTAGGTATATTAAATTAATATTAGTAGGCACTTACTTTTCTGGGTCGCTAGGCAATGAGAAGAAGCTTTTATCATTATTCTGTTTTTGGTGATTGCCACAAACCATAAGCACAACAACAAATCCCGCCGCCGGTCATGATTATCTTAATTAACAAAGCGCAGTCAGTCCGAGCCTGCGTGCTCGAACTAGGTACTTGCCCTCGGCCGAAGAATTCAAAGACGGGTCGTTCTCCGCCCCGCGCGACTCTCGAGGCCCCCGGCGCCTCATAAGGCCCCCGCGCCTCTCAAGGCCCCTGCGCACATCCAGGCACCCACACATAGCCGCAAGCGATTTTACGTGCACATGCTTAAGTGATGTTTCTTTTCGCGTAGTGTGTATATTCTTTGACTGCGGTGTCGGTGTACGTCACGGCAAGGTAAAGTAGCACTGGCCACGGGGCACGCCTTTACACAGTGACATCTGATAATGAAGTGCAGTCTGTCAATCAATCAAGGGCTCTTCTCTACCTCCGCCTTTCGGCAGAAGCGGGGCTGCTGCTCAGGATTGTAATCCTCTTCAGCGACTTGCTACCGCCGCCTGCATCTACAGGCGGGTCACTGGGTGTGGCCGTGGCGGCCACGTCAAGTCTTCCTAGTCCTGGGGGTTCTGGTCAGGCACCACTGCTTGGGCGGCGCCTTTTTCAGGTGGCAACAGGATGGTGGCATCTCTGGGCGAGGGCCTGTACTTGCTGTCTGGCGGGCGGGCGTGCAGAGGAGCGATCCCCCTAAGGTGGGGGTGCGCCGAGCGGTCCGCCTTTAAGTACATGGCCGTCGCCAAGCGGGAGACGAAGGCGTCCAGGCCTTCCCACTCCAGGTCTCGGTGGATGACGACATTCTTCACGTAACGCGGGGCCCCGACGGCTGCTCGGAGACTGAGGTTTTCTTGGGCTCGGAGTCTACGCTTGTTGGTCTCCGAGCAAAATGCGTACCACGCAGGGGCCGCGTATGTGAGGCTGGATCTCACGTAAGTTTTGTAGATCCCGAGCCGCGTCCGTAGAGAGAGGCTGGAGGAGAGCACCGGACGGAGCTTCCCCCCGGCAATCTTTGCTGTTGCCACCGTCCCGTCGACGTGGTCCTTCAAGCGTAGGCGCCTGTCGATGTGTACCCCCAGGTACTTGACGTGCTGCTGCCACGGTATGTCTTCCCCGAAGAGTTTCAAGGGCGGCGGCGGGTTGGTGCGTCCCGATATGAGTGCCTGCGTCTTGCCGACGTTCACCGACAACCTCCATTTGGAGAGCCAGTCAGGCAGGGCATCTAAGGTGGTTTGGAGCTTCTTCGTGGCGTGCTTCGCGTTCATGCTGGTCGTGAAGAACGCAGCGTCGTCCGCGTAGAGCGCCAGTTGGGCCTGACCGGCCACGGGAATGTCGTCGGTGTACCAGGCGTAGCACGCAGGCGACAAGCAGCTTCCTTGGGGAACACCAGCCCGCACTGGGCGTTCTGACGATTGGGTGTCTTCGACCGCCACCCTTATCTTCCTGTCTTCAAGGAAGGAGGCCACAATCCTGAGCAGTCTTTTAGGCATTGGCGTTCCAGACATCTTGTATAGCAGCCCCTCATGCCATACTCTGTCGAACGCCTTTTCGTTGTCAAGGAGCACCACAGCCACGTGCTCCTTGCTATTGGTTGCCGCCGAGATCTTGTGAAGTAATCTGGCTATCTGGAGCGTCGTTGAATGTTCTGGCCGAAACCCAAACTGCTACGCACGTGGTGGGATGTGCGGGAGCAGCAGGCCGAGTAAGAGTTTCTCGAACACCTTCGAGAGCGCGCTAAGAAGTGTGATGGGCCGGTAGCTTTCAGGCTTCTGCAGGTTCTTGCCCGGCTTGGGTAGCATAATGACCCGGCCGGTTTTCCAGTCCTGTGGGTAGTGGCCCGAGCGCAGGATGTCATTGAAAAGGCGCGTCACCGCCATTATGAACACCGGCGGGAGGTGGCGGAGCGCCTCATTCGTAACGTTGTCTGCGCCCGGGGCTTTCCTTGGCTTCAGGTTCCGGATCACTCGCTTGACCTGGCCAGGCGTAAAGAACACTGCATCTTCCTCTTCTGGTACCGGCTCCGCGAGATAGTCCCGAAGGTGTTCGACGACCATCTTGTGGTGGTCGTGGTCGGCCACTGGGTTCGACGTGAATTGACGCTCCAGATGTTCCGCGAAGATCTCGGCGCGATCTTCAACTTTGAATCGTGGGAGGCCATCGGCTGCCAGCAGGGGACGGACGGGTTGAGGCTCGCCCGATAGCTGCCGGCAAAGGTGGCGAACGAAGGGGATATCACCGCCCACCGAGAGTAGGTGGTTCTCCCACGATTTGGCTACGTGCTGGTTGAGGCGGTCCTTGATGGTCTCCACCAGCTTGTTGAGCTCAGTCTTGGTGGCGGGGCAGCGGGTGTTCTGCCACTGCCGCCGCAGCCGCCTCTTTTGGGCCAACAATTTATTAATGTCGGCGGGCAGGGGGTTCGGTTTTTTGGTGGCCGAACTCGGGCGTTTTGCGGCATCAAGGGCGGCGCGGATGCAGCAGGTAATGGCACTCGCTGCCTGCTCAACTTCTTTGCCGGTGGAGACCCGCTTGAAAGCGACCCTAGTCCGGTCGCTCTCAAGCGCTTCCTCGTAGGTTGCCCAGCAGGTTGTGGACGCCCTGCTGGGCAGCGAGACCGTCGCCGGGAGGTCCTGAAGGACGAGAAGAACTGGTCTGTGATCTGACGGCAGGTCCAGGAAGAGATCTTGTCTCGGCGGTGTTCGTAGGCCCCTGTAGGCCACGATGTCGATGGTGTCGGGCTCGCCCGTCGGGACTTAGTGAGTAGGCTCGTCGGGGCCCATCAGCTCGTAGTCGTAGGCTACAGAGTCTTGGTGGAGGAGTCGCCCGCGAGGGCACACCCTCGTGGAGTTCCAGATTGTATGCTTAGCGTTAAAGTCGCCGGCCACTATGGTCGGCGTGGGGTCCTGCAGGAGCGAGCGCAGCTCGCGGGGGTCCAGCTTCTGAGAGCCGGCGGAGCTCCCGGCGGTTGCCTTTTTCTTCTTCTTTTTCCTTCTGGGTTTCGGGAGCTCGTCTCCCCTGGCCGTGGGGGCGTTGGCGGGGGCCATCAAGGAAGCCCCTGACGTTTCCTCCGTTTCCGCAGTCTGTCAGCCGGCGCTTGCCATATATATACCAAACACCACCCACCAGTGTTGCCAGTACGTCACATCGATTCATTTCGTGGAAATAATGATGCAGCGATCACTTCAACTTTCGGTATTCGTTTCACAAGATGGCGTTACTTTTTGAATGTATGATTGCGATGACAAATACATATATTGTAATCGTAATTAAATAAAATAGGCAGAATAATATGACCTTTTGAACATGAATGCAAATAAATAATTTGACTTCGACTTTTTCATAAAAGTTCGAAGGGTTCTAAGTAAGGTACAAATGTAAAAAAAGTTGGTACAATCAAGTACATACCGAGAACAAAAATATGCGTTTAAAAAAAACTATTTCTTTAAGTTGGTTCGGTGACTAAGAGAAGCAGTGGCAGTACTGTGGCCAGGACGAAAACCAGATTGAAAAGGAGTAAGGAGGGAATTGGTAAAGATATAGGATGACACTTGATGACTGCCTCCGTGGTCCAGTGGTCAAGGCCTTGTGATCCGGAGGTCATGGGTTCAAATCCCACTGGGAAGCATACTTTGTGAAAAAGTTGTTTTCAGTCTGGTTAGGATATTGCAGGCTTGAATCACCTGATTATCCGAAAAGAAAGATGATTCCGTGCTTCGGAAGGCACGTAAAGCTGTTGGTCCCGAACGCAATCTAGCGTTTGTACCTATCCTAGGATTGGTTCTGGTCTGGGTTGCGGAGGTCAGACGGCAGTCACTCTGTGTAAAAAACCAGTAACCTTGTCGAATCACCTAGGTAAGGTAGCGGACCCCGGGCTCTGAAGCGTTACCGCTGAGGATGCAACCGGGAATACGCTCGGATGATGATGATGATAGGATGACACTTGAGCGTGAACTACGGCTTCTTCGTATTTTGGAAAGAAAAGGAAGAATAGATATAGGTCTAAAATTATTCAAAAGAGCAGGAGTGGGGACTTTAGGAAGGGGTATGACAAACGCTTTCTTCCAAAGAGAAGGGAAGGTCCCGGTAACTAATGAGAAGTTTATGATGTGAGTAAGAATTGGGAGAATTACTGTTAAAATATTTGTTATCATTTCTCGACTCACATCATCACATCCAACTGCTTTGGATTTAATCGCTAGAATTATTTCACGAATGTCGTCTTCAGTAGCTGGAGAAAATGTAAAAGGGTCAGTTGAAGGTTTAGCCATGGAAGATATTTTAATCAAGGATATTAATTACAAACAGGTGCACAAATAATCAGTGACCAGCAGCACAATTTAAAAAAAATTTTTGACTTGATTCTTTTTTCTATCCGTCCGAATGTTACATCTTAAATACTACATGTTTCTTTTCGAATACAGGTAGAAAAAATCAACGAATTCCTCCAGACCATAGAGGAAAGGTTAAAGACCCTTGAGGAAGAGAAAGAGGAATTGAAAGAGTACCAGAAATGGGACCGTGCTCGAAGAGTGCTAGAGTTCATCATCCACGATACGGAGCACCGAGAGAATAAGAAGAAGCTAGAGGAGGTAAGTACCTACAGAGCCATGACACTTTCTGTGCAAGTGCCACAGAAATTAATAAGAGTATTTCATACAGAACGGAATCTCCTAAGGTCCCTTGCAATATGCGTCCCCGTTCCCCGTCCTCGCCTTGTCTCAAGGCGGGAGCGGGCGAACACACACGTATTGACGTGTGCACGGATGTATAGTTTCTTCTAAGAAGTTTCCTACATGGCCAGAGCACAGGTGATAGATTGTAGAACTTAGCTAAAGATACATTTATTTGCAAAACATCGTTACAATAAATAAATAGATAAAGAAAAATTAAATACATTGACCTAGTCTCAAAGCCAAAAAGTAAGTTCTATTGGATTTTCGTGTATGTATGTAGCCAATAGTGATGTCAAATGTCAGTTAAGCTGCCTAAAGGCATCTGACATAGTTTAACAACTGCCATTACTATGATGACAGCTGGGACCAACGGCTTAACGTGCCTTACGAAGTACCGAGGAGCTTGAGAAATTTCTTTTTGTTGCTTTTGGTCATCTATCCAAGTGCAGACCACACCCGGGGTCACTTAATTTGGTAAAGCGCTAGTAATGCGTTCTCACACCGGGCCATCGAGCTCCTCAAAGTAAGTTTTGAACTGTTATGGGATACAAACTCAACAATACTGTATTAAGTATATGATAAAACATATACATACATATAGATAAATAGCCAAGACCGACACATTGCAAGATATTACATTTAATCTCGTCCAAACGTGTTTTAGAATAACAAACAAAATGTTTCTACAAATAATATAATTGGTGTTTAGAGTACGAGTATTATCACAAATTTAGTGTATCTTTGCAGTAGGTGAAATAATCCTCAAATAAATTTTATTTTTGTTTGTAGTTGGAAAAGGTCCGCTCAAACAGTGGCAAAGAGCAGCAACATTACGCTGACATGGTCAGAGAGGCTCAAGACCACGTCAGGGAAGCCAATAGGTATGTATAAATTACCCTTTTTTGTGTTTCCTTTTACATTTAAGTAAGTAATGCTTTAGTCTAGGGTCTACTTTTCTTTTCCTCTTCTTATGGTCTTTGGAACTCATTGGCATACATTTGTATCATTTTTGGCAGTAAGTAATACTTAATTCATCATCATTAAGTATTCTTATATTTATATCATATTTCTGGTTGCATCCTCAGCGGTAACGCTTCAGAGCCCGCGGTCCGCCACCTACACCTACCCTAGGTGATTAGACGAGGTTACTGGTTTTTACACAGAGCGACTGCCATTTGTCCTCCGCAACCCAGTCGCCGCCCGCTACCGGGCAAATGGCGGCCGCGCATAGAGTACAGTCAATAGGTTAGCCAGAAGAAAATTGACAAAAATATAAGTTCCCTTGTTACGGTTTTGTGTTCTATTAGTGATTATCATTCCAAGATTTCAATATAGCTAGAGGAAAATCAAGCATACGGGCAGGCCTGTGTCACTCCCTGATTAGGTATCGAAAATATACCTACATTATTACTTTGCGCGCGGCGGCCCCTCCAAGTGGTAAATTCAGTTATACGAATCGCTTGTCCAGATTAATAAGAATGAAATTGGCCTGCAATGGATGTCTAGGTATCTAAAAAAAGCGGCCAAGTGCGAGTCTGGCTCGCCCATGAAGGGTTCCGTAGCAGCAAGTAACATAATTAAAAGTTCTAAAGGTAAATTGCGGTTTACGATTTATGACGTATTAAAAAATAACTATCTATGATACCGAGACCGCTATAGTTTTAATTGAAAGTAAATACTTTGAGATATATACCACATTTTTTTCAGAATTATTTTAGTAATATTTCAAAAGTTACGGTGGGGGGACACCTCATATTTTAACTTTGTATTAGATTATCTCAAGACTGGGGGGTTTGATCTACATAGTTTCAAAGCAGTTTTTGTTGCATTTTAAAAGACCTTTTCAACGATACCCCACACGTAGGTGTTAGACCAATTTAATTTTTTAAATTCACTTTTCTTTGTATGGGAGGGGGCTGACAAAAAAAAACATTTGTTAATAATTTTAAAAACCAACTTTTGGAACTTCAATCTCTTCACCAATTTTCGTGACAATCGCTGCAGTAGCGGCGGAGTACGAGCCCGGACGGACAGACAGACAGACGGACGGATGGACATGACGAAACTATAAGGGTTCCTTGTGGACTACGGAACCCTAACAAAAAGGTGCTGAGTTCTGTCGTAAGCTAAATTAAACCATATCGCTAACCACATTGAGTAGATATTTCTTTGAGTTTCTTTGCTGAGTGAGACTTCTGTACAGAGTACTAGTATCCTATTCTGTGATACGGGTTGATTCGTTTTTTTTTAAAGATAAAAAATATTGCGCTTGCTCAGCGCTAGACGATCTTATGATCTGATCTTTACCTATTGCAAATAATTATCGCTTAGACAATTCTAATGCGACATGTATTCAAAACTAGCTTTTGCCCGCGGCTTCGCTCGCGTATCTAAATCCCACGGGAACATTACTTTTTCGGGATGAAAGGTACGTTATATCTTTTTCAAGACGATTCGTTCAGAAGCCAAAGCGTGAAGATGTAACAAACAAACAAACCAACAAACAAATATACAAACTCACTTTCGCATTTATAATATTAGTTAGGATTAGGATTAGTTAGGATAGGATTAGGAAGACAGCCTCAAGCGTGTGAGTGATGTGATGGTTGTTGCAGAAAATTGAAAGAAGCCCGCAAAGACGTGGCCGCGGCGCGCGAAGAGAAGGACATTCTGTCAACGGAGCAGCAGCAGATCCTGCGGGAGAAGACCAAGCTCGAGCTGGGCATCAAGGACCTGAGCGACGACGTCGACGGGGACAATAAGTCTAAGGTAATTGATTCCATCATCATCATCCATTTTGAACGTGATTTTACTAGCTCTATTACTATTGAAAGGATCCAATAAAAAAAAGAAATTCTCTTATCATTACAAAAAAAATATTTTTACCTTGGATACTAAAGTTTTAATAATACAGTAAATTGATATTACAAGCGCTATATTTGACTCTAAAAATCTATGACGCCACGACGTGGTATTTCAAAGTAATCCCACAGAAAATGATTGTTTTGACGTTTAGAAAAAAGTAGCTGATTTGACTTGTTGGAAACTAGCGGTTTCCAAGAATTATTTAAAGAGCTAATAAAACCAGCGAAGTTGTGTACTTAAAATTCATCATTAGGTCTTTTGTAGTCTCCACTGCAGGAGCACGACCCTCTCTGTACTACCAGAGCCATACTTAGCCAAAGCAGCAAGAGGATTTGGCCTACAGTCTCCACGCTGGCCAGACGGGTTGGAGATTCGAGGTCTCATTGATGTGTATAAACTTTGTTTAGCTTGTGTTTCCTAATTCGACTTCTACGACATCCACGGGAAGACTACTTTTTTCTAAACGTCAAAACAATCATTTTCTGTGGGATTACTTTGAAATACCACGTCGTGACGTCATAGTTTCTAAGAGAATAGCGCTTGTAATATCAGTTTACTGTATTATTAAAACTGTAGGGTAGTATCCAAGGTAAAAATATTTTTTTTGTAATGATAAGAGAATTTTATTTCAATGGGATTCTTTCAATAGTAATAGAGCTAGTAAAATCATCTTCAAAAAGGAAATGATCAATAACAAGTGACATTATTGTGGCGTTTTATTCTCTTTACAAAAAAATATATTTGTGCCTTGGACTTGGATACTATCTTGATGTTTACAAACTTAGAGCAACTCGGAAGGGAGTGGCCATTCGCAGCGTTCCCCTCTGTCAAAGTACAAGCCCAAATGGGCATAAGCATTTGTTAGATAGCATAATAAATATTTATAATAAAATATTTTATTTATGTATCGCAAATGTCATATTTGGTGATATTACTGTCAATTCTATTTTATGGTTGTATCGGTTGTTAATTAAAAATATGTCGAATGACTTTCAGTCTATTGTAAACATTTCTATTTAGTTGATTTTAATTGTTTAAATATGAAATGTATTGACAAAAATATTAATTTACCTATATTTTGTGATTGCAACATTATTCGCCAAATGATTAGTAAACACATTTTATAAAAGGGTAGATAACGGCCAGATGTTGAAATTAGTGGATTGGCGTAAAAAGTGATTTCACTTTTGTTTGTGCGGCGTTCGAGAACACAAGTTAAGTACTTATTTACTATGATCCTGTGATATGACCGTTATTATGTTGGTTTAACTTGAGTTTGTAGGGATTTAAGTGTAAAAAGGTACTGTTAAAAGCTAGTGCTTGTTGACCAGTATGTACTATACTGGTCAATCTTTTGAATTATGCTAGGATTTAACTGCAAATGCTATTGGAAGGTAGTACGTATTAACCGATATGTACTATTCTGGTCAATCTTTTGAATTATGCTACTTAGTTGTAATTAATAGAATGATTTAGATAGTAGAGGTATACTTTGAGGGTTTACAATAAGGGGCATTCGAAATACATAATAGGAATTGTCAGATATAGTCGATTGCTTTGGTGGTAGTAAGCCCATTGTTTTATAATTGTATTATTGTAACCCGTAGAGATTTTTGAAAGAAACTATTATTCTAGTGTAACATTTGTATACCAATTAGTTTTAAATTGTACCAGTAAAGGTACTAAATGTTCAGACATGGTAAACTGAATAATTAATTTCTATTTTATTTCTTTACATCATTAACATCATTCAGGTACAAATGTGGTAGGTTACATAGTTAAATTCTATTTTATTAGGTTACAATGTTTTGTGATTTTCCTTTAGATATATTTCCGATTAGAAATACAGTGTTCTCTTTGTACAAATATAAGTAAGTAGGTTGTACCTTGGATACATAACGATCAATGTGTTTTCCCATGTATTTAATTATACTGCCTTGTTACATGAAGTTTGTGTAGGAAAGCCCATAAGGCGAGTAGGCGGCCTAGACTGACGAGTTTCTTTCGGGGTGATCTTCTCGGACTAGTGGCCGATTACGAAACCCTGGTAGTTTTAGCTTTTGAGAGACAATAATGAGAAAAATTAGGAAAATTTAAACAATTCAATAAAACTAGTTTCGCTCGAATTTCTTACAAGACCGAATCCAGTCGCGCGAGTGAACACTGCCGACGCTGCCGTACTTGAAATGCCGAATTGCTCAGTTTTATGCTGCATAAAGAGGTCTAGGACATCAAACATACAAAAAGATGGTATGACATTTCACATGTAAGTAAATCGTTCGTAATAATGCAATTTAATTACACTTAGACTCCTAATTCCTTCATTTTAATAGAATATTATTGTTGGATTTGTTTACTAACATCGGGTATGCTCTCTCATACAAATTTCGGATCGGTTGAGCAATAAATCCGACTTCTCGGCGGTAGACAAACTCACGATAGCCGATATCATTGATACCGATGGCAAAAAAAAAATTACTTATACCACTTTTGTGTTTTTTCAGCTTCCCTAAAGATCCTGAATTAAAAGATCTCGAAATGATATTTTAGCTTTAGCTAAATTTAATTTTAGCTAAAACTATAGTTTTACGCCAAATGAAACTCTTGTTTAGGTCATGTAGCCACTTAAAATATACATTTTTGTTGCAAACTAGACGTTATTACCACCGCGCACGAAACTCCGGTGTATAGTTTGATGTGCTGTTCACTGTACATGGAATAAAAGAAACCCTTCTAAAATTCATAATATGATTGTCTTTGAGTGTACATTATGCTAGAAACTAAAACTTAAACACCTAAATTTGGCTAATAAATACGTTATTTTATAAGTACTTATAATGTTTCAGTTCATTACCTTTGTTCCTTCCTCCTAAATATGATAAATTCCGAAATTTATCGATATGCTGTGTCGATAGTGCCAGTCCAGCCTTATTTACATCGAAAATGTGTCAATGTGTGTGTTGTGATTTATGTGTACACAAAAATGCAATATTTGTTGATGTATTGTTTCATTTTGTATGTCTTTGTGTCGTCGTTACAATTTTGTTTGTTTATGTGAGCCTGCGAAAGTGCACTAGTGTGCGCATTTCCCCCCGCAAAATATGCCAGACATATTTGAATGGTAATTGATCGCTAAGGCTAGTCCCTTCCGTGTTGCTTTAAGTTTACAAAGGATAAAATATCGTGCCGTGTGGCTTTCGGCCTAGAATAGGACCACTCCGTCTCTACCTGTGGATGTCGTAAGGGGCGACTAAAGGACCAAGCACAGACGTCTCTTGCTACAACTGCAATCCCAAGGAGGTTTAACGTAGGGCGGCGGCTGATTGTAAAAATTTTCGCATAAATGCATTTTCAAAGAGGGTTGACGTTAGGCAGGCGGCTGGCAGTAAAACTATAGCTAAATCGTTTAAACTGTTCCGGCTATTTCTTCTTGATTTCGCATGGTCTTCGACATCTTTCGGTGACCATTGACATGCATATTATATTTGGAGAAGAAAAAGTGAAAAAGCACACCCCGGGCTCCGAATCAGCAAAGCTGAGGATCTAACTGGAAACACGCTGTTTACAAATGATAAAGTAGTCCTGTTGGAAAATTATGACGTCAATTAAACTTGACCTCTTCTTCTAATAGTAATAGAGTCCAATTTGGCTTGAAATTGCAAAACGCTCTTGCCACATATAGATAACTTTCAAGTCAGGGTACTGATCGCTAATTTTACCAATAATTTTGTAGGAAAGAGCGGAAGCAGAATTGGAACGTCTCCGCCAACAAATCTCTGAAAAGGAACGCGAGCTCGAAGAACTCAAACCAAAGTACGAAGAAATGAAGGCTCGTGAAGAAGAATGCACTCGTGCTTTGGCTCTGAACCAGCAAAAGAGACAAGAGTTATATGCTAAGCAGGGCCGAGGTACGCAGTTCACCTCTAAGCAAGACAGAGATAGATGGATCGAAAAGGAATTGAAGTAAGTGACATGAAAAGGTTAGTCGATATGTAGTTAGATGTAAACCCAGTTTCACTATATCACAGAAATTAATAAGAGTATTTCATACAGAACGGAATCGCCTGCGGTCCCTTGCAATATGCGTCCCCGTCCCCGCACCTCTCCCCCGTCCTCGCCTTGTCTCAGGGCGGGAGCGGGCGAACACACGCATTGACGTGTGCACGGATGTATAGTTTCGTTTGTAGTAGTGTAGGCATAAATGATACTCCGCTTCTATGAAGTTTCCTACCTGTGACTATAATTCGAAAAAAAGCAGTTGCCCCCCGTGTCATGCCAACGGTGACGACGTTTATTGAGCGCTATCATTTATCACTGTCTCATTCTAAGTTATAATAACGAGCGGGATGGCACTGGTAGAAGATTTTTGTTTTAGTCTGTTATTTTAATATTATTATACTAGGTATACTGATCTAGTATAGGTAGCCCGTCGGTGATTCGATTTATTACGCATATTAGGTCCTTACATATGAAATTGCCGTTCAGTATCAAAAAAGTGAAACAAGTTTTTTTTAATGAAATTATTATTTAATCAATCGAAGTATGCGCCGTTGTTATCGATACACTTCCGCCATTTTATAGGCAGATCATTGATACCTTTGGAAAAAAAATCCTGGGAGCGAGAGTCTATGAACTGTTTGAAGGTGGTTTTGACTGCCTTATCAGATTTGAAATTTTTTCCTTGTAAAAAGTTATCCAAATTTTGGAAAAAGTGGTAATCGGTTGGGGCAAGATCTGGAGAGTATGGTGGGTGACGCAGAGGTTCCAGTCGCAGCTCCTCTAACTTGGCGATCGTTTGATGTGCAGTGTGTGGTCTAGCGTTATCCTGAAGGAGCAGTGGGCTAGAGCAATTCATCAGTCTCGGTTGTTTAATGGCGAGCTTTTCCATCATTGTTTGCAATTGTTGGCAATACAAGTCTGCAGTAATCGTCTGGCCTGATCTCAAGAAGCTGTAGTGGATAACACCAGCACTGGTCCACCAAACACTAACCAGAATCTTCTTTTTGGTCAGTTTTCGCTTAGGGCAAGGTTTTGCCGGTTCTCCAGGGTCAAGCCATCGTGATGATCGCTTCCGATTGTCGTACAGGATCCATTTCTCATCACAAGTCTCGATACGGTTCAAAATCCCCTCATTATTGTGGCGATTAAGGAAAGAAACGCACGCAGCAAGCAACGCGTGTTTGTTGGTTTGCTTCAGTCAATTCGTGCGGTACCCACTTTTCGAGTTTTTTAATTTTTCCGATTTGGCGCAAGTGGATAAGTATCGTTTTGTCACTTACGCCGAAGGATGCTGCTAATTCAGAAGTGGTTTGAGATGGATCCGCTTCCACTATCGCCTTCAATTCTTCGTTATTCACTTGAGTATCAGGTCGTCCACGAGGCTCATTGTGTAAATCGAAATTTCCAGAACGGAAACGTTGAAACCAAAAACGCACCGTTCGTTCGTTAGCGGTGCCTGGTCCATACACGTCGTTAATTCTTCGAGTCGTTTCTGCAGCACTGGTGCCACGGTGGAACTCGTATTCGTAAATACCGCGAATTTTCAATTTGTCCATAGTTGTTGTTATAGCAATGTTAAAACTCAAACAAATGATGTTAAAATAAATGAAATACGAATTTTAATACAATATTTTTCTGGCTTTATTTCGAAATAAATTTGAATTTGGAATTCCTAATATTATGCAAGATATTTGATTTTAAAGTTGTCAGTATTGAAAATCGGCAATTTCATATGTAAGGACCTAATAATTCATGACTTCCGTGGCGTAATAGTTAACACGCTAGTCCGCCACTCCGGAGGTTCTGGGTTTAATCCCCAGCCAGGGCAAGGTGAAAAATAGTATTTTTCAAACGGTCTTGGGTCTTGGCTGTTTATTTATATATGTACATATAAAATAATGTATCGTTGTGTTAGTATCCCATAATACAAGTTTAAACTAACTTTGGGACTAGCTCAATCAGTGTGATTTGTCCTTATATTTTATTTACTATATTATTATGTCAATTACACAATGTATACAGGGTGAATTTTTATCCACCGCCAAATTTTATTGGAGCAAGTTCTGAACTACTTTCTTTAAAAAAAGTTATCAGAAATCAATAAAAAATTTTCGTCCTCCCATACAAAATCCGTTTGGCTGAGCGCTGATTTGTATGGGAGGACGAAAAATTTTTATTGATTTTAAATAACTTTTTTTATAAAAAGTAGTTCAGTATCGTGGACTGAACTTGCTCCAAACATTTTACTGGTGGATACAGAGTCAGCCTGTATATATACTCTATCACGTCTTTATCTAATTTTTTAGGTCCCTCAATAAACAAATAAAGGACAAGAAAGACCACGAGAGCAAACTCCGTGAGGACTTACGTCGCGACGCTACCAAGCTGACAGAACTCGAGAAGAGAATAGAGGAGATGACCAAGGAGATGGAGAGACAGCGAGTGGCGATAGACGAGCACAACAAGCAGTATTACGAGTGCAAGAAGAGGAAGGACCAGGAACAGAGCGCTAGGAAGTAAGTAAAAGCATTGTTGTAAATGACCTCAAGGGTCAATGGCCTTTATCGATTCTAAACTTCACTTTCTTAATGTAAGACTACACACTATAGAGAAAAGGGTCCCATACAAACGTTGCCCAATATGGCCCTATCTATCCATCCGTTTCATAAATGAGGGGTTCATTAAGACATGACCAATGGATTAACGTGCCTTCTGAAGGTCGGAGGAACTCGATAAATGGCACTCCACAAGTGGCATAAAATAAATTTTTATGCTACTTGTGGTCACCCATCCAAGTTCGGACCATGTCCTGGGTTGCAATATTTGCGAAAGCGCTAGCAATGCGTATTCCCATCGGGCCAACGAGCTCCTCGAAGTAAAATTAGTGTAAAGTTCGTCAATTTTAACAGATGACATAGAACATCTGCTTTTATATTTATTGAATAGTGCCCCCTTAGCACATGACACCGGCAACAGCGTTAATCGAGCGCTATCATGCTATCATCCATCTATCTCGCTCTACATAATAATAACGAGCGGGATGGTACTAGTCCGTCGCGCGATACTAACTTTATCCGTGTTTATCGACGGTGTCTAAGTTGTATAAATACATAAGTCTTCTAAACACACACTTGATTGTGGAGTTAAAAGACTTAAGTCCAGTATCATTGATACCTTTACTTCACCTTTGGTTGTTCTAGCCAAGCTAAAATAACTGTTCCAATATTTATAAAATTACTTAAAGATAAATTTAATGTTCTCAGTGAACTCTGGCGCAAAGAAACCTCTTTGACTCAAAACTTGTCTTCGTTGAAAGATGACTTGGCCAAAGCTGACCAGGCTCTGCGTTCTATGGCAGGAAAGGTAATTTTGTTTTACTTCTAGAAATCTAGATACATATTCATCATCAGGCAGGCAAACAACCTTAATTAACTTATGTCAGATAGATAAAATCTTTATTCATTTAAAGGTCACATATGTGTTGTAGATTCTTATATTTCATAATTAGAGATCCGATATTTGGATGCACATTCACCTAAAGTTGAGATGTTGGCTATTATGGAAACCACTAAACATCGGGCGACCCCGGGAAATTCACCTTTCACATTCACCGTCATTCACCGTCTATGTAACTGTATTTTGTAACCACTTACAAAAGAAGATATTTTTCTCTTTTTTTCTTACCAGTTACAATCAAATGTTAGTGAGATTTAATGAACCCAATTCGACACAAATGACAGTATTGCCCTGTTGCAATGTCATATGGTTTGCCCGGGGTTTTACTTTTGATAAAAATATCTCAAGAAGATGCTTCCATAATTTGTTAGCCAAAAATTAACTTGAGTTAAATGTGCATCGATTATCCGATCTCTATTCATAGACAATTTTCTGATAACTTTTTATACATTTTTTTATGAAAAATATTAATTCACAAAGGTCTTGTTTCGTTTTGACAGCCTATCCTGAACGGAAGGGACAGTGTTCGCAAAGTGTTAGAGACATTCCAAGAGAGAGGAGGAGAGTGGGCCAAGATAGCCACACAATATTTCGGACCTGTCATCGAAAACTTCACTTGTGACAAGACTATTTATACAGCCGTAGAGGTAAGAATGTTCACTATACATATTTAACGGGCTACTCACGTGCATAGTCAGCTCGGGCAAACCAAAATATACGTTTCCAACCTTTTAAAAAATAAGATAGTTGGGTATTTGACTGTGATTGTTTTGGACTATATTTTTTACGAAACAAAAAATAACACTAAACAGACATATTTTTCTGCATACAGCTACAAAAATGGTTATTAAAATATATGGAAGCATAAACAAGCGCAAAAAAATACCCCATCGAAAGTACTATGTATCATTTTCCATCAATATTATAATTGGAAAAATATTCTTCACGCAATTGCTGGGCCAATCAGTGGCTGCTATATGACTGCGTCATGGCGGACATTGACCGATTGTTGACGGTGCGTCATGCGACAGACATTTTGTACAAATGGCCGTTTAGCGCGATAATTCACTGGTGCTGGTGTAACTATACAGGGTCTAACAAAATATACTGAAACTATTTAAAGGGTGAATTCAGTCCATGATACTGAACAACTTTCCCCAAGGAACATATATCGAAATATGAAAAATATTTTTGTCCCCCGATACAAGTTGACCGAACAGCTGATCCGAGTTTGTATAGAAAGCCAAAAAATATTTTTCTTATTTCAATATTGGTATGTTCATTGAGGTAAGTTGTTTAGTATCACGCCTGTTTCCCACAGGGGTAGGCAGAGACTATGGACCTCCACTTGCTACGATCTTGACAGACCTGTTTCGCTTCATCTACACTCATCAACCTCTTCATACATGCCCTTCGGTTACGGGTACTTCTTGCCTCTCCCTTTTTCACAATGTCTGCAATCTGATCGCAGAAAGTTCGCCGAGGTCGACCCTGTCCCCGACCCTTAAAATAGTTTCAGTAGTTGTTAGACGTTATTTGTTTCTATAATGTATAGGTGACAGCTGGTAACAGATTGTTCCACCACATCGTAGAGTCCGACACAGTGGGAACCAAGATCCTGAAGGAAATGAACAGACAGAGTTTACCCGGAGAGGTCACTTTCATGCCGCTCAATCGGCTGCAAGTGAGGGACATGGTCTATCCGAATGACAATGTAAGTTGCGATAGCAAACTTATTTTGAACTCTATTTCTCAGTGACAAAGTTAAAAACTGTTAGAACATTTCGATATACTGTAATCTTTATTTACTGCACTCTTCGATCATATATTCTATAGATGCACAGTTGCCGCCTAAAAAATGGCACCGGAAAAACAAGGCATAAAATAGTATTATCCCTTGTTTCGCTGTCATTCGCTCGGTGACCGCGCGCGTGACGTTACGTCGAAGATGACCAATCTAACCACAAGGTTAGATTGGTCATCTACAATGTAACGAACTTAATACGGATTTATTTCCACGCTTATCTCAGTTACTTAAGGTTTAAATTAGATTAAACTGTTTTCGCAATACTTGAAATGGTATACATCTACCTATGTACGTATTGACACGGGGACAATATTTTGTTTGATTTTGCAAGGAACTGTGCATCTATAGAATATATGATCGAAGACTGCCGACCGACAAAGAAGTCGGAATTAGATATCAATCTAATTCCGACTTCTTTGTCGGTAAAAATTGTAAGTTGACGTTTTTTGATAAAATGCTACAGTGCAATTTGTTACCGCTTTTTCTGCACTTGCGCTTAGGAATGATCTGACGTCAACAACTATTACGAAATCAAAAGCAAAATTGACAATTACATGATAAAAATATCCAAAGAAGAATAAATGTTAACATTGACTTTGTCTTAAAATTTCTCGAGCTTCTCCGTTCTTCAGAAGTTCTTTATGATAGTATGGCAGTCGTCAAGCTATGTTAGAAGCCTTAAGCTGCTCGAAAATCTAACACCAGTGTTGACCACTTACACACGCGAAAACCAACAAACAAATATCTATTATTTTAATGTTCTCAGAACGCCATAGCCATGGTACAGAAGCTGAAGTACGACCCCAAATACGCCAAAGCCATGAAGTACATATTCGGCAAGACGCTAATTTGCAGAAACTTGGAGTGCGCCACCGAACTCGGGAAACAGTTCCACTTAGACTGCGTCACTTTGGAGGGCGATCAGGTAACAATATAATTTTTTTATGCATCAGAAAGTTCCTTACATTTTGAGATTAAGCTTATTTAATTGAAATGATTCCTTGTTCAATAAACAAAAATGCACAATTTTTAACTATAACAAAGAATCTATAATAAAAAATCTTATTAATATAAAATTATTTATTAGAAAGCATACATACTTATATAATAACCAAATTTGAAAAAATATTCACAAATCTTCAAAATCTCATCTATTCGAAAAACTATGTTTTCACCCAAATATTTGGGGCTAAAGTCACTGGTAATTCTCTAGACACTGAAAAGTAAAAAGTAAATTCCCTAGGCGTTTAAACACATTTGAAAACCGAACACGAATGTAGAATCAAAAATAATATTGGCAGTCAGCAACAAAAAAGGAGAATTTAGTTTTAAAAAAATATAGGCAACAGCGTCTCATAGATGGAGATGAAAAGAAGAATGTGCTACACGCTGTACGGTAATAGTTTTATCTCAGGCGATATACTTGAATTCCTAGCTTCACTCAGGATTCTACCGTAAAATCCCTCGCTACGCTCGTGATTCTACTGTGGAATCCTTCGTTTTCTCTGGATTCAAAGTAGCGCCCTCGCGTTAAATCTATTGCCTTGTAGCACAATCTACTATTAGCCGCGTACTGACATACTTGTCTTGAAAACACCTGCCCATGTGTACCAGTGGACAGATATCTTCAATTTTTTCGAAAAATTTTGGATTAATTTATACGAAGTCCACTCTTGGAGGTCCAATGGGTATCAATTAATTATATGATGGAAACATCTAGCATAGTGTGTTGCGTTCTTGACCATTAGATCCGTTGATCTTATCTTAACTGTATAGTAGGTGAAGTGTATGTTCTACATTAGTGCATTGACCGGTTCGGAGTCACCATTTGCCAAATACCTCATTGGGCTTGTCTATGATATGTGCTCCACCCACTACCACTTCAACATGTAATGCCAAAATGTCTTGGAAAGAAACATGAAAGTTAAAAAAGAATAGTATTTATCGTAAGGTATATTGCATACTCGAAAACTTTGGCCAACTATGTTCAAAAATATATCCAAATTGAAAATATGTGATGAAAAAAAACCTTGAATAACTTTCATGTCATAAACAGTATCGTCTTTATCTCTTCTGGGGCAGACAGAGCATTTTAGGCCATGCCTTGCCTCTTTTAGAGTGATGGTTGGTGGGAAGTTGGAAAAAGGAATCAAAAAGTAAGGGTTGTTAGCCGCATCGCCTATTAATATAATTCGCATTTTTTTCCATTCCTACGATCTGCGCGGAAAGAGAATCAGCTGGTACATGGAAGAATCGTTAAAATTTTCATAACTCATGCAGGTATCATCAAAAGGCTCGCTAACCGGCGGTTACTTCAACCAATCGCGGTCCAGACTGGAGATGCAGAAGACGCGCTCCGAACTGATGGAGCAGATCACGTCTCTGGAACAGGAGCTGAGCACTCTGAGACAGGAGCTCAGCAAGACTGAGACCAGCATCAACAGCATAGTGTCAGAGATGCAACGGACGGAAACCAAACAGGGGAAAGCCAAGTAAGTGTACTTTGCTGAGAGCGCATACTACCCTAAAGTTCTTAGATCTTCAGTCAGTTAATATCAATCAATATTAACGAAAAACTCACTTTGAAATAAAAACACAGCCAAGTTCAGGAGTAATTCTAGTCATTATATGTTTAAAAAACACGATTGCTTAAAATTTTCTCAATAGAATAAAATTTCGTAGTTGCTAGTTGCGAAATCGGCTAGTACCTATTCAAGAAATACAATAAATAAATAAATTGTAACTTTGGATTATAATTGTATTAAACATAAGGCATTCATCATGATTTTTTTTAATAACTCCTAAATATTCTTTGTAAAACAAAAAAAAAACATAAAAAACCAGAAACGCGTAAACCAGCCGCATTGCCCCCGCCCCGCATAGTATAATTTGTGTGCGTGGAAGCGGGAGCAAAATTTAGAATGTCATCATCAGGCGGGCGCCTCTTAACGATATTGTACGTCTTGGTGATTGGGGATCGTCCATTATTCATGTGAGGCTCGGAAGGGTTCGGAAATCACAAAATATCACACGGGGGAGGGGGGCGTAGTGAGATTGAGGATGATGGATGTTAGTTTCTTTTCTCCTTCCAACTTATCTTTTCCATATGCCTCCAGCACCACATTTCAAAAGTCTTCAGACGTTTTCGATCCTCCTTGTTCATGGTCCATGCCTTACATCCGTAATGGGCAATACTCCAAACATGTTTTTTATGCGTAACGCTATCTAAATAGTTTATATCTGTTTCAGGGACATATTCGATAAAGTGAAGGCAGACATCCGCCTGATGAAAGAAGAGTTGGCCTCAATAGAGCGGTTTAGAGGGCCTAAAGAACGGTCCCTGGCGCAGTGCCGGTCCAGTCTCGAGGCCATGCAGGCCACCAAAGAGGGACTGGAGTCGGAATTACATCAGGTAAGATCCTATACATTTTGCTTACTTTATCATTCTAGCTGTTTCCCGTGGCTTAGCTCGCGTTTTGAAAGATAAAATATAACCTATGTTACTCGCTGATAATGTAGCCTTCTATAGGTGATAGAATTTTTAAAGACGGATCAGTAATTTTTTTAGTTTATCCATTACAAACAAACACACAAACAATAAAATCTTTGTCATTGATCATACCATTTTGAATGTAATTTGAGATTTATTATACAGAAGAACTGATACTAAGAACGTTATTCGGATCCAAGAAACTATGACGTCACGGTTTGGTATTTCATACAAATGTCACAGGAAACGTTTGTTTGGACGTTAAGTAAAAAGTATCTTATTTGACTATTTTAGCTACTAGCTAGCGACTTGTTAAAATTCTTTCCAATTTACAGGAACTAATGGAACAATTATCGACATCAGATCAAGGGAAAGTCGATGAATTGAACGATGCTATCAGACGGCTGACACAGGAGAACAAAGAGGCTTTCAGCGCCAGGATGAACCTCGAGGCCACCAAGAACAAGCTGGAGAATCTGCTCACGAACAACTTGATTAGGTGAGCAGTTTAGTTCATAGAGACAGTTATACTAGTATGTTGCCAGTTGCCAGCCCTACACTTGGGAGAAGGGGAGGGGTGATTTGGTGGGTAGGGTTGTGACGCAATTCGTCACTTTCTCAAAGGGTCATCGCTCGAAAACTGTCAATTCGTCACTTTCTCAAATGGTCTTCTCTCGAAAATTGGACACTTTCGTAGAATGTCACTTTCGCACTTTGTCATTTCCGCAATATTTGGTAGAAAAGTTTTTGATGACCAGTTGCGAAAGTGACAAAGTGACGAGTTGAGAAAATGACCATTTGCGAAAGTGACGAATTACGTCTCAACTGTCTAAGATGTAGTTACAGCACCTTCAAATAAGTCAACGCTCATGCAGGTCAGTCTGTAACCCATTAAATAGGGTATTACAGGCATTTTCAAAAAGTTTCTCAATTAGGTTCTATCATGCTAATAAACAACAAAAAAAAAACACAAAATTTTTATTTAATCGATAAGTGCTAAAAAGGAGTTTTTGGCAGGAAGTCAAGGTGTTTGGTTGGGGTTTTCTTTAAATTATTTTTAGTGGACCTTATAATATGAAATTAGTGTTGTTTGGTGTTATATTATATTCAACGACGTCTCACACCACACATTTTTTTTTCAAGTTTTTATTACCACATATCCATGCCCATGCCCAATTACAGCTTTCTAGTACTAATAGTCTATGAGTAAAACTGGGGACAGATAGACAGACAGACATGACGAAACTATAAGGTTTTCTTGTTAACTACGGAACCCTAAAAAACTGCGTGAAACTAAAAAGATTCTCTATTCTAAGGGTTCTTTGTCATTTGCGCTTTAACAAATTTCAAAATACGAGTAATCAAAACCACTTGTGCAAATATTTCGCTCCACTTCGCATACGATAAATTCAAAAATTGATGGATGAATGACCGTGCTTTTACAGGTTAAGCAACTTCTAGCTTGGTCACAGTTAGGATGAGTGACCGTGCTTTCAATCTTAATGTTGTCCAAGTCAAATGTTGAGATTCTTATGAATAAATTTCAGTTTTCTCTACCTACATAACTTGGCAGCTATTTAAATTTCAATTGTTTCGTCGGAATTTGAACTTGGCATTTTTACATTTATGTTTTCGATGGGATAAAATAAACACCCAAGAACCAGGACAAATTAAAAAAGGCCATTTACCAACTTGCCCTGGCTGGGAATCGAACCCAGAACCTCCGAGTGACGGACTAGCGTGTTAAGGAATCGCCACGGAGGTCGACTAATAAATTGAAAAAGTAATAAATTTTACGCAAGATTCGAATAACTATAACTTGGATATTTTAGAAAGTGCTATATGAATTTCACATATATTTAAACTCGCTTTTTAAATAAACGTCTTGCATTCACGCACACTACTGTATTTTCGACTTTAGCCTTTTTCTACTGATAGCCTGTCTACTAAAGTGTTAAGTACATTATAATGACGTCTGCCAAGGCCTTAATTCAGAAATAATAATTCAAACAAAAATAATTCTTTGATTTGATTGATTTGAAAATTTTAATAAGTATCGCGGACTGGAAGTCTTGACGAAAAGAAACAAGTAAGCTTTTACGTTACAATTTATGATTACCTACATCTATTGTCCCGTTTACACATTATTAACTCTATGTAACTTCATCTTGACATTTTTATCCCCCTAGCGGGAAAATTTTGCATATTTCAGAGCCAAATCCGACCACATGGCTTTGTGCATACAGTCCTTAAACTAAAACGTGACAACTGTCAACTGAAAATTTAAATGCATTTTTTAGCAATTTTTTATTTTATATTTTATTTATGGCTTGACGCTACTGCGTATTTAGCCAGGAACAAGTTAATAAAACGTGGGAAATTCTTTTTTCCTAACAAGTTACAATCAAAGGTTGGTGTAGGCCTTTGATTGCTTTAAGGGAGCTTCTGGCGACAAATCTATACGAGTCCACTGGTTTTCATAGCCGCGAAACTAATATTACTACAGCCGTACTATGACTGTCCACTTTAACTATTTCACATATTGTTCATGACCATGAGCATTTATAACACCAAACAACACTAATTTCATATTATAAGGTCCACTAAAATCAATTTGCAAAATAATTTAAAGAAAACCCCAACCAAACACCTTGACTTCCTGCCAAAAACTCCTTTTTAGCACTTATCGATTAAATAAAAATTTTGTGTTTTTTTTTGTTGTTTATTAGCATGATAGAACCTAATTGAGAAACTTTTTGAAAATGCCTGTAATACCCTATTTAATGGGTTACAGACTGACCTGCATGAGCGTTGACTTATTTGAAGGTGCTGTAACTACATCTTAGACAGTTGAGACGTAATTCGTCACTTTCGCAAATGGTCATTTTCTCAACTCGTCACTTTGTCACTTTCGCAACTGGTCATCAAAAACTTTTCTACCAAATATTGCGGAAATGACAAAGTGCGAAAGTGACGAATTACGTCTCAACTGTCTAAGATGTAGTTACAGCACCTTCAAATAAGTCAACGCTCATGCAGGTCAGTCTGTAACCCATTAAATAGGGTATTACAGGCATTTTCAAAAAGTTTCTCAATTAGGTTCTATCATGCTAATAAACAACAAAAAAAAAACACAAAATTTTTATTTAATCGATAAGTGCTAAAAAGGAGTTTTTGGCAGGAAGTCAAGGTGTTTGGTTGGGGTTTTCTTTAAATTATTTTGCAAATTGATTTTAGTGGACCTTATAATATGAAATTAGTGTTGTTTGGTGTTATAAATGCTCATGGTCATGAACAATATGTGAAATAGTTAAAGTGGACAGTCATAGTACGGCTGTAGTAATATTAGTTTCGCGGCTATGAAAACCAGTGGACTCGTATAGATTTGTCGCCAGAAGCTCCCTTAAAGCAATCAAAGGCCTACACCAACCTTTGATTGTAACTTGTTAGGAAAAAAGAATTTCCCACGTTTTATTAACTTGTTCCTGGCTAAATACGCAGTAGCGTCAAGCCATAAATAAAATATAAAATAAAAAATTGCTAAAAAATGCATTTAAATTTTCAGTTGACAGTTGTCACGTTTTAGTTTAAGGACTGTATGCACAAAGCCATGTGGTCGGATTTGGCTCTGAAATATGCAAAATTTTCCCGCTAGGGGGATAAAAATGTCAAGATGAAGTTACATAGAGTTAATAATGTGTAAACGGGACAATAGATGTAGGTTATCATAAATTGTAACGTAAAAGCTTACTTGTTTCTTTTCGTCAAGACTTCCAGTCCGCGATACTTATTAAAATTTTCAAATCAATCAAATCAAAGAATTATTTTGTTTGAATTATTATTTCTGAATTAAGGCCTTGGCAGACGTCATTATAATGTACTTAACACTTTAGTAGACAGGCTATCAGTAGAAAAAGGCTAAAGTCGAAAATACAGTAGTGTGCGTGAATGCAAGACGTTTATTTAAAAAGCGAGTTTAAATATATGTGAAATTCATATAGCACTTTCTAAAATATCCAAGTTATAGTTATTCGAATCTTGCGTAAAATTTATTACTTTTTCAATTTATTAGTCGACCTCCGTGGCGATTCCTTAACACGCTAGTCCGTCACTCGGAGGTTCTGGGTTCGATTCCCAGCCAGGGCAAGTTGGTAAATGGCCTTTTTTAATTTGTCCTGGTTCTTGGGTGTTTATTTTATCCCATCGAAAACATAAATGTAAAAATGCCAAGTTCAAATTCCGACGAAACAATTGAAATTTAAATAGCTGCCAAGTTATGTAGGTAGAGAAAACTGAAATTTATTCATAAGAATCTCAACATTTGACTTGGACAACATTAAGATTGAAAGCACGGTCACTCATCCTAACTGTGACCAAGCTAGAAGTTGCTTAACCTGTAAAAGCACGGTCATTCATCCATCAATTTTTGAATTTATCGTATGCGAAGTGGAGCGAAATATTTGCACAAGTGGTTTTGATTACTCGTATTTTGAAATTTGTTAAAGCGCAAATGACAAAGAACCCTTAGAATAGAGAATCTGTATCGTTTCACGCAGCTTTTTAGGGTTCCGTAGTAAACAAGAAAACCTTATAGTTTCGTCATGTCTGTCTGTCTATCTGTCCCCAGTTTTACTCATAGACTATTAGTACTAGAAAGCTGTAATTGGGCATGGGCATGGATATGTGGTAATAAAAACTTAAAAAAAAAATTTGTGGTGTGAGACGTCGTTGAATAGGTCTTTCAAAAATATTGTAAGATTATGAACACCCTTTTTCGTTTTAGCAATCCGTTTGTGAAATATTTGGTTTTTGATTGCAAATTTTTGTTAGAATCATGTGTCTTCCCTCTCTGTCAGTTAAACGGTTGTATATGGACACTTAAAAAAATTCACGGCAGTAGTATATAACGTCTCCCTGTACTAAAACTAATTTAAGGTGGATTCAGTTCATGATACTGAACAACTTTTCCTAAGGAACACATAATTAAATATGAAAAGAAAATGTTTGCTTTCCATTCGACCTCCGTGGCGTAATTGTTAACACGCTAGACCGCTAATACGGAGGTTCTGGGTTCGATCCCCAGCCAGGGCAAGTTATAAAATGGTCTTTTTCAAATTGTCCTGGGTCTTGGGTGTTTATCTATGTATGTATTTATCATAAAATATAGTATCATTGAGTTAGTATCCCATAATACAAGTTTAAAACTTACTTTGGGGCTAGCTTAATTAGTGTGATTTGTCCTTATATTACCATACATATATTACATAAATATTACATTTTGCCAAATCTTGTGTGTAAGAGATCAAAAATAATTTTTGTATTTCGTTTGTTCCTTGGTGAAAGTTGTTCAGTATCATGGACTGAATTCAGACCTAAAGTAAGGCAGTAGTTAGTTACATAAAACAAGTAGGTACTGACTACGGAACCCTACACTGCAGGTGGCCCGTCACGGCACGTGGCTGGTTTATTTTGGTTAAGTTGAAATTTTAGGAAACCATAGACAAATTTATGATATTTCTGTGTAAATCAATATTACTTATCGCTGACATGACGTTCTCAAAAATACAATCAAATAGTATTTTACGCGAGCGGTGACTTGGAAAACTACACGTTTTGTGTTCCACTGACAGAAAATGTACACATTTGAATTTTCTTTGTGAAACAATACGTTTAGCGACCATCTGCAATCGTAACACCTTTCACTTCTATTCACCTTATTATGTAAGTACGGAGGGTAAAAAGGATTGCACGTTGAACAGATCAACAGTCTTGGCGTAGCAGCTGTACGTGCTCAATCAATGACTTGACTGTTTGATTTTGTACAATATTTTTAACGAATCAACAAAGAAATCTTTTCCTGAAAACAGCTAAAAAAATTGGTTGATTAATGAAGCAGTAATTAGCATTATTGCACCCTTTTATTTTTTATCTTCTAATAAATTTTCCTGTAATCTATAGGTAAAGAACTATTAATTGTATATTTTTCAAAAGATTGGGTTCAGTGGTTTCGGAGATAAGTGTATTTTTATTATTTATTTTCAAAAATAACTTCAAAAACACCAACTTAAAAAATATAGAAAAATATATTTAATATTATCATAAAATGCTCTTTCATTTGATATTTTACGCGATATAGTTCACAAAACCCTTTTTTTAATGTCTCATTTATCTTATCTCCCATAAAGTGGCCCCATTTTTTATTTATTTATTCATTTACCTACATTTTACTTCCGTCTTTGGGTCACAAATTTACATTATGTGCACCACATTTCAACTGAATCGGTCCAGTAGTTTAGTAGGTGGGGTAAATTTTCGCCCATTTTCTTAAATAACTTAAAAATACCGATCTAAGAAATAATAAAAAATAAATATATTTAAAATTGTCATACAAAGTTCTTTCATTTGATATGTCACACGATTTTGTTATCAAAACTTTTTTTTAATGTCTAATTTACCCACAATAAGTGGCCCCCTTTTTTAAATTTCATTTATTTACATTATACGTCTATCTTTAGGTCACTAAGTTACATAAGTGTAGGTACTAAATCTCAACTAAATCATTCTAATAGTTTCGTAGCAAATTGATTGTGACTTACGGACAGACAGACAAGCGAAACCCTAAAAACAGTAAAAACACCGAAAAAATCGGTTCCTATACAAATTTCCCGGGTGGCTGCACACTTTTGTATAAAAATGCAGATTTTTTTTTGTTTTTTGACTGTTGTTTTAATATCATTATACTATACTAGCAGTCCACCCCGGCTTCGCCCTTGGTACACACAAAGCCTATGTCACTCGGGGATAGTGTACCTTTCTAACGGTGAAAGTTATTTTTAAATCGGTCCAGTAGTTTCGGAGCCATGTAATGCAAACAAACATACAACCAAATCATTTCTCTTTATAATATTAGTGTAGATAAATAGCCTACTATAGCCTGCCTGCCAAGCCAAGTATAGATCTAGTATAGCCTGTGGTTCGATATATTACGAATAATGTCAATTCGTATTTTGATATACATTCATGGGGAAAAGTTGTTCAAAATTTTAGACTGAATTACCCCTCAAAATAATTGTAAAACCCTAATTAAATAGCACCTTTTATTACAAAAACAGTTAATATGATTCCGCGACCCGAGAAAGTTCCAATCCGATTTTCACCCTAATCGCCAATTAAAAAATATAGGTAATAAATCAAACCAAATTATTTCTTTCATTGACTTAATTTTCAATAAAATTAAAAAAAAAATGTGCGATGCCGTATCTGCGATAGCATTACATCTTTACTTGAACGTCAACAAAATGTCAAAACTGTACCATAGTGTAGCAAAAGTATGACATAATTTGGCAGTTTGTACATAGTTTTTTATTGAAATATTTTAGACTGTAATGCAATTTTACGTAATTTGAAAATTGATTTTTTTGAAAAATTCGACACGGCCTCCTTCCTGAACGCCCGGCGGGCAACTGAATTTGTATGGAAGAATCATGGCCGCCATTTCAGAGATTTCTGTCAAAAACGTTGCAAAACATCCAATTTTTAAAATTTTTTTTTTTTATTATTGCGTGATTGCATTGTAAGCAAATATTAAGAATAATGTTTCAAAATAGCCTTTATTTTTATAAAATATATGCAATCCCTTGTTAGAATATTTCTTTACGCAGAAAAACAAGCCAGTTTGTTGCATGATTTTCTAAAATATTTCTTTTAGGTTTCTTTACAATTATCTTACTTTTTCTGAATTAAAATTAAAAAAATACGATTTTCGTCTACTGGCTAGTCTATTCACCTATAACTAGGTATGTAATTTTCTTAGTGGTCTTTTCTACTTAAGCCATAACTATTGCCCGCGCAAAGTGCGTTTTGCATGTTTTTGGGCAAATTCAATGCTTGTTTTTAGGAAAACTACAAAATATTTTAAAAAATCCTTTTTTTCGTCTACTGTCCCAACTCTTCCTCTATCTATATGTATACATTATTTAACTTAAATCAAACGCTTTCTGTACAAACTTGTTGCCCGCGCAAACCCAGTTTACATGGTGCCGACCCTTAAACAGCCGTATCCCGTAATAATACGCCGTGTGGCAGAGTAAAATAGGACCACCCCATCTCTTCCTGCGATGTCGTAAGAGGCGACCAAAGGACTTAGCACAAACATCCCGTGCTACAATTGCATTCCCAAAGAGGGTTTGGCCGCGTCGGGCGGTGGCCGGTTGTAAAACTTTTCGCACAAACACATTCCCAAAGAGGGCTGACGTCAGGCAGGCGGCCGGTTGTAAAACTATAGCCAAATCATTTAAGCTGTTCTGGCCATTTGACATCAAGGTCTTTGACATCCTTGGGTGACCATTGACATGCATGTTATATTTGGAGAAGAAAAAGCAGGAAAGCGCACCTCGGGCTCCGAAGCAACACAGCTGAGGATGCAACCGGGAACGCACTTAGACGAAGAAGAAGCCGTATCTCGTAATACCATGGCGGTTACTATTTGGTGTTAAAAACAGCTTAGGAAAAACTATAAAAGAATTTAATCATTTTCTTTTTGTTATTTTATGTACTAAACCTTACATTTTCCAACTGCTTTTTCACTAAGATATCTCAATATTATTTCTAGATTTTTATCATATAGTTAAAGTAAAATTCCTGAAGAAGAAATCCTATGATTTAATGACACTTAAAAGTCAAAGCTGATCCATCAGGAAACTGAGTTTGATCGACTCACTTAACTTTTATCAATCTCTCACAGACGTAAAGATGAATTGGTGCAAGCCCTACAAGAAATATCAGTAGAGGACCGCAAGCGTCGACTGGCCAATAGCAAAGCGGATCTCAGCGCGTCGGAGAAACGGATCAGACAGATCAACAAGGAAATGGAGGAGGTCGAGAGGAAAGTGCAAGCGGCGGTGAAGAATGAGAAGGCGTTGAAACTAGAGCTCGACAAGTGGCGGAATAAGGTATACTACCTACCACAGATGAAACATAAGTTACTTTTTTTACTGATAAATCTGAAGAGATTTATCAGTAAAAAAATTATGTTAAATAAAAACAAAGAAAAAAAACGGATAAGTATTTCCAACTAACAACATATGTTTCCTATGGGGGTAGGCAGAGACTATGGATGTCCACTTGCTACGTCGTTTCATCAGCACCCATTTATTCTTAATACAGACCACGTTGTGTGGTTCCCGGCAGAGTAGAAAAGAACCATTCCAAGTCTTCACGTGGATGTCGTAGAAGGCGACTTAGGAAATACAAGCCAAACAAAGCTTCTGACCAGCGTGGAGAGTGTAGGCTAAATCCTCTGACTGCTCTGGCTGAGTATGGCTCTGGTAGTACAGAGAGGGTCGTGATCCTGCAGTGGAGACTAAAAAGACCTGATGATGATTATACAGCCCAGCTATCTCAAACATTGGCTAGTTCTATTTTTGAATATATGGCGGCGTGAATTTCATCATACGCATTTCATTTTCCAACAATGAAATTTGCTTTAGGTACCGATGGAATGTTATTTATTTACACTTTTCTGTGTTCCTTGATTATTCTTACTGTATTGTATCACACACCAATGCATTTTTAAATTATGTTTGCCAAGTTTTCGTATGGTTGCAAAACATGGTATATAAGACAGCGTATCAGTTGATACAGTCGTATCAACGCTGTCTTATATAGTTGATAGTTACCAACCTGATAAAAATAAATATCAATCTCTTTCAATTCAACTTTGCTATATACTATCTAGTTGTAGTAGTTGAAGTAGGTACATGATATTACTATGCGTGGAAGAGTCTGGCTGGATATATAATTAACAAATAAATATAATCATTATTTTCAGTTTTTTATATAATTATGTGGATCAATTTACAACTGCATGATATGATTTTAGGAAAAAGAAGCTCAGGACAAAATGGAGGAAGACGCCAAAGGGCTCGAGAAGATGGCGTCCAAAGAAGTTCTGCTGCAGGAGAAAATTCAGGAGTCATTGGACAAGATCGCAGCTCTCGGAACGCTGCCCAACGCGCCAGAGCTTCACTCCAAATACCAGAAGATGTCTTTGAAACAGGTCATTAATTATATTCTAAGTTTCTTGTTTATTTATTTATTCAAAACTTTATTGCACAAAAAATAAGATGGTACAAGTGGTGGACCTCATGCTATACCTATGGCATTCTTTACCGGTCAACCATTAGATCAAGCAGAAACATGGGTGGCGTGGCATACTTGTAAGAAAATGCCTTTTTTTTCCTGCTATATTAATTCCATTGTACTATAATGATCTAGTATCATAACACATAAAAATAAACGGGCAAGTGCTTGTCGGACTCGTACATGAAGGGTTCCGTACCACCGTACAATGTTTTAAAACGCTGAAGAAACACGTTTCTTGTATGACGAGGCCCTTTAATTTTTAACTTTTTCTTATTTTTAGTATTTTTTGTTATAGCGGTCATAGTTATACATAATTTGTGAAAATGTCAAGTATCTAGTTAATGTCATTATAAAGATCGAGTTAAAAACGCTGAAAAAAACACGTTTTTTGTATGATGACCCCCTTTAATTTTCAACTTTCTTTTATTTTTAATATTTTTTGTTAAAGCGGCCACAGTAATACATAATCGGTGAAAATTTCAAGTACCTAGCTATTACGGTTCAAGAGATAGAGCCCTGTAACAGACGGACAGACAGCAATAGGGTCCCGTTTGCACCCTTCGGGTACGGAACCCTAAAAAGCGTACTCTGCTAGAAAGCCAAAATCCAGTATTACTTCTAGATGTCGGTATTATCGCCCCCGCTAGTCATACAAAGATGCTGGGCACTTAGGCTGACGGTGTTCACGAAAAATCAGAGATGGCGCTTGTTGTTCGTAGAAATTAAACGCTTATACCGCCATCTTTCCGAAATTAAGCGGCACCACTATGAAACTACCTTTTTTTTGTTAGAGATTTGAATGCGTTTGGCCTCTATCTAGCCTGATGGGAAGCTAAGATGAGGTCTAATATCTACTATCTGTATCTTTAAAATCATAAAACTTTTGATATAAGCATGTTTTAGGTTTACGATAAGGCTGATATGTTTTATAAAACAAAAGCCTGTAAGAAAGGTGTAACACGCAGACCCAAAAAATGCCTATTTACCTTACTTCGAATTGCGCTTCAAAGTGGCTGTGAGCTGTAAACCTCGCGGACCCCTCCCCCCCCCCCCTCTTAACCCATTAAATTTATGGGATGAAAAAGATGTTCAGTCAAAAAAGTTTTATGACATATTTTGTTTTAAATAAAGTTTTAAACCCCCATATCTCCGCCATTTTGAAAAATTTCCAAATACTGAATCGACCAAAAAATTCTATATAATTATCGAACCAGCATAAAATTTCACGAGAATCGGTTGATAAATGCGACCTGTAGGCGAGAACAAACGCTCGCTCGGTCAATTGTATTAACTTGACCAGTGTTTGTAATTTACTATACATAAAAAACTTTTGGTCACAGTTGTTCAAAGAACTGGACAAAGCCAACCAGCACCTGAAGAAGTACAACCACGTGAACAAGAAGGCGTTGGACCAGTTCATCAGCTTCTCGGAGCAGAAGGAGAAACTGTACAAGCGGAAAGAAGAACTCGACATTGGGTAAGTGATTAATGTAAATAATAAATAAATAAAACCCCCGACTGTCAAGAACGCCAACTAGTGATGAGTACCGGAACTACCGATACTTGATATCCGTAGCACCATCTATGTATTTGCTAGAGAAAGCCCTGACTTTCAAGCGTTAACTCCCAATAACTTAAACGGCTAAACCGATTTTCATCAAACATAGTTAAGCACAAATGCAAGGGAACTTGCTTTCTCGTAAAAAAAAATCGCATCGAAATCGGGCCATCCGTTCAAGCGTTACGATGCCACAGAGAGACAGAGACCGACAGACATTAGCGTCAACTTATAACACCCCACTTTTTTGTCGGGGGTTAAAAATAGGCTAGATGACTGAATTCTATTTGAATCAAAGAGCAAACAAGGTACCTTCTTAAAGAGATAGTCTGGTTAAAACGCATCCTTAGTCTCTTTCCCTCTTATCGGCATTTACTGTTGCTAGAATAAAACTTCGCTAAACGTCAAAAGTAAAAATGTAGCCTGTTTTCTGCTTAATACGAAAAAATGACATTAGGGCGGAGCTTAATTTTCCGGGGTCCAGTGCTGCCCCCATTTAAAATAAATCATTTTAAAGAAAACGGAGACATCATTTAAAATTTTGCTACTACCAAGTCCTAGATAACTATTTTGTGAACTACTGTTTACAGTTTATAATGAGAACGTTAAACTTTACTACGCACATTTGCCAAAAGTGGCCGGTTTTCGCAAATGTGCGTAGTAAAGCTTAACGTTCTCACTTTAAACTGTAAACAATAGTTCAGAAAATTTAGGTACGGCCACAGAATACATAAGAGTCAAACAGAATGGTATCTCACAGCGTCTCCCGCAAATTGGCGTCCCCGCACCTCTCCCCCGCACTTTGTGAGCTTTGACGGCTCCAAACCAGGGTTTAATTACTAGCCGCACGCAATACGCGACGTGTGTTGTCTTGAGAACTGTCAACCAATAGTAACCATCATGGTGAGAAGGTGCGCGTGTAATAATTGTTTATCCACCCAATACTCTAAAGAACGTATATTTCATACATTTCCAAATGATGAAAACAGGTAAGCAAAGCAACAATATAATTTCATGTTATTACCCAGCAACCATCTTGATATATATATACCCTTCTCGCTCTCTCTCATTGGCGGGAGATACACAAGAGCGAGTTTGTAACATTACCGGATTGCTAATAAGCAATCCGGTAATGTTACATAGGCTCCTCGCTCACAGGTAATCACATACACGCAGATGCCAACTGGATTTCCGCGGGTTATATTGCTAAATGCCATTGTTGACAGTGACAACTTGACATGCTGTGTGTAAGCGTGAATCGTTATAAACATTTGTTTATTTTTATTGAATTTATTCATATAATTACCGTATAGTTTTGCGCCGAATATGCAAATAACTATATTACAATAGTGAATTTTTGAAATTATATAAATGACTCAATAATAATCAGTAAAGTGAACTATAGGTGAAATGGACAATGGACATAATGAAAAATATTTGTGAAGTGATATTACGTAGCTGTTTCCGACTTTTCTGTAACATTTAATACATATAAAACAGAATATTTTTTACGTCATAGTGTTCGAAAATCTTCCGGTATGGAAAAATATAATCGTAAATATGTCGAACTCGTTAGTAGGTAAGTATTAAAATAATTCTGCGGTGCGACCCTAACTATAAAACTCACACATCGACGTGTGTACAGATAAATTGTTTCGTTTGTAGTAGTAGTAGGTATATATGTTACTCTGAATCAATGAAGAGTCATACCAGTGGTACGGCCTTAACTTCTGTTTAGGTGACTTTTCTATTTAGTAGCGTCATACACAAACTGGCGTATTGCGTTAGGGGGTTCTCACTTTAAACTGTAAACAGTTCATAAAATAGTTTGAAGGGATATCTAGGGGATACTGGAGACAAAATTGTAAATGATATCTGCGTTTCTTTACAAATAATTTATTTCAAATGTGGGCAGTACTGGATGGACCCCGAAAATATCATGTATCCCTTAAAAAAATACGCCACTACGTTTCAAAACAGGTTACGCTTTGACACTTCATCGCGGAATCTATATACCTCCAATATCCCTGATTTGACCTGTCATTTGGATTATTTAAAAATTTGAAAAATGATGACGGAACGTCAAATAGCGCTCTTAATCAGGTTTTCTGCATTAATAAATCTAAAATCACGTTCAAAATGGATGTGATCAATGACAATTGACAATATTTTGTGACTTTTTTTTTTTTATCAGTACAAAATAATTAATTTTTAGCCCAGACCACATCCCTATTCAGACTAGGTCTACTAACTTAGTTGTTTCATTAGCCGCGTTTCAATCGAAGCGGAACTTAGCCAATGATTTAATCAACACATAAACGGAGCGGAGATTTCGGGCTCCGCTCCGATGGAAAAGCAACCTTAAGTACCTAGCTTCGAAAGAAATGAATTAATGTACATTATAGGGGTTCATGATTGTTTATGATTGAATATTTATGAATAAAACACGACAGTAAAGAGTTCAAGGGTAACCTGTATCGAGTAATCGACCAGCATGAAAACTGATTATTATTAAACTAAA
Organism: Acrobasis repandana; assembly: GCA_963576875.1. Classification (NCBI taxonomy): domain Eukaryota; kingdom Metazoa; phylum Arthropoda; class Insecta; order Lepidoptera; family Pyralidae; genus Acrobasis; species Acrobasis repandana. The sequence goes on along the minus strand of OY756223.1, from coordinate 5,639,948 downwards.
CAGTCACTGTTTCTGTTGACTATTGTTTATGTAAACAAGAAAGATGTTTCTCATAATAGCCGTTTAATTTTCTCATCCATCACTTATACAGGGTCCAACAAAATATACTGAATCTATTTGAAGGGTGAATTCAGTCCATGATACTGAACAACTTTCCCCAAGGAACATATATCGTAATATGAAAAATAGTTTTTGACCTCCCATACTAATTGATCGATCAGTTTGTATGGAAAACATTTTTTTTTTTCATAATTCGATATAAGTTCTCCGGGGAAAGTTGTTGAGTATCACGGACTGAATCTGTCCTTAAAATAGTTTTAGTATAATTTGTTAGACTTTATACAACACAACAATGTACAATCGTCTCATGTCAAATCTTGCAAACATACCTTTAGTTTATCCTTAGCATTTTTGGACCCATACGATAAATAATTCTAATTTGACTATCGAAAAATGTCGCCAACCCTTTTTGTAGTTGCTATTATATTTCCTTTTGGAAATGAATACCTAAAAAAACATCATGCGTATAAAACAATGCAAAATGTTCAGTTCACTTACTGATTCCTTTATTATGCCACAATACATTGCACAACATTAACTTTATCAAAATGTATATAGTTTGTATATGCACAGGAAGGTTAAGTTTGGCTTTTATTACGTTCAAAATCAAATATAGTCCTTATAATTTTCGAAAATATCCTTTCTTTATTATCAGGTGCGTATAAATAATCTAAATGATTGTAATCACCCATATACTCGTACATTATCACGTTAGGCAAATGTCGCCTTAATGTCTCTACGTCATACGGGTCAGAAACCCAGTCGTCACCGCTGTAAAACAATCCTACAGGGATTACAATCTTACTTAAATCGTAATCTGGCGGTTCTGGTATTCCGTACCTCAGACTGTTCACTTCTGTCCCGAAATCGTAACGACAAAATCTTTTTGATTGCACCAATTGCCCGTAATGCACAAATTGTAATGTTGAAGTGCCACTAAACATATGTCCAAGCATTATTGGCATCATACTCTCGTTTATCGACCGGTAGTCAGTCCCGACAATCATCGCCAACATATCGTTGCACCGTATACTCAAAACACTGCACACGTAAGCCGACACTTTGTTGAAAAATTTCATGCTTGGCACATAAACGTTCAAATCCGATAGATAGTAACTTAACGTCTGGTATGCAGGGGACAGCATCCTTATCATTGGAGATCTCACATGCGTCATCCACGCTACTGGAGCCAGCGAAAACATCATCTTGATTTTCTTATTGTACTCTGGTTTCATGGAATTCATCACATAAGACGTAGTAGTTCCTTGTGAATGACCGATGTAATATATACTAGACTTTCCTGTCACTTTTAATATGTAATCGACCATTGTCGGCGTGTCGTATATTCCTATTTCCTCCCATGTAAACTTCCAAAACTCTGGTTGAGAAGAATTGTACTTCATATGCAAGGGCGCGTGTTTGTTCCCTCTTGCATTGCCCATCCAAACATCAAATCCTTCATCCGCTAGAATATAGCCCAATGCTTTACCTGGACCTTGAATGACCCAGCTGTCAGAAGAATCTAATATCCCATGCATCAGGAATATAACCATGTTATTCCTTGCTCCATTACTGCCGCTAGGAATTCTATGAATGTTCAAAATATATCCATCTTCAGTCACAACTGTATGCTCTTCGAAGGGATATCCATATTTCTTTGCTAATTGCGAGATATTCAGGTAAGCATCCTCAGGTACCGTCACAGATAAATTGCTTTGTACATCAGAAATATCATCTGTCAACAAGATACTGAAAATATCATAGAAATTATTCAATATACTTGCGAAGTCGCCGATCCCTTCAATGACCGCATTAAACGTGGGCAAAAAATTCAGTTTGGTATCTGCACTCTGCGCGCGAACTGTTGTTGAAAAGACACATAAAAATATATAAATAAAATACATTTGCGTGTCCGTCTTATATCGCGTGTGAAAAACGAATCGAGCCGCGATGTTTCGGTATTCATATTTATACAATTGTTATAAATAAGTGCGGTACGTTTGTATGTATTTCACCCCATTCTTAATGGCCGTGAGATCTTGACACCATTGATTGATAAGTACTCGGGCGTTTGTTTAATGACATTGTTAATTGGTTTGGTTTATTCCATAATAAGTGACGCGTCTATCTGGGCGATAGTTCGATCGATACGATGGTACATATTTTTTTATATGTTATGATTTTACGTAAGACCAATACTTAACGTAAATCGAGAGACAAAACTTGTTTTATATCGTAAAACTCAGTACGAGTATATAATTGATGCCTATATAGATTAAGCTGTGTCGATTTATTTACCACATTTTATTATTTCCCTAAACCTTGACTTGTGTTCCTCGAGACCAAATTAACTCTAAACGATAAGATGTCAAATTTTAAAATTTAGTTTTACAGCGTTTTCCTTAGAATATGTAGGAAATGATTTCAATAACAATTGCCTTAGTTTGCTCTTAACCTTAAAGAAACAATGAATTTTGACGACTGTCGTCTTTTGAAGTCGAGGTTAAATTAAATTCTGAAGAAACACGATTTTCATGACTCGCAAATCCATAATTCTTGTCACGTCAATTCAATTCAAAATATATTTATTATCATAGGATATTTATAATATCTCTAAAGGTGAAGTGGTAGCATAAGTGGCGCCCTCATTTGAAATAATTGTTTGAAACTACATATAGGATATTTAAAAATTTGATTTGGATTAATGTCTAAAAAGACCTTCAAACTATTTTATGAATAACCTTTGAAAGTAATATTGGTAGTCCGTCTAGTTTTAAAACGGGTTTTCGCCAAAAGTGGCCACTTTTGGCGAAAAACCGTTTTTAAACTAGACTACCGTTTTAGTTTTAAACAATTTATTTCAAATGAGGGCGCCACTTATGCTACTATTTCACCTTAATAATAGACACTTTGTTTTGTTTTGCACAAATGTTGACGTCAAATCGTTACTTACAGCTAAGTTTATGCCGCTTCCTAGGCGCAAGTGCAGAAGAAGCGGCAACTAACTGCACTGCACGTTTTCTCCAAAGAAGTCAACTAAAAAACTAAAATCTTAAAATTAGTTATATGGATCAGTTAATTCAATGGCCTTTTAACCAACTTCAAAAAAGGAGGAGGTTATCAATTCGACCGTATGTTTTTTTTTAATGTATGTTACGCGATATCTTCGCCAATTGCGGACCGATTTTGATGATTCTTTTTTTATTTAAAAGCCTTTACTACCAAGTTGGTCCCATTTTAATTTGGTAAAGATATGATGAAGAACTTTGAAGATATGGAAGAAACTCCTAAAAAAATTTAAGTCAGTTGTTTTTTTTGTTAAAAATTTAATTATTGAATTGATCTTCTTGATAATTTAATTAAGAATATTAAACATTTATGTCATGACATGACATGTATGTTTAATATTCTTCATCACACGTCTTCCGGTTCTATGCTTTGTCTTCCCCATTACGGATAAAGACGTGTGTGTATATGTCATCAAGTTATATTTCCAAAGACGTATCTCCAGCGTTGTAAAAATCCTATACAGGGTGACCATGTAACCACCGTTAAATTTTTGGAGCAAGTTCAGTCCATGATGCTAAACTATTTTAAATTTCTGGGCCAATACAATTTAGTTAACAATTGCCATTGATACGACAAGAAGAACTATTTTAAAGTTTCGGTCTCCCTTACAAAATATGTGTGTGCGCTGATTTACATGTGAAGGAGATTTTTTTTCATCGTGTTTCTTTGTTATTACGGGAAGTAGTTCAGTACCATGGACTGAACTTGCTCCAAAAACTCGGCTGCTGGTTAAAAAGTCACCCCGTATATCGTTTACTTTTTGCCAGCGGCGAGAAAATCCGCGAGCTGATCGAAACTTTAGAGCACCGCAAGCTGGAAGCCATCCAGTTCACGTACAAGCAGGTGACGCGCAACTTCACGGAGGTGTTCAAGAAGCTGGTCCCGCAGGGCCGCGGCAGCCTCATCATGCGCACCGGCACCGACGACGCGCAGGAGGTCAACCCGGACGTGAGTACTGCGATGTCAGGGGGCGTCTGCGCAAGCCGTGGTGTGCCGTGGTACGCATTTTTGGGCGGAATTTCCATTCTTATCAACATCATCATCAACAGGTCTTTTTAGGGTTCCGTACCCAAAGGGTGCAAACGGGATATTACTGAGACTCCGCTGTCTGTCCGTGTGTCTGTCTGTCCGTCTGTCACAGGGCTCTATCTTTTGGAGCGTAATAGCTAGACACTTGAAATTTTCACCGATTATGTATTACTGTGGCCGCTATAACAATAAATACTAAAAATAAAAAAACAAAAGGTAATAAATAAAGGGGGTCGTCATACAAAAAACGTGTTTTCAGCGTTTTTAACAAGATCTTTATAATGGCATTGACTAGATACTTGAAATTTTCACAGATTATGTATAACTATGACCGCTATAACAACAAATACTAAAAATAAGATAATGTCAAAAATTAAAGGGAGTCCATACAAGAAACGTGTTTCTTCAGCGTTTTAGAACATTGTACGGAGGTACGTAACCCTTCATGTACAAGTCCGACTCGCACTTGCCCGTTTATTTAGTCACCACTGCAGGAGCACGACCCTCTCTGTACTGCCAGAGCCATATATTAGCCAGAGCAGTCAGAGGATTTGGCCTACACACTCCACGCTGGCCAGACGGGTTGGAGAGGTCTCATTGATGTCTTTAAGCTTTGTTTAGCTTGTGTTTCCTAACTCGCCTTCCACGACATCCACGGGAAGACGTGGAGTGGACCTATTCTATTCTGCCGGGAACGACACGGCTAAAATACTACAATATCAGAATATAATCATTTATTTGCATAATTTACATAAACTGCATGCAGAACTAAGGCACAGGGCGGAATCTCCTAAGGTACGCGCAATATGCGTCACCCAGGCGTCACCGTTCCCCGTCCCCGCACCTCCCCCGATTTCGCCTCGATGACTCACGTTGGCCGTCAAGAACCGGGGGAGAGGTGCGGGTGCGGGGAACGGGGACGCATATTGCGCGTACCTTAGGAGATTCCGTTCTGTTTAATCTTACTGTATTCTGTGACTAAGGGGTGCGTCTGCGCAAGCCATGGTACGCATTTTTGGGCGGAATTGCCATACTTATGAAAGCAGGCATTCCAGGCAGCATTCTTCCATGCTGGTATGGTAAAAAAAAAGCTTAGAATGTACTAGCTGCTTCTCTTCCCGCGCAGATCGTAAAAGCCGATCGAGGGAATGGGCGAAAATCTGAATCATTTTAATAGATGACGCGGCTAGATACCCATCAATATTTTGATTCCCTTTTTCCATCTTCTCGTCCACCATCACGCTAAAAATCGCCTTTGGGGTCTATCTGCTTAGAGCCGCAAGACCCAAAATGCTCTGTCTGCCCCACTAGGGATAAAGACGTGATAGTGTATTGAAAGCAGGCAAATGCGCGCGCTTATTGCCTTTTACGCTGTATTTTCACCTTTTAACTGGTTGTTATTTTTGTGCGAAAGTGGCCAAAAGGAGTCATTGGCAAAGGTTGTTCAAAATGATACAGTGCCATACAGGCCATACAGTGCAAATTTCTTGCCTGTTACATACAATTTAATTGAAGCAATAAATGATTTGTATAGTTGACGTTTTGTTTAACACTTCCACTGTTGAAAAATGCAACGTGTGTGTTTTGCCAAAGAGGAAAACATCATTTTTTATCTTTTGCTTAAATTTAATCATATGCAACAGGCAAAAAACGTGCACTGCGTAAATGGGAATTTAATCACCCCTCAAAAATATTTGGACTGAATTTAAGAACACCTTGTTTTTTTTGTCAATAAAATGAAATATTTTATGGACTTGTTTTACGATCGTCGTGAGCACGCAAAAAGTATTTGGGATTGAGGAATTTCCTAGTTTTAAATGGTTTTTTAACGGGTGCTTTATGGCATTTAGTTTGCCCACGTGACCTTGTCGGCCGAGGAAAACCAAGCTAATCTAAATGCCCTTTTTAAACTGCCTAATGACTGGTTGACTTTGGACTCCTTACATTTAGGTCGCTTCTATCTTGTTATAAATACATTTTACTAGTATTGAGACAAGATGATTCTAACTAACTAACTATCGGTTTATACGACAAAATCAGAATCATATATTATTCAATCCAATAAACTTAACGTTTTTATTTTTCGTTGTAATGCACATTATTGAGATGTAGGATTTTGATTATATTTTTCCGTAATATTAGCAACGATGAAGCAACGAACCATAAAAAATGCGCTTTATTGGTTTCGTTGCTTGCTTTCTGTTAGTGCGTTGCAAAAAAAATTATCTATTTTAAATCAACGTAGGGACATATTTCAAAAATTTGTTTCATACTATAGCATTTATAATGACTTTTGACAAAGGTTAGATTATGTATTGATTACTTTAAAAATAAAAAACTTTATTTTATTTTCAAATATAGGTAACAATAACTACTAAATAATTATTTAATCTAAATTATAACCAGATAAAAATAATTAAAACTAACTAAAAACTAGAGCTTAAAAACTAAATATATTATTTAAAATAACAATTTAAAAATATTTTTATAAATAAAAAATATCGTTGAGTTCAATGCCCTGCGGTAGGGCCCGCCCAAAATACAAAGTATACTGAAATTATTTATTAGGGTAGAGCAAAGATACTGAATAACTGTCTCCAATATTCGTAGGTATAAAAAACAATTGATTTTTTTGATGATTTTGCTACCATATATTAAGTATATTGTTAAAAGATGAAGTTTTAGTGTATTTTCCCCTGTAAAGATACTTCTAAAGGCGGATAGTATCTTTGTAACATTGACTTAAAAGAAAACCTGCCTCGCTCTGCAACTAGACTGGCTGCTATTTGGGCCACTGGATATCGCAAACGACGCGATCGATTTATCTGTAATGGCCGACAATTTGCTAAGGAAACTATACTTCTTTTTTATTATGTAGATACATAAATACTCGTACATAACAGTAAATTCACACAATAATGCTGGTGACAAAATTTTCAAAAAGACGGAGAATTTTAATATTATACACATTAGATTTGTTTTTTGACTGGTTTACGCGTTTCTGGTTTTTGAGGCTTTTTTTTCATTTTTCAAAGAATATTTGAGATTTAAAAGTAAGACATAATATGATGACTGCCTTATGTTTAATACAATTATAATGTATAGTTACAAGGGCTAATTTTTTTTTTTTAATACTAGCCGTTTTAGTATAAGTCAGAGGTGATTTGGAGGCAACTTTTTTTATCGAGAAAATTTTAAGCCATCGTGTTTTTGAAACATATAATGACTAGAGTTAGTTAAAACTTTGCTGTGTTTTTATTTCAAAGTGTATTTCGTTAATATTGATAATATTTAAGATCGCTCTAAGTACTATCAGGGTCATACGCAGTGTTAACTTTTTCGGCATATTGTATTTTTTAACAAGCGAGCGAAGTTTTCCCAAATCTACTTGGATAATGTAGTACTACTTAAAATACCCATAAACGGCAGTGGCGGCCTTGCATGAGTGTGATGAGTTTAGATGAAAAAGCGAAAGATGTGTAAGGATCGCAGCAAGTAGAGGTTCTTAGTCTCTGCCTGCCTCTGTGGGGAAAAGGCGTGATGGTATGTATGTATGTACTAGGATAATCAAAACATAAGCTATATCAAGGCATTGCCGAGATATGGGACGGTAAGAAGGGATACGAGTGCCATTAAGATTAGTAGTATACAAAGTGGAAGGGACATACCCGTAATAAATCAAACCACGGGCTATAATAGATGACTAAAGTATAATGAAATTAAAATAACAGTCAAGAAACAAAAAAAAATTCGACATTCCCATACAAATCGCCCGGGCGGCCGCACACTTTTGTATGGAAACGCCAAAAATTATTTTTGGTTTTTTTGCTATTATTCTAATTCTATTATACTATAATGGTCTAGTATAGACCGTGCTTTGATTTATTACGGGTATGTACCTTCCACGTTGTATGTAATTCATTACATTGAACGTACTTGTACAATAGGTAAACACGATTAGCATTTAATAGCCCGCACGCTTTGCTGTGTAAAATATTAACTAAATAGCTTATGTGCAAATAAAACTATTGTGCGTAAAAAATACTTACCTATATGTATAGTTGTTTCACGCAATCTAGGCCAGTTCAGGTAATTGGTATCTCTTGATTTGATGAGATTTAATACTACTGATTTTGAATACTTATTTTTGTTTGTCACGCTTTAACTGGACGGGTATATATGAAACTTAGCAAAACTTGGAAAAGAATCTTTAACGACTTCCGTGGCGTAATGGTTAACACGCTAGACCGCTAATCCGGAAGTTCTGGGTTCGATCCCCAGCCAGGGCAAGTTGGAAAATGGCCTTCTTCAAATTGTCCTGGGTCTTGGGTGTTTATCTATATATGTATTTATCATAAAATATAGTATCGTTAAGTTAGTATTAGGTCCTTACATATGAAATTGCCGATTTTGAATACTGGCAACTTTAAAATCAAATATCTTGCGTTTCATTAGGAATTCCAAATTCAAATTTATTTCGAAATAAAGCCAGAAAAATATTGCTTTAAAATTCGTATTTCATTTGTTTTAACATCATTTGTTTGAGTTTTAACATTGCTATAACAACAACTATGGACAAATTGAAAATTTGCGGTATTTACGAATACGAGTTCCACCGTGGCACCAGTGCTGCAGAAACGACTCGAAGAATTAACGACGTGTATGGACCAGGCACCGCTAACGAACGAATGGTGCGTTTTTGGTTTCAACGTTTCCGTTCTGGAAATTTCGATTTACACAATGAGCCTCGTGGACGACCTGATACTCAAGTGAATAACGAAGAATTGAAGGCGATAGTGGAAGCGGATCCATCTCAAACCACTTCTGAATTAGCAGCAGCCTTCGGCTTAAGTGACAAAACGAAACTTATCCAAATTGCGCCAAATCGGAAAAATTAAAAAACTCGAAAAGTCGAACGCACGAATTGACTGAAGCAAACCAACAAACACGCGTTGCTTGCTGCGTTTCTTTGCTTGATCGCCACAATAATGAGGGGATTTTGAACCGTATCGTGACTTGTGATGAGAAATGGATCCTGTACGACAATCGGAAGCGATCATCACAATGGCTTGACCCTGGAGAACCGGCAAAACCTTGCCCTAAGCGAAAACTGACCAAAAAGAAGATTCTGGTTAGTGTTTGGTGGACCAGTGCTGGTGTTATCCACTACAGCTTCTTGAGATCAGGCCAGACGATTACTGCAGACTTGTATTGCCAACAATTGCAAACAATGATGGAAAAGCTCGCCATTTAACAACTGAGACTGATGAATTGCTCTAGCCCACTGCTCCTTCAGGATAACGCTAGACCACACACTGTACATCATCGCCAAGTTAGAGGAGCTGCGACTGGAACCTTTGCGTCACCCACCATACTCTCCAGATCTTGCCCCAACCGATTACCACTTTTTTCAAAATTTGGATAACTTTTTACAAGGAAAAAATTTCAAATCTGATGAGGCAGTCAAAACCGCCTTCAAACAGTTCATAGACTCTCGCTCCAAGGATTTTTTTTTCCAAAGGTATCAATGATCTGCCTATAAAATGGCGGAAGTGTATCGATAACAACGGCGCATACTTCGATTGATTAAATAATAATTTCATTAAAAAAAACTTGTTTCACTTTTTTGATACTGAACGGCAATTTCATATGTAAGGACCTAATATCCCATAACACAAGTTTAGAACTTACTTTGGGGCTAGCTTAATCAGTGTGATTTGTCCCTATAAAAAATAAAAATAAAAAACTACACCATGGTCTGATTTAATGCATAGAATAGGTTTTATCTACACTTTGCGAGTACCATCTACAGTCTGCCTTTGGCATGTTTGCTATTATGCCTTTTTAATAAGAAAAATAATTAAAAAGCGGTCGCTGTATATCGCCATTCTTCATGATGTAAAATTCGAAGTTCCACAAATCCGCTAGCTTCCAATAAGTCGTCAAAATAAACATTTTCTATGGGATTTGTATTAAATACTAAACCGTGACGTCATAGTTTCTTGAAGTGAAATAGCGCTCTTAATATCAGTTTTTCTGCATTAATAATCTAAAATCACGTTCAAAATGGATGAACTTTGAACTTGATATCAATTTTGAACTTGATTTTAGATTTAGTTATACCGAAAAACTGATATTAAAAGCGCTGGTTGGCTCCAAGAAACTATGACGTCACGCCTTGCGTTTTTCATAGAAATCCGATAGAAAATATTTGTTTAGGTGTTTAGAAAAAAGTATCTGTTTTGACTTGTCGGCAACTAGCGGATCATTTATTTATCTATGCCCAGGTTAACATACCAAAACGAAATAAATTAAAACGAATTGACCTTTCCCAGCGCGCCAATGCAGACCAGTTCACCGGCGTGGGCATCAAGGTGTCATTCACGGGCGGCGAGGGCGACATGCGCGAGATGAACCAGCTGTCGGGAGGACAGAAGTCGCTGGTCGCGCTGGCGCTCATCTTCGCCATACAGAAGTGCGACCCGGCGCCGTTCTACTTGTTCGACGAAATCGACCAGGTGCTTATATTTTGAGAGCATTATTGACGCATGCTTCCTAAGTTCATAAGCGCTTTCTGGCTGCAAGATAGGATTAAAGTAAAAAAATACATATATATAACTAAAACATATATATAAATAAAATAAAAAAATTAAATCCAACCCAAACTCGATACATATTTAAAAAATAATCAAATTAAGACTGCAGTCTTCGACCGTGGGAATTTTTTCTTAAACACCCGAATCTATGTTTTCTATCTACACATACGCATTGCGCTGTATTGTACATGCACCATGGAGACGAATTTTGACGAATTCAGAAGCGCAGTGAGCGGTCTGCCTTATCAGCGTTTTCCTCCACATAGTTATTTGAGAATTTCGGAGAACTTGAAATTTTGCTATCTTTTTACAAAAGACAAATTATTTTTATTTATTAATTGTACGTGTTCAAGCATGAATCAATATTCATACATGTGTATTTTTTATTTTTTTACTCAGTCGTATGCGCAAGAAATCCGACGACGTATTCGCTTATATTTTCTTCAAAGTTTAACCTTTTACCAAACCAAACTAAGTTTTTGAATGAATGAATTTTTTTTTTATTAAAATCTTCTCATTCACTTTTTAGGATTTTCCTTTGTCTTTATTTCTTTGTAATTTAAACTCAACTTCATGTTTTAAATTCCGTGTAAACAACAATGACATGAACGTCGCACACCGCAAAAAATCAAAACACGTCTCAGGTTATTTGGAATTAAACAAACTATTACAATGAAAATCAATAAATTGTCTCATTTTATTTTTTTAATACTTAAATAAACTTCAATTTAACATATCTTAACATATTGTTACTAAGTTAGTTTGACTCCAATCAGCTCCGAAAAAGCAGTCAAAATCACTAAAACTAAGGACGGGGCCCTTAAGTAATTCAATGAGTTAATAAGCATTCAATAGAGTGATATTATCAGAATCTTTAATAATAAAGTTAAAAAATTGCTTATAGAACTAGCCCCCTACTCATTTGACGAATTTTGCCAAATGAAATGTATTTAAATTGATGACATGAATTGTTAAATATTAATCATCAACATCAGTTCTAGGTCCCATATCCAGCCCCCATCATCGTCTATAAATTGTAAAATATTAATAGACAAAATAATAGAATGACATAAAAACAGTGTTCTTTGGTTTTTTTACTGAATTTTATACCTATGTACTGTTTAAATCTAAGTTTTAAAAATATTTACCTGTAAAAAAATGTTATCAATATATAATAAACAAGAAAAGTTTTCTAAAGAGGGTTGACGTCAGGCAGGCGGCCGGTCGTAAAACTATAGCCAAATAATTTAAACTGTTCCGGCTATTTCTTCTCCATTTCGCAAGGTCCTTGGCATCCTTGGGTGACCATTGACATGCATGTTATATTTGGAGAAGGAAAAGCGGGAAAGCGCTCCCCGGGCAGCACAGCTGAGGATGCAACCCGAAACGCGCTTAGACGATGAAGATATAATAAACAATAAACATAATCATCGCCAGGTCTTTTTTAGTCTCCACTGCGGGAGCACGACTCCGTACTACCAGAGCGATACTTAGCCAGAGTAGCCGGTTTTGGCCTACACTCTCCACGCTGGCAAACTGATTAAATGATTGTTATTTTCAGGCCTTAGACGCCCAGCACCGCAAAGCGATCGCGAACATGATCCACGAGCTGTCGTCGTCGGCGCAGTTCATCACCACCACGTTCCGGCCCGAGCTGCTGGAGCACGCGCACAAGTTCTACGGCGTGAAGTTCCGCAACAAGGTGTCGCACGTGGAGTGCGTCTCGCAGGAGGAGGCGCGCGACTTCGTCGAGGACAGCGCGACGCACGCCTAGACATCACAGCACAATCATTTCATTCAAGTTTACAGTTTCTAGCCTCTAGAAATTGCTGTGAAATCTTTTTGGACTTGAGGAATTCGAAGTTTCCTTAACGAAAGTAAAAGTAAATATTATGATTTAGTTTTCGTTAATTGCAATTAGACACATTTTGATATAGGTAAAGCTGATATCACAGCCGTGCGGGCGGTCCATACGCGATCCGTACGGATCGCCCGTACCGCCGTACAGCACGCCAACCTAAGGGTTAACCTATCTCATCTATCAGCACGGAACAGCACTTTCCTATGCTGCTATCCTTTTCTGTCGCTCAGAACAGTAATTTGCTAGAGGGAGAGAACGACAGAACGCTGCAGCACGGCCGGTGCTGAAGCGTTCAGTCGCTCTGAGCGACAGGAAAGGATAGCAGCATAGGAAAATGCTATTCCGTGCTGATAGATGAGATCCAACCCTAATAGTTTGGAGTATTATCCTTGTTATTTTTATTTAAATTAACAGGTATAATAATTAAATAAGTTATTAAGAAGGGTCTTCTAGAGTTGATTAATGTTATAACCACTTTAGTTCGAAACATTATTTTATTTGTAAGCTTTTACTATTTATCAGTACGACAATATGAGTAAACTTTTTAATAATGTAACAAATGACATTATTGAACTTCTGGATCCCGAGACTTTTTAATGTTTCTCAAAAGTTATCTCATTAAGTGTCTCACAAATTCCTTGATGATTGGCATCACTAATTTGAGTGTTGTTTATAATGAGAAGTGGTGCTCGTGATTTATTGTATAAAATAAAATTCCATTTTCATAACAATATAACATCTTATTTCGTATATGCCTTCTAAATCCTTTGAAAGTTTATTAGTTAAAAAGTAAAATTGTATTGCGTTGATAAGTGTGGTACGGCTGCGCCTTTGCATGCTCGACTTGGCGTCTCCATTCTCCATCGAAACGTGACGTGTTTCATTACTATTTTCTGGACAAGATTATTTTTACATCACACTGATTAAGCTAGCCCCAAAGTAAGTTTTTAACTTGTGTTATGTGATACTAACTCAACGATACTATATTTTTATGATAAATAACACATTTATAGATAAACACAACAACAACAACAATTTGAAATAGGCCATTTTCCAACTTGCCCTGGCTGAGGATCGAACCCAGAACCTCCGGATTAGCGGTCTAGCGTGTTAACCAAATCATTACGCCACGGAGGTCGTCTATGTATAATATAATTAATAAAGTTATGAACTAAAAAATAAACTAAATTCAATCATACCGTGTTTGGTATCAAATGAAAATGGTTAATTAGCATATTATTACCTGCTACACCCCCTGTTATGCTTGCATTGATTCAATAAACATACTATATTTTGGTATAACAAGATGTAGGATTATAAATATCGCTTTGCGTCAATTTTTTCATAAGTATTGGATGTTAAGCAGAGAATAAGTACGTACATAGATATTTATGTGAGGACGCAATCTAGAAAAAAGTATGAAGTATAATCTTTATTTACAAATCCAACATTATCAAATATCACTCTTGTTGGTGTCACTCCACGCATAATAATACTATTGCTTTCAGAGCCTTACACTACGAACGTAGCCAATATTACTTGTTAATATCTTAATAAATACGAGAGAACATCAATGGAAGTAATTTACAGAAATTTCACATTTCAAAAATACATCAAAAGAAGTTTGATTCATTCACCAATGACAGCTACACACAATCAAGATGCACCATCGTCAAGAAAAAACAAACGTTTACTTAAATTATGAAACAGGAACTTACATTTGTTATTTCTTTAGGCCGTGTTCACACCAAACGTATAGTCCTCCGCCGAGACTGAGCGCGCGTAACGCAGTTTATCGCTTTTCCAATATTTAACTTCTTCACACCGACCGAATCGAACCGTCAATACTAACAGTGAGCATGCTCACAGTCGGCGGCAGACTATACGTTTGGTGTGAACACGGCCTTAAAACAATAACGTATGGCCTTAAAACAATAACGTATTTGTTTTGTAAGAAATAACAAATTAAAGTTACTTTGTGTGGAATCTATTTCTGTGGTGTTTACAGTTACAATTATTGATAAGGTCAAGAGGGGTGTAGGCATCCGTATGTTATGTTATACGCCCCCGGTGGAATGGACTAAAACTTCAATTCCCGTATGCCTACTACATATTATGAACAAAAAGGCTCAATTTACATTGTCAAGGCGTGAAAGCTAGTTATTAAAATTCCACAAGGCGTATTCAACCCTATGTGAATGTAGTGTAATGTATAAAATTGTGTCAACAAAATGAATTTCGCGGAAATTCTTATATCATGCAAATTTTTACTATATCTTCCTAGACTATAGAAATCATTATCCTCTTGAGAATTTCTTAAAATTCGCCTCGATTCAATTGAGCCAAATCGTTATCACTTGTAAGTCAAGATGGCAGTGAAGTAATTATGTAATGTTGCCGCCTTAGCATAAGGCAAGTGAGGACGTCTTCATTGGAGTCGTTTGGCGAATAGCCCAAACCACGAGCGCAACAGAAATGGGTTGAATTAATATAAGAATCAGAAACAGTGTTGAAATGTATGTTTTTTACTAAGAAAAAGTAATGTGTTTTTTACTCAGACGATTACATGCATGATCTATTTTACAGAGTTACTACCTATATATGTTACATAGGTTTAGTGGATTCTCGAGTAAAATGATATGCTAGTATACTTGATACCACAGATCTGTATATACTACTAGATAAAGAAAGTCCTTCAATTTGTATAAAAACCTGGCCTGCCAATTTTCAATACAATATTTTAATAAAAAAATCACCTACAAACGGAAGGAATCTTTTTTATTACTTCCTCCAACGTTTTGCGACGAGTTCCTACGGCTCAAAACGGCAGATTCAGGTATTTTACAGTAGAGAGCTCAATGTCCGATCTAATAAATTGACATACACGGACTAAAAATGACGATCCTAAATGAAGTCAATTCGACGTCAGATCGACAAGCAAATTTATACAGAGGCTGTATCTATCTTGATCCTTGGTCTGTGCTTGATACATAGATTTGGTTCATTAGGAATGCCTTAGTGTCTATCACTCATAGTTGCTTATCATTAAATAAGTAATTTTAACATTTTGCTAAATAACATAACTTTCGTACCTTACGTTTTATTGAGTACTTATTTACTCGTATACAATACATATATAACGTCTAATCAAATATACTGAAACTATTGAAATAACCAAAAAATTTTTTGGCTTTTCATACAAACTCGGATCAGCTGATCGGTCACCCTTGGGGAAAGTGATTCAGTATCATGGACTGAATCCACCCTTAAAATAGTTTCAGTATATTTTGTTAGACAATGTATGTATATATAAGGTCTAACAAAATATACTGAAACTATTTTAACGGTAGGTTCAGTCCGTGATACTGAATAACTTTCCCCAAGGAACATATAGCATAATATAAAAAATATTTTTTCATATATCACCCTCCTTTCACCGTCACCGCTATGTAGGTATCTCGCCGCCCGGCCGACACGCTCAGCTGATTGCAGTGACTGAACTCATAAGACGTCTACACACGCTGCTTACCACTCATTCACAAAATCACAAACAATCACATGTAAGTTTAATTTTATTGTTTGCCCTAGTAAGTCATTAGGTATGTAATTCAATCAATACACAATACACATATGCCTTGAAATAATAAAAAAAAATATTTTAATTGCCTGTCGATGTATCCTACTACTGGGCAAAGGCCTCCCCTTTATTTCTCCACTGATTCCTATTTTATAATGTCAACAAAAAAATTACAACTAGCCTTACAATGTGTATTGCGAAAATTAATAACCATATCTCTTTCTTCAAAACCGTAATACACATTCACAAATCACAATTAATCTGTTGAGGAAGTAAAAAGAATACTTAATACAAACATAATCACATACAATAGGTAATGTGAATTAAAATCGAATGTACACAAAATGTTTGTCTGTGTAGTCTTCCCATTCACGGTACCTATTCCAAAGACCAGCAAAATGCAACTAAAGTTATTAGTCGTTTTTTGTCGGTATAATAAAAGCATATTTCACACGTGGCGGTGTTTCTTTAAATTCGAAAACAAAGGATTACTTTTCATAGATTCATTCCGGATTTTCGCCGGCTTTTATGATGTGTCTTTGTTTCTTTTGTCGGCATATTTAACTTACAAAAATACCGTTCAAAACAAGCAAAAAATGTGTAAACATTAAGTTGGCTTGTGCCGGCGGCGATAACAAAAGGAGCCATAAAAGCCATGAGCCGTGGGAACGCTAAATAAACACAAAAACAACATAAAAACTTCTTCAGTACTTCAAAGTTCTTGTCAGTAGTAAGTTGCATCTAATCCAAATAAAATTACGCGTACGATTTCACAGTGCCAAATTATTTAGGTATTCAACAACAATACCTAGCCACAGTAAAGTGTTACGATGTGTGTAAATAAAACGCAAGTGTTATTTTAAGGACTTGCATATTTGCAGATCGGCCTAGGCATAGATCATTTACATCAATAGTAGGGTCAAGTGCAGCGTTTTATTATTATTTTAATAACTTCGTGTATCGTGTAATACACGGGGGTCTACCTGAGGCTTAGTAAGTGTGATACAAAATTATTATATCACCTGAATAATTAATGAGTTGATTTTGTGACTGCGATTATGTTGTGTTGTGTGTGAAGTCGTGTCGCGGTCGTGACGTGACACTCGCGACGTCTAGCTACGTTTGTAGCTGCCTTTAGGTATAGCGGCGGTCGGTGGACAGCGGAGCATGTGTGGTCAAAGGTCAGTGTATGTTAAAAATAAATTTTATGTTTTTTGGAGAAAGTTGTTCAGAATCACGGACTGAACCTACCATTAAAATAGTTTCAGTATATTTTGTTAGACCTTATATACTGTATACATTTAAATATGTTTGCGTACGTTGGTAACGTTAACAGGTTACAAAATAGAATACTAATTTATAGTAAAAAAATGAATTTACTCATACACATTTTATATTTTATGTATTACTGTTTGGGTAGAATCTAAATAAAAGAAAATACCTTCATATTTTTTTTACAGTAAGTACTAATAATAAAAAATCCATACAGTGATTTGAATGTCTACAAGATATAAAAATTTAAAAATCTTATTGCTATGTTCAGACACACAACTTGGGATCACGCGAAGATAAAGGCACGCTGTCATGCAAGATAAAGCGCAGAGTTGACGGAGCGAAGTCGATTTAAGAAAACTTATCCACTTCAAATTATGAAAACTATATTTATTATTTCAAACCAACAGATTTTAGTTAGAACCTAATATTTTGCAATGTACTTACTAATAATAATATTGCTTTCATATATGCCATTTAATGAATAAGTAAACGAGGTTATAATGAAATCTAGCTGAATAGATCGATTTTCTTCCCCGGAACCCCCTATATACGAAATTTCATCAAAATCGTTGGTGATTTTCGAGATCCTCATTATATACACAAATATTTGTTTACCCGATTTATTTAAAACGAGCAATTCTTGTATTTATATATATAATTCTTGTATTATATACAAGAAAAAACAAATTTTAGTGTTATCGATACGTACCTATACAATATGTCACTCCTTCGTAAATACACAGTACACGCTTAAGAGTAAATATTTTAAACAATTTTACATAGGATTTAACTTCACATACTAATTTTAAATTTATAATTCATAAATTTATGTAGTTTTTATTTTGAGATCATTCAAAAACGTTTTAACTTTATTTTACACTTATCTCAAATAAGAGTTTACAAGTGTTTACATATACAAAATTTTACATTGGGTTTTGAAGATTTTTACATTTAAAAATTATATCGCCAAAGTAGTAGCCTAAAACATTTGAGCAAAGTATGTATGTTGAATGAGATCAATTGAATATCCAATTTTTAATCCGAAATATAAACACAATCATAGCCACAATATAAACCATAGTTGCTATCAACATAAAGAGTATCTAAGAATGATGTTATCCTTTATCAATAAAAAAACAATGAAGCGGAATCACTTAAAATCTTAGTGTTTACCCCGTTTCAGGAACTAAGATTTCAGCTACCGTAATATTCTTTTTACTATCTTCAATATAAACAGGAGACACCAAATCTGCTCCTAAAGTAAATTGTTATAAATAACTGCCTTACCTTCAGGACCCTTGTCACAAAATAACTTTTGAAACGCAATAGTATCTCTTTCAGAAAATCTTAAAAAGAAAAATGTCACGAAGCAACAGCCAACAGGTGCGTAAAGTAGACCTCAGACCAGTTGTTTTAATACAAAATATTTTACCTAAAATCCAATTAGGTAAATAATAACTACATCAATTTTACAGTTTTAACATCGAGAAACATTCTAATTCATCTTAAAATTACCCTGCAACTGTTACCGGCCTAAGAGGCCTTGATAGTTTAGCACTAAATATTCACATATTACTCACGTATGAGTATACAACAAACATGGTCATATCATGAAAGACACCAACACCGGTGGTGTCGGTAAAGTAGCCGTCGACCAGTTTTACCTTCAGGACTTTTTATTCAATAAAAAAATTGCGTTTCTAGAACTAAAAAGTAGTATTTTCACACAAAAATCCTAACCTAAAAACCAAACATGAGCAAACGAAATACGTCACTCCTGTACTCTTTTTTATATAAAAAAAACTGTTTCCAACACTAAAAATTAGTATTTTCACACAAAAATCATAACCTAAAAACCGAACATGAGCAAACGAAACAAGTCACACGTGTACTGTTTCATCAATAAAAAAAAACTGCGTTTCCAAACTAATAAGTAGTATTTTCACACAAAAATCCTAGCCTAAAAACCGAACATGAGCAAACGAAATAAGTATTACCGCTATAACATCCTCAGCGGCACTGCGTAGGGGGAGTTCCAGTCCCGCTCAAACACTTCTTGCAGCTCTTTCCTAAGGTCATAGCTGGAGTTCCTGTACCCGTGCTCGTCTTCTAAGACGAAGGCGACGCCGGCCGTTTCCGTGAAGTAGTCGCCCGACCAGTTGGACGTGCCGATGTAGGCGTGCCGATCCGACACCATGTACTTGTTGTGGTTGACGCGCGCGAACGGGATCTTGTCTTGCTCTGGAGTGGAGGGGACTAGGAATCGTTTCTGGAAGAAACAAAATACTTTGAAAATTTTGACAACCTCTGGTGTAATGGTTAACACGCTAGTCCGTTACTCGGAGGTTCTGGGTTCGATCCCTAGCCAGGAAAATTTGGATATTGGCCTCTTCAAATTGTTTTGGGTCTTGATTGTTTATATATACATGTATTTATTATAAAATATAGTATCGTTTAGTTAGTTATTCTATTACACAAGTTAACTTTGGGGCTAGCTCAAATATTTTAAAAGTCGGAGTTCGGTATGACAGTCGATTTGACCCTATTAAGCACTATTTATTTATTAATATTGTAATAATATGAACCAGTAAAATTTGCTGATCTTTGCCTACGTGTAAGTTTGATGAAAACAACCTCAAAAAGCTTAACGATTGCTACCTAGCATCACTAGCGTACCGCACACATAAAGAACGCTGACTGCGGGCTGGCTATCGAACCCAGAATTTATTACGTATAAATTATGTAAATTTTCACTTTTCTATTTTAAAATCTGTGATTAAAACTAAACTGTTTATTACATTTTCAAACTAAACGATCGCATTTGAAGTTTAGTGTCACTTAAATTAAACGATAAACTTCAAGCTATGAAAGGTATTGTGATAAAATTAAATAAAATTGTAATAGAAAAGTTTATGGCAGCGGTCAGTTAATGTCGGTAGTTAAATTCTAGAGTTTTACTACTAATTCACGTGATGAACATTTTAAAATAATACCACTAAAACTCCATTGCTGGGATTGGTAAGTTGGTGGGAGTTTTCAACTTTCCAAGAAGAAAAACACTGTTTTCGTCCTGGCCATTCATACTGGTGAATTTTGACATCGTATAATGGGTGTTTGAACATTGTTAGAAAACTATAATTGTTTACTTGCATCTGCTGAGAAAATACGATTTGTCGCTCAAAAGTTAAAAATTACATGCATTACGGGGGTATATGCTGCCCATAAGGCATGATATGTTATACGTGGAGTACCCAATACGAGTAGCCGACCCCAGGCTTCACAGCTAAGGATGCAACTGGGAATACGATGAGATGATGATACCCAAAAATGTATATACAGTGGCGTAGCTAGGCGTGGGCGACATGGGCCCACGGCCTCGCGGTCTATAGGGCCTCGCACATGACCTTAGATCTTGTGCCTAAATGCATTAAAATAGTGTTAAACCAGAAGGGCCTTGGATTTTGCCGCCTCTTGTAAAAAGAACTCTAGTCTCGCCTATATTAGCCTATGCTGCGCCACTGATTATATGGGTATTAAATGAAATAGATATGGACTCGAACTTGGCCGCGTAGCAACGATAAAGTAGAATATTATGTGTGGATGTTAATTTATACTTTTTTTTACTTTTATTTTTACATATTTATACTTTTCTTTTCCTCGGGTATTATAAGAGGCGACTAAGGGCGGTATAGATAACAGAGAACGAACAGACGCTTTGTTAGAAGAGGCCTTCAGTACGGCAGTGGACTATAACGACTAACAAAGTATACTGAAACTATTTTAAATGCAGATTCAGTCTATGATACTGAACAGTTTTCCCCTAGAAACGTATTTTATTATAATTAAATATATATTTTGCTTCTCTTAAAAATTCTGATCAGCGAATGGGTAAGTTGAATGGGAGGCCAAAAATAATTTTTCATATTTCGATATAATGATCCTTTGGGAAAGTTGTTTAGTATCATGGACTGAGTCCAAACTTCAAATAGTTTCAGCATATTTTTTTAGACCCCGTATAGGCTGGTGAGAGCAAGCTCTTAAGTTAAAGAAGAAGATAGGCTGGTGAAGAGAAGAAAAAGGTACTGACCACATGCAACTGCACGCGAGGATAGGCCTGCGAGAGCGCGGCCAGCGAGCGCAGGAAGTAGTCCTCGGAGGGCCGCGAGTGCTTCCACAGGCTGATCAGCATCTTCACCTTCACCTTGTGTTCCAACACCGCACGCCGGATCGCGTCGTCTATCTTTGGCCAGAACCTGGAAACAACAACGGAATAATTTAAAATAATATCACACATTAAGGGTTGGTACACATCTTATTTATTTATTAAATCTTTATTGACTACAATGGTACAAAAGGTGGACTTAATGCTAATGCATTCTCTACCAGTCAGCCTTAAGGAAAAACAGAAAAATTTAAATTAGCGATAGGCGCTTAAAGAGCATCTTGAGGGACGTTTAGTTGTTGGTTTTCGTAGACGCTTGATACCGACTTGCTCGCCACTTCCCGCGGGTTCCACAGACGGTCGAATGGACGAAATTGTACTACTACTATCATGTTCAGTTATGACTTACATGAGTTTAGGCGTGAACTCGAGCGCCGGCGCATAGTCCATGACGGATATGTAGACAAACTCCTCGGCCGACTCGATAATGTTCACGATGCCGTCGTCGTCGTTGGTGCGCCCGGCGGGGCTAAACGGCGGCGGCGAGCTCTGGAGAACATAGAGAAATACAACTTAATCTTAGATGTTATAGATTCGGCATCATAGATTTTCTCGGCATTGGATAGTTTATATGAGATTACAAAGTACCTATTTGTTCGTTAGGCGTCGCGACCTAGTGCTATTTTTTAACGAGGAAGTCAGCAAAACACAAAACGTGTAATTTTCCAACTTGCCGCTCGCGTTCTAACGCATGGCATCGTATTTTTTAAAACCGTCCGTGTCAGCGAAAATTAATATTGTTTTACGCAGAAAATATCATATATTAGGTAAGGGTTTTCTAAACATTTTACCATAAAAAAAAGCAGCGTGAAATGGAACAGATTTTCCATATGAGAAACAACACGAAGGTTCTTTGACATTTGTACGTAGAAATGTCAAAATTACGGGCAAATCCTTCGCGTAAGACTGATTCAAAAAAGCGCCTTTTTGGAAACGCTTGCGCAAAATATTCGTAATGTGACTCCCATTTTAAAAAATAGCACTCCTTTTGGCCTAATCGTATGAATCGGACAAGAGAGATCATTTCGAATTTGTACTTTATGGCACGTGGGGCGAATGGCCAAATATATTTTTTGTAAGTGCCTCGGTTATCCGCTGCATAAAGCTATGAACATTTTCATGGCCTACTTGTATATTTAGCTATAGGTTTAACTATGTTCATTCATCCACTAAACGGGCCGGAGCAATCATTAATCATAACGAATAATAGCCAAATCAACAGCTTGCTGCGTAGTGTTCCCTAGTCCTTGACACACTGAATAACTACGCATCGAAAAATAAATTATCCCCATACATATACGCAAGGACTGATTTAATAACAGATAGCTTTCAAGGGCGTGAAGCACATAATCATATTCAGTTGGAAACATTTTATTGTTATCTGGAAAATACCACGTGAAAACTTACATTTGTTTGCTGCTTACAGCAGTCGGTCTGTCTATATTTCATAAACAAGATTTTGTCGGTGTAATTGAATGAAAAGAGACGCATACAGTGACTATTTTTGGCAGAGATTACACCTGACAAGGTCTCGAAACTATGTTAGGTAGTGTTTCTCGATTCAGCTGAAACGAATTGCCCTCTCACAAGTCAACGGCTTTTAACGGTGGTTAAGTTTGCGTTAAGTTTTGAGACTGAATAAGCTCGTGATATCCTTCTGATAGATAAACCAATTTGGAAAAGTCGATTATGGTACAAAATATATTTTTATTTTTGGGTTTAAAGAAAATGCTTATTTCCTTAAAAAATTAGGAGTGAATATCTCAATCAGTAGGGAGTAAAGGGAGGCCATGGGTTTGGAGTTGTGAAAAACCAAGATTCTGACTTGAAATTATATGTAGAATTGATTCCAATAATAGATAGGAATATGTATTTTGCTTCAAACTCGGATAATAATACGTCTATCATAGCAATATCTAAATATCGTAATTATTATCACGAACATAACAATTTTATCGTGGCCATAACTCTATGAAATCGGTAAAAATGTCGGACAGGACGTAAAGTTCGCCCTACAATAACCATAAAAGGCTAATAGGTTGGGTGGTAAAGGTCGAAAAACACAACAGCTATACTAGTTAGTTTCAGACAACAACAGACAAGTTAGTTTCAGCATTGAGTGTCCAAGGATTTTGCAAGTGCATATTGGGGATTATCATCTCACAATCGGAACATTTAAATGTTAAATAAATTAATAAAATAAATATATAAGGACAAATCACACTGATTGAGCTGGCCCGCTAGTAAGTTTTAAATTTGTGTTATGGGGTACTAACTAAACGCTACTATATTTTATAGTAAATACGTAGGTAAAAACATGTATATAAAAAAAAAAAAAAAATCCGAATCAAATGTAGTGGTAAAAATACTTCAAAAACTGAAGAAATAGTAAATATATTTGATGATTATTTTACTAACATTCCTTTGGAACTCACTTCTAATGTGAGTTCTAGCGCCCAGCGTGCTGAGGCTTTGCTTAAGAGTAATGTTAGCCCTTGTGATTCTAAATTTAATTTTAAGCATGTTAGCCCTAGCGATATAATAGATGCTTTTAAACAGTTAAATTTAAAAAAATCAGAAGATCACTGGGGCATGTCAGTAGCCGTAGTAAGTCATATTATACACATAATTGCTGCCGATTTAGCTTTTATATTTAACGAATGTATTGATGAAGGCATATTTCCTAACTTAATGAAATGTAGTAAACTAATCCCCTTATTCAAAAAAGGAGAAAAAACAGACCCTGGCAACTACAGACCTATCTCTATTCTGCCAGTTTTGAGTAAGGTGTTCGAAAAGATAATGCTCAATCAAATGCTACTTCACTTTAAGACCAATAATCTTTTCCATAGCCAACAATACGGCTTTACTGCTGGAAAATCGACCACCGATGCAGGAGTAGCACTTATTACTAATATCTACGACGCGTGGGAAAACAGAAATGATGCAATTGGATCATTTTGCGATCTTTCTAAAGCATTTGATTGCGTTGATCATCCAACACTTTTGCTCAAATTTCGTCAATACGGTTTTGATGATAAGTCAATTAAATTAATAGAATCTTACTTAACAGATAGGCTTCAAACTGTTGATATAAACGGCGTAAAATCACACGGGTCTAATGTGAAAATGGGCGTACCCCAAGGTTCAATTCTAGGACCGTTCCTTTTCTTAGTTTATGTCAATGACTTGCCTTACATGGTTGAGAAAGAGGCTGACATGGTGCTGTTTGCTGATGACATCTCGCTAATATTTAAAATAGATCGACATAACAGTGATGCTAGCGCGGTGAACAGCACCTTATCTTTAATTTCTGATTGGTTTTCGGCCAATAACCTCATGTTAAATGCGAACAAGACCCAAGCCTGCGTTGACATACTAATTAATGGTCAGAAACTCGATCTGGTTGAAAGTACTACCTTTTTAGGAATCACAATTGATTCGAAACTTCAATGGGGCGCTCATATAACTAAACTTTCTAATAGGCTTAACTCTGCGGCTTACGCTGTTAGGAGAATAAGACAATTGACAGATGTAGCAACTGCTAGACAAGTGTACTTTAGTTACTTTCACAGTCTAATGTCTTACGGGATACTTCTATGGGGGAGTGCAGCCGACATTCAGACTATTTTTCTTTTACAAAAAAGAGCAATTCGTGCCATTTACGGTTTAGGATCGAGAGACTCACTGAGGGAATTATTCAAGGAAATAGGTATACTTACTTTTGCATCACAATTCATATTTGAAAATATAATGTATGTAAGGAAAAATATTTCCATGTTCAATAAAGTAAGTGATTTTACAGATAGAAATTTACGTAATAAGAATGACTTAGTTAGCCGGTATTACAGGCTGAATACAGTCAGTAAGTCTTTTATGGGGAAGTGGGGGAAGTGTATACTTTTTTATAATAAATTGTCAGAATCGGTCTTTGATATGCCAGACAGAAAATTCAAAGCTTATGTAAAGAAAGTACTTTGTGAGAAGGCTTATTATAGGACCGATGACTATCTTAAAGACAAAAAGGTCTGGCTTGAGCTTGGCGCGGGTCCCTCTTAAAGGTTTGTATACTTAGACATGTAATAATTTAGGTACATTGGTACATACTAAATTAACAAATTGACATTATTTTAAATTTCGTAATTCTTATAATTCAATTTAATTATGACATAATAAACAATGTAATCTCTGTCCATCTATATAACTAATTTTAAGTTTTTAGTTTGTTAGTTGACGTCTTTGGAGAAAACGTGCAGTGCAGTTTGTTGCCGCTTCTTCTGCACTTGCGCCTAGGAAGCGGCGTAAACTTAGCTTTAAGTAACGATTTGACGTCAACATTTGTGCAAAACAAAACAAAGTGACTATTATTAAGAGATATTATAAATATCCTATGATAATAAAGATATTTTGAATTGAATTGATATATAGATAAACACCTAAGATCCAGGACAATGTTGAAAAAGGCTATTTTCCAACTTGCCCTGGCTGGTGATCGAACCCAGAACCTCCGAATTGGCGGACTAGCGTGCTGACCATTACACCACGGAGGTCGTCAAATTTTGTATATCACCGTTACGCATGTGGATGGACTAAATAATATTTTTAGCTCATCAGGTAGATTATTAAAAAATGTTTTATACGTATTTTGTCTTTTTTCTGATTAGCAAATAAAAGGTACAGCGCATTTAAATTTCGCATGATATTACGATCAAGTAAGTACGATTTTCACTTAACGGTGACGCCAATCACCCCCACTTCGAAACTTCGAGCCGCTGTATCTTGAAGAACGCGCGGCCGCATGCGGGTGACAAGCGAGGGTGCGCGCTCGCAGCCAATCCGCGTTCCGCGTGCGTGCTGCTGGCATGATAGGAAAAACATGTATAAAATAATAGGATGCCGGCAGCCCGCACGCGGACGCGGGACAGGAAAAAGTCCTTAGTCTCTGCTTAGTGCTTTATTTTATACTAGCTTTCGCGGCTTCGCTCGCGTATCTTAAATCCCACGGGAACATTACTTTTTTCCGGAATGAAAGGTACATGTTCTCAGTACTCCTAACTTTGTATGCGAATTTTCAAGAAGATTGGTTCAGTAGATAAAGCGTGAAGAGGTAACAAACAAACAAACAAACAAACAAATATACAAACTCACTTTCGCATTTATAATATTAGTTGGGATTGGGATGGGATTAGTTGAAATGGGATAGCGCAGCTTATATCTACTCATTCGCTGGGATTGGCAGATGTCTGCACTGTGAAATTTGATTGTTTTCGTAAAACTGCTACATAAACAATCGAAATTCGAAAGTAGCATGTCTGCTACAGCCCTATCTAAACGGTGAATTACCTTCGAAGGCCTTGACCTGGAGCACGCTGTCAAATCTATACAAATTGTACTAAAAGTTTTGATTGGAATATAACGACAAAGTAATTTTACAACGAAATCGAAATTGCTCCAGTAACGTACGAAGTTAAGTTGGCATTATTAATTCAGTGGGTTACGTACGCTGTATGTGAAGTGTAAACTTTGTGAGGTGTATTACTATAATTTAATACAGTTAGGTATTGTAATTTTAATAAATAAACTATCAGAACGAGAATTTATAAATCTATTTTGATTTATAATTTTTATTTTCGCCGATATTATATAAAAAAGTTAGGCCATTACCTTGTTTTGTACAGCTAAGTAAGTAGGGAAACAGACATACGGTCCAACTAACGGTAAGTGGTTACCGGAGCCTATGTATCCGTGAAGAAATATTTCACGCACTTTTTGAAGAACCTATATTGTTTTGGAATTGGAACATAAAATTAAAAGTATTTACTATGATGTATACAACGTGTAATTTACATATGGGCTATTTTAGATCACTACACTATAGTATAATACACTACTATTATAGTATAATATAACAATCAAATAACCATAAAAAAAATCGACATTTCTATACAAATGACCCAGATGGCAGAACTCTTTTGTATGGAAATGCCGATTTTTTTTTTGTTTTAAAGTATGATTTTTCGCCCCAGATATCGCTGTAGCGATACGATACAGGCTGATCTGCGGGATATGGAAGCGGTCAGCTGGCTAGATATCGCTCAAAATAGAAAAATGTGGCGCTCTCTCGTCTTGGAAGCCAAAATCCAATTTGGGTCACTGACCCGGCGGAGTAAGTAAGTATATTGTAATGTAAGGAATGTATAAGAGTCATTCAGTTAATGATAGTCTATTCATTATCTTTTTGTTAAATTTGTACCACAATTTTTTAAGGTTTACGCTTTAAGGCGAGGTGGGTTCACAGTTTGCAATACTGTGCGTGTTTTTGAAAAACTACTGTAATTAAATTACTACATTTTATTTCACAAAAATTTTACATAAGAATCTAAAGGCTTTTTTACAGATACCCACAATAAAAATCACAAAAACATCTTTTGCCTAAATTTACCTTTTTCTATCGTGCTTTTGTATATTGTGGGTGTCTGTAGAAAAACCTTAAGATACCTATGTAAAATTTTTGAGTAATAAACTTGGTTTTAAACTGACGGGGCCTTAAATGCACTAACGGATTAGATTTTCAAATAACCTACTTATTATTATAATCAATGAAAGATATAGGTACGTTACAAACAGAAAATAAAGCAGTCAGTCAGTCACCCTGGAAGTGCCAACAAAAGTGAAGACTTGAACAAGGTGGTGTCGGTAACGGTGTCGAGAGTTCAATGGTTTTTTTCCACGTTTTTCCCCATCTCAAAAAATGCCCAACGCGCCTTATGAAGTTTTCACATCAAAAATATGCGGCGCAACAGAAATTATATTTACATACACACAAATTACACAAACCGCGGTGTAGTTTCGTGTATTGTTTGATCGATGACCCCCGCAATTAGTGGTGGAGCCTACAATTTGTACGCAGCGTAACTGCGGCCTTGGAGTCTGCCTGAATTTTTTAGGCGATACATTATTCAGCGGCGGTCATGTGTTTGTAGGGAATGAAGTCATCATGACCACTGAAGTTTTTCTTTTCGGATAATGTTTTAGAGGTTTTTTACTTTTTACCCGACTACAGCGAAGCAAAAAAGAGGGTTATGATTTTGACCGGTATGTATGTTGTATGTATGTATGTTCATCTGTTCGCTCATAACGTCTTAACTTCTTATTCTTATATAACGTCTATTTTAAGGGTAAATTCGGTCCATAACTTTCCCCAAAGAATGTACCGAAAAAGGATTTTTTTTTAGCTTACCATGGAACTCAGATCAGCTGATCAACTTGTTCAACAAAACCCAACTAAAAGATCTGGCAATTTTTTTTTAAATACTTCTTAAATATTCTATTATAACGTGTAAAAAATAAAGATTTCCGAATGACCACTGTGAAGTTTTACTTTCCGGATAATGTTATGGAGACATTTCCTTTTCTTATAAAACAGCGAGTGTACCTGCGGCCCTGGAGTCTGCCTGAATTTTTAAAGCGATACTTTATTCTGCGGCAGCCACGTATTTGTGGGAAATGAAGTCATCATCGTGACCACTGTGGATAAGTCTTACTCGATAACTTTATAAAGACATGTTCATAGTCGATATCAATGACTTTATTGTATGGTCGATATCATGGATTTCGCGTCCACAAATGCGGAAGAATCGCATTGATGCATCAAACCTGATTTATATCATGTTGAAGTAGCCATAATCGGGAGATAGATATTCATAGATGTGCAAGTAAAAGAAGTAACATAGCTCATAACTTTCAACTTAGTTTCATTATTAAAGTAGAACTAAATCACTTACTATATCTATTTTACTCCCATCCTTGTTTAGGTCTCGATAACCGTGCCTTCTAAATGGAACATAAATATCCCGATGAAAGGTTCTGCCTCGATAACCGTGCCTTCTAAGTGGAACATAAATATCCCAATGAAAGGATCTGTCTCGATAACCGTGCCTTCTAAGAGGAACATAAATATCCCAATTAAAGGTACTGTCTCAACAACCGTGCCTTCTAAGTGGAACATAAATATCCCAATAAAAGGTTCTGTCTCGATAACCGTGCCTTCTAAATGAAACATAAATATCCAAATTAAAGGTTCTGTCCCGATAACCGTGCCTTCTAAGTGGAACATAAATATCCCAATAAAAGGTTCTGTCTCAACAACCGTGCCTTCTAAGTGGAACATAAATATCCCAATAAAAGGTTCTGTCTCGATAACCGTGCCTTATAAGTAGAACATAAATAACCCAATTAAGGTTCTGTCTCAACAACCGTGCCTTCTAAGTGGAACATAAATATTCCAATTAAAGGTTCTGTCTCGATAACCGTGCCTTTTAAGTGGAACATTAATATCCCAATGAAAGGTTCTGTCTCGATAACCGTGCCTTCTAAGTGGACCATAAATATCCCAATAATAGGTTCTGTCTCGATAACCGTGCCTTCTAATAGGAACATAAATATCCCAATAAAAGGTTCTGTCTCGATAACCGTGCCTTCTAAGTGGAACATAAATATCCCAATAAAAGGTTCTATCTCGATAACCGTGCCTTCTAAGTGGAACATAAATATCCAAATGAAAGGTTCTCATTTATTACTAGGATTTTTAATCAATTAACGTAGAAAAAACCGTTAGAACCTTCTATTCATACATACAAGTACTAATCACGTCTTTATTTTCCGAGAAATCCAATGGTCACGCTTAGAAAGCTGTCTCTTTCTCTCTCTTATTAAGTGTGTTAATAACTAACACTGGTGTCAGACTTTTCGAGCTACCTAAAGACATCGGACGTAACTCATTCGTCTGCCATCTAGTGACAACAGTGTGCAGGTTTCCTTGCAGGAAAGTAAGTGGTGGTAGTTGAAAATGACCGTACATGAGTACAAACTCACGAGGAAGGGTACAAGTCGCGCCTAGTGAGGATCGAACTCGTGCCTCACATACGCACATACAGTGCCTAAACCGCTTGGCCACCACCGCTTCAAGCTAGCAAGCTGTTGGGTTTATAGACCCAACAGCTAAAAAAAACGAAACACAGAAGACAGAGTACATACAGAACGGCATCTCCTGCGGTCCCTCGCAATATGCGTCCCCGTTACCCGTCATAGCACCTCTACCCCAATTTTGTCTTGTCGAGGGGCGAGAGCGGGCGAACAGCGGAAGAACGGAGGAGAGGTGCGGGGACGCATATTGCGCGTACCTTAGGAGATTTTGTTCTGTATGTATACTCTTACTATTTTCTTGACCAAAATCAGGAAAAACTAAGTGAAGAAAGAAAATGCTAAACAGCAACACTATGAAACGCTGTGAAAGCAATTTGATGTATATGTAAATATGAGTGTATACCAATATGGTCTAGAGAAAGAAAAGGTTTATTGAAAGATTAAAACGGCATCATTCAATAAATCCAATACAATACTACAACATAAATACATTAGCTTTTAACTCCAACATGCTGCAAGCCGCGCTCGATTTCACATATGTATTGCGAGCCGCAATAAAAAGGAAAAAGAAACCTCAATAAGGGAGACGCACGCATTAACTTAACAGTGGCCGCCGCACGCATTAACTTAACAGTGGCCGCCGCACGAGAGCTTTAGTACGTAATATGAAACACTTTATTAATGCAGCTCCAATAGAACCGTATGTCAAGACCAATTAATTATTAAGTAATTATTCTGACTGTAATAGGGAATAAGTCGGAGTATTAAGTAGCGGCCCATTTATCTACGAGTATAACTCAAATATATTCTTAGTGCGCAAATGAAAGAAGTCACAAGTTAATAAGAGGAAGCATTAGGAAACACTTTATTAATGCAGCTCCAATAGAACCGTATGTAAAGACCACTGTAATTATTCTGACTGTAACAGGGAATAAGTCGGGGTATTTAGTAGCGGCCCATTCATCTATAACACAAATACCTATATTAAGCGAAACATTAGAGCCGTTTTTCAGATATGTCGCGCTGGCGAGGGCAGGCTAGCAAAAAGACACAGATACTGATGATATTACCCGTGTGGTTCCGGGTTAGAATAGGACCACTCCATCTCTTCAAGCTCAAACATCTCGTACTACAATTACATTCCCAAGGAGGGTTAACGTCGGGCGGCGGCAGGTTGTATAACTTTTCGCATAAATACTGTTACGAAACTGGGGTTCGAATTTGGAGAGAAACGCCAAACTTCGTATGAGGGATTTATTCACTACGGAACCCTAAGATGACACGTGAATATGGTCTTCCAAACGTCCAAGGTCCAAGTCGCGTAGCAGCTGAGGTCCAGGTATCTCGCCAAGGTAGTCGCAGGTACTTCCACTTGTCGCACTAAGGTAGGTTTCCTTCGCTTCGAAGTGATCGCTTTGATAGCTCGTATTGAACTGCCGTGGCGCACCCAATGTTCCCTATTTATATGCGCCATCGAATAGGTCCACATTAATCTCGAATATTCTACATAGTCGGAGAATGTGTTTCGAAGCATCCAGGCGCCGGGTATGTGTGTGAGTGTAACATGGTTAAGCAACTCTAGACTTTATGACACAAGACATATGGGCCAATTTGGCTTGCACCATTCTATCGTAGTATTCGTTCGCGAATATTGTTCGGGAAGATTCTATCTCGTTCGCGACACTGCCCCCTTCTTAGAGGCGCTCGTCCCGAGCGTCACTATTGCTGCCATGGTAACGTGCCAAACGGTCTATGTGCACCACTTTAAGTGATCCTCTTGGTTGACGTTGGATCCGATAGGTCACGTCGTTCATTCGCGTGATGATCTTATATGGACCTTCCCATCTTGTTTGTAATTTCGGTGACTTTCCTTTCCGGCGAATCGGGTTATGCAGCCAAACTAATGCTCCTTCTTCAAAGCCACTTGTGTTCGCTCTTCGGTCATATCTAGTTTTCATGTTTTCGCTTGCCTGCAACCCGTTTTCGCGAACCAAATCGTACACGTCACTCATTCGCTTTCGAAGATCAGATACGTAGTCTGGCACAGTATGTGGATCTTCTGGTGGCCTTCCTGTCAGTAGATCTACAGGTAATCTAAGTTCTCTACCGAAATTCACCTGAGCTGGGGTTAGCTTTGTGCTTTCGTGTTCCGATGTCCTATAAGCCAGGAGGAAAAGCGGTATGTACTTGTCCCAGTCTTTCTGATGTTTGTCAACCAGTTTCGCTAAATGTCTCTCCAGCGTCTGGTTAAATCTCTCCACCATGCCATCAGACTGAGGGTGATATGGGGTGGTCCTAGTTTTATGCATTCCCAAGAGTTTGCAAACTTCCTGAAAAATTTGCGATTCGAAGTTCCTTCCCTGATCTGAGTGTATTTCTAGTGGCACACCGAACCGACAGATTACTTCTTCAACCAACTTGGAGGCTACTGTTGTAGCTTCTTGGTTAGGTATAGCAAATACTTCTGGCCACTTGCTGAAATAGTCCATGACGACCATGAAGTACTTATTTCCTGATTCAGTTACAGGGAACGGTCCGGCAACGTCAACTGCAATTCTCTCCCAGGGCGCACCAACATTGTAAAGTTGTAGACCACCGCGAGTTCTTGTTGATGGGCCTTTCACGGCTGCGCAAGTTGTACATTTGCGGCACCAATCCTGCACATCTTCCCGACAATTCAACCAGTAAAACCGTTCTCGAATTTTTGTTAACGTTCTCTTGACGCCAAGATGTCCACCTGTTACACCATCATGTATTTCACGGAGAACGTCTTTCACCTTATCCCTGGGAACAACAACCTGTAGATGAAACTCTCTGCCGTTCGGTTTTTCCCATTTACGGTAAAGTATTCCATTCTGCAGGATGAAACTGTCCCATTGAGCCCAATAAGCTTTAGTGATGGGACTCGTAGGCGCAACCTCTGCCCATCTCGGCTTATCTGCACCACGTTCTTTCCATGCGATAATGAGCCTTATATCTTCATCATCCTCTTGGGCTTCTCTGAAGTTCTCATCGTCCCATTGTCCTGTAGGGATCGTCCTTGTGATCTTAACCGTAAGCTCCTTTGTCTCTTGTTTAGCACAATGCTTACAATCTTTCGGGCACGGTCTTCTTGAGAGTGCATCAGCATTTCCATGGGCCTTACCACTACGGTGTTCAGTGACAAAGTCGAATTCTTGAAGTTGTTCAATCCAACGTGCAACTTGGCCTTCTGGATTTTTAAATTGTAACAGCCACTTCAAAGCAGCATGGTCTGTGCGGAGTGTAAACTGTCTACCAATAAGATATTTGTTGAAATGTTGCAGCGTCTTCACAACAGCCAAGAGTTCTCTTCTTGTTACACAATAATTTCTTTCAGGCCTTGACAAAGATTTACTAAAGTATCCAATTACTATTTCGTTGTCACCTTGCTTTTGAGATAGTACCCCTCCGATCGCTGTGTTGCTAGCATCTGTGTCAACGATGAACTGGCCACTAGTCTGCGGGTATCCCAAGATTGGAGTCTTGCAAAGGCATTCTTTGAGTTTAAAAAATGCATTCTCACAGGTAACGTCCCATTTGAAAGGCTGTTTGTCTTCTGTAAGACGATGCAAAGGTTTAGCGATTTCAGAAAATCCCTTTACAAATCGCCTGTAATATGAGCAAAGTCCCATAAATGCTCGCACCTCTGTCTTGTCTTTGGGGGTAGGCCAGTTTTTCACTGCTTCAACTTTATCAGGATCAGTTTGGATGCCCTCACTGGTGATAACATGCCCAAGGTAATTCACTTTGTTTCTGAATAGATTGCATTTCTTTGGATTCAGTTTTAAGTTGGCACCCCGTATTTTCATTAAGACTTGCTCCAGATTCCGCAGATGATCTTCAAAATCTTGACCCATGATGATTACGTCGTCCAGATAAACTAGACAAGCGTCTCCTATTAATCCTGCTAGTACACACTCCATAAGTCGTTCAAAAGTAGCGGGTGCGTTGCATAATCCAAAAGGCATAACATTGAACTGCCATAACCCTTTTCCTGTCGAAAACGCTGTCTTTTCTTTGTCTTTTGAATGTATTTCCACCTGCCAGTAACCAGATTTCAAGTCTAGGGTGGAAAACCATTGCATTCCACTAAGGGTATCCAAGGTGTCATCAATTCTTGGTAATGGGTAGCTATCCTTCTTTGTGACGTCGTTCAGTCGTCTATAGTCGACACAAAACCGTGTGCTGCCATCTTTCTTCTTAACTAAAACAACCGGGGAGCACCATGGACTTGCAGATGGTTCAATGATCTTATTTCTTTTCATGTCCTCCAGCAGATCTTGCACTTCATTTTCCTTAGCATATGGAATTCTTCTTGCTCGCTGACGTATAGGTCTTTCGCTTCCAGTATCGATTCTGTGCTTAACTAGCGAAGTTCTTCCTAGATCACCTTCTTTGGAAGGAAGAAAATATCAGCAAAATTCAGCAGCAACTTCTTTGCTTTCAAGCTCTGCGAGTAAGTAAGGTTGCTTTTACAATCTTTTAGAAGTTCGGCAATAATAGAACTACTTGTGTTTTTAGATGTGTCTGAGTTTGGTGTTGATTGACACTTTTTCATCCAGACAACTTCCTCACATTTTCAAACAACATCTCCTTCATTCAGAATGATTTCGTGGTCCTCTATGTTAACTATTCTAACGACTGCTGTATCTTTTCCACTGACTAAAGTCCTTGCTGTCAGGAATCTGCGATTCATTGTTTTGTTCGTTATATCTTCGATAAGAACGCATCTTGTTGGCTTGCGTGTTTTAGTTGATGGCAGTTTTACCATTATTTGCGCTTGTGTTCGACCAGGTATGACGATTTTATTTAGACAAGTTACCTTTTCGGTAGTGGCTCCAAGGATGAACATTTCTTCGTTACCACACTTAAAAACTCCATTGGTGACATCGATTTTACAATTATATTTCTTCATGAAATCTAAGCCCAATATGCATTCGTCCATAATCTCAGCCACAATGACATCATGGGTGTATGGTGACTCTCCCACATATATCGTCACCTTCATTTCTCCTAGGACAGGTATTGGCTGGCCAGAGGCAGAGAGAAGCCGACAGTTGAGGTTCTTTCGTTTCATCGCAGCCTTTACCAGGTGCGGGCTGATTATTGTTCTGGAGGCTCCTGTGTCTATGGTCAATTTGCAGTCTGTCCTATTCACTTTGCCGCATATGGCCAAACTGCTCCTATTGCTCACTTGCGAGATGACAATTGCTGGGGCTTCCTGTGCGCCAGCCAGTACCCGCCCCTTAGTCCTGGCTGTTACTCGTTTCCCTGATTTTTCGCAGGAAAGGAGGACTCCTGCCTTTTTGTTATTTCATCAAGCTCTTCTCGTAACTTGGTTAATTCATGCTTTTCTGGACAGGAGAGTCGCAAATGTCCTTTTTCACCACATCTGTAGCAAATAGGTGCTGAGCTACTGGTCTTCTTTGGCAGGTTCTTGATTGCCCTTACCTCTTCTGTGACTTCTCGCAACTTATGTACGCGCATGTCCTGTCTTAAAGCTTCGTACTCTAGAGCATGTGCCAAGGCATCTTTAAGTGAGGCATGATGATGGATTCCCACTGCAGCCCTTACCTCCGCATCTCTTATTCCAGCAATAAAAGCTTGAAGGATATTGGTGTCTACCATTTTAGAGTCAGCAGAAGAGAAGGCTTTGCGCACTAGTTTTTCTATTTCCAGTGCCCACTGTTGAAGTCCTTCTCCTGGGCGCTGCACTCTGTCACGTAGCTGGGCTCGAAAGGCGTGTTCGAGATGACGTTCTCCATACCTGGCTTCCAGTGCCTCCATTAATTGTTTAAAGGTGCTGCCAGAGCTAAGCAGTGCCTCCAGGACCGATAGGGCTGAGCCTTTCAAAGCAATTGTAAGGGCTGTATGGCTCTGTTCATCGGTCCAGCCGCTTGCACTAGCGACGGTCTGGAATTGCTGTTTGTATGCGGCCCAGGATGTTGTACCGTCATAAGATGGCACTTTCACTTTTAGTCCCTTATTTTCACCTCCGGATGCGCTTGGAACTCCCACTGTTTCGAGACGCAATACTTTCTTCTGTAGTCCAGAGAAATTAGTCTCCAAATCCGATACTTTGGTTTCCACAACGTCTACATCCTGACGGATCCGCTCCACTGATTTGTTTAGCTTGCTGACTGCCCCAAAAACTATTTGCTGGTCCTCACTCAAGCGTGCAAATCGTAAATTTTGTGCCTCTTCTATACGTTGAAATCGTGCATCTTGTTTTTCTTCTATGCGTTGAAGTCGAGTATTTTGTGCCTCTTCTATACTTTGAAGTCGTTTTGTAGTTGCATTTTGATTTTCA
The DNA here is from genome assembly GCA_963576875.1 of Acrobasis repandana. Taxonomy (NCBI): domain Eukaryota; kingdom Metazoa; phylum Arthropoda; class Insecta; order Lepidoptera; family Pyralidae; genus Acrobasis; species Acrobasis repandana. The sequence goes on along the minus strand of OY756223.1, from coordinate 5,603,003 downwards.
CTTATGCCTTGTAACATCTGCATTAAGGTGTTTAAATCCACTGATGCCTCTAATGTACGTGGTACTGTTTGGTGGGCGTGGCCAGTAGGCGTGGTCTGGCCAAAGTGGGCGGGGCCAGTGGGCGGAGCTTGAGGTCTGGTGGGCGTGGCTTGAGGTCCGATGGGCGTGGCTTGACGTCCAGTGGGCGTGGCTTGAGGCCCGGTAGGCGTGGCTTGAGGTCCAGTGGGCGGGGCCTGATGATCGGTGGGCGTGGCTTGACATCCGATTGGCGTGGCTTGACGTCCAGTGGGCGTGGCTTGTGGCCCGGTGGGCGGGGCCTGATGATCGGTGGGCGTGGCCTCAGGGTCAGTGGGCGTGGCTTGAGGTTCAGTAGGCGTGGCCTGAGCCACGCCCCCTTGAGCCTCCATGGCACGCTGGGCCCTGGTCCTGACACCTTCCCTGGTGGTATCCCCTTCTTCCCTCGGGAAAACTGGCATCTCCAAATCCACTTCTGACACCAAATGTTACGAAACTGGGGTTCGAATTTGGAGAGAAACGCCAAACTTCGTATGAGGGATTTATTCACTACGGAACCCTAAGATGACACGTGAATATGGTCTTCCAAACGTCCAAGGTCCAAGTCGCGTAGCAGCTGAGGTCCAGGTATCTCGCCAAGGTAGTCGCAGGTACTTCCACTTGTCGCACTAAGGTAGGTTTCCTTCGCTTCGAAGTGATCGCTTTAATAGCTCGTATTGAACTGCCGTGGCGCACCCAATGTTCCCTATTTATATGCGCCATCGAATAGGTCCACATTAATCTCGAATATTCTACATAGTCGACGAATGTGTTTCGAAGCATCCAGGCGCCGGGTATGTGTGTGAGTGTAACATGGTTAAGCAACTCTAGACTTTATGACACAAGACATATGGGCCAATTTGGCTTGCACCATTCTATCGCAGTATTCGTTCGCGAATATTGTTCGGGAAGATTCTATCTCGTTCGCGACAATACATTCCGAAAGAGGGTTGACGTCAGGCAGGCGGCCGATCGTGAAACTATAGTTAAATCATTTAAACTGTTCCGGCTATTTTTGCTCCATTTTGCAAGGTCTTTGGCATGTTTAAGTGACTATGGACATGAATGTTATATTTGGAGAAGAAAAAGCGGGAAAGCGCTCCGAAGCAGCACAACTGAAGCCGCAACCGGGAACGCGCTTAGACGAAGAAGAGATACTGATGATATTGGTTGAAAAATGATTTATCTAGGGTCAAAAACCAGGTAGAAAACAGTTAAAGAACGTTTTCCTCTTCCTAAATTCGTTTCGTATCTCAAGACTACTGTAATTTTAACCCTTCTTAGGCTTGGAAACTATAAATTACTGTTTTATTAATTTTATAGGTATGATAGGGAAAATAATCAGCCAAACAAACTTACAACAATCGGCCCTGGCGAGATCTCGGCAAGCATCAAAATGACAATAGCATATCAGAATAAAACATTTATTTAGTTTTTTTCATCACATCCCACAAAAAGGGATAAATATGTGATAGTGTCTTAGATCATTTAATACAGGATAAGTAACGCAGACAAATCTTCTTACAAAACTTTCTGCCGTTTTTGGTGCGGGGGGAGAGTACTACTACATCTAAAAAACACACACAGTCACAAAAATAATTTGTGTCGTTATAAACGCACACTTACGTAAAATTGACACACTAGTTTATTTTTTGCACACTAGCAAGACTCACACTAAAACAAATGTGTATGTACACGTAATAATACACCCTAGTGCAAAAGGATTGAACAACAAAAAAAATATCGACATCGATATTTCGGAAAAAAAAAATTACGTTCGTTTTAACTCTGGAATGTTTTCATATAATTATGTCGGAAATTCGGGATAGAAGTTAATACGTCACGTGAGGCACCACGTGAGCAGTTTAAATAATAGAACTTGTTTAGTATCTATTAAGTTTTACAAGGTTTATTATTTATACTGCCCACGTGGCGCTTCACGAATACTATAAAACTTGTTAATTAGTTTAACAAGTTTTATTATTTAAACTGCCTACGTGGCGCTTCAAGCATACTACAATATAATACAAGTTTTTGAGTATTTAAACTTGTATTATGGGACACTAACTCAACAATACATATTTTATCATCTTCTTCATCTAAGCGCTTTCTCGGTTGCATCCTTAGCTGTGACGCTTCCCCGCTTTTTATTTTTCAAATATAATATGGTCACCCAAGTAGGCCAAAGACCTTGCGAAGTGGAGAAGAAATAGCCGAAACAGAAAACTAAAAAACTTGTATTATGGGATACTATCTCAACGATTGTATATTTTATAATAAATACATATATAGATGGGGTTATGTCGTTTAATCACGGAGTTCCTATGGCCACCTTCCAGCTCCATCATCAGACCCTGGATACAATCTAAAGACAAAAAACCCGTCAAGATGAATCATACGAGCCCAAACTCGATGGGCTTATGTCGTTTAATCACGGAGTTCCTATGGCCACCTTGCAGCCCTATCATCAGACCCTGGATACCATCTAAAGACAAAATACTCGTCAAGATGAATATTACGAGGCCAAACTTGATGAGGTTATGTCATTTAATCATGGAGTTCCTATGGCCACCTTCCAGCTCCATCATCAGATCAGATCCATGTTGTCATAATACTGCATTGACACGCGACATACGTATGCGTGCAAAATTTCAGCTCAATCGGAAACCAGGAAGTGGGTCAAATTTAACTTGCAAGATTCAAATCTTGTCTGTAATCAATTACAGACAGACAGACAACGGGACGGGTAAAACTAAATAAAAGCTTGTAAAATAATTAAAGTATTTCGATATTAAAATTATATCACAAATAAAACTATATCAAGGAAATGTAATTTTTATCGACATCGATAATAATGCGATGTCTCGTCACTCATGGCAGGATGACAGGAAAGCAGTTGCAAACTTGACTCGATTATTTTTGCCGTAATCTAAATTGAAAGATATTATATCGATTTTTAAGTAATTACATTTAAATAGAAATCAATGTTAATAAAATAAAAAAAAACTTACAAATGAAAGGTTATTCCATCTTTACTAAGATTAGAAGTATTTGACCTCTTTTTCATGCGTTAACTGCACAATTTGGCATTTTAATCGAGCACTTGTAGACGTCCTTTCGATACTTAACCGATGCACATAATGATCATAATCGATTACGCAACTAGTTTTTATGAACGTATTAGAGCATGCGATCTTATACTTCGGCAGAGGGGAACGCGCAGGTAAGGCTTATCCTGTATTAAATGATCTAAGGATAGTGTATATCCCACAAAAGGTTGTGGCGCTTCGAAGTACACAATTAAAACGTCTTTGTCTAATCATGGAGACCGAAACGAGATGATAACAGGCAGGAAAAGGCATCCTTTGATCATTTCATTTTTATAAGTAATTTTACGTAACTGAAGCTTGTAGAAGTTAAGATCCTTTTAAGCTCTTCAAAAGATATTACGACCGTAATTACGGAGATGGTAATCTCTAGGCGACGGTAATGGAGAGATGTAATTTCAGAAATATTGGAGATGTAATTTCCAAATGTTTGAGTATGCTTAGCAAATATATTCCTTTAATTCGCAGGACTTTCAGCTATACATAGGGGATAACCCTAATGTAGTTTACGTTGAAATTTTATAAACATTTACCGCGAAGTTTGAACCTGCTGTGTGTGGTTGAATATTAAATTCTCATGTGCTACCCGTTTTATACCAGTCGTGCTATGTAATATCATATAAACTACATAAATTGTTAAATACATCATCGGATCGGAACCCTTCATGTACGAGTCCGACTCGCATTTGACCCGTTTTTGGGTTCCGTACACGAAGGGTGCAAACGGGACCTTATAACTGAGACTCCGCTGTCTGTCCGTCCGTCTGTCTGTCTGTCCGTCTGTGGCTCTATCTTTTGAACCGTAATAGCTAGACACTTGAAATTTTCACCGATTATGTTTTACTGTGGCCTCTATAACAACAAATACTAAAAATAATAAAAAAATAAAAATTTAAGGGGGTTGTCATAAAAAAACTTGTGTTTTCAGCGTTTTTTAACTAGATCTTTATAATGGCATTAACTAGATACTTGAAATTCTCACAGATTATGTATTACTATGGCTGCTATAACAACAAATACTAAAAATGATAAAAAGTTAAAAATTTAAGGGGATCGTCGTACAAGAAACGTTTTTTTTCAGCGTTTTTAACTCGATCTTTATAATGGCATTAACTAGATACTTGAAATTTTCACCGATTATGTATGTAACTATGATATAATATATAACTATGACCACTATAACAACTACTACTAAAAATAAGATAAAGTTAAAAATTAAAGGGGGGTCGTTATACAAGAATAGTGTTTCTTCAGCGATTTAAAACATTGTACGGAACCCTTGATGTACAAGTCCGACTCGCATTTGACCCGTTTTTTTTATACGTATACGTTTTACAAAGCTCAATTATCGTATTTCAAGACACCGATAACTTGAAGCCGTCTTCTCAGTTGAAATAGGGGTGCTTCGTAAATAAAATCAATCACGGTAATGTTCATAATAGCACAGAGTAATAATATACTACATAATAATCATTCTGACCGCAAAAGTCTACACTCATATTCGGCTGACATGTCAAACATTTCTCCGGGATCTTCTTTCATGTTCAATAATAAAGACGCCTAAAGACGACCCGGGATCGCTGGCTAGTATTTTTAAACAACTTCTAAATGACCAATTGATGACTGAGGTCAACTTCATCAGTCTTAAACTTGAAAAACACAATCCATCAATACATCGAAATATCCATTTCCGAAGAACCGGAGCTATTTTCCAACCACTTGTCACCCAAGTACCCTATTGTTACAGTCACAAGGAAATGTCATCAATCATCAAATGGCAATTTACGATATTGGTTCAAGGGTTCCGTGGTAAATAAAAATGGTGTGTTGGATGTCAATGTTTGTCTCAATGGCACAGGTTATGTACACACACGAAATGAGGGGCGTTTGAAACTTCCCGACCAAAACAAACGAGGGAGGTTACAAAGGTTAGGAACAACAATGAAAAAGGAACATTAACCTAATTTTGACACAATAGCAAATCATTTTCAAGGTTCACTCAAGGATTGTTGGGTGATGATAATGGACAGGGCGAAATGGGAATCAGTAATAACGTCTAATTAGGAGAATGCCTAGGTCCCTCACGTTTTTCATTAAATTTATGGCTTATTTTAAAGACATTTTTATTTCGTTCAGCAGCAATCATAACAATGTAAGAGTATATTGTCGTTAACTTACTTATTATAGTTATAGTTAACTTACTTATTATAGTTATAGTTAACTTACTTATTACTAGCGAAAATATTTTTAAAACCTAGCAATTTGCGCAACAAATGTGGTTTATGGTTTATTTTGCCAAACAAAAGTAACCCGAGAAACGTATATTTCCTTTGTGAATACTGTCCCGTTTCATATTCCATACGAGTATTTCATATTTCAGGACAACTGGGACCCAAGACCCCCAGTTGTTACTTATTAGCTTGAATTTTATAAACGTTCAGTATTTTCAAGCCTCCCAGATTGCTTCATACAAAACTCAGCCCAATAAATTCTAAATAGTTTCTAATTTGCAAGACCTTGTAACAGAATAGCAAAGGAAGAACCTTTACACGAGTGCAAAAGCCATTTGCCCGCAATTAGTACCTTTTAAGCACTTATCTAGGTCTGGAGCGATCCTTTTATTCCCCTCAGTGGGCACAAGCCAGTGAGTCAACTAAATGCAAATAAAAATTAGTATAGGTAGATATGATGTTTCGTACAGGCTCTGTAGTAACTTATACTTCTTGACATGTCCCAAAGGCAAACTAGTAGATAATGCATTAGCGTTAAGTTCGATCTATTGTAATCAATCAAATATAAGATTGTGTGCAATAAACTTAAATAAATATATAATAACTGTAGCTCGAAACTGTAACGGAGAGGTAGATCACAAACTAAATTTACAAATTGACATTATTTTTAATTTCAATATAAGACATTCTTAATTTATAAATCCGCTAGATGACAAGTCAAATCAGAGACTTTTTTCTAAACGTCAAAGTCAAAACAAACATTTTCTATAGGATTTGTATGAAATACAAAACCGTGACGTCATAGATATTTGGAGTCAAATAGCGTTTTTCTTTTTCTGCATTAAAAATCGTAAATCATGTTAAAAATGGATATGATCAATGAAAAGTGACACTATTTTGTGACGTTTTATTCTCATAACAGTACCAAATAATTTATTTTTGACCCAGTCATCTACCCAAAGTCTCAGTTTACATCTCTAACTTAAATATCAGTTTAATTTGTAAGTTCACGTATTTGGAGAAAATGATTCAGTGCAGTTTGTTGCCGCTTTTTTCTGCACTTCCGCTTAGGAAGCGGCACGAAACTAGCTGTAAGTAAATGATCTGACGTCAACAACTTTTATAAAATCGAAAGAAAAAATTGACAATTATCAAGCATCACAAACATCCAAAAATAAATAAAAGATTTTGACTGACTTTGCAAACTGACTCAGATATATTATTATCACAAAGCCCTTCGAGTAGTTGAAAAATACAGGGTAAATTGGTTCTTTAGGCATTTCTTCTCAGCACTGATAGTTCCGAAACCCTCATAGTTTGAAGCATTTCTTTGAAATATAATCGAAATGTACTTAATCATAATACATATACATAATGTATACTAATGTGAAAGTGTCTGTGAAAGCCTAGTTTATGATAAAAAAAGAGATCAGAATAGATTAGAGCTTGAAGGGTAAGAGCAGTAACAGTACCTTTTAATAATCTAGTCATAAGCTTAACATCTATACCATCACTGTGTTATGACCATAGCCCAAGGCTAGCTTACTATAAAAGCATTAAATGACCACTCGCGTTATTGCCAATTTAAAACGTTCGTCTGGCTTTAACGAGCAGGGTATGGGTTGGTTGAACGGGGGGGGTGAACAAGTGTGCTGAGCAAGTGAGAATACATGTCTATTAACTTGGGGAAGGTTAAAGGTAAAAGGAGTAAAAACTAGGACGGACGAAGGCACAGTAAAAGGAGTAAAAACGATTGGTAAACTAGGACAAACGAAGGCACGGTAAAACGAGTAATAAACGGGCAAGTGCGAGTCGGACTCGTACATGAAGGGTTCCGTACCACCGTACAATGTTTTAAAACGCTAAAGAAACACGTTTCTTGTATGACGACCCCCTTTAATTATTAACTTTATCTTATTTTTAGTATTTTTTGTTATAGTGGTCATAGTAATACATAATCGGTGAAAATTTCAGGTGTCTAGCTATTACGGTTCAAGAGATAGAGCCCTGTGACAGACGGACAGACAGCGGAGTCTCAGTAATGGGGTCCCATTTGCACCCTTCGGGTACGGAACCCTAAAACTAGGACAAACGAAGGCACGGTAAAAGGAGTAAAAACAGTTGTAAAACTAGGACAAACGAAGACACGGTAAAAGGAGTAAAAACGATTGTAAAGCTACGACAAACCAAGGCACAATCGGTTGTTAATATAGTCATCACCAAACCATGAAGCCTTGCAGTAACTTTAAACATTGAGGTTTGTAGGGTTCCACCTGTCCCAGCTTGTTAGGTCAGCCCTACATAATACTTTATGTAGACAGTATGTGTATAATGTGTTAGTTATTCGGCTGAAATTATAACAATAATAGAAAATCATCGACACGCAAAGAGTAATATGTTAGTAAGTATAATAAATCGCTATATTCTATACATACATGTATAGAATATAGCGATTTATTATACTTATATTACTCTTTGCGTGTCGATGATTTTCTATTATTGTTATAATTTCAGCCGAATAACTAACACATTATACACACGATAAATAGGGATGATCTACCCATCTTTTAATATAAAATAAAACATAAATGTAAAGTTTTACGTCCTATAACATAAAAAACTTTACATTTATGTTTTATTTTATATTTAAAGTCAAGATGACTCTTTTGAGATAACTTTAAATTCGAAAGAAACGTTCAAAATAAATATACCTTAGCATACCATAATAAGAATTGATTGATATTGCCTTTCCCTTAAGCAAAATCTACTCTGTTTCCTGCAGATTTTTCTTTTAAAGTAAGCAAAAAGTACTTTTATTATGTTCGGACGAAGTGGTTGATAACAATTTCGGTACTTGCACGAATCCGTATATTTTTCTTGTAAGTGGACAACACTAGTGTCAGAATTTTCAAGCTGCCTAAAGAAATCTGAAATGACGACTATCATACGATGATAACAGCCGGGACCAACGGCTTAACGTGCCTTCCGAAGTACGGAGCTCGAGAATATTTTGTGCCACTTGTGGTTACCCATCCAAGCGCAGACCACGGCCTGGGTTGCTTAACTTACAAAAGCGCTAGCAATGCGTACTTCCACCGGGCCATCGAGATTATATAAACTTACGAGACACAAATTCAAGGAAGATTCGAACCTAAAGCATTTCAGTCGCAGGCTGGACTAACTAATAACTATATCGTTACGAATAGCAATATATCATAAGTACAATAATTTAATAAATATTAATGATGTGCTCCAGGTTAATCGGAGGTACATAAAGCGGGCAATACACCGAGCGACCTACACAACACCGTCCTTGGACCATCGCCTTCAAAAATCAACAAGGTCGCTTTAATAAATAATTCCATAACTCATCCCTTTTCGTCGACCACCGTTTGCTTTGTAGTTGAAGTATTAACATAGCATTTTTTTATAAATATTGATTGCAAGATTTATACTTATATAAAATAATTTATATAAATATAAATCTTGTTGTTTATTGTTAACAAAAGTTTGTGAAATAACCTTTATTGAATTTATATACCAAGCTCCCAAAGAGGGTTGAACGTCAGGTGGCCGGTTGTAAAATTACAGCCGAATCATTTGTCATGTTCCGGCAATTTCTTTTTCACTTCACAGGGTCTTTAGCATCCTTGGGTGACTAGTGGGTGATTTGGGGAAGAAAAAGCGGGAAAGCGCACCCCGGGCTCCAAAGCAGCACAGCTAAGGATGCAACCGGGAACGTGCTTAGATGAAGTATTGATATACCAAGCTACGTACCTTTTTTATTATACAAAAATTGTTGTAATATAATCCCCATAATTATCTTGATTTGCTGCTTAACGGCAGAGAATGTAATCATTTTTACAACGGAATATAACGGCATAATAACAATTTTTCAATTTCGTAGGTAGACTACACATGTCGTAGCTAACTCGTAGCATTGATGCTACGAGTTAGCTACGACATTTATGGTGTAAGTAATGGTTGGGACACATCTGTAAGCACGGAACAGCACTTTCCTATGCTGCTATCCTTTTGCTGTCGATCAGAAGTGCTAGAGCGAGAGAGAGCGACGGAACGCTTCAGCACCGGCCATGCTGAAGCGTTCCGTCGCTCTCTCTCACTCTAGCAAATGACTGTTTTAAGCGACAGAAAAGGATAGCAGCATAAGAAAGTGCTGTTCTGTGCTGACAGATGTGTTCCATACCTAAATCCCCATTGAGATTAAATGCGACGAAGCGTAAAAAAAGACAGGAAACGATAAAAAATCATATTTTTTTTTTTTTGCATTATTAAACCCAAACTTCAGTTCTACTTACAGTGATGAAGGCCCCGTAGTTGTGCTGCGGGTCGCTCATATTAATGGGGTGCTCCATGTTGATGTCGGTGCTGAGCTCTGCGGGCCAACTGTCGGGAACAACCGCGTCTGGAGCACCCAAACTCCAGTACACCTGTACACGAAAAACAAATCTTTAAATATATGGGGCATCTGACAGAATATTTATTTAGCAAAATGACAAATATGTACAGTCAGTGTAACATTGCTTTCACTGACTGTACATATATTTGTATGCCCAAATTTGATGGTTTCTTCGTACAAGAAAATGCAATAGATTATTTCGTTGCGTGTTTTTATAGATGATCTGCATACAAAGGTACCTACTCGTAGATGCAGTTTTTGTACGGTTGCCATGACTACATTGAACCTGCAAACCGACAACGCATGCCGCTTGCAGTCAACGTGCAGTTCTAACGATTGCGTGCCTAGTTCTTAATATACAGCAAAAAACTGTAACTAAGTAGGTACAGTGGGCAACATATTAGACTCTATACTATAGTGGTATACTATTCTATGTGGCCCACTGTACATAACCTCTAAGTAACGAACCGGCTGCATTTTAGGAAATGCAAAGTTGAGTTAATTAAGGCTGAATTGCGTGGCATTGAGTGGTCCGGTATCTTGAATAATCCAAAAGTCGATGAGGATGTCTCTGTTTATTATGATGTACTTTTTGAAATAATAAAAAAATATACACCCCTTACAAGGGACTCTTCCCGCAATTATCCCGTCTGGTTTACTCATTCTTTGATAAAATGTCTTAATGAAAAAAAACAAATATGACAAAGTTTGAAAAAATTCGGAATCCCACGTGATTACGATACATTTTCTTTGTTACGTGCTAGATGCAAAACTTTAATAGACAATTGTTATTCTAACTTTATAGATTCTGTTGAGATTTCCCTAAAAGATATTGTAAAGAATTTCTGGTCGTATGTTAAAAATAGTAGGGGGGGGCACAACTGTACCGCATACAATGTATCATGACGATAGGTCTTCGTCTGACCCTGAGTCAATATGCGAGATGTTCTCTCAACACTTCAGTTCTGTTTTTAATACGCCTGCTTCGGCTGATGACTACGATTCCTCATTCTTTGCGCCTAAATACTCAACCGCTTTAAACAACATTGAGATATCCCTAAACGATGTACTAAACGGTATGAAACGTCTTGATGAGTACAAGGCTGCGGGTCCAGATGGGCTGCCGCCTTCCTTTATCAGGGCGTGTTGTGATGAGCTGAGTATTCCTGTTTATTTAATATTCTGCAAGTCTCTTAATACTGGTGTATTCCCTTCGCGGTGGAAGTTAGCGCATGTTGTGCCAATTTTTAAGTCTGGTGACAAATCGCAATGTCGTAACTACAGACAAGTTAGCATCTTGCCCTGGTTTGCAAAAATTTTGGAAGGCTTGGTATACATATCGTTCTACAACCATGTTAAACCATTCATATCGCCTAACCAACACGGTTTTGTCAGCAACAGATCTACAATTAGCAATTTGCTAGAATACAAGAACTATCTGTGTGGTGCTTTCGCTAAACGTGAACAAACTGACTCGGCTTACACTGATTTTACTAGCGCATTCGACAGGGTACAGCACTCGATCTTACCGATAAAACTGTCGGGATATGGCGTACATGGTAATCTGCTCCGTTGGCTAGAGTCATACCTATCTAATAGAAGTCAACTGGTGGCTTTGAAGGGATGTACTTCGTCGACCGTTTCAGTTAACTCAGGGGTTCCGCAGGGATCAAACCTAGGGCTCTTACTGTTTATACTATTCATTAATGACGTAGTGGATTCCTTATCATGCCCATGTCTTATGTACGCGGACGACCTCAAGGTGTATACTGTGGGTAAATCAATTAGTGACTGCGAACTGCTTCAGAAAGACCTCAATACCATTGCACGTTGGTGCAAATGTAACTGTATGTCTCTGAATGTTTCAAAGTGCTTTATTATTACTTTCACGACCAAAAAAAAAATAGACTGTGTTATAACTACTCAATAGATGGCAAAACGTTGGAGAGGAAATCAGTTATGACCTTGGTATTCTATTCGACGAAAAGCTAACGTTCAGGGATCATTATGATTACATAGCTAAAAGAGCAAATTCACTCCTTGGATTTGTAACTAGAATCACAAAATCCCAAAAGCGCAGTTGCTCTTTGGTGTAGTTTAGTGCGTAGTATACTGGAATATGGCGCAGTTATTTGGTCCCCATTTTATCAAACACATTGCCAGCTCATTGAGCGGATACAGAAAAAGTTCTTGAGAATTCTCAGTTACAGGTTTGGTCTGGGTCGTACCTTGTCAACATACTCAGAAAGGTTGGAAAGATTAAATTTGAAGTCTCTTGAAACTCGTCGTAAACTTATGGATTTGTTAAATTTATACAAAATTATTCATTCTGTTATGGATTCACCTTCATTACTATTCACGCTCAGCTTTAACACTCGTTTTGTCACTCGTAATCCCACAACCTTCCATCTAGCGGTGCACAAGAACAATACATCGTTTTATAATCCCATCACTCGTATGTGTAGGCTTTATAATAACCTTGCTAATAATGACGAACTCAACATCTTTGGTTCAAGCTTTGGCAGTTTCAGGCTGTCAGTTGTCAATCTGGTTCGCTAGTATGTATGTTACCTTAATTGTTTTTAATTTTTTAAGTTTTATTTTATTAGTTTTATATTTTGTAAGTAGTTAGTGTAGTTTCATTCGTATTTTATATTTAGTATATGTATATAGTAATAATTTTACTATTTCATGTAATTCTTTACTCAATTGTGTTTACGTTAGGTGATGTTTTTTGTGATCTTGTTGCGTGCGTAAGTTTTGGACTACAGTCCAGTATTAGAATATGGTACCTATGTATTTATTGTGTTGCACTGTAATGATTGTATCCTGTTTTACGTACCTGAATAAATAAAATAAAATGGGGCCGATAGATCGCGGACAAATCTCAACCTAATTACATTGACATAAAAAAACTGGTTCTTTGGCAATAAATTACCTTGGAGGGAGGGGATAAATATTAATATAATTATGTACTAACAGAGATACATACAGAGCATTTTGGGTCTTGCGGCTTTAAGCACACAGAGACCAGGGCCGCAAGACCTAAATGCCACTGCGTAATGAATGATGGGTGAAAAGATGAAAAAACTAATTAAAATAGTGATGGGCTGCTAGCCGCATCGCCTATTAAGATGGTTCGCATTTTCGCCATATAATTATTGAGGTGACCTCAATTAAAACTAAGTATTGTATACCATTTCGGGCCGTTTTCTTTCAATAAGCAATAATTATAAGAATGTCTTTGTCGTAGCGAATTCGCGTGACTTCAACAAAAAGAAACCACGAAATACTTCCAATTAGCAATACGTAAAAACGGCTAAAGTAATAATTGTTATTAGAAAATCAACGTTACGTGCAAAGCGGTACTGCCTTCAAGAGAAACTTGTTCCAAGTTCTCCCGCGGGCGCCGTATTATTAAAGCAACTTGTGTAACTTTGAATACCTACCTTTAATTATACAATGAACAAAGGCATGGACGTATATATGGAGGAGGACCGCCCCCCTCTTTAACTTAGGTAGTTATTTTACTCTTACTTTCTTTGATTATTTTTTGCGCTGCTACACTCGCAATTTGGCTTTTTTTTTTGTAACAGAGCTTATTATTATCCTAAAGAAAAAACTTTAAGTTTTCTGTTTTCAAATCAATCAAACAGTATGATTGAAATCCTATCCAATTCAAATGTAGTGATCAATCATGGAAAGTCACGCCTTGGTACGCTTTCCGTTATGTGTATAAATATTGTATTTATATTGATATGAATTACTGTGTAGGTATGTGTGCAGAAAATTACAATAATCAAGCGGGGAAAGTAAAAGCATAGAAGAAAAGTCTACATTCGATTCGGAAATCCTACTCCTCTCGAGGCAAAGCTATGGCTACGCCCCAGTTTGAATATTACAATCAACAAAAGTTTCGTCGTAACCTGTAGCTGAAAGGGTTGCTTGCCCTTGACTTCTGTTACTGCAATATCATTGTTGGCTCGTTAGTTAAATGTCACAGATTTTTCACTACTATCTTTAATCACCCACCTAATACACGTAAAAAGCGTTTTCTTGCATATATCAAGGCCAACACGCAAACAAAAAGTTAATTTATCATTTACTGAGTGATAAGCAAAAAAGCTTGTCCATAAATATGACAAAGGAATTGTTAATTCTAAGCGTCAATCAAAAAATTTAAACATGTTGACCTCTAAAACGTAAAGCCAAGAATTTCTATAGAGATAGGAAGGAAAACAACTTCAAAAGCCGCGCGAACATCAAGCGCATCTACGCGATTCTAAGGGTTGATCGGTCAGCTCAACTAAACCAATATAGAGCGCAAAATACTATATAGAGTTTGATGCTTCGATTCGATTTTGCGTCAGTGTACCACGAGCCTAAATCATTTTTCCTAACAATTGTACCATTGTTAGTTGTAAACTTTTAAATGTGACTAAAATCCCTCTTCCGATCAGTACCTACTGAAACTAATTTAAAGATTCTAATATCTTCGCATCGTTCGATAAGTATAATACCTACCCAAGTACCAAGTACGAAACAAATATCTAAGTGGAACTCGAATGAAGATAATATTGTCAACTTACACAAAATTTGTTAGAAACTAACTTAACGAGTAGTTACATGACTAAAGATTGGGAAACATCTGTCTGCACGGAACGGCACTTTCCTATGCTGCTATCCTTTTCTGTGACTCAGAACAGTCATTTGCTAGAGCGAGAGAGCAATGCTGAAGCGTTCTGTCGCTCTCTCTCGCTATCCTTAGCAGCGTAGAAAAGTGCTGTTCCGTGCTGACAAATGTGTCCCAACCCTAAAAGTACAAACAAAATTTACCTAACTTCGCCGTCATTGTTCCCCTATTCCGTGTTCACTCACATAATGTTGTATACAGTTACTTCCCGTTTCCTTCCGGGGCCCGAATGAATATAAAAGGTCGTACACAAGTAATTTGTTTGTCGGCATACGCTATCGGCAAACTAGAGCGTAGTGAGTGTTTTGGATCGTTAATATTATTCAGAAAAGAGGAAGATTTTTGAAAGATTATTAGGCGATATATAGAAATAGACAATGCGCTAGTAATTCAGTCGTTTTTATAAAGAATATTTATAATGACAGATGACGATGAATATTTAAAATTACAAAACATAAAAGAAACAAACACTTAAGTCTACTACACTTTCAGGCCAGCCCTGGCAGCATGACACACACAAGATAAGCTAAAGTTATATTCCGTAGCGAAATGTAAACTTTTTTTTATTTGGTTCGCAAACTAATTGTTACAATATTAAAAAATGTTCTAAATTAAGTACACAGAAGAAAAAAAACAGTGGCATACCGGAAGTGCCAACAGAAGTGAAAACTTTGAACAATGTAGTGTTGGTTACTGTAACGGTAACAGTGTCGCGATTTCAATGGTTTTTTTCTCATCTCAAAAAATGCCAAGAAGTTTTCACTTAAAAAAAAAGTGCGATTCCGTAGTGCGATGTAAATTTTATCAACAGCTATCTACGATGCCGTGCGAGTATGACACAACAATAATGTGTAAGTGTTTGCATGGCAAGTTTTATTAAGCCCATATTGAAGCAGAGAAGTATTACAACATTTCGTCAATGACGGAAATGCATGAAAACCCTACAACGATCGCATGACCAATACTGATCAAAGCAGGGCTTGTTAACGATACCAAATTCACACTAAAAGTAACGTTAATAATAACGTTATTTTAGTGGTAACGTTATAAGGGGTATCGGTAATACAGTTTTTAATGTTATCAATTAACGATATAAGTAACGATACTTTTTTTCAATACTTGTAAAATATTATATAAATAGCTCTAGTAGCCTATAAGACAAACTCTCATCAATTTATTCTGTCAAATATCGAAAAGAAATACAGTGGTAACAATATCTTATACCGTTAATATCATTGGTAACGTTATCTGAGTATCGGTAAATAGTGGGAAAAATATCGTTACCCAGCATAACGTTACCTTTGCTGATAACGTTAACGCCGTTTGACAGAATTAACGTTACCAGATTTTTAACGGTATTCCAAGCCCTGGATCAAAGGCTGATGGATGATGCGACACAACACGGCACGACATTTATACGAGTATTATACAATAAATTTAATCCCTTATCTCGTCAAGGATCTATACCACAATATCGATCCATCTATTTAAATGTCGCGAACGTGTTAAAATACAAATTTAATTAGAATCGCATGCATTGATGCCAGGTTAAAAATAAACGTCACTCTACAAGGTGCGCCCTTGGCTTCGCCCGCCCTTGGGCTCATATGTTTTTATTATTTTCAATGCATTGGAGTGCAACCATTCGGGCGAATGAAAATGAAGTAAACTGTAGCGGAGTGGAATTGTATTAGAACAACCTTTAAATAGATACCTCGGAGTTAGGAGTTTATAGGTCAAATGAGGTTTGAGACGTGACTGTACTCCAACTAAGAGTCGTGATATTACGGTTACAGATGGGTGGTACTTGATGATAAATAGAACTAATGGGGAAGCTTCGAAATAAGTTTTATTTTAATACGAAAAGATACAGATATATTATTATTACTTTATCCCTAAAGGGGCATACAGAGCATTCTAGATTTTGCCGCTCTAAGCAGACTCCAGAGACAAAAGATACAAGGGGCCACTTTTAGCGTTATAGTGGGCTAGAAGATGGAAAAGGATTCAAAATAGTGATGGGTTGCTAGCAGCATCGCCTATTGACATGATTATCATTTTCATCCATTCCATCGGAAGCAAATCAGCTGGTACATTCTAAGTTTTTCAGCATGGAAAGATCATTGAGGAATACGAACAGATAAATTCTAAACTTGCTTTTGTGAATGTTTAAATAACTCATTACATAATTTTATAATAGTGTAATTCCTTTTGACGAAAACTACTAGAACTCATACTAAACTTGGAAGTGGGAAAAGCAGTACTTTATTAAATAATTTAAATGGATAAATAAAAGTTAAAAAAAAAAAATGGTTGTCTGTAACTCGATCCCTTATCTCAGGTCTGTAAAGTCGGTTTACGGACGGTAGTTTGACGTGACAACGTCAAAACCGAACTGAGCCGATCGCTCGAGCCGATCATGCCTCTCTCTTTAGTTCGTGCCGCATTCTCGCTTGCGGAACGCGACAACGAGCGTAACGGGACAATGACGTCATCTTTTTCGTGCATGCCGCCCGTAGTAGGTATCGAGTTATTAGACGTTGTCACGTCAAAAACAAGCAGACACTTTTTCACGTCAGTATACATAATGCTTTAACTTTGGTTTCGAGAAAGTAATTTTTATTTTAAACGTAAAAGTTCAAGTTTATTTTCTTCCAATTTTATTGCGTGCACAGCAAATACCGTCGTACATACAACTGCATTGAATTTAACAAAGACGAAATCATATTACCTTGGATTCTTATGTTAGATATTTTTGTCCTTGTCCCGATGTAAACACGACAGTTCTTGACATTGAGACTAAAACTACTTTTCTTATTTTCTATATATTAGCTTCAATGAAGTTATAAAATTAAATAAAACCTCATAATTTCATATATAAATTTATAAAATTTTATTTACTATATCATATCTTTTGTTTAATGATAGTCTGACCAGACAAGTGGCATAAAATATCTTGAGCTTGTAACTAACGGCTAACCTACCTAATAAAATTCTATTTTTTTTTCTGCTTACTTAACTTACTTAGTTAAACCTAACCTAGAATACCTAAGTACTAGAGTCTAGAACAAAACTTATAATACCTATATAATTCTATTTTTTTTTCTGCTTACTTAACTTACTTAGTTAAACCTAACCTAGAAGACCTAAGTACTAGAGTCTAGAACAAAACTTATAATACCTATATGTCCTAATAAGCAAATGATTTATGATTTTAGTCTTTTTAAAACCTTTTAAGCTATAATTTTTATCTAGAAATTAACTAAAAATAACTATCTGGATACTAACAAACCTATTATTTTAAAATCTTGTTATCTGTATCATCTGTATCATCCTGAACGTGGCTGTGACTGATTAGTGTATTGGCTGTAATTATCTAATGGAGGACCCAAGTTGTTTAGTATAGCAACCTAAATTCAGCTGTAACACGTTTGATTTATCTACTTATTATATATTTTTATATACTATAAAATTAACTTAATTTTATTTGGTTTAAGATTATTTACTGACAAACTAATATGAACACCCTTAAATTATATTTAGTAAATTTATTGTTTATTTGTGTTTGAGATCGGTAGTTGATAATATAGTTCCTAGTGTTTTATAAAAGTCCTAAGAAAGTTGATAACGTAATTTACTTTAGGTTTCAGTATTGAATAACAGGAAACTGTAGTTTAAGTTTTTGGAGTAAATAATTTATTTAATTTGATTAATTTTAGTGATTACGGAATAGTGTTTATTTTATTATGTATTAAATAATATAAGTATTATAGAGATTTATATAATCAAAATTTACATTATATTTAAAGTTTGTATCTTAGTTAGATTTGACCTGAAGTATGTTTCGCCTTATAAATTTGTAGATATATTTATGTCTATAGAAATATATATATATATATATATATATATATATATATATATATATATTTATAATGATTAGAAGCTCAGCATTTTTTTTATATGGCTAAAAGAGGCAGCTCCGCCAGCCGCTACCTCAGTAGGATTCATCCAAATGACTGGGGCATCCTCCCTGCCTTGGGACAACAAATATAGTGCTCAGATATTTGTTATACAAATACATTTAAGTTTAATGAGCCTTTACTGGCTAGAGACATAGAAGAGGACGCAAGTAAAGTCTTGCCAAGCGATATCAACCGCATCAGAACCTGTAATTTTTACATAGTTCCGGACTGAGCTATGATTTTAATCATTACTTCAAATCGGTTGGTATCTTAAATACTTTAAGAGTATACTACTCAACAATATAAGGAGTCTGTCTTGTCAGTAGTAGTAGTAGTAGGTCAAATCATACAACGTACCTACGATCCGCTACTATTGATGTGTTAGATTTAAACACTATTTACCTAATTTAGTACTTCATTCAATTTCTATTTAATATTCAAATAAATAGAAATTATTATAGTTGGTAAAATATTCGAATTGATCGTAAAATGTATTTTAGTTTGACGAATGGTAAATATAGTATTTATAAAACCTTAGACTTTATAAATAGGTATAATTAGAAGGTATTCCAGATTATAAATAAATCTCTCAGAATAGAATTATATATATAATATATAAATAATACCAATAATTTAGCTTCCAAAGAAACCAAATATTCGTAACCAATTTTTTCTTTAATTAGAAGTATTACCTTCTAAGTATTTTGTAAAACGAATTTATCAGCTCCACATGCCTTTTCCATGTATGAAAGAACTGTTTAATATCATTGATATTAAAATAAATATAGTAGAAGATCAAAGCAAGATATATAATCTGCTATTTTTACAATAGTTAAATAGGTAAATGGTTAAGTATGCTTTACTAAAACCATTGATTAGTCTCCGAAGAAACTAAAAATATAAATATATAATTGTTTCGAACAACTAAGTTCCTCTGAAGAAATAGTATCAATTCAACATGAATTTTCCATGTTTGAAAGATCAAATTATAATAGGTAGGGCACTCTTATTCAGAATGCTAAGTAAGACTTAGTTCATTCAGCGGACATAAATCAAACATGTCATGGATTTGCCTTGACTCAAAAGCAGTTCGGATAATTCCAAAATTGTTGGTTTTCTCATATAAATCCTTTTAACCAAGGACACATTCCAAACATGATTTCTACATGTGCTAAGGAACGTATTGATAAATAAATCTAGATTTTCCCCGAACAGGTCTGCATCTTCACAAACGAAGTATGGCCTTATTCTCGTGAATCAACATTGAGATAAAAAGCCAGGGCTTGCTTTGCATCACCCAATATGTGAGACTACATTTCCCATCCAGTCAAATCCAAATAAATGATAAAATAATTCAGACTTTTCCGACTTGATTTGCACCATCACAAACGAAGAATATGGCCTTTCTCTTGTGCTTTTGCATAAAGATAATTAGCCAGGGCTTGCATTGCATCACCCAATAATTATGACAGTACATTTCTCATCCAGATAAGTCCAAACAAATAATTGATGAAGTAATTCAGATTTATCCGAATTCATGTCTCAGCATTCCCAAGACAAATCAAATTGTTCCACTGAACAAACTAGAAATTGTTCATAGTTTATGAACATAAATTGGTTAAAGTTATTTAACAATAATTGAAGTTTCGTTCTATTGAACAAATCAATCATATTTCATAGTTAACGAAGATATTTTTGTTAAAGTTATTTTACACTAACTGTTGGCATAGTTAATGTAATTCCTAGTCTAACCTAACGGTCCCTAAATTCCCTAAAGCTAAAGCTACTTGTGTAAAAGACTACCCCATTCCCACTAAATGTGTGTGTGTGTGTTGGAATTGATTCCGGTGTAAGAATCAATTCTAGTGTATCGTATAATTATATATATATTAGTATAACTGGGTATCGAACAGTCTCCGGTGTAAGAGAAAGTTCCCTAAAGCTAAAGCTAAAAGTTTTGAGAGAGTTTCTCTCGCCCTGAGCTAAAATTTACCTGCCTACAAATCCTAATTTGAGAATCCTACTCTGGTGTGTGGTGGAATTAGAACTAAACTGTCCTTTTTCCCCTTGCTGCTAACGACTTCGCGGAGTGGCCTGGGTCAGCCGACCTACCTATCGCCCGTCGGTTCCAATCTACAACTCCATAGGGAAGGGGGAGTCTAGACTGGTCTAATACTAACCAAGCTAATTGGATAATTCTAGCAACTAATTCTTGCAGCACTAAAGCGGATTCACAACCCATCGACTTTCGGATCGTCGTCTAATTAGGACTGCCAGTTCAGATTGCTAGAACCAGTAGCTAACACAGAATTGTTTTTGAAACAAACCAATCCTGCCAGACCCACTACAAATCTGGAAATTTTACCTAGAATTTCTATTTCTTTAGAGAGCCCTCAGGTTAGCGAGACCAAAGGAAATAGAAATAAACGATGAGTTTGACCATTAAGCCCCAAATAGAAACAAAATTCAAAATATTAAAATTCAAATATTATTTACACCAAAATCATTGACATCAAAAGACGAAATTGAACGACATAGAATCTCTGAAAATTCACTGCCGAACACCTCACCTCTTGAAATCAAAACGATTGGCACTGATTTTAAACCAAAACTATTAATTAAACTTATTAAAATTTACTAGGGACAAACTAAATTATTTATTAATAACAAAAATTCAAACAATCTAAGATTTTAATTTCGGAATACATTTTACCATTATATTCCTAATTAAAACCAATCAAGTGACACCGCGAGAAAGATAAAGCGACCTATTTTGTCAAACTCTCGTTTCCCCACACTTTTTCTTCAAACGACTTCTTCTTTTCTTGAGTTAAAAATATTACATCGACGTAAAAATCTCCATCTCCCTACAGAACGTTTGCACGCCCCGGCTGCCCGATGATGAATACCCCTTCGTCTCCCGTCTACCAGTCCCGTTGAAAGGAACCTTACCCCGAAATGAGAATGCCATCATAAAACTGCATTCAAACTTAATTGTATACATACATTGCCTGTTCTAAAGTGAACAAACGAAACTATGTTCTTACAAAACTAGCAATGCATATAAAACCGGAACTCGAACCCAACAAGCTCGCTGTCCGCTGAATCCCGCCTCAAACCAATTCCAGGTAGTTTGCAAAAACAATGACGTAACCAGTCCCAGGCAACATCAGTTTGGGTGATCGAATGTAGATTTTTAATAAATTTATTATGTTTTTTTTTGTAAATTGATAAATCAAATCTAGATATGTCTAGATAAAAGTTTTTAAATTTATTTTCACTTCATATAAAATTATATGAATAGTGAAACATTAATGATTAATGGATAAAATAAAGATATTTACCCATCATTTTGACAAAGTAAAGATATATTAAAATATATCTAAATAATAGTTTATTAGAAAGTATATAAATGTAGAAATTAAAGGAGTTTATATATGATTTCACTTATAAAACCATACACAGATTATAGTGCAACTAATGTTACATTGATAAATAATAATAAAATATCTATCTTTATTCTATTTCTCTAAGCAGAAATACTTTCTTCTATTCCAAATCAGGGCGCCACCCTTAAATGCCCCTAAAATACTGCCCTAGCCAAGTCCCAGTGATAAGGAACGGTGACCTACATTTCTCGTGCGCCGGAGTTCGGCTTACGTTTTTCAACCCAACGCTCCGACAGAGCCCTGTCCATTCTCTTTTAACTAATGAAGTAAAATGTCAACCTTGTATGTAATATTTATGTAATAGATTTATATAAGAACATACAAGGTGTTGTATGAAAATAAATAGAATAATTGATTACAATATAACATAATTTCCTTCTTTTATTTTGACAAAGGAAAAATACTAAGAAACTCAGTGTAAACTGACCATTACAAACAAATTATGTATAAACTTTATAGTTATTTCAAAACATAACGAAAGTTTGTTTTGTTTTGATTTTCTTTGCTGAGAAATGAACTCAGTCAATCTAGAATTTTTATCTGTGACCTAGATTTAATTAACATAATCTTGTACAAAATTCTTTGTACTTTATTTATTTATTTTGATTTCTCTCTTCATCCTAGCGTCCATCATTACGTCAAACGTGATCCTTGGGTCCCACGGTCATGGACTTTGTCCAACCCGTCAAGGATAAAGACGTGATAATGATTTCTTATCATTTTCCATACAAAATTGAACTCAGATGATTTTTGATATTATATATGACCATACATACATACATCATAAATATTACAATTTATTATAAAATATAGTGAAATTATATAAACAAACGGATGGTCTATAAATAGACTCAAAATTGTGAACGATTACGAATTCTTTTCACACAGTAATAATTTACTCTGCACCCACTAAACTTGCAATCTGGCGAATTGTTTGTTTAAGTTTTTTTTTGTGCTTCGCCGCCTCCATTAAAAACAATGTTTATGACTTTGAAAAGGGACAGCCCAAACGTTATAGAATAGGACGGAGCTACGGTCAATTTTTTTGCTTATTCGATAAACAGTTCCTGGGAACGAGTGAACAATGAATCTTTGACTAAGATGACGTACAAGGAGTTATTGAATCGAATTCCAGCTTTATATGTGATAAAAATTATTTGAGAATGAAATTAACGAATGCGAATTTGCGAATCGTTACAAGCTCCTCTATACTTCGGGAAGCACGTTAAGCCGTTGATCTTGCTCGGCTGATATCATTAGATGGCACTAATGGCATTCGTCAAGCTATATCTGAAGCCTTTAGGCATCTTAATACATCTGACCCCAGTTTTTGCCACACAACACAAAAATAAACATGGCAAAATAACAAAAAAGAAAAATTCTGTACATCTTTGAATTCTAAAAACGCACTGTGTGTGATTTGCGAAAACGAAAACACATACGGTGCCTTTTCCAGCAGTCGAAGTGTTAGGTATTAAGGCCGTACCTGAATTTTCCAGGGTCCAGTGCTGCCATTTTAAATAAATCATTTCAAAGAAAACTGAGATATCATTTAAAATTTCGCTACTACCAAGCCCTAGATATAACCCTTCAAAGTATTTTATGAACTACTGTTTACGAGTATAATGAGAACGTTTAGCTTTACTACGCACATTTGCCAAAAGTGGCCGTTTTTAGTTTGTTTGTTTTTGGTAGTAGCAAAATTTTAAATGATGTCTCCGTTTTCTTTGAAATGATTTATTTTAAAATATGGGGCACACTGGACCCCGAAAAACTCAGGTACGGCCTTAACAAGATGGCCGTCTATTCATTCGTATTAGCTTTTCATGGATCAGAAAAAGGTTGTATTTTGTATTCGAACCCTAACCCTCTCAAAATAAAAGATTCCATTCAAGACGCGTGCATTCAAAGAATCATTCACTTGAAACAAATTCACCCAATTACATCACTTTTGAGAGTAAAGCGATGAAATAAATTGTGTTAAGGATACTATAATGGATACCTAGTCAATTTAAGACAGGCAAAGGGGCTGTGTTTTAAGAGAAAACACTAAGGTCGAGAGAATTGAAAAATAGGTATTTGTAAAATCTTTTACTGTTGCGCTGTGCCCGACCAACAACCTACCAAGTGCGATAGAGACAACTGCAGCTCGGCCCGAAAAACCTATGAAATGTGTTCCTATGTTTTTTTTATTATATATAATATAATAACTAATATTATAAAGAGGAAAGATTTGTACCTATTTTTGTATGTTTGTATGTTTGTAATGAATAGGCTCAAAAAGTACTGGGCCGATTTAAAAAATTCTTTCACCGTTGGAAAGCTACACTATTCCCGAGTGACATAGGCTATGTGTGTACCACGGGCGAAGCCGGGGTGGACTGCTAGTATAATATAATCTCGTCAAATTTGTTTGCTAGATAATAGACATCGTGGAAAACTAACCATTTTTCAGTATTATGAACGTTCATATCTCTTTTAACAATTAAATTATGAAAAAAAAGAAATCTAAGGGACATACTAATATATCCAATCCATAAATTTATTTTTTTGTAAATAAAATATTGGTCTGCTGGCACTATCTGGCGAGGAATTAGGGGACTACGCTTGTATGGAAATACGGCCCATCGATTTCTTTTTCTTATTACCCTAATATTATACCCATATTGCTTTTGAACAAAACGATTATTAAACGATGAAATAAATTGTGCTATGGTATCTTCACTTAAGGCGAGATGGGTTCAGAGCCCGCAATACTGTTCGTGTTTTTAAAAAATCACTGTAATTAAACTACAATTTACTTCTCAAAAATTTTACATAGGTATTTTAAGGCTTTTCTACAGAAACACACACTATTCAAAACACGATTGAGCATTTTTGGCTTCATAGAAAAAAAATCACGAACATACCTCTAAAATTGCCTAAATTTACCTTTAAAAAAGATATTACTACTTTATACAATCACATTTTTATATGAGAATTATACCAAAAAATAGATAATTTAAATTAGGTGTAATATTCGTCGAGAGCAACCAAACGCCCGGGCCCGTGCTCGACGATATTTCGCTGTGTTTTATTTATTATTATTTATTTTGTATAATATTTATAATTTTTTGTGTAGCGAAATTAATTAATAATTTAGATTATCCATTTTTTGACGGTGAAAAAATTAATCAAAATAGTAATGGGTTGCTAGCCGCATCCCCTATTGCATCGACATGATTCGCATTTTCGCCCATTCCCTCAATCGGCTTTTACGATCTCCGCGGGAAGAGAAGCAGTTGGTACATACTAAGTTTTTTTTTTCCCAGACTAGCTGCAGCGTACGCGAGTGGGCATATAATATACTGCCTGACCACAAAATCAATTTGAACCCGGAAATAATTTTCAAACAGATACGCGTAAAGGTCGGGGCCAAATATATATCAATAAAAAGCTCATTAAATCAATGGCGGTGTTCCTTCGATCAACAATATAACTAGATATAAGCGGGTCTACCGCCTAACTCGATTGCTTTCGCTTCGTCTATGGTTTATGACGACATCGCACCATTTCGAACCGCCTAGCAAAGCGGAATTGCTTTCTCATGTACGCTATAGACCAGTCTGTGTCTATAGAGTAGATGTGAAAGAAATTGCTTTCTCATGTACTCTATAGACCAGTCTGTGTCTATAGAGTAGATGTGAAAGCAATATCGCTTTGCTAGGCAGTTCGAAATGGCGCGATGACGTCATAAACCATAGACGTAGCGAAAGCAATCGAGTTAGGCGGTAGGGGGGCGGTGCAAAACATATGGCTCGCCAAATAAGAGCGCAATTCCAGCGGTGAGCTCTTACGAGCGTTTTGTTTCGTTCAGTCAGGGAAAAAACACTTTATACGTAGTATAAGGTTGACTTTACAGTGAATGTTATCTGATATTCAAGCGGACCGAATTCTGCTTTAATTTTGTAGGTAACGCGTAATCTAGTTGTATCGTTGATCTAAGTGGTGTTCTTATGACTCCGTGGTAAACGGAAAGAGTTGCTTTCTTGCCATTTCTTGCCAAAGAAACTTAGGCAATGTTTGTTCACTTTCACAGTTAGCTGTTGTTTACCTCGCACATAGTCTGTGACATTGTGACGCATGGACACACAATAAAAGATGTTTGCCATGGACAAACTGCACTGCTATAGAATACATTAGATTTTTACATTTTCAATACACTATTCACTATTAATCGATGTGATGTGTAGATAATTTTATTTTCCGTGCACAATATCATCATGTCTTTTTTTTGGTCTCCACTGCAGGAGCACGACCAAAGAGCAATGACATACCTATGTACCTTTCCCAAATATCATTGAGCACGACCCTCTCTGTACTAACAGAGCCATATATTAGCTAGAGCAGTCAGGGGATTTGGCCTACACTCTCCACGCTGGCCAGAGGGGTTTGAGAGGTCTCATTGATGTCTTATAAGCTTTGTTTAGCTTGTGTTTCCTAAGTCGCCTTCTACGACATCCACGGGAAGACTTGGATTGGTACTATTCTCCTCTGCCCGGAACTACACGGAACATATTTAAACGCTTTTACGAGGGCTGTTTGATATGTTCCCGTTTTCTAAATATATTAATATCACTGGCCGCAAATAAGTATACCACCTTTTTAAGCCATTTTTCAGAGGCGGGAAAATTAAAAAAAAAATGGCATTCTTTTGTTTTTTTTCTCATTTGACAACGATTCAGTGAAGGTAAAATTGTTAAAATGGAGAAAGACCAGTATCGGTCTGTAATTAGATTCTTATTTTTGGAAGGAAAAACATGCGATGAAATAAAAGTAAGAATGCAAGCGGTTTATCATGAATGTGCTCCTTCTATGACAACCGTCAGATATTGGTATAACGAGTTTAAGCGGGGGAGAACAACCGTCTTTAATGAGGATCGCCCAGGCCGGGCAGTTGAGGTGACTACAGACGATATTGTTAAGAAAATTGAAAATATCGTTTTAGCCGACCGCCGAATTAAACTTCG
This sequence comes from Acrobasis repandana, assembly GCA_963576875.1. Taxonomy (NCBI): domain Eukaryota; kingdom Metazoa; phylum Arthropoda; class Insecta; order Lepidoptera; family Pyralidae; genus Acrobasis; species Acrobasis repandana. Next base: position 5,576,078 of record OY756223.1, on the reverse strand, counting down.
AGAAATCGTTGATGCTGTAAATGTTTCAATCGAGAGGGTACAACACATATTAGAAGAAAAATTGGGTATGAAGAAAGTATCGGCGAGGTGGGTGCCGCGTTTACTCACGGAGGAGCAAAAACGGAACCGACTGACTACTTCGGAGCAGTGTTTGGCCGTGTTCAAACGTAACCCGAAGGAGTTTCTGCGTCGTTTCGTGACCGTGGACGAAACGTGGGTCCACCACTACACCCCGGAAATGAAAGAGCAGTCGAAGCAGTGGATTTTACCGGGTGAACCTGCTCCAAAGAAAGCAAAAACCGTCCCATCGGCTGGAAAGGTCATGGCGACCGTTTTTTGGGATTCGCAGGGTATTATACATATTGACTATTTAGAAAAGGGAAAAACAATAACAGGGCAGTACTATGCCAATTTATTGGATGAATTTGATTGCCGTGTTGAAGGACAAACGACCCCATTTAAAAAAGAAAAAAGTACTGTTTCATCACGACAACGCCCGGCTCATTCGTCCGGAGTTGTGACGGCTAAATTAGCACAGTTACGCTACGAACTATTGTCTCACCCCCCGTATTCTCCAGATTTGGCCCCATGCGATTTTTTTTTGTTTCCCTACCTAAAAAAATGGCTCGGTGGCAAGCGATTTGGATCAAATGACGAAGTCATTGCCGCCACAAAGGCCTATTTTAATGACTTTCCAAAATCATACTTTTTGGATGGTTTATTGAAGCTTGAGTATAGGTGGAACAAATGTATAGAGTTAAAAGGTGACTACGTAGAAAAATAAATGCATATATACAAAAAAAAAATGTTTTTTTTTTCATAAACGCGTACTGATCTAACAGCCCTCGTATTAGGCGACATATTTTTTATAAGCTCTCTTATGTATTCTGTGATGCTGCTTGACTGTACCCTTTACCGAAAGCAAAGTCCAGAAAACTTAAGGAATTATGGTCAATGTTTGTTTGTGTAAGTAACCACTTACACAAACGAATCATTCCAGATTTCTCAAGCTAAAGGCATTTGACATACGTTGACAACTAGAATATAATGGTAACACCCGGGAACCACGGTGTTCGCCGGACAATAGGACCGTTTATTTTGTAATACTTAGCTGATAGTCAGTGTTTTCCTCTAAACACTTCATTAACCTTTAGGCAAACTCAACCCAAAAAACAAAACGACTACGAAAATGCAAATTGACAAATCAATTTGATTCTTCCTGTTCACTTGTTTATAGCCCTTGTTATTTTTGCGATGACCTGTTTTACTTTCTTCATTGTTTGTTTCCGAAAAAAGGCATGTCACTCCGAACAAGTTGACTGACCGGAAAGTGGCTTTTGTTTATGCAACCTCGCGCAAGAAAATTGTATGCAATGTTTTTCGTAGGTCAAGAAAACTACTCAAGTTTGCTTGGCTTCGTTTCTGGTTGATTGACTGACAAATTTGCGTCTACGGCAAAATATCACAATACAGTCTTACTATGTGCAGTTTATATTATCCACTTTAACTATTTCAATGAAAATGTATTCTTTAATTTACCTAATATACTGCCCTTTTTCACTCGTTTTCATATCAGACGGACCAGCAGTGATTTGTTAAAAAGAACCTAAATGGCGAAACATTTTTAGTTACATTTTTACACAAGAAATAACTGTGCGATAACTTAACAATGCAAGCTAATTAGAGCTTGCAACCCTAGAGCGGGTTATTAAGCCACGAGTAACGAATGTGTGCCTTGTTACGGCGAGGCAATGCCGTGGCAATGCGGTCATAATGTGCACGAACATGTCTCCATTCATTGCTGTAAGCTAAATCTAGCTTTTATTCATGGCATACGAGTTGTTAATCGTGTCCTTGCTAGCAACAGTACCGCGGGAACCCCACATTTTCACGGAAAGATCTATTCTATGTGTTAGTCCAGGTATCTAATAATAATAAGCTATCAAATGCCAGCATTGAATTTAAACCCCTTTCTGCGTGATTAAGGACGCCAAACCTAAGACTTATACATACAAACGTAATCTAAGCGTTAATTAAGAATCTAATATTAACAATGTAACTGACTGACTAAAAATTTTTTACAGTCCACATGCCTACAGGGCAACAAGAAAATGCCGACTGTTCCTATACAAACACTCCAAAATTACCGGTGTTTCAAGATACACAGAAAATGTAAACAAAGAAGGGAAAAAGCCGGATTCGTCAAATTTGCGAAACAGCCCTTCCCGAGAAACCGCCTATTTACAAAAGTTACGTTCATAAAAGAAAAACAAATCGTCCCTTTTAGGAGACGACCGATTTCGAAGTAATAAAAAGTAAAAACAATCAAAAGAGTTCATAGCACCCATCAAAAGTGGGATACTCACATCAAAGATCTTGCCCAGGTCAGCGGCCAGACAGGAACAGTTGTACGCCACGATTCCCAGTTCTTTGACCTGTGAAAAGTTTTGTATTAGTTCAGATTCTGCCAATGTTTTTTTAGAAACGTGTTCTATGGTCAAGTTAGAAAATACAATGTGTTTACATAGATAAAATATTTAAGTAAGTAGTCGGATAGTCCGGCGCTTATTTACCTTAAAGGTAAACCATCAACTTGATATAAATAAATATCGATCTCCCTAAACTTGTTTGGAAATAGCCCCGTTGAAAGTACGTAAGCAGTATTCAATTAAAATATTCTTATTTTTTCTCAATGAGTTCTACAAAATTTTGTTAGTAGGTACCATTTTTAACAAATTCAGCGCTAGATATTATTAGGTCCTTACATATGAAATTGCCGTTCAGTATCAAAAAAGTGAAACAAGTTTTTTTTAATGAAATTATTATTTAATCAATTGAAGTATGCGCCGTTGTTATCGATACACTTCCGCCATTTTATAGGCAGATCATTGATACCTTTGGAAAAAAATCCTGGGAGCGAGAGTCTATGAACTGTTTGAAGGCGGTTTTGACTGCCTCATCAGATTTTGAAATTTTTTCCTTGTAAAAAGTTATCCAAATTTTGAAAAAAGTGGTAATCGGTTGGGGCAAGATCTGGAGAGTATGGTGGGTGACGCAGAGGTTCCAGTCGCAGCTCCTCTAACTTGGCGATCGGTTGATGTGCAGTGTGTGGTCTAGCGTTATCCTGAAGGAGCAGTGGGCTAGAGCAATTCATCAGTCTCGGTTGTTTAATGGCGAGCTTTTCCATCATTGTTTGCAATTGTTGGCAATACAAGTCTGCAGTAATCGACTGGCCTGATCTCAAGAAGCTGTAGTGGATAACACCAGCACTGGTCCACCAAACTCTAACCAGAATCTTCTTTTTGGTCAGTTTTCGCTTAGGGTAAGGTTTTGCCGGTTCTCCAGGGTCAAGCCATTGTGATGATCGCTTCCGATTGTCGTACAGGATCCATTCCTCATCACAAGTCACGATACGGTTCAAAATCCCCTCATTATTGTGGCGATTAAGCAAAGAAACGCAGCAAGCAACGCGTGTTTGTTGGTTTGCTTCAGTCAATTCGTGCGGTACCCACTTTTCGAGTTTTTTATTTTTCCGATTTGGCGCAAGTGGATAAGTATCGTTTTGTCACTTACGCCGAAGGCTGCTGCTAATTCAAAAGTGGTTTGAGATGGATCCGCTTCCACTATCGCCTTCAATTCTTCGTTATTCACTTGAGTATCAGGTCGTCCACGAGGCTCATTGTGTAAATCGAAATTTCCAGAACGGAAACGTTGAAACCAAAAACGCACCGTTCGTTCGTTAGCAGTGCCTGGTCCATACACGTCGTTAATTCTTCGAGTCGTTTCTGCAGCACTGGTGCCACGGTGGAACTCGTATTCGTAAATACCGCGAATTTTCAATTTGTCCATAGTTGTTGTTATAGCAATGTTGAAACTCAAACAAATGATGTTAAAAAAAATGAAATACGAATTTTAAAACAATATTTTTATGGCTTTATTTCGAAATAAATTTAAATTTGGAATTCCTAATGAAACGCAAGATATTTGATTTTAAAGTTGCCAGTATTGAAAATCGGCAATTTCATATGTAAGGACCTAATAATTAGTAGAAATTCCATGTACAACTAGATAGTATCTAGCGCCATAAACCATATTAGCAAATTCGAATTAAGGCAGATTGATATTTATTATTATCGGCAGGTGTTTGATCAACTCTATGCTATGTACCCACATGACGTTTAGGTAAATAAGCGCCCGCCGATCCTACCACTAGTATATAGTTATAATCGCTATTATCCAATTTATAATTACGTATTATTATGTTTAACTCGATATAAAAAATATAATATCAGTTCCTATCTGATTTGATAAGCATTGAATTTCCTTGCCAAATACAATCCGTGAATAGTTTTTTTTTTTTAGTTTTATTTATACATATAAACGAACATCAGACTATGAAATATCTGTAGTGAACCAGATTAACTAGGTTATTATCATTTTTATGTGTTGAAGTACTACTTTAATTATGAGCTGAAAATAAAGGATGTGCTTTCTTTTATAGACAAAAGTTTAATAGATTTTCTTTGATAAAAAAAAAATTCTAAGATTATCATTTCTTTGAATAATCAATACGTAGATTACTTAGTATGAAGAATTTTTTAAAATAGATTTTTGTTACACAGAAAATCAATACTCAGAATATTTATTATGAAGAATTTTAAATCATAGATTTTTTTTACAAATAATATTTACTTTTCCGATGTTTATAATATCAAATCGAATATTTTTATTTTCAATATGTTTAATTCATTTAATACTCATAATACTTATAACCAAGAAAAACATTTTATCATGTGATAGTTTCTAAACTCTTCTCTCGCTTCGCTCGCTCGGCTCGTGCGAGTGTTGGTCGCAGTTCTAAAATAACCTAACCTATAGGTTTGCCCTAATTTAGTAAAATGGATGACACTTTCCTAGTTGGTCGCAGTTCTAACATAACCTAACCTATAGGTTTGCCCTAACATATATATTATGATAGCGATTTCTAATCTATTGTGACTGATTATATGGTAAATAATTTGATTGAGCAATGTTTTTATATAATATTTCCAATAATAAGTTGACTTTTTTTACAGAAGAATTCAAATAAAAATAAAATTCCATGAAAGAATATTCCGAACAAACAATATTCTTTAAAAAAAATTCTACTGTTTGATTAGTTTGTTAAATGAAAATATGAGATTATAAAATTCATTGAAATGTGATTCTACCAATTATGTATTCATTAAAGTAAATAGTCTTTGAAACAATAATATCTATACTAATATTATAAAGAGGAAAGATTTGTACCTATTTTTGTATGTTTGTATGTTTGTAATGAATAGGATCAAAAAGTACTGGGCCGATTTAAAAAATTCTTTCACCGTTGGAAAGCTACACTATTCCCGAGTGACATAGGCTATGTGTGTACCACGGGCGAAGCCGGGGTGGACTGCTAGTTAGAAATAAAAATATAAGAATTAAATATTCTATCAAACATTTTCAGTGAATCGAAATTCTATGAAATTTGAGTCTGAAACAAGGGTTTCCCGAAAAGAAATCCTCTTAAATACTAAAATGTATATACTTACGTAACCAGTGACAGTAAACAGTAGATACATACCTGTGTTAGAGACCTCCAATCCATGTTGGCACTGCCAATATAAAAATGCGTTCTATCTACTATCCAGAACTTGGTATGTAACACTCCACCTCCGAGCAACTTGGAGAAATTCAGACTTCTCACCTAAAAGAAAAGAACCACATTCAAAGTGGAGCCTAACGGTCCATGCGTTTCTCTTCTAATGGGTTGGTGGCCAACACTTGTATAACATTTTCAAACTGCATAAAAATCTTACATAGCTTAACTCCTGACATTCATATAATAACAAACTGGAGAAAGCGGCACGCAAGACGTACGTGACTGCGTATCCGCGTTTCAGATAAATATAATAATTGAGCGTTAATCCATGATGATAAAGTCTAATTTGCTTTGACATAGAAATAGGACGTCACTATCGTATTATTTTATAGAGTAACCCCCCTAGACCAACTGTTTTACGTGCCTTCCGAAGCATGAAAAAGTACACAAAGTGCTCTGCTCACCCAGGTTTCTGAACCCCACTTAGTGAGCCTCAAAAGTCCAGCTGTGATAACAATTGATACGCAAGTAAGACATTGACTGATCCGGCTTAGGGTTGGATCTCATCAGTCAGCGCAGAAGAGGGAGAGAGAGTGACGGAACGCTACAGCACCGGCCGTGCTGCAGCGTTCCGTCGCTCTCTCCCGCTCTAGCAAATGAGGCTTCTGAGCGACAGAAAAGGATAGCAGCATAGGTAAGTGCTGTTCCGTGCTGATAGATGAGATCCAACTCTTAGCCTCGATTATAACAAGTAGCAATCTATTTTACGATAATTTATCTTTAAATGTTTATGTCTATTTATTATTGTACATTTAGGAGCTCGGTGGCCCGGCGGGAGTACGCATTATTAGCGCTTTCGCAAGTTAAGTGACACCGGGCGTGGTCCACACTTGGATGGGTGACCACAAGTGCCATAAAAATTCTCAAGCTCCTTCGTGCTTCGGGAAGCACGTTAAGCCGTAGTAACCGACTGTCACCACTGTATGGCAGTCATCAAACTATGTCAGATGCCTTTAGGCAGCTTGAAAAATCTGACAACAGTGTTGGCTACACACAGGAAAAACCAACAATTGTCTATTTTAACAATTTCATACCTGTGCAGCTTTCTTCTTAACTAAATATTCAGTATCTACATTAGGATATAACTTAGTGGGCCAGTTTTGAGCAATTTTCAAATTAATATTTCTTTTTGACCCGGCAGCATATAATGCTTGGAACACTTGCTCGCCCTGCAACAAAATATAAAATTTAAGCCCTTATGTTTAAATGCAGCCAAGCGCTTATTTATTCACTGTGACCCTGTTCAAGATAAAGCTATTCACATGCAAGTAGTATAAACGTATACATTGTGTTAATGAAAGAACGCAAAACCTCTTAGATGGTACCTCAGCCCATGTAACTGAACAACTTTTGTTCTACAACTTTCACGAAACTGATCGAGTGAATTTGTATGAAAATCCGATTTTTTTTTTGGAGTTTTTAACCTCCGGCAAAATTTTTTGGGCAAGTTCAGTCGATGATACTAAACTACTTTCTATAAAATAGTTATTAAAAATCGATAAAAAATTTTCGCCCTACCATACAAATCAGCGCGTAGCCAAACGGATTTTGTATGGGAGGAAGAAAATTTTTTATCGATTTTTAATAACTATTTTATAGAAAACCATACCAGAGCCATACTTGGCCGGAGCAGTCATAGGATTTGGCCTAAACTCTCTACTCTTCTCGCCTTCTACGACATCCACGGGAAGACTTTGAGAGATCCTATTCTACTCTGCCAGAAACCGCACGGCATTAATCGTCCATACTATGATTTGAGTAAATCTAAGTCTTTTTTTTTTTTTAACCTTTTAATTTCTTAGCATCTTTCAAACAATTTCCATTCATCCCACTCATGTATTCAAAAAAATCACAAGAATTCTTACCTCTATAGAGGAATTATAAGGATATTCTTCATTAAACCTAAGGCTCCAATAATAGGATGCTATTTCTATGGTTGATTGAGCTTCGTCTATTAAATCTAGCCACACATTCTTTGTGGCGACGTGTGTCATATTCGGAGGGTACATATGGCCCTCGGGTATACTTTCAACTAATGATAATCTGAAACAGATATTTTCTTTATTAACCTATTGGAATGTTATATCCGGTATAGTGAATATGGACAAATCCCCCCTTAATAGGAAAATGCTTTAAGGTGACGTGGGTTCACGATTTGCAATACTATGCGTGTTTTTGAAAAATCACTGTTATTAAACTACCACAGTTTATTCCTCAAAAAATTTACATAAAAATCTTAAGGATTTTCTACAGACACCCACAATAGCCAAAACACGATTAAGCATTTTTGGCTCGATGGAAAAAAATCACAAACATACCTCTAAATTAGCCTAAATTTGCCTTTATAATATGTATTACTATTTTATACAATCACCTTTTTATATGAAAATTATACCAAAAAATGTGTTATCTAAATACCTATCCGTTTTGGCTACAAAAAAATTATAAATATAATACAAAATAATAATAAATAAAACACAGTGAAATATTCGTCGAGAGCGAAGGAAGGCCCGGAGCCGTGCTCGACGATATTTCGCAGTGTTTTATTTTTTATTTATTTTGTATTATATATATATATTTTTTTGGAGCCAAAACGGATAGATATTTAGATAATACATTTTTGAGTATAATTTTCATACAAAAAAGTGATTGTATTAAAAAGTTATATGTATTATAAAGGCAAATGGCCAATTAGAGGTATGTGTGTGATTTTTTTCTATCGAGCCAAAAATGCTCAATCGTGTTTTGGCTATTGTGGGTGTCTGTAGAAAATAATTAAGATTTTTATGTAATTTTTTTGTGAAATAAACTGTAGTAGTTTAATAAAAGTGATTTTTTAAAAACACGCACAGTATTGCAAATTGTGAACCCACGTCGCCTTAAGGGGATCATGAATTTTTCAGGGTCCAAATAATTTCAAATGGGTGCCCCATTTGAAATAAATTATTTGAAAGGAAACGGAGATATCATTTTAAATTTTTTATGTGCAAATGAGCAAAGAAAAGCTTCATGTGGGTGCCCCGTTTGAAATAAATTCTTTGGACCCTGAAAAATTCATGATGCTTTGAGGGGTCAAAGCATTTCCCAATGAAGGGGGGATTTGTCCATATTCACTATACCGGGCAGACAGGTAAATGGTATGAAGTCGTTGCACAGAGGATGCTGCTTCCCGTTCCGTTACCTACAGGGTAATTTTAAACTTGTAGCTAAATTCAAGAAAAGTACTCTTTAAGCGAAATAAAATATGTATCGTGTTTCATAATAAAAAAAACCAAAGATATCAATAACCAGGACAATTTTAAAAAGGCCATTTTCCAACTTGCCCTGGCAGGGGATCGAACCCAGAACCTCTGGAGTGGCTTGCTTGCGTGTTTACCACCACACCAAACACGTAAGTACAAACACTTCTAGGAATAAGTTCACTCACACTTAAAACTTCAGCCAAAGTGTAAAAAGGGCGAAAGCAGGCCCCCGGGCTCTAAAGAAGCACGCTAAGAATACAAGCAGGAACATCTGTGCAGGAACAGAATAGTTCAAAATGGGATACCTATAACAAATACAAATTTTTATTTGATATACAACTTACCTACACTCATCTGAGCAATGCAAACTGACCGCTGCAATGGGTGGCACCATCTGAACCACATTTGGTTGATCCAGCAGCGGCACTAGCACAACCAACACAATCAACACTATCACTATCGACACAGGGATGCAAGATGGCCGACACCAAATGCTGCCTTTCTTTCGTCTATGGACAAAGATTAACCATGAATTGTTGTCAATTGTCTTCATTTTAGTGAAAGAGTTATAATTTACCTTATGTACCTTTCCATTTTATTACTGTCTATCCTTGCCACTGTGTATTCATAGAAAAACTGCACTCCTCAGTTTTATAGTATAACGCTACTGATTTAAGGAGCACTGTTTTTTTCTGTCAGTTTCATGAAAAAGTCTGCACTACTCAAATTGGTAGCATACTCACTATTTCACTGATTTAGGGCAGTTTTTTTATTATAAAAATGAGGGCAAGGTATTCATAGTATACTATCACAGCTTCTGGGGCAGACAGAGGCAAGGATAGCAAACCTAAAGGACAAACTTGGCAAGACAATAGCTTTGATAAATTGAATGGTTTAGAGAATCTCCTTTTTAGGAAGATTCCTTCACATTCCTCTTCATATTGCCCTGTATGGCAAGACAATAGCTTAGATCAAATGATAGGTTTAGAGAATCTCCTATTTAGTAGGAGTCCTTCACATTCCTCTTCATATTGCCCTGTATTAACATATTCATTATGGGTCATAATCATAACATGGATCAATGCACACTAAAGAACATGTTTGTTTGGAAATTTTCATTTTACAATAAAAGGCTTTATTTGAATAAGTTTGAATAACTTACTTATCATTATAGCTGTTTCCATTCTCATCTCTCATCATAAAAATCTGTTCCCACTGCTCCAGCTCCTCATCAGACGACGAGGCGTTCCCCACACTCCCGGTTTCTAGCACGGTCTGTCAACAAAAAGTTTATTTTTACTTTCTAACAAATAAGATAGGTTATAGCATCTACCGGTAAAAAATATTTATTTTTATTCATTTATTTATATAATTAACTTTATTACAAAAAAAGTAACAGGCGGACTTTAAGGCCAAGGGCCTTTTCTACCATTCAACCGGTGGTGCTGATAAAAGCAAATTTTGGACGATATTAATAATAGTGTTCAGAGTAAGAAACGTATACGTAAAACTTAGTTTAATAATAGCAAACAGAGTGACTCAGTATTAGATATTATTGTTCTTTGTAACATAAACAAAGGAAGAAACACAAACAAATAACTTTTTTTAACTAACTTTAAAATAAAGCAGTAAGCGCTTGTATATTGTAATTAAATAACCCATGATTTCACTTTATTTTTCAATCTATTTTTATTTAGAATTGAGCAAAAAATTTTATTATAAGAACTTAAAATTCAAACAAAAGTTTGTAGACTTGGCTTGGCTGGTTTGATTGACGTAAACATAACCTTAAAATTCTAAATGTCAAAATTTGTCAAGTTAATACTTTTTAATTTGTCAGGTCGATGACACAAGAATTGACATTTGTACAGCCAAAACTTTAATAAAAAGTAGGAAATTATAAAAAAAGTGGGCCCAAAAACATTTTAAATTTGTTTTTTATTCAAGTTCTGGCCTCGATAATCATATGCAGGTTAGGAACCACGTATTGGCTTAACAAAAAGATAGACGCTGATCTGATAATCTCATATAAAATAATTAATAGGTAGATGATATTATTATCAATAAAATAAATCACAAGGATATATTTATATTATTCACTAACCATTTGTATAAAATCACAACACCAACATAATAAGAACAAAAGAGTAAAACAAATAATAAACCAAAGTTAACACTAAATGGAGTTTTATAAATACAATCACTAACACAAGCACAGCACGTAATATAAAACTGCATTTTGTATAATATCCTGGTCTTCTTTTACCAACCGTGCAGGCGCATTAGTAGCAAAAATATTACTGCAAAGCAGATGACGTCGGCAACAACTGCATTGTGCATGTGCATTTTAAATACTGGGTTAGTACAGGCGGTTACACTTATCAGGACACAACTGGCTCAGCCTAATCGTTAAACAGACGTCGGAAGGTAGCATTTTTATAATAGTTTTGGCGCTTGTGACGTTGTTATTACTTTTCAGCAGTAGAGTAGGCTAGTAACTGAAACTGGCTAACTTTACCTAAATTGACTTGCGCAATAGTGTTCCGTATAAAAGTCCTTGCCCTTACCCTCTCAGTAACACGCTGGGTCACAAATACACCATAAAGTTTGTCAAGGCACGAATCAAGGTACTTACTTAGGTACGTACTTACATTAGCTACATTTGGTCCAACCGGGTGTACGGTAAAGGTGACTATTGTTTACACATACTCTATCTACTAGGTACATATAGTTACAGTTTACAGGTTCATATGCTTCCCCAGCAATCCTAACTCTCAACTTATGCAACAATAAGGAATATGCATGTAATACCAATCCGGCTCATATTTTTATTTTATAATTTCTATTAATACGTTACCAGGCCTAGTTAATTATTTTTCTTACTGACTCTTATTTGGATTAGAAATAAATTATTGAAAATATGCAAATATTGCGCGGGAACTTTTGACAATCAAAAGGGAAATGACGACAAAGTTCACAAAAAGGAAATGACAAGTTCGGGTGCGTACGGTAGGACTATCCGTCCATGTAGTTTGACTATCGATGACATTCGAAATGTATGTACTTTTACATAGAGGTTTAACAAACATCACTGGCTGATAATATCGAAAGTACCCAAAAAAGAAAAACATGCGTTGACAGCTTCTGTCTCTAGCGGATATTGCAGACTTTGACGTCATATTTTAAAATGGCGTGTTTTAGTTGTTAGGTATAATCTAATTGTTATTTTTAATATTTATTTTCTACACCATATACATGTTTTCGGCACTGATTTATTTTTTGCGGCTATTTCTCGACGAGGACTATCGATTAAAAATATAAAAAAAATGCATGCATACTCTCTATTATAATTGTACTGAATACCTAGGTACATAAAACATTACTTACCTAAATACTTAAACGAGGCCTATTCCACCCACCTCTTACGGCCCTTGCCTATGAGTTTAAGCGGTAAGCAGCAGCGAAATCTTATACTTAAGTAATGTTTCTATTTTACCTACGCGAAAAAAAGCTTTCAGACTAATAAATTTAGAAACTTATCAAAAATGTTATTGGCAACCAACAGTAGGTAGGTATAGGTACTTACAGATTAATATACTTAGTAGATACTAACGTACCCTACGTATCTTCTGTTCTTGTACATATAAAACAAACTTTCGGCACAGCACATACAATATAGGCCATAATACAATACAGCCCTCTTGCGCCATCTGTTGACCTTTGTTGCTTTTACTGTCTTCTGTGATACTAGTATAGGAAGTAGATCTATAAGGCTAATCAGCACAGGCCGATGAAGTACCGTATCCATTAGAAACTTTAAAAGTATTAAGACTCACATCGCAGCAAAAACAACAATCCGGCATGACATCATCGTTTATTATTTTCTTGATATTAAGCAGAGCTTTATTATTCACAATATCACAAATTATGGTACACGAAACATCGTGTACCATGTAGTAAGCCAACAGGCTTAACGTTACATAAATAACTAACTCACCTTCGACACAAAAATCGCTGACACCAACCTCGCGTGATCCGTGTTATACTACCATCAGCAATGTTATTACAAAGTATAATGATGTGAAATAATTAGAGGTTTGAAGCACTGGAACCAGTGACTGTCGTGCGAACTCCACAAATGTTTACGATATACTGTCACAACATTTTTGGCTGTGATTTTGTATTAAATGTCGTCGTCATTAAGGGTTGCGAGTACCTACCTAGAGGCTTTCGTGGTAACCGGGCCAATAAAATGGCAATTTCACCAACATTATTGTACAAGGCTGTAGTAGTACGTACCTAATAAGACTAAAAGCTTTTTCGTGCCATTGACTTTGGAGCTTCGATGAGGCTACACGATAATACGTGATTTTAAAATGAAATTGCGGTTTATCGCTGGAACTAACCGATAAATGAAATTAATCCTGTTACACCATTGACTTATATGTTACACATTACGGCTCGTCAAATAAGAGTGCACTCCCGGCGGTGAGCTCCTATTTTGCTTAATTCAGTCAAGGAGAAAAACACTTAATACGTAGTGTTATAAAGTTGATTTCACAGTGAATGTTATTTGAAATTCAAGCAGACATATTTTGAAAGTAGTTACGTCAAAAGAACGCCCTGGACGGGTTCAGTCCGTCTCTGTCACAAATCCTACGTGCAATAGAGATAGCTGAAACCGTCGCGGGTCACGTGTCTGTCTGTCGCACGTATAGTTTTTGACAGAGACGGACGAACGTCACGTCCGGGACGTCCGCTTGACGTATTTCAAGCCTAATACAAGGCGGAAAGGTATTGTTGGCGATCAGCAACCAACCAACCTCTTTTTCTATAAATATGTAACTTTATAATGATCATATGTCATTGCAAAAGTACGAAATAAAGTTAGTCGTCTCTCGTAACAAAATTTTCTCCAATACAGTCGTTGATTTTTCACAGGGCGCTATTTTGAATCTAGAGCTAAACTAATTTGTTTTGTTAGACTGCCAACATTTTGGATTCCACATAGTGTTCAGTTTTCTGTTTATTTTTTTTTTTCTTTTCTCTTCTTTTAAATCCCGCGGGATTAACAAGTGACTTGAGCCCTATATTTAGGAAAAAAAAATGTTGTTCGAATAGATGACATCAAAAATAATTTGCCTAATAAAAGTACATCTTCTCCATTATGGGTTGATGTGTATGATGGAGAACATGTTCCTACTAAGGCAAAATATTTTTATATATCCAGTCACCGGGTATATCCATCCATTCAAGCTAAACATAATTAGAAGAAGTCGAAATTATAAACTGCAAATGAAAAGTTCTTAAACGTCATGGCGGTCACCTGTGACCGACAAACAATTAATCTTTTATCTCTGCAATACTGGCAGTCAAGATGTTAATATCACCCTCTTTCTTATAAACGTTGCTCAAACAAGCATGAAAACCGAAAGTTTCTAAAAGTTTCTAATAAAAAGTAAGCAGTCCACCCCCTCCCCGAGCAACCACTCAAGAAATTGACATAAAAATAACTAGAAAACAAGTAGACGGGTAATGAAAATGTTATCTTTAGTTTAGCGGGGAACCAAAGCGCACCCACCATAAAGAATTTATCACCAATAAAATTGTTCAATTACTTTCAGGAATGAAATTTAAAACGTCTGCCGTCGTACAGTGTTTTAGTGGTCTCGAAGTAATAAAAACAGGCGCCTGTCCGTACATTCCCTCTCTTGCTAGTAAGAGCACTCCTACCAGTCCTACCCTACCTACGAGTAAATATCAACCCGTAATAGATACTAGAAACTCGTAGCGTCATAATTACTTTTAACAGGAACTTTTTTACTTAGTTTTAGAAACTAAAACCAGACTAAATATCAAAAAATTCATACTGAAAAAGTACGTATAGGGTTGGATCTCATCTATCAGCAGAGAACTTCGCTTTAGCACCGGCCGTGCTGCAGCGTTCCGTCGCTCTAGCAAATTACTGTTCTGAGCAACAGAAAAGGATAACAGCATAGGAAAGTGCTGTTCCGTGCTGATAGATGAGATCCAACCCATATCCAGTTAATGCAAGCCCAGCAAGGAGCAACAGCTAATACCTAAGTACATATTTTTTATACCGGTATTATTCGATTTATTTCATTTTTAGGGTTCCGTACCCAAAGGGTGCAAACGGGACCCTATTACTGAGACTCCGCTGTCTGTCCGTCTGTCTGTCCGTCAGTCACAGGGCTCTATCTCTTGAACCGTAATAACTAGACACTTGAAATTTCCACCGATTATGTCTTACTGTGGCGGATATAACAACAAATACTAAAAATAAAAAATAGTTAAGAATTAATGGGGGTCGTCATACAAGAAACGTGTTTTTTTCAGCGTTTTTAACTTGATCTTCATAATGGCATTAAGTAGATACTTGAATTTTTCACCAATTATGTATTACTATGACCACAATAACAATAAATACTAAAAATAAAAATTAAAGGGGGTCGTCATACAAAAAACGTGGTTTTTAGCGTTT
Organism: Acrobasis repandana; assembly: GCA_963576875.1. NCBI lineage: Eukaryota > Metazoa > Arthropoda > Insecta > Lepidoptera > Pyralidae > Acrobasis > Acrobasis repandana. Next base: position 5,560,654 of record OY756223.1, on the reverse strand, counting down.
TAAAACAGTGTACGGTGGTACGGAACCCGTCATGTACGAATCCGACTCGCACTTGCCCGTTTATTTAGTTCATTCACATTCAGTTTTCTTGGCTCTGAACTGGCGGGGCCTTAAGGCCATAGAGGACGCCGCAGTGAATTTACTGTGACGTCACATAGCCTATAACCAGCGGACAGCCAAGACGATTCCGACGATACCTCATTTGTCAAGTTATCATGGATTTCTTTAAAGATACGAGGATGAAACACATAATAAGCCTTCTTTTGGGTTCGCCGTAGTCGGGTAAGAATTAAGTATTAACTTAATTTTATCACGTAGTCTTAACAATAACTCGTTCATAATAATAGGTACGTGGTACCTGCCTAAATATCTACCAATTAATTGGTACGAGTTAAATTATCTTTTGCAGAAATAACTTGAAATTGCACAAAAATCCATACTACTTAGACCAAAGGCTTGTATACAGGGGGACCCTGTATATTAATTTAAACAAAGCATAACAGTAATCAAGTTTAATTACTATTAGTAGTACAATACTTTATTACGTATTTGAATCCTCGTGTATAAAGTAATAGGTCTTTTGCGAAGTCACGACCCATATCCAACATTTTATGCGATTTTCGAACCTATCCCCATGAGCAACATTAACACAGGTGAATCACCTTTACTTTACGAACAAGGCATACATTTGTCAATTTATAGCTATATTCAGAATAATCGTCTGAAAGACTTACCCTCTTATTCATAAAAAATTACAAACGTTTGCCAAACTTATTTCAGTTAAAATATGTTTTGTCTCTATCACTCTTTTCAATATTTGACATTGCAAGAACAAGACAAAACATATTTTAACTATAACAGGTTTAGCAAACATTCGTACTTTTTTTAATGAATAGTGGGGACGAGTGTGTATTATTTTTGGTATCATTTTTGCTCAACAGATGATTATCTTTTTTGTAGTAAGATAGTATTTAAGACGGTTATTCTGAAAATAGCTACGGATAATGTAGAACATGAAATATATTAGTTTAATGCAAACCTATTTATTGTTGATGATAATTTAAGTCAGTAGTTATATTATTTATGGATTTTTTATAACTTACAGTAGGTAATTATTAATCCCTAAACAATTTTTTTTAAATGGATATCAAATTAAAGAACTAAAGAAGATAAAAATTAAAGATGGCCACCAAGGCACAAATATTTTATCTGCATCGCTCAAATTAATAAAAAAAAAACAAATAATGTAAAACATCAACGACTGCTGCTTATCATCGTAGATTTGGCTCTTGATGCTACGCCGTAGCTCAGTGATAGCTTTTTGCTACGTCGTAGCGTGGTCGTAGCATACAGAATAGTTCGTAGCGTTAAAATGATCTATAATGCTACGCCGTAGCATTATAACTGAGTTCCTAAGTTCCACAAAGCTACGCGTGATTCCTGTAACCTGTAAATTGATCACTTTATTCCTGCAGTTCATTTGCACATAGAAACCACGTGAAACGATTATCGGTATTGTATCTGATAAAGCATGCAATACATTCAATACAAAATGAAACACATTCAACAATCTTTGTAGGTAATATAAAATAAATCTCTTTGAGTGTCTGACATGCTAGGAAGCTCATACGATTCTATTCAAGAGATTTTTGTTGAGATATCTAAGATTTGCATACTAAATATTGTATGAGTAATTAAGCCTTTGCAAGCACTTTTACATGTCAATAAGTATAGTATACATTATACTATACTTATTGACATGTAAAAGTGCTTGCAAAGGCTTAATTACTCAATAAATATTTGACTTTTTTGTTTTATAACTTCGAATTTACTTTTAATTACCAAATTTTTATTATTTTAGTTTATAGTTTTCGTTTAATTTACATACATTTTTAATTTAATTATCTTTTTATTGTTATTTAGAACTTAAATAAATGAATTAAAGTTAAAATAAATCAAAATAAAAATACGATTCTTTGAGCGCGCCTTTGAAAATTCAAAAACAAATTGTTTAATCTAGAGAGGCAGAAATACCTTCATCAATCATGAAATTTTCGCAAACCGTATCTTCACTCGGGTAAATGGCACAACACAATGGAAAGGTCGACAACTTTGCGTGCGGCAGAAGTAAATAAACATTTCACCAGTAACGACTTCAGTATCGATTGTAAATTGGTTGTCTCGATTTTATAGCCATCACAGTAGGGTTGGGAAAATAATGGGAAATGGTATTTGTTATAAAAGTGTTTGTTTTTATGAGCCTGTAAGTTCACATACTTACAGCAGCACAGTCCCACTTCAGCCCGACTGCTTTCCTCCCCACATCTTTTATTTTGGTCTTTTATTTTATTTTATTTATTAAGGAACAAAAAGTTACATTAAGGACGGTATGCACAAAGCCACGTGGTCGGATTTGGCTCTGAAATATGCAAAATTTTCCCGCTAGGGGGATAAAAATGTCAAGATGACGTTGCATAGAGTTAATAATGTGTAAATGGGACAATAGATGTAGGTTATGATAAATTGTAACGTAGAATTAGTATACAGCTTACTTTTTTCTTTTCGTCAAGACTTCCAGTCCGCGATACTTATTAAAATTTTCAAATCAATCAAATCAAATAATTATTTTGTTTGAATTATTATTTCTGAATTAAGGCCTTGGCAGACGTCATTATAATGTACTTAACACTTCAGTAGACAGGCTATCAGTAGAAAAAGTAAAGTCGAAAATACAGTAGTGTGCGTGAATGCAAGACGTTTATTTAAAAAGCGAGTTTAAATATATGTGAAATTCATATAGCACTTTCTAAAAAATCCAAGTTATAGGTATTCGAATCTTGCGTAAAATTTATTACTTTTTCAATTTATTAGTCGACCTCCGTGGCGATTCCTTAACACGCTAGTCCGTCACTCGGAGGTTCTGGGTTCGATTCCCAGCCACGGCAAGTTGGTAAATGGCCTTTTTTAATTTGTCCTGGTTCTTGGGTGTTTATTTTACCCCATCAAAAACATAAATGTAAAAATGCCAAGTTCAAATTCCGACAAAACAATTGAAATTTAAATAGCTGCCAAGTTATGTAGGTAGAGAAAACTGAAATTTATTCATAAGAATCTCAACATTTGACTTGGACAACATTAAGATTGAAAGCACGGTCACCCATCCTAACTGTGACGAAGCTAGAAGTTGCTTAACCTGTAAAAGCACGGTCATTCATCCATCAATTTTTTAATTTATCGTATGCGAAGTGGAGCGAAATATATGCACAAGTGGTTTTGATTACTCGTATTTTGAAATTTGTTAAAGCGCAAATGACAAAGAACCCTTAGAATAGAGAATCTGTTTTGTTTCACGCAGCTTTTTAGGGTTCCGTAGTAAACAAGAAACCCTTATAGATCCATCATGTCTGTCTGTCTGTCTGTCCCCAGTTTTACTCATAGACTATTAGTACTAGAAAGCTGTAATTAGGCATGGGCATGGATATGTGGTAATAAAAACTTGAAAAAAAAATGTGTGTTGTGAGTCTTCGTTGAATAGGTCTTTCAAAAATATTGTAAGATTATGAACACCCTTTTTTGTTTTAGCAATCCGTTTGTGAAATATTTGGTTTTTGATTGCAAATTTTTGTTAGAATCATGTGTCTCCCCTCTCTGTCAGTTAAACGGTTGTATATGGACACTTAAAAAAATTCACGGCAGTAGTAGGTATATAACGTCTCCCTGTACATAAACTAATTTAAGGTGGATTCAGTTCATGATACTGAACAACTTTTCCTAAGGAACACATAATTAAATATAAAAGAAAATGTTTGCTTTCCATTCGACCGCCGTGGCGTAATTGTTAACACGCTAGACCGCTAATCCGGAGGTTCTGGGTTCGAGGCCCAGCCAGGGCAAGTTAGAAAATGGTCTTTTTCAAATTGCCCTGGGTCTTGGGTGTTTATCTATGTATGTTTTTATCATAAAATATAGTATCATTGAGTTAGTATTCCATAATACAAGTTTAAAACCTACTTTGGGGCTAGCTTAATTAGTGTGATTCGTCCTTACATATTCCATACATATATTCCATAAATATTACATTTTGCCAAATCTTGTGTGTAAGAGATCAAAAATAATTTATGTATTTCGTTTGTTCCTTGGTGAAAGTTGTTCAGTATCATGGACTGAATTCAGACCTCTTTAGGTCTGAATTCAGTCCATGATACTGAACAACAATGTAACTAACAACTGCCTAACTTTTTAGGCAGTTGTTAGTTACATAAAACAAGTAGGTACTGACTACGGAACTCTACACTGGACGTTGCCCATTACGGCACGTGCCCGTTTATTTTGGTTAAGTTGAAATTCTAGGGAACCATAGACAAATTTATGATATTTCTGCGTAAATCAATATTACTTATCGCTGACAGGACGTTCTCAAAAATACAATCAAATAGTATTTTACGCGAGCGGTAACTTGGAAAACTACACGTTTTGTGTTCCACTGACAGAAAATGTACACATTTGAATTTTCTTTGTGAAACAATACGTTTAGCGACCATCTGCAATCGTAACACCTTTCACATCTATTCACCTTATTATGTAAGTACGGAGGGTAAAAAAGGATTGCACGTTGAACAGATCAACAGTCTTGGCTTAGCAGCTGTATGTGCTCAATCAATGACTTGACTGTTTGATTTTGTACAATATTTTTAACGAATCAACAAAGACCACTAAAATAAATATTTTCCTGAAAACAGCTAAAAAAATTGGTTGATTAATGAAGCAGTAATTACTACACCCTTTTATTTTTTATCTTCTAATAGGTTTTCCTGTAATCTATAGGTAAAGAACTTTTAACTGTATATTTTTCAAAAGTTTGGGTTCAGTGGTTTCGGAGATAAGGGTATTTTTATTATTTATTTTCAAAAATAACTTCAAAAACACCAACTTAAAAAATTTAGAAAAATATATTTAATATTATCATAAAATGCTCTTTCATTTGATATTTTACGCGATGTAGTTCACAAAACCCTTTTTTTAATGTCTCATTTATCTCCCATAAGTGGCCCCATTTTTTTTAAATTTATTCATTTACCTACATTTTACTTCCGTCTTTGGGTCACAAATTTGTGTTTGGGTCACATTATGTGCACCACATTTCAACTGAATCGGTCCAGTAGTTTATTAGGGGGGGGGTCAATTTTCGCCCATTTTCTTAAATAACTTAAAAATACCAATCTAAGAAATAATATAAAAAAATATATATATTTAAAATTGTCATAAAAAGTTCTTTCATTTGATATGTCACACGATTTTGTTATCAAAACTTTTTTTTAATGTCTAATTTACCCACCATAAGTGGCCCCCTTTTTTAAATTCCATTTATTTACGTTATACGTCTATCTTTGGGTCACTAAGTTACATAAGTGTAGGTACTAAATCTCAACTAAATCATTCTAATAGTTTCGTAGCAAATTGGCTGTGACTACGGACAGACAGATAAGCGAAACCCTAAAAACACCAAAAAATCGGTTCCTATACAAATTTCCCGGGCGGCTGCACACTTTTGTATGAAAATGCAGATTTTTTTTTGTTTTTTGACTGTTATTTTAATATCATTATACTATACTAGCAGTCCACCCCGGCTTCGCCCTTGGTACACACAAAGCCTATATCACTCGGCGATAGTGTACCTTTCATACGGTGAAAGTTTTTTTTTAAATCGGTCCAGTAGTTTCGGAGCCATGTAATGCAAACAAACAAACAACCAAATCTTTCCTCTTTATAATATTAGTATAGATAAATAGCCTAATATAGCCTGTCTGCCTAGCCAAGTATAGATCTAGTATAGCCTGTGGTTCGATATATTACGCATATTGTCAATTCGTATTTTGATATACATTCATGGGGAAAAGTTGTTCAAAATTTCAGACTGAATCACCCATCAAAATAATTGTAAAACCCTAATTAAACAGCAGCTTTTATTACAAAAACGCTTAATATGATTCCGCGACCCGAGAAAGTTCCAATCCGATTTCCACCCCAATCGCCAATTAAAAAATATAGGTAATAAATCAAACCAAATTATTTTTTTCATTGACTTAATTTTCAATAAAATTAAAAAAAAAATGTGCGATGCCGTATCTGCGATAGCATTACATCTTTGCTTGAATGTCAACAAAATGTCAAAACTGTACCATAGTGTAGCAAAAGTATGACATAATTTGGCAGTTTGTACATAGTTTTTTATTGAAATATTTTAGACTGTAATGCAATTTTACGTAATTCGAAAATGGATTTTTTTGAAAAATTCGACACGGCCTCCTTCCTGAACGGCCGGCGGGCAACTAAATTTGTATGGAAGTAACATGGCCGCCATTTCAGAGAATTCTGTCAAAAACGTTGCAAAACATCCAATTTTTAAAATTGTTTTTTTTATTATTGCGTGATTGCATTGTAAGCAAATATAAAGAATAATGTTTCAAAATAGCCATTATTTTTATAAAATATATGCAATCCCTTGTTAGAATATTTCTTTACGCTGAAAAACAAGCCAGTTTGTAGCAAGATTTTCTAAAATATTTCTTTCAGGTTTCTTTACAATTATCTTACTTTTTCTGAATGAAAATTAAAAAAATACGGTTTTCGTCTACTGGCTAGTCTATTCACCTATAACTAGGTATGTAATTTTCTTAGTGGTCTTTTCTACTTAAGCCATAACTATTGCCCGCGCAAAGTGCGTTTTGCATGTTTTTGGGTAAATTCAATGCTTGTTTTTAGGAAAACTACAAAATATTTTAAAAAATCCTTTTTTTCGTCTACTGTCCCAACTCTTCCTCTATCTATGTGTATACATTATTTGACTTAAATCAAACGCTTTCTGTACAAACTTGTTGCCCGCGCAAACCCATTTTACATGGTGCCGACCCTTAATAAAGTCTTAAATAACTAAATATACATATACTAGCTTTTGTCCGCGGCTTCGCCCGCGTAGATTCGGGGTATGAAAAATAGATGTTGGCCGATTCTCAGACCTACTCAATATGCTCACAAAATTTCATGAGAATCTGTCAAGCCGTTTCGGAGGAGGACGGGAACGAACATTGTGACACGAGAATTTTATATATAAGATGATGTAATAATAATTAAGTAACCCACTACGTTATTCACAGGTTGAATCTATGCTTATTAAGTTAAAAAGTAGCCACTAGAGGTATAATTACAAGATTTTGACTACAAATAGGTATTATAGATTATAAATATACATATGTGTTTACTAGAAATAAATAAAGTGAAGAGAATATTAAACAAAAAGAAATACCAAAACAGAATAATTGCTAATTTGAAAACTAAAAGGATTGAATATCATGCTCAGTCAATGCAGCGTTAAGCAATTTTTTATATTTTTGGAGCTTACAATTGAATATATCCATTTTTTTTATGAACAATTTATTATAGGACTCAACCATACGACGAATTGGTGAACGTAGGCCAGAGTTGTTGCGACGAATACTTGGTTCCACGAAGAGGTATCAGACACAGGTCTGCTACCTCTTCGTGGAACCTTATAAGATAGTTTATTAACAAGTTGAATTGAGTCAATTTTATTATGTACAATATTGAAAAGAAATACTGCTTCAAGATACTTGCGTCTGAATTCAAGAGTCAATAATTTGTACTTGCTAAGTAGCTGAGTATAACCAAGGTAACTACGATTACACTTGTAATGCAGAATGCGCAGGAATTTTTTTTGCACTTTCTCGATTGCAAGAGAGTACTTTTTGTAAAAAGGGTTCCACACTGGTGCTGCGTATTCCAGTTGCGGTCGGACTAAGGCTTTATATAAATAAAGGTAGGTCTTTGAGCAAAAGGTGTTGGTTTGATGCACATTATACTTCACTCTACATCGTGTTAATTAAATAACGCAAACCCTCTCAGATGGTATCTCAGCCCATGAAACTGAACAACTTTATTCAACAATTAACCGAAACCAAAAAAAAATCGGATTTTCATACAAATTGACTCGACCAGTTGATCAGTTCGTATGAAAATTCAAGTTTTAGGGTTCCGTAGCCAAATGGAAAAAACGGAACCCTTATGGATTCGTCATGTCTGTCTGTCTGTCTGTCTGTCCGTCCGTATGTCACAGCCACTTGAATTTTGGAAAAGCCACCGAAAATTGGTTTGAACGAGATTTAGTTAAGTAGTAGTTTTTTTTAATACGTCATAAATCGTAAACCGCAATTTACTTTTAGAACTTTTATATTATGTTACTTGCTGCTACAAAACCCTTCATGGGCGAGTCCGTCTCGCACTTGGCCGCTTTTTTTTAAGTTTCGTGAAAGTTGTTGAACAAAAGTTGTTTAGTTTCATAGGCTGAGGTACCATCTGAGAGGTTTTGTGTTATTTAATTAACACGATGTATAAAGAATACCGCTGAATGTATAAACCCCGAACTTGGACTTTTGTCATAAGGTAAAAAAAACAGGTCTACACTCCGAAGTAAAAACGGACAGGACACACATATCGAACTATTTGCGCTTCAATGTTATGGGGAGATCTCCTTTCATGATGTCGACCATAGACCAAAAGCTTTTCCATGCATTTTGAATCCTTCTTTCGATCTCTTTATCTTGCCCTAAGAGCAAGAAAGGATGTAATCTTTGATCTTGCCTATCTTGGAATAAAGCTATCTGGCCTAGGTAGATGAACAAGAGTGATACAATATATACAAATGTATTTCTTCTTATTATTTTAAAGCGCACTGCTTTTACTTCTCTAGAAATGATACGTCAAGTGTCACATAGGGATGCCGAAGACAGAGCGAAGTAGGAAGAAAAACGATTTGGCTTTGAAAGTTTTTGACTGACCACTCTGACATAACCCTCCTTGGGAATGCATTTGTGGGAAAAGTTTTACAACAAGCCTATTTGTTTTAAGCGAAGCCTGAGGCCAAAGGCCGAAGGCTGAGCACCCCCGCGAGGCCGCAGTTATTTTTTTTTTAATTTTCCAAGATGTCCGCCAATAGTCGACTGCATCCGATTTGACTGAAATTCAGTATGCAAGGGTTTTTTGGATCGCGGAATCTTAATCTGGCATTTGGAATTTTAGAATTTTAACTTGATTCGTTCATAACGTCCTCCTGGAACATCGAAGGGGTCTGAAATTTTATATGCTGGGGTAAAGCACCCCGCGAAACTCAAAACTGCAAACAAATTTTGATTCCAAGATGTCCATGGTTTCATTGTACTGACCGTACTTTTTACCCATATTTTCAACTAAACATAGACCCAACCAACTTCAACAGCTGCAGGAAAAACCGCGGGCTGCTTGCTACCCGCGCAACGCCCGAAAAGCTAGTTTGTTTTAGGGCCAGAAAGCGGGTACCTATGCTGCGGAATCGGCGATGCGGCCGCATCAGCTGTTTCTCGCTCTAGCAAATGACGGTTCTAGCGACAGAAAAGGATAGCAGCATAGGAAAGTGCTGTTCCGTGCGGCTAAATGTAGCCCAACCCTAACATAAAGACGAATACTTAACGTTACAAATAAAACATTGAAATCGTATCATTAATAAAGAATACGGTTTACATACTACAGCCTTATTTCAAGAACGTTCAATGAAATCAGCGGCGATTAGCTTTGATTTGGTCTATGAAACGAGTAGATTGCATATTAACGAACTCGTTACTTGGAAAGCAAAATGGCCATAGTTGGACATTAATGTATTGTTTTCCTTTATGTCGTGTTGCCGTAATTATTATATATCACGCTATCGACGGTTCAGGCTGTCTAGGTATACTTACGAGTTGTTTTAGGTCCCAGCTACCTATTTTTTTTTTTATATATATTTTTTTTAATTTGCAATATGGTAACTGAAAAGTCGAACTGGTAATTATCATGATCATCCTCCTTGCCTCATCCCTATTTGGCGTAGGCCCTGTAGAGGGCCCAAAGGCCAATATACCAATACGTGGTCGAAGCCTCTTTTCTATCGTTCCCAAGGCTAGTAGAGTGTTCGAGACTAGAAAAAGCGCTTAGCAGACACGAGGCGCCCTAAAAAATCTTATCCGCGTCCATCCGCGAGGCCCTATAGACCGCGAGGACGTGAGCGGGGGGCCCACATCGCCAATAACTAGCTACGTCTCTGATCAATCCTCTCCAGTTCTTTCTGTCCTTGGCTATATTAGTACTACCTACCAGTTCCTTTGTACTATTGAATGTTTTGACTGGTAATTACCTATGTAGATTTAAATATATCACGTCTATACACCTAATGGGGCTATAGGGCTGAGCATTTTGCGTCTTGCGGCTCCAAGCAGACAGAGCCCAGGGCCACAAGAACCATAGGCCGCTTCTGAGGTCCGCTTTTAGCGTGATGTCAGGCGAGAAGGTGAAAAAAGGATGCAAAATAGTGATGAGTTGCTAGCTGCATTAGCTATTAACATGATTTGCATTTTCCCACTCCCTTAGTATACATTTAGAGCCCAAGCACTCTAAAATTAATAAATGTAACGTGCGTGACGTTACATTTAATAATTTATAGAAAAAGTGGAATCCATATAAAAATAACACTCCCTCGAGTACAGTAGAGTGCTTTAAAATATTCATAGGCGTACCTAAGATCGTACACGCATCCATAGTCTTTCGCCCTTGTGTGCAAATTTAAATATTGTCGGAGTGGGCAAGCCAAAGAGCTTGGAATGTACCTTCCAAGCTATCCGTTGCCATGGCAACGTGTGTAAAAACAAAATTAGGCAAATAAGTCGATTCGCGCCGAAATGGACCCGTGACCTCGAGTGGCCAAATTATTGTGACCTGACTTGTATTTTACCCTTGAACACAACGGATGCGTGGAGAATTTGCATGGGCTTTCGTAAATGGTATGGTAAATGGGGCAATTAAAATAAATTAGTTTTTCGTATGGCGTAGGTCTCTGCATTTGCATTTCATTTAACTACGCCATATCTCTCTATTAAAAGGGCTCCTGACTCCAGAATCTAGATTTTGCTCCCGCTTCGCACACAAATTTACTCTAGCCGAAGCGAGACAGCGTGCAGAGCGGGGGGACGCGGGTAGCGCGGCGGCTGGTTTATATGCGTTTGTGGTTTTTTAGGTTTTTTTCGTTTAACAAAGAATATTTTAGAGTTATTTTAAAAATAAGACATATGATCACTGCCTTATGTTTAATACAATTAGGTATAATCCAAAGTTATTAGGGCTAATTTATTGTATTTCTTGAATACTAGCCGTGTTAGTATAATTAGGAGGTGATTTTGAGGCAACTTCGCAATTTTTTCGTATCGAGAAAATTTTAAGCAATTGCGTTTTTCAGTAATACAAGTATAGTGAGAGTAGGTCCTGAACTTTGTTGTATTTATATTTCAAAGTTAGTCTTTCGTAATACTGATAATACTGAATATCATTCTAAGAACTGAGTGGTAGTATAGGAATTTAGTAGATTTGCAGTTTGTTGTTTGTTTATCGAGTGTGTAAGTCAACACTGGTGTCAAGCTGCCTAAAGGCATCTGACATAGCTTGACGACTGCCATACAATGATGACAGCCGGGACCAACAGCTTATACGTGCCTTCCGAAGCACGGAGGAGCTCAATAAATTTTTATGCCACTTGTGGTCACCCATCCAAGTGCGGACCACGCCCGGTGCCGCTTTACTTGCGAAAGCGCTAGTAATGCGCACTCCCTCCGGGCCACTGAGCTCCTCATTTGCAGTCAATGAAGGCATTCTGGGTTCCTGTATGATATGAGCATACAAGACAAAGAAGACTTGTTTTATACAAAACCTATAAAAATAGAAAACGATATTTATTTTTGAAGCCATTGGTTGACACGGCGCGCTGATGACGGCCCGTTCGAGACAGGGCTTGTTAACAATACCAAATTCACACTAAAAGTAACGTTAAATAACGTTATTTTCATACGGGTAGTAGTGGTAACGTTATAAAGAGTATCGATAATACAGTTTATAACGTTATCAATTAACGATATAAGTAAATAAATAAAAAATAAAATAATAAAAGTAACCATACTTTTTCAATACTTGTAAAATATTATATAAATAGCTCTAGTAGCCTACTAGACAAATTCTCATCAATTTATTCTGTCAAATATTGAAAAGAAATACAGTGTTAACAATATCTATATACATATATTATCATCGGTAATGTTATCTGATTAACGGTAAATAGTGGGAAAAATACCGTTACCCAGCATAAAGTTATCTTTGCTGTTAACGTTAACGCCTTTTGACAGAATTAACGTTACAGATTTTTAACGGTATTCCAAGCCCTGGTTCGAGAAGCGCACTTTATTGAAACCTATTTTAGCTGTATTTTACTGCCCATTTAACAAAGGTAGTTGAATTTCAGTTCTAAGTCTATGGTTATGTCCACAGGTTATGTCATGCATATTTGCATTTTGCTTACAAGTAAGTACTATAAACTTGTAAATAAATATTGTAATGAACCTATGTTTTTGGTTTTATTGTGGCGCACCCCAGGCCCTGAAGCAGCACAAAAAGGCTGGCCTTTCTGCAAATAATTCAACTGTTTATTTTATATACGTAAGTACATTGTATTTTGATTACAATTGAATTGTAATCGGTCAATAAAAACCGATATTTTATAGGGAATCAGATTAGACTTAAGATGGCGCCTGATGTCAGTAATCTAAATTTTGCTCCCGCTTCCACGCACACAAATTTACTCTAGCCGAAGCCAGACAGCGAGCCATGCGGGGCGTCGGGAATCGCGGTGGGTCAATGAGGCTGGTTCAGGTTTTGAGGTTTTTTTCAAATGTAAAAAAGTAAGTCATATGATGACTGCCTTGTCTATACTAATATTATAAAGAGGAAAGATTCGTACCTATTTTTGTATGTTTGTAATGAATAGGCTCAAAAAGTACTGGGCCGATTTAAAAAATTCTTTCACCGTTGGAAAGCTACACTATTCCCGAGTGACATAGGCTATGTGTGTACCACGGGCGAAGCCGGGGTGGACTGCCAGTGTTTAATACAATTATAATCCAAAGTTGCAAGTGCTACATTATTGTATTTATTGAATACTTTCTGTTTTAGTATAATTATGAGGTTATTTGGAGGCAACTTCGCAATGTTTTTCTATCGAGAAAATTTTAGGCAATCGTGTTTTCGAAAGTTATTATGTTTAGAGTTAGTCCTGAACTTTGCTGTGTTTTTATTTCAAAGTGAGTATTTCGTTAATATTGATAAATATTTAAGATCGCTCTAAGAACTTTAGGGTAGTATGGGCTCTTAAAGACATTATGAGAGCCTGAGAAACGCCCTCCTTCAACTGACTTACTAAATTTCATAGTCTCAGACCAGTTTGTAGCACTTGGAGTAGCGGACTGTCTTTCCATACGCAGAAATTAGGCTGCGAGGGTACGACGAGTTGTTTGAGTTATTCACCGGTCTACTACCCCGCTTGTCATCTCCAAGGCCCCGAGGCTTTGCGTTTATTTATATGAATTTTAAAACTAGTTTTCAAATGCGTCCACTGAAGCGGAGCGGATATTTTCGCTCCGCTCATCTTTTCTCCCACCTTAGTGGACTCACGGCCTTACTGAATGCTACGACGGCGTAGCATCTGAGTTATAATATATTACCGCCTTACTGAAATTGATAGGTCCAGCTAATCGTCATCTCGCGTGATCAGAAGAAATGTTGAGTCGTCAAATAATGTTATAGCTAAATCTTGTAAATATAGGGATTAGGGATTTTTAAGCACGCACGCCGATTGTGCCGTAGCAACAAGCCATGATTATTCGGAACGATTCCTCGTAGAAAGGAATCAACTTGTGTGTGCTTAGGGAACAAAAATAGTTTTATTAGGAACGAAATTTTATCAGAACATTTATATCTGTTGACCTTTTGCTAGATTTTTTTTTGTTGCTTGCTACATCAAATTCTAGGCAATGGTTATTGTGCTGTAAATTTCCTTGACTTATTAACTATAACCCATCATAAACTAGCAAACTATTATAATACTTCAAAGTTAAAGCTCTCAGGCAGGCACTATATACCGGAGACAATACCCCTCCCCCTCCCTAACTCTCCCTCTCCGACCGCGTCTCAAGTTTTCAACTCAACAATGTATTGGCAAGATAATGTAAGCTTTGTTGTATGATTTTCCTTGGACGTAACAACAGATGGAATATACCTAACGTACAAACATTATGTATAGCTCTGTGGTATAGGTCAACAACAAAGGCAGTGGACGATGACGCCGAATGTTTTAAACTGGAAAAATTCTGGAACTAAATTTTACCATGGCACTACAACAATACGGTCGGTCCCATGGTAAAATTTAGTTCCAGAATTTACATTAATAAATGAGAACAACGGTTATCATCTTATACTAACTACTTGCCAACCATCATTTTTATGATGAAAGGACAGGGTTCACATACAGTTCATGACTCGAACGAACTATACGTGCACTCCAGTAATTAACAATTTTTGTTAACTTTTAATTTAATTTATGACTAAATACTGCCTACGATTGATTGACTCACAGAAGACCTTTAAGTACGATATGATGTGATGTTGACATGATGACAGAAGTACTAAGTATTCTAGCCCAGTATAAAAACGTGCTATATATTTTGGCATAATGTGGACAGACGATGCTTCTTATATCAATTTCCTAAATAGTTAGTTAGTTAAGATCTTTATTGCACCAAAACATAATGATACAAAGTAATAGATTAAAGAAAACAGATGTCAAAAGGCGGCCTTATCGCAGCTGCAATCTTTTCTAGGCAACCGAGGTACTTGGAGATGTTTAACGAAAACAGGTGAGGTGCGAAGTTATATGCAAGAAGAAAAAAGTGTAATTAATAAAGATACATACACATACATATAAAATATATACATAAATACATACATACCTATATCAATATGTACACGAAAAAGAAAATCCGAACAAGGTAAGTGAGGAAATAAAGAAAGTCATATTATAATAAGGATAGAAAGTGCGACTTCACTTGAGATTTAAAGCTGGCTAGCGTTTCAGCACGCCGGATGGACGGTGGTAGTGCATTCCAGAGTCGAACTGCCTTGACCGTGAATGATTTTGCATAAAATTCAGTGAAGTGTGTAGGCATTTTTAAAAGTAGACTTTCAGCACTACGTAAGTTGTAAATAATAAGTTTTTCGAAAAAAAAATCGTACCTACTACCTTTATTGTGAGGCCCAAGTACTAATCAAGACAAATGTAATTAGCCCAAACTCGATGGGGTTGCGTCGTTTCATTACAGGGTTCCGATAGCCACCTTTCGGCTCCATCATCAAATTAGCTTCTGTTATTATAATATTGCATTGTCATTTGATTTGATTTCTTTTTTTCGACCTTCATGCCCACCATCACGCTAAAAGTGGCCTGGGCCTTGCTGCCCTAGGCTCTGTCTGCCCCGTTAGGGATAAAGACGTGATAGTGTATCAGTATCATTTGATTTACATTAGCACACACGTCGACGAAGAGAGGCCTATGCTCGGCAGTGGGCGGATGAAGGCTGGAGTGCTATTTTTGAATTGATCGTATGCGAAGAATTTGCAACGAGTGGTCTTGACCACTAGACAAAGACTAGGTAGACTTGACAAAGAGTTACCATTTGGAAAACTATACGGTTTGTGCTTTGCTGAGTCCCTAAATCAAAAATAGAACTCCTGGGATGATGATGATGAGCATACAAAATTTCATCTCAATTGGAAACAGGGAAGTGACTCTTGACCCAAACAAATAAACAACAAACAGGGGAAGCTAAATATAATTTTGTCAAAATATACAACAAAAACATGCAAAATCTTTGCAAGCAAATAGCTGATTTGTTTGCAAACTACTTGGGACCGGAAATGGTTCCGAAGTAAGATAGGTAGATAGCACAGATCTGTATATACTACTAGATAAAGAAAGCCCTTCAATTTGTATGAAAACCTGGCGTGCCAATTTTCATACAAATATTTAATAAGAAATTCACTTACAAACGGAAGGAAACTTTCTTATTACTTCCTCGAACGTTTTTTGACGAGTTTCTCCGACTCAAAACGGCAGATTTAGGTAATTTACAGTAAAGAATGAATGTTCGATGTAATGAATTGACAAACACGGACTAAAAGTAACGATCCTAAATGAAGTCAATTTGATCAATCTGAATTTGAATTTGAAAAATCGACACGCAAATTCATAAATTTTGGGCTTTGGGCGTGGCTTAATTGACTTCTTGGTAAAGTAGATGGTGCAAACTGTAAGTAGTAAACACAGCTTTTCGTGGAACTACTTTGACACATTCGTGTTACCTGTGAACAAATAGAGTACCTACGTAGTGCTTTACGTGACCTGAATACCTACGTAGCAAACCGAATGGGAGTTATTAACTTCACAAAAGGGATTAAGTACATTTCATTAATTATTCAGAGGTCACACCACTAGGGACTACATTATATATATGTCGCAGTTGAATGGTATAATCCGCTAATTCACTAAACCTCTAGCTGTTTGGCATTACTGCTCAGTTTTGTAAAACAGCGAACCCTAATAAGCGGGATGGAATGAACGACTTGTATTCATCCATGCGGCTAGAGAAGTGGTCGAACAATTCTATCTAAAGAAATTATATACAATATAGAATGCCTACGAAGTGGCAATGGCGAGCGAGCAAAGCGAGCGTGCACGGTAGCGGCCGGCGAGTGCTAGGAATGTTCTATTCATTTTACTAGGTTAGCACAAACCTATAGGTTAGGTTAGCTTAGGACTGCGACCAACACACGTAAGAGCCGAGCGAGCGTAGCGAGCGTGCCGCGGTAGCGGCCGGCGAGTGCTAGAAAAGTTCTATCCATTTTACTAGGTTAGGGCAAACCTATAGCAATGAAAATCGTGGAATAGTTGTCTGGGAAATGAAATTCGATGTCGAAAAAATCTGAATTCTAATAGACACCCAGTTATATTTCATTATGGCAACCCTACACCAAATCCTTATCATGCATGTGTCGCAGTTAGATTGTTTAACGGTTTCGTCAAACAGCGGATTACCGCTACTGTTTCACAAAACCGCTAGCCGTTTGGAAACGTGGTCAGCGGTTTAAATGAACGTAACACGTTGCGCAATCTTAGCTGAACGATATTCGGGTGTTTAACAAAACCGAGCTGTAATGCCAAACAACTAGAGGTTTCGTGAATTAGCGGTTTATATATACCATTCAACTGCGACACATACATAAAGTTTAATCATTTAATGGCCAATACTTGTGTCGAATTCAACCCGCTCTTGTTCTTGATGTTTTCATTGAAATTCGGTCGTCCAGGTACTATTTATTGGTACGCTTTTCAGCCACGGGTCCATGGGGACCCAGTCCTTTGAGGCGTTTATGAAGACGCCTATTAGTACCTCTTTATCTACTATTATCGTACTATTTATTATAGGCAGAGTTAACCGATTTTTGAAGCACTTTACAGTATATATTAACCTCAGGTATTAACGCGTTTTTGGCGTCAAATATTGCTGAACGATAAATCATATAGAACAAAGGCTATAACTCACAATAATGGCAGACAAGGCACGTTACATTCCAGTCCATAAATCACTTGATCACACATTACTTACAGCTATTGTGGTTTAATCAATCGTTTAGTATCTAATGTCACGTATGGGGTTCACAAAGCATATGAAATTTACGACTTAGAATGAGGCTAGAAACATGTGTGTAACACAAGATTTTTTTTAAAAAAAAGAGCTATATGTAAAACTAAAGAAGACACCACATATCACTGCTTTGTCCCGTTCAATTGTTTAGCCATTTCCATAAACCTAATTTAGTCGCCTGCTATGCTATACGTAGCTCTCAAACGCCTAGTAATTTCGACAGTTTATAAGCGGAAACTATACGAAAATGTGGTAAACATAATTAAAAATGCTTTAGTGTGTTAAAATACTGTACGAATAATTCAATGAAAGGACAGGAAAGTGAAAATAAATAACTTTTCATTGTTTGTTTTTCGTGTAAGTGGGTAACACTGGTGTCAGACTTTTTAAGCTGGCCTAAAGGCATCTGACATAGCTTGACGACTGCCATATAATGACAGACGGGACCAACGGCTTTTACGTGCCTTCCGAAGCACGGAGGAGCTCGAGAAATTTTTGTACAACTTGTGGTCACCCATCCAAGTACGGAACACGCCCGGGGTTGCTTAACTTGTAAAAACGCTAGCAATGCGTACTCCCACCGGGCCACCGAACTCCTTTTCTTTTCATTGGTAAGTAACCATAATGTACTCATAGTTAATTTTTTGTAAATTAAATACGTACCTATTATAAAATTCACGCCGCCATATATTCAAAAATAGAACAGGGGCCAACTAAGTATTTTTCATGAAAAGATGCGGGACCTATTTGAAATAAGAACAAATCATTTTTCTCAGAAACGCGATCAGCTGATTGCTCAATGTGTTTAGTTTAGTGAATCGAAAATAATTCTTATTTCGCAATTTCTTTCCTGGGTACGTAGTTCCTTAATAATATCACAGAATAAATATATCCTGCAAGGGTTATTTCGAAACATAATAAAAGTTCATAACTTTCTTCGGGGCTAGCTCCAATCTGTGTGATTTGTCCCAAAATTAACACCCAAGAGACAACAGATGACTGGCATCGCCAAATTTAGATCCTTCCCAAGTCCCAATAATCTTGATTGGTCATTAAGCGATAGTACTTAGGTACCTACTTGCCTACAAGAAATCTATTAAAAATAAAAATGCTTACATGACCTGATTTTCAGCCTGTAACTTCCTATCATGCAAGATTTACTTCCTTTACCAGCCGGTCAGTAAACAAGGCTGCAACTGACATTGCTATTTAAAAATAAAGAGCCAATGGTGGGTTGCTTTGGTGCATATTTATTTTAAACGTATCGATGCATGGCACGCGATAAAAATACACACGATACTATAAGTGCTTGTATTTTTTTAATTATACGATGCAAAATGACGAGGGAATAAATACTACGAAGGTAAGAAATAAAATACTAGATTTTACAGCGAAAATACTAGTCACTGTTGAGTGACACATAAATATTGTAAAGTTACTAGGAAGCTATAAATGCGAAGGTTTATGAAGATGTTTACATGACGTTTAAATTGTACGACAACGACGTATAAAGGGGTTTTGTTAGAAAGATATAAAAAAAATATTTATTAATTTAAACTTTATTGTACAAAATAGGTACAATTTGTATAGCACATTGGGCGGACTTAATGCTAAAACATTATCTGACAGCCAACGTTTGGGTTGTTAGAAAACTTAAAATGGGTACAAAAGATATATTGATAAGCATTCCGATATACATAAACTACTTTATTAATACTTAGGTACTATACTTTAACAATATAAATATCTACATAAATATACATACTATATATATTCATCAATAAAATACACTACTAACAAATAATAGTTTCACATAAGGATATTACAAATGCAGCAATTAAGTACTTAGGTACCTATTACACTTGGTTAGAATGAGCGAGCATATGCTTGAACAACAAGGCCTTAAAGCCAGCACGACTAGTAGCAGTTCTAACAGTGTCAGGAAGCGCGTTCCAAAGTCTTACTGCCGTAACGGCGAAAGAATTAGAGAAATAAACGGGCAAGTGCGAGTCGGACTCGTACATGAAGGGTTCCGTACCACCGTACAAAGTTTTAAAACGCTGAAGAAACACGTTTCTTGTATGACGACCCCCTTTAATTTTTAACTTTATCTTATTTTTAGTCTGTTGTTATAGTGATCATAGTAATACATAATTGGTAAAAATATCAAGTATCTAGTAAATGCCATTAAAAAGATCGAGTTAAAAACGCTGAAAAAAACGTTTCTTGTATGACGACCCCCTTTAATTTTCAACTTTTTTTATTTTTAGTATTTTTTGTTATAGCGGCCACAGGAATACATAATCGGTGAAAATTTCAAGTATCTAGCTATTACGGTTCAAGAGATAGAGCCCTGTGACAGACGGACAGACAGACGGACAGCGGAGTCTCAGTAATAGGGTCCCGTTTGCACCCTTTGGGTACGGAACCCTAAAAACCAGTACGGTGGGAAGGAATATCTAGGGTCAATTTATTGGGAGAACGCAGGACTCTGTCATGAGCAGAAGTTTAAAGTCATTTTTAAGATAGTCTGGGGAAAGAGGATCGTTAAGCACATTATAAAGCTGACACAGTAAACGTAGATTCCTGCGTGGCGGATGGTGAGCCATTTAAGCTGAGAACGGTATTCGGAGACATGGTCATACTTACGTAGACAGAAAATAAATCGAATGCTGTGATTAAGCAGACGATCTATTATATCAAAAATATTTGTTGTTTAAAAATTTAAGAGCTAGACTTTACTCTTCTTTGGCTCTACGTAAAGACAGTAAGAGTACATAACGTAAATGTGAAGTTTCTTCGGAACTAAGAACAGTTAATTAGTTGGCGCTGCTCATTATTCTATTATTCATTTATTAGATAAATATATTATTGTAATGTCAAAGTCAAAGTCAAAATCATTTATTTATTTTTGGATCTTTGTCTTGATAATTTTTAGGGGAAGGAACTTTCTACTAACATACAGACAGATTTTAATTTGCCTAGTTTAGGAGACAGAATTTTGTTTATGTTAGTGGTCAATAAAGATTTTTATTTATATCTGCTTTTGGAATCACGGGTCTTTTCACCCCGGTCCTTTGGGAGGCTTGCGTGGGGATAGGTACAGATCCAACACGTAGAGAGTTAGAGACCCTTTGGAGAAGTTGATGTTATGTGGCGGTCCCGCCAAAACCAATGGAGGATGTGTCCTTGAATAGACTTCGGCATATTTTTTTGTTAGTTTTTATATTATTATATTAATTTTTAATACCGAAAGAATTTAAACCAGCACCCGAGAAAAAGGCAAACATGCGAGATACAGACATTTACTTTATCGAGCTGTGTCGTCGTGCAGCCAGACATGTCTCATAATGGCGCCGTCTGAGGAAAACTGCCACTTTCAGCTCGAAGCGGGTTTCAGGAGTGGCATCGTCAAAGGGCTCGTTACCGGCACATGGAGGAATGCGGGTTAAGCCACTATTCGTAGATAAGAGCTATTGCACCAGACTACTTATCTGTGCGATTTGATGTACATTATTGCCTGTCTTGTAATGAGAAATGAACGTAATCTTTCAAAACACGAAATGTACATCAAATCGCATCCGATAAGTAGTCTGGTATTCTACCTTTCATACGTCTTACTATGTTATTTCCATTAAAAATGGTCGTATAGTGAGAAATCTACCAATTTAAGAAGTGCAGACATTTAGTGAATTATAAAAAAAAACAGCGCGTCAAAAAAACAGTACCTATCAAATATGAAAGAAGTTCAGACTACGAGTATGATACTGATTTCATAAACAAAGAAACAAATTGTGAAATATAATGACTACAAGTATATGACTTACATATATGTTTACAAACAAACTTGATTCTAAAGCTAAAAAGTCCCCAATACAACGTTTATAAGACAGAAAGGTATTGCATTATGCAATTTTATCTTTTAGCTTTAGACGTCAACTGTAATGAACTAGATATTCGGTCAGTCACGTCCGACTCCACAAACAAACTTGTTTCAAGATATTGGAGAAGTAAATATAGAAGAAAATAGGATTTTCTGACTGTCTATAAGAAAATAGGATTTTCTTATAGACAGTCGCCAGTTGTGGAATGCAAGGGTACAATGTATAAGTGCGTGAGTCTGCGTGTACCTTAGCAATTTTCAGGCTACGCTTTATCAGTATGCTACAAGCGCCAAGCGGAACTTCTTTTACCATACTTGGATTGGAATATAATATAACTAACTACCTAACCTAATCTAGGTAATCAAATTAAAATTAATTCATTTATTGTTTCCGTACGTGTGGTTCACAAATGCTTACCTACTTAATACTTAATTAATTTGTTATTTTTATGCAATTTTAACAGAAATAAATAATTCTTGTTTTTTTGTTAT
This sequence comes from Acrobasis repandana, assembly GCA_963576875.1. Classification (NCBI taxonomy): domain Eukaryota; kingdom Metazoa; phylum Arthropoda; class Insecta; order Lepidoptera; family Pyralidae; genus Acrobasis; species Acrobasis repandana. Next base: position 5,538,622 of record OY756223.1, on the reverse strand, counting down.
TGTTAGAGGTAAAACATAAGTCATTGCGAAGTTCCACTTAAGTCATAAAGCGAGTAGTAATTGAAGGTAGTTTTTCCTAGAAAGGTTGTTATAAAACCATAACCACGATAGCAGCGCTAAAGGGCTAACGGCACAGAATTTTTCTAGGTAATAATAGCATAGGTTGTTTCATACTGAACACTATACACGTGTAGTTGATATATACGTAATAAATCGAACCACCGGCTATATACTATATCACTATAGTATAAACAAAACAAAATAACAAAAAATACGTATAATAGAAGTACCTACCGAATGTATTATATCGAAATACGAAAAAAAACTATTTGTAATAACCAGATCATAATGTCTCAAAAAAACTCAATTGATGTCAAAGTTATGACGAACTATTGTAATAGCGTAAACATAGTAGGTAGGTACCTACGTTTCCTAATAAGTAGCACGGATAATAGCATCAAAGACAAAGCCAATGTTGTTCATGGAACCGTGTCTCTATTACGCCCGGGAACATGGCATGAATCATGTTATTGAAAGTAAATTGAAACCGATAACACACTAAAGGGATTGTATCAGCCTTTCATTACGCATTACGCTCGATGGATCCGATACTATCAATTTTATTTGAGTTAGAATGACTCATCGATGATTTAACTTTGTGGGACCTCGACCTGTCCCGGCGCTCTAGGCGAGTTCCCAAATGGAAGATAGTATAAGACTAGAATTGGAAGATATACACTCACAACGACAGATTGTATTAAATTTATTACTATGCTTTGAATAATATTTATAAAAGTTCAGCAAATAAGATCAAGTGATCAGCGCATCGAAATAAACATCAGCGTAAGAGATGATGATGGAATGAGTCAAATCAAAATCAGGAGGGGTGAAACCAAGAGGGGTGCGTAAATGATTTCAAAATGGAATGAAAGGAAATTTGAAATGAAAAACGGACAGGATGCATGCAGGAACATGCAGGTAGCATGCCGTTACAACTTTATAATAGACAAGTTCACAAATACCTACTGCGCCTTTATAATCGTCATCTTCTAACGACGTAGACTGAGTCAAGGGGACTGACACAATAAGGCCACGATTATCAAGTTGGTGGGTCTTTAGATTGAAAAGAATCAAAATATGTAAAATGTTGCTCGCCTATTTAGAATAGATTCCCAGATATTTCAACAGAGATGTTCGGTCCAAACCTCGCATTTTTCAATTTTGACAAATCAGCAAATAGTCGCGCCGCGCATTCCATCAATTAGGTAGGTACATAACGTTTTTCGCCAGATCATCGCAGACTCGTTTTCATACAATTTGTACCACCTATCTTATTTAGTACAATAATTTAAGTCGCAATTAACTAATCAATATCATAACGTCTTTCAATAAACTATCAGTAAAAACTGTCCCATACATCTTTTTGGTCCTTCGAGCCGGAAGTTGGCAAAAAAACACTACAAGAGGTGCAGTTTCTAAGTTTTACTTTGCTTCTTTTTTTTCTTTTAGAAAGACACATTCAGAACCTTTGAAAATAAATAAATATATACAGTGTTTTCATTCATAAATGGATTTATAACTTATTTAAACTTTATTGCACATTAAAAGTGCACAAATGGTGTTCTCTGCCAGCCAACCATTGGACCAAGTAGAGAAATAATTTGGGTGGTGCGACTGAATGTGTAAACAAAATTGAAAAGTTTATTAAAATATCATACACGAATTAAATAAATAAGGTAGGGGGGGGGGGGTTATGATCATTGACTATAACTTATCAGGCCACTAACAACAACTGGTGTGCCTTAATTTTTTCGGGTAATAAGTAAATAAATAAATATATAGGGACAAGTAAGTTCTAAACTTGTGTTATGGGATTCTTACTTAATGATACTATATTTTATGATAAATACATACATATATAGATATACACCCAAGACCCAGGACAATTTGAAAAAGGCCATTTTTCAACTTGCCCTGGCTGGGGATCGAACCCGCCAGAACCTCTGGATTAGCGGTCTAGCGTGTTAACCATTACCATATGTATTCTGTGCCATTACGCCACGGTAGTCGTCTATAATATGTACCTAACAATATGTTATTTGTGCAAGAAAACCAAACTAAAGTCCAAAATAGATCCAAATAACAATTCTCTAAATCCTAGTAATCACGAGAGACAGAAAATACAAATTTCCTCCAAAACCCTCGTCAGCGAAAGCCTACTCAAAGATTTCCAAAGGACAGCAAGAGCACCTCGGGAATTGTACTGTCTCTGTTTCTTCACATTTACCTGCAATTTATGAAAATCCCTGATTTGCTTAAGTTAAGGCTTTGCCTCCTTTCCGAATTGACTTAAGGTGAATACCAAGCAGAAGTGGCGCCCTCATTTAAAATAAATTGTTAACTCGTAAATATGGTGACAAATTTCCAGTGGCACGACAGAAATATCCCCGCGATGTAAAACCCACTCGTAATCAAGTGACCAAATACCATCTGCAATACAATATTTAACTCCACAAATACCTGTCATGACGAATTAAACTGTCAAGAAGTCAATGATCTCGTATTTCTATCCCATGTACTCATAGTATACATTTATTTTCCTGTAAAAATTTTGAGACATCTATATTTTCTTGCTGAGCTTTAGATAATTGAAGACCTTGCGAAGATAATATTACCTACCTATGGCAAGATTTCTAGCCAAATTAGATAAATACTTTACCTATTTACCAAAAAGGTTACAAAAGTTAACGCCATTTTCCTTGATCGAATTTCATTGAAGATAAATCAATTCTTAGGATCGTCTATTTTCTGACTCCATTTATGTCCTTTGAGCATCCTTGAGTACGCACTCAAAGATTCAAATTGGATTATCCCGATGTTCTATCCCACTTATCCCGGTATGGAGCACCTAATAAACTCGATTTTCTGTAAGTGGATTTGCTTGACTAACATGTTGCTAATAATGTACTTGTACATATCAAGGTACTGCTCTGCTCAATACAAGCTAGATACATGAGTAAAGTACCATTTACATGGGTCGAGTAGTCGGTAAAACGTATGGTAGAGTAGAGGGAACGCCGGATGGCGGAAGGAAAGTGGTAGAGTAGTGTGCCCGCTACTCTACTCCACCAACGCTGTCTACATTAGTATAGTTAGGTAGTAGTACCACAGAATAAATAATACTAACGAACAGAAGTCTCACTCAGCAAAGAAATATCTACTCAATGTGGTTTAATTTAGCTCACGTCAGAACTCAGCACCTTTTCGTATAAATACCTAGACATCCATTGCAAGCCAATTTCATTCTTATTACTCTGGACAAACGAATCGTATAACTGAATTTACCACCCGGAGGGGCCACCCGCGCGCATAGTAATAATGTAGGTACATTTTCGATACCTAAACGGGGAGTGACACAGGCCTGGTAAAACGTATGGTAGAGGGAACGCCGGATGGCGGAAGGAAAGTGGTAGAGTAGTGTGCCCGCTACTCTACTCTACTCTACCAACGCTGTCTACATTAGTATAGTTAGGTAGTACAGAGGAAAGATAAGATACCTGTGCCACCTTACGTAGTCCGCGACGCGCGCGGTGGCACAGGTATACCTATCTGATTAAACGTCTACGCGTGTACAGCAGGCTAAAGTGTAGTGTTATGTAGGCTGACTTGTAAATAAACTTACTATTTAATTATGTACAGAGGTAGGTAATATGAGTAGTTTATGTATTATCTATTTATTTTATTGTCTATTTACTTGCGTGTAAGTAATGTTTATTTCGATCAAATTTAATAATTAGAAGTACCTATATATTTGCCGACTGATGCCGATGCTCAATTGCATGCAATCCTCAACATATGTACAAGTGAAGAATGGGAAAACGAATAGACACAGATAGACACTTTTATTTTATAATTTCAGTACGAATATGTGTTAATGTCTAGTGTGAAATCTCAAGCATTAATTCGATATACATAAGTCGATTTGCTTGAGCTACATTTCGGCGGGTCGTGCTAAAAGCGTGTACTGCGACCCCGAGGAATTGGGGCACGGCACGGCGGCTGGTCGTGTGGTATTTCTGTTGGAACTAATTATTGATTAACACCGGATTAACCAAATCTGGCCTTAAATACGCTATAGGAAGCAGTGGAGCGAGATAGTTTTACTTCGTCTAGTTTGTTTTGTGAGGCCTTTTGGTAGAGAAGTATTACTTCACTTGCTTGATGACGCTTTGATTTGCTTTAAAAATTATTTAGTTATGTATTGTATTAATTTTTATATAATGTTCTTCAAACGCTTGTATCTGAAAGTATATTTCTATATCCTTAGCTGTATTATGGTATTTAAAATTTATAAATGTGTCCTTGTCAAAAAACAATGTTTAGCATGCTGTGCGCACTATTTCTTTGGTTTGGCAACTAGACATGTTTCTATTCTATAATTTATTTTGTAAAGCTGTGTCATAAGACTGTTTTGTGTGCCAATAAATAAAATAAATAAAAACTTCTTCGCCATAAAAGTAGACTAAAAGTCAACCTCTCAAGTGCGAGGCTCTGTTGACCGCGTTGAAGAACGTGGGCGGTGACCCAGGTCGCTTACGCCAAACACTACCTCTGTGTGTGTAGAATCGAAGACAAAAACGGAAAACCAAACTAAGATGTAGAAAGAATTAAGTTGCGTTTTCAAGTTTTATTACAAGACAAATTTGGGTTTTTTTCAACTTTAGATAGCTTAACACGTTCATCGCCTTGGTGGGTCAAAATGACCGGCACCACATCCACCTGTTGAGGCCGTGGGGGGTTAAAATGACCGGCACAACATGACTGACTTTCCAATGCCCGTATAGGCTGCAGGTGGCCGACGCTACGAATTTAACCGTATAACATGGCCGGCGCGGCCCTAGTGAACTTGTATTACTAGTTGGTTTTTAGGATTTTTCTTGGCAATCCTACTTTTTGGTCTTAGACAAAAAAAAACAAGAAAATTCAAATAGACAAAGAAAACTTTAATTTCCAATTAAAATTAAAAGTTATAATATATCAAATTAAACAAAAGTAATGCTTATGTTAACCTAAAGAGAATCTCAATCTAAAATGAAACAAATGTAAGTATCATTATCTTGTCATAATATCATAACATTCTCATAGTAAGCAATCAAGTAGGGAAAATTTCTTTCATAAAATTTTACCACATAAGTAACGTGTTACAGAAATGTATACGTACAACTTTACGTACACATTTGGTCTGATAAGTCTACAACAGCATTTACTTTATTGTAGTCAATGACGATTTTTTTATGGCCGGCATTATGACCGGCGTGGCCTAAATGTAATAACTGTTCCGTTTAGGCCACGCCGGGTTGAAATGACCGGCACTAAAACAAAACCCCAAAAGAACCCCAAATAAAGATATTTTACAACAAATCTTATATACATATACAATTAAGACCAAAAGCAATCACATAAGTCAATGTCATAATTTGAACTTTATTAAAAATTATAAGAGGCGATGAACGTGTTAATTTGGTTTGTACTCAAATGCAAAGACCGAATAAACAATTTGCTCGTATCATGTTCACATACTTCGTCCATATCAAGAAGTTTTGTTACTTAGGTACACGCGCAACCTACCTACTTACAGAGAGTCGAATTTCCAATGAGTGCATAGGTTGGTGCCTTTATCATGCATGTATTTAACCTACTTCGGTAGTATCTATAACCCGTTTCGATGATATGTTATCAAATATTTAATAAAAGCGGCCAAGTGCGAGTCGGACTCGCCCATGAAGGGTTCCGTAGCAGCAAGTAACATAATATAAAAGTTCTAAAGGTAAATTGCGGTTTACGATTTATGACGTATTAAAAAATAACTATCTATGATACCGAGACCGCTATAGTTTTGATTGAAAGTACATACTTTGAGGTATATATCACATTTGTTTCAGAATTATTTTAGTAATATTTCAAAAGTTACGGTGGGGTGACACCTCAAAATTTAACTTTGTAAGTATTAGATTATCTCAAGACTGGGGGGTTTGATCTACATAGTTTCAAAGCAGTTTTTGTTGCATTTTAAAAGACCTTTTCAACGATACTCCACACGTTGGGGTAAATACAATTTAATTTTTTAAATTTACTTTTCGTTGTATGGGAGGAAATCATAATTTTAAAAACCAACTTTTGGAACTTCTATATCTATCTCTTCACCAATTTTCGTGACAATCGGTGCAGTAGCGGCGGAGTACGAGCCCGGACGGACAGACAGACGGACGGACGGACAGACGACGGACGGACGGACATGACGAAACTATAAGGGTTCCTTGTGGACTACGGAACCCTAAAAATTACTGTTTTGAAAGAATCCATTTTCCAACTTGCACTGGCTGGGAATCGAACACAGAACCACCAAAGTAGCAGACTAGCGGTTTAACCACTACGCCACGGAGGTCGTCAAAATTATGAGCATCATCATCGTCAGCTTTCAAAAACTTATTGTTCGACATACCTAAGTCTCCTTCCGTCAAAAAATACATACAGGGTGACTTTTTAACCAGCCAAATTTTTGGAGCAAGTTCAGTCCATGATACTGAACTACTTTCTATAAAAAAAGTTTAAAAATGTTTCGACCTTCCATACAAAATCCGTTTGGCTGAGCGCTGATTTGTATGGGAAGGCGAATTTTTATTTTAGTTTTTCGTTAATTGTATTAATAGAAAGTAGTTCAGTATCATGGACTGAACTTGCTCCAGAAATTTGGCTGGTGGATAAAAAGTCACCCTGTATATAACGTCTAACAAAATATACTTTAACTATTTTAGGTAAGGGTGAATTCAGTCCAGGATACTGAACAACATAGGTAAGTAGTTTTAGTATATTTTATTAGATCCTGTATAAGACAAAACTTAAAAAAAACCCTGTCTTGTATAATACGTACCTATATCTGTCTTGTATAGAAGGTACGTAGTAGTTGATAAAAAAGTTAAAATAAAACCTACCTTTGCATAAAAAAAAATCTATGTCTATCTAGCTAGGGTATCTGTTTATTTGACTAACAAAACCTGACAGTACCTAGAGTTTAAAACCAGTATTTACATATTTCACGGGAGTAAAAGTCAGATTGTTGACGTATGAACCAGCAGACTATCCCTGTCTGGTCTATTCCTCTTAAAACAAATTTCTAATTCCACCTCAGTAATTTCTGCGAAGTCACCGAGGTGGAATTAGATATTTAAAGTACCTACGATGAAGTGCGATTCAGACCCGCTCAACGAGTGTTCCGTACAAAAACACACAACAGTTTGTTTTATGGGGAGATTAATTTTTATTATTTCTATAACATTGAATATGTTACAGACAGTTACGGTTTTTAAGATAAAGCCAACTGATAAACGGATGTACATACAACGAAAGCTTAATAATTATTCATTATTAGTTATAAACTACCCTAGTAGGTACACTATTTAGTTAAACTAACTAGTACACTAAGTAACTAGTAAACTACTACACTAAGTAACTATAGTAGTGTACTAGGGTCCCATCGGTACCTTTTGTCTACGGAACCATGACCCTAAAGGCTGTCCGCCTACATCCGGTAACCGGTGACAGATTATTACCGAGAAAAATAGGTACCTACTTACTGATTGCAATAGTGCAACGCACACGTTCCTACAATAAACGGGCAAGTGCGAGTCGGACTCGTACATGAAGGGTTCCGTACCTCCATAAAATGTTTTAAAACGCTTAAAAAAACGTTTTTTGGATGACAACCCCCTTTATTTTTTTTTGTATTTGTTGTTATAGCGTATAGCGATATATATATATATATATATATATATATATATATATATATATATATATATATATATATATATATTATAGCGATATAGTAATACATAATCGGTGAAAATTTCAAGTGTCTAGCTATTACGGACAGACAGCGGAGTCTCAGTAATAGGGTCCCGTTTGCACCCTTCGGGTACGGAACCCTAAAAAGTAGGTCAGAAATTCCTACAAAAAAAAAACAGCCCGACTATCGGTCCTACAAAAAGTCTAAGGTGGGCGGGCAACCCTAACAGCAACCTTTTCCACACCTTTGCTGCTTGAATTGCATGCATACCTACATATACAATTAAGTACCTGAGAATTTAGGTACTTACTTGTAATTCAAGGTAAAAAAATACTACACTGAATTTTAAGCGTAGATACATTTCGTATATTTCCATGACGAAAAATACTCTCGGATTAAAACCACGACACATTCCTAAAAAAGCTCAAATCAATCTGAAAATACATTTTTTTTAAATGCACTATTACCTATAAGCGAATACAATTGGGACAAGGTCGAAGGCTTGCGACCGCGACGTCTTTTCTTGTAAAATCGATAACAACTAACACACCAAGAAATAACAATAAAATTAACTCCAAATACCTCAAGTGAAATCAGCTTGCAATAATTTAGGCGACGTGATTTCACTAAACACTAAACTGCACTTATGTATCGTTTATAGCGATTGACACTACACATAAGACTGAAAGTGAACATAGCTTGCACGCCTATGCATCTTTTACTGCAAACACAAGGACATTCCGTCAGTCAGTATTGGTTATAAAAAGTTTGATTGACATGCGACCTACCACTATCACAGTTCATTCATTGCAATTGGGCTTCGTTGGGCCGACGTTTTGGGCTTATTGAAATTAAATATTTACGATCGTGTAATCGTAAGCGGTGACCATTGATTTATTTATTAATAAGTATTGTAGAAGTAGCAGTTAGAGTAATTTATATCGATTAGGGATTGTACTATCGTTTGCGATGTCGGCTACACCCTTTTACGAAGATGTCTGTAGTTAAGACGGCGCCTGATGTGGATAATGTAAATTTTGCTCCCGTGGAAGCAGCACACAAATTTACTCTAGCCGAAGTGAGAGAGCAAGTCATGCGGGGTGAAAAGATCATGGGAGGTCAATGAGGCTGGTTTTTGAGGGTTTTTTTCGTTTTTTAAAGAATATTGAGTTATTAAAAAAATTATGTTTAATACAATTATAATCCAAAGTTACAAGGCCTAATGTATTGTATTTCTTGAATACTTTCCGTTTTAGTATATTCTGAGGTGATTTGGAGGCAACTTCGCAATTATTTTCTATTGAGAATATGTTAAGCAATCGTGTTTTCGAGTTTTTAGAGTTAGTCCTGTACCTAGTATGCTGTGTTTTTATTTTAAAGTGAGTATTTCGTTAATATTGATAATATTTTAGATCGCTCTAAGTACTATCAGGGTCATACGGGCTCTTAAGAATCGTATCCTAGCCAGAATCAGACTTTCCCATACAAACGTAGTTTAGCTTTTCTTTTGATACGACCTGTCAGACATCAGCAAAATTTTGTTATTTATATTTTGAGTTTTGACTGTCGAAAACTGTTAGTTAAATGCAATTTCATTTCTTTGATATTACAAAATACTACCAAGACGAGACGTCATTTCAAAATAAAAGTTACACTACGTTTGTTTGGAAAAGTCTAGGGTGAGGGGACTCTTAAGCATAAAATGTACTTATTAAATAAACATGAAGCAGAAAACACAATAAGTCAACCTATTCGGGAGCTATTGTGCCTCAGATAGACGGACACACATAAAGAAGTCGGCTTAAACTTTAATACTCCTCTGTTTATCAGTGTACATGTCGCTTTCTTGCTGGTCTGGGAGAAAAGAAAAAACTTAGAATGTACCTATCAACTGCACGCGCAGATCGTAAAAGCCGATCGAGGGCGAAAATGTGAAACATGTTAATAGGCGATGCGATGCGGCTACCATAACTATTTTAATCCTTTTCCACCTCGCCCACCATCACGCAAGTGGCCTTGGGCTCTGTCTGTTTAGAGCCGTAACACTCAGATGGTCTGTCTGCCCCATTAGGGATAAAGACGTGATAGTGTATGTACGGAAGATCAGCGTTGAGTTTTGCTGATGCAAAACCCAGCACATGCTGAGTTGGAGTCCATTTTGGGGGACTAATCACATTTTTATTTTATTTTTATTCTGTAAATATTTTTTTATTTGCGAAATGTGTTTTTTCCTCTGAAAAAATCTCTATCTATCTATCTATGTCTTATTCTTCGTCTAAGCGTGTCCTAGTAGCATCCTCAGCTGTGCTACTTCGGAGCCCGGGGTGCGCTTTCCCGCTTTTTCTTCTCCAAATATAACATGCATTTCAATAGTCACCCAAGGATGCCAAAGACCTTGCGAAATGGAGAAAAAATAGCCGGAACAGTTTAAATGATTTGGCTATAGTTTTACGACCGGCCTGACGTCAACCCTCTTTGGGAATGTATTTGTGCGAAAAGTTTTATAACCGGCCGCCGCCCGACGTTAACCCTCCTTGGGAATGCAATTATAGCTCGAGATGTTAGTGCTTAGTCCTTTAGTCGCCTATTACGACATCCATAGGAAGAGATGAATGATGACGACTTAAAAAACAGTCAAATAACAAAAAAAAATCGACGTTCCATATATGAAAAACTAATATTAAGAGCGCTATTTGACTCCAAAATCTATGACGTCACGGTTCTGATTTTCATACAAATCCCATACAAAATGTTTGTTACATTAACATTAAGAAATAAGTGACTGATTTAACTTGTTGTCATTAAGCGGATTATACACCTACAGTAAGTAGTCCTACTACTGGTAGGACTTGGTACTCGTAGCGTAGGTCTACAAGACCAAGCTTATACAAACAGCGCCCACAAGAACCGCCTTTGTTTTCATATTATTTTGAGGACTGTTATTTTTCGCGCCTGCAATCGATATGATAATAGTAAGTAAGCTTAATAAACGGGCAAGTGCGAGTCGGACTCGTACATGAAGGGTTCCGTACCACCGTACAATGTTTTAAAATGCTAAAAAACACGTTTTTTGTATGACGACCCCTTTAATTATTAACTTTTTTATTTTTAGTATTTGTTGTTATTGTGGTCATAGTAATACATAATCGGTGAAAATTTCAAGTGTCTAGCTATTACGGTTCAAGAGATAGAGCCCTGTGACAGACGGACAGACGGAGAGACGAACAGACAGCGGAGTCTCAGTAATAGGGTCCCGTTTGCACCCTTTGGGTACGGAACCCTAACAATCAACAGGTACTTATTACAATTTGTTAGAAAAGATCCTTTTCGCCAAAAATCTTACCAAACTTTGAACATAAAGTAAATGCAAAGTTGCAAGAACTAAAAAATACACTCACCGAAAGTCCTGGATTGCAGCCCGACGTAATAGAATTTCTCCTAAACTTCGGAACGCAGATCTGCATCGAGCTCTTCGCCTTCGGAGGCGGTCCAGCACAGCCATACTCATCACTCCGATTATTTCTCGTCAGGTTGATATTATTCGTATTATTGACTTTCACCAAGATATTACACGTTTGTGACGCTATTTGGAATAACCCTTCTTCGAGGTTTCTCTTGTTGTTGTATTGGCGGTTGAAGTGTAAGTAGTCCCACCACGAAGGCATCTTAACCCCCGTGAAGTTGCGGCGAGTCACGTGGCTGGAATGCTCGCGTGCTACCCTCGCGGCTCCGTTTTCACTGTGAGGGTTTATGTAAGCCACGCGCGGGACTTGCGCGTTAAAACTTAGTTTTGGACAATGTACTGTCGGGGAGAAAGTTGTTGTTGATAACTTTTCTGGAGAACTATCGTCGGTTCACCGATTATTATATAATATATATATATATACGATTATATATTTGAGGTATATTAAAATGTAAATAATACAAGACGAGTACATATTCATAAGTGATAGAGATTTTTTATTCCACCATGATTATAATAACATTATGATTTCCAATGTTAAATAAGGTAACTTTATAAAATTTTCTTTTATTTATTTTCCTTTTTTAATGTTACTCAATTTTTATTTGTTTACAACAAAGAAAAGCAAAATATCAACAACACGGCTTTTTTAGTCTCCACTGCAGAAACACAACTCTCTCTGTACTACCAGGGCCATATTTGGCCATTGCAGAGCGACCAGACGATTTGGCCTACGCTCTCCATGCTGGCCAGACGGGTTGGAGAGTTTTCATTGATGTTTATAAGCTTTGTTTAGCTTGTGTTTACTAAGTCGCCTTCTACGACATCCACGGGAAGACTTGCAGTGGTCTTATTCTACTCTGCCAGGAATCACACAGCAAAAAAGAAAAGTATATATAAACATATTAAATTTCTTAAAAACTTAAAATAAGGATAAAACACTACTCACTTACTACACTACCTTTTTTCTAAATCTATGCATACTACGGTAACTTTTAATTTTATTTTTTACAGTTACATAGATCTTCTAAATATGCTAACATAACGTACTTAGTACCTAGATGTTTGACTGTATTATTTTATTTATCAAGGTTCCCGCCCATTCATTTAATCGACTACCATTTGCGTAGAAGAAAAAGCATGTGTCATAATAATTTTATTAATTTGCTTCTAGATAAGTATGAAGAATAATAGAGTCACTTAAGAGTCCCCTTGCCCTAGTCTTTTCCATACAAATTCATATTTTGACCATCGAAAACTAGTTATATGCCTAGATATATGCAATTTCTTTGAAATTACAAAATAGTGCAAAAATCTGACATATCATTTCAAAAAAAAAGCTAGAATACGTTTGTAAGGGAAATTGGTCTCAATCTAGATTGGTGACAGAAGAAGAGTAAAGGGACTCTTCTTCTGTCACCATTATCGTCGACTGTACGTTCCGCAGGTGGAAACTTAATAATTGATAGTGTTATATTGACTTTCGAAAGAGACATTTAAGACGAGGAACTTTGGACTGTGTACCTGTGGGCATTACACGTACGCCTGCAGCACGCTACGATTATTGTATCAACAGTTAGGTACTTATGAACCCATGAAAACGTAAATGTTTGTAAATGTCCATGTGAGTCACCTTTACCAGAAAATTAGGTGCGTCATCGTACTGTTGACGACGAAACATATATTTAAAGAAAGGTTAATTTAGCAAGGTAGAATGTCCGATAATTCGCCCCTCAGACAACTTGCGCCCGAAAATAGTCAAATCTTCAGAAATTGAGAATTTTTACTAGGTAGGTATAATACCACAGAATAGGAACTAGTACTCACGTACAGAAGTCTCACTCAGCGAAGAAATTCAAAGAAATATCTACTCAATGTGGTTAGCGATATGGTTTAATTTAGCTTACGTCAGAACTGAGCACTTTTCCTTTAGATACCTAGACATCCATTGCAAGCCAATTTCATCCTTATTACTCTGGATAAACGATTCGTGTAACTGAATTTACCACTCCGAGGGGCCGCCGCGCGCTTATTAACAATGTAGGATTTTTCGATACCTAAACGGGGAGTGACACAGGCAGGCCTGATACAGGTATGCCACTTAGGGCATGTCCGAATAGCACCTGGCCTATTCCACGTAGAGCACCTTATATTCCCAGGTACTCTTTGTATTTTTACATTTTTGTCCACGATGAGCACGTCTATGATTTAGCAGCTAGTACTGAGATTAAAATTTTTTTACATTTTATTACGAATAAAAGATATCGATACAAAATCACCTAGAACGTTTATTAATTACGCCATATGCGTATTTTGTACATACTTTGACTCGTGTGGTTTCGGGTTAGAATAGGACCACTCTATCTCTGCCTGTGGATGTCGTAAGAGGCGACTAAAGGACTAAGCACAAAATCTCGTGCTATAATTTCATTCCCAAGGAGGGTTAATGTCGGGCGGCGGCCGCCGTTTGTAAAACTTTTCGCACAAATACATTCCCAAAGAGGGTTGACGTCAGGCAGGCGGCCGGTCGTAAAACTGTAGCCAAATTATTTAAACTGTTCCGGCTATTTCTTTTCGGTGACCATTGACATGCATGTTATATTTGAAAAAGAAAAAGCGGGAAAGCGCACCCCGGGCTCATATAAAGCAGCACAGCTGAGGATGCAACCGGGAACGCGCTTAGACGAAGATGATGCGTATTTTGTACATACAAAATCTGTCTAGCTAGACGATGCAACATTACAACGTGATGATGAACGTGAAATTGGGACAAAAAAAAAATTATTACAATTATTTTTATCTTACCCAATAATAACAATAGCTTTTATAATATAATATCACAATTACGAGTATGGCGTAGTTAATAAACGTTCTAGTGATTTTGTATCGATATCTTTTATTCATAATAAAAAGTAAAAAATATAAATCCCAGCACTAGCTGCTAAATCATAGGTGCTCTTCGTGGACAAAAATGTAAAAATAAATTTTAGTCTACGAAGAGCACCTGCGAGTATAAGGTGCTCTTCGTGGAATAGGCCAGGTGCCCTGGACGGGTGCCCTAAGTGGCATACCTCGCCTAATAATACCTAAATTGAATAAGTATTAATTTTTCCGATAATCTAATCTAACTGACGGACCAAATAGTGGCTCTGTGAGCTGTAGACGCACATACTGACCCCTTCAAGTTTATCGGATAAAAAGTTGTTCGGACAAAAAAATGCTATCAAGGGTACCTAACAAAAAAGATTTATGACATTTTGAATATTTTTCGAAATAGTTGAAATATGATATTTGTTCGTTTTTAATTCCCATATTTTCACTATTTTAGAAAAAAAAAACTGAATCGACAAAAAAACACATTATATGTAATTATCGAATGCAGCTGACAAATTTGGACAAGAATCATCGAGAAATGCGACCTGTAACTAGTTCGGAACAGCTTGACATTAGTTTTCCAATTTTCCATAAAGTAGCATCAAATTTAAGGGGCTACATGAATTTTCCGGGGTCTAGTAGTCCCTGCTGCCCAGATTTGAAAAAAAAAATCTATTTAAAAGGAATAACCCTTCATACTATTTTATGAACAACTGTTATCAGTTTAAAGTGAGAACGTTAAGCTTTTCTTAGCATTTTTGCGAAAAACGACCACTTTTGACAAAAATGTTAAGAAAAGTGGAGTATGCACCAGACTTCTCGATCTAGATAGCTTTAATTGTTCAAACTGCTTAGGATTGATAACATAACCAAAACCATAGATATTGCAATATAACTTTACAATAGTAAATAAATCATCATTACAAAGTTTATTATAAAAATTATCACTTAAAAATACTTCATTATTACGATCCATTTTCAACCTCCTTCATTTCAACATCATCAGAAACTGACTCCACATCATCAGGCTCATCCAGTAGTGCTTGTAACTGATGTATAGATGTCACTAAGACATGAAACTGTTTCTTTCTTAACGCTAATCGACGTTCCAATTGCTGTTTCGTAGCTTCTAGACTGTTAAGCTCAGTTTTCAGAGTGCTCAAGCGGTCTAACGTTTCCTTTCTATCTGGTTGTTCACTTATAACCTTAGCTAATACATCATACTCTATACGGTTCTTACGAACGGTCTTTGCTTGAGCAAGATCAGCTTTGCTCTTTTCAATGTTTCCTTTAGCAACTTCTATTCCAGTTTCAAGTATTTGAGAGAGAGACTCATAGCTGTTTAGCTCGGCAGCCATCATTTCGGATCCCAGTTGAGACTTTGTAACGGCAAATTCACATTGTGCTAATTGGGCAAGCATTCTGTCGTGAGTTGATTTGCTGAAATACAAATAATATGTTAAAACAAGAACACAAAGATATTATTCTGTATTATTTCGAATTTGATTAAGATTTTATTTTATACATTCGGATGAACAACAGCTATAATTACATAATATATTGCAAAGTAGCAAACAAAAAGCCAATAACAGGTCTTCTCAGATAGAAACACAATACATTTAGAAATTTACAGGAACGCCAAAAAAAACGCTAAGTTGAGTAGGTACCTACGTTAAGATTTACATACAGTCAGTTGAAATAAATTTTGCAATAAGACTATATATATAAAAAGTAAGCCCAAAGTACTGATAGAAATTGAATTAACCACCTTAAAAGAAAGAGTCGTACAGTAGACGTTTGGCCTTGGCTGGAGAACTGTTGAATATATCTACGACTATTTTTTTAGAAGAATTATTAATTATTAATTATTTTTTTAGAAAGATTTACCTGCTCGCCACAAAAATGAGTTTTGCCTATAATTGGTTGAGGCTTTTGACAAACTAATAAGGGGATGATGACAATATTTTATTTTATTTATTCATGGTCCTAGAGCGGCTTTGGTTATCTAAATTAAGTATGTGATGTCTGTAATGCAATGGATTCACACACACCTGAGAAAGTCAGTACCTACTACATATTTCTTTTTTCCCACCATCTTGTCTCACATAAACCAGCTTAAATGCCCTGTAGACATGTCAAGGACAAAGAAATGAGTGTAACATGGCAGTTGGGTAATAGCCAACTGGAGAAGCATCCAGTTGGCTATCAACTTGCCTTTTATGATTTATAACAAAATTTTTTGAACATAGGACTGGATTTCCTCACTGTGCCGGCAACTCGCCCATACCGTTTCTGTATGTATGTCCAGTGCATAAAGCTACATAGAAGGAGAGACGCGTACGGGTAAACATAGTGTATACAAATAAAAACTAACCTCTCTTCAGGTTTGTCATCAACACTGTTGCACCATTTTATCAAGGTTTTCAGCAAAACATTCAACCTTCTGTCATCGCCAGTGCCATCGCCGTCTATAAGAAGTCTTCTACGGATTACATCTTCTGTAAATGCAATGTAAATTTAGTAAACAACACAATTCACATAACCTTCATGTTATGAATGCAGTAACAAAAATTAAGTTCGTGATTACCATCAGCCATGTTTCGCAGATAACTGTACAAGTATATTAGTATATATTTGAAACAATGATTAATTTACGCTATTTAATTAAGATCAACTAGTGAAAGTTCCAAAAATCTCAACAAACAAAATAGGTAAATCCACAGGTCAAAGTTACTGCGTGAGCTGTCAGTGTCACTGTCATCGTTCAATGTCAAGTCAAATAGTCAATTTAGAAATAAAATAACCATGCACAAGTCTATCTATCTAAATCTTAGATCTTAGATTTGTGGCACAAGTTGTACATAGGTACAAACAACATGTTTTTTTGCCATTTAGTTGTGGTTGTGAAATAAGATTGTGATCAATACGGACTATATAAAGGTTTCTAAACGGAGTAGTTATCTGTCAATGTCAGAATAATGGTCCAATGTCAAATAATGTTGTTTTGTGTTGCTTTGCTTGCCTAGCCCCAGTAATTGAAAATTATGGAAAAATTTGGGTGTTTTCACCATTTACCTTGAGAAATATTTGTGAAGGTGAAAAATTAAATGTAAATAAATAATATTACATCGCCAGAAATATGGAGGAGACCACATTCAGTGAGAAAGTCGAAGCTTATTTTTCCGAACTTGGGCGATGGCTAGTATCCTAAATCTTGTAATAAAATTTATTCCATTGTGCTGAATATAGTATTTACGTTACATTACGATGTTTGCAGGAAGGTATGGCGAAGTATATTATTGGGTCAAGTGCTATCCCTATTGTTGAGTGGAAAATGTATATTGACGACTCTTTTACAAAGTGCTACTTGGCAATTCCCAGCTTGCGCTCAACTGGTCATGTCCTATGGTATATTATTCGTATTATTTGTCCCTGCAATGTTCTGTAACGGATTGAAGACTATGAACAAGTAAGTTGGTCAAGAATGAGTGTTCAATCAGTAACGTAAAAACATTTTTCTGTTTGGAAGCGTAGTTTGTTCGTATCTTGATATTTATTATTTAATTATATATTGTCTCATTTATAAGTACGTAAGCTTGTATTTAGTTGTTAATCTTAACAACTAAATATAAGCTAACTTATGAAAAGGTAACTTATGATTCTCACCAAAGCAGAATTCTGTCAAGTGTAAAACCAATTTATTAAAACATAATAAGGTAAAGGCACTCAATTACGAGGGGTTCCAAAACTGGCAACAGTAAAATAATAGATCAGTTTGACGCTAGCAGCTGACTTGTAAGCACGCTTCCTAAATTTAGGACCTAATTCACGTGAGTTCTACGATTTGTGAAATAGTGTTTTATATGTGAGTTTTATACTATGTCAGTCTTTGTTTTTTTCTTGTCTTCTATTTTTCGCGATCAGTAGTGTTTTTGCTTTAAGCAAATTAGTTGTGTGTTTGTTGTGGCTTTTTGAATGGGTCCTCCAGCGAGAACCTCTACTCATCATTCAGGAACAATATGTCTTTCCTTTTGAGTCGCTTCCGATATGAGCGTGTTGTTAGCCCACCAGCCAGTTCATTTATCTATTTAAGTACTTTATCAATTAGTTGTATGGAAAAGCAACGTCGAAAAAATTAAGTTATTGATGTGTTCCGATACAATCCTTATTATGCTTAATATATTTTTCAAAAGATATTTCTATTGAGCTTTAATTTATTTTCAGTATGTTGACATATATTTTATTTTTTATTACTCTGAATAAAAAAACTTGTGTGTGTGTTATAAAATGCACTCTGATGTATTTCAGACGAAAAAAGGTTATATAAATACCTAATTGTGTGGTATTGATGCTAGTAAAATACAAAGTGTTCATTATCTTACTATCTGTATCTAGTTTGTAAAGCAGTTATTTCACATAGTTTCAGTTATTATAAAAACTTTGAACCCTTTAAAATAACTTTCATAATACTATATACCTACTCAGATAAGTAAGTACTACAAAGTTCATAACTAAATAAAAAAAGAATATATAATTTAATTTCTAAGTAAATTACATACTGTAATGCCATTTTATCAATCATGTAACACAGAAAATAAGACTGATTTAAAATCCAAAGACAATAAATACACTTGATTTTTGAACGTCATGTATCATTTATCCCAACCTCGATTCCCTTATATTTTGTACACTCGTATTTAGGAAAAATATGAATCGGAATTAGGATTTTTAAATCGGAATACGGGCTCTCGGACTTATTTTTATTTTTACATCATTTCACATTTATAATATTTGTTTACTGTCAAACTGTAAATATATTTCAAATATATAAAGATAAATGACACTACTGATAAAAATGGCCAATTCTACAAAAAGGTACATTAAATACTTAAATTTTAATGTTCATTTAACTTCAGACATTTGACAATTTCACTCTTATGTATTCTGTGCTTCAGATGAAAACACAGCGAAAATTACCTTACTTTTTCTATTTCAGAACTTGGTGGATTGTGTTAATTGCTTGTATAATGGATGTCGAAGCAAGTTACCTGCTAGTTCTCTCACAGAGGTTTACGTCGGTGTTGAGTTGACAGCTGCTCGCATGCAGCGGCGTCGGCGCAGCCCTAGTGGGTGGTGCATGGCGTGGACAGAGACTTGGGGTGGCGCATGTGGCAGGAGCTACCTTGGGGCTCATGGCCGTCGTATGCGTGGTCTGGGCCGATGTAGAGGGCGCTCCCACTGACGGTATGTAACCAAAAATCCCTTAAAAACCAAGTTTATAATAATATCATTACAAAAACAAAAAGCACCTGAAACATATCTAAGGACTGAGCTCCAGATAGGCTGCTACCGCTGGGAAGTACTGTCTGTAAAGTAGTGACCCACAACTCATCCGCACATAGTTGAAGACTGATTGCAGATTTAGGAAAAAAAAACCAAGTTTATTTACACTTACTATTTCGATGTTGCTAACATAATGAGATTTTAATCATTTTGTGCCTTTAAATCTTTATAAGTGTATGACTTGCTTAAAACTTTGTTGATTGAACATTACAGTAGTTTTTTATATAGGCAAACAGATATTCTTCCATCTAATTGAAGTTGTTTCCTAGCTTATGGCTTGAAACTGCATTGAGCAGAGACCCGAGACAGGCTCAGTCCGTCTCTGACACCAACTCTATGTGCGACAGTGACACGTTGCAAGCCTAAAGAATGCCAAAAACAACCCAAGCGAAAAGAAATCTCATATGTCACCAAAGAACATAATCTTCATTTTTCATTATTGACAGGGAAAAACCAGCTAGTTGGTGACATGCTGTGTCTCGGAGGTTCCCTGATGTATGCTGTGGTAACAGTTTTACAAGAAATGATGCTTCAACAGTGCTCAAATGCAGAATATCTGGGTCTGTTAACTTGTTCTTCTTTATTTAAGCATGTTCCATTTTACAGCTGTGTTGCTTCGGAGACCGGGATGTGCTTTCCCGCTTTTTCTTTTCTAAATATAATATGCATGTTAATGGTCACCCAAAGATGCCAAAGACCTTGCAAAGTGGAGAAGAAATAGCTAAACAGTTTTAATAAATTTGGCAATATTGACATTTTTATTTATTATTTATTTATTTAAGTTAATAATTCGGCTATTGTTTAACGACAAGCTGCCTCGCAAACCCTCTTAAGTAACTTGATATGCTGTTATTTTCTTTCTTCGTCTAAGCGCGTTCCTGGTTGCATCCTCAACTGTGCTGCTTCGGAGCCCGGGGTGCGCTTTTCGTTTTTTCTCCTCCAAATATAACATGCTCGTCAATGGTCACCTAAGAATGCCAAAGACCTTGCGAAATGAAGGTTTATGACAAATTGTATTCTATGATGCCATCACCATACGGCATTCATCATCATCATATCAGTCGCAGGAAGTCCACCACTGGTCATAGATCTCCCCCAAGGATTTCCAAAACGACCGATCGGAAGCGACCTCCGTTTTCCTGCAACCTTGCTCAGGTCGTCTGATCATCAGAGATTATAACAGCCTAACTTTCATCAATTTTTTTCTAGGATCACTGGGTCTGATTGGCTTTGTGGTATCGTCGTTGCAGGCGTTCTTCCTAGATCACAATGACATTATGGGGTTCATGTGGTACGAACTCGACACCATGATACAGGTCTCCTGCTATTGGACCTTGCAGACCATATTCCAGATACTGCAGTGCTTTATGCTCAGAGATGCAGGCTCAATTATATTGCATCTTTCCTTTTTGTCGTCGGACTATTATACGCTCATTGCTGGGATGTACATCTTTCAGTTTAAGGTGAGTACATTTTTGTTGTTTAATTAATTTATCTCTGTATAAAATTAAATTAAATATACAGGGAGCATTTGAAATCATTAGGCTCAATTTAACTTGTTAACATACTCAGTTAAAGGATATTTTTTACAGTACCAATACTGCCATTAATGCAGTCATTAAAAATAATCAAACAGAAAAATAAAGAAACAATCAGAATATAACGCGTCGCGCTCGCTCGAGGTTATGACCCCGGCGCTGGTAGATACACTCTGTCCAGCTGTGGCTCGGGTGGCCGGCATACAAAAGCAGACTTTAAGTTGCGTGGATAAGGTTTAAATTCGAGTGGTGAAGGGCAGTGTCATGCGACTATTGAGAATAGTAGGTAATAATTCAAGCTTTCGTTTCAAGTAGGAACGAATGTTCGGTACTACGGAATCTACGACAACGCGATGAAATGGATACTATTATAATTTATTTATTTTTCGTGAGTTTTGTGACGATTAGTTTCTTTTAATTTATAATTGCAGTTGTCTATCAAGGAGTCTAACGCATGTGTAGATGTTTTCTTTAATATGAAAATGACGACTTTTATTAACGTTGACGACTCTACCTTTGGGTACTGATAATTATCAGTACCTAGTATAACTACCTACCTACCTAGTATAATACCAGTAAAACGTATAGATAAATGAGTATGTTTTCGTCGTTGGTTCCAGTTCCACGCGCTGTACTTCCTGTCGTTCGCGCTGGCCATGGTGGGCGTGTTCCTGTTCAGCGCGCGCGCGCACCGCGCCCCGCTCCCGCTCCCGCTCCCCCTCGCGGCGTCCCCGCGCGGGGGGGAGCTGCCGCAGCTGGTGCACGACGCGCAGCACTCACAGGACAACGTGTCTCTGTGAGTTTATTCCTAAAGTTACTTGTATACTAGCGATTACGTATAACTTAGAGAAGTATGTTTTGATAGAATTATATGGTATATTCTTTACATCGTCTTGAACCGTAGTAAAAATGTCAAAATGCCCAGATTTTACTTTTTTTATTTGATATAAGTCGGCTGGCACTTTAATAAAACACCAAACAGCCAATAACACATATTAATTTTTTTTTATTGAAAAAAATTAACAATGATTAATATATGTGGAAACAGTTAAGAATGATATTATTCAATAATTTTACCATTGCAATACCATACGTTTTTGAATTGATAAATACATAAAAAACAACAAGGAGTTTGGGGGAAGATGGCAATATACCATGCAAAAATCTGCTTCTGACCGCTTGACGAAGCTACAATATAGTTCACAAGAAGCCTAAGAGATGGCGTTGACAGTGGCCTACATCTCGATATCAGAGGTTTGGTTGCAGCTTGGCATATTTAACAATCACCAACAATACACCGTCAGAGCCGCGGTTCCCCAGGTGTAACACCATGCCTGACGGGAACATCCTACCTTTGTGGTGCTTTAGCATACCATTTCGCTCCCGCTACATACTTATAATTATAATTTACTAGCTAAGTTTTCGATGAATTATTATTGTGTATTTTACAGAGAATACACAGTTCCGACGTTGGACTGCATACCAATAGAAGGCTTGGAGCCGCCCATGAGCCGGGACACGACGTTCACGTCTTTCCTGGGCGGCCCGAACGTCCCCAACGGCAGCATCGCGTACCACAACGGGACGCAGAACACCAAGGAGCCGTGTTAATGTAGACTATTGTCACAGAAGACAGTAAGATTATTACATACAGAACGGAATCTCCTAAGGTCCCGCGCAATATGCGTCCCCGCACCTCTCCCCCGCTCTCGCCTTGTCAAGGTGCGAGAGCGGGGGAACACACGCGGCGACGTGTGCACGGCGGCACAAGAACGGGGGAGAGGTGCGGGTGCGGGGAACGGGGACGCATATTGCGCGTACCTTAGGAGATTCCGTTCTGTATGTAATACTCTTACTGTGTTCTGAGCTATTGTAGAGGATACTTACTAAGATTTGATATACAACGTGGAAGGGACATACCTGTAATAAATCGAACCACGGTCTTTGCTAGATCATTACAGTATAGTGAAATTAAAATAAGTAAAAAAAATGTAAGTTTCATACAAAAGAGTGCAGCCGACCGGGCTGGAGGGCTAAAGTCGATATTTTTTTTACTGTTATTTCAATTTCATTACCTTTAGTGATCTAGTATAGCCCGTGGTTCGATTTATAACGGGTATGTCCCTTCCACGTTGTATATATGTCGCAGTAGGATAGTATAATCCGTCAATAAATAAAACCTCTAGCTGTTTGGCATTACAGCTCGATTTTGTTAAACAGCTGAAAATTGTTCAGCTGGATTGTCTAAGATTGCGCAACGTGTTACGTTCATCAATATCGCTAACCACGTTTCCAAACAGCTACCGGACTGGTCAAACAGCGGTAGTCCGCTGCTGTTTGACGAAACCGTTAAACAATCCAACTGCGAGTACTGCGACACACGTGCATGATAAGGATTTGGTGTAGGGTAAATTTGATGTTTTTCTCAAAATACGGTAATCTCTACAAATTTCCATTTTATCGTACTTCGAAATCCAATAATATTTTCCAGGTGTCCTTCGTACACCAACACTTATAGCGTTTTTAGCGCTTTTTATTTGGTTAATAACCTCCACAACACGGTCCTTGGACCACGGCTTTTTATTTCCGCACTGGTCTTTGTAGAAGTCATATAAAGTTTTATTGTAATTTTCTTAAAAAAAAAACAATAGTTTCAGATGACACATTTTCAGTTTCACTTTCAGTACTTTCAGTCATTTCTTTTTTTTCGGACTCGGACCACAAATTAGATAGATATGACTCGGACTCCATTTTTTTTATGACTGCTTGTATCGTACTTCGAAATCCAATAATATTTGCCAGGTGTCCTTCGTACACCAACATTTATAGCGTATTTAGCGCTTTTTATTTGGTTAATAACCTCCACAACACGGTCCTTGAATCACGGCTTTTTATTTCCGCACTGGTCTGTGTAGAAGTTATATAAAGTTTTATTGTAATTTTCTTTTAAAAAAAAAACAATAGTTTCAGATGACACATTTTCAGTTTCACTTTCAGTCATTTCTTTCTTTTCGGACTCGGACCATAAATAAGATATGACTCGGACTCCATTATTTTTATGACTGCTTGTATCGTACTTCGAAATCCAATAATATTTGCCAGGTATCCTTCGTACACCATCACTTATAGCGTTTTTAGCTCTTTTTATTTGGTTAATAACCTCCACAACACGGTCCTTGGACCACGGCTTTTTATTTCCGCACTGGTCTTTGTAGAAGTCATATAAAGTTTTATTGTGATTTTCTTTAAAAGAAACAATAGTTTCACATGACACATTTTCAGTTTCACTTTTAGTACTTTCAGTCATTTCTTTCTTTTCCGACTCAGACCACAAATTAGATAGATATGACCCGGACTCCATTATTTTTATGACTGCTTGTATCGTACTTCGAAATCCAATAATATTTGCTAGGTGACCTTCGTACACTAACATTTATAGCGTTCTTAGCGCTTTTTATTTGTTTAATAACCTCCACAACACGGTCCTTGGACCACGGCTTTTTATTTCCGCACTGGTCTTTGTAGAAGTTATATAAAGTTTTATTGTAATTTTCTTAAAAAAAAAAACAATAGTTTCAGATGACACATTTTCAGTTTCACTTTCTGTACTTTCAGTCATTTCTTTCTTTTCGGACTCGGACTCCATTATTTTTATGACTGCAAAACTGCATCCAATCATGGACGTAACATCATCCAATCCACTTCGTTCGCTAAAAGTGTGTGTGACAGAATCAAAGAAATTACCTAAAGACAATCGAAAATTACTATGAGTTATAATCTAAAAAAAACAACATTGAAAATTAAACTTAATGCCACATGTATTAAAGTTAATATTTCCATAATGTTTATGTTCAAATATCTAACGTTCTAAAGCACATATTTAAATGCATCCCTTTCCCGCAAACTGCCAAAGCAATAAATTAGAAAGGGACACCTACAACGGCTTTGCCACTTCGTAGGCATTCTAAATTGTATATAATACAATACAATACAAATTATTTTTATTGCACCATAATAATTCATAAAATAAAAATAACAAACACAAAGAAAATATTTATATATATATATAATTTCTTTAGACAAAATTGTTCAACAACTTCTCTAACGGCATGCATGAATACAAATCGTTCATTCTATTCCGCGTATTATAGGGTACGCTGTTTAACAAAACCGAGCTGTAATGCCAAACAGCTAAAGGTTTTATCAATTGGCGGATTATACTATCCAACTGCGACATATAGGTACATGGTGCATTTAAAATCATTGGCATCTTTTGGTATGTTCTTCAAAAATCAGCTACTGGCCGACATGTTTCGACCCATCATTTCTAAAGAAGTTTCTACCAGTAGACCCTGGACTTCTTTAATATGAAAATGTCGACTTTTGATTGACGTGTTATTAGTCTTAAATTACTTTGTATCATGGGTATAGTGGATATTTAAAAGGATGCCAACGAATTAAAATCCACCATGTATATACAACGTGTAATTTTCATATACACTTTCAGTATAATGATATTAAAATAACAGCCAAAAAACCAATTTTTATGAAAATGCGGATTTTTTTACTGTTATTTCAATTTTATTTTAATTTAGTGATCTAGTAAAGCCCGTGGTTCAATTTATTACGCATGTGTCAATTACATGTTGTATAAATGGATTTAACTTAGACTTATGCTCATCGGTTTCAAGAGCGTAGCCAGTGTTTTGGGCAAGAAGGAAAAAAATAATCGTCTTCGTCTAAGCGCGTTCCCGGTTGCATCCTCAGCTGTGCTGCTTCGGAGCCCGGGGTGCGCTTTCGCGCTTCGAAGGAAAAAAAATATTTGTAAAAAAAATTTGTACATGCCATGCAAAGTAAAATACCTATATGATACAATAAAACATCTTTATTGCACCAATAATAGGGGAAGAAGGTGGTTTGGTAAAAATCACGAAATATTACAAGGTCGTAGTGAGATATCGTGTATTTATTTTTTCGTTGAACGTGCGGTTTCTATTTCGAAAAGGTACGTGTGAACTTTATTTTCTCAACTAGGAATTCATAGATATAATCCTATAAGTCTAGTCTGGGGGGGGGGGGGGGGTAGAGTTGTAAATTAAAACATCACCACGTAAGGTGGCCCTGGGAGACAGGGGGTTCAAAAGTTGTTAAAAAACATCATGTGATGAATTGACTAGCGACCCCTTATGTTACCGGAGATTATGATAAGTCTATGTTGGTCCGAGAGAAAAGAAAAAACTTAGAATGTACCAGCTGCTTCTCTTCCCGCGCATTTCAGAAAAGCCGATCGAGGGAACGGGCGAAAATGCGAATCTTGTTAATAGGCGATGTGGCTAGCAACCCATCCCTATTTTGGTTCCTTTTTCCACACCATCATGCTAAAAGTGATATTCGGGTTTTGCGGCCCGCTCTGTCTGCTTAAAGCCGCAAGACCCAAAATGCTCTGTCTGCCCCTTTGGGGATAAAGACGTGATAGTGTCTACCAAAAAGGAGCAACCCATCTGTACGTATCTGGCTACGCCTTTAGCGGATCTATGTATGCCAGAAGAAGGCACAGTTCCGGTATGCAAAAGTACTTAATATAGGTAACACTTATTAGAAAACTCGGCTAAGTCAATAACTGTATTCATTGTTAAAAACAAATGCTTAAAGCAAAAAAAGTGTCGGGGCGTGTTGGAAGGGTTAAAAAACTAAGATGGTGGTGCCACTGTTTGTATGTGTTATGATCGTTGCCGTAGTAATAAATACCCTGCCAAATGTATAAGTGAGAAAATCCTTACATTTTTCGATGCGGATTCGGCTTGAGAAGGTCGAAAAGAGCTTTATTCTCAAGGAAATAAGGGTGAAAACGGTCAACATTTGTCGTGCTGTACTGTCCGAACCAAGTTGTGGTAAAAAAATTGTTTACACGGTACCTTTATTAGGTCGAGAATAACGCTTTTTTCACACAGTTTAAGCCGATCTCTGAGCCGCAAATGTGGGGACTCCTTAACGCTAACTTAGTATAGGTTTTCTGAAATTGGCGTGGGTTTTATAAAAAGGGGTTTATGTCAATTTTCGTTGATTAAAAAAAATGTTTTTGTCTTTTGTAATGTAATGTTCTGCAAATGTGGGGACTCCTGAACCCTTACTTAGTAACATAGGTTTTCCGGAATGCGTGGGTTTTATTTATACAAAGGTACTGTTATAAAGAGGGTTTATGATAACATTTTTATTGATTTTAAAGCTTCGGCTTTTAGTTCAATTACGAAACCGACTTTTTGGGGTAGAAAAATTTTACATTCCGAATAAAAAATGGGTTGGATTAGATGGATAGATGTGATGCTAAGTAGCGAATATCGCCGAAGTATATTTTGATGAAGTTCTTAATTTATTTAGAACCTTATCGTTGTGACGTAAGGTTTAAAATCATATAACTAATTCTAGTAGAATATATTTATAATGAGTGTGAATCGAAGAGATGGAAACCCCATGAGTTACTTATAACGCCCCGATGTAAATTTGCGAAGTAAACAAAACGATAACTATTAGTATATAAAATCACCATTCACGGTTGTTAGATATGTCCCTATTTGTTAGATCACCTGCACCCTTCATATTTTATATTAATTTGGAGATTGGTTAGGAATATAGAGCGACATGTAGTCACTGCTGTGTACAAAAATAAAGTATCAGATAAAATATAAAATAAACGTATATTTAAAGTTCACTAATTTTAGTGGAAAGTGGTTAATTAAATGTTATACCACATAGTCATTCATATACACGACACACTAGCGACACAGAAGACAGTAAGAGTATTACATACAGAACGGAATCTCCTGCGGTCCCTTGCAATATGCGTGGCCGTTCCCCGTCCCCGCACCTCTTCCCCGTCTTCCCTTGTCTCAAGGCGAGAGCGGGCGGACACACACGCATCGATGTGTGCACGGCGGCACAAGAACGGGCGAGAGGACCTTAGGAGATTCCGTTCTGTATGTAATTACTATCTTCTGTGCTAGCGATACACATACATGTTATGAAGGATCGATAGAAAAAAATTTAGAAATCTCACTGTATTCGAAGATTTGAAGTGATCCTGTTGTTTTTCTGTGTAAGCATATTTGTATACATTAATTACCATCGATAGCACTATTTCAATCCTAGTCTTATTCAGAAAGTTATATAATAGCGTGGACTAACAATTATAAGAGGACTGACCTTCTTCGTACTTTAAAGCGTAATTCGATTTTTAGTTTAAATGTTGCAGCTGGATGCAGCTACTAGGTCGAAAGAAATTAAGTGGCACTACTACGAAACTAGTGCCGCTTAATTTCGGAAAGATGACGGTATAAGCGTTCATTTTCTACGAATAAATAAGCGTTATTTCTAATTTCTCGTGGATACCGTCAGCCTAGGGTGCGGCGGCCGCGCGTTTTCCGCGTACTAGTTGTGTAATAGGAAATTTATGTTTAATTAACCCTTT
Source organism: Acrobasis repandana (assembly GCA_963576875.1). Lineage (NCBI taxonomy): Eukaryota > Metazoa > Arthropoda > Insecta > Lepidoptera > Pyralidae > Acrobasis > Acrobasis repandana. The sequence continues at coordinate 5,510,096 of OY756223.1, read as the reverse complement.
CACCGCGAGAATTTATATCAGTTGTCGTGCTCCCAGCGCGAGGAATTGTGAATATCGATAGTTTTTGGTCGGATAAATCCGACGCTCGCGAAATGGGCACAAAAATGTTTGTCGGATTAATCCGACGTTCGCGGTTAAAGGCTAGGAAACAAGGTTGAAATTCTATGTAAGACTACGTGGCGGCTACACTTTCTTTACATGGCGCCGCGCGGTCTGTTAGCGTCAGTGGTGGCGTGAAGGGATTCTTTAATAAATCAACTTTACGTAGTTGCTATAAAGCTTGTTCTACTAAAACTGCAGAGCCAATACCGTCTTTACCATAAGAGCACACGGGGCCCGTGCCCAGGGCCCCCATTCTCAGGGGGCCCTTAAGGACCGACAATTTCTGTCACATATTTATTCTCAAAACATTTTTGTCGGGCACATTACACTTTTTTCACAAATCAGTAATCTTATCAGAAGGTATTTACAAGGCATATACTACGCCTTTATATTGATGCCATTATGATGATTGATTGACTAGATTGGATAAGATTAAAAATGAGTTCGTGAGAGGCAGTTTTAAAGTATCCCCTGTAACTGAAAAACTAACAGAGACCCGTCTAAGATGGTACGGGCATGTGATACGAAGGGACCGCGATTATGTCGTTAACAAGGCGCTGGAGCTGCCGGAGCAAAAGCGTGGTAAAGAGCGCCCCCTGACACGTGGTGGACGAGCATGGCCCGAGCAATGAAAAATAAAAATCTAGATGCACTGACAACCCAGAATAGAACAACCTGGCGAAGAAGAATTAGGAGGACCGACCCCACCTAAATTGGGAAAAGGGAAAGACGAAGAAGAAGAACATTATATTATATCGATGACTGCGCCTATTCCTACTGTACTAATTAATAATATTTCCAAACGCATCCTACCTAATTTACTAAGTACACCATCTAGTGATCACTCACGCAATCACTCCGATTCCAAAGTCAAGGGCCCCAAATTCTTGTGTGCCCAAGGGCCCCAGCCTAGTTTAAGACGGCCTTGAGCAGAGCCGGTGCGCGGTCACCAGGCGGCGACTGCGCATATCTGCCGCGCGACTATATTCGTGTCATATAAACGCGCCCTTAGTATCCTTGGTATGCCTAGCGGACGGGATAGTAGCGACATCTAGAAATAATACAGGATTTTAGATTTCTGGCAGAGAACGCTTTTTTGTATGGAGTCTTCAGTCCTCTTGTATTAGTGCGTCCATGCTAGTAGCGCACAACTCTTAATAGTTATAAATAAAAAAAAATATGTTGTAAGAAAACAGTTGAATGTTAAGACTAATGATCTAGACCATTGACCTCGAGACGAACGAAAACTGCCACATTCTCGAATTTTTACTCAATTTTTTAATCGAAATATTACATTTTAGCGATTTGTATGGAATTTTAACATAGTTTCTATGAGAGGAATGTATTGGAATTGTATAAGATAAATATAGCATCATAATAAGGGAAATTATTGGTAGTCAATTTTGTATTTGGTCAGAAGAATTCTTGAAAATTTTATTCATTAAATGAGCGTACAAATAATATAATAAGAAAAAAAACTAAAACACCAAAAATGGTAACTCAAGGTTCAAGTATAAGGTTTGCACTTTTCTATGCTGCTATCCTTTTCTGTCGCTCAGAACAGTTATATGCTAGAGCGAGAGAGAGAGCGACGAAACGCTTCAGCATGGCTAGTGCTATTATATATGCATTATTTTGATACATTCTTCTGACCAAAAATAAATATCGAATGTCAAGAATCAGTTAGCTGTGATTATTTTATTGCATTTTTTACCAGTGATAGTTTATTCAGATTTTATTGATATTGCTTCAAGATCTCAAAGTTTATATTTTATTCTAGCTTAAATTGTTGATACCTATGTTATATTAAATATGACGCTCAATTATTAATAATAAGGTTAAATATTACATGAATAGTCCAATTAGAACCACTACTTAATGTTATGTTTTTTAAAGATTTCTAAAAATATTCTCCAAAAGTGGAGTGGTTGTGTTAACTTCTCTTTATATCGATAAAAATTGTAGTATAAGCTAAAACTGTTGCTAAATCATTATAAAAAACGTGAAAACCATTGGATATTTCTGTCGCCTATTAGGTTTATTTTAACCTTAATAATAAACCCCTACTTAGTGATAGACCTGGTTTGTATCCTTATAATAACTGTCTTTGAAACCTGTGTAATATAACGTATTTTAAAATTGGTGAATATACAACATTTTCATGATTATCAGGTTTTAATTTCGTGTGACAACTCGATTAATTGTAAGGTATACCCATTTACACAGTGCAAGTCTCTTGCCTTCTTGCTGTGTAAGGCTCAATTTACACTGACACATGGAATCGAAGCGAAGCGAATTTTTGCAACGAATTCTTACATAGCATAATGAACTTAATGCCAATTGCATACCGTTATAACTAAATACGAAGGGGTCGCGCGTCAAGCGGCGAGAGGTGTCCACGCCAGAAAGCATGTTTTCTGGCTTGGCCACCAAAACATGCTTGTAACTTCTAAACTACAGACTGACAAAAATTTGGTGACTAATTTTAAGTAATTTTTGATTTAATCTTGGCATGGTCAGAATTTAAACCGGTGATGGTGTCCACGCCAGAAAGTGTCACATGAGTTCTCATGATATCGCCGGTGCCGCGAGAAATAGCGCCGAAGTCACACGAAGTGGCGCGACTCGCCGGAGTCGATCAGTGCAAATAAGCGATATAAAAATAATGAACGTCCCTCACAGTCGCGAGGCGACCACTATGGGACAGACCGGTGTGTTCCATCTCAAAAATCTATAACTTTTTTACTTTTTGACATTCACACTTGAAAATTTTTAATTTTTTATAGAGAATAAAGAATTTTTTTTTCTGCCTTGGTCGACATTTTTGTTTCTAGATCGAAATGGCGCAATAATGACGCAGGTTTTTTTGTTTTTGCTGTATTACTAAAGAGTTAACGAATCTAAATATGATATTAACTCAACATCGGTAACAAGGAAACCTCCACTTGAAAATAAAAAAGGCTTAAATTTTACTTAAGAACTTAAAATGAATAAAAATAAAATTAAAAAAAACTATAAAATATTTAAAAAGAGATCCTGAGCAATCCACAAATGTATAATACTCATATAACTCCCTGAAAAATTAAGAAAATAACTTAAGTTGAACTTTAGCAATGAATGGATTAGTTAGAACAAAATCATCTATGTCCAAAGTTTAAGTGCAAGTTTTTGTACCTGTAACGAATTATTTCGATTTTTTGATATCACATTGGATTAATATATCCTCTGAAAATATAAACCGTTAAAACGGTTTCAGTAACACAACTTTCGTCCAAACCATTTTTGAGATGAATCGCACCGTTCTGTTCCATAGTGCGACGTCGCGCGCAATCACGCGTCTTCTGGCGAGAGGCAAATTCAACGGTTCGATTCTATTCGCTTCTGCCGCAGTGTAAAATGAGCCTAAATGTGAATTTAAAGTGAGGTGGGTAGGTTAGGCTAAGCTAAGCCTTGGGTATGAAGAAAAAGAACTGAAACCAGAAAATGTATTTATATTGGTTTTATTAAATTACAGTTTGTCACAAGATGAAACACTATTGTTGATGTATGTAGAGTGCTACAGAAAGAACAGATGAAATAAAGAAGTTGCACCACAAATAAGATCTGATCATACAATAATAAAATTAGTGGTCGGATAATCGGGCGCTTATTTGCCTAAATTTCACGCAGGTACATAACACAGCGTTGATACAACCACCAACCGAATAAAAATAAATATCAATCCCTTAATTCAACTTTGCTATTATGGTTATAAACTTATTTGGAAATAGCAAATAGTTGAATGTACGTAAGCAGTATTCAGTTAATAAGATATTATTTTGTCGCAATTGTTTGTTTATCGTGTGTGTAAGTGGCCAACACTGGTGTCAGATTTTCAAGCTGCCTAAAGGCATCTGACATAACTTAACGACTGCCATACAATGATGACAGCCGGGACCAACGGCTTATTCGTGCCTTCCGAAGCACGGAGGAGCTCAAGAAATTTTTATGCCACTTGTGGTCACCCATCCAAGTGCGGACCACGCCCAGTGCCGCTTTACTTGCGAAAGCGCTAGTAATGCGCACTCCCGCCGGGCCACTGAGTTTTTTGAACTTTGTCGCAATGAGTTCTACAGAATTTTATAAGTAGATAACATTTTTAACAAAGTCAGCACTATGTACTTTTAAAAATTCTATGTACAACCAACAACAAAATATGACCATGAAAATGTATATGGAAAAGACTTCGTTAAAATCTTTCTAAATATACATTTTCATGTTCATATCATTTTCAGTTTAAGAGAAAATTCAATATATAGGTAGAGCGCCTGGTCAGGTATCTCTTTGGCTACAACTACATGTATCTATATATACACCATAAAAGCAAAGTTGAATTAAGGGAGATTGATATTTATCAGATTGGTGGTTGTATCAACGCTGTGTTATGTACCCGCGTGAAGTTTAGGCAAATAAGCGCCCGATTATCGGACTACTGAAAATAACAATATACACAGCAAGTAAATAGTTATTCTGAGAAAACATTCGATTTCGCTACACAACTCAAAAATAAATGTCAAATCTATTTTACAAAACCTGAACTAGTTGCAACTAGTTTTTTTTAATGACTCACAAACATCACTAGACCAATTGAAACTAAAACTTTAGGGCGCAACTATCTAGAACGCTTACCGTACAGGTAATATATTTACAAGTAAGTATAGTAAACCTATATCGCCATTACGAAGATATACGCGACCGATATTCGGCGGCCGTACGCTTACAATTTTCGCTGCGAAGCGATAAGTTGAGTTACTTGTTTTTTATACCGTGATTTGACTGACATATTGAATTTCTAATACACAATTAGTTACTACGGTTTGAGAAGCTCAACGATTTGTGCAAGTTAAGCAACCTGGGCGTGATTTGAATTTGGATGGGTGAACCACCAGTGGCATAAAAAAATCTCAAGTTCCTTTGTGCTTCCAAAGACACGATAAGCCGTTGTTGGCCACGACTGTCATTGATGGCAGCTTAAAAAATCTGATGTCAGTGTTGGCAACTTACACACACTGACAATTTTCTTCCCATTTCCTCTTGCGGCAGACCCGCGCAAAAGAGGAAAGATTATAGATTAGAAGAAATTTATTTAGAACTAAGCAGCACCTATGTACTATGTTTATTTTGAAATGTATTATTTGTAAATTTTGATGATGAGCCAACAAAATAAAATAGAAAAACAAACCAAACAACTGGTATAGTTACCGGCAAACAACTTGCAAAAAAATGGCGGCGCTGCGCGCACTTTTTCCTCCTTAGTTACCTGCGCAGCGCCGCCATTTTCATTCAACTTGTTTGCCGGTAACTGTAGAGAGAGTACAGTCCTTTGTTCAACCTGATGATCGATGACAATGGTATCAAGTCGTCAAACGTGGGAATGGCCTTTATTACTGCAGTTATCTAATATAGGCTGGTAAAGACCAATTTAGTATAGCCACTGAATAATTAAACTATATAGTTTGATTTGTAGCTACCAATCGTAGCACTTTTTCAGCCGCCGAAAAATCGGCAACGCAACTTTGGCCGACACGACTCACTAAGCTTCATCGTCGCTGGCAGACACAGATTTTCTGGATACCGGCGTGGCCGGTCTGGATCCGTTCCGGGAGCCGGAGCGGGACCTTGATCCGGACCGCGAGCGCGAACCGGACCGGGAACGGGACCCGCTCTTGGAGCGAGACCGAGACTTGCTTTTGGAGCGGGATCTCGAGCGAGACTTGCTCTTGGACCTGTAGAAGATAAAGGTTAACAAATAAGTTAGAAGCTTCACCATCATCATCAGGCTTTTTCAGTCTCCACTACAGGAGCACGACCCTCTGTACTACCAGAGCCATATATTAGCCAGAGCAGTCAGAGGACTTGGCCTACACCCTCTACGCTGGCCAGACGGGTTGGAGAAGTGTCACTGATGTTTATAAGCTTTGTTCAGCTTGTGTTTTTTAAGTCGCATTCTATGACATCCACGGGAAGACTTGGACTGGCCTAATGTAGTCTGCCGGGAACCACACGGCAGACAGCGTTAAATAATTTCGTATACCGCCATATTGCGGACAAAATCGGAACTAAATTTAACATGGCATCGCCCATAATACAGATTAAAAACGTTCGGTGGCGCCCTCATTTGAGGTCAGAGTTCAAAACCTCTGTACAAGTACCAAGACTTGTCACATGTAACTTTGATCGCTATCTCGTTGGCTCTTGTCAGGGTGACCGTTATCGTATTATTGGTCGGAATCGGCTATGGTCTTTTAACATTCTAGCTTTATGCGCAAAACGAGCCCACAAAATTTATACAAAACTAGCTTTTGCCCGCGGCTTCGCTCGCGTATCCCACGGGAACATTACTTTTTTCCGGGGTAAAAGGTACCCTATATCCTTCTCAGTACTCCTAACTATGTGTATGCGAATTTTCAAGAAGATTGGTTCAGTAGATAAAACGTGAAGAGGTAACAAACAAACAAATATACAAAGTCACTTTCGCATTTATAATATTAGTTGGGATGACACGCATGACATGAGCCACTCTGATTTGTCCAGTAATTGACGTGAAGTAAGTCAATAAGTCCACTTCTTCCCGTGGATGTAGTAGGAGGCGACTTAGGAAACAAAAGCTAAACAGAGCTTTTAAGAAACCGTCGCGGGTCACGTCTCTCTATTGCACGTAGGGTTTGTGACAGAGACGGACTGAACCCGTCCGGGGCGCCCGCTTGACGTAGGGTCAAGCTTAAAAATGGTGCTCCCCTTTTCCATTGTTTGCAATTGTTGGCAATACAAGTCTGCAGTAATCGTCTGGCCTGATCTCAAGAAGCTGTAGTGGATAACACCAGCACTGGTCCACCAAACACTAACCAGAATCTTCTTTTTGGTCAGTTTTCGCTTAGGGCAAGGTTTTGCCGGTTCTCCAGGGTCAAGCCATTGTGATGATCGCTTCCGATTGTCGTACAGGATCCATTTCTCATCACAAGTCACGATACGGTTCAAAATCCCCTCATTATTGTGGCGATTAAGCAAAGAAACGCAGCAAGCAACGCGTGTTTGTTGGTTTGCTTCAGTCAATTCGTGCGGTACCCACTTTTCGAGTTTTTTAATTTTTCCGATTTGGCGCAAGTGGATAAGTATCGTTTTGTCACTTACGCCGAAGGCTGCTGCTAATTCAGAAGTGGTTTGAGATGGATCCGCTTCCACTATCGCCTTCAACTCTTCGTTATTCACTTGAGTATCAGGTCGTCCACGAGGCTCATTGTGTAAATCGAAATTTCCAGAACGGAAACGTTGAAACCAAAAACGCACCGTTCGTTCGTTAGCGGTGCCTGGTCCATACACGTCGTTAATTCTTCGAGTCGTTTCTGCAGCACTGGTGCCACGGTGGAACTCGTATTCGTAAATACCGCGAATTTTCAATTTGTCCATAGTTGTTGTTATAGCAATGTTGAAACTCAAACAAATGATGTTAAAACAAATGAAATACGAATTTTAAAACAATATTTTTCTGGCTTTATTTCGAAATAAATTTGAATTTGGAATTCTTAATGAAACGCAAGATATTTGATTCTAAAGTTGCCAGTATTGAAAATCGGCAATTTCATATGTAAGGACCTAATATAAAACAATCTGAATAATACATACCTTGACCGCGATCGTGAAGGGCTTTTCGACCGCGAGCCACTCTTCGACCTTGAACGACTCTTCGATCGCGACCTACTCTTCGACCTCGATCGAGACTTGGATTTGGATCTCGATCGAGACTTGGACCTAGACTTCGAACGGGATTTGGATCTCGATCGGCTCTTCGACCGTGATCCACTCTTAGAGCGTGATCGGCTCTTGGATCTGGAACGGCTTTTAGAACGAGAACGGCTTCTAGATCGAGACCCGCTCTTGGACCTCGAACGACTCCTGGATTTCGATTTCGAACGGCTCTTTGATCTTGACCTGGACCTGTAAAATATTTTAGTTTATTAATTTTTTATTTTAGTTTATGAATTTTAAATTCATTCCTGGCCACTGCTCAAAACATGACAAGTTACATTCATCTATGTAACTTGTCATAGGTACATCCAATTGCTACCACATAATAAAAAATGCACTCTTTGAGCATATATATTTTTATTTTACATTTTTTGCGTGAAATATGACTGGGCTATCTATGCTTTGTTTGCTTTTCACTGATTGACAGTTAAAAATTTATAAATAAATAGGCAAGTGCGAGTCGGACTTGTACATGAAGAGTTCCGAACCTCCATACAATGTTTAAAAAAAACACGTTTTTTGTATGACGACCCCCTTTAATTTTTAGCGTTTTTTCTTTTTAGTATTTGTTGTTATAGCGGCCATAGTAATACATAATCTTTAAAAAATTCTAGTATCTAGTTAATGTCATTATAAAGATCTAGTTAAAAACGCTGAAAAAACACGTTTCTTGTATGACGACCCCCTTTAATTTTTAACTTTATTTTATTTTCAGTATTTGTTATTATAGCGGCCACAGTAATACATAATCGGTGAAAATTTCAAGTGTCTAGCTATTACGGTCACCTGTGACAGACGGACAGTCAGCGGAGTCTCAGTAATAGGGTCCCGTTTGCACCCTTTGGGTACGGAACCCTAAAAAGGAAAAAATAAACGCGGGAATACAGAATTTTTCACTAAACCACGTAATAATTATGGTATATTATTCTCATTTGTTTCCAGTATAACGTCTTTCATTATTTCCTCACATTTATTGAGAAAAGCACTATACGAGTACATACCTCGGCGGGAATGAGCTTGCGGGACTCGTAATTATTGCCAAGTTGAAAACTATTTGTCTGGCAATCCCTAACTTCCCGGCCTCTGCAGTAATGTGCCATACCTGTCGCTGTCCGAAGCCGACATGATCCTCTTCCGGGCCGCGCCGGCGGGCGGCCCGCGGCTGCGGCTGCGGCTGCGCGACTTGCGGGAGTGGTCCGAGTCGGATTCCGAAGTGGAAATCGTCTCTTTCGATACAATTTTGGCGCTCTGTTTCGCGCTGAGTTTCTTCTCAGCCGCTTTGGCTTTTTCGCGGCGGCCGATGCCTTTTTCGCCCTGCGAATAAAAGTTTTGTGAAGTGATGGTAGCCAAGCGGTTTAAGCTTGAAACTGCGTTAAGCAGATACTCGCGACGGGTTCCATCCGTCTCTGTCACAAACTCTACGTGCGACAGAGACACGTGACCCGTGACGGTTTCAGCTATCTCTATAGCACGTAGGGTTTGTGAAAGAGACGGACTGAACCCGACCGGGGCGTCTTTTTGACGTAGTTTCAAGCCTTAGGCACTGGCTTTGCGTCTAGGCAAGAGTTCGATCCTCACTAGAAGCACAGAATAAATAATACTAACGTACAGAAGTCTCGCTCAGCAAAGAAATATCTACTCAATGTGGCTAGCGATATGGTTTAATTTAGCTCACGTCAGAACTCAGCACCTTTTCGTATATTTATTTATTTATTTAATTTCATTGAGCCAAAAGCTACAATAGGTAGACTTAATGCTAAAGCATTCTCTCCCTGTCAACCTTTAGGAGAAGAGAAACAGATAGAATAGTTGGCGTCTAAAATAGATAGAAACAATCCAGAAATAATAAGTACTTTTAAATGATCATACATAAATATCGTATAAAATAAATATACTATATTTATACATACAACATACTTTATAGATACATATACATACATATATACATATATATATTTGAAGATCAGAAAGAAACGATGAATTCTCCTAATTGTAGAAAGATTCAAAAAGTAAATCATGCACTTTTTTCTTGTATAAATGTCTACTAGATATTTGATATACTAGATATTGTATAGATGCCTAGACATCCATTGCAAGCCAATTTCATTCTTATTACTCTGGACAAACGATTCGTATAACTGAATTTATCAGCCGGAGGGGCCGGCTGCGCGCATAGTAATAATGTAGGTACATTTTGGATACCTAAAGAGTGACATAGGCCTGCTAGAAGCGACTTGTATCTCTGAGTTTGTACTCTCATGTACGGTCACTTTCAACTACCACCACTTGCTTTCGGTGAAAGAAAACATAGTAAGGAAACCTGCACTATAGTGGCTATTTAGTTTACTAGCGTGTGTAATGGTGAAGGCAATGGCAAATCCATTTTCATTCATAACATTCCAAAATCCATTATCTCTGCCAAAAATCGTCGTTGTGTGCGTCTCTTTCCATACAATGACACATACATGAGCCTGGCTCTTGATGAACAGTATGCTTTTATAGAACAAAGAAATTACAACAACTATAGAAACTAGAAACACAACACCAAGAATACAGACGAAGAAATGGGTATCTGAAGATACAGGAAGGTTTCTCTCAGACTGCCTATTTCATATATTAGTACAAATATGTGTATTCAGTTATAAGGGCCGGCGTACATATGGCGAAGCGCAGCACAGCGAATTTTTCACTGCCAAAGCATTAGTCTTTGTGTGCGTTGATATAAGATCGAAAATTAATTAACACGGTTAGGGCAGGAGCCGCCATTTTGTAGCCGACACTTGTGCCGTACTGTAGTCCGTATTCGATATTTCAATGCACATTATTATATTTTGGAATTAAACGCACAAATTAATTAAATGCGGTTGTTATTATGCTCAACAAATCGCAATGCACCAGACACGTATTACATATATTATAATATTTATTTATATTTTTTTTATTTCCAATACAGCTCGTTTTTACAGGCTTTCCCCAATGCAACATAGCTATAGACCATATAAAAAATAATATGACATCTGTCACAATGACATACATAAATGAATTATTATTATTATACAAGCAGGGGCCCCGTAATTGGCACAGAAATAAAGTAGTAAACATCCTACTGCCTGGAACCCCTGTATTAAAGCAGATTTATTATTATAAATAAATAATAAATCTACTGCGCTTCGCCATATGTGCGCCGACTTTAATGTCTTCCACGTGGTGTATATATAACCGTACCTTCTTCCGGCCCCGCTTCCTGGGCGGGTCGCTGTCGGAGCCCGAGCCGCGCTCGCGTCGTTTGCGGGACTTCCCCTTCGTCTCGCCCTTCTCGCGCTTCTTCTTGCTTTTCTTCTCACGCCTTAAAATAAAATAAGAAAAACAATTAAATAATGAAATAAGAAATGGTGAAAAAATACCATGTGAGCAGGACTTGAACCCGCGACATTAGTCTCAATACGACTATGCTCTAACCAACTGAGCTATCACGTCTTCAACCTCGCACGCCGAATTTCGCCACCATTTTATATTCATAACACACATTAGGGCTTGCGTCACCTAACTCTAATACCCACTATTGCAAGTGAGTTATTTCATTTAACCCATGTTAAAATGAATTTGAAAATCAATTAAAGTGTAGGAAAGCCATACAATATTTTTATAGGATATTTATAAAAATAAGAAAAACAATGTTTTCAATAAGAGGAAACGAGAGAATAATGTTTAGAAAAGCAGTGAAATAACATAAGCCACATTTTTTAATTTGAATCCATTTGAAAAAAAGAACAATTGCACTCCGGAAGTGCCGACAGAAGTGAAAACTTGGGTGTCGGTTACGCTTACGGTAACACTGTCGCGTGTTAAATGGTTTTTTTCCCATCTTAAAAAATTCCCAATACGCCTAAAGAAGTTTTCACTTCAAAAACAGTGTACAACATTAAAATGGATAAGGTTTTAATGTTGCATGCTATTTTCAGCTTTGTCTGAATGGAATAAGGTTGATCATCAATTACCACTTAAAAGGGCTTGAGTATTTTCTGCCTTATGTGAATGACCCTAAACGTGCTATAGTGTACAGCCTCACCCGTCTCCGTCCTTAGCGGGCGCGTCGCTCCCGCTGCCCGAGTCCGACACGTACTCGTCCCTCCTGCGGCCGCGCCCCCCCTTGCCCTTCCCCTCGAGCGGCATGTCTGCGAACAGCATCGCATTCTTCGTCTTCTCCTTGTACTCCTGTCTCTTCTGCAGCATCTCCACTGTACTCTTCTGTTGCTCCTCTTCACGACGACGGCGTTCATCTTCCTATAGATATAAACAGAAATGTTAAATAAATAAATAGACAAAAATTGTTTATATAGCAATATAGCACATAATGCAGTTCTTACAATGTTTGTACATACATACATACATTTCATGTCCTTGTATAATAGGGTATTTCATAAATTTTTGGAAAGTATCTCAAATAAATTCTATAGTGCTAATAAACCACTAAAAAAAATATAAATTTTTAATCACTCGTAAAGTGCATAAAAATGCATTTAAATTTATTAATTTTTAAATTTGTCGAAAACGCTAGTCGTAGTCGACGCTCTTATTATTCTGTGGTGTTGACGTCATCTAGTGTGTAATCCTTTAGGTGTCAATGTCAAACTGTCAATGAGTGCGCTCTTGCTGCTAACTTGATATATGATAATTGTTTATAATTTTAAAATGAGTAATTATTATTATACTTATCGTTGGTGTGCTGTTTCTAAATGCAAGAATACTATTGTAAAAACACTGTACATATTGTGGATTCGAGTGCCAACTGATATAAATATGAGAAAAACTTGTTTCAAAGTTGAGGGAAGAGATCCCGAAAAATTATCTGAAAAAACGACTTTGTACTTTTGTGAAGATCATTTTGATGTAAGTACCAATATGCATTAACTATCTTAAATAATACCTACAATAAATACAATAAAATAACGTAGTAATTAACATGAATGCTTACAACTGAGGTTTACAAGATTTTGTTTACATCGTTGGATGACGTAATAACATGACGGCCACTATTTCATGGTGTTTATAAGCAGATTAAAAAAACTGAAAACTTTGAATTGAATTTTTAATATATTTTGTGACTTTATGAACTAAAACTAACATTTTCCGATTGCTTTTTGCCTAAGCTATCTAAATAATATACTTTTAGATTTTTTCTCGTATGGACTAAAATAGCCTATTGTATTTTTGACGTAAAAAAAGTAAATAAGAATATGTTTTTTAATTTTTTTGTACAAGTTTTTATTGTGAGGCCAAAGTACTTATCAAGACAAATGAAATAAGCCCAAAGTCGACAGGGTTGCGTAGTTTTATTACATATTCCTATAGCCACCTTACGGCTCCATCATATGATCAGCTTCTTTTCATAATAATATTGATTTTGATCATACTCTTGTTATAAATGCATGTAATAGGCTATCTAGCTCTGATATCCTATTGTTCATTTTCACTTTACCTGTTGCCTGTGGAAGGCCTCTTTCTGCTCGCGCTGGCTTTTCTGCAATGTAACTTCTTAATCATGTTGCCGTCTCGCTCTAGCAACGCGCCACTGCGCCTGCGAGAGCAGGTCAGCACACGTTCTCGCTTTAGCCGCGGCGACAAAGATTTCGTAGCAGATTTACTCGATGTAGGAAGACCGCTTGTAGCATATTCTTTCGTAGAATTGCTATGAATCGTTGTATCTAGAGCAATGTTAACAAGCTAATTCCTACCTGTTGCTTGCGGAAGGCCTCTCTCTGCTCGCGCTGCCTGTCCCGAAGCGTGACTTCTTCGTCATGTTGCCGTCTCGCTCTAGCAACATGCCACTGCGCCTGCGAGAGCAGGTCAGCACACGTTCTCGCTTCAGCCGCGGCGGCAGCGGGTTCGTAGCGGGCTCGTTCGGCGCCTTCACCAGCGCCTTCAGTGGATGATAGACGTTGGAAATACCTGTACACAAAAAGTAATACTTTAAATTGAGATATTCAAGAATACTTTTTATATTTTGCTCTGACTTGTTGAATCGATACAATCCGCTAGTTTCCAACAAATTAAATCAGAATTTTTTTAGGGTTCCGTACCCAAAGGGTTCAAACGGGACCCTATTACTGAGACTCCGCTGTCTGTCCATCTGTCACAGGGCTCTATCTCTTGAACCGTAATAGCTAGACACTTGACCGATTTTCACCGATTATGTATACTGGCCGCTATAAAACAACAAATACTAAAAATAAAAAATAGTCAAAAATTAAAGGGGGTCGTCATACAAGAAACCTGTTTTTTTCAGCGTTCTTAACTTGATCTTTATAATGGCAATAACTAGATACTTGAAATTTTCACCAATTGTGTATTACTATGACTACAATAACAACAAATACTAAAAGTAAAATAAAGTTAAAAATTAAAGGGGGTCATACAAGAAACGTGTTTCTTCAGCGTTTTAAAACATTGTACGGTGGTACGGAACCCTTCATGTACGAGTCCGACTCGCACTTGCCCGTTTATTTCTTAACGTCAAAACAAACATTTTCTATGGGATTTGTTTAAATAACAAAACGTGAGTTTGTGTCGTGTGTAGTCTTTATACAGCAGAGCCGCGTCGTGCGGGGTCACCCTCCCGGCTCTGAGTAGCGCGGCTCTAACAGCCGAGGCTCTAAGTAGGCTATAAACAATCGCTCACCTGTGAGACACTTGCAGCTCATGGACAGCTCTCAACACAACGTCGAGATCCGATCGCTCATCCTTCAACACCAGCGCGGCTCTGCGTCGGAGCGTGAGGGCCGTGTTGTAGAGCAGAGCCGCGTCGTGCGGGGCCACCCTCCGGGCCCGGAGCAGCGCGGAGCGCGCAGCCGTGGCTCTGCCGGCGAGGCTGTGCGCTCTGCCGACCCACGTGAGCCACTCCACGTCGTGGTTCATGCGGAACTTGCGGATGCAGTTCTCGTACTGAAAATATTAGCTGTTAAAAGAATATGTCGAAAAATTGTCGAATGGTTTTTAACATGCATGCTGTATTGCTGTCACATCTAGAGGCATTACGACACTTGGTTTAATTGGCTTGAGGTATCGGTCGAAATTCTATTTGCGTCCCTTGGCTCTGTCTATAATTTTAACGTTTATCTGCGATATAAGTATTAGTATACATAACGAATGAACCCATTTTGAACAAGTTTTTCTTGTCTGAAAAGCAAACCAACTAATTACAAAAAAAAA